>CM073590.1:167335245-169835245 GCA_037074705.1 Zhengitettix transpicula
TATTGTTTTCAATCTATTTATGTGGACAATATTGGTAGTAGAAAGTTTGTATGTATTATTGATTGTGGTAGTTAATAGCAGCTATTAATATTATGTGAATCCACGACCCAAGCAAGATTTCTACAGTTATTTACTAAATGCTAATGAATTTCAATAAAGATTATGACTTTTGTGTTAGTCACCTGCTTAATGCAGTGTATCGTTCTTATTGACTCAACATGGATTAAGGAATAACAGAGAGGTTTCTAATCAATAAAGAACATTATGGCTATTAATAAGATTCCTTTTCATCTGGGTTTGATGTGCTGGGCAATGACAAAATGATTGGCAAATTATATCAATTTTGATACTGACTTACTATATGACATGAAATCTGGGATGAAGGGGAACATTATCTGTGGTGTATCAACTTTATGTACTAGCTGATGCCACTTTGGCTCAACAAAATAATGGGACTTGCCCAATAACCACACAAACAGGAAAAAAAAATTGTTTAAAATTGGCTCCATTACATTATAGCTCTCATTATTGTACCTCATCTGACAAATACATTAAGGATTACAGAAATGTTTTGTGATATTTATTTTATCACTCAATTTTGTCTGCTTATTGGCTACTTCATTATCAATTTGTTTAAGACATTAAGAACTAAGTTAAATGTATAAAAGCTATTTAAAAAGCTAGAATTTTATTAAAGACCAGCCGGTGTTGTCTGGGTATTTTTGTATATAATCCAAAAAAAGTATTTAATTCTACTTTAATATATTAGTCAAGAAGTGATTTAATCTACCTATGCAGAGGGAATGGTAATTTCATCAGAACCCTGCCTCCCCATGCCTATAGAGAAGCATAAATACTCCCGATACCAAATATAAAAAATATTCTTAGTACCTTAAGAGCGTCAAAAATATTCCTGGTGCATTGAGAGAGTCAAAAATATTTTTAGTACCCTAGATCCCATTTCACACAGTGATTCAGTGTAGCTGATTTGTCATCAATTCAAAAAATTATTGCGACAGTCACCTAGAAGCTCATTGCCTCTCCACCCCTATTTATATCTCATTAATTTTGTTGATTTATATTGTTTAAATATTTAGTATTTATGTTATTTGAATCATCTGTAAAAATCTGCATTCTTTTCCTCACTTTACATAACTTAAAAATTATTTAACATTGTACGTAATTAATAAATTTATTATCTTATGTAATTAAATTAATTCTATCTAAGTACTATATTTTAAAACAGACTTATTATATTTTCATTTCAACGAGTTGCTCATATAACGTGTTGACAAAAAATCCTAGCATCATCGCGTTCAAAGGACGAATATCCAGCTGGTTTTATTTATTATTATTAAATCACCGTCAGCAACATTAACACACGGACATTATCAGAAATATTTATATAGTTTTTAATACACACTTATAAATTTAATTAAAAGAAAATTAAAACACAAGCAAAATTGAAACAGTAAAACCAGAATGAACCACAAGCACATGGATACACATCGAATACACAGAATCGTCATGAGAACATGCCCATTGTCATTAATGGTTCATCAGCTGCCTTTAATCCTAAACGAATCAAAACAGATGAAGGCCCCGAGTGATTGACATCATGAGTCAAAGCCATATTGGCTTCGTGAATTGCCATGGTCCATCGATACCATCATATGTGAATCGTTGTGTAAATGGGGCCTAAGAGACTTAAAAATATTCCCAGTACCCTAATACAATAAAAAATTCTCTCACCATCTTAATGGATTTAATTATACTCCCAATGCCCTAAGCAAGTCAAAATTCTTCATGTATGTTAAGAGTGTCAGAAATACTCCCGCTCCCTTAAAAAATTTTAAATTATTTGTCATATCTTAATAGAGTCAAATACATGTAATACCTGGATTTTAAGAGAGTGAAAAGTATTTTTGGTTCCTTAAGAGAGCTAAAAACAATCCTGGTAGATTAACAGAATAATTTTTTTTTATTATACATGTCATTTAGTTTAATAAAAAGTTTTTGACTTATGTTATATACATCTGAAAAATATACATCTTGTATACAGTTATGGACATTAACCTTATGATAAAATTCAGTAAATACAACATCAGACTTAAATTTAAATTCAAAACCAACCTAAAACCAAAATACAATTTTTTTTGTATGTTTCAAAATTTCCACCCCTGCTGCTAGGGGTGGTAGTTTTGTCTTGGCCACATAATGTTTGTTTCTGGTTTTAAAGGAATACGTGTACAAAATTTGGTTGAACTTGCTGCACATGTTTATTTGAGTTGTGTCAATAATGTGTATAATTGTATAATAGATTTCCAATCATGATTATTATTGCTTTATGATTGTTTCACATGTTGAAACATGAATGCCATTGAATACACAATGGCATGTTGTAGTTGATAGCTTCTGATGAAATAAATTTTACTTACAAACTTATAAGGATTATTGGATATAATATTGTGAAGCCAACCTCCAGTGGTGTGTAGGGGTCAGTGTGACTACCACACATCACAGAGGTTCTGGGTTCAAATCCCAGATGTGTGCATGTGGTAAAAAAACCCACTTGTTAGTTCCTCAACAAAGAAAGTCAGTATAGTTCAAACTCATTAATGACCTTAGCAGTTGATGTGACTATAAAAATTTATATATATATATATATATATATATATATATATATATATATATATCTGTGTGTGTGTGTGTGTGTGATATTAGTAAGGATATGACGTCAAAAATAATTGTAATATTGGTATGGAAAGGAAAGAGAGATTAGACACAACCTATCTCTCTTTCCTTTCCATACCAATATTACAATTAATAATATATATATATATATATATATATATATATATATATATATATATATATATATATATATAAAATCACCTCCTTCTTTTAAAATCATTTCCAGTATGTAATAACTGCAGTCTTAATTTTAATCCATAATTGCCCTAGAACATATTTGCAGCATTCATAATGTCTCTGGTGACCATATTTTTCTGTCTAGATTAGTTTCTCAACCTTGTTTTATAACAATTATTAACTATTGATAACTCCTTTGCTAGATAGTACAAGACTAAAGGTATCAGGCTGATTATCAGTATAATATATCATATTAACTCTTCAGCACATGAGAAATGCAACACTTAAATGCAATTTAGGCTTGAGGTTTATGGATCAGGCAAGTTGTAAACTTAAACTTTCTGCACTTAAAGAGGTTAATAAAATTTAGTACAACATTTTATAAATCTTTTAAAACTGATTTAGTATTTTTCAAGTTACTGTTTGCAAAAATAACTAATATTTAATATTAACTAATATCTTTCACAGAAAACTCTGTAAAAAAAACCTGAATATTCCAGCTATATTAATGTTTAAACTTCAAGAATTTTAAATATAATATTTTATAACTTATATAACATTACTTATAACTGGTAATAAAGAATTGTATATAGGTATAAAAATGCAACGTAAAAACGGAAATGCATGCTAACTTATACTAAACGCACTTTGACATATTTCATTATTGTTTGTTGTTTTACTTCAGGCAACTGATTGACTTAACCAAGATTGACTACTGTCCACTTAAACCTTGTGTTACATTTGAACTGAAGCCAAGTCTTGGGTCAGCATTCTATCCACTACAACAGCAACGTGGTGATGCTGTCAATGGGGAAGTTAGTCCTGTTGCTAGCACAAGCAGCAGTGTACCACTAGTGCCAGCACAACTTGTACCAGACGAGACTGCAGAATCCATCTAGATATTGGTATTCCTCTGTCCAGAAGCATATCGCTCATATTAACTCTTCAGCACATGAGTTTTATTACATTGGAATAATCTAATCTTATTATATTAGTATACTTGCTATCTGTCCCCCCCCCCAAATATACCAACATAAGAATAAGTTATACACATTGAAAGTTTGTTTAATACTCAATTTTCCCAAAAAAGCATATCAGTATTGTTTTTCTATTTGTGATAATTTATCACACAGTTAATGTATGTTAAAGGATTTAAATAATGCAGTATTTTGGCATTATAATAAATAAATAAGTAATAAAACACAGACTGCCATACAATTTTTTGTTTATCTTTGTTCCATAGCTTTGAAAAGTAAAGATTTCAAAGACTAGGAATATTAATTCATATCAAATTAAATGAGTAACTTGTACATTTTCAATACATTATAACATAACATCAAATTCTGTAGTATAAATGCAACATAAACCATTTTCAAAATACTGTTTGCTAGTTATTGTAGAAAAGCATTCATGTTCCAATGAATTAATAATAGCCCTTTTTCAGCAAATATGCACTTAATAATTAGTAAATTTGTTAAAAATTCAGAGCATTAAATAATCGGTCTGTGTTTAAATCTACTTCCATAAAAGCTACTTTGAAGAGGATATACATACAAGTACATTTAGGAAGTAAAGTATACTTCCAATACTTTCCTAAAACCTCAAGGTTTTTCAGTTTTAGATCTTATTGAAATCAGAAATTTTGATTTTATGTATCCGTATAACTTTCATTCATTAAATGTGCCATAAAATTAATTCTTTAACTTTATTTTTGAAATGTTTTCAAAACTTCTTAATACTATTCTTTAGAATTTGTTTATGATAATTTGCAGAGCTTTACAACAAGAATATTAACCTACAAAGGTTAACTTATTCTGAATGGCATATTTGCCTTGCCTTTTTATATTGTGTTGTTGCTTACCTGTGAAGTATTGACAAATTGGTTGAAAGTCAATTATGAATAATTGAGGCAGAGTGTTTTCTAGTCACCCAGGTTAACAAGTACAATTTGTTGGTAAGTGTATCAAATTGATACATTTAAAGGGCAATATATGACAATTATATAAAAATGATTTGAAATTGGAGTGTGTTTTTCTTATGAAATATGAGTCCAAATCAATCAATGACTGCCAAAAATGAATTTTTTCACTTCTATTTTAGTGAAATCACTAACAATTCTCGTCTATAAACATTTTTAGGTAAACTTTCCAGAGTGTGATGAATGAATCTACCTAATGTAAAGTTGAGCATTTCTGAATGAAGCCTTGACACCATCCACATCATCTTTAAAATCATTTAATATCTTTACTTTATGTGAATGAGAAAAACTTAGAGAAAATTATATGTATACATCTGATTTGATTATTTGGATATAAAATTTACTTGATTTAATCTATGGATGGATTACATAATGTATTGTTCCTTTATTAAATCATTCACGTTAATTGCTTCACTTTTTTTAATACATTTATTAGAAGTTAATAATTTATTTAACAGTTGTAATTGTTTGTAAATTTGCTGTTATAAAACTTTTGAGCAGTAATAACTTAATCATTTAATGACCATTTATTTTAAAATTTATTGTTTAGTTATTAGTTCCCGGGTTGAATAAACAATATCCAAATTTATGTTTCTTGCTGTTCAGATTAACATTTTACTTACAGGTCACAACAAGCACAGCAAGCCCACCAATTATTTAAAACTTGGGAGCAAATAAATGCTTAAAGTGTGTTAATACTTCTTAAAGTATTTTCATATAATGCTGAAGAAATATAAGTTTGAATTCTTCTATTTTTCCCATATTTTGAGGTATTAACATTTGATAATGTAGTTGATTGTTCTTCAATTACATTGCTCTTCCCCAGTGCCAAGTTTTTGTATATTTTATTATTTTCTTCATAAATTATATTTAGTAGAAATTTTCATGAGTGTATTAAAAATTTAATTTCAAAATGAGATAGCAGTATTCAAATTATTTTTCTATTCTATGTTTGAAAGAGAAATTTTGAAAATTTAAACAATCATTTAATCATATTTATATTATGTTGTATTTAATTTCTTATAGAAAAATAATCTTGATTTCTATTTATTATATTGTAGATCTTTATTTGTTGCCTCAGAAACTGTAATAAATTATTACAATTTAATTTAATAAAACTTAATGTTTTACTTTAACCTTTTACTAATATATTTGGAATTCTTATCTATTCCATTTAATGGCTCACTCTTAACAAAAAAAACTTAAATATTTTGGTTTCTTTCCCTCTTTTGTGAAAACTATCTTCAAAAAGTCTTTCTTGTGTGTGATGGGATTTGGAATTATTCTCTATTTTGTTTATATCTAAAGTATTCAACGTAATTGTATGGTTGTTACTGTCATCCCTAATACAATCTATTGAGCTAAAGAAATTTTTTGCTCATGGAATATTAAGACTGAAAGCAAGTGTACATTTATGTCAAATAGTCCTTTTTATAAATAAAACTACCAAACAGTTTCATTTAATCACTTTAAGTAGAAATTCTTATTGGAATTTAAATCCTTATTGTTGTAATTTCCTTCCTTTTTATTGTATAAAACTATTATTTTGAAAGATTTATTTTTATATACATATGTGAGTTGTTGATTAACAAAATAATTTCATAAGTCAAATTTGTTGTATGTAGTTATTAATAAAACTCCTTGCTGAAGGGTTATGATCTTGTAATCATAAATGTTGCATTCATTTTTTGGGTTGATTTGAATTTTCCTGATTAAGTGTTTGTGAAGTATGTTGAATTTCACTGTATTGTACAAGAATATGTACTGGTTCCATGATACTATGTTCACATTTATGAAGAAAAATGATCATAATAGTAATTCATTCATTTTATTGATTTTATATTTTTTTGCTTTGTTTGAAATTTGTTAAATTGTTACAACACTGATACTTCTCAAGTATCTTAATATTTTATTTTTATAATTTTATTGTAAATACTTCCTGTAAACAAATATTTTATATTGTATTTATATTAAAACAAAAAATATTTTAAAACTACAAATGATTAATACTGCTGATACATTACACATTCCAGAGTTTCCAATTGTATGGTGATAAATTGACCAAAGATTTGTGGTACACACCTCTTATTTAATCTTTAAATTAATATTAATCTATCTTTGAAATACAAATTCAATGTTACAATAAAGATCCAAATTAAGCTGTTGAGCAGAAACCAATATTCATAAATTCTAGTTTTCACAGGAGTTGTAAAGTTCATTCATATGAAAGAAAAAGTTCTCCACGCAAATGTGTAGTACCAACTTTTTATTACAAAGTAGCATTATGATTATCTTGGAAAGCATGCTTTATATGTAATAAACAATTAATTGGTTCTAACAATTGAATGTGCAAAATGTTTTCAAATTTACCTTTGTTTACAACACATGAGTGCCTTAGATACTCTTATATGTATTACATATAAACAAAATTTATGAATTTACTACCATAGTATCTACAATTAACCATCCTAACTAGTTTGACCTACTTTTTGCACATGACCAAACTAGTACAATAAAATTTGTAGCTTGGTAATTGTATTTTAATAAATTATTTCAAATATATTAATTAAAATGTTAACTCAGTATTTCAACATTTCTGCTGTCAGTATTTAGAAGGATTTTGAAAATCCTCAATTTTAAAAATGAACCTGTGAGTACAATCTTTTCAAAACACAAGTCTTCAATTTGTTTATCTTTAATCATGGAAAATTGTTTTGAAGTTGCATACCTGCATTTTATTAACTTACTTTTTGAATCTTTTTCTTATGAAATATTACAAAATTACTTAATATATTAAGATTTACTAATACTTCCACAATTTTTTTTATATAAATCAGTTTTTTTACATTTGTCAATATTTGTTTAACCTATTACTTTTGTGAATTGTGTCAACCATTTTTATTTTTTGTTTACATTTTTTCCAATTTGTAAATCATATGTTAATAGTTTCTGTATACTTTATTATTAATATAAAGTAATTGTTGGATCAGAATAATATTTCATCATATTGTAGAAAAGAAGCAGTCATATTCAATTATATATTGGTTATCAACCATTTCCTCAATGCAACTGTCATTGCATTTTACCAAATAATATGTATGGTTTCCAGCATTAAAAGTTGATACAAGAAGGCAGTGAAGTGTGCACATATTTTTTATTTTATGTTTCTTACTGGGATAGATTTTATTATGGCTTCTCATATTCTGCTACTTTTTATGATCACATTTCTACACAAGTTCTTATAGGGTTAGAGTTGTATAATAAAATTGCAAGGAATATAACAAATTTTGAATTGTCTGGAGTTAGTATTTTAGTAAAATATTGTATAATAAAGCATGTTGGTCCATATATTTTGTAGAGAATTTTTATAGCTACAAATTTAACATTCCATAACTTTTCTGCAGTGAACTATATATTCCTAATTATGATCTTGATCATGATTTAATAGCAAATAACATCATATAACAATGATAGTATGAAATATTTATAAGAAACTGTTGTCCTTTATAAATTAGGAATCTATTTTACATATTACTGGCTGCATTTATTTTAAGCAGTTCAGTAATATGTGTTCACTGTAATAAACAAATGCTACCTCATTTTTAGTTATGCAGCTATGTGAAATGTCAATTAATGGAAAGAAATTCATCTGTAATTAGGCTCATTTTTAATCATATTTTAGGCAATAAAATATTTACTTTAAACTGTTTAATGAGCAAATCTTTGGTCTGTTCACCATGTTTTTCATTGCTATAGGTGCTGATGTCAGACAATTTCCCTGGTAAATCATATGTAATTTGTCTGCAGTATTATGGCAAAATATACTATTAAATATCAATATAGATCCCAAAGCTTGTAATCCCTCCTTTTATGGTTTACACCTCTACTATTATTCAATTATACTGTGTATATATAATATATATTTTGTATGTTTAAACTGTCATTTAGTGATTTATCAAAGGTAATAATTATTATTACAATGATCAAGTGATAGATACAAATGGGAAACAAAAGCAGCATTAGATGTCTGCAGTATGCTATTTGCAAATTAAAAATGGTACCTGTACCATAGTTTTAATGTTTAAAAAAGGAATATATAAATATATTTTATTTAGTATTTTATTTTAATGATAACGTTACTAACAATTTGACTGTTGGAACCAAATAAAATAAATACTTCCATTATTGGTCACTAGCTTCTGCCTGATTTTGACCAAAAATGGAATGAATGTTAAGAAGATGATCTTCTACAATCTAATATTAAATATATATTAAACATAGATTTATGTATTCTCCTTTTGATGCAATGCAGCATGTATTCAGTACAGAAAAGTACAAAATGTAATTTATACTTCACATATTAACAAACAAAGAATACTTTCTGCCCTGATTTGTAAAACATTCAAGTAATTTAATTTTATTTATAAAAAGACCACAGGTAATTTTTCAAAAAACCTAACGAGGTGACAAGTTGTGAACTTCAGTTTATTTTATTTACAAGATGACAAGTTGGGAACTTTTGTTTATTTTATTTTGTGTGTTTGAAATTAATTTGATTGCATTTTGTATCAGAAGTGCAGGCAAGATATAAATTAAAATCTTTGTACCAATGTTACTGCTTCATTCATATCATTGTACAGATTTTATTATCAGGAAGTTGTGCCTTTATCATTGTGAACTGATGGCAGTATACAGGTTTCTGAAAATGTATGAAAACATTAGTTAAAATTATTTAGTTCTTAGCTTTATAGAGTACTGATAAGGTGCACTTTTAATGATAACTTTTGTAAGGACACAGAACATAATAGTTCAGTATAATGTACAGAGGTAACATGACTTATGAATTTAAATAATCAAGTATGGCTCCATTTTTAGACACCTGTAATAGATATCACTTAAAATGCATATTGTTACTTCAGGTAATACAGTTACATGAATTGAGGATTAAAGACTGTAAAAGGCTGTTTTTTTTATTATTGCTATCTTTTCAAACTTATTTACAATATTTTTAGCTTAGTCGACAAAAATTAGTTTCTAGCATTGACCTGTAAATTTGCAGGAATTTGTCTTGCCTGCACTTGCCTCCCTGAAAACAGATGAAATAAAATAATAAAAGTTATAAATTATTGTAAACATTTCACAATATTGTTAGAAACAGATTTTCCTTCTTTCTCCGTCCCTGAATACCATAAATAAGTTAATAAATTAAAGTACTAAACATGTATAAAATTTTATCAAGGTATCAATTCAAAGAAAAATAGAACATCATTATGGTACCCTAACCAACTTATGATTCATTTTCAATTTAATCTGATTATTTTCAAATTATTTAATCTGTTTGTATGTAGTTACACTTAATGGAGAACATAAACTTGAGGTGTGTAATACAATATTACACCATTGGAATAATAATAAGAAGAAAAGGGCAGGGAGACTACTTTTTTTAAAAAAAATCATTTTGAGTGAGTTGAAGTAGGAATAATAAGAAGAATGATCTCTTCATGTATAATACTATGTAATTAACATGTATGTTTGAGGATGTTTGTGATGGAGAGTGATAGAATATTGAAATTGTGTGTGAATGTATATTATGACATGAATTTAAGGAAAAAACTATAAAAATACAAAAAATGAAAATTACAAAAATGTTGAAGCACTTGGATTTTATTCTTGGTATTTGATTATAGACAAAAAGGTAATAAATAAAACCGCACTGATAAAAGAATTAAATATGCAGTTTGATAGATAAAATGTGATAGGTAAATTTAAATGTTCAGAACATGTTTTATTTCTCTTTAATAATGAAACATGTATAATTAATATATTTCAAGTGTGAATGACAATATATATATAATTTTTTAAAATGAGAATTACTTCCAGTTATTGTAAGTTTAAAGTAAATTATTAAAGCCATCTTTACATCATGTGGGGCATTGTTAATGTACCAGTAAATGGCTTTAAACTGTTCATTATATTATTTTTACATGGGGTTATTCAATGATATTGTTTTTTAATCAAATTGTCTTAAGTTTTGTAACCCCTACATAAATAAAAGAAACCAAATATACTGCAATAATGTTGTATGATTTATAAACAATTCCTGTCCATGTATTATTTCATAAACTGTGATTAGGAACCAGTTTAATGTATTGCTATGAGCAGGCCTTGGTTCAGTAAATTGCTACAAACACTTGAAAAAGTTATGCTACAATTGCTTATTTACACTGACCACTCAAGTAGAAAGACAGTGGTCTTCTTGATAATATTAAACATACTTAGTTAATTTTGTTTTATACCATTTTTACTAAGTCCACTATAGTCTGTTCTGAAACCAATGCTCACTGTAGTTGCCTTAACTATGAATATGTATATGTTGAGTAGTCCTCGTCAGGTATATATAAATAGTCTCTGATTTTATATAGCAGTATGTTATTTCCACAAATTCATGATATTTCAGTCTTGTTAAAAAAAATATTGAAAACTTGTAAGTTGAGGTAATGATCATGCCATGCAACCCTCATATCAAAAATGTATTTTGCACACTGCTGTATCAACTAATGAGCAATTTACAATTTGAATGAATTACTCTCGATTTACTAACCGGGTTATACCTGTAGTCTGTGACTTCAGTCAGAAGATGATGATGCTAGTCATCAAAACATCACTTTCTGATTAATTATTAAGAAATCAACTAATATTTTGTATTATTAATTAATATTTTACAATCCAAATATCCTCTTACTCAGGGTCTTTACTGGGCCTTTAATAAAGAGAATATTAGTTAACAATTAAATTATTATGAAGCTATTATGTGCCTACTTCATCAATGTAATATTTACAATGCAAACAAAATACATAAAATGTTAACTTTAAATTCTAAACGACACTCAAAATCTGAAATATGACGATAATTACCTTTACTTAATGGTTCATTAATATGAATTCAGTCAAATTGTAACTTACAGTTTCTGGTAATCAGGGCAATTTGGCTTGTTCATTCACTTACACACTCATTACACTTTAGAACAAGTCATTTTTCACACTGACTAATTAATATTTTTTAGTTTGCCAAAAGTTGGTTCTCTGTTGGTTAAGGAAATGTTATTCACTCGTTCCTACGATTATATTAGACGCTGGATGCAATTACTTGGTCTTCCAAAATCGAAACAATGGTCTAACTTGAGAATAGAATAAATTAGTCTTCTGCACTCAAATGTTTTTCGATGAATATTTGGATATTTATTTCGCAGACTACAACTTATAACAAAACTGTTCTAACTGATCTTGCTGTTCTACTACCGGTATCTGGACTATTTCTGAATATGTTACCCCTTTGTCCGTCTACAGCAATCTTTCCATGACAACTGCTCTCTGTTATATTTCTACAAAGACTGGCGTCCAGCTAACAAATAGCCTACAATACCTAAACCAGACAAAGACTTTATTATTTCTTGTATTAAATGGTTGCATATCCGAATTTTTTTTAGGTGTAGACAGGGTAATCCACATAGTGGCAACTCCCCTTTTATAGCATAGGAAAGGGATTTGAAAGGGGGGATGCGGAAGGGTAGAGGAAGGTAGCAAGGGTTAACTAGGGCCTCCGGGCTATGGTTTAAGGATCCTACCCGGCAGTTCGCCTAAAAGTGATGCAGGTAAAAGCCTAGAAAAACCTGCATTAGGTAGGTCGGGCATTTGGTACTTGTCCCACGCCCTTCCGATGGCGGGAGAGGGGTTAGCTGTGGGGTCACAGCTTTCTCCTCTCCGTCCCTTGACCAGTTTAGGAGGCAGCTGGCCGACTATTCCAATAGGAATAGCGGACAACTCTTACCGTTGCGACCCCGGAACTTACACACCTCAAAACAGGCCGAGGTGCCTCGGCATGATGGAACCTTAGTTTAAAAAAAAACAACAGAGAGATGTGAAGGCATCCCCAAAGGTAGCCTCCGCCAGAGCTCTCGGGGAAGGTTCACCTGCGGGAGAATTCTCTCGCAGCTTCCTTCATATATCCGAATTGGTGCTAAATTTATGATAATTGTTTAGTACAAATAACCAACAGTGAGTAAATGAATTGATATCATACAGTAAGTGTACCTAGTTTTTTGTAAAGCTGTCTGCATGGAGTTCTAGAATTCACCTAACACGTGATTCTAATTACACGGTTTTGGGGTAGAAAGGCTATTTATAGGGAACTACCCAAAAATATAATTCTTTGATGGGTTTAATAATTGTAATGTAATTGAACATTAAGTGATTAATTGAATAAGGACTCAGGCCCTCGAAAATTTGAAAATTTATTTCGTCCCTGCCGACTACACCACCCGTTGATTTAAGGTAAGTCAACTGTCCTCTGTCTCTCTTTCATATCCAAATGCATGTATATGTTGTAACATGACATTCGGTCTCCGACGGCTCGTTACATAGTAATAACCTATTTATGATTTAATAGGATCTGTTACAGCAATCACCCTTGTGTGTGTGAAAATACTATCGCAACATTGAAGAAGCCTGTATGTGATACGCAATAAGGAAAACGTACAACACACAAAACAGAGTAATGCAACAACCCTCAGACGAAACACGTACACACAGGTAGGCCCTACTGTTCAACCAGCACGACAGTGTATATACCGGTCTTATACGGTCTACATTTCTAGGAGTTTGGTGTATTGCTTTCACGGCCCCGATAATCCTAGCAACCAGGTACGTGTGAGTATTGGCCAGAGTCTCGTTATTTAGGCTTTTCAAATGTTCCCAGAAGAAGAAGAAGTCCATTGGTGTCATGTCTAGTCACTGAGCTGGCCATGAAACAGGACCACCGCGACCAATCCATCGTCGTCCAACCTGTACTAACATCGAGTGCTAAGTGGAAACAGGACACACAGCACATTACGTCGACATTTGCACAGCTATGTACTATTTTCAGTGCAGAACGGATACGAAGCTAATTGGGACAAGAAACCAAACGAATGTAATACCTCTGTATTGAGCCGCCGGTGACCATGTTCCCTTATACCAAAATACTCAGAACGGCCTCTCAAAGCTTGTAGGTGTAGTTCCTGTATATATATATATATATATATATATATATATATTGTAATACGTGATCTTTTAATTTATTAAATTTATTATTCGGTGCATTTTACTTTGTTTAATTGTATAATATTTCGATATTTCGGGGCCCCCCCCCCCCCCGATTTTCTTGAGAACATGTGCGACATATTCAAAGACAATTTGGCCGCGGCATTTTAGTCAGCCAGGTTATAAAAGCTGTTAAGTAAATTCTTTTCAGCTTATTGCGGGCCATGAAAACGGATTTCCGAAGAGTTTGGTACATCTGGCAATGGTAAGTTGTTAACCAGCGACGCTTAGGCGCCTTGGAGGTATGTCTGGGGCTTTGTCTGAAAGCCCAAAATTCTCTGTTGGATACGTGGGAACGTGCCGCAGGATCAAGTAATCCAGAGAATAACTCTGAAAAAGCGAGGGAAGAGGAGAATAAAAACGATTGGTACACTCAATCATGTGATTTGGATAACACAACCAATCATAGTAGAAGAGGACGGGGTCACACGGAGACATCCAGAGAAGAAATAGTCTTGATCCAGTCAGGGAACGAGTAGTCTCCATCCAATCAGCAGAGACGAGAGTCTGATTTTTAATCGTTTCGGATTGAGTCCTGGAGAGACTTTGTGCAGCCAACAGACTGCGAAATGAAAGTTCGGAGTTCGAGGTTCAGCATTTATTCGCTATTCCTATTGGAATAGTCGGCCAGCTGCCTCCTAAACTGGTCAAGGCACGGCGAGGGGAAAGCTGTGACCCACAGCAAACCTCTCTCCCGCCATCGGAAGGGCGTGGAACAAGTACAAAATGCCCGACCTACATATTGCAGGTTTTTCTAGGGTTTTTTCCTGCATCATTTTTAGGCGAATTGCCGGGGGCCCTAGTTAACCCTTGGCTACCTTGCTCTACCTTTCCACATCCCCCCTTTCACTCCTTTTCCTGTGTCATAAGAGGGGAGTTGCCACTATGTTGATTACCCTACACTTGGACTGTCTGCACCTTCAAAAAATGGTCCCGGCACTTCGCCTAGAAAATGAAGACAGGGCTTGCGGCCGTCGCGGTTTAATCGCTGTTGGAACCCGAGTGAAAACCGATAACTTTTCATACAACAATTTGCGGAATGATGGATTGTATGAAGAAAGACGTTTCTCTGTCATTCTTGTGTGTGTCATCAGGTCTGACAAGTTGTATACGTGTTCGTAAACTGCAGTTCAGGTACAGCGTAGAGGGAGATTGCCCTGTTGGTATATTTGGAGGCTTCCGGTATTGTTCCCCAATTATATTTATGCGACGCAAAAGCCGGCATGTTTGAAAATTTCTACACCCGCCCACTCTTCACAGCCCCACCCACCACGGACTACCTCGCGCGTTGCTCAAGTTGTCATAAATAAACTAGTGACATCCATTTCCTTCGATTTGACTCGAATATCTGTAGCTTTTGCGTTATTTACTTGTAACTCCCCTCCACCCCCACCGCAAATTGTGCTACCCTCTTATGCCGAAAGGGGTTGAAAAAAAACCGGTGGAAATACTGTCAATGCTATTGACCCCGATAAATATTTATTCCACACAATTATCGACCAATTAACTTGTTTGAAAATGTACAACCCCGCCAACCTCTCCTTGAGAGAGTCAAACGGTTAGTCGAATGTAATAATTAAACTCATTGACATGCATACAATGGATTTGACTACAATCTAGTTTGTTTTTGCGTTATTATTCTGTAATGCCGCACCAACCCCACCCGTAAGAGGAGCTCCCCTCCCAATCCCGAAAGGGGTTTTAATAATACCCGGAGAGCATGTAGAGAAATTTTATTAATCTTACTGATAACGAAATAAATTTATTCTATGCAAATTTTTTGCCATTTTCGAAATTTTGGGGAATTTTTTCGAATTTTTGAAATTTTACCAAATTTTTTATAACTTTTTGAATTTTTTTTAATAATTATTCTATTTTTTCTAATTTTTTGTAATTTTTTCAATTTTTTGTGTATATTGCCTACGTCTACAATTAGGTTAGGGAGGAGTTTTTGAACATTTTGGGGGATAAAAGGAAGTAAAAGAATGGGCCGAGGAGATGGAGGGGTGTGTTTTTGAGCCTTTTGGGGATAAAATAAGGGGTCCAGGAGATGGAGGGTTTTGTTTTTCAGCATTTTGGCTGTAAAGGGCGTTAAAAGGGGGGTCCGAGGAGGTGGAGGGGCGTGTTAGGGAATATAATTTTCATATATGTATATATATATACATATATATTGTAATAAACACTAATAAATTTTTGATTAATGAAATTTGCCCCACGTTGTGGTAGCCATTTTATGTAATAGCTAAAATGAAATGAAACTAAAAACTACCAATTTAAACCAGCAATTATTATTTATTAAAACACAATTTTCAATTACACAAATCTGATGAAATTTTATAAATCAAAACAATTTCATTTACCTAAAATACAATTTAAATAATTGGACTCGGTACCCTCAAGGTCTTTACTGGCTTGATAAGGAAACGGAACAAAATGTTACAATTAAACAAATACAGTTACAATAAATGAAAAATGAAATGATTGAAACGAAAAGAAACGTTTGAAACAAATGAAACGAAAGTAACGAAAGAAGACGAAATTAACTAAATCTGACACTTTTTACCCTTTATTAGCAATTTACAATTATTAATTCAGAAAAATAAACTTACACGCTCTCTGGTCCACACACTCACTTCATACAGGTTTAAAAGGCACCAGGCTGCGCTCACACTCTGCTTTCACAGCCACCTCCTCTTGACGACGTCACCCTCTCGACGAATTCAAACACCTCTGCTGGCAGACAGACCTCCACGATGAAACTCCCAACTGTAGACGACTGATGTCCAGTTGATTACTCTCGGCCCTGCGTCCGCCCTGCGGACCTGCACCAGCGATCTCTCCCCGCTGACACGTCCGTCTCCTCTCCAACACGAAATGATAATCACTCCTAAACTGTCCAACTGCCCTCTTATTTATATCCGGGATCCAGAATCTTCCCTTGTTTTCACAGTTTTTTGCATTTCCACTTTCGCCAAACAAACACCATCTGTTGCCGCTCTCCCGCTCCGAGAGCCACTCAATCAATTAAATTAAACGTTTCCTTTTAATATAATTACATCGTCCAACAACCTTCTGTAATTATGCCATTAGGATTCCGCCGTCTAGATGTTGATCACAACCAATTAGCCCTAAGAGCCGCAAAAAATGCCCCAATTATTAATTCTTCCCTCCTCTAAAAGTCACTTATCCGTCATTTTATCATTATTTTTTATATGTTCAAACCACTCAAGGATCCCCAGTCTGAGTTCGTAAACAAATCTGACAAAAATAGGAAACAGAATTCCTGTCCTTCTGAGCTGGTTATTACAATATATATATATATATATATATATATATATATATATATATATATATATATATATATATATATATATATATATATATAGGCTTAGGAGTTCAACCCCATCTTCCGATCTCACGATATATATATATATATTCTTTTTTAATTTATTTTTACTTATTTTTTAAAATTTTATATTTCTTTATTTGTTTTATCAAAATCATTTTTTGAATATAATAAGTTTTAAAGTTTAATGATTAATTTCTTAGTTTTACAAATTTTGTTCTACATCGGAAGTTCAGACTTCGTATTCATTGCCACGATAAATTTTACCTTTGTCTAAAACGTTTTAGTTGGAATCCGACATTACAAACTTTATTTACCCCTTAGTCGATTAAAGAAGGATTTATTGGAAATATAGATACATTTAGTTTGTATGTATTTAATCACTACCTGGACCAACGCATATTCGTCAATTGAAATCTAAATCGCTGCAACCGGGAAAAGGTTTTCACATATTTTTTTTTTTTTTTACAAAGATGTATCTTCCTTAGAAAGACGTAGTTGTCAGCATCAGCAGTTTGAGGAAGATGAGGTCCTGGAGTAGACGCTGCACAAGTGGTACTATTTGTCGACAGATCCTGTGTAGTAACCTTGGCGTTTGCTGTTACGGCCCTCTTCCAATTAAGTGCCTGAATGGAGAGACATACATTCTAAATTACATGAGCGTAATTTTGACAATCAAACATTAAAACGGCTTATCCTGTAATCCTGTAACAAATATAATGAAACTTGAATAATCCCACGACCGTGAACAAGGCACCTTTTGTAAGAAAAATTTTCCAACCCATATTATGAACTACGACGAGCATGGGTTACGATGCAGTTAAATTCAATGATCTTAACGTTTCGACAGCAGCACACAAGGTATGAATATTCGGAAAACATTACCTTGAAGCCGCATTCTTCCTTTAGGACGAGGAAAGCAGAGCCCAGATGACCAACGAATGGAGGACCTGTAGCGGAAAATCCAACATTTCCACAACAGTAGTACTCATAAAACAGGAATACCCTCGGAAAATATCCACAAATATTAATAAACGTGCGTGTAGAACAAGAAAACGCCACAGTAGTGTAAAAGTTTCAATGTAAATTTTACCTAAGCTATTGGAATAAAGGAAAGAATCATTTTACAAATACCTTCAACCCATTGTCACCATCAGCAATAAGAAATGGCAACTGAATAATTACGTTAAAGTAAAATTACGTAAAATAGCATAAGCGATTTAGACAAATATTAGACTACGTATCAAATGCAACTGTACGATTTAGTACGAAATAAATCTGCCATTACGGCAAAAAATACCTTTATTCACAGAAAAAATGCATAACGTTAAAAAAATTAATTTCAATGTTGTACAAGTTTTATTGAGAAAATCAACATCTTACATAAATCCGTTTCCGTAAAAAATAATTCAGATAAAATATAGTCACGTACTGAATTGAAACACGCATCTTGGTGGCGAAAATAAGATTCTTGAAAGTCAAAACAACTTCCTCCGACTGAACTTATCGGTCAGGATTCTGTAAAATCCTTTACAAGACAAACGGAGACTACTTCATTTTCCACAATAACACACAGCACTAAAAGACTATTACAAGGCTTTAAAGGATACTCGATAAAGTGGAAGCTTCACATTAGGTCACAGGAAAATTAAGCTGTGAAATTACGTTGTTGAATGAAGTGGATCAGGATTCCGTATAATTTCACGACGTTTACCTAAACAAGTCCTTGAAAGCTTTCTTAAAATACGCATGAAAAGCATCAAACCTGTGCTTCTCAGAAAATTTAATTTCCTGAACCTGTTGAGTCGGGACTCGCTGAAATGCAAGAAAAAACAAAGTAGACAAGAAAGACGTGTTACGGTTATTACACAAAGTGACTATCAGACTCCTGAAATATAAAAGGAATATTTACTCCAAAGAACCGACACATTCATCACAATAGCGTCTGCACATTGAGATGTAGTTACTGAAAATCGTGCACACACGAATAAAAATTAATAAAAGCAACCAGTGTGCAGTTAGTTTAAAGCACATTCAGAAACTGCGAAATTAAATGCAACCTGCTTTAAAAACACAAAACTATTATGTGCATTGTTTCGAAAATAAATTATTCATCGAAAAGGCTAAAGTTTCTACAGGAAGACTGTACATTTATGAAATCAGTGATTTGACATGCAAAATTGAGAAATGTGGTCATTTGTTTGTAACAGGAAACGACTACAGTAATCAAATAAGGCAGACAGAAGTGGAAGAAGCAAGTATTCGAAGAAGAAGAAAGAAGAAGGTGTAGATAGACTATGTATACGGTAATCCACATAGTGCCACCTCCCCTCTTATAGCAAAGGAAAAAGAGTCAAAGGGGGGATGCGGAAAGATAGAGCAAGGTAGCCAAGGGTTAACTAGGGCCCCCAGCTATGGTTTAATGATCCTACCCGACAATTCGCCTAAAAGTGATGCAGGGAAAAACCCTAGAAAAAGCTGCATCAGGTAGGTCGGGGGTTAGCTGTGGGGTCGCAGCTTTCCCCTCTCCGTGCCTTGACCGGTTTAGGAGGCAGCTGGCCGATTATTCCAATAGGAATAGCTGACAGCTCTTACCGTATGCCCAAGGTCTGCGTCCCCGGAACATACACCTCTCAAAACAGGCCGAAGTGCCTCGGCATGTGGGAACCTTAGTTCAAAAAACCAGAGGGATGTTCAAAGAAATAAAACATGCTACGAGTGATTTAGTTCTTGCAGTCGAGGGAACCGTTGGAGAAATATTACAAAATTAGTGGAACTTGTGATCTCCGGTTCAATAATTTAATAAAGAGGAAGGATGCACATACAAGTGTCACTCACAGCGAGGACAAGACGACGAATGTTCCACCAGACCCTTGTTTGGGTCCATCGCTCGTTCTGATACACATAAATGACTTTCCCGAAAATAAAAAACCCTTTTTTAAGGTACTCTGTTTTCTGAAGACGTAATAATTTTAACAGATCATAACCAACAGACATAGTAAATTGACAATAGAACATTCAGTGTCGTAGTTTACGTAATACCGAAAAAGAAAAGGTGAACAAACATAGAAACAGGAACAAAATTTTGTAAGATCTACGAAGTTACTTGTTCAAACGTCTCAGGATTATCTGGAGATATTAAATTAAGCAGCACAAAAATAAACTTTAAACTAAATGAAGTGTAGTAACACGTTCTGACAGAATATCATCAAAATGTGGTGAACCCAACATACTTTCGACAGAGATCGACGTATGAAATAACTTGCAGGTAAATCCTTCAGGGAAACCATATAACACCAGAAAACTTATTTTACAAACCCGGAACATCACTACACTGAAAGTCAATCATTACAATGGTAATAATATATTTATGAAGCTCTTACACAATACACAGACTAAGGATAAAATCTAACTAAAAAAAAAGAAAATCGAACATGAATTTATTAACAGATCGACATAATGTAATATTGAAATAAACGGAATGAAAGATTAATATTATACGTAAATTTACAATTACAATACACCTGTGTAACGTCATAATCCAAGACCCACTCCATTTTAATCCAAAATTCTGCACAGGGTCTAACAACTACCTAATACTACAATTGTATCAAAATATTTGATTTGACAATACACTCCAGGCTCAAGTAAGTTTGTTATAAGTTATATTGCATTTCATGAAAGACTTTCAAATGGGACAAGTAGCTCCTTCGTGAAGTTCGGAACAAAGACAGTACGTATAGTTTAACTTTGGACTGCGTGGTATGAAAAACTAATCCATATATGAAAAGCGTTTATTCACTCTGAATCTAATTAAGAAAATAACTTGCGCAGCTTTAGTGAAAATATTTCCGATTGACAATGGCAAAATTAAAAACAAAGTACGTCGTTTGTAGAAAACGAAGCAGGTATGTTGGCACTATTGATAGTTACGCATAATTAATACCTGGGATCAGACCTAATTCCCTAATTTCGCATGGGAACGGTAATCTATATTCTTTTTAAAATTTAGTTAGTTTTATTATTTTGACACCCATCATTTATAGAAGAATCTCGGTAGTTAGTTAGTTATTTATTTTACCTGGAGCAGAGTTTTAAAATTATGATGTAACGTTTCGACCTGGAAAACTAAGGTTCCGAAGTTGACTCTTCCAAATCTATGGTCGTATTCCACGATAGCTTTCGGCCTGGCAATAGACAAAAAAAGGTTAAAAACATAAGTAATTCTGCAACAGTTTTGCACCACAAACACAGTTCAAAAAAGCAGAAGAAGTGAAATCAGTCAAGGTTCAGCAAACGGCACTTAAAAATATATAACGATAAATTTAAACATAGTGTTCAAATAATGGGCAGTTATTCGTAGACGACGCTACCGTAAAATAAAAAAATATTAAACCAGAATGTAAAGGATAAGCTTTACCCACAGGCATGCAGGGCTGATTGTTGTAGGGAACTTGGTTGCTCAGGAGTTGGCGGCAGTGTTTTTTGACATTGATTGTGTGGTTGCGGGGTCGGCCGCGCGGCGGCAGCAGCAGCGTCGCTGTCCTGCTGGTGCTGTAGTTCGACAGTCGGCCGTGCGGAGTAGGCGGACTGAGCCGCAAGGTGCCGTGTTGTCTTTATCCCAGTGAGTGTTGGTGTGTGAATAATTTATCATAAATGGCTGTAATCGAACGTAGGAGACGGAAATATCAATAGCGAATATACTACAATTTATAGATATGCACGAATTTGTACAGTGGAAATTCTGGTTTCTCAGATATTTGTCGACCAAAACGTAAACTTTTTTCGTGGAGATTCACGAGGGTAGCGAAAGACAATGAGCTGAAATTTTTTTCTCCCCCCGTGTGAATACGCCGGTTCTTTGATTCTTCTTTAGTGTTGTGATTTTTTCCGATCGAATCTTGTGGATTTCTTGACATGGATTGCCTTTCTGATAACAAAGGAAAAAAAAATTAACTGAAACATTTTTGGAACTAGATACGTAAACGAAGACTGAATAAGTTTAATTAAAGGAAAGGATTTTTTATAAAGTCTACACGTGCCTGAAATAAGGTAAGTTTACAGAAAATATATGTCTTAACATTCGTCTTTTCGGCACGTGCCCGGCTCGTTTAATTTATTGAAAAGGGATTGTTGTATTTTCTTAAACTAAAAATATTTTTCACGAGATATTCCGTGTCAGCGAATTGGTTCATTGAACTAATTTGTACCAGTTTCAGAACATTCCCAGCAGTCGATAATCTTTTGGTAATTGATTAAATTAACATAAATGATGAGTGGCGAGGATCACATCCAGACATTTTAATTTTAATACTGAATGTAGGGTTATAAGGGGGTATTGAGGGGGTAGGAGCGCTCATGTTTTTTATTCCATTGTTGCGATTTCGAACGGTCCTCTCCTCCATAAGTCCGGAGTTACACGGTCTTCGTATGAAATAAATAAATTATAGTTTTTTGTGTGTTGTAAAATTACGAACAAACCATTTTGAGCGAATTTTCGGTACATGTCCTAGTGGTGAAGCCCGTTCCTCTTCAGGTACGATACATCTACGTTTAAAACCAGGCAATAAATGACTTATATTATAGCTATAAACAACTTTTTCTCTCGCGCACAATCCTCCGCTACCGCTGTATCTCTTCACAGCCATTACTGATTTGCGCTAAATAAATTAACAACTATAACTCAGCTTACGAACCAGCCAGTTTCAAATTTCAGATCGATTAGATAGGAACATTGCTAATAATTATTTAGATGACTCTTACCACATTTTGGGCTTCGGAAAATATGGAATTTAATCGGAGGATCAGTTTCAGACTGTATTTCCTGCTACGGAATCTTTTCATTATTGGATCAATATCAGTCTTACTATTGCGATGGTTTATAATTCTGTTATTACGTCTTATTGGTTAATATTTCGCACAAGGAATGATTTATCTTTCCAGCCATATTTAATTCATTTGAAGCAAATCGCGTTCATTAGCAATTATAATTTACGGCTCAAAGATTCAAATTTTTCTTTTGTAAAGGCATGTATGAGGGAGTACATTATAATTATTTAAGCGGCCGACACAATTTTCTAGGAATTCAGGACACTTATTAAGAAAATGAGTAGTACAATAGAATTTACAGTTTTTAATTTTTATAAAGCATAGACATGCCAGAGGATTTAGTTATCTCATATTTTAGTGTATTGTAATCAACGTATTGATTTAGTGAAAGTAAGGAAATCCCTGCGTCATTGACCTTCCTCGGACCGCCTCATCCTCTTTCAACGAAATTTAATTTTAACGTCACACGTGACAAGGGCGATTTAAGAACAGCCCCACTGTCATAAGAGTTTACATTTGTGACTGTAGAGTTTTGCCGCTTAAGGGTAAGTTGAATGGTAGCTCCTGGAAGTTTGACGCAACGACGAGCCTTACTTCCTGGCATTTAAATTTTCACTTTGCAGTTATACTTTGCAAATGGCGTTGCGGGTCTACGGAATGCATGCGAATGTATCGAGCACTAATCTGAGTTGAGAAACAACGTAAAGCATGTCATTAGGAAGTCGTGGATGTGAATGAGAATTTTTGAAATCAAGGAACACTCCAATTCGGCACATAATACCAGGAATCGTACAGGATTTTTTTAGAGTGGCAGGCTACACGAGGGAATCCAGGTGTTGGCAACTCCCATTTAATAGCCTAGGAAAGGATTTGAAAGGGGGATTCAAGGGTAGAGCAAGGTATGCAAAGTTTAACCAGGCTATAGTTTAAGGATCCTACCCGGCATTAGCCTATAAGTGATGCTTTAGATGGCGGCAGCTAGCCAACTGTTGTAATAGGAATAGCGAACAACCCGTACAGTGTGCCCAAGGTCTGTGACCCGGAACATACGCCTCTCAAAACTGGCTTAGGGGTCTTGGACTTACCGGGAATAGCTCATATGTCTAATACTAGAATTCGGTGCAGAATACCAGGATTCATACAGGAACGTTCTTGTCGCGGTTGTGGAAAGAGTACAGGGAAATGGCTGCCAGAAGTAGAAATCGAAGCGTGGCAAATTTCAGGAATTAGAATACGACACCACGGAACCGAGAAATCAGGAAGTTAGACTTCGTAAGTACATTTGGGTCAGAGGTCACGGACAGATATCCATTTACTTCTATAAGATACGAATTACCACCATAAATAAATAAATATGACAACAGTGAACAGAGGTAGGTTCTACTTCCTAATCGGGTGGGTATGAGATTTGAATAAATTACCTGTAGTAGTATTTTACACACTTCTTTCTGGACGAAGGTTCAGAGCGAATGCAAATAAGCGGAAGTGCTAGTGAAAGCGAGTACGCGAAGTTTTATCATTTTCTCTCTCGGAATGGACATGAATTAATTATTTCTGTTTGGAATCTGTTTATTTCTACTTACTATTGTTATAATTTTATTATAGACTGCTACCGGATCATAGTTGAATAAATATATGCGTAATATCCGTATGCAGGAATCGAACGCAGAGAGTTTGTGCCTGTTACAGAACGTTTTGTTACAGATTGTTCTCAAGACTGAATTATTTTTAAAATTTGTGGAATCTGAATCCGCCCCTGAAACGACTAAAAAAGTCATTTTCACTTCAATTAGTCTTTACTTTTAAATTATTACTTATCTGACTTCTGTATTACGGAGTTTTGTTTTATAGACCCTTGAAATCGTGGCATGAATTTGATATGTTCATCTTCATAAAAAAAAGCGGATTGCGTCTTCTGTAAAAATGTAACACTCAGCATTCGACGGTATGAATACTAATAAAAGTTGGGTCTCTGATCATCTGGGACAGATCGGTCAATTTCATTGGCTATGCATTATGGGACATTAAAACGCAACTGGTCACTTCAAAGCAACTCCTTTTCTCTTCTGAACTGCAATATGTAGTAGTATTATTGTATTAAAGTATTAGAACACTACCAGACTAACTTTGTAATTTAATGCCTATTTCAGATAAGCGTTAACGTCAACTACTGAACTTGTGATAGTTTAGGCAAATTTTAAAAAACGTGACCTGATAGCCCACATGTCACTATTCCTCGTAGATATTACATGCAACACTATCTCTTCACTACAATATAAAAGGAAATTATCATAAAGGTATCTCGCATTGTATTGCGTTGTCTGTGTGTTAACCACGAGACCAACAAGATAACTGGATATGCTTTCAACTAATGGTTAATTTTAATTTAGAAGAACAAAATTAAGAAATAATAGAATGATTGACGATATTATTTTCAGGATCATGGAGATTGGTAGAGTCTTGTCAGGGACGAGGTGCACTGAGCAAATGAATATTGAACTTGGTGCATATTACATTGGAAAAGTGGACCAGTTCTGCTATATTGGAGATTCTCAAAATAAAATAAAAAATTTGTGTTCGCGGAAGTAGTTTCTCGAGTTGTTATTATGGTTGTTTGTATAGATTTTTTTTAAAAAATTTATATATTTCTAACAATCTATCATTAAAAGTCACATTTAGTTATTGTTTCGACATACAGATTTTAAGTCATGGTGAAAAACTTTTCATTGACAATTTTTCAAAATTTAAACTACAAGTTTGTAGAGTATTTGTACACGTGAATTTTTTTTAGAGCAAGAGTCTTAAATCTTTTGAGCTTAGGCTCTTCGACATCCGAGTTTATCAGATATTTTACAAGTTTGTTTGGATGTACACTTAAGTCTGTCTTGGTAGAGCAAACTGCTGTTACGTATCTCTTCAGTAACCATGGATAGTCCCAAGTCTTGACGAATTACTTCATTCGGTCCAAACCATGGGGCGTTTACCAAGGATCGCAGTACTTTTGATGGGAACCTCTGCTAGCTGTGCCTCAAAGCTGTAACCCATATGACCAGATTGGCCGGAAAGTTGTTTTATAAAGTAGTATTTTACTTTCCAGTGAAAGTTGTGACTTCCGCTCCATGAGTCAATACATTTTCTGGAAATTTAGACCCAATTGTTTTCGTTTTGTGAATGTGTGCTTCCTCCGTAAGGCACCTATCTAGGTGCCCCAGGTACTTAACTGATTCTTCCTGAGGTATTGGTTTGTCATTTAGGACTACAGTAGGGCAAGTACCTCTTCTAGTTGTGAATGTTACATTGGTTGATTTAGATTCATTTATATGAATGCGTCACTTTTTAAACCGCTGTGCTACGTCATTTAGACGAGCCTGCAAAGTTTCAGATGCTATGTTTGGGTCTGAATGGTATGATAGTATCGCTGTATTATCAGCGAATGTAGCAACTGTAGTACTTGATGAGACTGGAATATCTGCGGTGAATATGAGATACAACAGAGGCCCCAGCACACTTCGCTGAGGGACGCCGGCTCTGATAGGAAATAGCGATGTGTTTGCGTCTCCATACATAACAAAAAAGTGACTGCCTGTAAGATATGACTTCAGTATTTCGAAATAATTGGTGGGTAATACCTTTTTGATTTTAAATAACAAGCCATCGTGCCAGACCTTATCATAGACGTGCACAATATCGAGAAAAACCCCTGAACAATATTCTTTATCTTGGAAGCTCTTCATAATCTTCATATCTACTATTCTATGGACTTGCTCTATTGTGGAATGGTTTTGGCGAAATCCGAACTGGTGATTAGGTATATTGTTATTTTCCTTAATTATGGGTGTCAGGTTATGAAGTAGTAATTTTTCAAAAACTTTGAATAGGATTGGTAATAGGCTGATTGGTCTGTGTGATGACAGCTCTCCTTTAGGCTTTCCAGGCTTATGAATCATAATGATTGAAGCAACTTTCCACTGCTCTGGTACATATTGCAGTCAGAAATGAAGCGTGGTCAATGAAGAAGTCGAGAAGGGAATACTTGAAACACATTACATGTGGCGATCCAGTTAACTATTGAAAATTTAATGAGGAATAAAGTGATTTCGAGAAGAATGGAGAAGGGTTTTGACGAGGTGGTACTCTAAGCAATATGGAGGGGGGGGGGGGTTACGTGTTGGTTGCAGAAGACATATTATAAGTGACAGGAGAAGACCTAATGAAATTCAAGGAAATTTCTGGCTTTTGTATGTGTTCGGTGAGTTTGAAACGTAATGGCTAGTTTACGTCGACGATATTAGTGTTCACTACAAAATCAATATTTCACGACGAGGTACACTTATTAAAATATCTGATCTAACAGATGCCATTTGCTGATCTCCGTGAAATTGGTTTAAATGCTCTTATGAGATAATTTGATTTCTTTATTATTACAGAATTTATATCGTCGGCAAATTAATAGGGACAGGTTTCAGGAAGAATATTACAGAGACGATTCGGAACAGGCGATAAAGCCTACTAATTTTTTTTCTCTGCGGCGTACAAAACTTCATTTCGATCCGTCACGTTTTAGCCTCGGGGGAAGATTATATTCACACCCTTCAAGTCTAAACTGTCAGCTAACTGTTGAGATACAATAAGATAAGACAGCTGAAGTCTATTGTTATTCTTCCCTCTCGAATTACTTAACTGGGGTTTGTTACAGATAGTGCGCTGCTTCTCGAAGCAAAACCTGAAACAGGGCAAATTGAGATAGCTTTTCGAAACTAGTTCGCGAGTCCGTGGTTTCCGTGGGTGCAACAGCCGGTCAACGTGGTTTATTGGATCAGAAATAGATCGGTGCTAAACGAGCAACAGCTGCTGAAGTCCTTGGCATTTTCCTAGTAGCGCATTTTTCTTATCTCATCAAATTTTTTCGTATGTAGCTTAAATTTCTAATACATACCCACCAGACTGGGTATTCATAAAATTGCAGAGACACAATTTTTAAGAATTTAGTATGAATGCATTGCTAAAATAACCTTGTCAAACAGTTATCTATGGCATGGACTTTATTAAGACATTTATGAAGCTAATAATTATTGCTAATAATTATTTTCTGAAGGTTTCAACAAATCATGTTGTCATATTCATCTCCTGAAAAAAATAAAAATATGCTCGTCTAATGGATTAAGTTAATGGTTGAGTCGATTGCAAATTGAATTTGTATGACGCACTTTTTTAATAACCCATTACAATTTATTCTTAAATACTTTCGCATCATTGAGAACTTCGGTACTGAAGCTTGAAGAAGCAACTTTCAGATCTCTAAGACTGGGAAACGATCATGCGAGTACTTGTTTCATATTCTATTTCGCGTAATAATTTTTGAGCTTCATTTGTCATTTCAGGGACGTTAATGAGGAATCATTTATTCAATAGGAGTGTTTTACAAATAGATATTGCGAGTATAGATACGGACCGAGTATTTAATGGAGCATTTGTGTTTTGACAGTCAAATCTGAGAAACGTGATTCGAAGGTTTTCTCCACTCTAACTTAGGCCCGAAATGCCGGTGAGAAAATATACCCCATTGGCAGACTTGAAAAGCGAGTCAAGATCATTTCAGCCCCGGAAGAAACGTTCGATACGATGCCAGCATGGGTTAGTTAAATTAGCTAGAGCCATTTGTCTGTACCGGAAATGGCAACATCGCAAAACTCACCAGCCTAATTTCCTGGCCGCGATTATAGGTTTTCGGAAGGTGTGAATACATTCGTCATAACTAATATTTGACGTTTTCTTCGAGAAATCTCTTCTGTACCTCGTCAAACGAACCGACCCTTCAAATATTGATGTTCTATCACTGTCACTAAATTTTAAAATGAATACAGACTTTGGCTACATTTATATTAAATATAGTTTTTAATTTTTTCTAAATACTTATTTCAAAACTTTTATCGTAAGATCTTGTTTAATTATACATTAAAAATATCTAAGCTATCACATTATTTGTCAACTTAGTTTTATGCTAATAATATCATAACAGAAAACAAACTTTTCTGATTGTTTGATTAGTCGTGTGGTAAAGCCTCTAATAAATTATACCTATAGTCTTTAAGAAATGCCTCAATAAGTTCAAAATTGAATTTATATTTTTAAATATAATTCATTGTTTTAATGTTTGTAACCAGGAAATCCAAATTATAGAATTCCACGATTCAACACTGAAACATTTCCTATATTTTCCATTAAATCATTCACAATAAGTTGAAAAAGGAATCGAACATATATTTTGATGTATTCACGTTTATAGTTCAACATTTACCGACAGTAGGGATTCTACCCTTGCTTGGATTACAAACGATAGGGACATTTTTTTGGATTGGTAAACGACCTTCGCGCTCATTTGATATTGTTCTTGGCGATATAAAATTTACAGTTATCACAGGATTTTCTTATAGCACGAATAAGTGAAGTATAATATATATGGTTGTCCAACTGGCCTCATTATATCGCAGTTTTGGCTATAAGATTAAACCATAAAATATCCGACACTGGAAATATAGCGTGCATTGCATTCATTTGCTGCCAACTTTGGCGTGTAGCCTTTGTCTTTGTTGCTTATATCAGACTTCTTGTTCTGAAGGGGAGGCAGATGCTTGTAGTAACAAATGGAACATTTTAAAGGGAATGGGTTGTGTATATGCGATTATGATCTAAGGAACTATATTTACGTAAGTGAATAGCTTTAAAGGTGGAGGTGAAATAATACTAACTAGTGTTACGGAGAACTTTTGCTCATATTAATTAAACGAAACTCTTTTCAATTTTGATCGGCCTCAGACTTGTATTATTAAAGGTGACGAGATTTGTAGGAGGTTTTAGTCATGTATATTTCACACATGTTAATTAATTAATTAATTGAAATGACTTCATCCACTAGAGTAAGCAGGGTTCGAAGAAACACTATTCTTCGGTATAGATGGGAATATACTTCCATTAGAACATATGTAATTAATATTTACGATTTTACTTTAAAGTTATGAATCTGCTGCCTTGAATTATTGGAGATATTTCAAATATAATTTACTTTGAATAACCATAAATATCTCAAATTTCGCGGTTTTAAACATATATTCGATACATCTGCTGAAATAATTATCTGAGGTAACATACATGATTATCCAAGGAAAATAATTTGCGTTGCTGTTCAAACTTATAATTGACTCATTGTCACACTGAAACGAGATTTTAGAATCTTCAAAATCGTCATCTATCATGCTTAGCTTTATATGTCGAATGATCGCCCCACTTTACTGTGAAATATTATACCACCAAGTAGACCCAAACAGCGGTCACTCAAAAATTTTGGCGAAGTCCATTAGGGCCGTGTTCGTCACTTGTCAGAGTCAATAGATCGTCGCCAGGCAAACCTCTTAATTCATGTGACGCCACGTTCTCAGAAAGCGAAGGCGCCAGCTTTCGGTTCTTTACCAGTAAATGACTCCGAGGCTTTCGTCTGGTCGAGTACCTGGGAGAAACACAAACATCCATTGTACACAACTGACGACTTCCGCTGAAACCTTCACAGCCTTGGCGACAATATTGAAAGAAAAACTTTTGTCTCGTGTTCATATGCGCTGGAAAAGAACATATATTGACTGAAATATTATTAAACTTGTTTGAAGGCGTCTCATAAGAAAAAAATGTCAATGAAATACATCTGGATGTAACGAATAGGCCTAACTTCTAATAATTAGCGGAATTCAGAGAAATAAATAATTACAATTATTGTCTATCTATCTATATAAGATATCTAAGAAACAGCACTGTGGGGTTAAGACACTCCCAACATTTCTAATCGTGTGGGGTTGCTGTTACTCCCGATGCTTGTTAAATCCATGTTTAGCCATATCAAAATGTTGATGAGAGTGAGAAGGAGATAATAATAAAATGTTCAAAATAATCTATTCCTTAGTTTCCGGAGTGCATAAGTTGACTGGTATGAGTACCAAAGTTATTAAACAAAAATATCTGTCCTCATTGGTGTCGAGGAAGGGTGATAGGGTCAATGGCAAAAAATAAGATTCCCAGATTACCGAGATTTGTGTGGACTTCTTAGTTATACGGTCGTTGGAATAAATAGTGACGCTCCCGATGTCGGTTAAGTCACGCGGCGGGATGAGAATGGGTAATTATAAGATATTAAAAATGACCCGAGCTTAAGTGCCGAATTAATTCATTTTCCTGTCTAATATAAGACTGATAAATAAATAAACGAACAATGCCAGGCAATCAGCCAATGGTTAAAAATTTAAGTCTGTAATGAATTTATCCATCGCGTTTAATTTTACTATGAGATTATTGATTTTATCAAGTAACACAATTTGGTAGCTTATATCGACATTGGCTTTTTTTTTGAAGGAGAACCCATTTAGTGTTCAATTACGCGTCATTTTCATGAATGACATTCCATTGCGTTACAAACACTCTTCAAAGTTAGACTTAAAATTAGTGAAACTCGCTGGAGATTTATAGTAGAATATATGCCATATATTATGGAATATTATCTTTCGATTGTCCTGTCGAGGACGTCTTATAGTTTTAAATATCCCTGGGAACAAAATATTGAGGACCCGAGTCAACACTATTGGGAGACCAATAAATTACTGGGGAGTTGTAAACTCAACGGGGAATAAGTTTTCCTACAGACATTTTGCTTACGACTGCAAAAGTTTCGTTATAGAAGGAAAGTGGCGCCACCTTGGTGAAACTATGATCGTCCTTTTGTTGTAGGTATCAAAATAAAGCAGTTTCGGGAAAATAAATAATGTACCATTTTTGTGTACGCGTCGAAAATTTCGGATACAACATGCCCTCGCTTGTTTTAGAAAAATTGCCAGTAATCCCCAGAAGTGAAATGACTGAAACTGTACTGTAACTTTTGGTGAATGTGTAGGTATTACTTGTTTTGATGTTGGACTATCCTGCGTCTAATACAGACATTTTTGGTAACATGTTCATTAACAAGCTCGTTTAAATGAAAATTAGCTTCGACCGGAAATGCTGCTTAATTTGTTATATGTTCCAATATGATTTCGAAAAACTCGAATTATTGCACTAATTAAATTATAAGAGTCTAATTTAAAGTCTACTTTAAGATATTCCACAAGCTCAACTGTTCTCTTGCGAATTGATGAACCAGGATCCAGCCGCACAAAACCTTAAACTTCACTAACTACTTCTTCAGTCCTTGTTGACGTTTGATTCTGTTTGAGGATGGTTGAATCTGTAGACGAATCACTCATTCAGTGGGACACTGATATATCTCATTCAATCCGCACTGTGCGTCTAACAACAGCGCATGAATCGCCATTTATTAGCACATTTGCGCGTCGTGTTCGCGTTAAATGGGTCCATCGGTGACTAAGTTTCCGAAGTCCTACATACTATTCCCATCATGCTTACCACTTATAAGCAATTGTGAGTTTATGATTTCGTTCAAATATATTTAAAATATTAAGAGAAATAAATGCTCTTACATTTTAACTTATTTATTTATATCATAAACAAGAAAGAAATCCTGCGTATTTGCTTATCGAAATAGGCCCAATGCAATTAATTTATTTTGAGCCAACTTGTTAGTCTTTTTGGAACAACTGAAACATATGCACTTCGAAGTTAATTTTAATAGTGAAAATGAAACACATATTCGTTCTGTCATGAACTATAAATATGGTTATAATTTTTATTGTTTAAGAAAACGGAACTGGATGGTAATGTGGATTTAGTTAAATACAGGAGTCTTAGCACATGTTTTTTGCTGTTCCTCTTTTTAGACGTCGGTCAACTCTCTAATCTGTTTCCAACAAAGATTAAATACTCGAATTTTGGGTCGAGTGACCTTTTTTTTTTTTAACTATGGCAGCTTTTTGTGAGCTGGCTTCGCTGTATTTGATTTTCTGGCAGGAACGAGCTGCTGTGTTAGATATTAAAAACGAAGGCGAGGCGGGGCGATATTGCGGCAGCCGCAGATCAGCATATGAAAGCCGCTGTGTATGCACCTTTCTCAAATTAGCTGTCACGCTTCACAGATCTGAGGGCGAGCGTGCGCTACTTGCCTTCCTTTGGTATCAATTGTTCTCCGAAAATTCGCAGCTCCAGCTTGGCACGGCTGCTGCAATTTCACAATGAAATCGCCGTATAGGTAAAGCATTCAATTAAAATAGTCAAGCCTGGATTTACAGCAAAGTGAAATTATGCCTCTGAAGTGCAGTTGTAAAGGATGGTCGTAAAAATTCCTCTTGGAAGTCACTCGTAAGGTTAAACAGTGCTGGAAATCTAGCAAGTGAAATCCACTTTTGTGTGAAAGAAAAGATTTGAATAATACGTGCCCCGCAATCTCATACTGTACCAACAGAAGAGTGTCGTATTCTGAGCGGCCGCGCCCTGAGCGGACAACAGGCCCTTCCTCAATCCTGACCGCTGAGCGAGCAGGTATAAAGTTTTCCGAAGAGCAACTTTATCAGTGTTGGTTTTAGCATTAAGTGAATGTAATACAAGTTTAATGTATAACATTTCTGAAACTGATATGGATTTATAATTTCTATCTCTATCTATAACATGGAAACTGTTCCAATTCGTAGTGATTCGTTTAATAAATATGATTAGAAATGATCAATTAAGATACAAATATTTTATCAGTTATATTTATCTGACCACCTTAAATAAATGAAAACATCAACCTGTTTACTTATAAATTTATTATTAATTTCAAAACATTATATTAGAAAAAAATTCTCAAAATTTAATCTTTAATTTATTAGGGCCTCTCCAGGCGTTGTAAAGTCATTAAATGATCTAATTTCAAAATCTGTGTTTCTAAAAATTCCAACAAAGCAAGATTTTACAAACATAATAATGTATAATGATTGTTAAAGACTGATAAAGTTGCTCTACGGAAAACTTTATAGCTGCTCGCTCAGCGGTCAGGATTGAGGAAGGGACTGTTGTCCGCTCACGGCACGGCCGCTCAAAATACGGCGCCAGCAGAGGAGTCAAGCGAACACTCGCTGAGCCGCAATAACAGAGCTGAAGTATGAATTCTGTTACGATAAATAATTATCGTCTGAGTTGTTTACAGGCGTCAGTGAACACAATTTAACTCTTTTCCAACTAGACGTTCTAGGTTCTCTTTTGTAGTTCGCTATATTTCTTCCCCACGCAGTTTCTTTATAATTAAGTCACAAACATTCCTTAAGTCTTTTGTTAACTTCAGGTCTGCATGTTTTCTCGTCAGGAGCACCAGTCATTACCAATCTATTTTGTTTGATAGTTAACTGATAAAAAAGCTATCGAAGCACAAATGGCGTGTGAGTACTTGTTGCTTCGAGTTTTGCTGCCAGAATTCACCTGCCCATTTGTAGATGTTTTCCCTTTGAGCGCAATTATATAGGTCGGTTAACTGACCACAGTTACATACATTTACTAATTCTCGTGTCGTCTGATGCGTATCGCTGTTAATCGTCACATTTAAACGGTCTTCATCAAGACTTGGCAATCTTTCCGAATGTAGACAATTGCTGAAGGAAGTGGCTGCGTTTGCAACTTTTAGTTTTCCAACCGAAAACTGAACAAGTGAGAAGCATTATTCAGTTATACACTTCTCCCGTAAATTTACAATACGCCTTCACAATCTATAAATGTATGGTCACATGAGCTAATTAGTAACGCAATGTATTCCCACTTTGGACTTTTCCGTAAACGTAATAGTGCTCAGGACTTCGTCGAATGATCTGGTGTTTTCCTGTGGCGGAATGAACGTTTCTGTTTAGTAGTTGAGGTGATGTGCATTCGGCGTCCATCAAGCGTGACTCCCACGCTTGGCAGGCGCGTACTTGGGCTGCTGAGCCGATAAGCTGCTCCCTTTGTTAGCTGAGATTGCAATTTCTGCCCGCTGACATCACTGGAAAACGGCGTCGTAGGCTGCAGGCGGTCGTCAGGCTGCTTCTCCACGTCCGCTATCTGCAGACGATGTTTGCGTTATGAATAATCTAGACTAGACCTTAAAAACACAGTGGCTTGTTACGCGTAAATACCTAAGCTCTTATATTCTCAATGATGTTTTAAGGCTAATATAGTAAATTACTGTCTTACAATCCTCCGGCGGCTCTGCTTCGAAAGGGGCCGACCCTTTGTTAGAAACGTTAACAAAAAGCTTACCGTTAATGCGGAAATTTTTTTTTAATAATATTCCTCAGTTCATGCATTTTACTCAACAGTCAATGTTCCCATAACGCAAATTATAATTGAGATACGTGACGTTCCGTCCATCTTTATTTCAAACACGTTGTAGTTCTTATTGTAATTATTCTGTAAAAAGTAAAATGCTTAAAGAACATTCCCGACAGAAGTATGCAATACTAGCATAACAAGATTGTTCAGGAAAACGTTCCACTCAAAATACATGCGAGGAAATAAGTTGTCCGATGGACGCAGAACTGTATCGGATTACACAAAGAAGATACCCATTGAATAGTTGACACAGCTTTGCAGAAGATGACCACTGTAGTGTGGAGTGGAGATCAAATGAGTAGGCATTATGCAAATACGGTAAAAGAGAGGGTACGCCAATAAACACGTGTTGAAGTAGCTGTTAATGATCCATTAGAAATGTTACAATCACACAAAATAAGAAATATTTTCCGTCTAATTTATTCTTACGTTTTCTTAAGGCAGAGAAGATTATGAATTCAGACCACTACAAAGTTTGTATGATAACCATTTTTTAGAGTGAAACGTTAAATAAGGATAAACCACGTGGTGGCAGAGGAAGGGATTTGAAAATGGGGATATGGAAGGGAGAGCAAGGTAGTAAAGTGTTAACTAGGGTCTCTACCCGGCATTCATCTAAAAGTGATGCAGGGAAAATCACAGAAAACCTGTATCAGGTACGAGGGGTTCTTTGTACTTGTCCCACGCCATTTCTATGACGGGAGTGCGATATTCTGTGGGGACGCAGCATTCCCTTCTCCATGCCTCGACCTATTTGGGAGACCGCTGGTTCAAAGTTCTAATAGCAGCAGCCTAATGTTTGTGACTCCAGAAATTATTACTTTGGTTTTTATCTCTTGGTTTGGTCAAAGTGCGTAGTACGTACAAAACTTAAAGTAGTTGTAAAAATTGGGGATATACAATTATATGTATTGGTCTGTAAATTATTTCAATTAGTTACCCTCGCTCAAAGCGATACAATTTTAATTGCGATAGCTCAGTATAATTATTACACAGTTTCAGTTTTACCTGTATCATGAGATAATTTTACCTCTTAAATTTAATTTTCAGCCTTAAATTCAAGATATGAAATTTTTCTGACCTAGAATCCTCACTACGGCAATTTATGTTTTATATTTAAATGAGATTTAATTCGATGACTATATACGCTCGTTGGGCAGTCTGTCGTTTAAACTTTTCTTCTACACTAAAATGTGACGAATACCCGACCCTCGAATGTAAAGGTTTCTCGGTGTTGAGATTGAACGAAACATTCTTGGGATCCGAGCGCAATCAACTGGATGGATCTGACGACGTTTCAACAGTTTTTTCTTGTTGTGAGATGGTTGCCGAAACGCCGCGAGAAAATGTACAACTTACAGGGCTGGACTCAAAAGAATGTTGGCCCTGCGTGTTATGAATTTGTGTTAGAAGAGAATATGGCTGGTGGAATTCTATCCACTTTGGGGTTCCAATAATTAAAAATCAATGTTAGTGATTGAAGCGTGCTCAACCTCGTCGGTATTCCCCGCAAGACTCGCCGTGAACGAGTACCGACGTCAGTTTTCTCCGTGAGTAGGCATTGGACGCAGACTGAATATGGTCGTTGAGATAAGCAGCTTAACATTTTTAATAGGATAACTCAGACGTGTTTGTCGTGTACCGTAGTACGAGTACAGTCTGGTCATTTCACCGGACCCGTTTAGTAGCGTGAAGGGTCGATGTAGATGTCAGTAATCTGAATTCTTTAGAAAAGCTCATCTCGCCATCTACAAGGCTGCTTAGCGTATTTAAACGTTGCCAGTAATTTACGCCATTGTTTGAAAAATTTTGTGGGGCAGTCGTTTATCTGGCTTAGAAGGACAGATGACATGCAGATAGCTAACAGGTTTGCGCCGTGATGAATGGGGGTCTATTCCGCGATATGTGGAAAGAATTAATCGTTGTAGGTCGTATAGCTATTACGACACATTCATCTTACTTTTCTCCAGACGCATTGGCTTTGCATATAGTGAATTGCCTCTCGACTGCTGTGAATGAGTTTCTCCTGCAGCTTAGAGCGGGGTGCGACCTGTAAAAGCGTTGCTTCATGTGCTCACGTACTGTATGTTACTCAAAAAATTAGTTAACTGCATTACCACGTTAATGATAAAGATTCTCTGGAATTAGGAAATAGTATATTTACCACAAAAAGCACTACATACTCAAACAAATTTACAATTTTCAAATGAAATAATACCCAGATAATGTAATGATGCATAAAAATTGGCCATTATTAGAGTATGAAAAAATTCAGCAACAATTGAGTAACAAAATAGGAGGTATACAATTAATAAGTCAAGAATTATTGTTCATATCCAGTTTTTTATTTTACCAAAAATGTCAACCGTATGTATTACATGAATTTAATTACCAAGAACAATAAATGTTTAAGAACTTCGTAAATGTTTTTAAAATTTTCTGAAAATGATTTAAATAATTGCGTCACAATGACTAAATGCTTTAGATCAATAATACCCCATCAGTAAATTTCAGTCGTATAATATATCAAATTTAGCAGACCTTTGCTATTAGTTTTCGAATTTATACGCCTCTAAGCGTTTTTGGTTAAAGTACGATAGAATTATCTGTATGTAAAAAATGTTGCCTTGCTGATATTTTATAAGTTTGTCTTAATTCGGTAAAGTGCATATATTACAGAGGACAGTTACTGAATTTGTATTATGCAGGAGTAATTTTTACTTTTAGTTATTACGTCTAACCAGTCAATTTTGTTTTTGTTTTTGAATAAACTGTCGATATAATAGTAATCTAACCCTCCACATTTTATGTCTAAATAATGTCATTGTTTTTTCATACAAAAAATTAAATAAAAATTGGATAAAGGATAATAATTAACAATAAAACCACTAGAATTAATGACTCAAAACAATGTTTCGGTGAATGCTTTCCTTACAGGATAAGTAAGAGTATTTAATTTCAAAGTGGTTTCTATTTTGTACTTAAGCATCCTCTTCAGATATCGTCATTGACATTAATAGTTCCTTCTCGATTAGCAAGTCTTCCTTTTCAGAGTATACTTGATTTTTGTTGACGAATACCCGCCCTCCAATGTAAAGCTTTCTCGGTGTTGCGATTGAATAAACAATTCTCGCGTTGATCTGTTATCCGAAAAAGTGTCTTTATTAAACTATTGAATTTTAAATATATCACACCACTAACTTTGAAATTGGCGAACTTCCTTTGCCTTTTGTCCTCGTACGTTTGGTACAGACAATTGGTCACTAAGGATTATTTTAAATAGTATATGTATATAATATAAAGACATCTTACATTGATTGATATGATTTGCTGATGGGCATATGTTATAATTAAAAAAAATTGCGTGACCTCATTAACCTTTATTTTGATGATTTTTCAATGAGTACATAATTATAATAATGAATAATATGACAAACATATAATTATTTTAATGTTAACGCACTAAATTGTAAAAAAGATCTGAAAGTAATGATCCTTTTTGACGAATATCTTCAAAAAATTAAAATATCTAGTAAACTATGAGATACAGCAGAGGAGGGAATGTATTAAATTGTAATTGAATTGAAAACACTTAAAGTAACCGCAACAAATTATTCCGCGTTCAGATTCAAATTCTTTAGCTAGTCGTGTAATGATCACTGCTTCTGAGTATATTGTAAATAACACTGTTTCAGATAAGTTATAATAATTCCTCCTGTGGGTTTATGCGAAATCGCAAGTTTGCGAGAATAAGACCCGAACGATCCGTAACCTTGAACAGAACACCACACGCACCATTAACAGTTTACACGCGATGTGGCATTGGGTCCCAGGATCCTTTCTAACAAACAAACCAGGGAAGGAAATTTTAATACTGTTTGTTTCGTAACACAAATGTCTGAGATTGCGTTTTAATGTTTCATAAAGGAATAATCAATATTACGTGTCGTTTTGATTGTGTTCTTTTGGAAATGTATTCGTGGTGTACTTTTCTGACCTGAAAAGCGAAATGATTCTGGTTTTAATTATTATTGTAGAATAACATCTTAGACACGTTTTAATCTGTCTTACTATCGAAAATTTGAACTCTAGGATAATAAAAACACATTAATTCAGGATTTGGCGATTTTACACATAGCATTAGATTGGGTGTAGTCAAAGTCTATTTTATTTTTAATAGTACAGTTCAGTCGCTGTGTTATCACGGTCTGGTAACCGGAGCATCAATTGCCAGCAAGTAGGTTCAAGTTAAATTAATAGCCAATGAATTAGGATTTACTCCACGATTGTAATGTCGTGAACTATTGTAGATTGCTTTTATATTTAAGATAAAACTATAATCTTATGGTTGTTAAATCATCATTTCCCACATTGGAAAATTTAAAATCAGCTGTCATCTTATTTGTATTTACGGAATAGACAACAGTTTTGACGGGGTGAATTTTTGTAATAAATAAAATTAAGTCGCAAGGTGAATGCTTTACTATGCTGAGGTGTTCGTCGCAACCCGTAGGCAAAGTGCGAGGGCTGGAATTACGCTAAAGGAATTTAATGTATTGGATGGACGCGGCCTTTGTACGCGTTCTTGTTCGTAGCGCGGCTATATCGGCGCTTTGATGTGGCACTGGAGCGAGCGAAGAGTGACCGGTGTGTGTCATAGATGAAGCAACAGCGTGCCTATATATAACCAGTGCAGTGTCACAGAAGCCGTATCGCTGGCACTGTTCTGCGGGTTTCACTTGTCGCATCACTAGTCGGCCAACATGCTTATCTAATTACGGCCGATTCTCGGACACGTGCGCTAAAGGTCCACCCCGTAGAGCCACTCGAAGGAACAAAACTGTTCCGTCCAACTGCGAGACGATTCAAAATAAAATACCTAAAGTGCTTTTAAGGAACATTATGTAAACTATCACAGACAAGTCATTGATTAGAGAAGGTAAATTTGTCAGTAATAATGTAAGTTGGGGAGTACACTGAGCTGAAACATCATGAACATTGCTTACCGCCAGACTGAATGGTATCTAATGACGTTGCAGACACGTGACGATGTAAAAAATGTATATAAATGGGAAAGAGAGGAATTGGGGAAATCCAATGACTTTGACAAAGCTCAGATTGCGATGACCCGACATCTAGGGACAAGCGAATATGGTCGTTTATTTCCATAATACTGTCGTGAGAATCTGTGGGAAGTGGTTGAAGGACGGTGAAACCACGAGTTCGCGTCATTAAAGAACGTGGAGGATAGATGGCTTTCCGTTCTATAAAACGGGATGGGCTGCGATTTGTAGCAGACCTGATGGCAACTCACGTTGATGTCTTGGCCACCAAATTCATCTGATCTCGACGCGATGCAATACATCAGGGAAGCCAACGTCAGCCCCACAAACCACTGACCCGTAATTTAAGGAAAATGCGTGACCTGGTGTCGGATACCTCCGGAAATCTTCCAAGGGCCTGTCAAATTAATGCCACACTGAATCGCTGCTGTATTGCGTTCCAAAGGTGGACCGACATGCTATTAAGCACGTGATAATAATGTTTTGACTCATTGTTGGAGCGTAGTTTGAAATGTCAGTCTGTATGGGTTTATAATTGATTCCTCGCTGTTGGGACTATTTATCGTCAGTAAGACGACTGAATGTTAAATGATTAATATTGGAACAGTACAGGCACCAGTCAGCCCTCGTAGCTTTTAAGGTACCTATTTCTCGCAGCCCGTGTTGTATACTGACAAAAATGGTGTGTGATGGAGTGAGACGACGCGGAAAACGTTCGTGATACATGCCTGGTGCAGCTCGACCTTTACGTTCAGCATCGCCGTAAATTATCAACATTTTAGTGTAATCTTCAAACGTGTATTCAACCATGCTGTACTGTCTCGTCGTGTGCTGAGTGACAACTGATGTTAACGCCAACTCAGCAGAACTGAACAAGAGACACGATATCAGCAGACTCCCTCAGCCCGTTTGGTTTTCTTACCGTGAAGCTGGAGATTTGAAATCGATTCGCACTTCAAACTTATTTTACATCGAAATGATACTTTTCCGCACATGGGTTCATTATCAAAACTTCATCAAGTCCCCTCTACAACCCCTAGAAATATGTAATAAGAATTCTGAAACACCCTGTACAGGCGGAGATGTCGCGATTGGCAATATTCGAAGTTGTGTTAGTTACTTTTATAAGAAAACAATTCTTATCCATATTATCTTTATATTTTTGTTCGCGTCCTTTCAAATCTGAAAAATATGGTTCGGTACAAAATTTGCAGAGGTAAACTGACTGTAATGATCATTCAAATCATCCTTTCAGAATAAAGTATTTAATTTTAAAATGTTTCCGATTTTACAAAAATAGAAAACTACTTTAGGGAGATGGTATTTATTGTAGGAATGATGTGATAGTCTGGTCATTATTGACTTGGAAATCTATTACAACAGGAATCTTAGTTGGGATCAACGTTTTATTTATTCAATTAGGAAGCTTTATTCTGCACACTTCTTTTTACTGTACACTCAAAAAGATAGTTTCGTATTCAAATTATTTTCTTTAGTAAGTCTGTTGATTGATCGTGGCCTTTGTTGATATATATGTACTACGGGGACTTGATGTGACTTACAATGTTACAGTTGATTCACCATGAGATACTTTTACTGATGGATATTTTATATCAACTAAATTAAAGTATTATTTAGTTATATTGATATAAGAAATTTATTTCGAAACATTACATTTTTTTTAGGGCAACAGGCTACATGAGGGTGATCCACATTGGGCAACTCCCCTTTAATAGCATAGGAAGGGATTTGAAAGGGGGGATGTGGAAGGGTAGAGGAAGGTAGCCAAGGGTTAACTAGGGCCCCCGGGCTATATTTTAAGGATCCTACCCGGCATTCGCCTAAAGAAATGCAGGGAAAACCCTAGGAAAACCTGCATCAGGTAGGTCGGGCATTGTGTACTTGTCCCACGCCCTTCCGATAGCGGGAGAGGAGTTTGCTGTGGGGACGCAACATTCTCTTCTCCGTGCCTCGACCAGTTTAGGAGGCATATGGCCGACTATTCCAATGGGAATAGCGGACAACTCTTACCGTATGCCCAAGGTCTGCGACCCCGAAACATACGCCTCTCAAAACAGGCCGAGGTGCCTCGGCTTGTGGGAACCTTAGTTCAAAAATGGAGAGGAAAAGGCATCCCCAAAGGTAGCCCCTTCGTATCTCTCCTAAAAGGTTCTGCCTGCGAGAGAACAACCCCCGCAGGTTACCTGCGAGAGAATCCTGTCGCAGGCTTCTTGAAACATTACATAGGTATATGATGCAAATTAAATGAAAATCAATCTGAAGAAACAGTACGAGAAATCTACATACTACACATATTTCTGAAGAATCAAATTTCGGGTGTTGTTTCTCGGAATATCTGTAAATATGGACATTCTTAATTCATAGGAAAATCGTTCGAATACCACCAACGAGGCCGTAGAAATAATTTCTTTTATTTCAGAAGGTAAAATAAGTTACGTAATTCGTTTCGTGACAGAAAATTTAATGGGCGCCAATGGCATCTGATTTACTAGACTATGTGGTCAGAAAATGGATTAGTTTTGTATGGAATCTTTTGGTCGCTTCACAAGGTATACGATATAATGAATTCTTCTTTTGATATAAATTTCGTAAGCTCAATTGGCCGATTCCTACTTCTAGGGCTCCAATCGCGTGGCACACACACCGGCACTGAAACCCGTGAGGCTTCATTGACTTTGGATACACTTGACGAAGCGAATCGTTCCGTAGCCATGGAAATCATAGTCCGAGGCAGGTGCGGTGTCGATTTCGACTTCGCCACTTTACGTGATTGCCTTAAGTTTTCCAGCCAGTTCGTGACCCTGCGATAAAGGTTCGATTGCAGTGGCCGAGGTAGATACCATCACGCCACGTCTCGTACTGGTGGGCCATCCCAAAAATAAAAGCTACGTGCCGCGATTATGGGCCAAGAAAACCGGACACAAGTAGAATACAATTGTAACAAACGAAACAAAGATTACTACGTTGATAAATTATACTAATTACTAAATAAATATGAGAAAGGCCGGGGCGGTACATTTTTCTTGTTAAATTCAAAACGCATAAAACTTTTCTCCGAACATTCACCTATAAACGAATGATAAATTCAGAAGAGATTGGACAGTATAAATATATGCTAAAAATTGTGTTACGAATTTCTAATAATGTTTTAATAGATGATTGCTACTGCCAGTACAACCGGAAATGAAGTTGATGGGCTACCTTTAGGGATGCCTTCTTCTCTCTGCATTTGAACGAAAGTTCCCACGAGCCGAAGTACCTCGGCCTGTTTTGAGAGGCGTATGTTCCTTGGGCATAAGGTAAGAGTTATTATCATTGGAACAGCTGCCTCACAAACTCGTCGGGGCACGGAGAAGGGAATGCTGCGTCCCCACAGAAAAACCATCTCCCGCCATAGGATGGGCGTGGAATAAGTACCAAGTACCCGACCTACCTGCTGCAGGTTATCTAGGGTTTGCCCTGCATCACTTTTAGGCGAATGCCGGGTAGGATGTAGGATTCTTAAATCATAGCCCGGGGGCCCTAGTTAACCCGTGCCTTCTTTCCTCTATCCTTCCGTATCCCTTCTTTCAAATCTCTTCCTATATTATTAAAGGGAATTTGTCACCATGTTGAATACCCTAATCTAGACTGTTATAAAAAACCTAAAAAAACGAAGGTCATCATTCATTATAAAGAAAAGGATGCTTCAATTTCAAAAATTAAAAATCCACATAATAACTAAAATTACTTAATAAACTTTTAATTAAATATTGACTTTCGAATGATAACGTACTGATTTATCAGTACGTAATTGATATTTTTAGGTCTGTTGTTTATTAATACTACTCGAGTTGTCATAATTATACTCAGCAACATTCATAACCCTGGATTTGACTCCAATCTCTGTTATACTTGCGTTTTTTTAAATTTAACGCCCCTCCACCACCTCCCCTAAGGGTGCTCCCATTCCATGCCGAAAGCGGCTGAAATTATACACAAAAAAACATAGGGAGAAACACTATCTATCGCACTGGCTCCAAAAAATATTTATCGGCTGTTTGAGCTTGTTTGAAAAATTCCTCCTCCGTCCGCCCCCGCTCCACAGTGTTTGTTTCCGGTTCGAAAGGAAGACACTAATAAAATTTGTCATATTTGATCCACGGGTGTAGATTTGTATGCGGAATGTACACAAATACATACATATGCACAAACAAACTGTCTATTTTATGTACACAGGAATTGAATTACAAATACTAAATTAAATTATGATATATTAGTAACTATGCGATCTAATTCGCAGTTTATATCTTGGATATTTCGAGCAAATAAATAAGCGGGTAAATTGATTTGAAATTGTCAAGTTTTAAGAACTAGTGAACGGAAAAACAAATTTATATTCGAAACTTTTCAGTATTCAAGATAGTATGAATTGATTTAAAAAGGAAAATAAGTTATCAGTCTCCTTGTCGTTAAGTGTTACAGTCGAATGTTTAAAACTCTAAACAACTATGATGGAATATTGATAGTCGCTAATGAAATAGCTTGAAGGACAGAAACCCAAAAAATGTTTGGGATTGATTTTCTTTAATTTGCCGGCCTTGGGTTTTAAGTATATCATTCACAAACTAATTAAAGGCTCTTTTAAAAACAAATGGAAAACTTTGTGAAGAAATTATTATTGTTGTTAAAAAATAGTTCGAGACTAGTATCGACAAACTAATTTTCATTTTAAATATACATTTTATTTCTTAAACAATAAAAATTCGAATATTAATTACTCTATGTAAACTGAAAGAAATATGTATTTATATTTTTTACCAACTAAACTTTTATACTTTATTTTCGCAAAGTTTGCAGTGAAACACAAATTAGGACATTACGTGGCGAATTTAAACAATTTAATCAAAAGTAAAAATATATTAAGTAAGATAACATATACAATCGACGACCAAATTAATTATTTTCCACTTTAAAACTTATCCATGTTTAAATATATCCTATAGTAACTCTGACGCTTATTAGTTTCGATTTATATAACTGCATGGAGTATATGTTCCTAATTAACAAGTACTTATTTCCATATGATCTCAAACTTTTCAATATCTTCCAATTTTTCTCTTTTTTTGTTCCCGTTCGGAGGAGAAGATAGTTAATGTGAGAGCCGTTATCGAAGACTAAGGACTCGTTCACCTTTCTGGTTTCTCTGTGTATCGGTGTCTTGAAACCAAGACTTATTTCTTGGCCTGCATCCAACGAGTTGGGACCAGTAGATGAAGTGCATCATGACTCCGCATTACCTCATTAAGGCTAATGACCATCTGCTGTCCCTCGGTTTGTTAAATAGACGAGCAGAGCCGGGATTGATGATAATTGTTCGCTTTCCAATATGCCCCATCTGTTTAGCGAGTCCACTTCTGTCTGTACAGTTAATAGTTTCTTTGTCCGAACTCACGCCTTTGTTTCGTTAATATTTCCTACAACTCACTGGACGTGACTAACCATTGAGCAGGTTTCATTGAAGTCGACTGACAACTGTTCGCAAAAAGCTGAGAATATATATAAGTAATAAATTAATGAATAACTAGTAGAAAATTATACTCAAATACGATCGAACATAAATCACAAAGGTGTATCAGGAGGGGGAAAGATATATTCTGGATATGCATCCAGCTGCACGCTTCAGGATCATTCACTGTACCACAACCACACCTATACTTGGTGAAAAATAGGTATTTATGCAGCCAAAGAATGCGGTTGAGAAAGGAAATTCAGGAAAAACAAGCTTAATTAATTATGATTTTTCCTACATTATAGAGGTATAACAAAGGATATATAGTTTGTCGAATTTCAAGACAAGAGTGGGAGTTTAGATGAAAGTTAAAACATTCATATCGGAAAATCGTAGAAGTTTAAAGACGCGCCACACTCCAGCACCAATCAAAAACCACCACGTTAACTTGTTATTCAGTGCCATGTTGCAACTAAGGTCATTAAACAGTCGTACGCTGGAACCCAAAACACTCACTCGAGATAACTAGGAATGCGATGTAATGTAATACATTTATTAAAATTGAACGTCATCCAAACTTCGCGTACACATCTTTTCACTCGGTCAGAAGAACTTGGACAACAGTCATAATATTTAATGAATGCAAGCTTTCCCGGTGTAATTATTAATAATTTTTTCAGTCTGAAGACAGCGGCAGAGAATGACCGCAGAAACGTCAACGTCGAGAAATATGAACCTGGTGCTCAACCGCGAAAAATTCATTAATAAAGTCAGAATATTATATTATTAATATTAAAAGTAACAAATAGGAGAAACCGTTATGATGTTTTTAAATTTTTTAAATATATGTCAACTTTAATGTTTATAAATAAATAATCTGACTGTAGGCCAATTTCTGCTAATTTAAATATAATTCTTGTATATAAATAAAATTTTTCTGGTCTATCGGCCCGATTGAGCGGTATAAACTCAAAAACAACTCAAATGTTTTTATTGATTATCATATTTGCATTTCTACTCTCTCAAGGCACAATTGCTGAATTTGAAGTGAAAGAGGAAAGTCAAAACACATTTTAATTATTTGCTACGCTATACCTTTCATTAATATCACTTGAAGGCGGATATTATGTATGCAACACGTGTGAAAGTTTTAAGTGAAGAAGGAGGATGGCCATTAAAATAGTATTAAAATTAAAATATAATACGTCTGCGTTAAAAAAATTCTCATGTGACAAAATATTCAAATAACAGACTAAATGAAGTGATAATATAAATACCACACAACGTTTCTGGAATAATTTTTCCTTTCGTCAGGTGATTTGAAACGCAAGACACAAACGCACAATTTTTTTGTAGGTGTAAACAGGCTGTGTATAGGGTAATCCACATAGTGGCAATTCCCCTCTTATAGCATAGGTAAAGGAGTGAAAGGGGGGATGCGGAAAGGAACAGCAAGGTTAGCCAAGGGTTAACTAGGGCCCCCGGGCTATGGTTTAAGGCAATTAGCCTGAAAGTGATGAAGGGAAAACCCTAGGAAAACCTGCATCAGGTAGTTCGGGCATTTGGTACTTGTCCCGCGCCCTTTCGATGGAGGGAGAGGGGTTTGCTGTGGCGTCGCAACTTTCCCCTCGCCGTGCCTTGAGCAGTTTAGGAGGCAGCTAACCGACTATTCCATTAGGATACAAAGCTTATCCTTTCACTAGCACTTACGTTAATCACTTGATGAAAGGAACAAGGATTCCCGAAACGTTGTGTGGTATTTCCATTGTCACTTCATTTCGTCTGTTGTTTGACTAATTAGTCTTATTAGTATAATAATAGTAACAGCAATTAATTTCTTATAATACATTGAGGGTAGTATTTTACTTTTACTATGAAGTAAGCGTATGATAAATGTAGCTCGCTGAGGAACACGTACATGATATGAATACGAGAGTAATTTAGTTGGTAGCTTCATTGTGTTGTATTTGATAGAGCCATTTGTAACTTCATTTTTCCTCCGAATGTTCGATGTCTGTACAACTAAAATTTATTTATAGAGTTACAGTTGTCACTAGATAAAATGAATAATGCCAATATTTAAGAGTGGATATAGTTTGAACCAGAACCCATTGTCGGACTATAACGAAACTGAAACTATATTACGAATTATAATCAACTGAATTTTTATTCTGAAACGTAATAGTTAGTGTAATTTATTATGTACTCAGAACCGGAGTTTCAATGTTGAGCAGAATTTTTTTTTTACGAACAAAGCTCTTTGAAGGGAGTGCGCAACAATAGTAATTAAATATATTGGAAAGAGAGGTTTGTGATGCGCGGCGCAGGTGGAAAACGCGTACATGCTCGAAACTAAGCTGGAAGGCCTGTTTCTGGCAGCTTCCTAATTAAAAATATATCTCTGCCGGTGAGCGCGGGTTGCAACCTTGCAGCTAACATATGCGGGACGGGACGGGAAGGGAAGGGCATCTGAACTCACTTTTTGTGTTCTTTTCGTTGGCGCATTAGTCAGCGTGGCGGGCCCCGACAAGAGAAGCTCATTATCAAGGCCAATCTCGAACCTACGTCTTCTTTGCAACAGCCGATTTAAGGGAGCGCAGAAGTATTCACAAGATTCAGGAAGTGTAAGTTATCATCATTTACAACGTGTGTCAGAGAATAAAGTATCAGATAACCAGATACTAGACGTCTCCGAGGATTCAGATGTACTGCATGAGAGTCAGGACGCCAGATTCAGTTGGTATGGAACATAATTAAATCAGTCTAACTAAGAGAGTCAACAGTCTCATATGTTGCGTTCTAAAAGAAGAAGTGAAACATTTAACAGAGTAATTTATAGAATGAATTCTAATAGAAATTCAGAATGGTTTTCACGAAGTTGAAGAATACTCTACAGTCATTGTCAGGACATTTTTAATATACAACAAGAGTGAGTTTCAACAAACAACAAATTGTGTATCATAATCGAGCATTACCCTACATTTAATGAATCGGGCTAAATGAATGCTCCAAAGATATCCAGGAACTATTATAAAATTGGCTGACATATAGGGGTCATTATGTTGGTTTGAACTAATTTATTCCTTCCGTTACGACCTTTTTTTTAAAAGTAACAGGCTACATGAGGGTAATCCACATGGTGGTAACTTTAATAGCATAGGAAGGGATTTGAAAGGGAGCATGCGGAAGGGTAGAGGAAAGTAGCCAAGGGTTATTCAGAGAATGAAACCACAATTTTTAAAAATTGCATCATTTAGATTCACCGAGCGGAGAATAATTTCATGTCTTGCGTAGCGAAATAAGTAGGAGACGGGAGTTATATGAAAGCGTGGAGCGGGATACAAAAATGTTAATTAGTGTTTCCATAAAAGGGGAATGGAACTAGAATTGGTGTGTATATACGTCTTACGTAGGTGAGGCCCAGGACCCGGATGGAAATTAAAGATTGTACACGGCCTCCTACGAATTTCTCAGAATTCGACCCCACACAGGATATCGTGTAGAAGATGCAACGAAAACATGTGGGATCGATCGATACAGGGAATGGAATGACTACGTGTTATTTCTGTGTCTGTTGTAATTCTTATTTATTTATTATTTATACTGTGGACGATTAGTTATACTGTTAACTCTATTAATATCTCTCGACAAATTATAGTGTGTATTGAACGTTAAATTTCTCAACTTACCCCTTTCCAAATATTTGAAATACATCTATGATTTCCCTCTTCTCTCTCCAAATAAACTGGAAAGATCGGAACCCTGGATTTATAACAGTACTCTGATAATTTAAAAATCTGAGTTAAATTAATCAAATCAGGGGGGGGGGGGGAGCGGATTTTCACCGTCATCAGCCCTTTATCTTTCCTAGGTACTTCGAGAAGAAAATGAGTAAAAATATCATATGAAGCGGTGTTTGTGTAATATTATTTCTTTTGTATGTTCAATTAGTCTTGTATTAAGGAAACAGAACAGGTCACATACATCAATAATATTTACGACATTATTAATTGAAAATACATTCCTTATAATATTTTATTAATTTACAAACAACATTGTAGAGATAAATTATCAAAATTTAGAAATGTAATTATCATTAACATGGATGATAGAAGTTAAAGAAAAAAAGCTCGATTAAGGGACTTATATGGATAAGTACGGAATTCGTATACATAAATGGGAGTGAAAACGAGCAGAAAGGAATAGTTCGAATATCCGTATTAGATATGATTGCAATAATGTACTATAGATATGCATATACATTATATGTAATTAATTATATTAAATCTTATATTAAAATTTAAATCATTTAGGATTTATTCAGCTCTTGAAAAAATTATTAACCTAATAATGACAAGAGTTATTAATAATTCCAGGAATAGGTTAATTCTTTTGCGGTTTACTAATTATCTTTGCCATAAGAAAATAAAAGTCTCTGTTTTTGAACCTATTCGTATCGGTTGATTCGTTTCTTGATACGGGCGTTTTATTCTTAGATTGTTTACCAGTCATATTGACAACGTTTATCTATATGTTGCAAATATTGCAAATCTTCACAAAACGTTGATCCTTTTACTTGTTTATGACATAATAACTTGCTTCCGTATAGTATTTAATTAAAGAAAAATAACGTTAAGATATTAATCACTACTGATGAGTACGGAAGGGTAACATTAATCTGCCATGCTGACAACGGTCAGAGAGTTAGCAAGTTTTGATTATAAGTTTAGCCTTCATCAGTGTGGAAACATGACGAACAAAATCTTTACGAAATACTTAGTGCAAAATTAACAAGTAAATAACCGTACATATCATAAAATATTATCATAAACGCTGTCAAGGTCTTCAGTATCCAATAGAAAGTTAGCGATTGCAAAATGCTCTTTCATCCTGGTTTTTAAAGGACGTCTGTTTTGCGCAAATAATACTGTGAACAATATTTACATTTACATTTTATAAACTACATTCTGTTTTTGTCATTTATTTGTATTGTTCAATGTCACATTGGCGTGGTACGGTGTGACGTCACATGGTAAAAGAAACACCCTGTGACGGTCAGAGATTTTTCTCGAAAATGGGTGGATTTCTCGACCTTAAGTTTCGGCGTTTTGTGGGGGGTTTGTGAGTATTCTCCAGCGCATCATATTTGTTGAAATGTCGTTTCATCCTCCATATGGGGTGTATTTAAGAAAAATTATTTCTTATACATATACATAGAAATAGGAATCATATAACCTATCACGTTTCTAGTTTAAGTATTATGGTCACTTCGCTGATATGTCAGCGACTGTTTCCTTTTTTATCAATAGATTGGAGTGTAATTATGATTTGTTCACTATCTCTTAATATTTTGGAAAGAATTTCCGGAATGGTTGAGCAGGAACAGAAGACACGTTTTCTTCACACCTAACGTAATGATGATGGACGGCATACGTTTAATGATGGTGGCGAACAGAAATTTGTGGCGTTTTGCTACCGAAGGGTCCCGGTATTGTTCGGCCAGCCCCATTGAGTGAGAGTGCAATGTCTGACAAACGGAGAAGAATAAATCTGCTAGTAACAAAAGGAACTGAGTTATGAAGGCTGATTGGCTTCAGAAATAATGGGCGTCGTGGATAACACTGGCCACACAAGTTCGGGCCACAGATACATGTAGGAAGGAAGAGAATAATGAAGGTCATGTACTTTGGGAGAGAACATAGTTTCCAAGTTGCCGTGGAATTTATAAATAAGAGGAGGACAGAGTATTTGGAGTTAGTGAATCCATGGGGCCGTGAGATTTGGAAGCAGAGACAGTTTGGAATTGCAACGAATTTAAGAGTCGGTCTGTGCGTTGATATACCCTCACACAGCCAAGACCCTTCTTGCCATTTTTAGTTTTGTTGCTTAATCCTTATAAGGGGTGAATTCCTCAGAAAATGAATCAGTTGTATGTTCTATTGTGTTTCTTAAATAATTGCATATTAACCATTTCTTTTTTTATATAGACTATTTTGCTTTATAAAATAAAGTTTTATATATTTTTTAAATTAAAATCAAAATGTATTTACCGCTTCCAAACTTCTTCAAAGTAAAATATTTATATGAATTTATTAGATTACTTTCCTAATTTATTCCCATAGTTGATACCCATTCCTCTCCATTAATATTTCATATCTGAGAAGGGTCGTTTTTATTATTTTGTGTTAATTAAAAAGTCTGAGAGACATTTATTATAGAACTATCTGGGTGTACGGCGTTGCCCGTGTATTTATTTCTATAAACCCGAAAAGGTATTTAATCCTATATTAATCTTTAGTTCTTAGTTCCGTACATACTTTCGACCGATAGTACATTAATTGAACAACTATAAAATTCATTGAATTTTATTGCATCAATGCCAACAAAAATACCTTCGAATTTCTTCTTAAATATACTCCTCGAGTATTGCAGGATATAATTTTCCCTCAGTATTCAGACATTACGAAATCTTAATTAGATGAAATTCTTAGCTAGATTCACAATGTAAACAAATAGTCACCATATTGGAGTCACCAATATGGCACGAAAATTAACTTACATTTCCCGCAAAGATCGTACCGTATTTCGTATTGTTTTTTATTATCATTCGATGGAGTATTACTGGATAAAATTATACTTTTTATTCAATGAATATTTTTCTGCTTTATTTCATTACGGAAAAAGGAACTAATTCCTTTGTTCGTCGCGTAGTAACGTCTCTTGGTGCGCAGTAATTTAACACAAAATGATCAAATTTTTCAATTATAATTCTTTCTACCTTTGTGCTAGGGGTTTCTCACCACCACAGTACCGGTTCTCTATTTTGGCAGAATGTGTGTACCAATTTTTGTTGCATCCTGTCCACGCGTTAAAATTTGTATAGAGATTAACGTTAATACATACATTCATACAAATATACATCCTTTTTTATTATATAGATTGTGGAACGGTTCTTGATTATAGATTTTCGTTCAAATGTTATCCTGTTCGTTGCTCCTGCCAAATACTTGTACGGCGGCACAGAGCAGAGTACTAGTCCTAACTTTGAGACCAGGCAATTTTGCACCTGTCCCTGACTGTGGCAGTACAAAGCCGTGGATGCCGTAGCCCTGGGGAATGAGAGCTCAGCTTGCGTGGGACTCATCGGAGCTTTTCCGATACGCTGTTCTGTCCGCGTTACTCGTCGGCTTCGAGACAACTCTGTATGCAGAATCACGACTGAGCGCTCGCCCCCCGTATCTCAAATGTGCTTTTGGTGCGGCGTTTAGTGATGAAAAAACATTAAGTACAACTAAATAATTACAGAAATCATAAAAAAAATATTTAGCGCACAATTGCGGATAGGATTTGTACAGAGAAGGACGTAGTAGTTCAAGCTAACGTTTCGAACAGTGAAGATGAAGATCGTGTCTTATAACTCAGGTATGGTTCAAAGTGACGACATGCGATTTCAAACAGTTTTACACGTAAAAGGTTTTCCAACTCAGTCTAATCCAGGACAGTAAGATTCTTCTGTTTATACTGTAGAGCGCGAGATCTCAGATTGAATTGTATAGGTATAGTGTATATTCCTAATCATATTCATACTCATTTCGTAGCTCTGATTACTTCTGACTCTTGAGGTGACCGGAGTTTATTTTGCTGCTTAAAATATTTGTTTAATATTTTTCCCGTTCAACGGTACTTTCTTCTTGTAAAAAAAATCTTCGATTTAACCTTCACTTCGAGTAGAACTTGGTAACCCGAAGAAAACGTATATTTTTTAACACGAATTTTCATGAACGTTAATACTAGTATAGGTCACGAGAAATATCAAGTCGTGTCAAGATAAAATGAGCAGTTGCATACTGCCCTGAAATTATAGTGGGGGTAGGTTTAGTTTATTTTAACACAAACCTTTTTTATGGAAATTTCGTAGTGTCATAACTATGCTCAAAACATTGAGGCAAGGAAATCTATTGTGTTCAGTTCAGGATACGTTATACATAAAAAAACTCACCCGTAAAAGTTAAGACCTTGCTGCTCTCTGTGTATTCCGTTCGTAAAAATATAATTAATGTTTCTAAGAATGATAGTGCCGTAGCCAGCCTCTTCGGATGGGTGAGATCCCAACTGACGACAATGATCCCCGCCATATTTTCCTTTCTTCAACAGCGCTTCTGACTCGCCTTGCTATATCTGACGAATCTTTAGATCTATAGATTAAGTCTATGAAAAACGTGTATATAATTTAGATAAAAAATGTAAGTTACTTTAAATTGTGCTCAGGATATATATGATTAAGGCAATATAATGCAGTGAATAACTAGTTTCAGACAAACTGTTTAATTAATTAGAAAACAACGTTTCGGAATGTATTTGTACGTTCTTTAGGTCTTTTTCTTAGAAACTTTTATTCTAGGATTTTACACTTGTGTTCATATAGTTACAAAGTATTTACATTAAATTAAGTAAATAATTAACATGCTGGCTTGTATTGGTGAAGAGTCCAGTGAATTTCCAGCCCTTGTGATCTTGATTTTGTTGTTCTGAGGGGTTTGGGGTGAAAGTTGAGATGAGTGGTCGATAATTACTATAAAGATTCGGAGTATTGGCGAGAGGATGGAATAAGTGAGTTATATAGGAGTTGATGGGAAGAGAATTTGTCAGGAAGTACCTGAGTGTTGGTGGGGAAGTATGAGGTCTATTGGAAGTTTTCGTTTCAGATGGCGTTTTGAGGGCGGAGGGGGGAGTTGGCTATGAATGTGTTCCATAGTCGGATTTTGGGTGATTTAGGGAACTTTTGATTATTGAGGATATGGATTTGTTAGTGCCGATGATAGGATTTTGAATGTCTTTGTAGATTGTGGAGTTTCTTAGGAACCAAGGTTTTATGCGGATAAATTATAATAATCAAAGTGTTACAATCGTGAAAGACATAATGGTATATATCACGACCCATACTTTACACAAAATGTTCTACAGCCTTCAGATACGCAAATTGCGTTAAGAAGTATACATGATTTAGAAATTATTTAAGATTCACCAAACAATAAGCGTTTTGTAGTTTTTATTTATTACAGAAAATTGTAAATCATTTGGCGACTTGTAGAATACTTATTTAAAGTGTTCGGAATTTGATGAGATTCTAAAGATTTTTTTAAAACTTTTTTTGCTCTCTAAAATTTTCACAGTTCCTGCAATGTTTCTCAAGAAATTATAAATTAATTGAAATTTGAAGTTTACTTTCAAATATAACCTATATTTTAAAAAATAAATTCAAATAATATTGTTGTGTGTTACAAAAGGAAGAAAATCGTCGATTATATGAATTAGGAATATATTTTACGAGAATATAGCTCAGACAGTAGTTGCTCCAAGAGTTTTGTTGTCATATCATTAACGTGAAGCATCAGAATTCCAATATAAAAATACGTATTTTATTGAGTATGCAATTTCTGCTTGTGTCATTAAAGATTTATACCCAGTATCGATAACGTTTAATATAATGCAGTGTGTTCGCTTTCCACTTTAGTTACTAAAATTACATCCTCCACACATATTTATATATTATCAAGTGAATCAATATATGTGATAATAGTTGTGCATATAATCCCAACTCTTAACAACCCCACTTTTTTCCTTGATTTTACCAAGAACATGCACGAATAATAATTTTTTTTATTTTTATTTTTAGGGTAACAGGCTACATGAGGGTAATCCACATGGTGGCAACTCCCCTTTAATAGCATAGGAAGGGATTTGAAAGGGTTAACTAGGGCTCCCGGGCTATAGTTTAAGGATCCTACCCGGCATTCGCCTAAAATAATGCAGGGAAAACCCTAGAAAAACCTGCATCAGGTAGGCCGGGCATTGGGTACTTGTCCTACGCCCTTCCGATAGCGGGAGAAGAGTTTCTTGTGGGGACGCAGCATTCCCTTTCCGTACCTCGACCAGTTTAGGAGGCAGCTGGCCGACTGTTCCAATGGGAACAGCGAACAAATCTTACCGTATGCCCAAGGTCTGTGACACCGGAACATACACCTCTCAAAACAGGCCGAGGTGCTTCGGCTTGTGGGAACCTTAGTTCAAAAACGGAGAGAGGAAAAGGCTTCTCCAAAGGTAGTCCCTTCCTGTCTCTCCTACAAGGTTCTGCATGCGAGAGAACATCCCTCGCAGGTACTTTCTGCGAGAGAATAGCCCTCGCAGACTGCACGAAGAGTAAGTTCTAGACAGGCTATATATAGAGTAATCCACAAAGTGGCCACTACGAGATACCGCAAACTTTATAACTCCTGAGTTACTAACTTCACAGTGCGAAGGAGACTTGGGAGATGATCACAGCAAACTTATCTCATTTTAAAAATTTTTCGACTTTTCAACTTTTTCCCTGTGACTACACATTTATTTTAGACACGTGAATGAATCGTTCTCGATATCCTTCCAAACCCAGAGTTGAGACATTGTAATCGCGAGTGAGATATGGATGTCGTTTATCAGCGGACCAACTCGGTACCGTGTGGAAAGAATCTCCATCAAAAACCTAGAAGCTCATACCAGAGCATGCTAAAAAAGTAATTTCATTCGAGCTGCGTTACGTGCTTCTGGACTACAACATACACGAATTTTTTACTCTTTTGTAAATTTATTGTTAAATTATGAAAAATAGCTATGCAGTCCATTTAATATTGGGTTGTTCATTAGTTTCTCGCTCACTGAGTGACTATTTGAATTATACATCGCACACACTTTTAGAAGTTAAACTTTTTATATAAGGATTAATACTTCGATATTGTATTGTATAATTAACTGCAAATAAGATAGATGCCGGCGTTTGCTTTGTCGACAAGTGAATAATCAAACATATGCTTAAGTAATAAGTGTAGGTAGGTTAAATGTTCTGAAAGATAAATAAACAAGACTTACTAAACATTTCCAACAGGCCACTAAGGAACAGATTACTGGATTGAAAAACATTAAATTTAATATCTTTAACACTTTCACTTCAATGCCAACGTCAACATGTAAGAGAACTATCCAGGTAACCTAGTCCATTCTACGTTGTATCGTGACCATATCCGATAGAAACAATTATTAGCTCTTAAAGTTAACAGTTCTAATTTTTTTGGTCAATTACTACGTTAATCAACTTAGTTTCATTTTCGAATAGTTCATAATTTCTTACATATATAATGTCGGAGTCATCGTCATTTATTCTGTTTTAGTGTTAGTTAATCTTAATTAATTTATAAATGAATTTTTTCCTGGTAAATATTGCCCCCCTTCCCATCACATGCATTTTTTTTGGATGTAGACAGGCTATGCATAGGGTAATCCACTTACTGCAACTCCCATCTTATAGCATAGGAAAGGGATTTGAAAAAGGGGGGATGCGGAAGGGTGGAGGAAGGTAGCCATATATGACCTCACTTCCATTGCGCTAAAAGTTATCTTTTTGGCAGTATTATCCCGCCTTATAAAAAGTTTAAACCCCCAAAACTAGAATTATTTAGGTTTTCAGAAATGACAAGGATATACGAGGCACAGAAATTTTTAATGTAATTTTGTCACTCATTTCAATCAACTGACGTTCTAGTGAAGATCGGTAACTGTTATAATACCTCTTGAAGGCTTGGAAAGGGTTTTTATAATATTAAATAATTTATTGCACAATCTCTACTTCATTTAAAGGAAGCAATCCATATAAACCTAGTGCGTGGAAAACTGTTCGACTATTGAGATAAAGAAATTAAAATAAAGAAACATGACCATTTTGCATTTCTTATCAAATTAAAATTGTGTATGGTTGTTTGATTTCAAGGTGGACAGTCTTCATACCTGATGACGATTACGGTGGTGTGTGTTCAAACCTGGTACGTTTTCCCACGACTGCCTGGGTCGTAACCCGAGAACTGTTTACATTTCATAGTCTTGAATCAGAACATGAGTAACCCTTTGCAGCTTGCATTTGTATGGATAATTTCTGGTGCGTAGGAGGCGATTTTTGTCCGAGTCCTTGGAGTTGTTCTTTCAGTTTTGGATAAATTTTTATTTGTAATTTGTAGAAGGAAGATTCATATCAATTACTACGTACTTTAGCCGGTGTACAGCCGCTTGCACAAGCTGCAATCCTATGCATAGAACTGTGTGTTGAGTCCATTTAGAGGCGATCTAGAAAATCTAATGACTCTTCCTATATGCCGTGGAATTCCAATTTAGAAACGTAACGTCGCGCATATAAATTTGCTATCTATTGTGGTGGAAATAGCGAGGAAAGCGCGCATTCCCTTCTCCCGAGTTGTTCTCTTCCTTGCGTAAGAGGAGAAAGCATACATACCACTCCACGACGAGACGAGTTTGTGTACAGACGTCTAACATAAATAATCTATCCTTCATTGTGCAACGTTATTATTGCTTCCTAAAGAGCGAGTGTCCTAGCGTTCAGTCCCGGCCGCGTTCGGCGTTAGTTCGTGTCTGAGAAGAAATTGGTATTGTGGCACAAAGAGCTCCGTTCACAGTGTAAATAAAATATTCCTATCTCAAACTTCTTATCGAAATTATTTATAGGAATATTGAAAAATACTTAAACGTTAGAAAAGGTTGGAGAAATGTAGTAAATGTGACAAAGTTACTGTACTTGTTGCTAAGACTCTCGGGTTTGTTCAACTGTGTCGTAATTACCACTATCAACGGCACACTTATACCGAATTTGAGGCTTACTTAACCGGTCGGAACTTTTGATGATAGAGAAGTAGATAGTGAATTTCGCGTCGCAATGACGTGGCAGATAAACGAGGTTCGTGAATTCCTGATATCTTAGATAACTGCTGTCTCAAGGATATGTTCTCCTAAAGAAAATGTCTGATGTACTGGCTCATTAACCGGAAGTTCTCTGTCATCCCTAGGAGTAATCAATCACTCGGCTATAGCCCTTGGAGGTGAAGTCGCGGACAGACAGTTCACTCGACACTAGCTGTTTCAATCGTACTTCTAAAGCCAAAAGCTTTGATGAAGCCATGTATATTGCAGTTGCTCGTCTGCCTCGATGACCAGTTTATTTACAGCTTGTTGTTACTTATGTTCCATCTGGATTATACGCGTCCATTTCGCAGACCAAAGCAATTCACGATACAACCCAAGAAGAGTGCGAAACGAAAAATAATATCAGCCCACCGGATTCTTAGCATATAGTGAATATAGATATGCTGCTAGCAAATTTTCAATTGTAATACACAGAATTGAATTGAAATATGACCTCTAAATTAAAGAGAATCTTTTGCTGTCAGCTGCATTATTTATAAAGAAGTAAATCACGATGAAGATGTAGTTGCTCTACAAGAGGTGTTAAAACAAAATTTATGAATGGCCGCTGTTGAACAAAATGAAAATAAATTCCTCTAAGATTTCATTTACAAAAATGAAAAACTTGCCGCTCGCAAAATATAGATTAGGACACTATGAAATGCCGGATGATAAAATCGGGAAATGTTTGAAAACAAAAGCAAGAATTTTAACTGTGGTGATCACATAAATACAATAGCATAGAAAGGATGGAGACATAGTGCTGAAGAAAAGTACAAGGGAGGCTAAATAAATGGCTTATAAATCATTAGTTTTCCCTTTACAGGAGCATGAAGTTTTGTGTTGGGATCCATATAGGACCGAACATTAAAATGCGTTGGAAATAATTCAGAAGATGGTAACAAAATTATACTCGGAATGAAGCAGATACCCGCTTATAGAAACTGTCAGACAGGCGAAAACGGACAAGATTGAGTGCATTATTTAAAGCACACAAAATGAGCCCGCCTGGCCACTAATCGACTTAAGTCACAAAATTTTACTTCACGCAACGACCACGAGCAGAAAATTAAATAAAGGCATCGGAGAACGGATGTAGGGAAATTATCTAGAATGAAACAACATGAGATAAAGTTTTCTATGTAATATATTGTGATAATAATATAACTTGATAATATATAGTTATTTTAAATAAATAAGTTGCAAAATTTACGCCAATTATCAAATTCAAATTTTTTTGACACTTCAGAACTGTAATACAATAGTTATTGGTCAGATCATTCAGAAAAATAGATAATCAGCTTTATTAAAATTACAATTTCATAATAAAAATTTTACTTTATAAATTTCGACGCTTCGTCTGTTAGGTCTAACAATAATGAGGATACTCTGAAACTAAATAAAGATGTGAAGCTGTCGAAGAATCACATAAATTTTAATTTAATGTGAATGATATAAATAAGATCAATTATATATAAAAAATAGCATTAAAAAAATAAGTAACTTGCATTGAAATGAAGCAGGTGCAAAAATAATCCTTAAATTCACAATTATAATAAGTAAATAAATTTTTAAATTTGATTTACGTGTTTAGTCTGTATTTATGAGTAATATGATCATTTTATAAAAATATTCACATAACCATTGCCGATGTTAATGTGCGTTTGTTTTTAGTTCGAAAGCTCCTATGAAATATTATGAATTTTAATTAATATAATGTATACTGAGACTGCATAATGACGTTATTATTTCAATTTTATATACATATATCCAACTAATCTGAACCGAGTAGGTATTATAAATTGGATAAGGATAGTTTTGAGGAATGGAACTATAATAAAGTTGATCTGGTATATGTGCAAAGACTGAGCTTACCCGCCATACACAGAATTTTCTTTTTCTGTTGGTTGTCACCCATTGGTACTTAAGTTGTAGAAGGATAGGGGAAATAAAAGTTAAACTTTAACGACTGGGATCATTCCATATCAGTTATGATACTAGAAATAGCTATCCTGAAAGTTATATTGAATCATTGATTTGACCCTGATTATTGCCTAATCGAAAAAAAATTGTTTTCCGTAGGGTTTCGGCAAGTAGTGCAGGACAATATTGGGTGTCGCTAAGTAGTTGGGTATGATTATCATAGATTTAGAGTTGATATCGAGTAAATCTCACGACGAAAGCAAGCTGTGGTTTTCAAAAGCCATATTGTACAAGGCGCCCCCCAAACGCCTAGAGCCACGTGTCTGTGATGTAGAACTGAAAATTTTGGAATGGGGAGTTTGCTATTCTAAAAAGAGCCACTGATTTTCATATTATTGGACATATTGAATGATAATGTAATAAATTTTGTAGGACCTCATTCAGCCGGGTAAAGTTTGGCTCGGAAAAGTTTCTTTCCGACAACAACCTGGAGTTTTCGAACACATGTAGAATATTTATGATTATAGATCGTCAGCGACTTCCGCTGCATTTAAAGGCAACCACGGTCACGTCGACTGGTCTTTTGAAGTATTTGATTCAATTATGCCGCAGGTTGGCGACACTGGCTAAGTTGACGTGCACGTGCAAGCGACCCTCCCCGTCTATTGATTGCACGGTGCCGCCAGGCTCAAGTATAAATGTGTGTGTGTGTGGTAAATATTTCCGCGCAGAGGGAAGGAATACGTTCTGCCTTATCTGCGATCAGCTGCTCGTCGACGCAGAACCAAGAGCGGTCTTTGTTGCCTCGCACAAGGCAGTGTCGAACAGTTGAGGAGACATGTAATGGAGAACCAGCGCTACACCTTACCCTGTTAACTGTGAATGGGGGGGTTGAGTAGAAGCTCCATTCCCATTATGCTCGGCCCTTAACAACCACTGGTGAGCAGGAAATGACGATGTAGATAATCTGAACGAAATTTATTTTGGAGGTGTCCATTAAAAGATAGAGTAGAAAAATACATGGCATTGTGTAATTCTGGAGGAGGTAAAACACATTGAAATGCAATAGTTTCCTGGAGCTAGAAACATCGCAAGTTGATAGAAGTAAAAAACAAAATAAATTATTATCAAATTTTAAATTAACTGAAGACGAGCCCCACGTTGGAGCACAAATTTCTAATAAACAAAATAAATGATAATTATGATAGGATTGAAATGAAAACAACAATTTAAATATATAACAAAACAAATTTTTATCTTTGTTGAAATTTTACAAATTGATATTGTTGTGCCATGGTTGAATTTTCAGGGCCGCCTATTGGGCCTCCCATAAAGATAGTTATGTAAATGACAATTAAATCTTACACGGCAAAAATATTCCTGACTGTAATTTTTATTATTTTAAATGAAATGATCGAAAGATGAAATCTGACGATAATTATATTTACACTCGATCTCACTTGTTTTTTTTAAAACACACCACAAAAAGGCCATATTTCACTGAATTTAAAGATATTTTAGTTTGCAAACACAAATCACTTTCTGATCCTAACTTAAAACTTTGATAATTACTCGAACATGACAATAGACGAAATATAATTCCAAACTGGCGACTTGCAATTCCAAAAACAGGGGACTTTTAATACAACATTTCTCAGCTTCCAAATCACACTTGCTCAGTCGTGGTCCCGGGAACTTTGAATATGGACTCCTCAAAACACACCTTCCTCAATCCTCCTCCGAGCAACTTTGAATTTTCAACTTCCGTTCGTCTCAATACTGCCTGAGGCAAAAATGCAACTCTAGGAAGCATGCAAGCATTATTATCCATATTCTTGTAGACAATACTTAAGCTATAATGCAATGGCCTCATATTTACGCCGCCGATAATGACAATAGTAAAATTTTATTTATTAATAATTACATATTCGTAATTACCACAACATTGTTGAAAACGGGTTGAAAACAATTTGTTGACCAAAACCTTCGGTATGTATAAGTTAACATTGTACAAATTTTGTCAACAGTATACTTTTCATGTTTCTATATTCCAATGACAATACATTTAATGGATTACGACAGCGCGACCTGGTACCATCTGTGTCTCATTAATATTTGTTAAGGGATCTGTTTAATTTCGTACGCTGTGTTTTTTAACTAGCAAACTTCGAAGTGATGCAAATATATACCTGAACAATTTCTGTAGAAAACCATTCCCACTTATTGTAAGTGATGAATATCATATTGCAGTTTTTCGTGATGCCCCTTCATTTTTACTCTGCACAAACGTTCTCATCTATGCAATTTGATGTATGGTTATGGCATCTGTTTCTTCTCTCGATACAGTATTTATTAAACACATGTGCCATTTAAATTAATTTGAGTTTGATCGCCACAGCATCTTCCGTTGCCACATTATATCACAGTTTCTGAAAGTTTAGTTCTTTATCAGCCTTTCCTAAAACCCAACTTAAATTGTCCGCACTCTTAGATAATTCCTGTTGCTTCAATACCCGTGACGAACTAATTATTTTTAGAGCTTCACTCATCGTTATCTTGAGTAAACGTTTGTATCTGCTGGGAGCAATACCCCTTTTTGTAAAATAATTTGCAGCGTCAATCGTAGGCGTATTTACTTACAGTTAACGGGATTAAAACATGTTCAAAATCACTTTATTGGGAGAAAATTGTTTTATCATTGAAAGAATAGAGAACTTCGCTTCTTTTGAATACTGAAAACATTTTCTGCATTATAAATGAAACACAACCTTTCAAAATCGGAAAAAAGTTTTAGAATTAAAAAAATATATACAACGTTTCGTTATGACACTACACAACAACAAACATAGTACAATAATTAAAATAAATTTTGAATAAGAAAGATAGCCAATACAGACAAAAAAAGGGTAATATAAATAACGCACAAAGTTTCTTGGATCCGTGTACCTTTCGTCAGGTGCTAAGAAGAGCCTAGAGAAACACAAATGCACTATGTCAGTTGACAACACTCAAAAGCTTTTTTTGTTATGTCAACTGACCAGTGCAGTTTTGTTTCTCTAGGCTCTTCTTAGCACCTGACGAAAGGCACAACGATCTCAGAAACGTTGTGTGGTATTTATATTATCCTTTTTTTTGTCTGTATTGGCTATCTTTCTTATTCATTATTTTCTATCAGACGTGGTTTTTTTCATTTTAAAATAAATTTTGCTAATATATTTTGTTGATAACATCCTCCCTTGACTTCTGTGGCCGAAATACACATTTAAACGTTTTTACTGTTCGTCCACGCATATAGCGACGAAACGTTGTCTTTTTTCAATTATATATCTTTTTCTGGCTTCAAAGGCTGTGTTTTATTTATAATTTACTTTTAAATAGTTATATATATATTTATATTGTAATAAGTAAAAATAATTGTCAATTAATGCGGCCCCACGTTGATGTGCCATAAATGTAATATACCATGAAATATTTGAAAATTATCTAATGAAAGGAGCATGAAATAATAACATTTATTATTAATTTAATCAAACAATTAGTTTATTATACACGACTATTTTATCTTACAAAACAAATTACTTGCTGAGCTTTACAACAATTTTATACAAAAAATATCCTTTTCTATTACCTCAGGGTCTTTATTGTGCCTTTTAAATAAAGAACAATTAATTTTACAATTTACTACTGACAAATATTTTTAATAAACTCTCGAAATGTAGTCGAATAAAATGAAATAACACGAAATGAAATCGAAATCTGACGATATTCTACCTTTTATTAACGTTTACAATGTTAATTTTAAATGTTTCCTTTTTACTCACTGTTTGTACCGGTACCAGGGTTATTGTAGAGATTTTGCAACACACTTTCACCTCGAACACTTTAACAGGCCATGTATCACTGAATTTACTTATGGTTCACTTTTTGATAAGTTCCGGCCAATTGACCGCCGGACACAATTGTTCAAGAACTTTTGTCGCATTTATATCTGTCGACATTACTTTAAAAGTTCTTCAATATCGTAGGTTAAATACGACCAATATCATCTGTTACCAAGCATCAACTTTGCTCGCCCGCTTCTTGGTTACTCGCGAGAACATACTTTCGATGTTCAAAACCAGACTGCTATATTTAATTTCTTCCCTACTCAGAAATGTTTCATGGCTGACTGACAAATTTTAATTCCTTCTGTATTCAGCAAGGTCTCATGGCTGACTAACTACTCCATCAACTTACGCGCGCTATTGTCTGACAATGTCTTGGCCTGTTCAATATTCTCAACCATTATTGTATCTCTGCGTGTTCGCCGGCAACAATTCGGTTCATTAGTTTCTAATTATTTATTCTTTTAATTGCCCTTTTATCATTACAATATATATATTATTATTTTCTCCATTGGCTGTGACAATGATGTCACTTCTTGCGGGATTTGAACCGTTATTCCTGTGTTTCCACAAATAAAGATAGCGAATTTAAAACTAGCGTCGATTTACTTGTTGAGACAAAACTGTGCTGTGTTTCCCATTCGGAGGTAGATTTCTTTGTTGTCGATATTCCCGGAATTGGAAACAATGGCCATGTTGTTTAAAGTTGATATGAGATTGTTTGTATTGTTAAGATTTAGTCGTATGTGACCAGGCTCGGAGACAAACTAAAAGTTTGTTGGATGTTTAAATGACACCTTTTGTGTACCCGTTGCTGACTGTCAAAGTTCTTATCTCTTCCGCGTCCGGAATCTCATTGGTCATCACTTTTGATTACTAGAAGTAACTGTGACGCTTTAAATATTACCAGCGATCCATTTTGAGGAAGTGAAAAATTAGGATGCTGAAATGAAATCCCACTGCACAGTCTCAAAAATAACTTAACTAAACACATTCAAATGTCCAAGTAGTTTCCGACTCTTAGTAAGTCATATTAATCATTATCTTGTACATAATATTTAACATCGCCACATTAAATTAAAAAATTGAGTCATCGTCTATATATCAGTGGTGTCATTTCGTATACTGAGGGTAGACGACGACTCAATATTTTAATTAGATACGTGTCGATATTTTGAATGTTATGTACAAGATAATGATGACTTACTGCAGTCGAGAGCTACGTGGAACGTGAATATTTTTTATTAAGTTATTTTTGAGATTGTTTTCATTTCTAAAACAGTCTTCTCTAAAACACGTTGGAAAATTAGGATGTTTAATATTTGAATGGTCGCCGAGTGTTATAAGTTTTATAATTATGCTAGCCAATAAATTCAAGAAGTTTCGTTTCTTTGTGTGTGGGAAAGGAAAGCCCGATATTGAGTTCGCTTGTGGGGGACTTGTTGACGGTCCACTTAGCGCCAATAAACCGTTGGCAATATCTGCAAGAGCTGGGCGATCGAAAACATCTGCCTATGACAGCTCGGACCCAATCGACTGCGGAGGAACGAGCGCTTCTGTGACACACAGATTTTGTTTGTTCCCAGCAAATTGTTTTTTAAATTAACGATTGATATGCCGGCAACGCCGTAACGAACTGTTAATGAAAATATGAATATTTTCTACTGTGACGTATGGTTAGGTAATTAAATCCCGAAGTGTTATGACAATGTTATTGATTCAAATTGTTTAGGCATATTAACGTATTTCTCCGAAACTAAATGCTTGCACGGGCATCAAGCTTTAATTCTCTCGAATATTTCCTCTTGGTAGCTCAACAGTTAATATCAGAACTTAAATATATGTTTATTTATTCTAATGAATGTGAAAGGAAGACATCTAATGAATTCATCAAATTAACCAACAGTTATTTATTACATTTATTCATTTTATGTTTATTATTGTTTGAAACTACATATTATTTTACAAATTTCCTTGAAAGTATTCTTCTCTTACTGATTGTCAATTATTATTATAATGCTGACTCCATATTGAATAAAATATGTTATTATAATTTATAATTATTGCATTATGTTCATATTAGTAAAGAACATACTACCAACATTTTACAATAACTATTCCTCATTGATTTCAGCGATTGGATAGAGGGGTTATTGAGTATGTGAAAATCAGGATGCGGGTCAGAGATTCGAAAACGGAACCCAAAGGCCGCGATTATACGGGCGGTCCTCATCAATCAATTTCATTTGTACTGACCCAATTTTGACGTTTTAGCACTCCTAATTAATATTTACAGTTACCCCTATACGTTATTCACTTTGATATTTCTCTATTCTTCTCGAGAAATAGATGTTTTTCTTGGACTATTCTAGTCTCATATACGATACTCATTGTAATTTATATTTAAAATTAGTTCAGTAAGTCTTCAGTTCGTATAATAAAATACGGTATTACATAAATTTACAAATACTATTAAAATAAACAAAGTAAACAATTGTATTGGGGAAGTTTCGATGCCGTTCACTGTCATCGTCTTCTAGCAATATATAGCGATATTGACTATTGCTAGAAGGCGATGGCAGTGAACGTAATCGAAACGTTGCGAATATAATTGTTTACTCAGTTAGAAGCCCGAGAAGACTATTCATTCTCTACACCAAGGAAGACTACATTCTTTATTAAAATAAACTAATTCGAACAGCATGAAAGGAACGCACTGAGAGAAAAGGAAATACACGTAATAGTGGATGCTCCAACGTTACAAGAAGATGCAATAAATTTATGGAAATAAGAGACTGTTTTTCACAAATTTAAAAATACTGTTACTAAAATATGTTGTAATACCACGATAAATATAATTTAAGGAATTAATTCAAATGTAAACATTATAGATCATTTGTAACTTATTAGTCAATAATGACCACAATACAACTATATTGCAGTTTATTTTTTCTTGAAAACTTTATTAATGATTTTGCAACTACTGCTTTGTTCTTTAATCTCTAATATTACGCAAATTGTGATATGCATTATCAAATTCTGTATACTTGGCATTTTGCTTTCGTGTGTTTAGCGCCGCGTTATGGGGCATAGGTTAACAATGTCCCTCGATGTACCGCGCCGCAAAACTCGTCGCTGGCAGTCTTCTGCAGCATTCAGACCAGTAGCTACCATGTTTACAATGCGTCGTTCCTCATCATTATTATTCCTTTGAATTTATCTTTCAAGGTTACAATTTTGCTAAATTTATTGCACTAAAGCAAACCGTTACCACTCGATACACTGGGCAACCATGTCAACAAGATCAGCTGATCCTCAAAATACTACTCTGTCTCTGTATGTGATCTTATGTGTCTTATATTACACATTATCCGTACAATTCATATTATTAAAAATATTAATTAAATAACTGTAAAATATGAAAAAATTAATAAACATCTAGCAAAATTATTATTCATATCCAGTGTAGAATTACATATCACATAACGTCTTACAGAATAAGTGAATTACCTCACTATGGACCTCTTCCGGGGGATAGACAACGAGAAGTTTTTAAGTACTAAGTAGAGACAGAATATGGAACGAACAAAGAAAAGCGATAAAAGTTATATATTCAACATTTTTGTAGTTAAAATAATTTTTAACTGTTAGGTAAACGATCAAGAATTACTAAGGACTCCATTTTACAGAATAATATTTTTACACCGATTCACAAAACTGCTGTAGTGATATGGTATCCTTTTCAGCAGCCAAATGGTGACTATCATATAAAATTATCCCTATATTGTGAATACTAGTCATGTCCGACCTCTAGTTACATTCAATCTGCTCCTTCTACACCAATTAGTTCCCTAAAGTTTTTGTATTTGTTACCGCTAATTGTGTATATGGCTTATTGAAGGAATTCTTTTTCCAAATCCAGAATCCGTTAATGAACGAAGTACTCGCCCTTCAATTAACTACATTACTCGTGAGTTTTTGTGCAATTAGCTTTGTATGTTATGAGTACACAAGGCTAACCATGGATCTCTTCCGTTACAATGAGTTGAAAACTTGACACTTAGTAATGAGATTGACTGTGTATTTCTATTCTCTTACGCCTTGTTGGGGAATTACACTCTGGCGAAGGTCACCTGTCCATTTCATCTCCGTTTTTGCTTCGCGTAATATTGACGTGCTGAAGCAGGTGTCATGTTCTCTCGTGTGCACAATTCAATTTAGTATTCATTCCCACGCGCTTGAAAGCTAGCAAATTATTTGCACCTACGCGGTAGTTTTTTTTCTTCTTTTATTCGAGCTGAGGAATTCTGCTAACACCTCGCCTCCACTATCTTCAGAGGCGCTAATTGAGGAATGCGGTACAAGGCATATTAATGTACCGTAGCGATCCCTGGCGCCGGCACAATTTCTGATCTCGAAGATGTTATTAGCAAATTTTCGAGGTCATAAATAGGTTTAAACTCTCATTATTTTCCTCTTGACAAATTAGTAAGAAACTGGCAAAGCCTCACCGTCTCCACCTTATTATATCGTTTTAATGTTCAATGATTTTATTCTAAACGAACTAATACAATTATACGGTAAATTCTCAAGTTTTCTAATACACATCCTCTGTTCCATTTCAAGTATGATCCGGGGGGAATAATTAAGTAATATAGAAATTATTCATGTATTGAACAATACATATGCTTGTACAATTCAAATTAAATAGATGTGAGAAATGTGTAATTTAAAATAATTAAAAATGCTAGCATAACCACTTAGGGCTTATGCTGATGTTAACCTTTCAGTATTAAAAATACTGGTTACAAATAAACAACATTCTAAACACTGTGAAGGACGGCTTATTCATGCCTCATATTTTCCACGAAAATTAATTGGTGAAGCACTGTACTGAAGTAAACACCAGTGAGGTTTTATGCCTGACAAATCACATATTTATTTAATTTTATTCTTACTTCAATTTTTTAAAATTTTTTCTCTGGCGAAGTAGTGTATTTACCATTTTTACTGAGTTCGTAATCAGTTTACATTGGTTGACATTTTATTTATATAAATTAGTTTGATATTTGTAACTACCACCGATATCTGTTCAGTTAGAGAAATTCATATAAATGTATTCATCCTGTCGATAAAATATTCAAATATTCAAATATACAATTTTTACGTATTAACATTAAAATGTAGAACTAATTGAATCGTATTCAGATTTACTATTGTATCGTTATGACAAGAGAAGTTATTTTTCAGTAGTTTCACGCTTTGAATATTTTGGATTTCCGTTTGGAAATCGGACTATTAATTCTTCTTTCTTGGCACCACGGTCGTCTGATATCCTTGGTCTCCGAGACGACTGCCGTATGGTATATACAGGAATTTTTTGGGGGTGGCCAATTCTTCCCCCGGCTTTCTTAACCGTAATCGACATTAGTAGGCAGTGCCGCTGACCACTACACCGCAGCAGGCCGGAGCGGTCTATTAATATCTCGACGTAAATTATTTTCTCTAGTGATTAACATAATAATCGATATCGACGGAATTTTCTCTATCTAGCGATTTACATAATTACGAATATAGATTTACGTGTATACCCTGTAATCACTTTCACGAAATAATGTTAGAATTATCAAGCAAATGTCTCTGGCAGTACCACTTGCTATTACAGTTTTCAGCAGCCAGGGATAGAGAAGCTGTTGTAAAATATTTAAAAATATTTGTTTCTTGGTTTTGAATTGTGTGCTGTTATTGAATGGTCACAGGTATTTTAGGTCGGATATTATTCAAAGTCTTTGTATTAATATGAAGTTGAGTAATCAGTTTAAGTAAAATAAATTCTTAATTGTAGAGCACATTCCCATTACTGTAAGAATTTCAGGCAGACTTATTTTGGTCTGTGGACTGAGAAACGCGGTAAATCAAAGAAAATTGACCATTAGGATGTTTTTATAAGTATGTTACGAGTAATCTTGATATCTTTTGTTTATGAAACTGGTATAAATTCGTAATACGTGAACGAGTTTGATATATTGGTTCTGGTATAAACGTCCAGAATACGTTTATTGACCATTTGAATATGAAATGAAGTGATAGTAATGGTAAATTACGTGAATGGCGTTTAATATAGTGAAAAGGGTGATAAATCGATGAACCGGTGGTAATCGAAGCTATATGCACATATGGCAGCCGGAACGGCGTATCACTAGTCTGCGAAGACGTAATACTCGTTCCAGATTGCATGCATAGATGACTATAAGCTTTTGCAGGGTGAATTCTAATTTCTGTCTTTGCTGCGGTTTAATTTGAGAATTCTTAAACCGTGCGTGAAATATGATCGGTCACTCGAATGATAATGTCTTTAATTATATTGTTTCAGCGCTTGGCAATGTAACCTAGCCCGTAATACCATCCTTTAATTGTACGCAGAAATTATTGTCATGAATTTGCTTAGATATAGAAGCAAGTATTATGTTCGTCATACAGCATGATTGTTAATCATCTCAGCTTTTGCTTCCTTGGTCTTTATTCACGCAATTAACCATTTTTCTCACAGGAATTAGGACTCTTTAGGTTCTAATAGAATGCAATTATCATCGACTACTTTGTAATTATTAAATAGAAAATTGTTTTGGAGGAGCTTGATTAATTAACATAAATATTTTGTTTTTAAAATTAGAGCTTATTAAATAATGCAGATTTTTGACTAATGTCAGACAATATTTTATTTATTTATGACAACGTTTTTCAATAGGATGTGAAATTAGGTTTTAACATTTAGCATATTTAAGTGAGTGTTTTCTTAGTTTCATTGTGTTAATATTTGTATAATATTTTTTGTTCAAGCACTTTTATAAATTCATTGATAATACAACTTTATTTTGTACAATTTCTCCGCAGGATAGACCCAATGAAGGTGCAAAAAACGTACCGAAACGGCGTCGTAAATAAAAAAAATATTGTCTGACATTGGCAAAAAAACTGCATTATTTATTAAATATAAAGAGACGTAAAAATACAATCATTAGAGTTTATTTCTTACAATATAAAATAATTTACAGAAATTGGACAATTATTATAAGAAAAAATAATTGAACTGTCAATTTTAATTTCAAATAAAATTTACTCAATAAAGCGTCAGGTTTTCTTGGCGGGTACTGATTCGGAATAGGTTTATTATCAGTAATAAAATAAATACATGTATAGGTTACATATGGCTTTAATATTAATTAGCGAAATCATATACCTGAGTTATGTGATCATATATAGAATAATTTGAGAACAATTGACCCATGGCTATCGTTTTACTGGTTTCTTGGAATGCAGATAAACAACATGGATGTATTCTCGTGTTGATTTCATTAGAATCTGGACCCATAAGTTCGATGACTGAAGTGGTATGACGGATATCACCGTATGAAGGCTTACTGTCAGCCGCTCCACAATAATTCTCTCATTTTTCAAAATAAGTAATGTCTTCACTACCACCAATACTTATTGTTACCTGGTTAGAGATCAATAAAAAATTGGGAATATCTGCTGTTATACATTTATTTTTTATTCCAATATTATTCCATTTAATTTTGTTTTTCCGGTTCATGATGTCTCTGATTCGCCCAGCTGCCCGTATACTTGAGAAGCTGATCATCTCTCAGTACTTGGGTTTTCCCTTTCCCCGCTCTCATACCATTCGAATAACTTCCCAGAAAACAACAGTTTAACGATCAAAATTTTTTGCTCCGCAAATTATACCTCACAACTTTAAATTATAATTATTCGCAGATCTCATATGACGGATCTTAACAAATGTTGAAAGCCCTAGTTAATACGGTTATTTGCTTACGTACAACACAATTTTTTGTAAGGTCATAGCAAAGAATACGTTCGGATAGAACAGGTAAGATAATAATGAATAAGGCGGTTAATCAGATGTATCATAGTATCTTAATTAAATAATTGAAAAAATGCAAGAAGAGCTTATGTAACCATAGGTAATAAAATAACTTATTTTAACTATAGATACAGATTTTTTTTTAATGTTTGGAGTCTAATAGGGTCGAGAAATGTAATTTAACAACCATGGAAAAAATATTTATAGTAGCGAAGTGTTTAGTATGTTGGTAGAGCTACTTGAGCACACAATCGTGTAGACGGCGCAGCTGCGAGCAGATTACAAACAACGCTTTGTTGTTTCCTTTTCGCGACACATGCAGCGGTGTATTCATGTGGTCTACACGACGCTCGGTATACGTTACATTGTTGATTGAACGTACCACAAGTATTGCTCTGTGGTCGCTCCAGTCGAATTCAGTTACCTTAGGAATACCAGAACGCGTTAGGTAAGCACTAGGGTTCTAAACCAAAAGGAAATTTAAATGATTTATAATGAAATATGGAGGAGAAAAATTAAAGAAATATGATTCGTGCCGAGTCAACATGAACGTGCAAAATTTGTTTTAGAATTTGGTTGAAAATTGTGTGTATTTCTCATATATATATATATATCCCCTATGCTATTAAAGGAGACTGGCCACCACATAGTTTACCCTTGTGTAGCCTGATAACCCCCCCCCCACCTGGTAAGAGTTGTCAGCTATTCCCATTGAAACAGTCGGCCATCTGCCTCCTAAACCAGTCGGGACACGGAGAAGGGAATTCTGTGTCCTCACACAGCAAACTCCTTTCCCGCCATCGGAATGGCGTGGGACAAGTACAAAATGCCCGACCAACCTGATGCAGGTTTTCTAGGGTTACCTTTAGGTGAATGCCGGGTAGGACCTTTAAAATATAGCCCGGGGGCCATAGTTAACCATTGGCTACCTTCCTCTACCCTTCCGCATTCCCCCTTTCAAATCCCTTCCTATGCTATTAAAGGGGAGTTTGCACTATGTGGATTACCCTCATGTAGCTTGTTGCTCTAAAAAATTGCAGTCCAACAGATTTTCCTTTTGACTTGCGTAATAGATCACAGTCAACGTGTCCCAGGGGTAACCTTTTATATACTGCGGACTTGATTTGAGCTCTCCATGTTCCTTTTATAGGTAACTTTGTTTTTCGATCAAGGTTGAATGTGCACCAGAAGTTATTCTTGCCCCTACAATTCAAACTAAAAGAATTGTTTATAAACAAGTTTTACGCTATAGATGTTATGAATTCTTATCTGTGTCTTTCCATAAATGAAAAATATTAAATTTTAGATACGCGGAAAGCTCCATAAGTGAAGTAAATTACGAAGACATAGATGGGTCTGTTATTTAAAGTATCAAGCTAATTTCCCCAAAACATGCTGAATGATCATAATTCAATAAATAATTTATTTCGTTTAACTCAAATTTGATTATTTTCAATTTATGATATTAAAAAAGTTGAGCAATTAATTTAAAATGGATAATACAGAAGCCAATGACAAGGCAAAATGAAGGGATAAAATAATGGATACTTATAAAATACTAATTTTTGGTTTATTGGATGCTTTACCATATATATTTGTTAATTTCAAATTTATATATTTCCAATAAAAAATATGTATGAACTCTGTTAGATTATAAGGAAATTTTAATGTTATACTGCTGCGCAGTGCTGTATTTACAAAAGCCTTGCCACACCTACTAAACCGAAGTTCTCGGGGTTGAATCACGTTAAGTGCAATGATCTTGGCTACTCGTAGCGCGACAACCTGTTAAATATAGGGCCCACGTTCTATAAGATAGACCTGGCAAGGAGTGGGAAAGAGTAGTGAGCTCCCGTCGGATCATTTTTTAGGAGATAACGGAACGGCTCGAGTGCAGATATTGCATGACGAGCCTATATAGATACCGAAGCCATTGACAGGTTTTCGGAGACGGTGACGCGAGCATCTCACGGATGTATAAGTACCACTTTTGGCTTTCTCATTGGCTGCTTTATTATTAAATTTTGTTTTTATGTTATTAGAAACAGAAAGAAAGGTGTCAGTTGACGCTATTATGTAGACGTTTCGCATAGCTGTGTATTGTATTTATCACGACCGAAACTCACTTTTGTTTATCTCAGCTTCCGCTGAAGCTCGTGTGTGTTCTGAGTTCCCAACTGTCGTCAGCTGCCCTGCGCTGGACCTCGCGCTTGACCAGCCACGCGCAAAGGCCTCCGTCCCGCATCTTGCGTTAAATAACTCACCGGAAACATTACTCTCATTACTCAATTTTAGGTTCGTTCATTGGAAACAATTTCCTTTTCCCCTTTGAGTTCCACGACTAACTTTATTTTCTTCTTTCTCACGAGGTTCCTGTGACTTTTTTTTCTTTTTAACTGCACTTCCTGGACATGACGAGGATAATGAGGGGCGAAGTTCTTTAACAAAGATGGTGGTTATCGTTGAAGGTTAATTTATAACCTTCGTTATTTGAACACCCGACTGGCGTCTGTTTTTCAATAATTGGAATAACAAGCTGCGGGAATGGAATCCAATATCGCCACCGACAAGAAAGAAACACAGCATACGAAACTTCCCCTCTGCGGAAAGTCGCCAAGGCCAATAGATTCTAGAATCTTTTCAATGTTCCAATAATTATTCCAAGTTTTATTACATACAAACCTGTAGGAAGGTTTTATTTTTGAAGAACTTAATAACGTATAAAATACCGTAAATTTATCCCGAAACAATCAATTTATGAATAATAAAAATTCTTTATAACTTTTTTAAATTCTGATTTATAATTGAAGTAGTACAACACAACTTTACTGTATAACGCTCTTTAGACATTACCACACCAGTGGAAGGTTGTTTAAGAACTGTTCAGGCCATAATTTTTTTTTATTCCAGATGTTTCTCAGGAGGAAGATTGGACGCTTTCAAAATGATAACCCTATACAGAAACGTTAATAATTTCGACTACTCTTTAAACGTTGTACTGTTCGAAAGAAGCCGATGTACCGTAAGCTACGAACCACGTTCCTTAAATATCGAGTTTTGAATATTCAATTTTTTTTTATCAATTACAGTTGCGAGTTTTATATGGTTACCTTCCTTACTTCAATTAAAAGCGCAGACTTGTCAGTATCTAGTCATAAATTATTCCAAAGAAAATTAATAATTTATTTTCTCACTGATTGCTCAAACAAGGTAATTAAAACAGTATTTGGTAAGCAATAAAATTTAATTTAAATATTTGCTAATAATATACACTTCTGTATCATCAGATTATCATTAAAATGGTTAATTTGTATTAGTATTACTGGCATCTTTATCCTCCGTTCTCATGTGTATGCTCGTAATTAATTATTTGCAGTCGGATTATATTTTATAACACATATAACTCATATACTTTTATCTACAGAAATTTCTGAAAATGTTTACCCACTCCCGTAACAACATAAACTATCGTAACAAACATTCAGGTGAAAAATGTAAAATGTGGGCTTTTAATGTTGAAGATAACGACCGTTGGGATTCTAACAGTATCTACTCTCTTTGGCAGCTGGATGAGTTATTGGAGCTTGTTCACCCCTGGCCACTGTAATATAATATTTTCCCTTCGATCGTTAAGCTATAGCAGCCTTGTTCGTTCCTCCCTATGCAAATTCTGCGAGTGCGAGGGGAACATATATATTCGAAATAAAAGTTTTAAAATAAACCCTAGCTTTACTCAGAATAATACATGCGTTTGTATGTAAATGTACTCGAAAACTTCCTTGTTTGATATCGACTTATGACAGTTTGACATTTTATTTTGAGCATTCTTAAAAAAACACTTTAATTTTAATGCATGAGATATAAAGCACACGTAAAAGACATGTTTATGGAGACACGTGTCAAACATGACTACACTTATAAAAAGTAAAAATAAATAAAAATTATTTATTTAAAGAATTTATGCTAATTGATTGAAATAATTGAAAAAATGTTGTTTATTAATTTAATTAAATATATTGACTTCTTTATATACACTAATTTACTTTTATTAAAAAATAATAGTAATTCGTGCATGTACTGCAACTCTGAAAATTTGTGTTCGTTGTATTTACCATAATACGTATTGAAAAACATTCCACTGAAATTTAATTATTTTTTTAAAAGTACGGCGCGGTACTGTAATATGCGTCGTAAAATATTTCATGAGCAATTTTCTGTTGTTCTTCTCCGTAACGCGAATAATCAAAAGTTAATTTCGTGTTGATATTGGTCGTTTATTTCTCTAATTCACTATAATCGGGACCGTTGCAGCCGTTCCGATACTGCTCAGTTAGTAGTTACGACAAATATGCAGTTTTATTTATGTACCTGATAAAAATTGGTGTAATGGTTGAGAAATGACAGCGAAGCAATAAAGGACTCAAGTAAAATATTTTTTTACCCCCGGGCAGGGTTCAGGTCTCATTTTTTACCTTCCTAACAAAATATACACCTGTACCGGTAACCTTTTGCAGAAAATATCCTTTCCCTTGTACATATTATTTTTTCTGTACCAAATCATATAATTCAAATTTATCTAAAAATATAACGTCAGTGGAATGACATTAAATTTTTTTGGGTTAAATGCAAACAACGAATTTTAATTTATACCAACAGATAGAGAACGAAAGCAGATGGCTAAACAGCTTAAAACCTTGGACTCGAGTTGTAGAATCGATTAAATGCTTGTTTATAAGAAATATTAACGCTGTGATACGCGCTTAACTAGTTAAACAAACTGTTTAAGAAGCTTTTACAGTGCGTTATCCTTGGAAATCTTTTAGCTTAGATTGGAAATTAAGTATGTAACCAGACATTTACTTACTGTTCTTAAGTAACTGGTTGTAAATATGTAATAATAATAAATTAATTATTAAATTATTCAGAACACGCAAAAAAAGCGATGTATTTGATTCGGTAAATTATGCAGTTTATTGAAGTCGACGATAGCGGAAGTAGAGAACTCGTACGGTTTATTTCCGCTAGTTACTCCAAGCTCAGCCGGAAATGTAATTGCGGCGTTTGAGTGAACATTGGCATAAGCCGTCCTAGAATTGGAACCCAGAACGTGCCAAGAAGAGAACTAACGGCTTCTTGGGTGATGACGGCATCTCATAAGCGTCACATCACGCTCCCACGCAGCCCAGGTGCGGCTTTCAGCGCGTGATTTTGTCTCCTGATATTTCTGCACGGACCGCGTGTATCGGAGGCATTCCTTGGCAATATCGATGCTCTGTCGTGTTGCCCTCAACACACGATTATCCTGCGGGAAGTTCACTCACGTTTCCCATTCGGTATTCCCAGAAGCGCGTCGCTGACTTAACGCAACTAATCCTCGCCCTGATCAAACGTCGCAGACTGTCTTCTGAATAACACATAGCAAATCTTTAACTGCATCTTTCGCACAATTCTGCTAACACATCGGATTTACCTGCTTTGAAAATAGACTTATTCTAGTTTTTTTTATAGAGGCTATTCCTCCATTTTTATGTAGGCGTTACCAAAATTCAAACGTTATCACCAATATAACTTTTTTGAAATTTTTTATTGTATACAAAAGGTATAATATTATGTTAATTTTAATTGCATCCAGTCTCCGCCTGAAGTGGATAGAGGCATTATATCTCCTCAGTCACATGTTTCAACCAATTGAGGCACAAGAAGCTGCAGATGCATGTCCGAGACCTCCAAATTCAGGCATATCAAATCCCCTTATTACGGAAAATCAAATCAAACAAGGTAGTGTTTCACTAAAGTCTGAGGATGATGAAGAACTATCAGATTGTACTTTAATATTCACAATTGCTCAAATGACGGCGTTTGGCTGATAAACGTTGAAGGGATGATATATATATCATTATGTTTTCCCAGTTTATATATGTTTAAATAATAATGATATTCAAATTTAAACTAGTTTCTCCCTATACAATGAACGTACTAAAAATTTAATTACCTATTAAATAAATATAAGTTAGACTAAAGGACAGGAATTCCGAATCTTGTTCTGTAGAAACCTTCAGGCTGATCGTTTTCACAACCAGGTAGTCAACCATTCTTGACCCTCTGAAGTGTGCTGTGTTTGCGCTCCAGGTGGTCAATGACTTCCATCTGAAGCCGTCCTCAAGAAGCTCAACTAGTTACCCAGTCATATGCACTCATACATTAACTCCACTCCTACAGATGCCACTACTGTACTTTACTCTTGCAACTACATTCTTGCCGTTACCCTGATAATTCAGCTTCTATGCTCATTCAGTTACTATCTTGAAAATCATATCTACCTTGCGAGTGTTTTTGTCTGTCTACGCCAATACTGGTAGACGAATTACTTCAAAATTTGTGGAGCACGTTGCCAATTTCTTTCTCCGTTGGCGAGGTTTGTTTAATCTCCGACCGCATATTGTCAAATATGATGATATTGGCCGTTTCGATCTCCGAGATTTACATTCTAGATTTACAGTTTCATCCACAGCCTTCTCACAGTTCTTTTTTGAAGTAGTCCAGTCCGTTGGCATTTGAGTTTTCTTACGTGGGGCCCTCTTCTACTCTTCCTGTGTAAATTAAACATCGTACATAGCGGTTAAACATATATTTTTTCCGTGGGTAGAGGCATGACCTCCTAATATGGAGGGTGAATTTACGCGTTGTTTTATTATTCGACTATACTTCGTAGCTTGAACCTTTTGCGCAATTGCGCCGTTTATCGTTCCCTTTTCTTATCTTCGTATCAATTGTGCCAGTGCACAGTGGTGAAATAATTTATTGCAGCATTTATATCTTTCAATTTATCCTGAACCTAAACCATCCTAGCTTTTTCTTCTATTGATCTTGATTATTTAGGATTATATACATGCATGTTATAAATACATATATTAATAAAGCAAAAATAATTTCAAGCCCACAAATTTGTTATTGCGTTTGGATCATCAAAGTACGAAGAAAGGAAAGTTTCGAGTATTAGTAGAATCGTTTATATTCATGAAACAACGTACCAACGTTAATATGCGTAATTTATAATTCCCATATTCCGAAGTTAAAATAGGATTTTTTTAATCGATTTTAGCTTTTTATGTTTATTGTCTGTTTTGCTTTTTTTCAAGGCGTTAAAATATAGATTTAGATTGCTTTTGCTTCATCCGTTTATTTTTATCGAATAGACAAATACTTTAGATCGTTACTAAACTGTCGGTTATTTCTCTATATTCTGGTTCCACAAACAAACAGCTGAAGGTAAAGCCTCCTTAAGCCCCCTTTATAATAGATAATGGAATACCCTTTCCTGTGTTGCTTGGCTGTTGTACGATACTTAATTATCCATTTGCATACATGAATTGCAAACGATGGCGTTTTAAGAGCTTTGCCTAAAGTTGAATAAAGGAGTCGTAATGCGTTACCGTCTAAGAATAAAATTATACTTACTCTTGGTGCCAATACAGCTTTACAGCTTGACAACGTTTGGGTCTGCTTCGTAAAATCCATGTATCCTTGGCTTCGTCTAGGTAAAGTTAATTTAGTAAGTTCGTGGTCTATGAGCACGGAATCTAAAATTAACCACTGTTAATATATATATGCAAATCAAGTATTGGCAGCTGAGTATTTTTTTTATTGATTTGAATCTTATTTTTCTGTTATTTATTTCCTTACTGCGAATCGCAAAAGTAATTTATAATTTTTCTATATCTTAAAAATTTGTGAAAAACGTTGATATTAAATTTGGTTTCTTAATGATACTAGTGGTTTCATAAACGGGTGCAAACAAGCCCGTTTGTTGGTTAAATTTCAGAGTTAATGAATTGGTTTCTTGTCGGGACGGAATAGCATAGGGCGTTGATCGGGAAAAACTGATTACAAGGCGTGAAAGGAGATCAAATTAGGCAGGCTGCGAGCGAGTTAACAACGATTCGGTCTTAAAACTCCTTGACTTCCAATTCTGAAACTTCATTGATGAGAATTGTACGAAGAAAAAATATAAATTGGTTTTTAATGAAACTTCTATATTCTACGACACTGAAATTGATTATAGACATTTGGAAGAGGGATTTAATAAGACTTGAAACAAAAACTGTAATAGTATAAAGAAAAATTAAAAAATCAAACAGAATTACCGATCAGATACCAAGCTATAATGCTTTTACAAAGTAATACAAAAATACGTTTTCAACGCTTGGGGTTGTGAAAGTTTTATAGTTAAATATCTGTACCTACATATACCGTATTTAAGAACGTTTTGATATTTTGAAAGTCTAAAAGTGCGCATATTTATCTAATCTACATCGAGAATTTCATCCGTTTTCATCGCGGGGCTTGGTTACTGTTCTTTAAAAAAGAAGCGTAACGTACAAATATTACTTATTATGGTTGAGCAAAACAAAGTAAAATTAATAAACCGGTGTACGTATACGCCGGTCTAATAATGCGAGATGACGTCACACAACGGCACTTAGTTGCATCCGTACTCTGCTAAAGCCTCGTTTTCTCCGTAACCTCGGCACGTCAACAGTATTATGTTTTATAATGTATATTTACTCTGGTTCTTGCTTCGCTCGGGCCAGTACTCCCGATAAATAAGATGAAAACAGCCAACTAAAAATAAAAAAGGCATAAAAAAACTTTGTCTGTAAGGATGTGGAACCTTATCAATGCATGGAGGGGCTTGTACACCAATTGAAGTTCAACCATTTATTTGAAAGTTTGGGAAAAAATTTCAATTTCACGAGAAGTTGATCGTAAATATTGAGCTTTCAAATAAGTCAGTGTTGAAGGATACTTATTAATAGGACAGTATTGAAATTTGTTAGTTTTTTTTAATTAACAATGAAAATGGTCAAATATAGGCAGATAAATTTGAACTTATTAATAGAACATAAGATAATATTTTATTGTTTTCAGAAATAAAATACAAATTCATTCTATAGAAGCCGTGGGAAACGCTAGGTAAGGAAAGAGAATACCAACACTTGTCTTTCACAAATTTAAAGAAATATGGGAAGATGGGAGTCAAAATTAGGTTCAGAAGAAGTGAACCGAGTAGGTCCATCCATACCAAAAAATGTTTCTGATTCTCTTGCTTATATGCTCAACTGATGCACTCTGTTACCTAAGGACATTTACTATTCGAATTATAGGTCTATTCAAATCCTTCTATTTCTACTTCCGACACTCAAACTTATATCAGTCCTATTATTTCACTGATATCACTTTTCGTTCGCCTCAATTCAATTTAGTACGCATTGTCCGCAAATTTAATCGATCTTCAATTTCTCTTTGTCAAAGAAAACAATTAAATCCTCAATAACTAATCGTCCAAATCGTATCCGTAATAAGAAACCAATAATAATCCACATATAACAATCGCGCGAATGTTTCAGACATAAAATTTTTTAGATGCTATTGAAAATCTCTTTAGTTAAGAGTAGAGATTTTCAACGCCACGCTGTAGGCAAAAGATGAAATGTTATCAATTATATTCGCATACTAAGCTCGTATAATATTTTTCTTAATCACGAATCTCTAAACATTTTTTATTTAATTTTAACAATATGCGATATTAGGGTTACCAATCAAGCGACTGAAAGTCTCGTAAAACGTGAAAATCAACAGTAGAACGAATTAATGACCATGTTCACGTTCAGCTGTATTCACTCTCGTAAATTGTATCCAAGGTACAGCAAAAATGTGGCCGTTGTCCGAAATATTTACTATACCTTGGAAGTACTAAACAGTATGTAAAGGCTGTGTAGGCATAGCTTTGAGTTTGGGATTTCAACTATAAACGAATTTTGAAGGGTCTAATAATTTATTTGTATATTTGACAAAATTTTAAAAACGTTTCTGTTTCTTCATGGGGAGTGTGGCCGTAGTAGAGTGGATCATGACTCAGACATCTAAAACTGCTGACAGACCAGACCTTTGTGGCGACGTAGGAGGTTCCAGATACCACTGGCTTGGCTACCAAGGAATTACGCCTCCAAACATTCAATATTCACTATTAGTCCTCATAATTCCTGCTAAGGATGCAGTGATCGGTGGTGGATCCACTTTTGACGTTTTGACGGAACACGTATAACCAAGTAAAATTAATATCAATTAGGCCAAAATGAGTCCATTAAAACGCTACTGGTAGTTTTCATAGGATTCCAGATTTCCTTAAATAAGTAAGACAATTCAAACTTGAATTAAGGTAATATAAATGTTACTTACTCCTTTTCAAATAATTAGTTCATTAGTTCATAGAATTGCTTAAATGAAAATAGGGCTCGATGGTCTGACGATAAATTAAAATAACTGAGCTACAGCTTTAATCATTATTAATTATGGTTTCAGTAGTAAATCACTATTAAGTATTGCACAATGTATAACTAATTTTTATTTTTACCGAAACTAAGATATATATTGTAATAATTCCATATAATAAAAAATGAAATAACGCTTTTTCATAATATTAAAATGATATGAGAGAAAACGTTAAAATTTATATTAATTAAATGTTATTTAACTTTATTATAATTAATTTACAAATTTTAACTCATCCAAAACATAACAAATCTCGCTTTTTAATATAGTCCATCGAATTAATTGCGATTGGTGTATCATTGTGCTCGTCATGGTCATGAAGTCTGGGGTTAAGACTGACCGAGAATCTCTGGGATGACCACGTGCCACTCCAAATAATCTCGAAATTTGTAATGAAATATGACAGTCTGGCAGACGACCTTCAATGCGCTGTAGCGCCAAGGAGAAAAAAGAATAATATAATTAGTTTTCATTTTCTCTATTTTAAAAGATTACACAAGAGTTGTTTGTTTCATCCGTTTTTCTATACATTTGCTTCGCATCGAAACCCAACAAGAATGTATTTAACTAAGATTTGTTGAACGTTGGGACGAATGAAGGAAACGACGAGCCACTATACTTATGTTCTAGTGTGTTTTAGTAATTTAGTAAGGTTTACAGATAGATAAATGCAGATATATCACTCGTCTGGTCTTTATTACCTTTTGTTATGTTTTTAATGGGAACAATGAAATTAATAGGACTCCATACATATTAAAATTGGTCAAGTATTTTTCTGAAATTTTCCGCGCTCATTGTTACGGTCACGTTTACATATTTTTGTTAATTTAAACATACATTAAATCTTTATGCATGTCGTCGAGCATAGTAATTGTAAGCATAGAAAAGTCTTTGGTGACTTGCTAGAGAAGACGTCACGTACCGGATTTCCGACTGCTGCTTTTCTAGGAAGTATGTCGTGCGGTATTTATGAGTCGTTTTCCAGTGAACTTCGTTAGTCTGACAATTATCCCTCGATTTTGTTATTCTACTTACGTGCCTTAAGTTTCTCGTACCTGAATAGTCCACTTGAGTTTTGCGCGCGATTAGTTTTAAACGTCCGATTGCAATCAACTTTCGCGTATACAAAAAGCGTGATGTTTGTAACGTCTCACAAAGAATAGCTTTTGAAATGGATACTGAAAGTTTTACGTATTTAAATCACGTACACTGAAAAGACGATGTGATCTTGTTACTAATCATTTTCTGCACAGACCAATTCTCTAGAGAGAATTTATTAGTATTGCTCTGAATTAGCCGATATTATCTATAGAATTCCTTTCCATATTTACGGAAACTTAAAAATTTAAATATTCTGTTTTAATCCAGGGAACGCATATAACAAATTTAATATCTGCTACTAATTTGGATCTATTTCCACCATTTTCTAAATATGCATAAGTTTTCGCAAATACTATAACGTCTTCTTAATTCGGAGCGTGGCCGTCAGAAAAACTGGGATTCGTAATTTAGCTTATTTTCAATAAATACTCATCTTTACTTCGAGAACTTATGTCGATAAATTAAGAAAATTGACTTTATTTTTTTTGTTAATTAAAATTTTTTGTTGTAATTAAAAAGTAAATTAATTAAAATTTTTTGATTCATCTGTTGTAATTTATTTGTAGCACCAATTTATTGTATAGTTTTACAACTAATTTAATTTTCTACATTTATTAATTATTATACAATTCATTTATCGTTCAATGTTCTTTATATCTGATTAATTTATTTTTAAATTAGTTATATAAAACCAATTAACTTGGTGTCTATTTCCTTAGGTTTGGATAGTGTCCCGTGTTGTTAAGCGAAACCTGCATTACGCCGCTTTATTCCGCTTTGTTTTCAATGTTATGTCTGGACTCGTCGCCTCTACTCTACTCCGCGGCGCCTGCAAGATTACAACTTCATTGTTCACTTAGGGTGCAAGTTTATAAATTCCCTTTGCGTACACATGAACCCCAATGTTTACTTGTGTTCACCGATCAGATCAGCTCAGCCTCAGAGCGCTATTGCGTCTCCTTAAAACAGTTACTCTTTTTAGCTGGACAGGACAATCGCACTTGTCTCACTGTGATATCGTAGGCGATACTACACACTTATTGTCACCGTAATTATTACAAAAATGATCTATAATAACTTTTTTGTGTTTTATAATGTCTGTCTGTCCTATTTTTGCCTTTCAATGTTTTACATATTGTTGTAGCCTTAATGACTTAGTAAAACCCACTACCTCGTCTGCTTTTCTGTACAGTATAATCGCGCCGAAATTTAGTGAACCATAGAGATTTTTTGTACATATAATCTTCAAAAATATATTTGTATTACCAAATTTAAAGAGTTTTTTGTGTTCTCATAAAAACCAGTGGGCTCTAACTACTCAAGTACAGAAGAATGATTTATTGTTCATAACTTACGGATTTCTCTTCTATGCGAATGGATTCTTAGATTGTTCGCTCCTAATGTTTACGTCTTCGTTGCTGTGATGATAATATAATGGCAAAACTATTCCATTTATTTAATATCATTGATAGAAAATTTCAAACTACATATGTCTTTATTTCAAGGCGACACAATTTCATGAATTTTTTAAACTTTCCCTCTACTTTTACGATAGTGTATCCTGCTAAGGATGATTAATTCAGACTGCACACGGGAGAGGTTAGCGATAGATTACATTCAGTATTTTCTTATCTAACTATTAATTCGAATAAATGAATCCAGGGCCACTAAACGCTATGTGCCATCAAACAATGCGGTAGTGTTCACCACACAATTATTCAGAATTAATAATGTATTATTTGACTTCGTTTGTAGTTTACTCAGCAAAACAAGCAGCTAGAACAGGGAGCAGTATATGCCAAACATGATTAATATCGTTATTTTATTATCTCTGCTCTGTCACAAGGCACGTGTCAATTCCCACGGCGTGGTTGACGTTAATTATCCCAGCAAATTTCCTCTAAGCAAATAAAATAAATGAATAGTAAAAACACAGTGTAATAATTAACAATATTCCAGATTTGTTTGCTGTGGTAAATTCCGGAGTCGTATTGTTTTTGGCTCATTTCCGTAACTCTGACTATAGCTGTTATGAGAATCCCTTACGTTCCTCATCACAAAAAATGAGCGCCCCGTCATGTCACCTAAAAACAATTATATAGCATCCTGGGACTATACAATGTCGGATAAGACGTATTTATTAAGTTTCCTGGAATACTCTTACCAGACTTCAAAAAAGGCAAAAAATAAATTATTTACGTGGAAACGTAATTTTTCTTATCTAACATTTTTACTTGGAAATCGAGATTTTTTGTTTACAATTTATTGCTGTATTTGAATTTTAAAATGCTCTTTATCATTTCTAGATGAAATGTGAATCTCATACAGAGACATTTACGTATCTTTCAGGAAACTATCTTTAAGAGAAAGAAATTGAAACATAATTGTAATAATAAGTAGACGTTTTAATGCGGAAATTAAAATAAGTGATTAACTAAAAGAAGGAAGCTTTTATTCCTACACCGTATCCAAATGGTTTTGATATATCGTGTAATTGTAGCTCCAGTTTAACATGGGTTTTGCTTTTATATTAGCTACTTGCTTTTTTAATGAGTAACAGGTTACATGAGGGCATCCACATGGTGGCGACTCCCCTTCAATAGCATAGGAAGGGATTTGAAAGGGAGGATGCAGGATGCAGAACGGTAGATGAAGGTAGCCAAGGGTTAACTAGGGCCCCAGAGGTGTAGTTTAAGTATCCTACCCGGCATTCGCCTAAAAGTGATGCAGGACAAACCCTAGAAAACCTGTATCAGGTAGGTCGGTCATTGGGTACTTGTTCCACACCCTTCCATGCCTCGGCCAGTTTAGGAGGTAGCTGGCCGACTGTCCAATTGGAACAGAGGACAACTCTTACCTTTTTTTTAAGGGCAACAGGCTACATAAGGGAAATCCACGTTGGGCAACTCCCCTTTAATAGCATAGGAAGGGATTTGAAATAAAGGTGCCTCGACTTGTGGGAACCTTAGTTCAAAAACGGAGAGGAAAAGGCATCCCCAAAGGTAGCCCCTTCGTATCTCTTCTACAACCTTTTTTTTTAAATCGATTAGAAGTAAGCTAAAATACTTCTAGATGTTTATGAAATATAAACATTTAAACAAACATATTTGTGATAATCTAGACGGAAAGAAGTATTATCGGCAAAAAGACCTTTTAATGGAACCGCTATTAAGGAAATAATCTATTGTAGGGTTGTATATGGAGAAATTGTCTTCAAAGTTCAGTGATTTGTTGAGTTTGAAAGGATGCCTCGCAAAACGTGGTAGTTTGTCCTGTTCTATAACGAGGAAAATATAAATGCAAGAGATAGTACAATCGGAGACGTTTGTTCGCCCTTTACGTTTAAAGACGGCCCGTTGAAATAGTTCACCGCTGACAGAATCTGCATATATACATACTGGTATAGAAGAGCAATGAAACGCTTAGTCGAGCCAAGCACCTGGCCGCGTTCCAGGAGCCAGAAAATCCGACCGTCGCCTTTGTGCGTCTCAGCACCATGTCCATGTAATTGCACAATTCATCACTGCTCGCACAACCTGGCTAATTCCCTCTCCTATTTGTCCCCCCCCCCCGTCTCTCTCATCAGTTTGAGCTTAATATATTTTCCTTATTACAGAAGAAACTTCAGAACGATGAAATAAAAATGACAGAAACTCACCGAATTTATTGATAAAATTGATTATTCACTTTATGCGATAAAAATAACATTGGTTTATCACTACCACAGAGTGGTAGGCTGTGGAAATCACTAGTTCGTGAATATCATTGACCTGTTGGTCTAGCTTAATTTTTGTCTGGAATATTATGCAATGTTTAAAATCAACTGAGAGGACTCTGCAAACGCAGTAGTCTGGACCACGTGACCAGCACTGAATACACACTATAAAATGGAATGAAGGTGTATATAATGTTATAAATTAGCCATACAACGCCGAAAATAAATAATATTACTATCCAGTTCGCTAAATACGGAAGAACTGGGACTGATGTTAAAATTCAAAGAAATTTCAGAAATATATTCCTTACTTGTTTTCGGCTATTCGACGTCGACTTCTCTATGAACTTTTCAGAATGCTTTGTTGATAACTGAATATATCTAGAACTTTACAGAATTGATACGAATCCAGCTCCTAAATTTTCTCAGAAAATCTAAAACATGTATACTTAATTCGTCAATCAGTCTTAATCGTAATTTCTCATTTCGTCAAGTATATTTATTGAAAATTTACTCTGATGGCATGTAGTGAAAATCAATTTATATTTTTGTTTCCAAATGCAGTTGTGTTTCGGAATTTATGGAATTAATATTTGACTATAATTCATGTGAATTACCCTTATGTAGCCTGTTACCCCCCCCCCCAAAAAAATGGTATTCTTATAACAGGCCAACTTAAGTGTTTGCAAAATATGTCGTTGTTATGACGAATTTGTTTTTTCTTGGTATTTTTTTATACTATTTTAAATAAAGTTGTTACTGGAAATCGTTAATTTAATTATATTAAAAATTGCAAGCGCTGATCGAATGATTGAATATTTCCAACAAAGGAATTTAAAGTTACGTTTACGACTTCACCAATTTGTTTAATTTCAATTTAATAGCGGTTATAGAATGATAGATCTTGTCCAGCTGATCTTGCAGTTACGCTTGTTCAAAAACAAACGACTTCCATGGAAACATTTGAAGGATGGGTTTTTCATGCATGGTCTCTAGTGATTTCACTCCATGAATTTTTTTCCCACTTCACATTTTCCCATTAGAGCGTCTCAACCTGTTGTCGGTGTAACAAGTGATTCTATAAAGCAAGAAAACTGTTTGTAAAATTGTTATCAAATAATTGTTTTACGTTTCTAGTAATAATATGAATATTGCATTAAGTTATTGTTTTTCCCTATATTTTTCATTTCGTTTGGTTTTAGTCGACCTGGTTCGTACAATTCCGGGTTGAAATCTCATTCCGTAGCTTCGCAAATTTTAATTGCACGTGCCACCTACAGAATGAGTGAAGTTGTTGAAGGGAGAATATATTTTTCTTTCGTAGTAGATTTTGATTTATTTTTCACGACATTGAGTAACATGTATAATTTATGTTAGTGCATCGTAAGCCGTCGCGGTATGTTGGGCTTTCCTTCATCTCCTAAAGACTAATGAGAGGAGTTACTTCGCTAGTAGGCATCCATTACTCATTCTTAACACTCACGGAATGCCCCATACGTCTGTGCTGTGTGTGGTTGATTGTGTTTACGTCGCAAAGCTTATAGAGAAAAACATTAAAAAAATTAATTATATTTACAGTCGCATTAACGGATAAGTTCATTAGAGACGTTGTCGGAATTTCTCGGTATGGAAACACACTAATGCATACCCTCGTCGGGATTCGAACCCGGGACCTCTGTGATGCGAGGCAGTGACACTGACCACAGGAGGTCGGAAAGCAATTTTGTTTGTTTTATTCCGAATTTCGTACTGAACGGAATGATTTTGGTGCGAGACTAGAGTGCATAGACCACCACTCCCCAAGGGAACTGTTGTCCATCGGGTCACATTACTCGCATTGTTCATCTGCAAATGTGCGCTCAAAGAGGAAACGGCGGCTTGTATTGTGAAATATTCGCTGACATTAATGTCAGAATTGGCCTTAAAACTATTCGCTGTAAACGTAATTGCCCAACATTGAATTTTATTTTCCTTTGCTGTCAAATATTTATAGTGTCCACCTCTTATCTCGTGGTTTGTTTCGAAATAGTGGTTCGCAGTCTTGAGATATTAATTGCTCCAGCAGCTGATACAGGTTTTTAAGCCGGCTTGATTGCCCGTTCGTTGTAGAAACCGAATCAATTTGGTTCCTGAGATGTAATCATTTGAGTCCATTTGAATGAGACAATTTTATTATGTTATAGTTTTTTATTTTGAATATAACTTGTCACATTTTAATTTGTAATCTGTATTCATGCAATATTTTACATTAATTACTGAGTAACATAGTGTGAATGAAAATTCTCAAAAATGAACGTGTATTTTATTTATACAATCATATTTAGAATTTCTTCCCCCCCCCCCCAAGAAACCAGTATCCTCATTTTATCGGATAAATAATTTCATAAATAAACAGTACTCGATTTTTCTTCTTTTTAACTCAACGCTTAAACTTTAAATTAATCTGTTTTTTAATAACTTTAAATGTAACTTGATGCTTTAATTATCACATATTTCAGCGTTTTAAATTTTATTTCATGTGTCCATATTTCAATACATGTACATTTTTCTATTTATTAATGAGGAAAATGCCTCAATCTTTATTTTTTTCCATTAACAAAGTGTTTTGTTCTAATTGAGTTATGTGTGATTATCCTCTGATTTTTATTTCAGGTGAGTTCCCGACTTTGTCTTTGGAAGCGGCTGGCTGTAAGTTTGGAACTGTTAGATTACTTACTAGTACTACAGTTCATTTCATTGAAAACCATTTGTCATAAAAAATCATTGTGATAGTGGCGATATATTGTAAATTAACCACATTATTTATGTATATATGTATACAGATAAATTTAACTGAACGTATTATTGTATTAATCTTCCATATAATTAAAAAAATTTGGCTGCAGCTGAAAAATGTTTCATATAATGTCAAGATATAAATTATTTTATTTTGTGCACTTCTTGCTGCCATCTGCTTAACTATTAATATCTCGTTACTTACTACATCTTTATTTTTAAAGATTTGCTTTATATCATATGATTCATGCTACTATTCATACTCTGAAAAATATTAGGAGGATTTTATAGTTTTTTTTACTGTGCATAATAAATATTTAAATTACATTTTTCGTACAGAAGGATATCCGTGTTTATAGGTGTATTGTAGTGTTTTAGAATTAATTTTATTTATAGTGTAACTTTGCAATCGAAAAATCTGAATAGTAACGAAGCCGTAGAACAAAGGTTTTCCCGGCGTAGAAAGTGGATAAAATCTTATCGGGATTCCAGCATAAAACACACGACATTTCGATGACTTCCACTGGCCATCCTTCGCCAGAAATAATGACGTGAACAGTCGTAGAAACGTCGTGTGTTTTCGACAAACTTACCCGGCTGGCGTCCCGGGAACATTTCATCCAGAAACGAAGCCGTCTATCTTGAAGGCCGAAGGGGATATTCATCTCCAGTCAAGTATTTTCATTTACATAATGTATGAACTTTGATGGCAGTCTGTTGATCTGTTATTTTGGATCCTAATTGGACGATAATGCTAGTGATTATGATGACGAATCCGTAATTACATAATTTTCTTATTTTTTAAATTAGTCATACATTAAATATACTTTTTGGGTACTGATAATTCATTCCAGGGGGCGTATTTCCCAAACTCGTCTTAGCCAATTTTGCGATATGTACCTAATGAAACGATTACTCTTAAGATATTTACAGTTAAATTTGTTTGATTTAGTTAGTCATAAGCTTTCGGTTTCAATATATGGACATTGACACACTAACCATCCCAGAATGTGTCACATGTTGAGAATTTGGTCTTCATCTTTGTAGATCGACGAATTTGTAGTTATTTAGGACTACTATTTAAATTACCACATTGTCAAAGAATTTCAGTGTTTATATTTGATTCGGGCCAGATGATCTAATAATGGTTTTGTTTATTAAAGATACGCCTCCCTTTCTTTGATAGATAAATAATTCTCAGATTTTATTTGACTATTTACGCTTAATTTACGTATTTGCTATTGGCTAATTGTATTATAGGGTGGTATGAAGTGTTTGAGAGAAAATGTAGATATAGAGTGAATGCCTGATGGTACGTAATTAAGTTTTGAAGGACCTCTGTGAATTATCCCAGAATGAATTTTCTTAATCACGGTTGGTGTGTTTTGTCATAGGAAAGAACTTTGTTAAACATCGAGTAGGAGCAGGTATAGAAAAGTGGGAATCGAATGTAATACATTTTGTTCAAATTTAAAAATAGCCTAATTGATTTACAAGTTTTTCAGTTCAGCAAATTTAATACGCATTGTTTTAATAAAGAGTTAAATTGTGAAGGAAACTATTAAACTTATTAGTAAAATCGTCACAGAGTTTAAAAAAAAATAGAATTTTAACTAAGGACTTCCTGGTAGGGTTTAGTTGTCTAATTTAGGTCTACCTACCGGGGGATGCCTTCCACTAATGCAGGAATGTAAACAATGTACTCCTTCATTAACACAAGGGTTAGGTTTGACACAATATTTGTCTTCGGTGTATATTACTGATAGGTATGTATTAAGTCTAATATCCATTTTTAATTAGTTACTAATAACTTTCCAGTGCCAATATTTTTTATGTAATACTGTTTGTTACTTCTTGGTTTCATCTACACTGTACATCTCGACTACAAATATTTTGTTTAATTACTTAAAACATTGTTACGCCTCTATACAGTAACGATATAAAGATTCATCGTAATCGGTTGCTAAATACGGACAGGGATTTAAATGATATTGGTTTTGGATCTCCTAATGCGTGAAACTTGTACTCGATTCTAAGCAGTGTACAAACTAAAGTATTTTATTCGTGTAGACGGTCGGAACAATCCTTAATTTACTAATTTTTTACCACTTAATATTTTCTAAGGCAACAGGATAGTTTTCACTGGTAGATAATGAACAGTGATTATAACATTTTATCGTCTTTATAGTCGTCTTATGTGTTGCACTGAGAATTTTGATTCCAAAAGAAACTGAAATAATGAAAACAATTTCACTAATTCCAAACTATTAACAAGTTTAATTTTATATATTTTCATTCTCTTTAATTCTATATTTTAACGTTTATAGTAATATATCTTTTAACGCCTTTCGTCCCTTTATGAGTTAAGTCAGATGCTTAATTGCTGCCTACTGTACCTAACGCCTTTTTTTGATCTGGGAAATCTCTAGTGAAGAATCAGTTTTCCAGTACTTTTGTGAAATTAAAGGTTTCCGGCTGTAACGTTCTTCAGATTACTACAATAAAAATGTGGCTTGGCATGCAAGAGAAATATAGAGCTGTCGGCGAGCCTCTCGGAGAGCTCTGATAATGAAAAGAGCAAGATCAGCGGAGCAAAGATAAGCAGTCTCGGAGCTGACAAGCCATTCCAAGCCGACCTACTTAATACCAGATTTGTTCTCGACGGGAAAACGAGGGGCACATGTATGAGCGCCGCTCTCCGTCAACATACCAGATAAAACAGACACCTTCCTCTTATCAGCTCCTCGAATACGTTTAATACGTAACCTAGTTTCATTAATTCCGATGAAAGTAATCTTATCGCGCAATCAATAATAGTCATTGAATTGTTTTGTTGGCCCTTCAAGGCGGCCATTTGTCTTCCCGCGGACGTTATGATCCCGTGACGGGTTTTCTGTCAATGATTTCTCAACTCAACTCAAAACTTTCCTTAGAATATACTAAAACCAATCGACGAACCTGCACTCCGTATATGTAAAACAAATGCTACTACAAGATATTCTGAGATCACTCATCTGTCTCTCTAAAAGTAATCAAATCTCACCACTGGCACAGTTTCACGTGCTCTCTGAATCTACCGTTTAAAAATATTTCAGATTTCTTGGACGGTCAGACGATTCGCCAGATTGATATATGAAGTCACTATTATTTAGCCCGTAGAGTATGATTATTTTTACGTCGTCCTACAATTAGGGTCTAGATACACTACATCGCACATCATAATTTGATCATTCACTCTACATTTAAAAGATTACATTCCCTTTCAGGGTTTGCAAATTATTAGGTTTAATATTTTATTATTCCTGTGTACTGTACTTATTTTTTCAAATCTCTTCTGCATTCATACATCTACTTTCAGTTACCTTCAATTGTTCCGCTACGTACGTATTTAATATTGAGCGGTCACATTTTTCCATTATGATACCAAATTTATCTTCAGTTTTTGCATATTTCATTTTGATGTAATTTCTACATGCCGTCGTGACATTTTTAACACATCTTCATTACTGTTTGACCAACTTTTTCAAATTGCGTATTTTCATGCTTGCTCAAATGGAAATAATTAATCTTATATAAGCGTAAGAAAACAATATTACTTGACACAGTGGCGTTAGCTGCTTATTCAGAAATGGTAGAATTAAAATTATTCATCGATGCGTTAGGCCTCGGGCACAATAGAAGCGTCGAACGGTAAGCGTTTGAGAGGCAGAGAGTCCAGAGAGGTAAAGCGATGAGCGGGGCCGGGTACGATACAGACCTGCTGAGCACAAACTTACTGCAGTAGCCGTCTTGAGGTCGTCGTCGCGTGAGGTGTTGAGTGAAAACAAGAACTATTTATGGAAACGTGCTTTACAGAAACGAAAGAGTAACTATGGCGTTCACCCCATAAATAGGAGCAGAAGGCATTACGGAGAGTACCGCGATCTGTTTAAGGATTTAAGAAAAGGTGAAACACTTTTTTATTAATATATACAAATCCTCTTTTGAGGAATTCGATACAATTTTATAACCCCAAGTACGTCAAACTTCCTTTCATTGGGGTAGTGCCAAAATAGATTCAAGGACAATTTTTTCTGCACCAAGAAGGTTTCTTTCTGCCATCGTGCTATTTCTGTGCCGTTAAAAGCAGTCAGTAATTATTCCAAAAAAAACATTACCTGGACCTTTTAGCATATTTGTGGGCAATTCGTAATCCGCATGATGTTACTTTCTTTAACTATTTCAACACTACATTCGCGTATGAATTTGATCACTCCAAGCCGAAGATAGTTGTTTCCCTTACATTTTTCTATATAATAAATATTTGATAATAAAAATTATTTATTTATTTATTTCAATTTTGCATGAAAGAGAATTTTGTTTTACTCTAATCTGCTGTAAGCTAAAAGCCGTTTATGCATAACGAAAATATTACCTCGGCCTTTTAGTATCTTGCAGAGTTCTGCAATACCACGTGTTCTTTCCCTCTAAAATCAAATCTGTCTGTCTTCCAAATAAAATATTTTAAACAGTTTCAAACCAAGGACTATTATAATGTTGATTAACAAACTAATTTAAAATAAGTCCTCCAAATTTAATTCAAATGATTTATTTAACCTATATACATGTCAATATACATAGAATCTTTCGACCTCTGCAAGAGCCATACTCATCTTCTGAAATACAAATTAATATACTACAGTAGAGGTTTTTTTAGGTCAACAGGCTACATGAGGGTAATCCACCTTGGGCAACTCCCCTTTAATAGCATAGGAAGGGATTTTAAAGGGGGATGCGGAAGGGATTTTAAAGGGGGATGCGGAAGGGTAGAGGAAGGTAGCCAAGGGTTAACTAGGGCCCCCGGGCTATATTTTAAGGATCCTACCCGGCATTCGCCTAAAGAAATGCAGGGAAAACCCTAGAAAAACCTGCATCAGATAGGTCGGGCATTGGGTACTGATCCCACGCCCTTCCGATAGAGGGAGAGGAGTTTGCTGTGGGGACGCAGCGTTCCCTTCTCCGCGCCTCGACCAGTTTAGGAGGCAGCTGGCCGACTGTTCCAATGGGATCAACCAACAACACTTACCGTATGCCCAAGGTCTGTGTCCCCGGAACATACACCTCTAAGAACAGGCCGAGGTGCCTCGGCTTGTGGGAACCTTAGTTCAAAAACGGAGAGGAAAAGGCATCCTCAAAGGAAGCCCCTTCGTATCTTTCCTACAAGGTTCCACCTGCGAGAGAATGTCTCTCGCAGGTACTGCCTGCGAGAGGATACCCCTCGCAGGCCTTCTGAGAAACGCCTGTATAAATAAATTAAACTAGATACATAGTTATATATAGAGAGCACTGAGGAAATAAATACGTCATGTCGGTAACAAGCCGTTGGCATTGACGTAGGTTCAATAAAACATGTAAGCGAATCTTGGCCGTCTTCATTGGTTTTTACTCTGTTAAAAATGTTAGTTTACTTAACTATATCAAATTTTACTTCCTTCTCTTTTTACAAAATATAATAAATTAATTAAATAATTAATTATTGACGGACATCATGATATTGTCTCGTGTTTAAACGTATAAGCATTATATAAGTGCTTTCGCGCTGGTCAGTGAGAGAAAATTTAATGTCTGGGGTCAGAGATGAGCGTCGACCTGCCGCAGATGCTTGTTGTAGCCAGCAGACCCCCAAACCCACTACATTCTATTGAGACATAAAACTGAGCGACTCCGCTCAGTCTACCTCTTCCCAGACGCTCACCTCTCGCCGCTTGTATCGTGCCCGAGGTCTTACACGACAGAACACTACCGATGTGAACCCATCTTCGAATTATAGTCAGGTTGAGATAAAGACCATGCCGAGGTATATTATATTCTTATTCAGGTAAATAAATTCACAAGAGACATTTTTAAATTTTTTATTATTTATTCTTAAAATTTCAATCCGAAAATTTTATAATTCTGTTAATTTAAACAAGTAAAAGGAAGTATATATTAATCTTCGACACTTTAACAGGTGGAAGGTCCATTGATTTTCCTGATTTGTGTCATTGTTGGTGTTCTGAAGGGATTGTGGTGGAAATTGGGATGTGTATTAGTTGGCCTTTGAGACCATAGACTTGATTGAAAAAATACCAACACTGCTTTGAAAATAAAATGAAATTGATAACAGGAAATTCTTTTAATGGGTTGTTCGACCGTCAAAACCCGGAATGAATGAATCAGATATCAGTGGCAGGAAGTGAAAGTGTCTACGTGACAAACTCGACTAGGCAAACGACCGCGACGCACACGCTTCATTGGTGCGTCACCCTGGCGCCAGCTTGGATCAAACGTAAATGCAAGTATAACAGATTTAAGCGATTTATAAACTAATAGCATTACCTCATTTTGATATTGGGAGTAAAATATCAAGACTTTCGGTACGTGTGTTTTGTGGCACTTTCCCTTTTATGACGTGAAGACTGAATCAAAGAAGAATATTCATTAAGAAGCAGTGATGAGACAAGCACATGAATGTGACAGTAGTGATTATGGTCCTAGAATGAAAGAAGTATTAAAGATATTTAAATGGGCAGAATAATTTAAACTGAATAGGTGAAGTTATGTAGATGATTCAATTGTAAAATAATAATAGGACTACTGAAACTCATCTGTTTCCTGTATTTCCCGTCGCCCCGCCACAGCGTCGGGTAAATCTTTCCCCCACGAGCCTCAGGGTATCACAAAGACTCCCTTGTAATTAGCCCGTGTTTTTCCTTTCGTACTTGTGTTTGTGCATTCTCACGTAATTCCACCGCTTTCAGCTTTTGTCCCACATGCCTAGCTGAGAAAACTACTAAAACGTAAAGTTGTGAAGGATTTATTTACGTTCGTCAGGACAAATTTTTAATTAATTACAAAAATATATTGTGTAAAACCGTTGACTACTGTCATGTAAAATATGTATCAATGCATATTTCTTTTACCACAAAATATATGGAGCATCCAGAGCATAAATACTAAAGCAAGAGTCAATTGTTTACTAAAAGGAAAAACCACAACCCTTTCTCTGGTTTCATAAAACGAACTCTCTCTTTTCACGTGTTTGGACGTTGTTATTGGCACGATCCTCCAGAAGTGAAGAAAATTTAAATCAATGGCATGAAAACTTAATAGAAATTGACGGAGATGGTGACAAACCCACTGAAAGTGAAGCAAATATGGATCTCAAGTCATCGCTCACATCAGCTCAGCCCTATAAAATCCACTCGGCATGCATGGTGTAAACAGAAAATACTGCAGACAATAGTGATGAAAATCCTTTATAAAATCCTTTATTTGCAAATAGTTCGGAGTCTGGAAGATTCTGATTGTCCGAGACATGATGAATTTGCAATAGATATACGATTAGTTAATTTTATAACGCAGAAACTCACGTAGCATAGAAATTGGCGATTTAATGTAATGAAACCAGATAGTCTATGGCTTCTTCGTCCTAATATTTTGTAATCAGGGAAGTGCTTGTGTTCAACCTGTTCAAAACTAATCCTTCAATGTTAGAGACACTAAATCCAAATCAATTTGTTTTAGGTACTTCCTGTGCTCTCTCTAAATCATTTTATAATGACAGTATTGCAAGAATTGAAGTGCTTTGGAATTACTAAAACATACTATTCTTGGTTAATTTCTTATTTAACTATCAAAAACAAATGGTAACATTGATGGTTTCACATTCTTTCGGTTTTATTGCGGAGAAATGAAATTGATGATCCTCAGGCTTCATTCTCTAATTTTGATTATTAATACTGTTCCACAAAGGCATCAGACGATTTTTATCGAAAAGTTAAAAACTACATTCTCGGGAAACCCGGGAACTATTTCTTCAAGAAAATTCATCCGAAATCCCTTTATTCCCTAAAATTCGTTTTTAACAGTAATAAAGTTTGGTCTGTTTGAATCTTATTACAGCGATTATAATTTTCGTCTACCTGACGCAGGTTTTCTAGTGTTTGCCAAATGCTGAATAGGATCCGGGGGTTCTAGCTGCTACCTTGCTTTCCCTTCCGTATCCTCCCTTTCAAATCCCTTCCTATTCTATTAAAGGGGATCTGCCACCATGTGTATTACCCTCGTGTAGCCTATCACTCTCACAAAAAAGATACTATAGAAATGTCCTATGCTATTATTTGATTGCAGATACTAACATCTTACAATGCACATCTTCCCATACTTTACGCTAGTATCTAATCAAGGATAAAAAATGCTTCTCTCATTAGAAAATACTTTACATTCCTAGATAGAGTGCTATTTAAAGACTCACAAGACTGTGGGTAAGAATAGAATATTAAGTGACGAACCTCTATGAAATCCTTCAGATTTTTGTGTGTTAATAATAGTTAAAAATGACTTTTACAATATTATTTCACTTGCAGTACAGGCATGTCTTCGATTATGACACCGGAAATTTTTATCTGACTAATTCCGTGATATTAAAACGTCTGCGTTCCGATTAGTTTGAATATATTCAGATTTAATTGTTAACCATGAGTCGCAGACTAAGGAAACTATCCAGAACGGTTAAATAACTATTAGTTCAGAAACGTCAGTTGTACACTTAGCCTCGAAAGAATTTTAGGTTTAAACATTTATATAATATATTGTAGCTCATAATGGATTCTAATATCGAAACAGTTGATTAACTTTATAATATTAAATTAATCCAAGTTTTAGAATTTCCCAAATAAAACTAAATCATATTCTTTAAACATCGTGAATGGGATCTGTCTATATTGTAAAATTAATTTGAAACCACATAGTGTAGTGAATAGAAAAAGTTTCAACATAATAATACCAACAAATATTTAACTGTATTATACATCACGGTAACATCCACATTAAGCAAACAGGATTTTTGTGCTTTCCATATTTTCTGTAAGCTTGTTCATCTTAACGTCCGAACGATGTAAGAACATTGTGATGGAGCATACTGCATATTTAGCATTCCAAATTGAATAATTGGCCCGTTCACAGTGAACAACAGGACCCGAACTGGTCTTTATCGCGTTCTAATTACTGCCGCTTCAAGTGTTACCCACTTGTTTATTCATAAGTGCGTTCAAGTTCGTTTAATGGCGAACGCTTCCTCTTAGTGGTCGACCAATGGAATCATGCAATCGGAATAATCAGATGGGCTGATTTCCGTGCATTTTATAACATGATTATTGCATGCTCTGACCATCCAGGCCTACCTGTCATTACAGTAATTGCATCCTAAATGTGTTACAGAATTTCATTACCAGAGCCTCAATGCAACATGAACTACTTCACTCCATACATTTATATCAAATTATCTTTGTCATGCATGCCGTATCTGGTACTTTTATATTGTTTGGTGGTTTACAGATTTTTATTTATCATTACGACTTCGTTTAGATCAAAGTTTAGTTCAATAATAAAGTAATGAAGGCTGTGATGAGATACGGTGAAATCTACTGGAATAAATATACTGTAAGGATCGATAACCTTCCTTACGCGCTCCCACTGGTCAGGAACCGGAAGCATCAGTAATGGGAAATTCGAGACGTTTCTGATCCGTTCTGCTATAAGAAGAGTTTAGAAGTTCAAGTGCAGTGTACACAAGGAGCCTTCTCATTCAAGGAATCACTAAGCCTATCCTAGCCAATCCTTCCGGTTCTATCTTGAGTAGACTCAGTTAAAAGATTGGTATTGTGTCAACTGTGCGTATGATATTGTAGTGAACATTTTCTAACTAATCAAAGATTGAAGACTTTCCCCGTGTAATTGTTTGATAAAAAGTTCTTCGCCTAGAAGATGACGACAGAGCTTTTAGTTGTCGAAACGTCGCGTTTTAATATATTATACCCGTGTGAAAACCAAGAACTTTTTATCCAATTTTCTAACTATGTGGGGAGTGTGCAGATAATATTTATGAATGTGATATTAACTCCTTCAATAGAGTAAATAAACGTATAATATTAGTATAAAGGTGCAGCCCTCTTATTTCAGCTAGTAATCATATACTTTTGGGTTTCTTATTCTAGAAGACATAAATTGTAGGATCCTGTGACTTGTAATTCGTGTGACTGAACGTTTGTAGGCTATTATGATTTTGGCTCACTTCTATTCAATATCTGCAACTGAAACGGATTAATTTGAAGCAGAGGAAAGTGGAAAAGGTAGGTTTTTTTTCTAACGAATATAGGTTTTTGAGACTCGAAGTGTTTGAAATAATATAAACTACCTCGAAATAGAGTGTTTTATATATTTTTCCCCCTTTTGTTGCATAAGTATGCAACCGTGGCGATGAGACTATCATCCTCATTTGACTGTTTTTGGTAAATAAATAATAAATGAATTAATAGCGAGATGTTACAAATTTTTTAATATTTATTTTCTTAGTTTTTCACCTTCCACATCTATAAAATGCAGAAATTGTTTGGTAAATGTATCAGTGGTGATAATTTTGTCAAAGCATTTTTCAGTTCACGGAAGAGAGTCAATATAGAATAAAAAACCGAATGTGTTTGAGTTAGTATTAAAGAATGTATTTTTTTCGTGATGTTCTTGGTATTCTATACAAATAGTTTAATTGTGCGACACCTCGATGACTTCGTGTGTCAAATTCTTCCGAAATGGCACTTATTGAAGGTATAACATTAACAGAGGAATAAGTATGCAGAAGATTTTAATTGCTGCCTCATTCATACATTTCCTAACTGCTATCCGCAACACTACAGGGAACCAACATAAGGCGTTTAAATAAAAACTGGTCGAGGCACGAAGAAGGGAATGCTGCGTCCCCACAGCAAACTCCTCTCCGCTATCTGAAGGGCGTGGTACAAGTACCAAATACCCGACCTACCTGATGCAGGTTTTTCTAGGGTTTTTCCTGCATCACTTTAAGGCGAATGCCAGGTAGGATCCTTAAATTATAGCCCGGGGGCCCTAGTTAACCCTTGGCTACCTTCCTCTACCCTTCCGCACCCCCCCCCTTTCAAATCACTTCCTATGTTATTAAAGGGGACTTGCCACCATGTGGATTACCCTCATGTAGCCTGTTACCTTAAAAAAAAACAATGTTTGATTCTGGTATTGAATGTAATAATTGTATTTTTAAGAATAAAACTGTATATCTGATTGGCGTAAAAACAATATCTTATTTAATAAAACTCTGAACTGTTAATTTGCTATAGACACGAGAATTCTCAATGGTTTTTTATGTTTCTTCTTTTCTTCCCACGTTTTATAATGCAGTCAGTCTGCATATCGCGATAGTTTTGAATTGTACTATTTACGTCATGCATAGTCATAAAGCCGCATAATAACTTTTGTAGTAGGTTTGCGGTTTTCTTCGGTGTCTGGAGCAAGGGCTATTCCAACCTTGATAAGGCCGTCCTTTGTCGTGCTTATCTATTCTGGTGCTGGCCAGCTGAAAGCCTAAGCCGTACTCAAAGCAACACAGTCTATGCATTGTTTCTGATTCTTTATCATTATTCGTATAATATATGCTTATGAATAACAACTATAATCCTACACTCAGTCTCACCTTTAGATACTATACATTTATTTTCATTCTAAATAAAATTGCTCGAGTCGATAAGTCTCCCTTTGTCAGCAACGGAAAATAAATTGGTTACGTATCACAAGAATCTCGCGTTTGTGCTTTAGTCGTCAAAAGTGTTTTATGTTTGGCCATTGTTTAACGACGATCATTTCCACTACTTCGTGACTGTAGCCGATTCCATGGGACGTGACTTCACCACTGGAAATTTACCATTATGTTCAGACTACAAAAGAAAATTTACCGAGGACGGATATAACCAATCACATGTGACGGCATTGTTATAAACAGTTAACGGAACTCCTAGGCCCGGAGAAGACAATTAATTGAATCGACGTTTAACCTTTTATTTGTAGTTTATGTTTGACTTCCAACGACTGTAATACTGAAATCTCACAATACAAGAAAAAAATATAGTATTTATATGTTTTTACGGAATCCACGAGTAATAAATTCAAGCAGTTTCGATAGATAGACAGATTTATTGAATTTCATTGGGAAAAGCCCGTTGGCAATGTTTAAAATACATACAATTATGGTACTCAAACAATATACAAATCTGAACATAAGATGTGAAAGTGGAAATCGTTCCATTATTCCTATAAAATTTGTCACTTACTACTAATAAAGAAGACTATCATGAAGACTAAAAATGGCGTCCTGCAGTATTCTGCACGTATTATTCCTGCATTTCACTTCCCTTCAATGCAGTGGCTTAAAGACTAAACTAAATTTGGAAACCCTACGGTAATAAATCGTATATAACATAATTTATTCCATATTTTATATAGAACATAATGTATTCCATATTTTGGGGCATTGAAAATTACTTAAAAATTTATTCTGTAAGTAAAGTTTTTATTGAATTTGGTAGTAGGACGAAAAAATTACTGATGGATCAAATTCACCGATTGGGCACGTGAGAAATAAATCAGATTTAAGAAAAATATTAATTACGGTCGGTGTATCTAAACTAGATTTAATTAATATGAACATACCAGTTTATTGAATTTTGAGCATTAGTAATAAACGCAATATTTTTATTATGAAATTTTAGTCGTAGCGTCTATTTTTTGGTCATATTATTAACATTAGATTTATAAACTTCAAATTTCTGAAAACTGTAAAACCCGCGGCAGTGTTGACGATGCCAATTTGCAAAAATGAGAATTTCTGTCCTCATGCAACTTCTGTAATGACTACATCTTCAGAGGAGATGGGAAAAGTGTTTCAACATTTTATTTAATAGAGAATGAATGTAAACTGTGACCCATCTTGCAGTAAACAGTATTTGTATATGTTTAAACATGTGTTAAAGTCAGATCTTTTCCCACGCTTAAGCCCAAGTGATTAGTGAATTATTATTCACGTGAGTGGACTGACGTCATAATTAAAGTCAATGTGAGGGCAAATGTTAGTTTGCTTAAATTTTGTAATTTACACAGGAACGTTGACGATTGGTAAATGTAGAAAGAATTAATTTATGTTAAGTAATTATGTTAAGTGTTTGTAAAAATATATAGTGATATTTTCATTGGATTATTAGCGATTATAGCATTACAATACCCTTTTTAATATTTTATATTGTTTTCAACTTCACTTTACTCAATTTTATTAATAGAAATATTATTATTTATACAAAAAATCCCTATCATAAGTCCTTAATCTTCTTTTGAATTGTTTTATACTCTGTAGAAACATTTGCTGGCAGGCAGGCAGGCATTTCAATCCCGAATGGTTCTATTTAGGAATGTCTAATCCTTCTCTAATGATTTATTGCGATGTAAATTCTGTCAGTCAGCATGTGCTTTATATCATTTACGTTCCTTCATAAAAACATAAAGAAAAACAAAATTGAATTAATATGTCCTATCTTTAAGATTATTTCACTAAAGCTGTGTTTTGTGGAGCCTATATTTTTTCACTTAGAATATTTATTATTAAATTTTAATATTTTCATAAAACAATTTGCTTAAAATATGAGACATCTACTCTACAAAAGAAAAATTTATAACACGCAAAGAAAAACATTAACTGAACATGTAAAAAGTACTTATAATTTCAAGAATAAAATTTGTAGCTGCGGGAAAAATAACAAGGAGTGGCACAATTTCAGCAGCCGATTATATCTGGGCGATTTTGATAAACAAATGTGAACCAAAATCTTAGAAGTTTGTTCCAGAAAGTAACCGCACGTTTCCTTTTGAGAGCAAAGGAGTGGGAAAGACGGAAGAACCTTATAAAGTATCATAAATCGCAGTTCATTGCACTTGAGAGGAAACTCTGACAGTAACACCAGAAACCGGTTCGATGTTACTTGTACTTACCATTTCACTTCGGCGTTACCAGTACACTTACCTCTCAATACGATATCTAAACAAGAAAGATAACGGAAACACGTTTCATGCTGTTAGCTATATTCTCCGCAATATTAATCCACAGCGACATGGTGTCTAATGAATATTATTTGCGTGTAGCAGACAAGCCTAAGTTAAAAAAATTCAATTGTCATACTCAAGTATAGATCGACCGTTCACTAATACGCATGCAGTAATAAGCCATTCGCATATTAAAACCACTGTTCTTTCGCTCTCTGCTTTTGAACTAATGTTCCCACAAGGAGAGGTATCTCGGCCTGTTTAGAGAGGTATATGTTCCAGGGTAGAATACCTTGAACATACCATTGTTTACTGTTCCCATTGGAACAGTCGGCCAGCTGCCTCCTAAACTGGTCGGGGCACGGAAAAGGGACTGCTGACTGTCTAAGACAAACCCCTCTACCGCCAGGTAGGATCCTTAAACCATAACCCTTGGCTACCTTGCTCTACCCTTCATCAAATCCCTTTCACATCACTTCCTATGGGGAGTTGCCTCCACCTGGATTACCCTCACGTAGCCAGTTACTCTAAAATAGCATTCATAATTTTCTTCATGGATCTCCAGATAAAAAATATTACTCAAAATAGGAGATGATTTATTTTTATCTAATGTTTACATCTAAGTTTTCATTCTCAATAAGAAAAGTATGAGTACCTTGGCAACAAGTATATTAGTAAATGTGTTAATTTTAATGTTTGGAAATATTACCGTCTGCTGGATATTTGTTTCAGTATTTGAAATGATGGATAATTGTCTTCAGTAGACAATGGGAAGAAATCGCCTGTTACGTATTATTGATGAATGACTAACACAACATTTTAAATATATTTTTGTTCAAGTTATTTGTATCGCTCTTGGTGTGAAACGGTGTGCTAGGAACTGAAATACTAGTGTGAATCGATATTTTTGCATCACTCTTAGTTGTGTTGCAGTTATTTGTCAGTGTAATTAGCGCAACATTCACATTAGACTGTAGGATAGGTGAAACTTTGCATGTAAATGACTTCGTAACGAAGCTGTGTTGTACCTTGTATTGTTCACTGTGAGATTATTTTCAGTCTGTTGTTTATTCGTATTACGTCCTAAATACTAAACAGCGTTCTTTAGTTAACGCTTGTCCATGATAAGGCAATTTAATAATAATGAATAGTTTCGTCATGAGTACATCGATTAATTGCGAGTTTTCTCAATCATTTATGGCAAGTCGACTTAATAATATATTTTGAAACTGATAGTTAAGCTACCAATAACAAATATAATAATACCAAGGTTAGATAAAGTAGAGAATGCATGCAATATTATGGTGTATTCTATGGACTAATATATGTTCATTATCCAATTGAACTCCAAGATAAATATGATCTTTTTTTATATTTTTATAAAAAAATTCCAATGGAGATGAAGACTGCTTCTTAAACGTATTTCAAATGCATGCGTTTAATCTTTTCTGTAATTTCGCAAAATACATTAAGAAAAGCAGAAAATACTTAATAGTAAGTACATGTTCACGTTTTTTATTTAAAAATTAATATTTTGTCTTGTATTAGCATACAGCAATAACATATTATGAAGGCAGATTTATTTTTATATAATTTTATAATGTCCCAACTGCTAGAAGCCGTACACAAGAAATCGCACTGATGTAAGATAATTGAAGTAGTTTATCATTTCACGCTTTCTGCAAACATATTCTATTCCATCTTCTCGTCGGTTTTGTCGCCTTCCGTAACAAATTTCTTTTGTGTGCTAGAATACACAACATGTAGGGTAGAATTTGACAGCTCGAAATCTGTTTCTAGAAAATTTTTCAAACGCATTATCCTAAGAATAAAAAAGTATTTCATTGCCCTGTAAAATATTGCAGTCAGAATCAAGTCGTAGATATCGACTACACAGGATTGTGTTCTCTTTATAGATGAGCTCTGAAGGAGGCTACCTTTGGGAATGCCTTCACATCTCTCTTGTTTTTGAACTAAGGTTCCCACATGCCGAGGCTCCTCGGCCTGTTTTGAGAGGAGATGTTCCGGGGTCGCAGACCTTGGGCATACGGTATTCCTATTGGAATAGTCGGTCAGCTGCCTCCTAAACTGGCCAAGGCACGGCGAGAGGAAAGCTGCAACCCCACATAAAACCCCTCTTCCGCCATCGGAAGGGCGTGGGACAAGTCGAAAATGCCCATCCTACCTGATGCAAGTTTTTTAGGCTTCGTCCTGCATTACTTTTAGGTAAATGCCGGGTAGGATCCTTAAACTATAGCCCGGGGGTCCTAATTAACCCTTGGCTACCTTCCTCTACCCTTCCGCATCCCCCCTTTCAAATCCCTCCCTATGCTATTAAAGGGGAGTTGCCATGTGGATTACCCTCATGTAGCCTGTTACCCCAAAAAAAATCTCTTTAGAGCTTGTAACGCATGTAATAACTTGCATTTAATCAAAGTTTAAGTTTTTTATTAAGTCCAAAATCATATCCTAGATTACATTCCGTGTATCTCCATAACTTTGCTCGATATGAATTGAACTGAATATCTGAGAATCATTTTATAAGCTGCAACCAAATGTACACGACACTCGGGGAATCTGCTAAAAATGAAATGCCATATTTTCCATTAATTGTTGCTGAATTTCAACTCTCGTCCGTGGAGTAATTACACTTGGAGGCGGATATGAGCAGCGTATTCCGTACATACTCATTCCTCGGATCAATATTGGGCTCGAAGCTGACTAACTCCCAATTGCTTGCTCGAAGGCTTTTTACGCGTGGTTAGATTGTTCGTCTCTTAGCGACGCAGCGCTTTCCTAATGGCATCGGAAATATGGAGAATGCAGCCCCCCAGAAATCTTCAGTAATGGCCATTGGCGCTGCTTGGATTGCACCATTAGTGTCGGAGTTTCTCTGCGGAAACCTGGGGTGAATTGTTTGTTTTTCAGACTCTTTTATCCCTTGCAAGCACCAAGGCAAATACGTTTTTCCCTTAATTTGAAGGAGACAGTCCAATATATTTACTTTCTATTCTTTAAATATTTTTACTCCTCTCCTGGATGGGAGATGTTGACATAGTCTGTTCACTACGTTCCAGAATCGTAAAATAAATTTTCCAGCTTTCCCGATTGACTCGCTGAGTTCGCAGACGTTTTGTATTGCAAGCCATGCCGTAAATATTTTGTCTCCATCTCATATCACGTCTTTTAAACATAATTGGACACAAATCTTCAATCTTTATAACAACTGAATGACAGTAAACACGGATCGCGTCAATTACATAAAATATTCTGTATCTTCTCCGGGAACTACCGAATTTTCAAGATGTCTTCGAATTTTTTGTTACATGCGACTCCCTGTAACTTTGTCAGGTAACATTGGCTTATTAGGGTCAGACAATATTTAATTAACCGCTATACTTTGCTTAAGGTTATACTATAAACAGAAAATAATACGAATTTTAAAATATATATCAGATCACTTTTTGTGTTCAGTTAAAAAAATAAGTGAAATACTTAGCTGGGTTTGAATAGAAGTATTAATGACCTCCTTATGGGTTCGTTTGAGATGCCAACATTTCGACATGAGGTATCGTATGACAACAGCTGTTAATTAAATTATTTTATATTCATCGAATCTCTTAAAAAATAAACTTTTGAAAATATTCCAATGTCCCTGTATTATTTTCTGAGAATTTTGAATGTTACGTATACGTGCGGTTAATGCATTCGTTTCTTTCCATGATTTTGGTGGAATTCGAAAGGAAGCTTCAGTCACGAACAGAAAATGTAACGATAAAAAAGAATGCTTGATAAAGTAATGAACGAGATAAAGTTGGAGGATGGAGCTTCGTGATGTGTCCTCTTAGCAGTTATCTCTTGGTTCTGAGTTGCTTCTACCCTCCCATTTCCTAACTAGGTTTGGTAGAATTCTTAGTCTGGCAAAGAAATAAAGTTAAATGTATCCTATAAAGATGAGCTGGCGTTCTACGGAAATTCGGAAGCTGGAAAGTAAGTTATTACTTACTAAACACTCTTTTGAGAACAAGTAAAATTTAACTAGAACTTGTAAAATAAAAAATCTGTATTAAAGAATACAAGCTAGATAAATAAGTAGGCAAATAACAGACAAAAATAAGTGCTCAATTAAATACCACAACGTTTCTCCAATGATTGTTGCTTTCGTCAGGTTATTCAAAAAATTATGGGTTCTTAACCACTTTCTCTGAAGGCGAACAGAGTTTATACTGTTCGAAATGTAGGATTATTCTTTCTTCCATCTTCGCATAATTTTTCTTCTGTATAGAATGGAACACCTGATCATTTCTTCACTAATCTGGTATGTTGAGAAACTGTTGGTTAATTGGACACGTTTTCTTAAGATATTTATTTATTTTCATTTGCCCCTCTAGCCCGATCATTCTAACTGTATCTGTAAAAGAAACACATGGTGGCAAAAACCGTGAAATTGTGAATTTGATTCTTTTGTGTATGTTGATGTTCTTATCATGACGCAGCTTGTATTAGCTGGCCTTGGCTTAGAGTTTTGTGACGGGAAATTACAGTTTCTAGAACTCGTAGTATAATCGCAATTATCCCAAGTCATTGATTATCGTGGGCTACGAATGACGGATTTTTTTTATCAGTTGGTTATATATTCACGACGGGTGTATTGTATATTTAAATTACTATTTTCACATTCGGTCACCTCGCGGTACTCAAAACTGTATTTTCTGTTCTATGTTGCGAAAACTGCATATAACAGAAAATATTTGAGAATATAAATTGGGTCTTAAGACAAACGTGAAGACTGACTTCACGGCTTACGATTAATATTCACCACCTTAATATACGTACTTTATATTTGTTCATATACGGCTGTAATATCGGACGAGATAGTCGCTTTTTTTCCAATGTCGAAGCGTCAAAACTACGATTTCAACATGACGTTTCCAAGCCACGCTAAATCGGGAACCTTCTAGAAGGACGTGTTGAAGCTCCACATTCGGAGTAAGACAGTCAGCAAGTGACCCAGCCAACGTAGTAGCAGTAAATGTCTAAGTCTACATAAATAATCCCTGACTGCGTGTATATAAATGTTAGTGCCGACCTCCTGTGGTGGCAGGGGTCACCGTGACTGCCTCACATCATAGAGGTCCCGAGTTCGAATCCCGGCGAGGTCATGGAAGTTTGTGAGCGTGTCAGAAACTCTCGTCAAAATCAGTCCCCTGACAAGGAAAAATTAGTTCCCATACTAAGTCGATAATAACAAGAGCTGTTGATGCGACTGTAAATAAATCATTAATAATAATAATAATAATAAAATGTTAGTGAACAGTCTATATAAAATATTGTTAATAAATAATAGAATAAAGAACATTATATTTGACTTTAAGGATCCACCAAAATTGCTTCAATTCTATGTGTCTCCGATCAGAACACCTAACCGGGAGTATTTGTGAAAGGAAGCAGTCCGAGCGAGTTTCTTGTGGTTCACAAGAATCATTTAACTGTACCAGATGTTTGTAAACCCTGTTTAAGTATAGACCATATTCATAAGGGTCTCAACTGAGTGGGTATGGCTTATATAAAGCATAAAATTATATATGTATTAAAATCTTTCTCGTTCTTAAGTCATACTCACTCTTCATTGAGAATTCGCTGCTTCGTCATCTACAAAGATTTTCTCGCTAATTGGAAATATAAAGAAAAGTCTCCTCAACACAAAATCACTATTTCTCTTTGTGAAGTAATGTTCCATTCCGTGAATTTCAGTAAAGGGCCGACCTCGTAAAATATTAGGGGGGGAGGGAATATTCTTAACTGTAAGTGTTGACCTAGTCCACTTCCATAGATATGTTGTTATATATTGCAGTTTAAATTTAAGTTTTTTGGCAAACCTTACCGTTTTTTATTGTTGTGTTTTATTACATACTGCTTGCTCGACATAATTACACTTGCAGAATAAATTAAAGCGTTCAATAGAGCTCCAACCAACGTTTGTTTCTGAGATTGCATGTGTAAACGAAACGTGTTCCATTTTCAGCTGATGAAGATAATCGCCAATTAGGCTAACATATAAATTCTATATTTCTGATTATATTATTAGAAATATATTGATTTGGATGGTAAGTTTTCTTGTAAAGATCTTTTACTGCGGCAGACTTTCATTTCAGTGATAGAAACCGGGCTCTTCTGTTGATCATATTCACGTAGTAAATAAATCAAACTCTGCAATCTGTTTGGAACCGAACGTCGGATTTATTGGCAGATGTTACCGAACTAACCCAAATAAATTCTCTGAGGAATATAAAAAGATTGGCGACTTGCATCTCATGTGATGGATATTTCCGAGAATTTCCGTTGTAGACAAATACTTGGTAGGTCTTTCATGGATCATTCTAACCCGATTACTGAAGCTCTTCTTGCTTTCCATGTTATCATGGTCTGTAATTTCTCTTGGTGTTGCTCATTCGTCATACTCAGGTAAATCACTTGCTGACTTACATAAATTGTTTTTATCGTAGCGAACATGACGACGTGAATGTGGCTTCACTTCTCAAGGTTGAACACAGACGGGATCGTCTTGAAACCACTCGGATGGTAGTGAAACGAATAGATATTAATATTTTGTATTGTGAAACACACCACCGTCGTATTAAAACTTATTTTATTCGTAACATTTTCATAAAAGTTAGTCTGAATATCACGGAAAATTAATCTAATGGTATAATTAGGCGAATGTGGTTTACATTTGATGGTGACTGAGTGAGGGACGAGACGAGAATTTCCTAATTAGGACGTCCTTCAGACAGGTGGCACCACGTGGGGTTAATTATCCGCGACAACTCCAGTGATCTCCAGTGCCTGATACGATCCACCTGTGGCGGCTTCTTAACAGATCAACCATTGTCTATTTCTTGGAGCTTCGCATTAAAATTCCAAACCAACAAAAGGGAAAACGGTACTCTGGTGTACAAAAAATGGAATAAGGTAACCTATTCAATTAAGTGACACGTTTGTCCGCCCCAAGAAAATATAAAGTTATGAATAGAGCCTACCTGACCTCACCATTTTGAATCTACCTCCCCTTTCATTTCACGCTAATATATCCGATAGAACGGGAATAACCATCACTTTTCTACTGAATCAGGATATACCTCCTCCGAAAGCCGACCCTTGCTGGAATAATAAATTGTGCAACAATCAACAAACGTGACGCGTACTGTTACTTTTGCAGATGAAATCCGGAACCCTGCTGAGTTTTAAGATTAATATTTACTTTTCCGTTATGAAAAGCAGCAACTTTTCAACGGATAGAACACGCAAAAGCAAACAAATTCTTGGAAACCAATATGCATGACATTTGTGATCATGTAGCTCGTTTATTCATGTGCTATCAGCAGGATAATTGTTTCGGAAACAGATCTTTCCCGTAAACTTTCTATTTTTAACAGAGATTTTGATATTTGATTACTTTTTAAACAATCCGCTTCAAGTGTTCAAAGAGAACCGTTTCCAGTTGTTTTGCAAAGAAATTTCTAAATCTAATAATTAAAGATTAAAATATATTTACAATACATTGGAACAAATACTACTATTTAATGAATTGAACATTTTTTTTTGCGAACGTTAAGTAAGGAAAACGATCCAGGGGTGCCGCTGACGGATGTACTTAAATTATGCAAATAAAAATTATATAATCTACTTTTTCTTATGGCAATCAAACCATTTATGTGTAAAGAATTCCTGTGGGTAGATATGGATGATGACAGAATATTATGTTATAGCTGCTTGACAATGTTCCAAAACTTCCATGGTCAAGGACATCACCATTTCGTTCTGTTTTTTTTTCTAAGAACCGTCAATATCACGATGGTTCTTGAGGTCTTTGTACTCCTACACCGGGCAGTAATTGATGTTTTAAATACTTCTAAAGCTTCTCAGTGAAATGTATCTTCAAAATACAACAGAAGTTACTTCAATCCAAAAATTTGCATTATACCATTTATTTCTGGATACAATCTTGGAATGTATATTTTCAGTTTTGCCCATATAAATATCAAAGAGTTTATGTTATCTAAAGGAAATTAACTCAAAGGCAGCGAATTAACCTGATGCCGACTACCGAATGCACTCACCAAACCAGATTTCCGCAAATACTCAGTGAGTCCTATTTATTTACACAAGAATGTATTACTTAAGTCAATTTTTTTATATAAACAAGTACCTATGATAATGCAATTATATATAGATACTGCACATCCCCGTCATTTTTGTGTCGATGTTCAAAGTTTGGTTTACCTGGCAAAGCGGTTTTCATGCGGCTATTCATTACCGTTGTTTCGGAAATACTAATTACACAGCAAAACGTCATGAATGGAATTTGTATCTGAATCGTGAAAAGTTTATTAGCTCATTAATTCAGGTAACCACTGCGGCGCGGCGCTCTGATACCATTATTAATGGCCATCGGTGTTTACTGTTTGGTTATATAATTTAGGTAGTAGGCGGCTGGCAAACTCCACCCATCTGTCAAGGGCGACACGCCGAGCGCCATCTTAGACACGGCGCCGTGAATAATCCATCAAACGTCTTCGTCTAAGTGTGTTAGTGCGGTGCACTTAACAAACATTCTCACCATTCAAATATTGAGCAGTTGACAGTATCGCAGAACTGCGGCGTTACAAGTTCGTTCTATGTTGTGGTGTTGCTTTTGGGTCATGTGAAGTAGGTGTCGGTCGCCTCCACGGTTAATAGTCTTGGTTACAACGTGAGAGTTATGGACCCTGTGAAAACTGTGTAAGGACGAGGACTGTTACCTGTATGAAATCCTTTGAAAATTTATTAGTGTAATCTGTATGAATAATTGTGTAATTGCCCTGTTAGCGCACCATTCTTCTCAACCCTCAGATCCAAAACTGGTCACTCAGACAATAAGACGCATCCGTATATATACGAGAAAACCTTCCCGTTTCTTTATGTTTTCAGGGTTTTTTTTTGACGTCGCGAAATGTAGCGTCAGATGAAGTTAAAAAAATGTATGCAATACAAACAAAAGACGTGTGTTTCTGTACAAGATTGCTTCCGAAATGTTCATCGACTGCAAAAACAAATAAATTACCTTCTCAATAATAGAGTTGTGAAACCCACGCTTCCTACAACTACCATAACATTCATTACATGAATTGAGAATCAAGAATCAGCTCTAATGGATCACATCATTCTTTAGTGTCAACTTACTTCCCAGGACATATGATACTTTCTACTTTCATTTTAAATTATTTGTATCAGTATCAGTATTCCAGAGACATTATCGAGAAGCTTTGCTCCAAGGGTGTTGAATTGGTCACGATTTGCTCAGAAATTATGATAATACCCTATAATTTATATTCCTTTACACAAGTGGCTTCTAACCTTTTTTGTCTTGCCATTTTTTTCTGTTTTTGTTCGATCCTCGCCATTCAAAATATTTAATAGTTGAAAATCCTCAACTTCAATTGCGTATTGGACAGCTTACCCAGTGCTACTCACTTTGAAATGTTTAACTGTAGAGTGTAAAAGTTAAAATAAACACACTTTTATTAATTCAATCGAGACAAAATGCAAATATATTAAAACTATAATACAAAAAAAACTAAAATGGAAAGGCTAAGCCTGATGCTTTAATAGCAAATTTTCAATAGTTGGCTTCCATTTAGTTAGGTTTAGCCTTAAATCTCCGCGATAGCTGATTTCTAATTTACATTCTATCTTTTGTAATAAGATTACAATAAGATTGGCAACCGCGCTGAAACACCTCTCCGTGGTGGAAAAAATAGCAAAAACTTTCTCGCTATAGTCTATAAAGCAGGATAAGCAATAGGCATGTCGCTCTGAAGCCAAAATTACTGATATCCCTTTCTGAACTGTACCTTCAGTTTTACGTTCGTACTTATTCCGATCAGTTTGTCTTGTAATATGACATCCGTTTCTTCAGTTTCACCGTATAAATCGATAATCCACTGTGTTATTTCCATAATCAGAATCTCCTCAAATCTAATTTCAACGTATATGTGAAGGATATTTAAATGTTGCGCGTAGGTTGAAACATCATCATCCTAGCAGTTTGTGTGTGACAAATCGGGAAACTGGTAAAATTCGCGCCGCCGAATATTTTGCTTCATTAGTTTAATTCTGCAAAGAAAATCTGAAATGATTTTTTTTAATCAAATTTAGACGGTTACTCTGTAAATGCAAATTAACCTAGTTAAACTTAGTCAACAAATCTGTTAAATAGGCAACTTTTTTTTTCAGTTAAGTAAATTTCATTTTAAAATTGGACCTTTGTCATCCAAAAACTTTAATAAGACTGTCTCAAAAAGTGAAAAAAAAAACTATATTGGCATTTTCTTCCCCCAGCTGCGAAAATAAGCTAATATTCAACGCGTTACTTCCAATTTTGTTTACTGCGTTAATAACAAATTTGAAGATGCAGTCTACAACTCATATTTTTAGCAACTAAATGTTTGACACAGTTGTAACTCATTTTACAGACAAAATTTGTTTTGAATCTATATAAATTGAATGTTTATATTTGACAGCGTGCTATATCGGTCAAACGAAGCGTAAGCTTCGGACCAGAATTAAAGAACATTTTGAAAATTTAAAACAACCTTTGCATAAACAATATGTTTTAACATGTATACATGAATAATCACAGGATTTATTGAAATTATTCTAAAAACACAGTACATACATAGGTACTATCTCTGTTATATGAAATATTCCATTTTTGGAAAGCCAAAATTTCGATCACGACCTGTTTACGTGGGATTCATTCTTGTGAACCCCCAATTTTTGTTTTCACTGACATGGATCCCTGCAGTTCGGAATCAACCCATAGGGGTCGATATAGACCACTTTGGGAATCAGTGCTTTACACCCTATAAATTAATTTACATTTTTTGTTTCGTACTATAACAGTATTTACAAATAGAAATGCAATTAAAATTGAACATTATCTGACTTATAGGAAATATAATTAGAGGAAATTACCCAAAAGTCAGATTTTATTTATAGACATTAATGTATTATTTTTCCATTATATTTCTTAATTAATTATTAGAATACTTCTAAAGAGGTCCCTAATTATGTATTTTAGATAATTTTAAAATTTAATGGTTACAAGGAAATTCCGACTTTTGGCCAATTTCCACTAATTATATATTTCTGCAAATGTCTTAAATAATATAATATAGTTGTGGTTAACTCCGTTCTGTGTAACAGACGAATTGAGAGAGTATTTGAGTCAGTTGATTTAGTTTATTGTATTACAAGATTACTATTTTGAATTGGTTGTAGAAAATATTTATAATATTTATGAGAAATAACGTTAATGATTGTGCGTAAGTGAATATTTTCTAAGTAAACTTCGCTGCGTGATTCTCTTGAAACAGAAGTTTAATAACTACTTATATACGTTTTATACGGAATGAAATTGTGAAAATTAAACTAATTTTGCAATTAATGACGGTAGGATTTATCTGTGTATCTATTTAATAAATGATATCGACCGGATTTGAATAATTGATCTGATAAAACGACGACCACCCCCACCACCGACCGGTATAAACAAACCGAAAATGTCTCGATACTCCAGTTTACCCGACGATGGCGGTTATACCAAGCGCGAAACGTCACTTTAACAAAAATTTTACTCGGTTTCTTTTTTTTCGAGAATCATTTATTAATTTTGTAATGTTTACTGCACTCTAACGTTATACTAACAGAATAAGTAGTGGAAATAATTTGTTTAAATATTCAAATTTAATTTCTTATCTTCAAATAATCCTAACAATTTTTAACTTTGCTTATTAATTAATTTTGAAATTTGTCCATTTTTAGACCGTAATTTTTCAAAATGTACTTTTACATTTGTTGTTTGAAATGACATAAAATGTTTACTCACAATTTTTGGATAAGCAATTACCTGAAAAGCCAATGAAGTAAATGGTTAAACCCATCATTGGCTACAATGTTTATTTTTTTATTAAATTGCTATTGTCATCCGTAAACAGTGAACCTCAGATAATTGAGTTATCTTTTGTAACATGAAATTAGTAATGGATCTCGAATAGATTTAATGAATTTTCTCAACTAATTATCGTTTTTATTTCCATGTAGCTTTGCGAACGGCATTCTTAATTATCTGATTTATGAGCTATGATCGCTCTTTAATCTTATCCGCTACTCGGCCTTCTACAAGTGTTCAACAGCTGCAGGTGCCGCTGTGTATCCTCTAGCTGCAGAAGAGTTATATTCGACATTTGGCAAATCTTCACCCTCGTATTCAGATGTACCTCAATTTTGTACGATGGGCGTCCAGGTCGACGACCAGCCACTAAGGCCGAGGATAAAAGCGTAGGAATTTATAAAGACTGTATTGAAAGATGGCTGATTGAACTTGTTGAGATGGTCAAGGTGTGGATAAATGGAACCCAGAACATTGTACATGAACATTTGGCTATATAAACGCTGTCAGCCAAATGACCAGAAAAGCACTCCAATGGACATTTGGCAGATGTGTTTCCATCATTATAAACGTAATTTGCGAAGTTTTTATACATCCCTGAACCTGAGCACCAGTCCAAACGGGTCCAAGCACGTTAAAATGCTCACAAGGCTGGAAAGTCATGGCCACAGTGTTTTTGGATATTCATGGCGTGGTTTTCGTGGAATATCAGGAAACAAAGGCGAAACAATCAGTGGAGAATATTAAGTATCATTATAAGAACAATTGAAGGAAACCGTAACGCCCAAACGTCCACACATTTGTACTCGAAAACGCTGTTTTGCATCTGGACAATGCTCCAGATAAAACGTCATCAGTTGCAGCTAAACTAAACGAATTGCTTCCTCATGCACCATATTTTTCCACTGAGCCTGTCCAAAACGTAAAGAAATGGTTTCCTGGACCAGGATTTGCTTCCATTAAAGAAGTCATAAGAGAAACAAACGCATATCCTGTGGAGTTTGAGAAATCGTTTTGAAGTTATAAAAGATATGGATTAAGTGTATTGATTTTAAAGGAGACTATGTTGAAAATAAAGTAGAAACTGGTAAGAAATCTTTCTTAGGCTGGGTTCCATATATATATATATATATATTTCTTTTACTGCATAATATAAATGCTTACAAAACCTATATATATAGTTTGCCATTATTTCGGCATGTATTATTTGTATTTATTTTTAATTGAAGTATCGCGGCAATAAACGTTCTCTCGTACAATTAATCATCAGTTGGCGTTCTTCTTGATAAGAGGCCAACGAAATACGAAATAAAAGCGCCCGGTTGAAATTTCCTCTTATCCACAATCGTCTGCTCTGTTTTACTGTATATATTTTGGCTGCAGCGTGTAATAAATACCGCAGATACGCGGCGGCGAAGTGTCCATTAATCTGCCGAGGGTCTTATCTCAGACTTGGTCTCCGATACGCCCAATGCCTTGCGTCATTCGATCCTCTGTGTTTCCTAATATAGTCCCGTCAACTGTTTTATGATGACAGATTATTAGATCATATTATTTGTCATCGTACAGGCCAGTAATTTAAAAATTCATAGAATATCTCTACAGCCTCGTTCTTTGTTGAATATAGTACTACGCTAGATGTCGAAAGTATGTATTTGAATTTAATTTGAGACCTTCTCATATCCGGCGTTATAATTTCATGTGCACGTGTTGTTTCTGGAGAGACTCAGAAAGAGGCCTTGTGTAGGGTACTAGCCGCGAGGCTTTAGGTGGGTAATTTGGGGGAAAGCGTAAGTGTGCTGTAACTGAAGGTATGTTAACTTAACATTCTTTTTATATTCGGTCAATACGACGCACGCGTCTTGAATTCGTTCGCGCTAGATCATCTGGACGTGTTCATATGTGAACGACAAAGCTAAGATCGAATATAATCTTGAAGCGATTACTTGTTTTTTCCGTATTCATTGTATTCTCGAGAACTCTCCTCTGCAAATCGAAAGCATGTGGTTCCTATATTGAATCGTAACATAAAAATTCAAGAGTGTTAGCAGAATGAATAAATATGAAAGTAAACAGCGGAATAGGGATGAGAAATAAATACATAATTCATGTCGGGCTTTGGTGCAAGGGTTGAATATTTAATTTGTCCGGTATCAACAGCTGACCGAGTTTCTGTATCAGTTACAGTAACAGTTTCTGATCTTTTGGACATCGTCACGTCAACACGGTCACGTACAAAATCGCGTGACTTGTAGTAAGAAATTATTTCCAAACAATAGAATCATGAAGCACGCTCGCGACAAACGGATCGAACTAAAAGCGCAAACCACTTGGTTTTTTGTCGTGGTTCAATTACCTCCGATACTTTTCATTTCGGATAAATATAGTGACATGTCGCAATAGTTTCCACTTAAAAATCATCAAGGGAGTAGTGCGCAAACCACCACACACCTATTTCCATACTGTACGTTGCTTATAATTATTAAGTTTTAGTTTAGTAGAAAACAAATGTAATCTTAAATTCTGCCTGCTAAGCTGATTTTGTTCGCTTGTCGCAAGGAAACCGTCGAACCGATTGAGATTAAACAATTGTTTCGTCGTTATACGCATCCATAAGAATGTTTTTAGCATTATCAAACTGTCATTCGCCTATTTGGGACTTAAATAATGAACATAATAAAACATAAATTTAACAGATTGGACAAGAAACTTATATTTTTACAAAGAAACTTTTGGAGGGTTTTTCTCTGAAGCGGTAAGCGGTTTGAGACTTTAAAAAATTTAATACACCGTTTGTAAAATTTACGGGGTATGTTAGTAATAGGTAAACTAAATATATACTGTCGAGAAGGTGATAGATAATATATATATATATATATATATATATATATATATATATATATATATAGTCAAGAAGTAATAAACAGTATTTAGTAAAAAAAGTGCAACTGTACCAACTATTTATAAGCTAAGCCGTAAAAAGTAGACCCAGGCCCTTTCCTATGAATTCCATACATCCTTACATTGAAAACCATACACAATTTTTGTATCGGCATATGAAGGACGAATATTCAGCTATAAAAACTAAAATTTTCTGTAAATGGTGTAATTTTTTGCGAGAAATTAATGGATTTAATAGGTAATGAACGCAGCCACATAAGTTAGAAATAATTTATTAACAAAATTCATAGTCTAGGATTTCTTCATGTATTCATCAATGGAGTAAATATTTTCCATTCTTCTATAAATATTAGCCAAATATTTATGTTGTATAAATAATAATTGCTTAGAATTTCCACAGAATGCTCTATATATTTTTATATAAGAATTTGACAATGTGTGGAAATTATTTACTCCATTGTATACCTGATGAATTCTTAGATTAAGGATGAAACGTTACCTTAAATTTTGTTTTCTTGTTAATAAATTATTTCTTTCTAATTTTGCCGTGTTCACACACTTACATGAAGTCAATTTATTGACTTATTTTGAATCGCCGATATGATAACCACGTGAAGGTTTTTAAATGCTTTATATCGAGCTAAATTAAACAATTTAATTCAACTATAACAAAGATCGAGAGTGACTTTAGAGGAAGTATAATTGCTTTAGACATGACAGTTTTCTTTCTCCATAAAAATGTGATTCCTTCTTTATTATAAGTGCTTAAAAATTAATTCTGCATCACCACTTAATTAATTACCAAAAAATATTTTATTTGTTTATTTTCCGTGTGAAAGATCCAGCGCTTGTGCTACGGTTAGTTCACTTTCTGCCCATTGCAAATCGCTAGCGTAGAGTGATTAATGCGGGGAACGTTTCGAAAGGGCAGAACCATGACGTTTGACAATTACGGTCATTTCTTAATGTTTAGAATGCGGACTCACGGCTGCAGCTAAGACGTTTATAAACAGCGTGGGACAGTGTTGCCGTGGGAGAAGCGTGGGCGTGGCGCCGCAACACGTTCCCACGTCGCCTCAGCTTCGCGAAATAACACTCGCTCCACCAACGGCAATTAAAAATACCACCGATCAGATTAATAGGACGATAGAAAACTGACGTCACAAATGGCATGGTTCTTTCTAGTATAGAGGGTTATTCACAATGGAGCGAATTCCGTCTGATTTCCCACTGCATAATAGTTAAACATGAAAACGAGAGACTTTTGGAGAAGAAAAAGAGCACTGAAACCACTAAAGTAAATCTAGCTGAACATTCACGAAAAAATTCATTAATTAAATTTTCAATTTTTTTCATTTACTGTTATGAACCTTAAGTCTCAACTGAAAACTTGCAAAGTAATAATGAATACGATTTCAAGTAAATTTGTTTCCCGCCTAAGTCCTACAGCGTAAAATTCCTTCACCAATTTTCTTGTTTGTTTTATTTATTCTTAAAATTTTAATTTTAATAACTAAAACGAGTAAAAAAATAACGTGGACCCTTGAAGAGGTGGAAGATCCATTGACTTTCCTGCCCTTATGTTCCTAGTTGTTGTTCTGAAGGTGTTGGGGTGGAAGTTAGGATTGTGTATCGGATGGCTTATGTAGGGTAATGTTAGGGTAAGATTGTTATCGAGGGAAGGTGATTGTAGATTTTATGGTGTCAGGAGATTCCTGAGTGCTCACGTGTTCGCCTATTGTGAAACAGGAAAAATTATTTCGCCAGACATAGCTGTTTCCGCTATGAACTTTACGAAATCCGGTTTCTGCTATTCCATTCTATTTCCGTCCAAACTAATACTCTATCAACTCTCTCCGATCAGAAAGAATCAATTAAACTTACACGTCAAGGACTCTTCGCCTGCTATTAAAAATCTCAATCGTAGTTTTTACAGTTCGAAACGTTATTTTTACCCTTTTTCCCTCCCTGATACCCCGTTCTTCCCGGTTTCGCGTTTACAGAGTATAGAACGGACAGGAAAAAACTCTGCATTTTAATATCAGAAAGTGGCCAATCCTTTGTCTGGAAGAAAATTGAGTTAAAAAATATGGCTGCGGATGTAGCTATAAGTGTCAGGAGCGTTTGTAAACAAGAAACATTGAACTTCTTTCCTGGCAGGATTTCTTCTATGAGGATGTGGATTGTTAAACTATTTCAAACGTGACCAGTTCGAAGCAAGTCCCTTGTTCTTTTCTCTTTTTACTGTATATTTTGTTTCCTAACTTTAGCATCATGATATATATAAAGAAGCTCACAAACTATTTAGCCAAGTTCGTTTGTATTAATTATTCCAAAAACGCCACACTATTTTTTAATAATTTCCTTAAAATATTTACGATGTTTATGTAAATTAGAAATTGCTGTTGTTATAAGGATTATTTCACTAAAATTCGCGTGTAATAATTGTGAACTATGTACGTAATTGAACCAATATATGTGTTCTAATACGGCAATTATATGATCACAATTAATTTTGTAGAATCGTTTTAACTAGCATATTATCTTCCCGTTGAGGACATTTAAAATTCATGGTTATTACACAGAACCATGCCTTCTGGAACTAGTGCTCGATCTGATTCTACAAATTTCTCTGATTTATATCATTAGTACCAGTATATTAATGATTAATTAAAAACATTGTGTTCAGATCCCAAAATTCGTAATTTCGTGGATGGACGGGAACTAACAGCAGCAAGTCTGAGGGTCATTTGAAGATTTGCTTTCATTAGAGAACGAACTTACGTAGCAAAAATGTCCACTTTTAATGGTGTTGAGAGTTTGAGTTTCATTACTCTCCTCGTATTCCACGAAGAGTACCACTTAGCAAATTGATGCAATTAGGATTCTTGTAAAGATATGCACGTTAAGGGGTTAAATTCATATCATAAGTTTTATTTTATTTGCCTACACAAGAGAGTTTTACTATATTATTTATTGAAGGGTTTATGTTCTATGCGGGAATGGAAACATGGCATATTAGTTTCCAAACTTAAAATCTATTTCGTTTATCGATCCGCAAGTCTTTGTGTAGGCCCAAATCAAAACAGAAATAGTTTTATAGAAATTGAAAACGCACGCAGCGTGTTTATTTGCAATTAATAACATACAAATTAAGTTAAATTATCGTACAACAATTAATCGGTAAAATATTCTCCTCTGATTTCTGTCGCTCACGAAGTTTGTGTGGGTTCTCAATTCCACTCCATTCGAAATCTGCTCCTTCGGAGTTGAAAAATTCGTCAAGTGAAGTTGGTGAAACATCTTCGAGCAGGAGTTCCCTCGTATGTTGTTGGGAAGAACGCGGAAAAGGTGGAAGTCTGAGAATGCAAAACCGGGGGATTATATTTTTAATTTGGGAGTGTGGGGAAGGGGATCAATTTGAAGGTCCTGGATATCCGTGTTTTAATTAATTACGAAAATTTGAATGGGTAATGAGGCAATAATATATGGAAGATCAATTGTGGTTGAATTGATGTTTGGCTAGCGGCTACGGGCTCCAACTTCCGGTAACCCGCGCCGACTTCCGGCAGTTGCTTGGTTGCTTGGCTTTTCGGCGGATCCTTCCTCTGATCTATTGTTTCGGAGAAACTATATCCTATGCGGAAATTGTTTTCAGATATATACGGTCATCCTTTTGTCGTTTCCGACCTTTGTCAATGAAACATTTCAAGTTGTTGGAAATTTCCAGGTTTGCTTGGAGCTTTGACGAAGAATAGTGATGCTTACATAGAGTTACGGGAACTTCAAAACCGGCAATAATCTTTTTTTTTTTCAAATGGGAATGAGAAAGCATTCATTTACAATGTGTATTAATAAAAAGATGTTCGTTTATCCAAAAGTTTGTATAACTTTTAAAAATTACGATGTGTTCGAATTATAGGTATAAATTCCGAACAGTTTATTTTATGAACCAAAATGAAAAACATATGATACTAATTTTGAACATTTGTAGAACTCTTAATCACTCCAATCGTCATGATTACTTTTCAAGTAGTAACTTCTAAAAGCATTATGTCATTATTCAAAGTCGTTTCCTTATTTTTAAGTTTCGATATTGATTTTCAAGCAGTAAGTCAGGAAAGAAGACACCACATCAACTTTCTATATAGAGCAAATATAGTCCAGTGAAACAGATTTTTAAAAAAAATTGATTTACGCGTATCATTCGAATGCTGTGATAAGTCGCAAAATGTCGGAACCATAAATATATATGTTCCATTTCTGTTATTCTCGCTAACTGTAACTACGCGATTATTCAACGCATTAATTTATTGGAAGCTAATCTTGAAGGTAACATGTTGGTATAGGCGTCGCTACTGCTGCCAAATAAGGTCAAACAAGTGCTAATATCGGCTGCCAATACATCACATCCAATATTACATCGTCCAAACTTAATTAAGCTGACCTTTTGAAGCAGAAGAGTAAGTGGAGGTCATCTTTCTAACGTGGCCTATGTAATATCGCCCAGCTCCGTGTCGCCGCGGTTCGTTACAATTTTTTAATTACATTCCTTTCTTCAATGCATCATCTGTGAAGTGTATATCATCGTTTGAAAATGCGTCTACAGTATTTTTACGGTCGACGAACTATTTTAATTTTGACATTACTTGTAATCCTTAATCACTCTGAAGTACTTATAATAATCTAGGAACTGCTAATTTGAAAATATAACCCATGCGTGAAACATAGTCAATATCTGGGTTTTGTAGTGAGAGTGATCTTCGGTAACAACCCCCACCCTCTCGTATACCAAATTATAACTATAAGAGCGCCAAAGCGAAAAATATTGTGCAGATCTTTCCAACATAAGGATACACTCAGATGGGTCATGGAGTTCAAGTAAGTAGCTTACATGAGTGTTCGATATGCTCACTTTATATAATTTAACTGAATGGGTAGCATTTAAACATTTTTCTTCTAAGAAATGTTTTTTTCTTAAACATAACCACAAATAATTAATAGAGGATTTGTAAATACACGGATTTTCGCTAAACGGAAGTCCTTTAGCGTCGAATAAGCTACGATGGATTTATTACGCTTATTTATTTTTGAATTTAACAAATTTTGATTCCTTTCTCCCTCTTAGACAATGCAAAACCCTACCAAAACGGCACTACTCTGTTTGGATGACATCTAAAAAATTGAGCCTATTCGCAGTTAAGTGTTCGTTAGTGTTCAAGTATTTTTGTTTTGTTTTTTAATTATTTTTATATTAAGTCCGGTTAAATCAAATTTGAATTACAACGTTTTGTCATGGCGATATCTTCTGCAGCGTTGTTCAAAATGTACGAGACTGTAGTGTTATATCAGATCAGTCGTGAAACAATCGAACAGTAATGCACCAATAGCTTCCTTTTTTCAGATATGCAGATATGCAGATTTAGACCTATTATTAATTCCATTAGTCCGCGGTTGACAAAATTGGATAAGTCATTGCACGAAAATTGAAATGTTATTAGGATAAACAATACTATACGAAACTTCAAGTACTAAATAAGATGGAACAGAAGAACACTAACTGAGTGAGATAACTGGAATGCAGTACAATATTACTCATTTTGCATACAATTTGTGTTATTAAATATCGTGTAATAAATAAGAGGCAATTAAACCACATAAATGCGACATCACATATAGTCAATTATCACTAATAAACAGTTGCATTTCATATTTATGCATTAATTTCGTTATGCTATAAACAATCTCATTGTAATCAAAATATCCTCTTTGATTGCACGAATGCCAATGTAATTTGACGTCCATAATTTACTACACGGCTAATGGGATTTCATGTATTATTATTACGGTACTCAGAGAAAACATTACCAGAGTTTTCCATTTTCTCACTTTTTTTGGTACGATACGGAGAGAAGAGATGTTTTGGAAAGTAAAACTCTGTTCAACTTAAGTTACAAAAATACCGAGTCCTGAGCATTGGCATAAGTTTCTAAACCTTATCGGAATGAACTTACTCAGTTGAGTCCAGCTAAGAGAAAATCATGTAGTGGAATACTATGAAGGGACTCACGCTCATTCTTTTGATGTTTTCCCTTGAAGACAAACGGGAGTTTTATCATTCAAAATTCGGTCTGTGGTCTCTCTCAATAATATTTTAACACTAAAATAATAAGGAATTCAAAACCAAAATGAACTTCAACATTAGAATGTAATTTAAAATAATTTTGGAAGGTTCAAAATATTTCATCTCATTTGTTTCTTGAAACACTAATTTTTTTTTACGAATATTCAAAGAGCGTTAATAGATTTTTTGTAATTTATGTTCTGTATATCGATTTGAATTGCTTTGAATTCACAGTATCAACATGTCATTGGTTATACGTAATTTTTGTACGTTTGGCAGTTTGGTTAGATGTGGTAAACGTTTCTCCGTCTCAGATCACTGAAGTCAGACTCTGCGTACTCTCCAATGGTAACTTGATATGTTGGTCCAGAGCTTCCACACTTTCTAATGCTTGTTTACCGAGTACCGTACTCGTGCTGTTTACTTGTCTACGCTGTGAACTACAACGAGAAATTCCTATGCGCTGTTGTTGCCATTTCTGATGCAAGCTGGCTTCGTGTTTGCACGTGTTGCCAATAAGTCTTCGGGTTCAACCACCGCAAAGCTAAGCAACTTCACGCAATTGCCAATAAAAAAAATAACATAAAAAAAGTATGTCTGCGGGTGACAGAACGAACGTGAATTTCATCCGTTAAACACAGTCTTATTGATATTTCAAAAACTGTGAGATCCTTCATGCACTATATTAAAACAATTTTGGTAAATTATTTTAAGTAGAATTTTAACGATAATATTCTGTTTGTTTGAGAACTATAAATGTAAAATCCTTCACTTTTATATCTTACTATGGAATCGAAGGGATTAAAAATCCAATCTAATTAAATAACATCTCAATCCTCATTTCAAAAATTATATTCCTTTGTTGCTAAACTATGTCGAGTAATGAATACAGTACTACCAAAATAATTACAGAAGTTATACAGGATTGTCAATGTTATAATGTTATGTCATTTTTTACGTATAGATCCTGTTGAGGAAGAGTTTCCTGATTGATCTCTACCACATATATTGTCTTGCCAGTCTATTGCAAGTTCTGTGCAAACAAAATTATTTTTCATGGTTAAGCCAAGATAGCGGTAGAGAAAGACCGCAAAAACGTCAACATCGAGAAATCTGAACCTGGTGCTTAAATTTATCAATAATTTACACTGGAAAGCTTACAAAATTATTGTTAAATATTTACAGTCAAGCCACAGTATCGTATCTTAACCAAGTATTTTTATACTTTTCAATATATCAAGTACACTAATAATGTATTAAAATTCCCTTTATTTGAGTTGAATTCTTCGTTTATGGAAAATTTTCTCATTTGTATATTGAATTAACTCACTATTCTTTTTTTCTATACATGTATATACGTATATTGCAAATTTCAATTGTATGAATAATATAGCTACTTATTTTCTGAATTATATATACACATTTTCATTTATGCATTACAATGAAGGCGTTATCCATAAAAAAAAACCTTCATATTTCCGATTTTGGAAATAAAAATTGTATTTTTACGTATATATTTATTATTATTTTATTACACTTTTACGTTTGTTTAAGGGGTTGATTGATTCCATTCCGATACTATAATCTAAAGGCAAAATTATACTATTGATTTATTAAAGGTTTTGTGGAATATAACACCTAATATCAAGTAAAACGGAATATATAAGCAGATTAGTTTTTGCCCACCGGGCAAAACTGGCACCATTAGTAGATACATACACAAATTGTTATATCTATTATTATACAATACTTTCAAGTGAATAATTTTGTATACGTGAGCGCGAATCTAATAAAATACGTTGACGTCACCGAGTTTCGACACCACTCTGCCGAAGTCTCGCCTTCTCCGTAACCTCGGCTCGAATGACGGTATTATATTACATTGTATCTACTTATATTATGATAATTTACTGTAAATTTTATTGTACATCTCACACGAACCGCGTAATATATTATGGATGACTAATCGAAATGTGATAGACAGATCGATCTAAGGGAAGAAAATGACCCATCATGTATTTGGAAGCGTCACGTCAAAATATCAAGTTGAAATTCAATATCCCTAAATAGCGGCTGTTTTCTGCTGTATTTTTCGTTTTTTTTTTCAATTATACATTTTATTTTAAAACTGATGTGTTGGTTACAATAGCGTTAGAGCCGATTTTCTTTGTAAGCATTAGCGTTACAGTTAAGACTTTACATGCAGTCCCATATGTTAATTCAGAGTTTAAATTCGTTTAATTATCATCAGCATTCGTATCTTACAGTTGTTAGTTAGATAAGTGTGGAAAATTGAATGCACTAGAATATGTAATGTATAATATCAAAGTAATCCGAGATTGGAAACAGTATGCATTAAAAATGAAGTAGCCATTAAACAGACAAAATAAAAATACAACGTTTTGTTGCTTTCGTCAGGTTATGAAAAATCGTAAGTATTGATACTGAATATGAATTAAGTTATCTCCTTTATAGACCGAAATATCCAATTTTTTGAAAAAAATAATCTTGTTTATACTTGTATTGCTGTAATATACTTAATACAACTTCGTTTTCAAAAATATTAAATAATCTACCTTTTTTGTTAAAATATTTTTTATGCAGTGAGAACAAAGAAGTTGTAAAAATAAATTGTCACTGAAAATATTATATTGTAATTTGAAACCTTGTGTTAAAAAGTGAGTGCGTTCCCAACCTAAAAAGAAAATTGCCACGGCATTATGATGATGTTTTTAAAGTAATAAAAACTAGGCTTCAGAGGCTTCCATGTCCTTTGACTTCCAGGAACACCTTCCTACGAATGTTCTACTACCCACCTGAAACGGACATTCCGCAGTCCAATTACATTTCATTCCATTGATTGGTATAATTCTCGTATCAGCCTCTCTTTAAAAGTTTTAATGTTTCATGCAAGATTTTCCTAAACTAAGTCAAAAAGTTTTACGAGTTACCTATCAGCGCTAAAACCTAAGTTCATAAATAAGTTATCTTGAAACGTGATAGCAGGAACGGGAAAAGGCATCGGGGGTCTCCGGGCTCCAATTTCTACCCTTCGTACCATCAAAAACTTTACAAATGACGCTAGAGTATCGAGAGTCGATATCGCTGGTTTCAATCTTTCAGACAAATGGATCCAAAATGCATTAAATAATATTCATGTTACTGGCCAAAAAAGTCACTATTAAAGTTTAATGAAGCAATTAGAATTTATTCATTGATATACACAACTTATCGTATTTACGAATAAGAAAGATAGCCAATTCAGACATAAAGGGAAATATAAATACCACACAACGTTTCTGGGATCCTTGTTCCTTTCGTCAGGTGCTAAGAAGAGCCTAGCGATACACAACTTCACTTGTCAGTTGACAACACTCAAAAACGTTGTGTGTTATTTATATTACACTTTTTTTCTCAATTGGCTATCTTTCTTACTCATTATTTTCAATCAGACGTAATTTTTTTCATTTTTATCGTATTTACATTAGGGTCTCAATTAATTAGGAGACGTGTCTAGGTGAAACGTCGTATATGTTTATGAAGAACTTGAAATGTCTTTATTAAACTTTTCATTGTGACTCACTTTGTTTTTATGATTTATGTTATATTTTTCAAGAATATTAGATAATTTTCAATTTCCATTAAATAATGTATCAGTAATAAAAGAAAAGAGCTGATGCATCCTTTCATATTTTGATATGAACGATAAATTAATTTTCATAAAGTTGTATATGTGAATCAACAAACGTTAGACATATTGTTTCTTTTCTCCTTTTCTTGCAGATTTCTGATTTGTATTTCGCTACATATCATTTAGGTGAATGTCAGATAGGATCTAACCTATAGCCCGGGTGCCCTAGTTAACTCTTGGCTACCTTGCTCTCCCTCTCGCATCCCCTATTTCTGCCTCTTCTTATTCTATTGAAGGGGAGAGATCATCAGGTGGATGACCCTCTCAAAAAAGGGGATCAAAATGTGATATGTCTTGAGAGATTTGTAACGTGCGTTCATATTCTTATATAATAGCCACGAGAAGATTAATAATAATAAAATGGGTGTCCTTGGTGGACCACACACAAGAACTATAACTTCTTGAATAAATTAATTTTTTATGTCATCAATTATTAATATATAAATTATATACATTAATTTACCTACTTTACCAATTTCTTTTGAAAAGTAATTTTTCATTTGTGCATACATAATAACTAACGTGTAGCGGTAACCGATCCTAAATATATATAAATAATTCAGTAAGAAAATATGATTATGTGGAAAAACATGGTAATAACTTTAAATTACAACAATTTGATAGTATATAACAAATTAAATGACTGTAATTAAGTGATACACGTCGCATGTCATAAATACAATCTAGAATTGTGCGAAAGACTCATTGGTTGTCTTTTTCTTTTTAATTGTTTCGTTTCTGGTGTCCGAGATTCTCGTATACACCATGTAAAAGAACTCTCGGGTCTCAATCCGGGCCAATTGTTTGTTGAATAACAACGTTTCGACGGCAAGCTAGGCCATCGTCATCGGGTTAACTGCGGCGGAGCTTGCCGTCGAAACGTTGTTATTCAACAATAAATTGTCCCGGGTTGAGACCCGAGAATTTTATCTACAACAGATTCACCGGGAAAGCCGTCGCTTTCTAATGTAAAAGAACGTTGGTATGATCACTGAGTCGTTTCGGTGTAAATTTGTGGAGCTTCGGTGACTTCGGGTACACACAGGTCTGAATTGAAAGGTTGTATTTCTGACGTACCATGCACCTTCCTTCATTTTTTTTGTATGGTTGGACTTTTTTTATTTATGAGCTGTTGACGCCTAAATTACGCATATTGCCATGCCGGTCTAAGGGGAAAATATTATTTTATAGTTATCGAACGACTTACAATGAGAAGTGTGAGTAGATACATGTGAGTTCATGTTAATAGTACAACACAGCTTATGTCAGCTCGGAGTCAAGTTTAAGACGGATATCAGTCATGTTTCCTTGAAATGAGTATGATTGCGAATCCGGCAATTTTCTAATATCAACTTGGAGTTTCACTGCTCAACCTTCAGAAGTAAATTGCTGCAAATTATCCTGTAAACGATTGCAATGAACGTTTTGGAAAGAACTGACACGTGATCAGTAAAATGTGTGACTTTAACCACATTCTAGAAAAATAATCAACTGTAAGCAGACGTACGCTCATCTTTGTGAAGCATTAACAGAGGATTTGGGCGTCAATACCTGAAAATATTGTTTCTTTGACCTTGCTGCATACATGTAATTTCAGAAGTAATTTTTTTTGGATTAGCTCCAGGATCGTTATACTAATTTTATTATTTACAAACTGGCGTCACTGTTGTGTTACGGACTCCATAGTTGTCTATTCTACGGCTTTACCACGTTCTGTCTCCGTATATATATCCTTTTCACGCTCTATATTTTTGTGTTTAAATCGCTGCGTCACAACTAATTCGTTATGTATTCACTAGTTTACCGCACAAATGTGCAACTTCTGTAAAAAAGTTGTTCTCCCATAAAAAATAGTTTGTTCAAAATCCAGGCTTTTCTTGAAATCCTGCAGGTGGGAGACGGTTTCGTATGATGCGCGTTACATAAAAGGGTCTTTAAAGTCATTTCCCACATGTTATTTTTATTCTTTTCGTTGTAATTGAATGTGAATGTATGTTAGCGTCGGTTGGATTGTGGTCTTTTGCTTGTTCTTGTCGGCTGTGCAGTGCCGCGGGCGCAGGAAGACCCAGTCATTCATTACAGTGACTCATTCCGTGCAATTACCACGGACCCGTCTTCTCCCAAGACCGCACTCGTTGGAGAAATTGAGACGCAGGCCACGAACTGCTTCCCATTAATTCTATTCTGTGCTCTTTTTTTTAAAACAATAACCTACAGCGTGTTCCGTTCCTCTAGCCTTACTGCTCATGAATAACAATATTTTAACGTAACTTATTTTCCTTTGATATTATTTAATATAAGGAATGACTCGGACATATCCGAGTCCATGGCATCACATATGTTCTATAATTTATATCAGTATTTATCGTTTCGTAAGTAAGTGAAAGATTTGCTCACGTTAGACTATATCTGGAAATGATCGACAGTTGCGAAATTCACGGCTTTTTCGGATTCAACAGTTGTACCACACAAATGTTAATCGTGAGGAATCAAAGAGGAATCACGTAACACAATTTGAAGTATACAATGCTTTCGTTTTAAAATTGATTTAAATATGAATTTACAATTACAAGTTTGAACATAGGAGTAAGTTCTAAGTACGATACCCTGTTCGTGAAGACTGTATATCTACTGGGTCAATGAACTGCAGAAAGTATTGATAACTGCGTCCGTAAAACGGAGAAAGCTGTGAAATAGCACTTCCATTTATAGATTTGATAAGGTTATGAAAACGTCGCTATGAATTCCTTTTGACATCACAATAACATTGCAGCAGAACAATTAATTGCTGCATATAATAAAATTATGTGAAATGATGCAAATTGAAGCATTCTGATTATTTTACTAAAACCTGCCGTAAAATCGACAAAATATTTTGATGGATAAGATATAAATAAAGCAAACGTGCGTGAAAAAATTAATTGGGTGATTTATACTCGCGAATTAAGGAAACATCAATATATTTTAAGCTTTAAAGTGTGATGAATGAATCTCGGGTTTACTTTTCACTTTAAAAGGCTTTACCCTCCCAATTAAACGCCGAGTTTAATTTGTTTGATCTTCTATAATGAATTGCTAATGGAGAACAAGAAAATTCTCTATGAAATTGAATCAAATAAAAACATGTAAAGCATACAATTACATTTACTTACTTACTTTATATATACATATATATATACATATATATATATATATATATATTGTTGAAAAATAAATTACGTAAAGACAAATTATAAAACAAGTAGATATTTTTATAACTATTTACATAATATAAAATATATATAATTAAATGTTTTGTGTTTACTTATTTTATTTTTAAAAAACCATCAAATTCGTATATTAGAAACATGCTCTCCAGTTTAAACAGATAGTAAAATATATAAGCTATAGTTTTCCAATTACATTTTAAGCAGGTTCAATATTTATAAATATTGTCAGTAATATTTCAGAAATCTTCAGCATACTCGCAAATAAAATTACATGGTTTTTCATTATAATTGGAGCTAATTATTCCTATGCTTAATTTATACTTTAAACAATATTGATTTGCGTATGCATCTTCGCATCATGGTATCTGACTATATAACACACGTCAGCATTGACTGCGAGTGGCGCAGATTGAGGGGAGTCAGGGCGGAATAAACACATACACCACAACTATGCGGTGAAGTGTAGCACCTACACAGAACGACACTAAACTGGGCCGCTAATAAATTTGATATGCATTATAGAAATCATGTAAAATATAGTTAAGTTCTTTTCTTTTGATATCTATTTCCTAAACTCACTCTTTTGAACTTGATCTCGTACGCTCTCCCATATATTTTAGTCCTGATTATTGCAAGGTCTGTCAGACAAACTTGTTAAATTACTGGCACCTACCAAGAACTATATTATTAATTTTAGATGATAACAATGTTGGAGAACAAAACACAGGCAGAAAATAATTACAACTGAAACCTATCGGGCAGAACAAAAAACTATCGGATTTGCGTTGTCAGGTTATCTGAATGATTACAGAAATAAAAGTTCTTGTGCATTAAGCTGTTTGGCGGAATGAAAACGATACGAGCAGTCATATTACTTTCAGAAAAAACTAGGGTGAAATCGAACGTGTAAAGCGATTTTGTCTCGTCTGACAGAGCGGAAACTACCATCTTCGTAAATTGGATTGCGTTGATTAATACAGGCTAACTAATATACTGAACGTCTTGCCTTTATCTTCCCCGTTATCTAAGTTTCTATGTCCTCTGAATGTATGACTTGCGAAGTGTTAATACAATGCAGGAAGTAGACACTCAATTTTTTAATATAAAATATTCACTTTAATAATAATAAATGTAATATTCTAATAACTAAATTTGCTTCGGCGGAATTAGTGTACTAATTAAATGTTTGTTTCTTACCAAAATAAAAATAATTTATTACAATATGTACATAAATTGTACAAATAATAGTTTTAATATAATTAATTAAAGTAAAATACAAAAAAAATGTCCTGGGTAACCTAATTTCAACAATTTCTATTAATAACGTTCAAAGATCCTCTACGTTCCATTACTGTTCTTAAATGGCACATCAAGTGTTCCTTAAGAGCATCCTCACGTGCACAACAGTGATGTCTTCGTGTTGGTTATCCACGAACCAGGACCTTCTAGTCCAACTTCAGTCGACTAACTGATATATACTAGAAATATGTTTCCGTAAACACATACTTTTATATCGCTCTTTTATGGCATATCTAATCCTATATTACTTAACGATCTTCTCATTGATGCTATCAGAGAACTCCGTCGCTCCTTTTATTACAAGACAATTCGTTTTTACTAGCGGAAGTGGCCTTATAATTAAACACTATAAGAATTAAATATATAAATAAACAAATATGAAGGCCTGGATTTATAATAAATTTATACAATGATTCAAGTTAAAAATATTAATATTTTCAAACCATTATAATTATATGTTGACCATAAATTGCAGTTCAACAACTACTATTCCCAATGTTGTAGTGTGGCAGACGAGTAAATACAGTTCTTACATATAAAAAAAATTGTTTTATTTAGGAACTGCTATTCATTTATTTTGAGCAAGGAGGGTATTCTCCCAGACGATGTCTCATTTTACTTTGCCGAGCTGGGGAGCTTTCTCGGAAAGATATTAACGTCCAACCCTTGGTTTCTCCGTCAACGAGCTCTCTGTCGCTCGAATAGGATCATAGAAATTAATATTTTTAGGACTGAATTTAAACATATTAAAGTTATCGAACTGTTAAACTATGAAGTTATAAAATTACATTGTGCTAGGCTGGTTTAGTTGATTTGAGTCGGCCATGAATTCTTTGTTCTTTCGGTTAGTTAAGGAAGAATCGTACTCATTTTTGATTAAAAAAGCAACATAGGTGACGATTTCAGATTAACAGGACACCGGCGACCAGATAATTATTAAAATTTATGAACTACAGATAATGGGAAAATAATAGCACATTTTTTTACAATGAAACTTGAAATATTTCGGGTTAAATACATAGTTTGTTCTACTAGCTATTAATGGAGCTATGAGAAATTCAGATTACTTTGCAATTCTTTTATGCAGCTACCGTGCTCCCTTATATACATATATATATATATTTGTGAGTATTATATTGACTGGTGTTCCTATCATGAACTGGATTAACGGAAGGTAAAGAAGAGATCTCGGATTTCAAAGTGGACCCGTTAGATTCTGCTATTCGCGTCTGTGCATGAAAAGTTCAGGAGATCTGGTTATACCTCCAATTTTTAGGAACTTAATGAGTTTCCTTTAATCTCCGGATTGTCTGCATTAAAAACTAATTTCTGCAGAGCAAAATCGTTGTCTCGTAACTTGTGGAAATGAAGCACTAATATTTAGGAACTCCTCTGATATGTTAGTCTTGTCGAGGTGAAAATAATACGTTTCTTTCTTAATTTGTGCATAAAATAATTTAAATAAATGATTTCTGTAAAAGTATTCAGCTGAAATCGATAATTTGAAGCGTCTCATGACATTAGAATATAATAAACGTATATAGTTGCGTTTCGAATGCTGAATCAGCGAAACACAAGTTTGACATTCATACATATATTTAATCGCTCTATTTTATTAATGACGTCGCTGAGGAAACTTTTTTTTCAGGATGTATAATCTGAATTCTATGCAGAACTGAACAGTTGAAAATATGTTTCTATTCAACCGATGACTCATAACAATATGGACAATTTCACGAGAAAAGAGTTCGCTACTGCAAGTAGACTATTAAACTACCAGCTGTATTTTTCATAAAATTATTTTCCTCCATCATAATCCTTGGATACTTGGCTATCATACGAAATTTTGTAATGCAGCTAAATTCTTTCGTCAATATCGAAAAGGCTGGTTTTCTTCCAAGCAACGTGAAGTGTTCAGAGGCATATCTTACAGTTCTAAAGTGCGTTTGACAGTGTAGGAATGAGACTAATGTGATGGCTTCCATATAAATTTATGTATTTTTTCAATAGCATTGATTGCAGGTACCATATAAGGTTTACGGAATACGTGGGGACTGAGATTGCGAAAATAAAATCCATCTCTACGGGTTAGTTAGATACGTTTTTTAGCGTCTGTTTGATATGAGCTTGTTTATCTCGACATTCAGTCATATATATATAATTGTTTTAGATGCAATTCGAAATGGGTTAACTTATAATGTGGTTCTTAAATTTTGAATGAAATCGTAGGTAAATGGAAAACACTCGCCGACATAAGTGAAAGGTATGAGCTTTGTTCGTTCTGTAAAGCTTAAACTGACGAGCAGCCTTTGCAGAGACGAGATATCGTGTGAGCCCACGTGTTCGGTCAATACTCGTAAAAGTCATAAAATCAAACAGAGAGAACAAAGAACTGCCATTGAAAAAAATGTCCCATCGTTAAATAATAAAAGAGCGACTTGCATGAATTTCCTGCAAATATACGTGATATTTCCCTACTAATAAAAAGTGGTTTTAGAAGAAGTTGTAAAATTTAGTGGAGCATCAGTTTAGTTGAAACCAGTGTAGTGAATAAAATAGTAGTTTTAAGAGCCTTTAAATATTTTAGTGAAGTGAGGATACTGAATATAAATTTCGTTGTTCCCGTAGTGGTGTATCAACGTTGTTTCTAAGTATTTTATGCATTGTTTGGAATATTTAATTTATCCCTTGTGCCGAACTTTGTAAATTTAATTAAAACTTTTGTTTCCACAACTAGTTTGGATGGCAAGTAAGTTTGTATCGCTGATCAATAAAATTGACTATTCATGAATATGGATGTATTTTTCGTTATACTACGATACGAATAGAGTACACAGTGATAACCTATGGATGGCACTGTTCTTAACTATTATATTGCTTATAGGTAAACTGATCGTTGCTCGTTTTCAGTTTCATAGGTAGCTTTTGGAACGTGGGTCAAGATTAAATTTAGATGTCATCCGTTTCAGTTCCCCTATTGTATAAAACAAGGATATTCCATTAATACTGTATTCCAAAAAATGTATAGTATGTATATACTACATGTATATTTTATTTATGTAGAAAATAATGTAGTGATATGAGGATTCTGAATACATATTTTGTTGTTCCCGTAGTGATGTATCATCCTTCTTTCTAACTATTTCATGTCTGTTTTAGTGTATTTAATTTTTACCATGAGTCTATTTTCACTAATTTTATAACCGGGAAATATGTAGTAGACTATGCAAACATTCGTGAAGTGAAACGAAAAAGCTTTTTAAAAAAATATGCGGAGTGAATGTTTTGAGAAAATAGGATGATAAATTTATTATACGTAATCTATTTAATCCATAAACATGGAAATATATCCTAAACGTTACTTGTATTCAATCGTACAGTATGAATAATATCAGTTTGTCAAGGCAATCTATTGTATATTTTGATGCTTTAATTTTAGGAATATCAATTATCGCATCGCAATTATAGTATTCCACCACGTGATGAAGGCGCGCATGAACACCGAGAGTGGCAATTAATATAGATTCCGTCTTTCAGACTGATTGGTTGGGTTCACGATTTGGTAACGGGATACACTTACCGAATGTGGAGGTACTTTCATCAGGAAGCAATCAATACTGAAGCGCGACCCCTGACGTTCGTAAACGCTGCATTAGCCATTCTTTTTGAAAGCAGTGTAAACCTTATTGCAGAGTTTCTGTAACTACATCTGACAGGCGTGTGATCGTTAAATGAAGTTAACGAGATACTGAACTCACAAGTTGTTACATGGAAACTATTTCACGAACCGTGTGCGCGGATAACGCACCAAAGGAAAAGGGTTGGTGAGGGGGCGAGGGAGAGAGATGAACGCAGACAGTGGCATTCCTGGCGAAGCGGACGTAAAATCGATAGTGAATTAGGGACTGCGCCCATTGGAATTCGTGCTCTGTACAAGGCGGCGCGCGTGAGGCTGAACAATGCCTTCCTCTCCTAACCAGACTGTATTTGTTCCTTGCCTTTGCCTTGACCTCGGCCTCTCCACATGGGGATTCCAAGGGAAGTGGGCCTCCAAGGTTCTGACAGCTTCACTGTACGATATTTCCTCACGATTTCAAACTGCATGGGGAATATTATATTTGAGCGCCACAAGATGGTATGAGAGCAGAACTTAATATGAATAGATTTTCCCAGATACTTTACGTGCCGTGCTATTTGGGTGTTTTGACGTATTGAAGTTTATTTATGGGATGGGAAATGATTTGTTATCAGGATACCCGGAAAGGCTATTTATGAGGATAGTCAAGACCAATAAAAAGTTTGCATCATATTGAGGAAAAAATTACATTTATGCTATAAATCATCTATTTTATAAGGGAGATCTTGTGTACACTGGGATCCTCAACACTTGACTGAGCTTAAGACTTAGTTACGGATTATGTAAAAAATTATAATTAGTCTAATTATTTAAGTAAAAATGTATTTCGCTAATTTGTATTAAATAAACTGATTTTTCTAGTATTTTAAAACCTTGTGCATAAGTTTCTACATTTAACTACAATTTTTTTCCCATATTTAGCCTGGCTGATATGTTGGATCTATCAATGATCCATACAATTGAATATTCAAGGATGTGTCGTCGTAGTTTTCCCAATACTAAGGTGCTAACAGCATGCACAGTTTGATACCAATGGACGCCGTTGTCCTCAAGTATTATCCTACGTATGTAAATTTGTCGCTTGTCGTTTTGAGTCTCATATTTAACTAATGGATATTGCGAGAAGTTTAAATTTAGATTATATTACTGCGGGCTCCCTAATGAATTAAAAGTATTGATATTCTACAATATCGGGCTTCCAACAAATGTACAGACAAAAGTATGTCTTTATTTATATAGATACTAAAGAAGTCAGTCTGCTACTAAGTTTAAACAAACTTTATTTTCGTAAAAACTATTATTTAATTTATGCATTTACTAGTTCAGTGCACGTCCTTCACAGGCGAATGAAAACATTTTTAGGGTTAGGGTTATCTTTTGGCACAAATATGTATATTATTGATAAGATAGTGTTTGTTCCTATCTTTTTCCTTTGACACGTTACTTATAACTCAATGTTTTAGTAGGCCTATTTTTAGTTTTTATATTTTTATCGTTAGTCTCTATCTATTGCATTATCATGTCGCCTAGTCTTGACAAATTTGTTTACATTTTTTTACATATCAATACACGCACTTTAAAAGAAAAGTAAATTGTGCAGACCGAATTATAAGTTTCTACTTTTTCAAATGATAATTAACAATTTCAGATAGCCTCCAAAATATTTACCGCTCCAGTGAAAATGTTTGAAGCGTTTCTCTGCCAAATCGAACAAACACCTTGTTGAAGCAGTAAAAACCAGGTTTTGGAATGTTCATGATTCCGTCTTTGATATTGAAAATAAACTTCTTATAGCTTTTTATCATAAACATAAATTTTCACCGACATATTTTCGGCCGTTTTCTTAAAAAACGAAGGAGTTGTAGAAATTTACCTTTTTTATCCTCAAATATGGCGGATGGAAATTTAATATTACTAATGAAACTCTCACGGCTGTGTATAACAAAGACCGAGAAGTGGATCCTTCCTTTTTCTTGTGAAAAACGAACAAATAATAGTGACTGACACAGGAATTTAGATGACATCGGTTTCGCATTCCCTGATACATGAAACGTTAATAAAATTTGCTATCAATCTTTCGTATAGAATTTTCGGACACAATTATCATTTTATAGAAAAATAATATATTGTGTAATTATGTATTTTATTGTTACATAAAATAAATATGATTGGCTGACTATTGAGAACGTTCAGTACAAATTATCGCAATCAGTATTTCGAAATGTACTAATTCGAAACAATCACTACATTTCCCTGCTGCCTATATTCTATTTTATTCGATAATAGACAGAATTATGAACGATGCCTTTTCCGTACTCAAAATTTGATTCCGAAATTATACAAAATGTGTTAGTATCGGCCTCGTGTCTTAAATGCATTCACTATAAAAATGGTATAGTTTTTTTTAATTGCTACCATCATAACGGGTAAATATAATATTTTATGAATTTTGACGCAGTCTTTTATACCATTCCAATTAAAAACTTTGGTTTATTGTGTAGGCATACCAACTTGCCGCACTGTAATGCAAGAATGGTTGCACTAACGTCTTAAACGGCAGTTATTTGGATTTTATTATCGTTTTTTTTTGTAACAATTGTCGAGAATTCTGCTGCAATTTGTATGAAACGAGTACCAGGGTTTTATACTTAAAAAAATTCCCGACTAAGACTTCTTTCACACGCTATTTATTTTCATTTTATGGCTCACTCCCTAATTCTTTTACTAAAACTATCCTCTCCTTGTGATAAATTTGACTCTTTATTTCATAATCGTCAGAGAAAACATAATTTGGTTTACAATCAATACATATAGTACAGATATGCGCATTCAGGCTTGTGTCATATTCATCTGAAGGAAAATTTATCCATTATAGAAATTTTATCGTAAATGTAAAAAAAAATGGATTAATATCCGTTTTTTTTGTATAACAGTCGTTACGATTGAATGTGTACTTATTTTACAAAAGGATTATAAAAATTGATGCCTATACAAAAATTTGTTTTTAATGTAAACCAAATCACGTTTACATTGAAGAATGGAAATTAAAGGTTTAAATATATCTCATTTATAAACAAAAACGGTCTTAAATAATAACAAAAAAATCACATTCTTGTAAGATTATTTTGTATTCATTTTGTAATTATGTATGAACATTGTTGTATATTTTTAAAATGAAATTATAAACATGTATAGAGAAGTGGACTTACAGGGCCTCCGAGGCATATCTGAAAATCGGCGACAAACGTGTATTGCTTGCAGGTTCAAAATTTATTTTTTGACCCTGCCACGCAAATGTTCGTTTATATTTTTTTTTTCTATTTTCCCCCTATTTATAGGTCGGTAATATTTCAACGGCAGTACATAAATCAGATAATTCAGGTTCTGGCATGTAGTAAGTTTTGTGATATGGGAACGTTAGTGCATGGTGGAGTAAGGAAACCACATTAAAAATGTTGTGTAATGCTGTTTATAAATCGTCGTTAAGTCATACATATGTTACATCATTTGTCTACGAAAAAATTGAAAAAGTAACATTTATGTTTTATTATCTCGGTTTTCGTTAATTATTCTCATAACATAAATTACATGCCTTCCTTACTTAAACTTAATGAAGTCAAACATACGAGTTTCAGAAACACGTTTTAACTCTAGCAATGTAAATCACGTAGAACTTCGCGTTGCATGTGAGGTTGTTTTGTTTAATACTTTGTTTTCATTAACTTAGTTTGCATACTTAATCGTATGTTTTTTTTTGTTGCAGAAGGCGAAAATAAAGTTTGGCTGCGCAACTCCTCGCATTCGCCTCTTCCCCACACACGGTACGTATACGACAGAGGCACTTTAAAGCAAATCTCATTCCCCGGCACGCACTCCTTCCTAAGACGCATACTTCAGCTAGACTTTCCAGACCCTTCACTTTCTCACGTAGTTACCGAACGTTAAATTTTAACAATGGCATAACTGGCGGAAATTATGTTTAACTAACAGTTGGGCTGGAGAGGCCATTGCCATTATTTATTACGGAATCGTAACGAGCGTAACCTCAACTAAAAGAGACCAAAAACACCAAAATGGAAAATCTATTATTTTAGTTGATAAACTATTTATAATTTTCGTTGAATGAATATATCGCAATAATTTTCAAACAATCAAAAAAAACGGGAGATGCCTGAGCTACAAAATGATAGGCGAATTTAGAAAAATATGTTGAGATGAGAGGTAGAGAAATTACAAAATCTATATCACAATCGCCCATAGATGAGAAAAGTTTCTGGGTAAAGTGTGCGGATTACACGAAGACCATTTTAAAAGGAATGCACACTATTTTTATTTAAATTTATCAACATCTCAGTAATTTATGGAGTTTATAGATCCATCCTTTCCGCTCGTGTCCAAATTTATTTCAACCCATTACCCTTAATAGTAATAGTGATGCTGTCATAGCATGTACTAGAAAACATCCACAAGAGGTTGAATGTGGTGTATGGCGCTGTTGCTGTTGATCGGAGTGCAGTTAGTGGGTAGGCAAGCAGATTACGTGGTGAAAGAGGGTACTCCAACATTAGGGATACTCCTCGCAGAGGCAGAGCACACATTGCAGTAACGCCTGGGCAAAGAGTTAACCACATGGTTGAGAGGGATGGGGATTATGAGGAAAAATGAAAGTTTGTTCCTTAGGAATGTATCTATACAATAAAAATGGGAAAGCTGTAGGATGAAAAGGAAATTTTAAAATAAATGTTGTGCATTACTTTTGGAGTGACCTTCATACCTTAGCTGGCATGAAAGCAACATTTTCGAAGTGATTAAATGTGACAAAGTTGTCAAACGTTCTGCACGTAATACGGAAATGTTAGAAATTCTAAGTGTAAAGCACAGAACCATAATTATTTTGAGTTGATCAGCTATACTAGTATATGTAATATACATACGGGACTAAATTATCATTACTGACTTTGTTCAGATGATAACCTAGATTGTATTTTGATCCGATGAAACTGCCAGTAGAATTTATATTTTAGAACTTATATTGGGAGCCATATTCATAAGACCATACCCGAACCACGTATATTAAAATGTTGTTAAATTAAAATATATACTTATAAGATTCCATATATTTTATTTTTTAAATATTTTAATGTTGAAAAAAGTTATTGAGGTGGAGCAAATAAATTAATTAGTGTGAGGTTTAGTAGCAACAAAAAATCAATTATTTATTTTCTATATACAGTATTAGGCTCGAAGCATCAGAGAATTCTGGGCTGAATAGCGTAGGCATCACGAATATTGAAAAAGAAATAGGGTTCGGACGGTGCATATTTTAATTTGAGTGCCCCTGACTATCGTTCCTTGATTGGTCCCAATCTGGCGTTCCTCGGCGGCTGCGGGATGTTCAATTCCCACCAGCTGACGTTCCTCAACGACAAAGAGCTGTATAATTTTCTCCATAATACCACAACAGTAATACATTTTTCAAATAGTAACAGTTGAGCGACTTGCTGTATTGCTGAGTTTAAACTCCAATATAATAAATAAATATTATATCCGACACATCTTGATTGATTGGCGATTCATCTTACTTCGGGCATATGCCTTTTATGGACAAACATCACATTACCGCCACTTTCTTGCGACTACCGTGTACACACCCTGTCCCTATTCCACTTTTTACTAATTTCCTCCTCTTGTCCTTGATTTAGCATCGGCTGTCCTCTTCTATTCAATATAACAAAGTAATAAAAAATAATGAAAGATCTACCCTGCAACTACGACGGGTGACTGATTGGTGATTCACTGCGCCGATCTTCAATGTACTTGTTCTACTTTTTGTTAATTTATTTTATTTTACAGATGACGAATATATGATGAGCAGAAAGCTACTCATATAAATTAGAACTTAATTATAATAAATAAATTTTATGCAATATGCCAGCCCCACCAGCATTGGTACATACGTCTACTACAATGATTAATTTCCAGGGATAAATGTTGTTCTGTCATTCCAAAGTATTTATATTTGATTTATTTACAGCCTTATCGTCAGCGATATCTTTGATTTTATGAATTCAGACTTATCTGAACGCACCGTGTTCTAGTTGAAGTCCCGTGACTGAAAACCAGAGACAATAATTTGAATCGCTAAATATCCACGTGAGTTTCTGAAACTTTAAGGTCAGCATATTCTCCGTAAATTACACACACCATCCGAACGACTAGTAATCGAATCATACAATTTATATAGAAAACCGGAAAGCATTTAAAATATATTCGAAGTTTTTTTATTTGGATGTTTACTTGGAAAGAAATGAAATGCGTTAAGCTAATTACTAAATCTCGCTGTTACTCGAACTAATTCTGCTAATGTGTTTAGTTACTACTGCTATCTTGTAAATAATGGGATTGTCTCGCAGGCAACATGCTTTCATATTACTGAAGTTCAAACTGAAACGAATCGAAACTATCTCCCGTTAAAACAAATAACCGGTTAAATTTAAAGAAAATTGAGAGTTGTTCTAAATACTGAAGGGCGTGACTTCACGTTTGATACGAGTATATTGAATGGCTGACTTACACAATGAGTAGAAACCGGCCGTTTTCGGTGTCGCGCCAGCGAGGTCATGAGGTCGATACCTTGTTGCGTGGGCGTGATTAACAGGCAGTGCCTAGAACTTTAGTTATGCTACAGAAGCAGCAACTAAATAAACATGAATCAAATTAGCATATTATATTGATAATTAAAAGTTATATTCACTAGAAAAAAAACTATTACAGTTTGGCAGTACTAAAACCAATACCGAAACGTCGAAAAAGATGCATGATGGACTGGAATTGTATGACATGCAAATTAGTTTTAAAAAATATTCGCAGGAGTACAAGAACGAAATATTCACATATTTCTAATCAATCAATGTAATTTGATTAATTTATGAACCTATATAAAGTATCCAAATGGATATCTCTCGAGTGATCTTTTCATATGCGAAGAAAATGGCACGCATGTGAAATATTCTTCGTGTTCTTAAATGACACGACCACATTTTATCCCACGTGTAATCGATTTTTTTTACCCTTTAAGATATGAATAAAGTGATTTAAGTGCAGAATTACATTAACCGAACTTGTAACGGCTGTTACACGTCTTTATCGTTAAATGTATAAAGAAAAGTGACGAAAGTTTTCACTCCTTTCGAATAATATCAGCAACAGTTATTTCTGGACGGTGCTTTGTAATAGTATTATTTTACTTAACGTATCCATTTTCCGTATTAAGACATTCATTCTAAACCTGCGCAGTTAAAGTGGTCGTTAAAGTGGCCTTTTGTGGGTATAAAAAAGACCAGAGGATGCAACTTGATATAAAGCGGACGGAACGATACTGTGAAAATTCGAACAAAAAGGAAATCCACGTGACAATGACGACGTAAACATCAAATTGATAAGTTTTATGGTAACAAGGAGACAGCTAGACATCTACCCCGTTAGAATTATGGATTCGAAGATATATTATGGGAAGCATCTATTGTTCAAAAACGATCAAATTGTCTGTTATCATTGATTCGTAGAAATATTCTGTTTCATTGGATTAATCCTGAAAGTAAATTAGCTTTATCACAATATAAAGAAGCTGACTACTCAGGAGCACGTGGAAGAATTAAATTATTGGACGACAGCAAGTTAATAATATATTCATTATAAATTTATTTAATTCGTACACGGGTGACGAAATAAGTCATTTGAGAATATTGTCTTCCGTAGTGCAGTTTTTGTTTATAATTCTTTTCTTAGAGGCATTCAAGGTTATGAAACTAATAGCTGAGTGGGACGTTTCCTGGAAGAAACTCAGAACGGGCGACTTGCATTCCTAATATAGCACCGGGGTCGGGAAGAGATAATATATTTCTCAATAACGACATTCTTTAATTTCTGTTTTGACCCATCAGTCACATCGTTCACTGTTAATATATTTTTCAGTGTGTCTGTTGGGAGCTAAAAATTGACGATATCTAGAAGACACGGATTCTTCGTTAATATGGATATATTGTTGCAAATAAATTGCTTCTTGCAGGGGGGTAAATGTTATTAGTTCCGATTTGAGTTTAATTCTAAAGATTCTCGTCGAGGAGACCTTTTTGCGATAGGTTCCCCAGCGGTACGTCTGTAATTGGATTCTCCTCCCTCACGCCTGTTGGAATGTTGACAAATACCCCGCGTCTCTTAAGCAGCACCAAAAATTGCTTCACATTTTCGTGTTCTTTTTTTTATTTGTAGTGACAATTAAGCTGTTTCGTAATTTTTAATATAACTCCACAGTAATATTTTTCCAGGTGTTTATGGTGTTTGTATAAGTGTAAATCGAAACGTTTTATGAAAATATGTTTCAAATAATCCTGTAATAAAATTATTTTGTTCGATTTTCGTAAGCATAAAAAGATATACGTCTTTCTTGGGGTTTTTAATCTTTCGTTTAAACCAGGGGATTTTAAATCAAGCCGGCACACCTAGGTCTGGTTTGAGGGCTGTATGGCTAGTTTCACACTTACCCGACAACAGTTTAAACTACATTTTAGCCGGCCACAGCTCCTTGCTAGCTCTCTTCACATACAGCCGGTTGTCGGCCCGACATATTTCTACGAATATGGAGCGTGATAAGTTATTACCTTGCATAGTCTGGTATAGATGTTATTAAAAACAAACAAAAAATAAGGATGCAATTGGTTTGTCCAATGATTATGAAAAGAGACATGTTGGGGGCATTCTATGTTCCCTTGAGGAGTTGAAAAAATTTGAACACAGGTTTTTTAATGATTTTCGTACGGGTATTGAAAATTTCGACGGTCTTCTTACAAGGATAGAAAAATCCATTCAAAGCCACAACACATGATTCAGGGAATGAATCCCCCATACAAATGTTGCAAATCACAATCGCAAAAACAGTAAGTTATATTTATCTAATATTTATTTATTATAATAAATTATATTTGCAAAACGTCAGACGTTAAAGAAAACATACAATAAAAATTTTACCATCACAATTCATTTCATCCCTACTTTCGAACTTTTCAGATGGATTCTAAAATTTTAAGAAAAATAAATAATAAATTCGACTGTTTAGTGAACGCTCAATGTCAATCCAAACAGAGTTTTAATTATCGCGTCTCGTGAGGTCTAAAGTTTGTAGAATGAGTAAAATGGAAGATTTTTCACAGAACTTACATCCTTAATTGATACTGTAAAGGATTGTAAAGTTTTACATAATTTTGTTCTGGAAAGTGACGGCTAGAAATTGACGGACACTTTGTCTATAAATAGGTTTAGGATTACAATCAGAAGTGGATGAGTATTTCAGAAAATAACGTAAGAAACGCGATGATGATTACTTTTTAACTCACACGGACCCAGTAAAATGGCAGTTGTCTTACATTTAATATATTGGAAAACATAACTGGCAATTAAATATATTAATAAATATATTTTTTGGAACTACCCGAATTTCCAAGCTGTTAAAATTAGTTTTAACAAAATCAATATAGGTTCTTTCTTTATCTTCCATATTTTCATATCCATTTCTCAATTCTCTGCAAAATTTCTTGCCAAGAGTTTCTATTCTCTAATCTGTATTTATGCATTTCTCTACTTTTGTTCCACAAAACGAGTCGATCACGAATTACATTTATAAGTAGTTGTACATCCTCCGTGATGATAATGGAAAAAATGCATATGACGCATATTACGAACCAGGAAAAATGTAGACTAGACGAATCGGACCGGGTAGATGTGAAACTCCCCATAACTTAATCACCCTCTAGGCTGACGCACTTGGACGACAGTAGGAGAACCTGACCCCCTAGACAACAGTCCGACTGTCGGCTGCAGGGTTAACGACGATACCGTGCCGGCCTAGTGTGAAACGTCTCATAAGTTTTTAACCCTTTCTGTTGTGAGTCTGATGTCGTTTAACCGATTGTCGGGTAAGTGTGAAACGAGCCTATGACGTTGTACATACGGCAAGAGTTGTTGGCTGTTCTCATTGGACCACTCTACCACCTTGTCTCACCCCACCCCCTCCCTAATCTGGTGGCGGCATGTAGTAGGCAAGTTGCGTCCCTACAATCAAACCTGATTTCTCGTTATAGGAAGGGCGTGGGACAAGTACCCAGAGCCGGACTTACCTGCCGAGTGTAAGACAGCTTAAGCTTCAACTCGGAGACCCTAGTCACTCATTTGATACCTTTCTCACCCTCCTTTCCATCCATTCTTTTACTATTAAAGGGGATAGGCCAAAACGTAACTATCGCTCATTTAGTCCGTCATTAAAATAAATAATAATTAAAAAAATTAAAAAAGCCACTCTCTTATAGTAAAATACTTTTTCCATACACTATTCCTACTGGGTCGTGTTGAAACTTATATATAGTTGGTTCTCCATCAGCACACTGGAATACAATGGCGAGTGCTGTTAGTCATGTGACCGTGAATACTTGCGCATAATGCATTCTTATTTTCGTGTAAGCCGCCAGCTTGCTAAAGACATTCGTTAGGTAAGGGCACGAATGCTTATTAAGGGCCACAAAGGCTTTTAACGACATTGTTCTAAAGCACCGACCAACAGTATCGCGTTAAAAAGGAAACAGCTTCTTTACAAATGTACGTGCGTGAGACACACACTACTGTAATAGAAGCTCTTCTCTTCATGTTGGCCGTTAAGATACCAAGCCTTTGTAAGAATATTGATCTGTATTAAGATGTTCCATTGTGTTCGAGTCTAAACTAGTTCCAGAGTAAATGTGATTCACGGAATGGAATTTTAATCCTCCGCATCATTTGCCGCCCATTCACTCCTCCAGGGAACGTTGCTTCGCTAGCTTCAATACTTATTGTAAGTATTTATTGATTTCCTAGGCGTGTTTTACTAACCAACTCTAAAATGTTATGAGATCATTCACCAATTAGTTTCAATGGCAGCTACTTTTTAACGTATACCGTTGTGCCATATTCACGTGTAATAAAAGATCTTTGACGGTTATGACCAATAATACATTTTTTCACCTTAACTTTTTAAAATAACTTTTATTTTTTAAAATAATTTTTATTCTTCCTCGCAGACAAGTGGAGATTATTACGAGAATACTTCCATGCCATTAAATATTCGATTACCGAATCTCAAGAATGTCAAGAATCCATCTTCTTTTAATATCTCCGCTCAATGGATATTAATAATATGACGAAATTTAAGACTTTTAAAGCCGGATATTGCACTATTAACGCCACAGGGTCGTTAGTATGTGAGGTATTTTCCTTTTATTTGCATCTAACAGATTGAAAAAAATATCTCAATTGATGTTTTCACAGGAAACTTAGTAAACAAAAATATTTTGGTTCAATAAGCCATCAAATAGGTCATAAGTTCAAGTATCTGAGGTGTTTTTAATACCAGTCGTGTACTTTAAATCCAATTAACCTAGTTTAGCAGTTGCACCATTGTTCTTCCGGAGCAGCGATATTATATTACTATTTTAACGAGTGATAATATAAGCTGGTTAAACACAATGCAGTTCCCTGCGTGGAAATTCGAGCTAATTTGGTATTACATCCCATATGCGGCGCTGCATGCCATCCACGACCGCGAAGGAAATGAAACAATTACTTCCGACGTTTATGAATTCGCATCATTGAATTATCTTTTGTATTGCAGCTATTTTCGGATATGTGTAACGGTGTGGCACTTGTAATAAAGAATTCAAGCGGAAATTCAATAAGATTCGTCTTAAAACAGCATAATCAGATTATAATAATACGTATATACCTATATATTCTGGTAATTAAAAGGAAATAATAAATTAATAAACAAAAATTTGGACTCTCATTGTTAGCGGCAGAAAACACACAAGTTGTACACAAGAATGTGGCAAGAATGCCATGTTTGAGATTATTGTTGGTTGTTGGCTCGTTAGAAGCGTGTGTGCTTCAGTCGTCGTGGAAGTTTACCTGTGACCAGACCAGAAGTAAAATATCCAGAAAGTACAACAGCTAAAACAATCAGAACAGTTTTTTTACCAGTCGCAGTCTGCGAATTAAATACGTAAATATTCAATGCTAAACATTTTGAGTGCAGAGTCTAAATTATTCTATTCGTGATTTAGACCATTGTCTTCGATTTTGGGAGCCAGCTACTGCATCCTGCAGTTAATAAATTTCGGAGCGAGCGAATAATATTTCCTAAACGAACAGTGAACCACTTTGTCAAACAGAAGTGTTATTAGAATCAGTGTCATAAAAATGGCCTGTATATAAAGTGTGTGTGTGTACGAACAAGCCAAATTTCCTTGAGTTCCAGAGACAGTAAGTTAAAATTCCACAGAAGTATTATTTGTAAACTCGTAAGTAAAGGTAATATCGTCAGATTTCGAATTGCGGTCAGAATTTAAAGTTCATATTTTATGTTTTACATTGTAATAAATCTATTGATGAAATAAGCCCATGATAACTTGATAAAATTTAATTGTTAACCAGTACTTTTTATTGAAGGCCCAGTAATCGACCCTGAGAAAGAGTAAAATTTATTGTCAAATATTAATTAATAATGTAAATTGAAGTTAATTTCTTAATAACTATTGCAATTCATTTGATAACTTATGTAAATTTAATTGTTTGTGCATTCATAAATTAATTTGTTTGTCTATTTAAAAATCTTGATTAATATTATAACATCCTGTCATTTCAATATTTAAATTACTAAAAATTGACGCATTAACGTGGGGATTTAACTTTCATTAATTGGTGATTACTACAAATTAGCGTCATCAACGTGTGGCACGTTTTAACATTGTTTTATTTAATTGTCTTTCATTTGTAATCACAACAACACATATATATATATATATATATATATATATATAGATCTGTGTGTGTGTGTATGTGTAAAAACAGAGTCACACAAGAAATGAACAATGCAACTGTAATATGCAATATGAATGTTAGATAAAAGAATTTTGGTTTTACAAATTATCGTAAAAATATTATTATTAAGTTTTATGCCTACTGACAGGCGCTTGAACTTGATCTGTGAATTTTCCTGTCCACCTCACCCTGTCGTGAGCTTTACCACCCTATATCTTCTTCTTTCTCCCTTCAGGTCATCTCGAGAAACTTAAAGTAATTGTGAAAAATAACTTTGTCCTAATATAAACAGCTCTGTGCTTACAGACATACGTATATATTTGAACGGCCGTCCAGAAACAATTTATCCTTAGTATGTCTCCGATCCTGTTAGCCTTTCTGTTAAAAACTAGTTATGAAGGCTCTTTTCTCATTTACTCTTCTTAGAACTCTTTACCATTATTGTCTACATTTTTTTCCAATTACACTCCTACATCCATTTCACACCTTTCCCGTAATCTCTTCTCCCTCTTTCGCAAAGTATACTAAAAATTTCTCAAACTGACAGTACATCGAATTTATCCCTTATTTCTTGTAACAGCACGTAACGTGCAACAAGTGTAAATATCTGTTAATGACTGTTTATTATACACACATTTATACGTTATGAAATATTTAATTGGATAAATTCATTTCAAACTGTATAAAAAACTATAAGAATATAATATAAAATATATATAAGCGAAGTGTCACTTTATAATCACTCTTCTGAAATTTGGTTCCAACATAACACATTCAGATTCGAAATTTTGTTAACGTCGTAAAAGTCTGTATTCCGTCACAAAATGGTATGTTATGATTAATGATAAATAGATTTGATGAACTGGGTAGGAATCGCTTTTCACTAACGTGCAAAATATTACTTCTTTCGAATATAAAATTACTGTATTTACGTACCTTAGGATAATCCACTCCATGTATAATAGGCTAATCAGATTCATGTAATTTTTAATGAATGTATCCAGAAAATGTTTTTTTTTTTGGAGGGGTCGATGGAAAGTCAGTGCTCCGCAATTTGATATGACTATCAGTTACATATGATTGTTTTGAACAAGCATTTCTTTGCACCCTAGTGATTGCGTCTGTCATCTTCAGCCAATGTTACTTCTTCATCGCAACCCCTCATTTGTTTTGATCTTAGCATATAGTGGAATTTAAATATTCTATTTTGTTCTTGGCTATCTAATTTGTCGTTTCTATTTATTATTTATGCAGATAAATTTAATGTGGTTATCTAGTATTTTACCTATTAAATTGTACCTCGTGGTGACGAAACGTAATTTCTGGTTTCAGCGGTAATAAATAGCTTAGGAGAAATCTTGATTTATCAAATTGATTGTTGTGTGCTAATTTAACTTATTATTGCCTGCGGCGACCACGGAGGATCCGCACGAAACGCCGACACTCGAGTGGAAATCGCAACGTCTACAAATGAAAATTGGTGAATTTCGAATGCGAAAAGTCCTTGAGGCGCGTCTGGCACTTACTGCACATACAGAACAGCTTTCGCGACACCGCATCCTGCGTGACGTCACTCTACAATATCCACATTTCAAATTGAACAAGACACTTGCGTGCTAAATTCGACAAAAGCTCTTCTCGGCGTACACATTTTCCTACAGCTTTCGTTGTTTAAATATTTTACAGGCCACACAATGATACAATTGTTCCAAATGGTGTGCAAAAGGTATTAAAATGAATGCCAATGCAGGAAATTTTATGCCTGCATTTATCGTGTTTAGATATTGATATTTGTTTAGTTACTTACAAAGCAACGGAATTTGTATTTGTGATTCCTTTACTCAAATATTTTGTGTATTTAATAACGTCATGATTTGACAGGTGGTAATTATGGTTATTTTTTTCCACTGACTGTCATACTGATGCTGATTTGCGCACCGTTACGAACCGAGCATCTTCCCGCCGCCGTCATGGGTGATTATTCCCCGCGAACAGTTGCTGGGGTAATCATTTTTATTGCAACTTTTGTTACCAGGAGCGATGTCGACGCGTTGCTATGGCAACGGCGCTTAGGCCTACCATTGTCCCCGACACGTCGTGGACAGCTCGCTCCTATACGCTCCATTGTTAGCTGTGTGTAACCCCTTGTTAGCTTCCACGCCAATTACAGTGGTCCAGGGATATGTATTATCTACACATAATCGAGACCGCGACAGCTCATTGTATCTGGTAGCACTTGTTGAGTCGTGTATTAATGTCCCGCGGAAGGTTCTCATACAAGTAGATGGCGCACGTGACGATTTACCCTTTTATTCACCTGAAATTATTTTTAACCAACCCTTACAGCTGAAATGATATTGAATTTAATATTTTTGTCTTGATATGTGAATAGTATTACATTCTCATTTAGATTTTACTGAGACTTTTACTCCATTGCATGTCTTGGGTTCCTCTAATAGTAGTGACTATTTCCACATTAAACCTTCTTTCTCGAATTTCGGTTGAATTGCGTTATTATTTAACGTTAAATGTAGAGAACCCCTTACACTTGCGTAATAATCTCACATCTATGTTGTAAGGTACTTACAATGTAAAGTCAGAGTGACGGAAAAGTAAATAAATATTTTTGGAGAAAGTCAACCAATTTTTTAAAAAAGGGAAATTTTGTGTTTATTAAGATTAAAAAGTTCTAAAACTGTACTATATTATATTTATCAATTTTTTTTCGTTTTGTATAATTCAAGTACTACTTTGTTTAATAAAAGCCATTTTATGGCCTCTTGTGCTTTTTAAAAGAATAATACTTTAGTATGTTTTTCGAAATGTAAACAATTAAAATTGAGAGGTAGATGAATGGAGCACTATTTGATAGTTTTAGATAAAGCTTGAACTTAACATTTATAATCTCTATTCCCTTTTTTTTTGAGTGACAGGCTAATGATAATCCATTAATCCATTAATAGCATAGCAAGGGATTTGAAACGGGGATGCGGAAGGAAGCTAAGGATTAACTAGGGCACCCGGGTTTTGGTTTAGGGATCCTACCAGGAATTCGCCTAATAAGCCCTAGAAAAACCTGCATCAGGTAGGTCGGGCATTGGGTACTTGTCCCACACACTTCCGATGGCGATAGTGGGGTCGCATCATTCCTTTCTCCTTGCCTCGACCAATTTAAGAGGTCGACTATTCCAATGGGAATAGCGGACACCTCTTACTCTATGCTCAAGGTCTGCGACCTCGGAACATAAACCAATGGTTGCCCTCTCCGTCGGCTCAGAAAGGTTCTGCCTGCGAAAGATAAAAAACATCTCCCACAGGTCATCATCCTCTCTATTTCCTCTACGTTTTTTTTTAGAAAAAATTGTATGTGTATAAAGTTGCAACTGTAGGCATGATAGTTATAAATCTTCCAAAACGGAACAAGAAAATAATTTTATATCATTCTCAACCAACAAAAATGAAATCCAGTACATTTTAGCACCTTTGAAACATGATAATGTAAAACGTCCTTGTTATATCAATACAATTTAGATAAAGAAGTAGTCAATTAACAGACAAAACTAAGTAATTAAATAAATACCACCTCATCGGTTCTGCAATCCTTTTTGCTTTCGTTAGGGGTAAAAAATGTCGACTTATTTTCTCTCTGTAAATACGTTAAAATGAAGGCCTGGCGTGACACGAAGTCTCTTTACGCCGAAACTGTAAGTAATTGTTAGTTATTACCTTGCAGCAGCCGCGCACCGATTGTAAATAAAAAGTTTTGCATACAAATTACGCGAACCTATTTCCCTAAATTTCAGTATACCATAACAGTTAAGTGTATAATGAATACTGCCCTAATTTTAATTAAATAACGAATTAAATGGCCCAGTATGTAGGTTGGAAAAATAGCGCTTCAAGGTTTTCCCATACTGAATATTCTTAGACAACGAGTACGAAATAACTATATCGTGTTGATCCTGATACTAAATTACACATTACGTAACATAAACATTAATTTATAAAACAGCATAAAAATTTAAAACCACCTCAATTTTTTTATTCTAAAGTGTCAAAATAAAGCTTTCATTTTTCCTCTGCGAGTTTTTACAAATTTGTAGTTTTAAATATGTAGTTACATATCCGATGTTTATAATGTTGTAAACTCAGTCGTATAGCCGATTGGCACTGTCTTACAATTGCGTATTTGGATTGCGGAGGAGTAATACCACGAGGCAGTAAATACACATACATAATAATTTAAAACGGAGGGCTCTGAAATGAGCAAGTAATTCGTATTGTTCTTAAAAAGTCTAATTTAATAAAACCTGACGAAAGCAACAAGGTTTGCAGAAACATTGTGTGGTATTTATATTATCACTTAATTTTGTCTGTTGTTTGGATTCTTATTACTCTAATTTGTATACTTTCAACACAAACTTTTTGTTTCTTATAATTTGAACAACATTTGTGCTGAAAAGTTTGCTTGATATCGACCTCGCATTACTTTGAGCAATTTCAATACTTCGTTGATCACCCTATAAAATTCTTTATTTCATTAACTGCAAGATCAAAAACTGTTTTAGATTTCATAATATGAAAGATAGTCAAATACAAACAAAATTAATGATGATCTAAATACCGCACAACGTTTCTGGGACCCTTGTCCCTTTCTTCGGGTGCTAAGAAGAGCCTAGAGCGACACAACTACACTCGTTAGTTGACAAAACTGTTTTAGCTTTCAGTTTCGTCGGATACTGTTAAGATTTTGCGTTAGGCATTAGACGCAAATTTTACTTGTCTGAAAAAAAAGGTTTTCTTTTTTTAATGCTGAATTTAAGTTTTCTTTGGAATTTTAACAATCAGCCGGGACACGCTTGAAATTTTTACAAAATTAATTTTGATTCATTTATTTATGAGTTAGCTATTGAGTAAACGGAGCATTTTTTAAGGTAACAGGCTACATGAGGGTAATACACGTTGGGCAACTCCCCTTTAATAGCATAGGAAGGGATTTTAAAGGGGGGATGCGGAAGGGTAGAGGAAGGTAGCCAAGGGTTAACTAGGCCCCCCCGGCTATATTTTAAGGATCCTACCCGGCAGGGAAAACCCTAGAAAAACCTGCATCAGGTAGTTCGGGGAATTGGGTACTTGTCCCACGCCATTCAGATAGCGGGAGAGGAGTTTGCCGTGGGGACGCAGCATTCCCTTCTCCGTGCCTCGACCAGTTTAAGAGGCAGCTGGCTGACTATTCCAATGGGAATAGAGGACAACTCTTACCGTATGCCCAAGGTCTGTGACCCTGGAACATGCACTCTCAGAACAGCACAGGCCGAGGTGCCTCGGCTTGTGGGAACATTAGTTCAAAAACGGAGAGGAAAAGGCATCCCCAAAGGTAGCCCCTTCGTATCTCTCCTACAAGGTTCTGCCTGCGAGAGAACATCCCTCTCAGATATTGCCTGCGAGAGAATAGCCCTCGCAGGCCTTCAGATATCCCTCCCAAGTTTAAGGATCAAGTCTTTTAAACGTATATATTATAATAATTACTTGGATCACCTTATACGCATTTAAATAATAAATACTCCCAAACATATTTACAATAATAATATTATGCATTTACATTGATATGTAAATAAAAATTATAGATTTATTCATAATTGAAATTCGGGCATATATTTCACCTGAAACATACCTATTCTTGGTCCAACAATAGGCAGATACCATTCAAGAAATCCATATACATATTTTCCATTGTAGAAAGCTGGTGATGAAAACCCTCTCCGTCCTTATCGGTGATAGCTCCATGAATATCTGGGAAAAATTCCAAGTGAGAGTGCATGAAGAGGGATTTTAGAAGACATTATGCGTCCCAGAAATAGCAACTACATGGAAACTTTCTTCTTTACGATTTGCAGTAACATTGCGCGATATATATATTTTTCAGTCTGCTTTATCCAGCCGATTTAACAGTACTCAGTCATTATCGATTGCATTTGTGACCCCTGAATAATTAACTTAGTTGAGTTCAACAGTACTGACGTTGGTTTTTATTTGTTACATGATTTCACAAGATTGCCTTCACAAAATTTTCGTGACTCCCAGTTTAGTACGTAATGGACTAAAATATACTTTTTTGGGATTTACTATTAAGACATGTGACTTATTTTCCTGTTGATGGACAAACGATTACGTTACACTTTTGTGACTTAGTGAAACTTCTATAATATAATAATTTATGTCGAAAAAACGGTCAAAATTTGTTATAAATGTTTAATAATACTTGTTACAATTATTTCTAATGTAACTTAGGGAGAGGGATTCGCATTTGAGTTAATAACATTTGGGACAATATTTAATTGTCTGTTCCTCGTAATCCTAATATTAATTATTTTACAGACGTTATAATTAAAAATCTATTCTATGTTGTCCAATTCACACAAACAATTTTTAAGGTTTCACGTGAATAAACCTTCCCAGATAGATATTAATCAGACATTTAATTGGAATTTAGTAAATAAAATAGGCATAATTAAAATAAAATACGTATTATAATATATATCAAACACGAACATGTCTTATCCCGTTTTTGGGAAACCATCAGGAAACAAATTAAACATCTTCTTATTGTCAAGTTTATTATAAAAATGCAAAAAGAAACATATTTATCATAATTTTAAAAATGTTAAAATATTTATAATAAAATGTATATAATAATATTTATCAATATTATATAATATTTAATGAAGTAGTCGCAAGAAACACTCATTATTTTCCTTCCACAAACGTTAAAAAATAAAATTATGTGATGTATTTTTTAAATATTATCATATATAATGTAATACTAATAATAAATATATAATATATTGAAAAATTTATAATTTTTCTTAAATTATGTAAAATATGTGTTTTCTTGATATAAAAAAAAATTGGAATCTAAATCTGACAACAACCAGAAATTAAAAATTATTTTCAATTTGTCACTTAATGAAATCTGGAAGACAGGATAAGACGTTGTTTTTTGTGTTTGCTATATAGATTATACTTAATTTTTCTGACGTAATGGCTGTTTCATTTATTTATCCCTGCACGGTTCTGTTTTTCGGCGCTTCTACATAATGCAGAATATATGTCTTAATTAAAACGTAAAGCTTCATACAAGTAAAATGTTCTAAAGACAAGTAAGAAAGGACGCTAAATTACCATTTATCAGTAGAACTGTGCAGTAGATTCAGAGTTAAACATTCTTTGGCAAAATCAGTGCCATTATTAGTCCCGGGACACATTTTTCGACTTTCATATATTATTTTCAGTTGTCTATTCCGATCTAGTTGTTCTCGTTTTTATTATGTTTCTATATCACATATCAAAACCTCGTACGTTCCACTACATTATTGATATACATATGTATGTGTGTGTTTGCAATTATATGAATATCTAATAAATTTTAGAGGTAGCGTATATTGGGGTACTGCAACGTCTTATGATTTAGTTTCAGAAAAGTTGTCCCAAATAATAAAAAGGCCGCTAGCTAACCCTGACTCAGTTATGGAACGCTTACTTGAAACGTACGAAGAAAGCAGGTTTTCAAAGAAGTGACAGCGTCAACTGTTTTCCCCCCATATCTTTTAACATATCTCGACAACTAGCGGTACCATTACACAACGCTCAAGTTTCTAGCTGTCAATAAATTTCCCGAAGATTTGTAACTCATAAGGAGACCGATAAGCTGTTCTAAAATTAATTTGAAATTATGTTTCCAGTTTTTTCTAAGAAAACAGTTTTTCAGACTGCTTTAAAAAAATGAAAGTGCGCTTGTGCTGACTACATTTAGCCGGAATTAGTTTTTAGCATATTTGAGGTGCGTAAATAGCAACGAAGATAATCAGAGATTTAGTTGTCGTTTAGTTTTAATGCTGTTTCCATAACCATCTTGAGAATGGTGCGTGTACTCTAAATCACAAATAGGAACGTCCATTTAATATATTCGTATTCAGGTACGGGCGCCGTTCATTTTTTCTATTAACAAATTAATGTTTTATTTGCTTGACAAATATATTCTAAAACTTTCTGGCACATTGGGATATATCAACTACGGATCACTTCAAAAGTATCTTTTATTTAGTGAAAATACGTAATAAAGATGAAATCCTAATCTTTTTCTCCTCTTAATGATACGGATTCATTCCTGATCTAGATTTTGCATTTAGTTTTTGGGGCGAACATGTGCAGAGAGCAATATACTCAGAGAGTCTTGATAATCATTTATAACTGGAGAGAAATAGTTAGTCGTCTCAAAATATGATTCTCAGTCGTCCACTGATCTGGGGTCGTTGTGGAGGTAGACCGGAACTAGCCGAACCTTTGTTATGGCAACTTGTTAGTGGAAAAACTGTTCTGATAAACAGTAGCCTTGCTCTCTGTATATCCCGTTCGTAATAATTCATTGAAAGTTTTTAACAATGATAATAGCGTTGCGCCAGTTTTCCTCCATGTGATAATTCCACCCTGACGTCAATACTCCCCTTAAATCTTCTCCCATTTCCTACTGCGCTTCTCATACGGCTTGATATTTCTCACGAGGTATGTATACCTGTGCATTTCCTACACTATTTCTAAAAATTGACAAGAAAATTCGATGGATACTAGTGATACAAATCAACGCAATTGCAGAATGAGACCTCAAAATATGAGAGACTGAGACAGAGATGGCGCTGGTAGGCACAAACGGGCAATCTTGCTCCAAGTGTTACCAGTTTGGTGACTTACTATGAAGTTTCAACCTCGTTTCTTCTATATTTTGTTTGTTTATATCAAAAAATTGAAAGGAATAAAATTAATATTAATTAAAGTTATTACAAAATATTTCGTTGGTACAGGTTTAACTGACACCTGTAAAAGCGGAAGTAGATTCGACATTAATCGAGTCTTCACCATTGTTTTCAACCGTTAGAAAGTTGGAAAGTGAAATCAAACGCTGTCGTGATCAGTGAGGACGTGTACGACCGAGAAAATAATCGTAAAAATCCTCAATACAGTGTTGAACAATCGCCGGTTAAAGCAACGCGAGCTTGTTATGATTATAAAGAAAAATTGTATCATTATCAAGGAGAATGTCACTAATAATTAAGATGTAAATAGAGTAACAGAAGGAGGCGCTCATGACCTGGTTCAGGCTACTGTACATAACGACTAATGATAATAAGATATTGGAAGATTGTGTCCACAACATTTAACGTGAAGACTTATGTATGAAAAACTATCGGAGATAGCTGTAGACCAAAATTAATATCGTGAATTTATTATTACACTCCTGAGTCAAAACAACAGTCCAAGCAGCAGGTTGAAACTGGTTGAAATGCTCCGATGGAGAATACAGCGGTAAACGTCATGACGACTGGGATGTTAATGATGCGGTTCCCATAGAAAATAATCACCGGTAAATATTATTCCGCATTATGGAAGAAATTGAAGCATATTGTTAGAATAAAACGTTCTCATATGGAGAAAGCAAAGTCTTATTTCCGTCACGACAATGCTCCCACTTGTACGGTCCTAAACTGCCATTCTGATCGATGATACAGGTACAAAATCCGCCATAATGATCTCTAAGCGATTATCTCCTATTCCTGAATCTAAAGAAATGGTTTGCTAATCGAAGAAAATCTTGTACAATGAACGTGTAAAGAAGTTTGAATAACGATGGACTAAGGGAAACTCATTTCTTGCCATGGAAAATTATCATCCTGTCGGTCGTCTGTCACTAATGGTCCTGCATACTCTGTATGTGGTATAGTATAAAATATATTTATATTTCGACATGTGATCAATTTGGCTATTTTACTACAAAGAACTTGTAATTAAAGTATTATTGAAGCGTCGTCTACTATGTTTTGAAAAAACTCGAGGACGCGCTGCTTAACACTACAGCGTTTGTTTAAAGTTAATGCGGATAAGGTCTACTGCAGGCACCTTGTTCTAGACGTCTTGAGTGTGTGTGTTTGTGGTGGAAGGGGAGACCTGCTGCGGAAGTGAAGCATAAAGATAGGAAGACCCCGCAAAGCCAACGAAGCCGCGCTAGCGATAAGAACTCTCTCGTTAGCAGACTCTTAATTCTACTGCGAACAGTATGAAATTTTTTGTACGCTGTTACAGGAGTTGGATACGTTCCTTGCATATCGCCACACCAATTACAAGTCTTTCCGCGTGATATAAAAATTAAATATCCTCTAAATTTTTCAATACGAAGTATTTTGGTTAGTTCCTCGTGTAATAGGGTATTATAAAGAGACACTTCCAATGTGATCTCAAGATCGATTCAAAACATTGATGATCTAGTCTGTATAATTCTCGTACGTGCAATAAATGAAACTCCCTAAGGATTTCTGCTGTCACTTTAACAGAATCAGGTTTCAAAACTAAATAATTTGCTTCAGTTGGACTTTTATTTCACAAAAAGCAGGGCTATACAATAAAATTTTTGTCGAAGGTATCCTTTGCTTGAACGACTTATATAAATATATTTTTTATTCGGAAATGTCTTTATTATACGTCCTGTATTGCCAGAGTTACAGGACGTCAATAAATCATATTAAAAAATTACAATCTGTGTAGCTATATTGCACATAAATCCATTATGATTCTTTGCAGTAATTAAATATTAGAGCGTAAATTTAGAACATCCGCCAGTGTGCTTCCTATTTATTTACTATACTGATAATCCCCTCTGCTCACAATCATCATTACCATCAAATATGTCATTAATCAATGTAGCAAATTTCATCAAGAACGAAACCTCATATTAGGAAGCCTCAACGAGATTGACTACTCCCACCTCCCAATATCAAAAAAGACAATTTTTTTTTTAAAAAAAAGACAAAACATCTATTGTGAAATATAAAATAAACCAAAATGTACCATTTTTAGTTGATACGGCTTTAAATTAAATAAAAGTACTTCAACGTTAAGTATATAAATTACGATACACACAAATCTATGCGATGTTTACTCTCAGGTTTACGACGAACAATTAAACGTTTTAATATTTTATCACAATCATATTTCAGATTCACAGACTTCATAGTTTCAGTAGGAGACGCTTCATCAATACCTATTTAAATATAATAAAAAGTTACTTTCACAAATATAAGAATCTAGTTGGACTCGCCGATAAAATATCTTTGAAACGATTTGATATGTGTCACTATTACGGGGACTTTCTACCATGGGAGCATGACAGTAGATCGCGAAGTGTACTCTAATAGGTCGTCTACGTTTGTATATTGAACCTTTATTTCTTCTTTCATTTTTGTAATTTAACATTTTTCGAGATATAGTTGTCATTGTGATATCTCAAAAAGAAATTGATTTAGAGGTTAGTCTATTTCGTCATGAAAATATTAATTTTTTCTGAGCCATATAATTTTCATCTAACAATATGTCAGATATTCTTTGTATAGAATTTAATCATCTACCGTAATTAATTAATATAACGGCTGATTTCGTTTTTATTATTAAAAATAATTAATCTGGATTAGTATAAAATCCTAAGTTCATTGCGTTTCATTCGCCAAGTGTCAGATTAAGAATTGATTCGTGCGTTGAATCCTGAAACCATTGTTTCTGTTCCCCAAAGCATCTGAACACTTTGATTAGAGATCTCATTTGCTTTATATGCACATTCTATTGAGGCACGGTATCGGATTTTCTGCCTGCAGCTATTGCCTCTTCCATAGTTAACTATCTTGTCTCTGAAACTTTACAATTCGTATTCATTCTCCCCAATTATGGAAAGGTTAATTACTTGCAACTTGGCGAGGAAACCTTCGTGTATATACTTTCTGAAAAGTTAACTTTTGTAGATTCCTTCTTCAGTTACTTTGAAAAGTAAATTGAAAGTCAAAGCATAAATTAAAATCAGGGCCAGACAAATCTCACCTGTATTTACGAATAACTTGATAATAAATTCATACCCTAACATAAAATATATATCCTTTTTTTCCTCAAATGAAAAAACACTATTATTCATATTCAGTAATAATTTTTGTAATTAATATTTTCATGCCGTTTATACTGATTTTGTTCTCGGGTTTCATATCCAAATATAAAGCCGTAATCTTATGTTATCTATGGTTTGAGTCGTGAAGAAGTAGTTACCGCCGGCGAATGTCAATTCATCATCAATATTGCGCAATTGCTTAACATATTGTTATATTCGCTATATGAGCCCCAGTATTTCTGTATCTAATTAGATTTATTTAGTCGAATGAGGGTTCATCGGAAGTATGTACATACACAGGCACAATTATAAATAATATTTAAAATTTATATGCTAATTAATTTTAAAATATAAAAAAATTCTGAATAGACATATAATTAATGAAAATAAAACTACGTTACGTGGAGAAATAGAAAAGTTTCTTAAGGGCCAATAATTATGCTGATTGAAATTGGTAGGTTAATTAGTGATGAAATGAAATGAAAGGTGATAATGGAACGGGACATCGGGGGTGGACAATGATAAGGAAAATAAATTTTGAGGTGGGAAATAAAAAATTTAGTAAATATGCGTCTATGATTCTAAATATGAACAACTGATTAAAATTAATGAAAGTAAACAATGTCAACCGTTATTAGGTAAACCCAGTTTATGAGCATAATTTTGGCATCAAGATTGTCGAATGAAATGTGTAAGTCTGGCCGATTAACGGAGTAATGCGATTTAAAGTGTATTATTTTCTCCCAAAATACTAAATACACCAGGAAATAGTATCCCTTACATATATTACAAAATCCTTGGACATTAAACGGAGCTCAGATTCTATTAAATTTTGTTTTTAAGATTGCGGATTAAATTAAGATTCGGACCAGATATCAACTCAAATAAATATTGGGCGTGACCATGATATGGAATAGAGGACAGGGAGAAAGTAGAGCGTTCGATTTCTCATTCTGGAAGGTGAATTTTTTTTACAAATCCGTGTTCTAGTCGGAACTGAGATATAATGTTCATTGTAGGTGTTTTGAATGTTCATTCAACGTAATCATTTACATCGAGAGAACGGGAACCAGTGCTAGCTGGATGTACGGGATCTGACAAACCTAAACCTGACAGCAGAATAAGCTTATATTACTTATCGAAATCAGTAAATCAAATTTACAATTGGTTAAAATTGGGAAGTTCTACGTTGACGATCAATGATGAGGAGAATAAACGGTCTTGAAAATATTTGAACAGAACTAATAATAAAATAAAAATGAATAAATTCTAATTATTTTATCAGCATATTAGATCTGTGACTGTTCCCCTGCTTAAAGACTTTTGAAGTTCTTAGTCGCCATTGTCAGCGCTAGTCGACAGTCGCGCCGTGACGTCATGACGCGCGCCTAATTAATGGCGCGTTTCGTTTACGCTGCAATTGACTTGAGAGCGCCCTGCCCTGCCCCATGTTTGCATCATCGCCGCAAACGTAGCTCAGCGACAGTTCGCCCCGCTTTTCTTTTTTAATTTCTGAAAGAGCTGCTTCTCATCTTGCGTCTCGACGTCCCGTCTGCTTTCTGTCTTTTTGGATTCGGCAATCTTAGGATACAAAGAGAATTTATGAATCTGTCTCATTTGAACATTAAATATAATTGCGGTTGAAAAACACAATTTAATTTCGAGCGAACTTTTCCCCAACGGCTTGTTAATCGGAGTGAACAATGCATGACTACTGTTGGCGTGAAAGAGTTTTCAAGACCGTAATCCCTCTTACGGCCGTGATTCATTGGTAAATAAGTGAATGAAACTCATACAGTGGAAGACCGTTACCTCCTGTGGTCAGCGTCACTGCCTTGCATCACAGAGGTTCCGGGGGATCGAATCCCGGCGCGAGAATGGACGTTGTGTGTGAGTTCTCACACTCAGAACCCTCCACAAAATTATTTCCCCGACTAGTGAAATGCACACGCAAAGTCGTTGATGATCATTGTTGTTGATGCGACTAAAATAATTTTTTTTAAAAAAAAGCGATAATTTCAGACTGTTTAAAACCATTTCAATAAAACGGATGTATTGCTGCAATATTAAATGACAGTGAATTAATTATTTAAGTTAATAGTTGTACAAGAATTGCATTCATTCCTTAAACACGAAGTCGATGTTGAAGGAAGGAGTAACACGGGTAAAACAAATTTTTATGCATCTAACTTCTTCTTGATGAATGTAAACCAATAGAAAATTTCTAGTCTGTTCTATATTAATTCATAAAACGTGCAATGTAGGGAGAATATACCCCAAAAAGTGTAAGGAACCACTTCATGCACTCGGTAATAGGTTTCTCCAAGCAAATCTGAAATAGAAAGTACGACAGATTTATTTGGTAAATGCTGAGATAAATGTAACTCAAACCTAAAAGCCGGGAAAGTAATTATACTCGAGTGCCCATTGAATGAACGTTAAGCGGAACGCTTTACGCTCTCGTTTCTTATTTCGCAATTTACTGTTACTGAAAACAATGTCGGCATTTTACGGTATATTTGACAATGCCGTATTAGATGAGCAGTTATCAGCTGAACCATTGTCTCTCTAGGATTTTGGAGTAACATTACATTACTGGATTTAAGAGCAGTATGATCCTATAAGTTGTAAATCATAGGAAATTCTGCTAGACGTTCTATAAAAACATCCATTGCAAATATCGTTTATTTATTGTGCACAAAGTGGGTTCGTTAATCAATCCAAAGTTCATCTTAAAGTCGTAAATAAGTCAAGAGACCGACGTGAAGTTAGATAAGTTGTCCCTGCTTCCTGCCATGGCGACGTTGCATGACGCTGGAAGACTGAAATATTTGACGTGAGAGGGTACGTACAACTGTGACTCCACGTGACTGTAGCCAAGAGATTAATGAAATGGACCGGTGATACAGACTGAGCCACATAATTACTTCGGCATTTGTTTCTTTGGTTGGGATAGTCAAAGCCACCAGAACCCTCGTTTCTCAAGTTTCGTCAGTTTCATTCGTATTCTTTTTAGCTTCCTATTATGAGCTGAAACTCTAATTTCGTTAGATTATGTTATTCTGTTCTCGGTTTTTGCAAGGTTCGATTCGCAGCCCGTTAGAGATTTTTCCAACTTGAGCCTTTCATTCAGTTTCATTGTCCTCAGAGCTTGATCTTTAATAGAAAGCATTTCTTGTGTTCTTGAAAACAGATAACGTCAACCAATCATCTCCAAATGAAAACCAGTGATGTGATTTTTTTTAAAGGAGTAGACATACAAAGGTGTAGCATAGGAAAGGGATGCGGAAGGGTGGAGCAAGGTAGCCAAGGGTTAACTAGGGCCCGGGGCTATGGTTTAAGGATCCTACCCGGAAATTCGCCTAAAAGTGATGCATGTAAAACCCTAGAAAAACCTGCATAAGGTAGGTCGGGCATTTGGTACTTATCCCACACCCATCCGATGGCGGGAGAGGGGTTTGCTGTGGGGTCCCAGATTTCCCCTCGCCGTGCCTTGACCGGTTTAGGAGTCAGCTGGCCGACTAATCCAATAGGAATAGCGGACAACTCTTACCGAATACCCAAGGTCTGCGACCCCGGAACATACACCTCTCAAAACAGGCCGAGGTTCCTCGGCATGTGGGTACCTCAGTTCAAAAAACCAGAGAGAACTGAAGGCATTCCCAAAGGTAGCCTCCTTCAGAGCTCTCTGGGAAGTTTCACCTGCGAGAGAATGCTCTCACAGGCTTCCTTCATGAGTGATGTGAATAATATAACGCTACTTTAATATAAATAAATCACGAAATAAGGAGCGAGTTTCTGCGACAGTAAGTTTGTCCATTCTGGCACCTGAACACCGGACACTTCGGCTTCAGTATGATCTTCGAGTAATGCAGGAACATAAAAAGTGATTAGAATGATAATTTTCAAAACAACATTCCAAGAATTATTATTAATACTGACCTGAGAGAAGGAAATTTTGTATCTTTGGACCAAACAAGCACTATTTCTTTTTTCTGCGTTATGGCAGTTACATTATTAGTTAATATTTTCTGCTCTTTTTCTCGTGTGCCAGTTGACAAATAACTCCGGTTTATTTTGGCATCTGCTCCAATTCAATTACTATGTAATAAATAAGATCAGAATAAATATTTTGAACGTGCTATTTGTGACATGTTTATTTACTTAATTGGAATATTTAATCTCATAATTTAGTAAATGGAAAGATATACCGGTGTTTCGTAATTGCTTGTTTACTTTCAGAACCCGACTGTGCAATTGTTCAAAACATTTTAACGGTGTGACCTGCCGAGATTAATTGGCGTAAAGAATTGCAAATGAAATCTAGTTAGAAATGTTCGCAGGAGGTACGCTTACATAATATTTGCCTTCGTTATTTACGTTCCCTCTAGTCGCGTGCGGAGCAATAAGGCTTGGTTTAGCTGGCAGCTTTCCTAAATTCACGCCTACCGCCCTGAGAAGTTGCTTGTTTACTTCATAACTAGTGAGCTGGCAATGTTTTGTCAGCCCAATAAACGGAGCAGTTAAATCTCGACTGGCTGAGTTTCTACCTCGCTCTGATCCTAGCTTTTCCGTACTGAACTCTCTGCCCTTGTGCCTGCGATTAACCTGCAAGTCTGCGCTAGGGATTTTAAACCAGTTCAAGGAAGTACCAATTAAGAATAAGTGACTGAAAATACGAGTTAAATATGAAATGTAAGTAAACGTAGGAGGTTATGCGAAAATCGAGATGAACTCTTATCAGATGTCATTTCAGTAAAATAAAAACTAGAACATTCCTAGACGAGAATCTCCTGTCAGAAAAATCAAATCATGGTACGAATTTCTGTGCATAAGGAAACTTTAAACAAAAATGGATCTGTCCTATCGAATTAATAAAATTTCATGGACGAGACCAGAAAAAACAAATAAAAAAAGTTAATTGTTGGCAGCTTCTCAAAACGACACTTATTACAATTTTATGCGCACGACAAACGTTTAGCTGCATCTCGTTTGTCTTATTTTCTGAACGTAATCATCTTTATGTAAGGCTGTGACATAAATAATATTTTGCTTAAATTGAAAAGAGCAACATTAGCGATTGATGTCAGAACCTACTCTAACGTCAAACGAGCTCCAATCAAAAACCGCCAAAAACGGCATTACTGTTTATTATAATTTTTAATCTGTGAATTGTCTCTGTTATACCTAACATTGTTCAATTTGACCTTAATATTCTTATTTTTAAATTTAAGAGGATATGAACTTTTAGTAACATAATTACGAAATAATTTCTCCTGCAGTCGAGTAAGATAACCATAAAAAAAATTCCTTTCCATCCCTTCATAAAATATTAAAGGGAAGAGGACATCAGATAAAATTTCCTCAAGTAAGCTGTCACTGTATAAAAATTAATCTTTCTTAAATGGAGATGGAGGAGACTACCTACGAGGATGCCTTCTTCTCTCTCCAATTTTCAATTAAAGTTCCTGTAAGTCGAGACATCTCAGTCAGTTTTGAGAAGTGTTTGATCCGGGATACCAGACGTTGGGTATATGTTCCTAGCCTCCAAACATGGTCGAGGCATGTAGTCGGAAATTATGCGTCCCACCTACAAACCCCACCATAGTCAGCGAAAGGACGTGGGACAAGTGTTAATAGCCCGAACTACCTGACGGAGGTTTTCTAAGGTTTTCGCTTTTTTACAAATTTTCAGAATGAAATAAACCATAGTCCGGGGGCTCTTATTGGCTACCTTGATCTCCCTTCCCTCTTTGTATTCCTCCCTATGCGATTATAGGAAGCTGCAAAACCAAGAACGACCCTCCGGTAACACTTTGCTTAAAAAATTGTCCCAAGATAACAAAATCATCCTCTTATGATAAATATCGTTTATACGGCATCTAATATTAATGAAAAATTATATCTACGTGTTCAATAAGACTCGTCGATGAATATACACTACATCTTCCGCTACAGAAAAATAATTAATTTTTGAATAGCATGATCATGAAAATTGTGTGCGTACATATTTCGGACGACGAAAGTTGTTCTTTACGGTGAACTCACGACTTCGGACGCGAGTAACTTTTACACTCACAATCACTTTTATTATAATGCAAAATTTTGGTATATAAATATTTTTATAAAATTAGATAATTGGTTCACAAGTTTTCGTTTCGACTTTACCTTTACTAACGTTATTCATACACTTTTGGAATCAAAGAAAAGGTAATAATCAGGGTTTTCTCGGTAATAAAACCACTACTGTGCTTCGTAATCGGGGCGTGTCTCGGGGAAAAAAATATGATCCCGCGTATTAATCGTCTTGCGATTTTTTATCTTCCTATAATCTCATATAAATACTCTAAAATTATTATTTTCGTAGGATCCGAACCAGATGACAATGTTAGCACGCACCTAACGGCGTAGACATGGAGCTTTAAAATTAGTCAAATACATTCATACACTGAATAACAAGGAATGTTTCTTCATTACGTAGAAAGTCGTATTGTAGACATGAAAATATATTAATAATTGAAATAAGGTAATCTGTGAAGATTCTGTGGCAGTTTGGATATAGAGATTATTTCTTGTGAATTTGAAGATGACTTTATGAAAAATACGAAACCGTAAATTATAAAAACTTTAAAATAATGCAATATATTATTATAGCTTTTTCAACTTCAAACCTTTATACTGAATAATTTCGTCACTACAGGAGCGGGATATGAAGAAAATGTGATACGATGATGCCACAATCTCTTAGAAATGTTGTTTTCAAAATATTATCCTTCTTATAGGAATATTTAATGTAGTTTGAAAGAACGCATAATTCTTAAGGAGAGCTGAAGAGCGAGTTGCCGGAAATGGGAAATTTGTTCAAGCTTTGTTCTCAAATCGTTTAAAATTATCTTCGTGATTATTGTATCAACTTGAGAGCGACGTCGCTCATTAATATCCGTTTCTTGGAAGTTGCCAATGAATCTATCAGATTTGTGATAATATTTACAAAATAAATTCGCATTTGGACAATGTTATTAAAATAGACGAACGTCTGATCTTCATCAACGCCCACGATACATCTAACTGTTTGAAATTCGAAATTTTATTTTATGCATTACGTTTTCGTTCAGATTTCTACAACAATATGACATGCTATTGCATGACAAGGGTTTCTTTATCATTATTCTCTGTCATATAATCTGAAACAGGAACAATAATCATCGTCGGTCAATCACACTCGTAAATATAGCATCCAAGAGAAAGAGCTTGCTTCTCTTTACGAATTTTTATTTTTCTCCCCCGATGTACTGAGTACGATTCTAAGTGCGCAAATGACTGACACTAAATGCTTTAATTTTACATGTGGGAGGCGAAGATGAATGTTCCGGGAAAAGAGTAGCAGAGGCGTGCCACCAAACTATCTTTAGAACAGGGATTTGTTCATGGGGGAACTCGACTCTGCAATACGGCTTTTCATTCTGGATCAGATACTCCGTCGAACAGCCAGTCTGTCACCTTCATTGCAAACCGTAAAATATTATGGTCAACAGTGTATGCATAATTTATTCACACAGATGCGGAGGTCTGACAGTGGAGAAGTCAACATGATTAAGCCATTGTTCGAAGAACGTTTGCGTTCATTAAGTTTCCTTTGTAGTCGGGTTCATTTAATGAATTAAATGTGCCGTCCACAGTTTTCATTTTCTTTCGATGATTAGTGGAAATAAATTAGGTTTACTAAAATAGAATATGAATAAGGAGTTAAAAACGCTGAGCTGAACAAAAAATTATCAGTACAGAACTCGGACGCATTTGCATGGCTTCACCGCGTCAAGTTTATATTTATTCATTCCCTACAATTTTTTTTAAAACTTCTCTGGTGTTCTTCAGCGATCCGTTTGGATTTACGGCAGGATTCCGAGAAGTCATTGTGCCTTTAGTTTTTATTTGTTATAAAACACGAGCGTCTGTCTTACTTTCGTAAAGCACAGTTAATGAGATGGAGTTGTAAATTTTGTACGACTTCCACTATCTCTCCTATTTTCTGTTGGTCGTCTCGGGATCCTTTTTGTTTACGTGTAAATAAACATAGAATATTAATTAATGTATAACATGAAATATCTTACAAGTTCATGTGAGAATCTAAAGTACACAAAATAATACACGCCCCAAAATATATTCCTCCATAGGTTGAAGTTTGCCAGTAGTTACTTTCGAATTCGACCTGATATTTTAACAGATTTCTATGATGCCTGAAAGAACGCTGTATGTTAATTATAAATAATTTTAAACGAATTTAGCATCCTTATCAATCAATAGTCGCTACGCTCGATTTTCGTTACTATTATCAACATAATTGCCACCAAGTTGGGTGGTAAGAGTGGTATGCGTGGTCTCAAAACGTCTACTATTTGTAGATTAAGACTACAAGCTCTGTGCCAAGTATGATTTTCATTGTTATAGGATAAGGTTTAATGGCTGACGTGCTGTCAAAAACATAATAAATTTGTTATTCTTTGTGATTGCTTTATACCAGGTATTTGGCAGCAATATATTGATAGTGAAGCCATTGCACTTTATTTATTACTATTTTATTTTTGTGAGTCGAAGGAAGTTATTTGAGGTACCGGAAGCGCTCCCACATGGGCCTTCGCCGCCCTCCTGTCAGAAAGGGAAACAATCAGAACGGGGCGCCGTGTTTGTGTGCACAGAGAACCCATAAATTGTACCCGACAAACATTCGTTGATTTTAAGGACGTCTTTACTGCTATCAGAATTTTTCCAACATCGTAAAGTTCTCATCCCATCCAAATATAAGTTGGGGGCACCGTTCTTATTCAACTTAAATGATTGCGATGTTTTCTTCAATTAATAAATGCTTAAATTTGCTTTAATCTTCAAATATTTTTGTTTTTATTGTTTGTCTGCATGTTATTCATATCAAAACTTAAAATTCCAAAAGTTTTTATTGTGTGTAACCATTATACTAATTAACGGGAACTGATATCCACCGTTCGACAAGAGTATCAAGCACCCATAGAAACTATAGAAGCCACAGGCGTGGTCCTTAATTGGCTGGATAAATTTTCAGTGGAGAGGAAAACAAATCCTCGACTGGTAAGAAAAATATATTATTAGTGCTTCTTATATGTGTTAAGTACAGAAACGTATAAATAAACTACCTAAAATATTCATTCTAAGCATAATTTTTATTGCTGAATTTGCACTTACAAATTATTACAATATTACAGAGAAACTATATAATGCATAGATTATTCTGTGTCAAATAAATATCTAAACCAATATTTCAGAGACTGTCTAATTTTCATATCGATACATTAATTTCTCTTACCTTTAACGCCCTATTTCATCTTCACATAAATTTGAATGTTTCATTTCACACGTTTAAGAAATATTGGTTTAAGATGGCGGCATTGAAGACTATAAATACTAGGTTTAAATATTAAATAATATCAAGTATTGCTTAATTCAATTTATGTATTTATGGCTGAATATATGAACTTTTTTTTACCAGTAACGTATTATTGCACTTGATAGTATTAACCATGCGTTTGGCAGGATTTCGTTTTCTGAGTCTTTACCATAATTTTTGGAACCCATATTTCCATTGCTCCTTGCCTTCCCACTTTAGTTCTATAGAAATGAATATATAGCGGGGCCTCAGACACCTTTCGGATTTTCTTTGTTATTTAAATTACATTTTTTTTAATTATCTAAAAAATGTTATCGGTAGAAAACGAAACAATATTTGTGACCGAATTGTTGTAAGAAAAAAGTTTATCCAAAATCTATAAAGGACATGATGAATTAAAGAATGGGAAAATATTTGTGGCAAGCTTAAAATAATACACGTAAAGGTGACGATTTATTTTAAGTCATTGTACGGTTGTATACAGTCAAGTTGTAAGAAAATATTCGTTACTTGTATATCAATGTCCCAATTTATCTGTACAAGTTATAGCATCCTTTAGAAGTGGATGGAACATAGCAGATGCGTGGTCCAAAAAAATAATTTTACCTAAATTACTAAAATGTAATAATTCAATTAATACAAAGTTTCTTAGGCACCATTTAATTATAAATACTGTACCTTTCTATTTTACGTTTTCAGTACATTTTTGTTTATTGGAATTCAATAATTCGTCACATAATAAGGGGAAGATAATTTTAAAACACAATTAGATTATTGTTTTGTCCCAGTTGTACGCAAGTCAATGATTGTCAATTCTAGGTACTATCTTCCAGGTGTTTTATTGTTGTTCGGTATTATTGGAGGAAAGGGAGTTCAGGGTTGCGTTCGAGAAATGGAACCATATTGTCGGCATTTTCAAAGGTCTTTATACAGTCGTTAAAACGCAGACCCAATGGTCTAAGCACAAATATTTACATATACTTGCCTCTTCTAAGCTGGAATCTGTTTGTCGTAAAAGAGAATGAAGCCATTGAGTCCGAAACCATGTTCTTTCAGCAATTTGTCGTGCCTTCGAATAAGACAAACCGATCAAGAGTCGAAACTTCGAATATCCACTCTTTGTTGAAACGCAAAAACTTACGTTTGAATCACGCTACTCTCGTTCGTTTCATGATTAAATATTTGCTGGAATAAAGCATTTTCTTCTCCGTTCCCTCCGACCGTCCCTTTATAGCGTCATTGCCTCCCTCTATTGTATTACATTCTTATATATTGTTATGTATCGCTCACCGTCACTCTGGTTGTCCACTCATTTAGATTCCAGAGCTACTGCCACATGGATTCATATATATAAGTTACCGCTTTTGGGTAAGTCACGTTTTTTTTAAAAATTTCAATGGCAGATTAAATTTGAATACTTCTGTCATATATAAGTAGGCCTGTTGGTAGGATACCGTCATGGGAATTATTTCCCTGACTCTAATTAATTATTGCAATATATTTCTTCCTTCCCTACAAAGGCTCAGCGACCATGGCAGTGCCATTCACTAGTTTAAAGTAATTTAGATATTCCTTCGCTAACTTACGTTGCAACTGCGTCAGGTCGTACATGTTGTACGCCTTTTCGAGACAACAGGAAGCTAACTGGAAGCTCTGGATGGGGTAAGATTATTATTACAGTACGATTGTCTGGGTTGCAAAACACGTAACGTAAAGCAATGCGGAATATATCCCTTTCGTAAGACACACCGTGTTGCGACGCACTTGTGGCTAGCATGTCGGTTGTCTTAGCAACAATAGTCCGCGCACTGAAGCTGTAGGGGAGCACAAAGAGGGTTGCTATATTTAGCAGTACCCTAGCTCGTCATTACACACCAACATGCACGCACGGGGTCTTCCTTCCCTTCATTACGAAAATTGTTCCAAATCACAGGGAATTATCATTAGTTTACTTTTGAGGGCAGGCTTATATCGGTCGCGTGAGCTCCTGCTGGGTGTTTGGACATTCAAATGTTTGCTTGCCGTAGGACACGCCTAAGGCAGACAGGTGTAATTATATATGCAAGTATATGTGCGTGACATGGCCGTGCATTACGACGGTCGATTAACCTGTTAAAAATGTTTCTAAATGATAGAACAAAACAGACAAAAATATTATTTTACCATTACAACTATTTCGAGAACAGTAATACTTAGCACAAGCATAAAAATAAGAATTTATTTGCACAAGTCGCCTGCGTTAAATACAATGCGAATATGGTGTTGCAACATTTTAATGTAACATACACACAATTGTAATACTTCCTGGATTTCGAAAACTCTAACGCTATTCAACATTCGTTTGATTTCATAAATGCGTTCCAATCAAAGTAGAAGATTACGTTACATAAGTAAATTAATTATAACAAACTATGGTAGAAAGTACAATGAAAGCTATTTCGCGATTACTTCCCTTAATTACGTTCTTTTAATCTCCTAAAGAAATGAGATTTTCAAGTATTTCATTAGGGTCATAAAATATGAGAAAAAACTAAATAAATCCAATGTTTGAATGCTTCTGTATAATAAGGACACTGTCTTGACATTATTTTCCTTTTATCTGTGCGTGTATATAATAGGTCAAATAATTATTCAAATTTACAGCAAATCGTCCAACCGTAAAATATAACGATTTGTATCAGACGAATTTATAATAGTGATGTACTGTTCCTAAAAAGTAGGGTTATATTATTTATTTTATTCTGTTTATTTGGGCTGACACCAATATAATTGACTACATGTAATACACGAATGAATATTCATTGCGCTCCATTCCAACGCAAACAACAGTCTACCACAGGGGAACTATTAACTCTTGATAGATTGGCTTGTTTATTATACCTGAAAAATAACGTATATGATACGGAAAAATTCATATCTCTTTGGGTAATTAAAGGGATAATCTCTAAACAATAAAAGTTACGAAAAATTTATATCGTAAACAATTTTTTTATTGATGTATTCGTAGGAAACTTTCGACCAATCAAAAGAGATATTTAGTTAAATGATTATATTCATTCTTTAAATGATACTTTTGAGGTTCTCCCCAGGCTGCTTCTTTAAAGAACCTAAAACATACTTTTTGATTAAGAAACATAATACCAACGTCAATATAAAAAGGTTTTGTTGAGTTAATAATTCTTTATAAGTAATTTATTATTTTGTGCTTAACAGCCTTCTGTAATTAAATTGTTTATCATTTATGACTCTTACACGTATACGTTTAAGTGTACTATTAATGGATTCATTTCTCAAACAATTCGGTTTGGTCCTTTAACATTTTGTATCTGTAAGTCTTCCAGAGGTATCAATCAAATCCAATACTGTGATTTTATTGAGAGCCCAAGAATTTTCATCACCTGTATTTAAAGACACATTTACGGCAAGCTTGACCGAAAATTTAGGAAAGGATAAAAATTGTTAGTCGTGAAATTCATTTAGTCGCCTTTGTTACTTACCATTATAATGGAAATATTACTCTCTCTTAATTTGCTTATCGGTATTGTAAATAAATAATTGGAAACTGAAAACTTGTTTTAACTTTTACTCGATATCCGCAATGTGTCGAAAAATGGGTGTGGTAAGAATTTGTGTGCGAAGGTTTTACTTTGTATTTCGGCTGGAAACTGTAGCATTGCATCAGGTTTTCTATTAAGCTGCGTGTGAATGACAGGAGAGATAGAGCCGGCAGCTGTTGCGCCTAAGGGATGCAAGGGACTGAGTGATGTATCGATTCGCAGATATAGCCTGAAGCGACGCTCCTCAGATCCTTTGGGGATTGAAAGCACACTTTCTTGTCAATGGCCCCACAACCTATACGCAGGCTATTATCAGTTTCACAAGCAATATTAGCACTCAATTCGATGAAATGAACGTGTGAAGCCGGTCTGGTCGACAAAGTGAAAATTTAAGCTGAATCTTCTTGGATGTCAGAACATCCTTTGGTTTGACCATAGGAAATAAGCAATAAAACAATTTAAGGAAATTCTTTAATCCGTCACATATCAGGCGTAAAAACAGGATATTATGGGCCATTAAATGAATCTGAGTCTTCTGCTCTGACTAGAAGAATCATTGATTCGTAAAGTATATTACCGGAAGTTTTTTTTATTGCGTGTGGGTCTTTTTCAGGCATGTCTTTGAATATCCAGGTAGCAGAATGTGGCCTCAAATTTTGTTCGTCTCAGCGAGAACTTCGGGTACTCTAATCGACAAAATCAATGCCCCCGCTGTGTGTTCAAATTCTCAACGTACTGTCATGTCACTCTGTTTCTTCTCCAACGCTTCCTCTCAAAACGGAGTCAGTATCAGCATCTCTTCTGTTACTGTTCTAAATTTCTGCTAAGCATTGCAACTAGCAGATTCCTACAGCTGCCTTCAAGGCGTGGCTCAATCTTAATTAATCCCGCCACGTCTAACTATTGACTGCTTGGACTCGCATCTTTAGGGAGTCACGAATTCACAAAACCCCTTGTTGTTAGTGTAATGAAAGTGGTGATCTGTTAATGACTATCCGACCGCTAAGCACACTCAATCTTAACTTGGACTTTTATTCTTTATGAAAATTAACACGTTTAACTTAAATAATGTTCGTTACAGAGCGTCTTTTCATTGTGAAGTCATTGCCTGTGATATGTCTACTTGATAGAAATTTAGGTTTATGTGTTTTGCGTATGAACTAAAAAAGTAATAGTTAAAAGTGGGACTTATTTGCATCATTTGCTGTTGAACGATTTTTTCCTAAGGTTGGTGGAAACAGAAGAAACTCAGTATAACTAAAATGCTGTTTAGAACTCTTTTATAATTGAATTGTTGTACCCGTCATGCATAATATCTAAAAATGTTAAATTGTTATAAATAATAATTATTTTGAATAAGAATATATACAATTTTAATGTTCCTATAATTATTCTATTATGTATTTTATATCTTGATTGTTCAGACTTCTGTGTTTCTTAAAACGTCAAAGACAGTCCAATAAGCATTCACAAAGAAATAGGTCAATACGAGAGACTACTTGGAAAATTACATTATATCCAGTAATATTAAAATAATGAATAAGAAAGTTAGCCAATTCAGACAAAAAAGTGAAAATATACATACCACACAACGTTTCTGGGGATCATTGTCTCTTTCGTCAGTTTCAAAGAAGAACCTAGAGTGACACAACTGCACAAGTCAGTTGACAAAACTCTAAAGCCTCAATGAATCTGACAAGTACGGTTGTGTCGCTCTAGGCTCTTCTTCGCACCTGACGAAAGGAACAAGGATTCCAGAAACGTTGTGTGGTATTTATATTATCACTTTTTTGTCTGTATTGGCTACCTTTCATATTCATTATTTTCAATCAGACGTAAATTTTTCATTTTAATAATTATTTTGCTCTTGGTTATGATTATGTGTGTAGTCACGAATCGATTCAACATTGTTTTATGAGTGAATGATTTACAATTCCACTAATTATGGGGTTGATATACCAGAAAGGGTTGGTAACGACCCCGGTTGTTAGCCGCAGGTTTCCGAGCTCAAATACCTTTACTGAGAATTGAACTACGACGAAAAGGGATTCTGGACAATAGTCACAATGTAAACTAATGACGGGCCAATTTAGCCCATAATATGACAAACATAATTATTTCGTCTGATGCTCTTTCTGCGAATGCAGAGAAGAGAATTATGATAGTGAGGTTAATTATCTATGCTTTGACTACTTCAGTGTTCTCTCCATGTAGTGAAACATTATTTTTAATATAATTTAATATCTTACACTAGCATCTTTAAATAAATAAATAAAATTAAAATCTATTGTCTCTATATTGCGTAAAATTGAGTGGATTTAATGTATATTTACGTTTCATGCATTAGGAAACTCGTAACCTGTCATATAAATTCGTGGGTTTGTATCGCGTCTTTGTTGGTTTCTTCACAAGAAGATCGTCAAACCGATTTGGATGAAACATGATTTTGTTTGCTTAGTTCACTGTTTTATTTATTTATTTAAGGTACGTGTATTGATAGGCAAACTAAATAATTGTTGTCAAAAGTACGCGACGCGTGACAAGTAATAAAAATACATTAAATTAAAATAGTTTATATTGGAACAAAGATGTATAAGTAACCCGTTAAAGAAAAAAGACAGACCCAACTGGCTTATATCATCAGTATACATTGAAAACAAATGTATGTGCCAAAAGATTACTCACGTTTTTATTATTATTGTACAGTTTACTTCTTCTCTAGCGAACATACTCTAACGTGATCTAGTTTTTCATTTCTGTATGCAGCACGGACTTTCAACTATAGATGTAATTGAATATTGGTATCCATAAATGAATATATTCTCTCTCTAAAATAATACACCACAGCAACGAACTTATAAATATTTTATAGGGCATTCGATCTACTTAGATTCTAGTAACTTTGATTATTAACCAATACTTTTCTCATAAAATATCTTATAATGTCGATATTCTTTATCAAAACATAATATGTATTTTTATAAGTAAAATGTAAATCATTAAATAAAACGAATTCCTTGTACGTAAAAATAATTATATTATTTCGTGTTATGCTGAGTGTCATGTATAATAAATTATTTGGCTGTTTATATTTGTATAAAAAATAGATGTGCTACAATTTAATTTATAGTGACTGTGTCGTGATTAATTTATTCTGATAGAGCTACTAGCAACTCCGTGTTATCGTCAATTAAGCTGTAAAGCATTGAGTTAATTGGAGCTCTTAGCAGGGCTTTTTTTTTGTCTTGTATAAACGTCCTTGCCTTCTACTATCTGACGTCCGTTTTACGGAAAACTTTCTGTTTACTCTCCATGTTAAATTGTTAACAGTATTCTGTCGATCTGTATTACTGCTCGTTTGGCATAAACTGATAAGATGTTTTATATTGTAACAGAAAAATAAAAAACTGCAATATAAAAATTGGTAAGACTTCTCAAAAAATGTCTCTGTTTTCCGTGTGAAGCAAGCCTGAAAATTATTTCTCTTTAGCACGAGTCAGAGATTCAGTACGCTTGATTAAATACTGATGTTTTTCATGCTTTCATTTATTTTAACCAGCCACCCATGATGAACTTAATATCTAACTTCGTGGGTGTTTAGACATTGTTGATTGGTGTATAGTTTTTAGAGACCAGATTAATTTATTTTGAAGTCGTAAAATTTATCATGAATTTGAAAGATACTTAACTAAAACGACTGTTTACATTCACAAAATTGAAACATCATTCATTGAAAACAATGATAAATTTCCTTGACCGGCGCGCCATTTAAATTAATATTTGCATTAATTTTAACTTATATTTTTACGAGCTGTATAAATAAATGCTGTGTATTTGCTAAACAAATTTGATCTCGCCGAAACATCACACGACTACAGCCAGCTCGGGTGAAACGTTGAATTATTAACTACGTTTCTGTTAATTTATTAGAGCCTCGAGGTTTGTGTTTCACCATTATTTGTATAGATAGTCGTCCCCGTGGTTCCATAATTAAAATTTTGTCAGCCTTCATGTCCTAAATTCACCTTTCGCAAACTATAATTTGTTATGTATAAAGAGTTCTCGGGTTTCCGGTCGAGTAACGTGATTTGAGCACAACGTTTCCATGGCTGACACCGCCATCTTCGTCAGGAAACCCGAGAACTCTTTATACAGAATACGTCGGGAAGACTTACACTCTTTATTATAATTTGTTATGTCAAGTTCTGTGTTAAGTTCTTCTACAATTTATGTAACTATTTCAGTTGTTAAATTTGTTTTCGTAGAAAAAAGAATACATTAAAGATGCGAAGATGTAAAAATTTAATATTTTCAAGAAATGAGATTTTTTAAAATCTCAACCTCTATATAGCTTCTGAATGGGATTCCGGATGCGACCTTACTCGTTTCATTGCTTTTGTTGGGTGTCAAGCTTTGTTGTGCTTAGGCAAAAGAATTTTTTGCATAATTACAGACAAACGTTTGGCATTAAAGAGGAGCAGTTTGGATGCTCCGTTTTAGGAACGCTATAGACTTTGAAAAGCGCGTAAACTTAATCTTCTATTAGACACTGTTTAACTGCTAATTACCTTTTCATATTCTACAACGCCTTTTAGTGCGGCATGGTTGTTTACGTCGACCTTAGAATCCAGTTCCCTACCGCCCTGGGAAAATCAGGTTATGATCCAAGTCAAAGTGACCTTTGCTACTATATATTACATTTGTTTATCTTATTAGTAAAAATAGTATTTAAGTGAACAACCATTATAAAGATGGACATGATTGGAGAACACTAAATGAAACAAGTTTACGGACCTTTCGTACCTCACAATTTACTGTGGTTCTGGAATTTTTTTTCAACATGCTGATGTATCTAAAATAATATTACACATAGGGGAAAAATATTTCGTGCCAGCAAACATGAATGTATTATTAGGTACGTATAAACGTAGATGGGATTCTTGTTACCATCGATGAAACGCTTCGCAAAACAGGAAATATTAAACAAAGATGGAAGGTTTTCCCATTTTAGTTGTGCAGAATGAGTTCTCGGGTTTCCACACTGGTACAACAGCGATTAATCCGCGTCGTTTCGTCGACCGCAAGCTCTGTCCAACCATTCACCTGGAAGATGACGACAGAGAATGCTGTCGTCGAAACGTCGCGGTTTAATCGCTGTTGTACCATGAAGTCTTTCAGAATAAAATATTAAAACTTTCCACAACGATCACAATTTTTTTTCTCGGTGTATTTATAGACCGGCAACACATATGCGGAAGATAGTGCACGTGCAAGGACCAGTGCTTCTATACACGCGTGCACGTGGTTCAGGGGGGGTTAGCTATTTATATCAACGTGCCACAAACACTCGCCATGTGCAAAATGCTCAACACTGCAAGTGAAGGGAGTGATCGTCGGTAAAGTCGTCACACACACACACAAAGAGAAAAACGTTCGTTTCTGTTTGTTCCAGTGTCGAAGCAATCTCATCGAAAGACACGAAACCCCACGTTTTAGTGTTTCTCAGTCACAGTCGTCTTCGACCGAACGTGAATAAACCTTGGTGTTTATTAGAGTGCTGAAAAATACGTATGATGTTAATGAGGTCGTTAATCTGGTTGACATTCGTAGCCTCTTTTTTTAGCAGGTTTATTGCTTCTTTTTCAGCTTCGGCCTTTGCTGAATCAAGGCGTACAATTTCCAGCAACCGATATAAGGTTTCAGCTTAAAAAGGATTAGTTTAAAGCATAAAGACATCCAACGTATAAAGTTAATATTCCGAGCGGGAAGTAAATATTGGTCAATTATCTGTCTCTTAATTTCCGATAACACAATCGTTTGACTCCATTATAACTTGATTATTGTTATTCTATATCAGAGATTTAGAAACAACTCCCCGAGTTACAGGTTATATTTTCCAGGTCTTGCCATTGACTAATTAACGGTTCTTTACGTAAGATAACTAACTGAATGTAATAACGAAGTACATAGTACAAATTAACACGAATTTTAAAGTAATTTAGTATACCTTTTTATAGTTTATTAGGTACGTATAAACGTAAAAATAATTTTTATATGTACTTCAATATATACAAACGTAAATAATTGCTTTTTCTTATACTCTTTTTATTGTATGTAATTAGAAATGAATATGGCCAACTAAGGCCGAAAGCTACGAGGAAAAATAAATTTATTTATGCCAATGTCTGTCATAAGGGTATCTTACTTCATCATCCAATATTAACGGTTGGATTAATCCAATGATTAACGATGTAATATGTTGCTTTAAATTAATCTAATTATTTGCATTTTATATTTTCGTATTAATTTTAAACTTCCTCCGAGTTGTAATATGTATTGTAATGCTTATTAATTCATGAATTATTTCTCTGCATAATTGACAGTTCCATTTTTTAATTTGCAAAGCAATTTGCTTCTGGTTATCAATTATATGCAATAATTTATAATTTTCCTCGGCTCTCTGAAATTGCAGGATAATTTTTAATCCGTATATTTCCCGAAATATCTTCTCCAGTGTTTACCTGAGTACGTATGTCGAATACGTCATAATTTTCTTTAAAGACGCGTTTCTATTGCATTTTTATTACATTGCAACGAATAAATTTGAGTTACGAAATTCGACCTTTAGTTTTTTTCAGTGTTTCACAATAACAAAGTAATGAAGACTTTCCTGCAATGAAGACTTTTGACAGTAACACAACATTCTGTCAGCGATTACTGGTGACTTGACGAAAAGTCTTGAGCCTGTATGAAGATAAGCTATTTCTGAATGACATGAATGTATATTTCAATACAGTTTAAAATTCTGAGTTGAAACATTACAGCTTGAGTGATACGTATACACATCGTAGGTTTCACCACAGATGTTTATATTTACGCCTCAAAGACTGAAGTTTTCATTGAAGATCGTCGCGTGAGCAAGTCTTTCGTGTTTCACGAGTGTACAAAAAAAGAGTAATCTATTCAAGTAACACTTTTTGCAAGAATTATCCACAAATTGGAGATCCATTAGCCATTCAAGGCCGATAGAAAAATTATGTTTACTAAACGTTGACATACAAAGTGAATTACATCGTAATTATTTTTTTATTGGGGGTTGAAATAGTCTTAATATATTTTCTATATTAAACACAATTTACATTTGACGTTTTACTTTACTCTGTCATGAACTTATTTAGCTACTCAACTAAACCAATAAAACATGACTCGGTTTTATCAAAATGCTTTAAAACATGACTTTTATTATTTCAATATTTCTCAGAAGTGTTTCTTCAGTTTAATTATTGTAGAATATTAACAAGCACAATGGAATTTTTCTATTTCTAGTTTAGTAATCAGATTTGTTTCGTGGACTTTGGTGGACCACAAATAAACAGAACTGTATTGAGATACACCAATACAATATTACGGAAAATAATTGAAGTAGCAGCACGGATAATGATGCAATTATGACACACTTGAGCATTTAAATATTATGTTTTTGTTTCATTACAACATTATTTTAATATTGACTAAGAAAGTTAGCCAATACAGACAAAAAGTGGTAATATAAATACCACACAACATTTCTGGGATCCCAAAAGCTTTTGAGTTTTGTCAACCGACACGTGCAGTTGTGTTGCTCTAGGCTCTTCTTCGCACCTGACGAAAGGGACAAGGATCCCAGAAACGTTGTGCGGTATTTATATTATCACTTTTTTGTCTGTATTGTCCATCTTTCTTATTCAAAATAATTATTATTAATAAATAATTATAATTAACATTTATGGATATTATGCATGACAGTATAACAATTTCATTATAAAAGAGTTCTAAACAGCATTTTACCTATACTGAGTTTCATTTGTTTCCCCCAATCTTAGGAAAAGATCGTTTAACAGAAAATAATGCAAATAAGTCCCACTTTTAACTATTGACTTTTTAGTCAATACTTTCTTATTCATTATTTTTAATTTGACGTAATTTTTTTATTTGAATATTACTGAATATAATCCAAACTTCCAAGTTCTCTCTCGTATCGACCTATTTCTTGTTGAATGCTTATTGGACTGACGTTGTCGTTTTAGGAAACACAGAAGTCTGAACAATCAAAATATAATATTCGTAATAATTATAGGAACATTAAAATTTTATGTAATAGAATTAATAGGTTTGACTGAGCGTGGTTTAGAGTCAAAAACAATTTAAAGGATAAGAAAGATAGCCAATTCAGACAAAAAAGTGGTAATATAAATACCACATAACGTGTCTGGGATCATTGGCCCTTTCCTCAGGTACGAAGAAAAGCCTAGAGCGACACAACTGCGAGGAAAAAAAAATTAAGGATCCCAGAAATGTTGTGCGGTATTAATATTATCTTTTTTTTTGTCTGAATTCACTATATTTATTATTCATTATTGTCAATCAGACGTAAATTTTTCATTTAAAAAAAAATTGTTTATGTTATCGTATCATGGATTAGGGGTTCCGATATATATATCGGATACATATAAAACTTGATACTGGAACAATAAGTTATTTGTAACGCGTTAAAGAAAAAAAATAGATTCAAGCCCTAACTTATCAATTGATGTTAGCGTATACAAGAATTGTATCCTGACGCTGAACAACATGCACTCAATATAACCAGGAACTGAATATATACATGAGTAGACATCGATTGGCATACTCGTTTACTTCAGTGTGAAGTATACTCCTCAATATTTAAATATGTAATAAATCCGGAATATGCCACCTGTATTATTGAAATACTCTTGGTAATTTTTTTATGATTTATTTAAAAACGCCCTAATATATGTTTAATGCGGCACGTAGAATATGTATTATGACTCAAGGGGATATTTTTCTAATGATAGTCGACTGGAATGAGAGAGAAATGTCATTGTCGTGTTCTTGTAATTATGTCAATATATCAGCTTCATCATCTATTTTGTATTGATATCATTTGCAGCATAATTGTCTACATTTATACGACACACATGAAGAGTATCATTCCCAACAATGGTCAGAGTACGTAAGTCCATCCGCTTTGTAAACATGCTTACTTATACTCGTATCGAGACGATGACTGTGCAGACCTGACCTACCGATAACCTTCCAGCATTTCCTCGTTACCACTTCAGGAGCGGAGCCATCGACAATTATGGTACCTCTTCAAACGCTCAATTACGATTCCTCTACGGGTGCATACATACTGTGAGAGATCATAAAGTTTTAGTTCTTTTCTAAAGTTACTGAAGGACAGACAAATATCTTTGGTCCTCCAAACTGTTCAGAAGAAATGCTACAGTTGTCCTCACTTGACACCAGCGCCAACTCATCAATAAATTCTAACAAATTATTGCCACAATCGAAATCAACACCTCAGTGGCTCAACATTCCCCAATATTTATACTGCTATATACATACATACATACATATATATATATATGTATGTATATATATATGTATGTATGTATATATATATATATGTATGTATGTATATATACATATATATATATATAAATTTATATATATATATTAGGATAAAGTTTATATTACTTGAGGTTCCAGTCCATTTAAAAATAAGAATGTTAGTCAAATATAGACAAAGTAAGTGTTAATATATTAAATTTTTTTCTGTACCTGAAGAAGGGAACAAGGCTTCCAGAAACGTTGTGTGGTATTTATATTATCTCTTCCTTTGTCTGTATTTGGCTACCTTTATTATAATTAAATTTCAATCAGACGTAATTTTTTCATTCCAAGTCCATTTATTTATCGCGATGTTAATATTGATTTATAAAAACAAAACGACGGAAAATAAAGTAAATGAAAGGCTTGTGTTGTTCTCTATCGTTTCCAATCGGGATTTATTACAAAACATTTCATTGGCTTCTTCACGTGAAGATGTGTAACAAATCTTGGATTCCGTTGGAAAACATTTATTGTGGTAGTTATATTAATCCAACACTTTGGATTATATCTCATTTAAGCGTCTTCCGACAGTTAGCTTATAAACAAAGTTGATAATATACATAATATTTTATTCTGGTGTTGATGTTGAGGTGAAAGTGAAGTCATTATTTGTGTTCCATCGTTTCGGTAAATGCTATCTTCATCTTCTATCTGATGTATTACATCGCCCTTTGCATCTTCTGCACCACTTTCTATTTAAATAAATGCATTAATCAATTCATGAAAAGGATTGCAGTATTGCCAGACTGTTTCTTTTTGAGTAATTTTAAATGAAATGTTGCTACTTCGAACGTTGGATACACCTGTTGCGACATTTAATACTGAGTATTTTAAAGCACTGGACTGTCGAAAATAACTGTTTTCCTGGAAACCTTCTAAACTAGCTTGAAGGCTGGGACTATATATAAGCAGCTAAATATCTTTCTTTTTAGCAAGACCTATGTTGACGGATTGGCTCCTTGCCCCAAAGAGGTCAGATTGCCGGACTTGCTACAGTGGATTGGAATCTCGCCAATCTGCTGTACGAAGAGATTCACGAAAGGAAATGTCTTGCAACACCCCCAGTTTCTATTCGAATCCGAAGTTTCTCTCAATATATAACTTTTTATCGCAGACAGATTACAAAACCAATTTATTCAAGTTAGAAGTTTTCGATTATGTATTTATTTGGTCGTTTTTGGTAAATGGTAACATGGAGGATGAATGCTAACGTGTTGTGTGTGAATTTTCTCATCTCATAATTTTTTCCACAAAACGTTTCTGGGATCATTTTCTACAGGTGCTAAGAAGACACAACTGCACTGGTCAGTTGACAAAACTTCTTCTGATCTATCTATCTATCTATGTATTAGTATTTAAATATAAATGATAAGCAAATTAAAATTTAAGTGATCGGATGTTTTAATTAAAAGATCAAAATTTAAAGTAAACAAGTAAATTAATTTATTAAATTAATTTATTGAAATTATATTACTTATTAAAACTTGACAACATACCATGGCTAGACCTCAGGGCCGACCATCAGAAGGCCTTCAATAAAGAATATTTAGATCAAACAATTAAATTTACAAAGTGACTAAAGCATTAATTTAACAATCAGTAAAATATTAAAATACGAAATCTGAAATCTGAACTCCGAAATCTAACGATAAAATATTATTTACGGGGTTTACAGATAAAGAGTTGTTCAGTTTACCTTAAAGTTTTTTTGTACCAAGAAATGGACTTGTACGCACACACACGATTATTATTAACACTTTATAAACGGGCCATAATACACAGAATTTACTAGGCAACACTTTCTGCTTGTTGAGTTTACTTACAACACTTGTTTCGCTGTTCTCTCTATCAATAAGTTACCATTATTAAAGTTTGGTTATTTACTGAATTCAATAACCTGCCTCCCAATAATTGAAGAAATGTATAACTCCTGAACGTAGGCTATACTCCGAAAATATTCTGCATCACGGAAAATAACAGTCGGCGTAGTATCGTCACAGTTGTTTGCTCAAAACTGGAAACTATAGATCGTTCTGAATATTAGAGCTGTTAGATTACATACAGCCTTGCCTATCTACACTTTCTGAAATTTTGTCCGAACTGTTATTCCTCTGCCTCCTGTGGACAGGACGCTCTGCGCGTCTAGCAAAATGTTTTTCGATAATACCCCAGCAAGCAGGCATTATAGACCCATATTCTTGTACACAACCCGTATGTTTACGCCGCCAACAATGCAAGTCCAAAATTTTTGTTTATTAACTAATTATATTTCCTTTTAATTACTACAATATATATATATATATATATATATATATATTATCAGCGAGTTTTACATATATGCTACCTTGGTTAAAGAGTTTTTTCAATTCATACCAATTTAATAATGTAGCGATTCTTTTTATCCATTACCAGTATTTTCTGACACTTATTCTTCCACCACATGCTGTTTTTTTGTTGGAATGAGGCTTTATGCACTAACTACAAAAATTGTTTATTTATATTTTTCAGGATCCATCCTCTTCTCATGTCACCATCCTTTTATATTATATTCTCCATGGTAAGATAGACATTAAGGACCTTGTTCTACCGAGACGACTGCTAGAATGTCATCTTACATGACACATTATGAATTTAGGAGTGACTCGTGGTCAGAGTGTCTATTCTCCTTCAGCCTTAACCCCAGTTTTCGTGACCAGGGTAAGCACAAACATTCATGTCTAGGCCGGGATTCGAACCCGGAACCCCTCTGATGCTGACGCTGGCCAATACACTACGGCAGACCGCCCATCCTTTTGTTACAGTGCGTAAATATTCTGAATTTATTCCTTCTCAGGACTTCATAATTGAACAGAATTTCTGTGGATCCTCTTACTGTAGTGCATCGAACTGATTATTTCATTAATTTAAACGTTGGCTTTTATTTTTATTTCCTGATTTTGTTGCTTCTCAGATTATTATTTTATCACTTTCCGTAAAATATTTTCCGTTACCTGTTCGTCGTTTCTGTGTTTAAGTTAACAATTTTATCTTATAACTCCACCTCACATAGAATGGAGAATACAAATTAAAATACTCCAACAGAAAAGAACGTTCCTTTAACTGAATAATAATACTAAGTAAAACTGGCAGACATCAAGCGAATATATATATATATATATATATATATATATATATATATATATTATTTTGTGTTTGATAGATTTCTAGTCAAATCCTACAACGCAGTAGGACATATTTCATTTAAAAATGTACTATATTGTATAATATTAACCCGGATGCCATTCTAGGCGTTGTTTTGCAATAAAGGATTTAATTAAGGTTCAAAGACTCTCTTGATTCGACCCGTTTTTAAATTCTCATTAAGAAATGGAGAGATTCCCACGCCCTTCGAGGTGCATAATTTATGTCCTCTTCCCACCCTAAACTTGAGCTGAAAAATCCTAGTTAATTAAAATTATTTACTTGAGGTATTTAAAGGACATATACATTGTTATCTCATCGCATTCTTCGCGTAATTTTCTTCAGTGTTATTTTTTGTTTCTTTTCGTTATTTATCTTTATTTTTCCCTTAGGTGTGTGTGCGACTGAGTCGTTTCGTAACACTCCCTCCTCCGAAATGTATCCTGATACATTTCAAAAGAGAAATGCTGTTCTATTTTATCTTAATAATACTTTCCAATTCATAGTAACTGTAATATTTGATCGGCTTATATTTATTGTGTTCCGTCTGTTAATTATTTTGCAGCCCTCCCACCAACACTGAATCCTTCCAAATACATTAGGAACTTCACGCGAGACTGTAATGGTTTTTTTTCTAACTTCTACATGCGCTAGGTATGAAATAAGTGTCGAGGATAGCCGACTTCGCAACGTCGCGTGCTGTAATGGCTGCTAATAGCTGAGACCATTGGCACCGGAAGCTAACCGGTCACGGTCTTGGCTCAACATCCGCCAGACGCGCTTACATACATTCTACCACAAACGCACAAAGCACTAGCACTAGATCTTTTCTCACCGTCTCATCATCACCGGCACCCATCTCTTCACTGGTTTTCTAGCTTACAGTTAGTTCTGTCTTTGTATCGCTCCTATCCGATTTATCAAAAACTATTTTTTCTTGGTCTCTTACGATCCCTTTACTTTCATTTACGTTTTTGCTGCCATAGTTTCTCTCTGGGTCTTCTCCCTATCATTCCTACTTCTCACTACATAAATCATCATGCAAATTATTAAATCTTTTCACGTCCCGTACGCTTTTCAGCAACTTGCATTTTGTGAGAAATTTTGCTATTTTATGTGAATATTTATTTTTTCCTCTGCTGCAGTAAGTATACAAAAAAATTCTTCATTATGTTGTTGAAGTTATATTTGTAATCAAGGTTAATTTCACAGTATCCGAAGCAAACATATTTTACTTAAACAAATTTTAAAATGGATGAACCGACGCTTATGTAAGTTAAATTGTAAATTCATATTCTATTTAGCAATGATGTCTTACTATTAAAATTAGAAAATTATATTCATTGTAAATCTAGGATTAAGTTTGTTGCCTTGAGAAATTAATTTTAGGCTACGTACGAGTGTGCTGGAAATTTTAACCAATCATAAAACCATACAATCGGATGCAAATTATTTTGATGCTTAGTTAATTAAAGAAACGTTAGCCACACAGGTCAAACTTCGTCTCAATAAAAAGCCCCGTAATTTTATTTGACATTTAGAAAATTAAATAATGTTGGTAATGGGTTTTATTTGTGTATTTTCTGGTACACCGTGTACGAATTATCCTCGTTCGTCCGTTTGTGTCAAAAGGCTGAGGTAAACTTCTCAATACCTTCGAATTTCACAACAGAGTATACGATATCTATCCTAGATATTATCTCTTGATAACTGAGCATGTTTCATCAACCTTGCACTGCATTTAATATGGGCTAGAACATTCTCACACCAGCCCTTAATTTCCTTAAAAAGTATATTGGATCAATTGTGTAAATTTTCAAATTACTGCAAGTAAATATTATACACAAGAAATATTTCTCTTATAATCAGTTGAGGAACATTAGTGTAGATAGTATTTCGTTGAAATTTAATAACGTTAAGCATTCTAAATAGTACGTGATAACTAATATTCTTCTGCTTTCTAAATTAAATACATATGCGATTTTCAAATTACATAAGTTGGCTTTTTCTGCTTTCCTAATCACTTATAATGAAAATTAGACCTAAATTCTGACGAACTCATGTTAACTGCCTGTAGCTCGAAAATCGACATAAAATGGTTCTTTGTGCTACTTTTCGGAAACGATGCGACTCCAACTTCGTGCTCGTCCGTTAGGTAACTCTTAGCTTTTTGTTCCGCGTTATTTATAATCTGAATGGCCGCTGACACGCTCGCCTCACTTTTGACGTAAGATATTTGCCAGCGATGTTTATTGTTAGCTGGAAATAGCCAGTGTGGAGTGTAGCAGAAGTAATTTCAGGTTTCGAAAAGGCTTCGAGGAACTCTTCGGTGGGTTGTAAATAAATGTTATTAGGAGAGTGGTAAATTCTTTTATTACTTGCGACCTCGCTAATTGCAGTGACCACGCAAGCGAACGAGACACTTAATTTCATGTGCCCCACCTTTCCCGCATTCATTTCTATTATACAACAATATTATTTATTATCACCATGCAACAATAACTCCATTTTACGGGTTTCTTTTATTTGCAAACTTCTTAGAGCTTGTATTATTAAATTACGTTGATAGAAAACAAAGTCTAGTTCAGCACGAATATTTCTCATGACGACTTATGTAACTTTCATAGTTCATAATATCGCATTCGACGAAATCAGTAAAACCTTAAATTCAGAACTCTATATCACCCTCCTAAACATAATATCCCCACTCACCCAAAGCACAAAACGCCTAGTATATCTCTCCATAATACAACCCACCTGGTCCTACGCCTCATCCATGAAGGGAGCCAAAACCCATTCAGCCAAAATCAAAACAAAACAATCCTTCGCTCCTTCACTAACTCTCCCTGGTCAGAAATTCCATCCACCACGGCATCAAACTTCCCCAAGTCAATCCCTAATCACCAAATCTGTAACCTCACTAATCAAAAGCACCTTCAACCATCCTAACACCACGATCCAGTAATTTCGTAGAAACCTCCCCCACCACTACGCTCACGTCGCCTCAAAAGAAAACGCCCTTTCGACCTCATCCTTCCCCCAGAACACTCTGGCACCTCCTAACCCACCCCATCTTCATACCCGCAGACCCCACCTACCCATTTCATCCATCTCATCAAATTCAACATCGCCAGTGAACACTCATAGCCCAACAATGTATGCCCCTCAGACAAACAAATTTAGATACAAGAATAAAAAATTTGCAACATTTAGGTTAATTACTCGATTAACCGAATTACCATTCTACCATGTAAATTATGTACATATTTTAAATTTGTATATACTGTTTTATATTTAACCAACAAATAATCTTTGGATAAAAGTTTTGTCAAATAATTTTTTTTTAGAAAAGTAAAACTTATTATTATGTTATAATAAACACTACTGAGAAACAAATAGTGAATTTCAAAACAGTAGGCTATATTGACTCCTGTGTTTCATTTAGCCTATTCAAGAACGGGGTTTACGAAGCAATAACAAAGAAACATTTTTTTGCCGGGTGTTAGTGACGAATTTGGGAAAGCGAAGGCAAACTCAAACATGTTAGCAAGGCTGGATTTGAATTCCTGATCCTGTCCCGCAGCTTCCCACCACTCCGGATTGATAAATAATTTTCTATTTTGCACGTAATTCAGAATTAAATTAACTTGACATGTTCCTTTAAAATGTTATTCTCTGATTATATCTGTAAATAATGGGTGTACGGTATACATACAATCGTAATTATTGAATTAAGTGTTATTTATGGACATGGTGTTGCACATAGACATAAATTCTAATCGACTTTCATGCATCACGATATATGTTTATTTTCATGGAACAGCAATTAATGTGTTGTTTGTGTATATTGGCTGGTATGAGTAGTTACTTTCATTTGACTGAAATTAATTATATTTCATTGTTTATCGTGTAAACGCTGCTTGTAATCGCTAGTTCTGTATATAATTTCAGTTCTTAAACCGTTACAATACCGAATATTAATATAATATATTCCAGTACTCGCGATTGCATAGAATATAAATTTTCGGATGAAATGTATTAAAACTCAAAATATTGTCGAATCGCTTATGTATTACATCATACATTAAAATATTGTCACAGCCCTTAGGAAAATAGTATGATGAATATCTAGTTAAAGAAATACCATACTACCATCGGTATCTGTGTAGCTGTCATTTAACTGTTCTATGAACGAAAAACAAAACCATTTACAATATTAATAGTTAATAATGATAAAATAAATCAAATCGATATTAACTGTATACAAAACAGATTTAGTTTTCAGAAGCCGTAGAACTTTTGCCTCATTTTAGTGCTGACCGTTCGACTTCTCAGGGCTCGTTATAATGCGTAAATCATGTTTATTCTTATCAGCAGCTTGCCACTTCTTTGGAAAACGGGTGTGAAGATGTGACTGCAGTATTATTAAGTCTTCGTTGATGTGAACCAAAGTAAGGTATTTGCAAAATATGTTTCCTCAGAACCTTATAGTCTGTGTTGCTAATTTGTCTGGAATATTTCTTTTACCTCTGAGATTCTTTGAATGTCGCACGTGTATGTGCAAAACGGCGTTCTTCTAGAGTCGGTATTTTTAAGTGAAAACGGGATGCCTTGGCCCAGGAGCAGGTGCGTAAAGCAAAGCTATTTGAGATCAGAATGCGTGGTATACTTAGTCGTATCCCGAAGTTTGGTGCAAGGAATATATATATGTAGTTTTTTCCAGAAACCGGATGCGATGAATATAGGCAGTCGTATCCCGAATAGGAGTGCGAGGTCTATAGATTGAAGCTGAAAAGATTAGATAAGGAAATTCTAGTAAGAGTAGTAGAAATTAAATGATGTGGTAACGTGATAGTCCGAGAGGAGAACTTACATAATCTATTTTCACATTTTCTGAGTAGTAGTGAGTGCTGTCGGAGAACAATCTGCTAGGGCGTCAATGTGTAGTGCGAGAACCTTAAATCATTGCACGAGAATATAAAGCAGTACTAACTTACTGCGGAAAATTGAACACGTTTGTAATAAATAAAATCACTTATTTACAACACGAATAAAAATTGATAAAATCATGATTATAATTAATTCTGTTTCAATATCCTTGGGCCAGGGTTGTGGTAGGTACTCAGCGACAGTAACATCGTATATAATATTGAAATAAAAATTGAAGAAAATAAAATGCACAAAAAACAAAGTAGCGGTATTGATGTTCAACTATTCTGATAATGTATCCTTGGAAGCCTGACGTCCTGGGAATGTTTTCCAGAGAAATTGTTGCTGGTTTGATAACCTATGCACCAATTCCAGCAAACCTGATGGTTGTGGAGGGCATGAACTCACGTCTCTGTCAAGATTAACATACTGCAACTCCGACAACAGTCCTTGTAAATCTCTCCTGATCAACAGACTAAAATTACTCTCCAAATAGCAGACCTCGAACATCTCTTCCGATTAATGACTCAAACATCTGTACACAAGACGCGCAAACTAGCCATCTTCTCAGTTCAGTACGCACGTGTACAAACATTCGTTTGACCAACGATATAGTTAGCTGCACAAGAAGGCGTGACTGACAGACTAAACTAAACTCAGAGAATTTGTACGTTTGTTCTATCAAATAACGCATTCATATTTAGCAAAACTAATGAAACACTACATATTTCTAATTAGATATCGAAGACTTTTCGGGTGAATAGAATTTAAAAAGGCTTCACGGGTTCCGCCCGGATTACCTCGGTAGACAGCGACGTTTCGATGCATAGCTCTTCCATCTTCTTCCAGGCTGAAGAGATGGAAGAACTAACAATCGACACGTCGATAACCCGGGAGGACACACGAGAAGCCTTTTTAAATACAAATTTCTAATTACCATATTGAGCCATAAAATATTTCAATGGTTTTTATCATCTAAAATTATTATATGAAAGAAGCATCGGTACACTGCAAGGTGTATCGTTTTAACTTTTACTTTATTTGAAACCATAGAAATATGTTGTATACCTGTTTAATAGAAAATTATTTTGATTAACATTTTTACATCGATTTGGGGTAATTTTAAGTATGGATGCAGAATTAATTAAAAAGCAGATTATGTGTATATACGTATACGTGTATTTGAGAATTCTCATTGTAATATGAATTTACAGAAAAAGTTTTTGTTAGCATATAGCATCGTTAGACCGACATATTTTTGAATTAGATTTACGAGTTCTTTACAGTTGAAATCGGAAAAGTCAAGAATGCATGGTTCGCAGATTACTGAATTAAAAATTAATTACACATTAAAAAGAAAGAAGTTAATATATAAATAAGAAAACTCAAATATAACGTCAAAAGGAAGCAAATATTTGGTTATATAATTACACCTTTGATTTTAAACATCACTTAGTCTCTTTTAATTTCGCAGTCATCTCCAGGCGTATTCAGGTGGCGGCATATCTTGTTAACAGCAGCTCTAAGCTAAATTTATGAGCAGACTTTAAATAAAATGAAATTAGAAAGCGAAAGTTCTGCATTGAAGTAGCCATTAAATGAATATGCGCATTTCAAGCTGAAGCGAAATAATATGCTTCGTATATAAAAACAGCTTCATGCTCTTTTACTAACGCGTTTATATTTCTCAATTCTTTTACAACTGGAAGAAAACAGTTACCCGATTTTGTCTTATTCTATTCTTGGATTATTTCTTTATACTTCATAATTCTGTATTCTTAGAAATACCGAGATTTATAAAACTTCGCTATATGTAATTCGAAGAATCATTTGGTACCTGGATATTCTGCTGGTGACTGATTGGCATGTATCTATATATTAGGATTTAGGATTAGGATTGATATTTCTGGTTTTGCTCGGTATGTAATTAATTTATTGTCAATGATTACTACATTTATTGCACCTCCGGATTGCTTTAAAAGTGTGTATGTATGGTCGAGACATTATTACTATAAATAATAAAGAAGTTCCTATTGATTGTAAATAATATTCTTCCCTCGTATATCATTTACTTTCACGTTTTTATGTGTTTTAATCTATCTCCAAACAACTCTAATTGTGTTTATATTGAATCAATGTTTTGATCAGTTACAATTTGTATGAGAAAACTATTTAATGATTTTGCAAAATATTTAACATTGTAATTTTACCAATTATTTTTTAACGACAATATTCTGACGTAAAATTTGCTAATGATTGAAGTTATATCTTGACCGTATCATATTGCCTTACTGTCTTATAGATAGACACATATATTACTGGAATCCGGTTTACTCAAAGTTTAAATTGTATTTGCGAAAGGTTAAATATTTTATTTGTACTTATTAAAGTTATTATAATTATAAAATCACATAGGACCTTAAGGTAATGAGAAATAGTGCAATATATGTAATTCTTGTAAATTTAAATTATTACGATTTATGCTTATACGTACACATGATTATGAAAATATTTCAGAAAGAACTAGGAACATTTAAAAAATAAATATTTTAGTCAATTGATTAATAGTTTTATTTTTACAAATTGTAACTGTTAAACACATTAGGAATAAAATGCAAACAGAATAAAACATAATTTCACTCCGAATAAATTTCTTGGAGAAATCCACAACTGTAATTTTTAATATCAGTCATACCCAATACATAAGATAAATTTATATATGTGTAGGTTCTGCACAGAGATTAGTCTAATTTAGTACATACTATACAATTGTTACAATGATTAAATATAATAATAAAATGTATCGTTGTTACACAGTAATAAAATATTTGATACAATGAAAGAACCTATAAGTATGAATTTTCATTTACAATAATATACAGTTGAATTTAAGTAAAATATAATATAATTGAAGACGTCATAAGTTTGAAACAGAATCAAAGGATCAGGATGAAAAAATCCAGACCGGGAAGAATCGAACCTGGCACCTCCACTTGGTCTCCAATTCCAGTCGAAAAATTTCAACCTGATCCTTTAATTAATTTCTTAGCTTCGTTTTAAATATTTTTTTCTGTTTGAAAGAGAGCATAGCATATGCAAAGTAATAATAAAGTGATATAAATTAATAAAATAATATAATTTGATTTTATATATGAATTACTAGTTTATAGAAAATATAGGAATTAAATTAAGTTATTGAGAATTGGAGTGAAATAAATCTGATTGAGGTGGTAAATGATTGTATAGGGAAGCCATTCTGTGCAAGAGAGCCTTCGAAGAGAACATGGATTTGTGCTATAAAGTAGCGGTTGTGGAAAAAGATATCCCATGTGAGCCATTGATTTTTATATGGTAGTTCTGTATGGAGAGGAAGTCAAGCAAGTAGCGTTCGTTTACGAAGGTGAAGACAATGAGACTAACAGTACGCAGCGTCAGCTATTCTGGCAAATGTCAAGGCTCAACAGTCCAGAACCAGCCTCCACCCTAACAGCTGATCGTGCCTTCTGAAAGAGTCCTAAGAGATTTAGCAGAGCAATGTCGACTTTGTTTACAGTAGCCGGTTTTTCATTTGATACGGGAGGTTCACTCAAAAGAGATGCTTCGAATGCAAACGTAGGCTGTAATGCCACATCTTAACAATTTCACGGTGCTTGGTTCTTGGTAGAGTGTGCAAAGTCCGTTAAAATTAAAAGACATGTCACAGCGGGTACGTACGGAGGAACGAATCAACGAACATCGCAGCGTACTTAAATAGCAAATCTCGAGTGAATTCCAAGAGGAATGTAAGAAAATTATTTTTTTGGATAATCATTTTAATGAAACAAAATCTGCCTCAGTGGACCAAAGAGTAATTTCGTTAAAATGTTGTTACAGTATATCAAATCAAAAATTTATAGAATTAGATCATTCCGTTAACCAAAATTAATATAAAAAACTGGTGTTTCGTTATTTTAAGCTGATGTATCTGTTTTAATGAAGAATAACGTGAAGTAAATGCTACCCCATTAAATTCCAAACTTTCCGTTTCCATACATTTTTCCAAATGCAACATTATGCAAATCTTCAACTATAGTAGTTAAAAATGAAAGCTAAAGTTTATTGGTAATAACAAAAATGATTTATAGTATCGAAATACGTCTAGAAACTTCAAGGAAGCTTGTAATAGTTGTTCTCTCACAGGTGAACCTTCCCGGAAAGCTGGAGGGGGCTACTCGTCGGGGATACCTTCTCTCTCTGGTTTTTTGAACTAAGGTACCCACAATTTAGTTTTGAGAGGTGTATGTTCCGGGCTGGCAGACCTTGGGCTATGATAAGAGTTGCCCGCTATTGCTATTGGAATAATCGGCCTGCTGCCTCCTAAACCGGTCGAGGCACGGAGAAGGGAATTCGGCGAACTCACAGCAAACCCCTCTCCCGCCATCGAAAGAGCGTAGCACAAGTATCAAATGCCCGACCTACATGATGCAGGTTTTTCTAGGGTATTCCATGCATCTCTTTTAGGCGAATTACCGGGTAGGATCCTTAAAACTACAGCCCGGGGGCCCTTGTTAACCTTTGGTTTCCTTTGCCCATCCCCGCCCTTCAGTCCCTTTCCTATGCTATAATATGGTAACGACCACTATGTGGATTACCCTATATATGCCTGTCTACACCTTTGTTTTCTTCTGTTTAGAAACTTGTCTCAAAGAGTGTTTAGTAAAGTATATTTTGTCATTTCCCAATCTTTTATTATCCAGGAATGAAAAATTTTATTTTCAGGGGCTTGAAACTATAAGTACAGTTCATAAATCATAAAGTAAATTATTTTAGAAAAATCAGTAGGTTATTTTAATTGTCTTGAACGTATTTAGTTCAACACCAGGCCATAATTGTTGGTGAAAGAACCTCGAAGATTCAAGATATATATGTTTAATTCCAGAAACGTCTATAAGGTTTTGCAGAGTTCTTTTGATTTCCGGAATCTTCAAGAAGTTCAAGGGAGTTTTAGTTCGCTTTATGACTCGTCAGTGTTATATCAGCGACCTTAAGTATGTATATTGGATACTTAATTTGGAAAGTTTCAAATCAATAATTAAAATACAGTCTTAAAATTGAAAAAATAATTTATTATCATGTATTACAAACATTCAGTAAAAGCGACTAAGTCTACCGTGTTCACTTGGAATTTTTTAACAGATAAATGTGTGAAAGTAATCAAAGTAAAATCGGTTGCATGGTTAAATATTTAACAAAAAAATAGACGCTGCAAAAACTAAAAGACTAAAGTTTATATTAAATAACACCACAGTCTCTAATTACATTCACATATTCTCAACACCTTTTCTAATTGACCATAAAAAAAATCTAAACCCTAAATTTCTATATAGAAACGAAATTCTTCAAACTTCAATTTCAGTTTTTACCTTTTTGCCTTGTTTTGTAATAATGAAATCCTCTCTGTTATTTTTTGATTCTTCCTACTGTAATTTAATGTCGTCTCAAGATCTATTGCACGTATACGTGTTGAAAATAATATCCAGAGAAGAGTATTTTATCGCCGTTTTTCCCACTATTCCCAATATGTTCTTGAGCTGTCTCATATCTCCACGATCGGGGGATCACTTTGAAAATTTTTTACAAACTCTTCCCAGGGATATTAACTGACGAATTTTTGAACAAAAGTAGTCGTTTTAATGCCATAAATGAACCCTCCGAAGGAAGACATTAAGATTATAAAAAAAATTAAATGCGCACTAGGAAAAGTTGAAATAAAGTGCCGTTTTCATAAGCGTCCGTGGGAATGGAACCAATAAGTGATGATTTAATACTAAAATTTAATTATCCTTATTAACCCAAATGCATGTTTTCTTAGAAACGTATACATTAGTTCTTTGACAATTAATTGAGAAGTGATTAGTAAGGTCATATTCAAGATTCCAATTTTTCGGATCTGCATCCATAAGATATGTACTGTTTTATTTGTAAGGTTTAGAGTGAGAACCGTTGAAGCCGAAGCCTGCTTGGAAAGCAGCCCTGGCCACAGATCGGTGTGGTTGTTACGTATTCCAGACAGCAGCCAAGAAAGTACCCAATCAGTGTATTGCCTGGCAGAAGTAATTTCATTTTCCAGACTGCGCCAGCCAGATCTTTGCTTGCTTCTGCCTAACTTCCCAGAACCTGGCTGTGTGGACTTTGCAATGTGAAACGTGAATGAGAAACAAAACATTTGTGTAATTAGATAACTAGCATTAAGTAATTTTCGAATCACGGCTATTAAAATCGGAACAAATGTTATTACTACATTGACAACTTAATTTTCGTATTTTGGAACGTATTTTAGTACGGTGGTTCATAATTTCAGAAATGAAGTATAAAATCGTATTATCAAGTGACTATCGCAAAAATACAAAATTATGGCTCATATTTTATGTCATTTGTATGTTCGGCTTTTCTATAAGATTTCCAGATATAGGTCAAGACACCGATTCAACGGATATTTATTGTCCTTAGAAGTGCAGGGAAAGATCATTATCGGGATTTCGCGACTCAACATGTTGGCACGTCATAGGAAGAACAATTGTTTGTATCTGAAACGTAATAATAAATCAGTTAATGACCTTTTACAGACACTATATTATGTTTTCACCATAAGTCTTCCTAATTTGGCAAAATAATCCGGTCGTGTGCCCATAGTTGAAAGTTTTTAGTTTACGTCTGTTTTTGAATTGATAAATCAGTTAATGACTTTATTTATGGTAAAACATAATAAAGTGCCTGTAAAAGCTCATTAACTATTATTAATTAATTATAATATATATAAATTATAATATCAATTATTAAATCATAAACAGACGTAAAACAAAAAATTTCTACATCATAATAAATTTACGTATACTCTTGCTGCAGAAATATGGTGTTTAAAGGGAATTACTTTGATGAAGTAGACAGCACCAGCATAGAAAGACTCTACAATATGAGATATGAACTTGTGACATTTAAATTGATATCAAAGTTTATAAATATATGCTAGGTATGCCATCCTAAATACTTCAGAATGAATTAACCCCGAGGAAAATATATTATGTTAAAAATTATAATATATTTTAACAGTAATTTTCTTAATTTTATTAAGTTAAATTGAAAATAAATTAATAAATCTCCTGACCTAATATTAAGACAAATTAGTTTAAACCACAAAAAAAAACTTTCACCTCTGATAATTAGAGTACTACCTCAGACATATATTAATGTTATCTATTGTTGGCCTATTCGGTTTCCTCAAATATTTTCCGCAAGGCCTTGACAGAGATTAAATATATCCTCTGTTCATTTTAAAGCGATTAGCCAATTCATTTTTTCTTGGGGGACAATCATGTATTTTTTCCTGCATTACTCAATTTTATTTCTTTTTTCCAGTATCAAATTTCTAATTTAATACTATCTGTTACTTATTGGCTGTATCTATAAGATTATATTACAGCCTACTCTTGAAAACTGATATTTTATCTACTAATACGCTTTCTCGAAAATGAATGATGTATTTCAAATTTAATTTTTTCACAAGTCGGATAAGATTTTAAGTTAGCCTTTAAGTTATCGCCATTTCAGACAAACACAATTATGGATTTGTAAAGTTCACCATTTAGTCTCAATCTTTATATTGTTAAAAACCTTAATGCGGCGACATGAACTTTCATCGAAGTAGAATAAATAGTTTTCAACTGAAAGGGAACACAGCGTGACAGTCCTACCCGAATTTTAGATGACATCGGTTTCGGATTCCCTAAAGTTATAAATGTTATGATTTACTAAAACACTTGATTACAAGCAATATATAGACAAAAATATTATTTTATTTATGTAGACTTGTTTCGCCAATCCTGTGCTTTACGAAACCGTATTTCGACTGAAAACGGGGAAAATCTCTGTGACAGTTACACTCGAAAAATATAACAAATAATAATAGTGAAAGATATTAATGATACTCATATTTCCTAAGTACCACACTAACTCATCACTTCACTAATCTAAATCAAGGGGCTATCCAAAAGTTCCAGGAATTTCTGTGAATAATACCAGTTGGTGCTTCATATCTTCTTTCAGAACTAGTATGTCACAAAATTTGTGCTAGATGGTCGCGTTTTGTTTTTATCAGCCCTTTTTTTTTCACTGTAAAGTCTTCCGTTGTCAGATTTCAGAGAGCAACGTTTCTGTTTAAACTTTTGTTTCAAATATGGGAAAACTGCTACATAAATGCATTAATGTTAAAGACGAAATTTTTTAGAATCGTTTTAAATATGGTAAACAACAGTTCCTGACAATATCCTGTCAGAACGGACGTCAACCGGTAAGAAGCCTGAAAATGTCGCCGCCGTACGAAATGCGATACTGAAAGATCATCTCCAATGTTGTGATGAAAACGTCCTTGACCGTGCCAGAATATTTTGTCCGACGAACTGAACGCTGGCCGTTTGCGATCATAATTCAGTACTTTATGACGTAAAACAAAATAAAAGTTGTTTCCCATCTGCCATATTCTTCCGACCTCGTCCCAAGTTGAATGTGTTTCTATTCCCGTGGGATCAACCGATATCTTGACACGGGTAAATGAAATTCAAGCGCAATCACTGGTGATACTAAACGCTTCCCCGATAATTTTCCAGAAAGTTTCCAGCTCATAGAAAACCCACAGAGAGTTCTGTACCTCGCAGCGGGTATATGCTGATGTTGATGGTCTGACCCAACATCTGACCCATGTTTGGTGTAATTTAATTATACTGGTGTATTCCTGGAACGTTTTGGTATCTCCCATAATCACTGCCTTTGCCTATATAAATACATATATGAAAAATTATACACTGCTCAATAACTTTTGAAAAATCCTAATTGTTGAAATCGTAGACCAAATTGTGTACCCACGTCCGTTTCTATATGATTTGAATTTTATGATTTGGTACTCTGGGTATATCATTTACATTTGTATCCAAATTTTCTTAGTGTTTGACTGAGGCCTTATTCATAATTCTGTTAGATATTGTGAATCTGCATCCGTCCAGCTTTCGGAATACCGAATCGAATCTCTGCCGATACAAGGTGAATTACGCAGGCGTGGCAGCAGTTAGCGCTGCTAGACCAATTATGAATGGCGCCATCTCAATTTGACATAATGTACTAAACATCAGTTAGCAGCCAATCCATTAGGCGCTCAATCAGATTTTATACATTACCGGAACTGGAGGGGATTTTACTGTAGTGCGAAGGGAGTCCGCTTTAATAAAATTAAGGTCTGCTATTAGTCCTCAACCTTTTAGTTCTTATTAACTTTTTTATGTGCACCCAGAATTTCATCAGCAGGCGTCAAAGTGAACAGTACGGTATATATTACCTAATCCAATGCATTGTTCCAGTAAGAGCTTTTATTTAACCATTAATCAAGTAAATCTTCACATAAATACTTCGGCCTAACCCTCGACTCCAACCTAACATGGTCCCTTCACACTTCCCACCTTAAAAAAAATAATACTCCACAGATTCCACAAATTAAAACCATTACTGAACCCGAAATCTCCTTTACCCTTCACAACAAAAAAACTCCTTTACACATCCCTCATATATCCCCTCTAGTTTTATGCCTGTTATATCTGGGGTTCGGTAGCCACCACCCACATAAATAAAATTCAAATATCGCAAAATAAAATACTCCGCTTTATAACTAACTGTCCCTCGTACGTTACTAACTCTAGAATTCACAATGATCTAAATATTCCTCAACCCAAAAAACTAATAATTCAAACCGCCCTAATCCAACGTAATAGAAATCTCCACCACTTCAATCCCATTATCTCAAATACTAAATCCCATCTTCCTCCACCTAAACCCCTCAGAAGGCTAAAAAATGACAAATTGACCTGGCAACCACCGCAAATTAACACACACACACACACACACACACACACACATATATATATATATATATATATATATATATATATAAATAATACATAACTTCCTCAACTACTCACTCAAAAACATTTCTTTAAGTTAATTTTAACATGTTAACGTCATCACAATTGTAAAATCTTCGGATTAAAACATTTTCTGTATATTAAAATAAAAATAAAATAAAAACTAATCAAGTAAACTGGCTTGGTTGGTTCATTCGTACTTGTCACATGGCAAATTTAATGATTTTGGGATTCAAGTAAGACGACATAACTTAACATGTGTAGTATTTTATTTCCAGTATTCACAGTTAGCAAATTTTCTGATAGAACGTTTTTATTATTAACTACTAGCTAGGTGCCCGGCGTTGCTCGTGTACTTATTTATATAAACTCGAAAAAGAATTTAATTGATTACTTAAATATATTCCTTGAGTATTTCAGGATATAATCGTCACTCAGTCTTCATACATTACGAAATATTACATTGATGAAATTGTTAGCTAGACTCACAACTAATACAGCGCGAAAATTAACTTACATTTTCCCCAAGGATGGTAAAGTAATTCGTATTCTTCTTTATTATCATTCGATGGAATTATACTTTTTATTTAAAGAAAATATTTCTGCTTTATTTAATTCCTAATAATCTCCTTCGTTCGTTGCGTAGTAACGTCTTTCTCTCACGTGACGTCATTGTCTCTTGGCGCGCAGTAAATTAATATTTAATGATCACGGTTTTTAATTATAATTCTTTCCACATGTATACTTTATATTAAATAAAAATATTTCTGCTTTATTTCATTACGAAATACAGAACTATATTTAGGATGCGTCAATGTCTTGAAAACTTATGACGTCATCGTCTCGCGCAGTAATTTAACACTAATTCGTAACTTATTTCAATTATAATTATTTCCACGTTTATTCTAGGGGTTTCTCACCCCCACAGTACCGGTTCTCGATTTTGGCAGAATACGTATACCAATTTTTGTTGCATTCTGTCCACGCGATAAAATTTGTATAAAGAACAACGTAAATACAAACATACATACATACAAATATACTCCCTTTTTTATTATATAGATTTATTTGTACTACTGTAAACACAAATTGTGTTAATTCGGCCAATTTCTAAATTAGACTAATTTTATGTAGTCTTCTTTGTTCGAACCTATCGGCATCGCACTCCTGCCATTGTTTATAAGTAGAGCTTCCAACAACCAAAAATAGGAGCAGACGAGTGATTATGTCTCTGGCTACAATCTTTACCACTATCTGGTTTACTTTCTGTGATCACTGCCTTCCCTGATATCCTTTCGTCCATTACAGTGCTTAGTCGGCATATTCATATTCTCAGTTAACGCATCTCATCTTCTTTTCAGAACGTTACAAAGAGGTAATTTGCCAACATTTTCTGAGACAATATAATTCCTGGTCTTTCCATTGGATTTTCAAGATTATCCTATTGTTCCAAATTTTAAAACGTGTCCAGGTTAAAATTTTTAATACACAACAGTTTTAAATCACTCGAACGAGAATCGAAAAAATTCACTGTCTTATTTACTGTCTTTTGAAAGTACTTCAATGTCATCTCTGCTTCTACAGTTCAATCCTGTAGACTTACGTACTTTATATACAGTGTGTATGAAAAGGAATTTAGAATTTTAATAATGTTGAACCCTTGTAACAGTCTTCATTTATTGACATTATTTATTGCAACATGTCAGTCATAAATTGTTCAGGAGATTTCGGCTCTTAAAGCCATATTCATGAATGCTCCTGTTACAAGGGTACTCCATTATTAAGATCCATCCAATAAAAAAGTCGTTATAACATCATTAGTGAGGAATTTAGAATTCCACACTTTATATAAATTTATTGAAATCATAGAAATGGTTGTCATTTGAAAGAATAACGCATTACGTTTCCACCAAGCTATTAGTCGATATCGATCTTGTGAGTCGATGTGACATCCGTTCGTTATACGACATATATTTTTACATATAAGCTTGTAAAGTTGGTAATTCTTTTTGATATAGCGTGTAAATATTGTTATTATTTAAATTCTTCTTTCATATTGGAGGAGAATTTTATAATGAATTAATTTATTGAATTTGTTGCTATAAAAAGTAACAAATAAATTAATAAGAATTTATACCTAACAACCTATTATTAACAAAATAAAAACAACCTCTTTTTAATATGAGGAATTTTGTGAAATATAGTGACTATTTGCTATACAACTCTCATTTTTGCATTTTTAAATTGCTCTTACTATAAGGTGAATTATCAGCGGATGGCCGGCGTGGCCTTCAGAAGGCGTGCTTGAAAGCTTCTAATGGTAGAGGAAATGCATAACTTGGGTTAGCTTCCTTCTGCGACGGTTACACAGCGACCACTATCTTCATTTTCCTCAAACACCTCACTCTGAAATGTCAGCTGCGCCCTGAAGTGTGCCTTCCTGCTTACTATGCCACGTCCCAACTGCCAGGATAACATGTCTCCACCAGCCCGACTTCTAACGTGGCTTGTTTCTCCCTTGGTTGCAGGCCCACTCTCGTCTGCAAAACTCATTCTTTCCCCATCAAAGGAACAATTTGGCAATTCATTATTACATGCCCGCGACTTCCTCACATTGGTACATAAGCACGGTATCATTGTGGAAATTCCGTCCCAGACAATAAAAACCCGTAGACGATCTACTTGATATATAAGTAAAAGATTATTTACCTACTAAAATATAATTTGTCATTTATGACATATAAGTCCAAATTAATCGTCATTTTTTAAATAAATTATCAAAATTGTATCCTCATACAGCCTTCTGTAGTTTTAATATAGCTCGGGGACATTCGAATATTGGTCTTAAAAAAAAGGATTGATTCAATTTTCACAGAAAACATGTCTCAATAACGAGAACGAAGAAGAAGAAAGTGTAGACAGGCTATGTATAGGTAATCCACATAGTGGCAACTCCCCTCTTATATCATACGAAAGGGAGTGTAATGGTGGATGCAAAAAGGTAGAGCAAGGTAGTCAAGGGTTAACTAGGGTTTAAGGATCCTACCCGGCAATAAGTAATGCATGGAAAACCCTAGAAAAACCTGCATCAGGTAGGATGGGCATTTGGTACTTGTCCCACACCCTTCCGATGGTGGGAGAGCGGTCTGCTGTGGGGTCGCAGCTTTCCCCTCGCCGTGCCTTGACCAGTTAGGAGGCAGCTGGCTGACTATTCCAATAGGAATAGAAGACAACTCTTACCGTATGCCCAAGGTCTGCGACCTAGGAACATACACCTCTGAAAACAGGCCGAGGTGCCTCCACATGTGGGAAAATTACTTCAAAAAACCAGTGAGAAGAGAATAACGAGAACGATTCATCATTGCAATTTTACAGAATTATGTTGCAATTTCCACTAATTGTGGAAAAACAATACACTACTTAGGATACGATAGATGGGAAATAATAACTGGAATGAAAATTAATGCAGAAACTAAAAGAAGGAAGAGCAATAAATAAGTCCTCAGAAACTGAGCTTCTGGATACTTTCCAATTCGACATTTCAGTAGCATAGAATTTGGCTTATACTTGCCTATCTTTGAATGGATAAATCCAGTGGCCTCATTAATTTTTACAGTTGATCAAGAACTCTTGAACGTTTTAATAAATAAGAATTAGGCATATAGAGGATTGTTTTATTTTCTTTACAAATCTTGAGTTATATCACAGCCTTGAAAACCAGATACATTGACATTGTAAAGTAATGGATTTATATTTTATTCCGTTCTTGTTTCCTGTCTACTTCTCCGATTTATTTTGCTCTTATCTGTAAGTAATTACAGAAGGAATTTTGGTGAGAAAGCCGTTATCATAGGATGTCGTCTACATTCGCAGTGATAAGTGTAGTAAAAGAATGCGGTGTCCGACATTGGCGATCTATTGTTAGCTCGCTCGTGAGTTCCCGATCATAAATCAAAGACCCTGCTATTCTCGTCCACGATCTGCCGCTGACATGCACATCTGTGCATCGCATTACTAGCAACTACTCATCACAGGCAAATCACGTCAACATATGCCTAGGCAGCATGTGTTAATGTACTTGTAAGCAAGTCTCCATTGCATGAGTATCTCTCTTTATCTCTACCTACGTCACTTAAACTATTTCATTGGGTAAATGAATTGCCTGACTTTTATTCTCTCTCAAAAGTGTTATCATCCGTCTTCCATTCATTACGATTTGTTTAACCTGCGTCTCGCTCCATCAATCTTTTTTATTACGTCTGCATACACAAAACGGCCTCTTTCTTCTATATATTTCGTTAGATGTAAATCGTCAAAAGTAAAGAACCGTGGAAGTATCACGGTTTTTGTCGAAGTTTGTTTTCGTCGTCGCAGCGTATTTTTCTTCATCCAGGAATGCTTTCATATGATATATTAACTGACGATCCCGGCAGAGGATTTTTGGCCGTCTCGCTCAACTCGATTTATCTTGTCGGTCGTGTTGCTTCATAACTAAAATAGTTGACTCTCTCGGAATATTTCCTCACACTTAAAACGATAGGATATTGTGCGCGCGAAGGAGAATCTTTGTTCTAAACTTCAGCGGGGAAGAATGCATATTTTGAGAAATCAAACGCGCAAAGGCGCGCAATATCTTTTTATATAACTGGTAATATTAAGAAATATCAAACCATATCTGTGATAAAGTGACGTCATAGCACACCACGAAATAGCCAAGCACATCAAAATACTATACTGAGACGTAATAAAAAAGATTGATGGAGCGAGACGTCTCCTTTGCTATAATAAGAGGGGAGTGGCCACTGTGAGGAGTACAAATTTTTACTAAATTATTATTATTAATTATTATCAACTTATTTTCGCTACTTTTATTTCTAAAATAAAATGTAATATTCATATTCCACAAACTTTTAAATAATATCGATCTAATTATAAATATTTGTTGATGAATACTCAAAATTTTCCTCTTCGGAAACATTTTTAAAATTTTTCTGGCTACAAATTTCGGTTATCAACTCCTATTACGTGTGAGTAGGGTTAATAATACTTGCACTTCTTCCTCCAAGCGACTTTTTAAAAAATGGTTCTTCGATTCAGTGTTACTGAATTCAGTAATTAATTTTTTTGTTTTGAGGATACTCGTGACTTGACAAAATTTTTAAAAATAATTCGTGCCTACTACAGTCAAGGAATTTGGAGAAAATGTTGATCGCTGAACGAAAATGAAATAATGTAAGAAGCCTGGAGGACAAACTATATTTTTTATATTTTTAGTTATGAGTGGATGTAGTGTATCGTTATGGTTTAATATTACAAGTGAGTTCGTTTTTGTTGTTATTAAGTCTACATTTTTCTTAGAGTTGAGAAAGACACTTACTTTGTTATTAGAGATTTTAGATATATATCTGATGCATATTAGAGGAATTAAAGTCTGATAAAGCGGATAGGTGAAAATAAATGTCCGTTTTCAGATTGTTTAACCGTTTTACGCTGGGTTGGCCACTACGATGTATTTTCTTTCTTTCCTTCGCACCCAACTCAGCAGATGTACTTGGAATGTTAAACATTTGCCTTACGTTGTTTAAACACATAAATCATTATTTGTATTGATAATATGAGGTCACAATCGGATTTCAATTATAAGTTATTCACTTGTGTGGAAATTCGTTAAATGCATGTGCTCGATCAGCAAAGAGTTACGAAACTATTATCTTCATAAAAATTTCTCATTAATTCGTGGTTTTCGTATCAAAGACCTCCGGGTTAAAAAAAGTTATTTATTCTTGGAACGTCTAAAATTAATTGCAAGTTGTGACCATTTTAATTCTTACGGTACGTATTCTTAGAATAAAATAACAATTTGGTAAAAAAAAAATTTCTACAATTACGGCTTGTAATGCCAATTGTTAATAACAGAAGTTTCCGACTATTGCGAGACCTTGATATTTAAAGATAAATAATACATATGTATTAATTTCCGTAAGTTTTCCCGGTGAATTAGGTGCTGTAATTGTTCTCGGTATTCTAACCAGGTGGCGTTAACCAAGCACGACGTTTCGTCGACTAGCACCGTCGACATCTTCTAGGTGAAGTTAACACACCACCTGGTTGGAAACCCGAGAACAATTCCAGCAATACATATGGTTAATAAATCATTGACAACATTTTAAATTGTTCTTTATATTTAATTTGTCCCTAAAATATTTAAATATATATATATATATATATATATATATATATATATATATATATATATATATATAGCATAATTCAGTCGTCAACAAAATATGAGAAGACATCCATAACCGGCTGATCATACTATAGAAAAGTGATATCAGGAATAACAATATTCAATATGCTTTGCTAGGGAGCTTTGTGGAAGTTGGTAATCGAAATATTATCTTGTTTTGACATTTGTTTTAAAGCAATTGCTGTGGAGTATATAATTTTTTTTGTAATAGAGATAATAATCAAAGACTAACAGGAGTAACCCGATACGCTACATTTATACTGATAAAATTTATATATTTTATAATATAATTTACCTATCGTATCATTTTTTTTGACAACTGAACGACTCAGACTTTGGTAGATAAAATACACGAATAAATACATTCTACATGTGTAGACTCATCTCGCGTAGTAAACATAATTTTCTTTTTAAGGAGAAAAAAAAGGTTAATATTACAATTTTGACAAAAGAATCCGAACACTACTTAAAGAGATAAACCTACTACATAAAGTCGGTCTATTCCCGACTGTCGGCTATCGAATCCTTCACATACCTCTATCATAATTTCATTTATTATAGTCAATGGAATACCCCCGATATTATCTTCAATCAAAATATTATGAAAATGAAAAGTTTTCAGCTTGGTCTTAGACTGACTCCCCCAACCAGATGTTGCCGTATGCCCTATCAGGAGCGGTTACCGACCGGAAGCTAGCGACAGCATTTTCCACTTACAGGGAACGACACACGGTACATAAATATTTGGCAACTTTTTGTGAATAAACATATATTGCAGGCGTGGTACTACGATCCATAAACTGTTGCAGCTCCGATGTTGCCGGAAATATTATTTAACTATTTCATTAGACATCAGCCTTAATATTCTTTTGTACAATCATTGTATATGTATTTTTAAGTTAAAAGCATAATTTGGTACGTTTTCTTGTTCAAGACACATTCGAATACTTTTACATCTTACCCGTTCCGGCACTTGTAATCTATGTGATGTTTCCATAAAAATCCATTAAATTAATTTAATTGAAATTTTTTTAAAAAATATCCTCTATCTCAGATTGCGAACATAATGTTCTTAATTGAAAGATATGTTCACATACGTATTACAGCATCGTATTAGATTATTTGTGAGTTTTAACGTACGAGTTTACGTAAACCTTTTTATGTAGACTGATAATGTGATAGTGAATTTTTATTTTCTAAGGACCAAGCAAATCAGTTTGTTATAACAATTGGTGACTAAACCTTTATCACTGCTAACCGTATAATTCGGATTTTAAGAATCATTTTACATTGCTTAGGATGTTATCATGTCTTAATATAAATATTACTTTTGTTTAATGAATGTAAGCTTTCCCGGGGTAAATTATTAATAAATTTTTTACGGTTAAGAACCAGGTTCAGATTTCTCGATGAAAGATCCGAGAAATCTGAACCTGGTGCTTAACCGTGAAAAATTTATTAATTATTAATTACTTTCGTATGTTCGTATAGATTTACAGAATGTATTAAAGAAATTATATTTTTTCTTATGCCGCATTCATTCCACGACCTCAACCGACAATATTATTTACTACCTGCTATTGTTCATAATTTATTTTCATACAAAAAGCAGGCTTTTAGAAAGGATTTTACATTTTTCTATTCTACTTTATCATTACCGTCTGAAAACTAAAATAATTTTATCAGGAGTAGTTTTTTTTACCATTTGGTGACGTCCGATCATTGGTGTATGATAATTCTATATATCCTATTATGAGATATTTTAAGATATTATTTGTTACCCAATTTATAACATGAATATGATTTAGTCTCGGCAATTAATAGTAAGAATCATTGTTATCATAAGTAAGCGTAATTATCGTCTCGACTTCTGTGGACGAGTACGGGAACTTTTACGGCTCTCAGACGCTCTCTCTTGGAGAGGACTGGAACTTCTTTTACGACGGCCTTGACTGCTGCTATGAATATGTTTTTCAACTGCAGACATCTTCATAACGTAAGGCGGCATCCGCGCACCCTCCTTCACAACTATTTTTATTCTCTTTCAACATATAGTATATAGTTAATTCCTTTGCTTCCTTGTGCTACTTTCCGGATTCATGCTTGTGATTTTATAAAGAAGTGCTGACAACGCGGCTTACTCTTAAGTAGGCTGTTTATAAAATATGTGGATATTCAGTCATGGAATTTCAACTACATAAATCAAATCTTCGTAACACTGGATACGGCTTAAAAGGCTAAAAATATATTCATGCTTTGAACTCGATTGGTAACGTTACTAAGCTCCTCCATTATTTCCAGTGGACAGTTATCGACACCGTTCGTGCACCACCGTGCTAGTTATCAGAAACAACATTTATTTGCATTGATCTTGACTTCTGAACGGCCACTGTGTTTGATGAGCGGATTACTTCCCAGGTTTAATCGTCAAAATATCGCACCGTAGCAGCTTGTTCTCCCTCTGGCGCCCATTATTAGCTTTACTGGAGAATTGGCTTCAGTTGCCAATTAAAACAACAAACAATGACAATGTATTGGCGCTTATTCAGATGGGTACCATATTCACGCGAAATTGTGTACGCTTAGGGAAAAAACAGTTACGGATTTTTTGTATCGCAGTTGAGCGTCACATCTCAGAAAACACATTAAAACAAAAAATCGATGAGGTCATGCCATAATACGTAAATAATACTTTTAAAAAAACTGCTGGATTATGGGAAGCCCGACATTTTCAGAACGCAAGTCGCGTATAATATTAAAATTATATAAATTTCAATACCACGTGAACTTTATGCATTGTGGGTCAGGACGTAATCCCGTCTGTTACTCGCGTGGATTCAGTCATTTCCCAATATGAGCTGTTTTTAATTACTAGTAGTGTGGCGTGTAGTAAGTCGTTAATGCGATCCGATAATGTGCTGTTGTATGAGTTGGAAAAGTCGTATTAGTTTTAATGCTTCACTAATACAAACGCAAGTTATTGATTTAGGATGTGTATCAGGATGGGTGATAAAGTCGGAAAGGGAAGCCTGACGGTGGTGTAAAATATTAATTAAATTGGTAGTCAGCTCGGCGCTGAGGGAGTTGAATCTGAAAGGTTTGCGACCCGCTCGGCAGTTAGGCCCCGTGTGTTGCACAACTGCGGCCTGTTTAATTAATCAGTGCATAGAAACTTGTCAAATTTTGCCTCATATTACTGAGCTGTCACGGAAAATGTATTTATTTTAAGGATTTATCCGTTGTGCGTATTTTTTATTTCAACGGTTTTACTACAAAAACTGGAAAACTTTTAACTGGAACGAAATATGCAATATGCATTCATCAAAGAAATATAATTTCGTCGACATGTCTATAAGCAGTTTGACATTTAGATTCCATACAAAATTAGTTTCTACGTTTAGTTTATGAATTTATTATCAATATCAATCTCGGTATAATGATAATTTGTAACAATGGTGTTTTAATACGAATATAGTTAAATCGCTAACGTCATAATTAGCGAATTAATGTTGTAATATTTTTAAGGGCGTGACCAATCAGGTAAGTCATAGCCTTCTCGTCAGTGACCGAGCATCAATCAAAAATTATGTCAACAACGCTTAGAAAATTAAATGCGTGGCTGTCAACATGCCTTACTTACTAATATTTCGCTTTCGGGATAGAAATGGATTACCATAAAAATATGATCTTTGTGGCCTTCCACATTCCCCCTTACAAATCCCTTCCTATGCTATTAAAGGGTTTTGCCACCACGTGAATTACCCTCATGCAGCCTGTTACTCTAAACAAAAAGAGAGAGTATTTTCTCGCAGGTGAACCTTCCCAGAGGCTACCTTACGGGATACCTTCTCCTCTCTCTGATTTTTGAACTAAGATTCCCACATGCCAAGGGTCCTCGGCCTGTTTTGAGAGGTGAATGTTCCGGGCTCGCAGACCTTGGGCATACGGTAAGAGCTGTCCGCTATTGCTATTGGAATAGTCGGCCAGCTGCCTCCTAATCTGGCCAAGGCACGGCGAGGGGAAAGCTGCGACCCCACAGCTAACCCCTTTCCCGCCATGGGAAAGGCGTGGGACTAGTACCAAATGCCCGACCTACCTGATGCAGGTTTTTCTATGTTTTTCCATGCATCATTTATAGGCGAATTGCCGTGTAGGAACCTTAAACAATAGCACGGGGGCCCTTGTTAACCCTTGGCTACCTTGCTCTACCTTTCCGCATCCCTCCTTTCACTCCCTTTCCTATGCTATAAGAGGGGAGTTGCCACTATGTGGATTACCCCTATACATCACCTGTGTACACCTTCTTCTTATTGTCTTACCCCTAACCTACTTGATGCAAACGCATCTAGGGTTTATCCTGAAACACTTTTAGGCGAATGCCGGGTAGAATCCTTGACTACCTTGATATCTCTTCCCAGGCTATTAGCGGAGAGAGACCAGCACGTGGCTGATCGTCATGTAGCCTGTCACCACCAAACCAAACAAAAATTGGCGGATTACATTCAATTAGAATTTTTTTTAGAAAGAAAATTGTAGTTCCCAGTACAATTATAGGGAATTTACAACAATGTAAATTACCCTCAATTATCTTGTTTCTAAAAAAGATATGAAAACACGAAATATTTCCTCTTCTACCACATTTATTTAATTTATTTTTCAACAGTTTCATGCAATTATTTCGTGCGCAGTATTATATTATCATCGATTCAGTGTAGCCCTGCGGTTGACAGACCACTTACGTGGTATCCATTAACGAAACAAAAGCAAAGTTTGGTGAATCGCAATCGCAATAGACTATAGCTTATTGTTGAAACTAATTACAATACTTTGGTCTTATTCCAGGAGTATGTTATACGCTAATTACTATAGGAAACCCATTGCTCTTTATTGATCCAGAGTACGTAACATATGAAAAATTGATTACTTATAATAAAAGCGTTAAATGTATACAAATAAATAATATTCTCTATTATCGCCTCCTAAAAGAGGCGGTAAAGGATAATTACTGTATTGAAAAATTTCATCCTATTATAGAATTATTATACTATTTGCATTGTGAATGTTTGTAACTCGTAGAGAAGAAATGTACTGCTTTGAAGAATCATGTATGTATAGCAACAACGCTAGAAGTGACAATTTGTAAAGCTTACAATGATATTGATTTACAGAGAATTTTTAATTATATTAAAGGAAATTGTGTGTTAATTTATTCTTCACTTAGATATCTATAGTTGTTTTCGTGTAATGTGAAGTAAAAAAATTAAATGTCACACAACCTATTTATTCAATATCATGAAAGACCTCTTCACACTTGAAAATTTAAAGCTGTTTCATACCCAACAGAAAAAAAAGTGTAATAAATCTAATGGTTAGTTAAACTTAATGGCTATCTTTATTAACCATTAAAAATAATACATAATTAAACTAATTACGGCGGAAACATTATTTACTATTTTAAAATTTGTTTTAAATTAATTTAATTGATTATTATTACCGTTATGTTTAAGTCAACTCGACCGGCTTTCCGTTCTGTGGTTCTATTTGATGCAGGTAATAATGAAACGTCCTTGTCTAGGAATTACATATTACATTACATGCTAATATAAAATAAAATATTAATTATCAACAATACCGGATCTTTAATAAAAATTCTGGTTTTGACTTTACTCAATAAGTTATATTAAACTTTTAAATGCTCACTTATTCCGGCTAAGCTGTGTAATACTTTTTGGGATGATTAATAATTGTGACCGAGCTCTCGTGCCGCATCATCTTCTAATTTTTTTAAAAAATTTTCCTTTTCATTTCGTACTTTTATTGGAAGTTTTCTTCACAGGAATACTACATTTATAATTTCAAGTTCACTAATTTTCCTTAATAACATTTTAGTCATATAACGGTCTTAAAAAGGTTTAAATAGATACCGAAACGTTGTTGTCATTTTTAACTAAATTTGTTAAATAAATTTCTGTTACAGTTCATAAACATCATTTCATTTTATGTAGTTAAAAGTAGACGTTAAATCTAAAACATTAATTGCATATTATTATTAGTATGTAACACACACAAATTCAGAGGGGACAGTTTTTCTGAGTCTATGAGGATGCAAGTCTAGTAATATTAAATATTAATGATAGTGTACTGAGTTCCGACATTTCAAATATGAGATACTGTACTCTCTAAATACAGAGAGATAAGTTTTCTCCTTATTATATCAGATCATGTTCTTTGTTTACGATTTTTTTTATTACTGTTTGTATGGGTAAAGGATGTTGTGGATGAAAATTAACTGTGACCGAGCTCCGAGCTCCTGAGCAGAATTATCTTTTTCTTTGAAATTTTCCTTCCATTTTTTTTTACTTTGAATTATTTAACTTTTCTCCGTTGCTTATCGGTCGTAGTATTAGAAGGGAAATGGCGAAGGAGAGGTTTTGGGCATGAATAACGTCTTCCCGGAAATGTCAGCATGTGCAAGATTGCCCGTGGCGAAGGCGTTGTAGGGAAGCCAGTGTACCGTGATATTGAAGTCGACCCAAGTTTTAATTATCGACAGCAAGATGTGCGCCAGGGGCTGAACACGGCCCTGCGAACCTACCTGTCCGTACAAAGGAACCATCCGCCGTAAAATAATCAGCAGGAATCTTTGCAAATCCGTGTTCGTACAAAGAACTGACTAGAGTGGACACGAGCGTTTCACGTGTAAAATACTTGCGTTGAATACCGGTCAGCTTGTTCCGTGATATCATCCTTTACAATTTTAGGGCACCAGACGTCTAATAAATAGCGTACATAGGAATTTCTCTTAAATATCGCTGAGAGATTTCAATATTTTCGATTTATTTGCTTGTAACGACGACAGTTTTTTTCAGACTTTTCAGAAAAACAAGCGCGGAATAGAGCTATTTTTTCTTCAGTGTTATAAGTAGCGTAGTCGTACTGTTCTGAATTTCACAAATGTACTTCTCGTTATTCAAGAGTGGAGACGACTGCCAGACTTTTCAATTATCGTTTATAATATGTATTTTAAATGGACAACTATGATATAAAGGGTGGGTGGAAATGTGATGGTTATTTTATTAACACTAAACTATGCGAATAAGGTGTAATATATTTTGTAGGCGCCATTGTTTCCCACCACTTATTCCGGCGCTGGTACAGTCAAAACTTCCATGTCGGTTGCACAAAATTTCGTGTTTTTCTCATTCGGAAGACTAGAATTCTCATCTTCACTAGAAGACTCAACAGAATATTCTACATTTTTCTATCTTCTAACTTTTCTTCTTCGTCATCTCCCAGTTAATCAAGATCAGATGCATTCATCTATAAAAGAAGAAGTTGTAGACAGGCTACGTATATGATAATTCGCATAGTAATTCATCTATAGTTTGGGTAACAGGCTACATGAGGGTTATCCACATGGTGGCAACTCCTCTTTAATAGCATAGGAAGGGATTTGTCAGGGTGGATTCAGAAGGGTAGAGGAAGGGCCTCCAGGCTATGGTTAATGGATCCTACCCAGCATACGCCTAAAACTGATGCAGGACAAATACTCGAAAACCTGCTTCAGATAGGTCGGGCATTAGGTACTTGTCCCACGCCCTTCCGATGACGGAAGAGGGGTTTGCTGTGGGGACGCCTTCCCCGTGCCTCGACCAGTTTAGGAGGCAGTTGGCCGACTGTTCCAATGGGAATAGGGAACAACTCTTACCGAATGCCCAAGGTCTGTGACCCTGGAACATACACCACTCAAAACAGGCCACGGTGCCTCGGCTTGTGGGAACCTTGGTTCAAAAACGGAGAGAGGAAAAGACATCCCCAAAGGTAGACCCTTCCGTCTCTCCAAGAAGGTTCTGCCTGCGAGAGAATAGCACTTGCAGACCGCTTACGCGAATTCATCTATTGGTCAATGAATAAATCTTCAAGCACGTAAATACCTCGAAAGAGAGAGAGGGATATTTCAAATAGTCAATAGTAGACAACAGGGACCGTCTGCTACCGCTACTATGGTAGCAGTTAATGTGTTAAATTATTTTAATATTTTATAAAACACAACAAATATTAACATAATCATCAGGGCATTGTGGGCTTGTCGACGTTGTGCAATATGAATACATCACTGCTGGACTGCGTTGGTACTACCAAGCCTGACCCATCAGCCATTCGTCGTGACGTGAATGCCCATCAAGGTGTCGACGTCCCTTGTCAAGGAAAGCTCCCGGCGACATCGTCGCTGTAGTATAAGCCAAATAATGGGTCTATCCCGCCGCTTATCGAAACTCTCAAATTGCTATTGTATCGTTCACAAAAATAATCAAATTCCTCTTTTTATACCAAATCTGCGTTATATATAGCACCTCCAAGTATTATTATGTCTGTTTTTTTAGAGTTATACGCTACATGAGGTTAATCCATGTGGTGGCATCTAACCTTTAATGGCTTAGGAAGAGATTAGAAAGGGGGATGTGGTAGGGACATCACGGCGGCAAAAGCTACATAGCGCCCACAGGATATAGTTTAAGGATCCTACTCAGCATTCGCCTAAAAGTGATGAAGGGAAAACCCTAGAAAACATGAATTAGGTCAGGCTCTTGGTACTTGTCCAACATCCTTCCAATGTCTGGAATGATGGTTTCTGTGGGTACTCCGCATTCAGAGCCTCGACCATTTCAGGAGGTAACTGGCAGACTGTTCCAATAGAAACAGCGGAAGACTTACTGAATGCCCAATGTCAGCGACCGCACAGCATACACGTCTCAAAAGTGGCCGAGGTGTCTCGGTTTATGCAATTCAAAAGCAGAAAGAGAAGAAAGCACCCCCGTAGGTAGCTCCGTCCTTCCCTCTTTGAACGTTCTATCTGCGAGAACTAATCTCATAGAGACCAGATTCCACAGGTTGTTCTTATATCGTAAGCAACATTAACTTGGCTTCCTCAGCCATCTTTCACGACTGCTAGAAAAATAAATATTTCGGTCACTTTCAGGGAACGGATAATGACTTCAACTTTCCGTGATATACGTTTTACAGCTTTCTTACTGTGTTATGACCGCAACCCTAATAAAAACCCAATGCTTAACCCTTGTTTATCATTTAAAAAATCTTTTCATGCAGTATATGGTAAAACAAAATAATAATTTTTAGACAATGTTAAAATATTAATTTAGTTGTCAGACGTTGAAAAATTCTCATAAAACTTTCGGATCGCCCTATAAATATTTCGTAACAGATGGTAACAAGTTTATATTTCCAATCTACAAATACTTTAAAACTAAATGTTATAATTACGTAGGAATCTAGTAGTATTAGTCACTTCATCTTTGGTCTTGGTAACTAAATATGCAATTGCATAATCGCTTGCAAGCGCCTTCTTGTTTTCTACGCTCAATAAGTTGTCGGTTTATTTTTATTTTTGACCGTATCTTTGCAATGTAATGATGAAGTTCGTTGAAAGCTCCGTCAGGACTCCAGAGACCGAATGTGGCAAATTAGGGACATAATGTGGGCGTTGTTGCCTCTGCGTTGATGTTTCTGAGCATGACATTTGAAATGCTGACCACTGTTGTTTGCAGAGAAGCAATGCTGTCCCTTGGTACGGCTGGCAAATAGAGTAGGCGGTAATTGCCTCCGCGGCTCCATCAACTCAACTGTCGTGGGGTCGATTAGCGCAATGTATAGGCGCCAACGGAATTATTAACCATGAATTATTACAGTTTTTCAGGAAATCATAACTTTGCTTTCGGGAGTTTACATCTACTCATATTTATTAAAAACTACATGACTGAAATTTGATCAATCTGTTTCCCCGGACCGACAAAAATTTAACACATGAGAGCTGAATATATTAAAGAACCCGTAAAATCCTATTATTTTATCACCTTACTGGAATTGATCAGTTTTGAAATGAAATATAAAATGTCTCCCAGATGAAAAATTTCATGGATCTACTACCACAATTCGAACACGGCACTAATAGTTTTTTCGTGCAATGCTACTGTTACATTCAGAATAATGAATACAAAATTTTCGTTGAACATAATCTCTTTGTATGAAAGTTGGACACATTACCGTTGGTAACTATTGCAGAGAGAGAAATGGACAATAAAACGATTAAATGAATTCGTAATAAATTATAAAACGAAGTTTAACATGAAGGATGTTGTTTCTCCGCCGGTTGACCCTGTCTTTATAAACACTTAAATTAATTTGGTGCAAAAAATAATTTTTCTGAAAAAAAAAATATAAACCCCCGACAATTTTACATTTATTTTATTTGTTTCTAAAATATTTACTAGGTCGATTTTTCAGTTATTGTCTTTTTAAATAATAATCGCTTATAACCGGGAGAATATAAAACCGAAAAAAGAAGAAGAGTATTCGGTTAACCTGTACATTTTTGTTATTCCTAGATTATCAGCTACGAATATCAAATTGGGGACGTGAAATGGACTTAGGGATCACTCATTTAATAATAGAATTTCCATGATTTGTATATGGTTTCTTTGTATGTATAAATTAACGAGTGATGGTTTCTCGTTGCAGGAATGATCGGCGACCGAACCCTGGAGCGGTAGTGGTCGCCGCCGACCATGGACCACAGCGTGAAGGCGGCGTCGGACGCCAGGCGTCTGGCGCGCCTTCTCAATCGGCACCGTTTCGAGAACGATGAGCTTGAGTCGCTGTACCGGCGTTACACGTTCAAATTGCAGCATGCCAGCGTGGCGTCGTGCCTTGCGCTGTTCGCCGTGCTGGCGGGCGTGCTCGCGAACCTGGGCGGCGCGTACGCCCACGCACCTACGCCGCAGAACCTGTACCACGGCGCGCACTGCGTGCTGTTCGTGGGCATGCTGGTGCTGCTGCGATCGCGGATGCTTCACGACGCGTGCCTGTTGTGGCTGTGCTACGCCGTGCTGTTCTTCTGCGCCACGTTCTGCGCCGTGGCCCTGCCCGTAGGGGAGACGCCGACCGCGGGGGCGGTCACTGGACTCCGCTCGGAGACGCGTCGCGTCGCGGCGGAGGGCGTCTGGCAGGTGGTGTTTGCCGTCTTCCTCGCTTACGCCATGCTACCGCTGAGAACCTGGGTCGCGGCGCTCTTCGGCGTCTCGCTTCCCATCGTCCACATGGCAGTGGCTGGCGCAGTCGCCAGAGATCTCTTCCCGCACCTGGTCTGGCAGCAGGTTTGTAGACGTCAGCTTACTATCGACAATTTCAATTTCGCAACTCTTTATTTTAATGTATAAACTGTCGGCAATGGGCCATGGCCTCTGTCTGTAATACTCAATATTATTTAAAAAAAATATATGTTATATTAATTAAAACAGTTTTCATCTCCATTATCAGATATCCGTATATGGGCTGTTGGGCCACGTATGGTTTCGGCGTTTCTGCTCACGTTTTGCTTGTAGTCTCCAAGCATTATCAAGGCTGGGCCAGGACTGATTCGCCCAGCCTTGATCATGCTTGGAGACTACAACCGAAACGCTGGCAAAAACGCCGAAACTCAACAGCCCAAATACCGATATCTGATAATGAAGTTACGTCGGTCACGAAAACGATCTCTTATTTTATATGTTTCAATCTCCTCAATTACAGAGGAGGCATCTATATAATAAAACATGATGTATATTTGTATGTATGTATATACGTTAATTTCGATACAAATTTTTATACGTGGACAGAATGCAACAAAAATTGGTAGTCATATTCTGCCAAAATTGAGAACCGGTACTGTGGTACGATGGGATAGCATAAAGGTGGAAAGAATTGTAGTTGATATAATTTACGAATAAATGCGAATATTTGTGAACGAAGCTATCGTGACGTCACAGCAGTCAGAAGCACGAGAGACGTTACTACGCACTGCTAATTCACATCACAGGAAATATTTCCGTATTTCGTAATGAAATAAAGCAGAAATATATTGATTGAATAAAAAGTATAAGTTTATTCAGTAATATTCCATCGAAGGATAATAATAAACCATACGAAATACTTTACTCTCCTTGCGGAAAATGTAAGTTAATTTTCGTGGCGGCATATTAATATGGCCACCAAATTTCATAAGCTTAATCTTTCGTAATGTGTGAATACTGATGAACAGTTATATCCTGCTATACTCATAGAGTATATTTAAGTATTCTATTCGTAAAGAGATTCGAGGTATGTTTTCTTGGTAATGATACTATAAAATTCAATGTATTTTATAGCCTTTCAATTACTACCGGTTGAAAATATGTACAGAACTAGGAATATTCACATTAAATTCAAAGTATAATTACTGTACTTGATGCAACGTATTTCTCTAAATAAAAAGTGTAATTATAACCAGTAACAATATAAAAGGTTATACAATCCGTCGAACTAATGTTCTTTTAAAAAACTTGACTTTTAACAGGGTATATTTAACGGGACCAAAATATTGCCCAATTATATAATCATACACGCACATGAGGAGGCTAAGAATTATGCGAAAAACAATACCTAATATTCCTTAAATCATTATAATTTGATAGATTTTAAATCTGCATAAACTGACGTATTTTTAAAATGAATCTCATGAAAAAATTTGGTTATGTGTGTATCATCATATATTTATTGTAAATGTCTAAAACCTAAGGGAGTAGTTCCAAGTGATAACTGTTAAATATAAATTTTGTGCAATATCATTAGTATTTTCTATTTAAGAGTTGGCGTATTTCGTAATGTTTTGCATTTATTTAATACAATGCTACCAACGTCAGAGAGTAGAATCCACTAAAGAGCACTTTGACTCATTTCAGTTATCTGGAATATATATGGTTGTATTCATAATGGTTTTGGTACCACAAATGTACTGGAGCATTTTGTACACAAAAGAAGTGATGATATACATTTGTCTTTTTTATTATTATTAATTTACAAAACAGATGTAAAATTTTCAATTTAGAAATTAAGATTTTTTAAATATCAGACAGTGAATAATATTTTTCAATAAATATATATATTAGGTATAGGCTCATATCCTCATTTTTATGAAGTAGGCTGTTTTATTATTTATATAGCTCCATTTTGAATTTTTATATTTCTAAATTATAAAAAACAGACATAATAAGTAATGAGATACATTTGTCTGTATTTGGCCATTTTTCTTATTATTAATTTGCAAAACAGAAGTAAAATTTTCATTTTAGATGTTAATATTTTTTAAATATCAGACAGTGCACAATATTGTTCAATAAATATATACATTAGATATAGGGTCATTTCCTCATTTTTTGAATATCTATATTTCTGAACTATAAAAAAGTGGCTAAAAAAAGACAAAAGAACAGATGATGTACATTTATCTGTATTTGACTATTTTACTTATTATTAATTTACAAAACAGATGTAAAATTTTTATTTTAGATATTAATATTTTTTAAATATCAGACTGAACAATATTGTTCAATAAATATATATATCGGGTATAAGCTCATATCCTTATTTTTATGAAGAAGGTTTTTTATTATTCATATGGCTATCTTTTGAATTTTTTATATTTCTTAACTATAATAAAATAACCAAATACAGACAAATAAGTGATGGTATACATTTGTGTGACTGGTTTGTAATAATTTAGGATTATTTAATCACTTATGGCTATTTACAAATTCATATATATACACTAACTTATTTGGATTGGTAACGAGCTAGAGAGAAGATGACATGCCATATATCTGTATAAGGTATATATAATTTATTAATATATATTACTTAAAATGACTTCCCAAATTTGTATATATATAATTTTTCCATCTAAAATTTATGTTTTAAATTGTTTACTTTTCATTGTAGCTTAGAAATGGAAAATATTACATATGTAAATTTAAAAGGCTCTTCCCAAATATGGAATCTTAATTAATGTTTACTATACCAAAAAATCTTCTGATTGAGGTAAAAATTTGTGAAATCTTTTATACTATCCCATTTGGGTAGGAAAATAAGTACAGAGAGCAGTTTACATCATAAATGTTGATGGGGTTCAGTTACATAAAAATATTCCGAAAATAACGGAGATCCGAGTCAAATCGGGGTAAGGGATGTACCGGAAAACATTTATGACGATATGGTCAACGTGCGGAGGTGGGTGAGGGTATAAATTTTCAAAAATATTAATAAAAAATGGATTTTTTCTTCGAATAAATATCTTTCGGAATTAATGAGATACGTAATTTTTTTCTACATATTCTCTGTGTATAAATTCAACTCCTTTCGGGTGTGGGTGGAGAAAAATTACGCAAAAACAATCGAAGTTGGTGTCGAATCCGGAGTTATGGATGTCACTCAGTTTAATTATGTCATTATCCTTAACCGTTAACTACCCCATGCACGGGTGTTCGGCGGTTGAAATTTTCAATCAGTTTGAAAGGTCGACATAATTGTTGAATAAAAATTTTTCAGGGTTACCTAGTTTGATGGTATTTTTATCGCTGTTGTTTGTTTATAATTTCAATCCCTTTCGTCAGGGTAGGGCAGCACGCTTATGGGTAAAGGTGGAGGGGCGTTACATAAAAATAACGCGAAAAATTCTGATATTCGAGTCAATTCGGAGTTATGATGTCGCTGAGTTTATTTATGACAATCTGGACAATGCGCGTATATGACCGGGACGCGAGGGGCTGGGCGGTGGTTGAAATTTTCAAACATATAACTGGCTGATTTTTCGCATATAACTGTCTGATTTTTCGCATATAACAAATATATTTCGGGATTTATTAGAATAATAAAATTTCTCTATATGTGCTCTGATAATAATTTCAACTCCTGTCGGACTTGGGAGCTGAGCGCCCTTAAGTGTGGGGGTGGAGTAGCATTACATAAAATTAACTTAAAAATAATCAATATTTGGGTCAAATCTGGGGTTGAGGATGTCGCTGATTTTAATTATGACATTAAACTTCCAGTTTAACCCCTCACAAGTGGGGCTGAATGGGGGTGGAAAGTTTCAAACATGTTAAAAGGCCGATATTTGCGTGAAATAAATATTATTAGATTTATAGTATTTCTACCAATGTTATGTGTGTACAATTTTAACCCCTTGCGGAGAGAGGGACCACGCTTAGGTGGTTGCAAGATACAACCGAGATTCAAGTCAAATCGAAGGTAATGGATGTCGCTGAGTTGATTTGTGACAATATGGACAACGTAAGAGGGGTAGGAGGAGGTAAACGGGGGTTAGAAATTTAAAAACATGTTCACCTGCAGTTTTTTGCGTCAAATATTTCGGGAAATATGAAATTAATAAAATTTCTCTATATTTTCTCCGTGTTTAATTTCAACACCTTTAGGAATTCCGTGTATAATTACATATTCTCTGTGTATAATGTCAACCCCTATCGGAATGGAAGAAAGTACGCTTAGGGGTGGGGTTTGGTGGATCGTTACATGGAAAAAACGCTGGGGCTATGGATGTCGCTGAGCTTCTTTGTGACGAACTGTGTAATACTTTGGGTGGTCTGGGAAAGAAATTTTCAAACAATTTAAACGGCCGATAACACATTTAGGGATTGGGTCGAGTTGCGTTACATAAAAATAACGAAAAAACCGGGGTTTTTGGATAAATGACATCTCGGACAACGCCGAACACCCAGCTAGTATTTATGTAATAAAAAGGGATGTATATTTGTATGTATGTATTTACGTTAATTTCTATACAAATTTAAACACGTGGACAGATTGCAACAAAAATTGGTACACACACACACACACATATATATATATATATATACATATATATATATATATATATATATATAATCACGAGAAACGGTACTGTGGAAAGAATTAAAATTAAAAAATGTGATCATTTTGTGTTAAATTTCTGCACACGAAGAGACCGTGACGTCACTGGACAATGAGAGAGACGTTACTACGCGACGAACAAAGGAAATAGTTCCGTTTTCCGTAATGTTATAAAGCAGAAATATTTACATTGGATAAGAAGTATAATTGTATCCAGTAATTCTGCGTTTTCCAGTATTTTTGTGTGGGTGTTAAACATGGACCCTCAGAATAAAAGAGAAAAACATTCTATAAGTATGCCAGAGGAAAATGCAGAGGAAGATCCTTGGCATTTCTCTGAAAGATAGAGTATCGTACGTATTGATACATAGGATGTCAGAAACAATACATATTGCACAACATGCTACAAGGACCAAATGGAAATGGGGAGGACACGCTTTGAGGCTACAAGATGAAAGATGGACGTTACAAGCTACCTCATGGGACCCCTACATAGGAAAGAGATTCCCAGGAAGACCAAGACGCAACTGGATGGACCTATTAAAAAAACAAGCAGAAGTACAATGGATCAGAATAGCCAGAGACAGAAACAAGTGGAAGTCCTAGAACTACAACTAGGTGATAGTGTATAAACCATGTAGTGCATTAATAAGTAAGTCATCTTACGCGGATTAGCTCAGCGCGTGAGCCTCTAAAAGCTACCCCTACTTGTAGGAGACCTTTGCCCTGGACGGGATAACATAGGCTATCTTCATTCATTCAATTCTCCGTGGAATAATAACAAAAAGCAATACGAATACTTTACAATCTTTGCGGAAAATGTAAGCTAATTTTCGTGCCATATTATGTAACTCCAATATGGCGACCATTTGTTTACATTGTAAATCTAACTATGAATTTCATCAATTTAATGTCTGAAGACTGAGGGACGATTATATCCTGAACTACGCAATGAGTTTATTTAAGAAGAAATTCGGAGGTATGTTTGTTGGGATTGATGCAATAAAATTAAATGTATTTTATAACTGTTCAATAAATGCAATCTCAGTCGAAGGTATGAACGGAACTAGGAACAGTTAGATTTAGGTTAAATCACATTTTGACTTAAGATTAATATAGAATTAAATACTTTTTCCGGGTTTAAATAAATAAAATACACGGGCATCCAGCTAGTAAGAAATGTACTTAGATTTATAGAACTATTGGATTTACAATATATTAACGTATTGTAGCAGATGATTATGATACTGTGTTCTCTAAAGATCCTAGGTAAATAAGAAGATTGAAACTATTGAGACTTATTAAAGGATGTTCTTGTTATAAAAAATTCATATGTAATAGTATTTAAAAGAATATACGTCACCTACAAGGAACTTGTAATTACTGCTTAATTAAAATAACCCCGTTCCGAAAATTTATTTCATTCTTGTTTGTCATGATTTCCTCTAACCTGACTTCACTATTCACAATGTAAAACGGATCCAACTATTTAAAATTAAAATTCTACTTGTTTATGAACCTGCATTTAATACACATCCTTATGGATCAAATATAGCGTCCGTATTAATATACTGACAAAAGACTTGAATACATTCTAATACCAATAATTTGTATCTAATATTTGTTTTATTTTATGTTCCCATATTAACATAAAATTTTGATGCGTGGGAGAATTGGTCTACTTCTCTTCATGTCGGGTGATTCGTGTAGGCTTTGTATATTGCGCAACCTCTGACCTTTCTACTCGTTGCTGGTACCATCTTTTCCTGATACTGCTGCAAGTCGAAAGTGTTTAAAAATATTCTTCAAAATGGAACATGCATTTCATAACTTCCATTTATCAAAAAATTATAACTTCCGAGATTTATTTGTTTCCGTAGCAAGAAACTAAGATTAGGTCAACGTTAAATTGATGTTGGGTAAAAAACCAGTTGTTTGTTGATGTGAACTTGAAAATAGTTATAAGTACATCCAAGTGACGTTGAAATTAATATGTTTTTAATTTAATTCAACCCAAGAAAATATTTAATCTAGTTATATATTTTAGAAAGTTCTGTCCGTAATTATATAATTACGCCGTACAAAAAACACACCGTTCGACGTTTTGTTAGTTTTAATGGCGATGGAGACACGACAGCAGATTGCGCATTGAATAAGGTTTAGTTCATACAACGTGCTGCTATAACGAGAAAGCTGTAGCTCACGGCTCTGTTGATTGGAACAAGCGACTTTTTTTTCTCTCTCCTTTATTCTGATCTCCGTAATATTATTCCCTGCGACCTCGAACGATAGTCGCCAATTATCAGTAACTGAGAAGAGATAATCACACTGTAGGAATATCACGATTATTTGTACTGATGAGTTAAAGAAATTTAAAATTTACGGAGTATGATTGTTTCGTCGACAGAGTTGCAAAAAAAAACAGTTTGAAATGCATTACAGCGATTGTGCTCCGAAACCACTGCATATTCCAGGAACAGGTTGAGATTTTTATTGTCAGATGTAGTCGATGGTGGATATTGAGAAATTGTTGTTACTTGAAATGAGTTATTAGCTAGTAAAGCTCGTGTCTTCGAATTTCACACTCTTCCTGAACAATGTCAATGGGAAAAGACAGAAAAAAATTTTACTTCCTTACAGAAACAATATATAGGAAATATACATGTATATTTTTTCTTAACTCCTCATTAAATTTATGAAGGATATAACTAAACATTCAAGGATGGCCTTGAAGTATAATTATATCTCACTATTGTTATTATTAAATTTCTTTAAAAAAATGACGGTCTTTAGGGACGTAGAGATAGGAATTGTACAAGAAAAATAATAAATTATAATTAAAAGAAATATTTTAAGTTCGTTATAATTTTACATTTACTATCACAAAAATTATACCATATTTAATTGAAATCTATATTTTGATAGTACAAGTAATTCCAGTAATTCATTAATCGAAATATATTTTATAAGTAAAAATTTAGCTATCAAAATACGTAAAATAGCTAATAACAGACAAAATGAAGTGATGATATATATACCACATAACGTTCCTGGAAACCTTGTCCCTATTTTCAGGTGCTAAAGAAATGCAAGAGCAAAGAGCGACGTTACCGCACAACACAGTTGACAAACTAAAAAGGCTTTTGAGTATGTGAATCTAATTTTATTGATTATAATAATAAACCGCGTAATGTCATTGCTACTTTAAGCCGCGAGTGCAAGCTGTCATATGCTTGAAGTTCTCCAGTCATTAATATGAAATCTTCTGGCTGCCTATTTGTGCTTGAAGGATGGCAAAAAGAAATGTAAAAGCCGCTATATTTGATTACTGCATGGCTTTATGATTATAAACTGTATGTATTTCAAAATTACTTTTTGCTGAAGTGTCTCAAGAGTTTTCTGATAAGTATTAAAAAATGTATTATGTAAATTAATGCGTACTTAATGAAATTTTTTTAATATCCTTGGAATAAGGATTATTTTTCAAGTATTTTCCTTTTTAAGAAAAAATTGTTGACTACAGTAATGTAAAATTTCAATACATAGCTTTACACTTACAATTTTTTTCCGCCCAATAGGTGGCTCAACTATTACGTAAATAGCAAAAATGGAGTCAATTTTTTACGGAATAGCCTCTATGAAGGAAAAAAGAACAGTCGGTTCTCTGGTTTCGTGAAATTTAATTGTTTATTTCATGAATGTAGTCATTGTTATGGACGCAGTCTTCCAGACGTGAAAATAAGGCGATGTAAGGGAAGGTCAAAGAAACTAAAAGCGTTTACCCAAAAGTGGGTAAAATTCTTCGAAAATATAAGTTAATTGTTCAGGCCGTACAAACACAATTTACAATTGAAATCGTCGACGGAATAGATGTCGACAAGAATTACTTTAATCGTGTTTGTTTCTTAAATGAATCAACCTTTCATGCAAAGCGTAAACGTGAACATATTAGTATCTGGGAATCATAGAATATATTTTTTTATTCATAGGAAGCTAAAGACAGTGCTAAACGGAATGTTTGTTAGGGCCTTATGGATAGCAAAGACATTTGATCTTTTACTTTACGGAGAAAAATCGTCATAGTTCGCGTAATATATTATAATTTTCTGTAAGGTTTAATGAAAGGAATGGACCAACAACATGGCATCCAGCCCACCTTATATTGCTTTTCTGGATGTTTTCTCTTGAGATTATATCAGTGACTAAGATAAACTTTGGACGGAAACTTAAATTCAAATTTACATAACCCCTTCACCCCCGGAAGAATTTCTTCACAACCTAAAATAACAATACCAATACTTTCAACTCTCAAATTTCCCACTTTACTATAAATGTCCCACCCCAGATCAGTTGAAAATCGAAACATAAACGGAAAAGTACCTTTTGGATTAGTTTCCCGCTCCAAAGCAATAAAAAAACATTCTGCACCAATCATCCCCCGAACACAAATAACGTTAAAAAATAATTCGATTGTCTCGCCCTTCACTTCCCCATCTAAAACATAATAAAAGAACCTCTATCCCAAATCCCATGCCCTATAACGGCAAAGGACTGTGGTTATAATATCATGAATGAGTCTTTATGCACGCGAGTTTATGACGTCCAAGCACTTGACATTCTCCGAGCTACCAAGCGGGCGCATCGTGAAAACAACGAATTAAAATCTTACAGTAGTGTTTACAATCGATTAAAAGTAGGGTAATTATAATCGTTCGCACAGTAAAATTTTCTATTCGAGAAAAGACTGCGCTCGTCCTGTATAATTAATGAGAGAACGCACAAATTGCCCATCAGCGTTGAGCCAATATTCGGAAGGTAAATGATAAATCATACCTCACACTCGTGCTAACAGATCACGCTATTTTATTGCGATTTCGAAATCTCTGAAACGTATATGTTGTCTTGATATCCGTCAAGGGAATATATTACTCGTTTGGTCAAATACCAAGATTCTTACTGATATTGATTACTTACGAGTCCGTGAACCGCTTGAATTAATTATTAAAGTAAGCATTATGATCTGTAGGGTACGCGGTACTCGAGCAAGTAAATACATTCATTTTCAGAAACGAGACGAAGTGTCAGTTGTCTCCGGGCGTCCGGTAATTGAACCTTGGCTGTCCGTGCGGGATTCATCGCTTTAGGCCTAGAGTTTTAATTACAGAGATATCTCTCGCTCAAGTGGTGTCTAGCAATTTTATACGGCACTATAACTGGCAACGAGTTATGAATTCCTTGGCGCCTTGCTCCTGTTTATTGCCTCTATGCGTATCTTTGCTGTGTTTACCTCGCTTTTACAGAGCGCTGTATATCAACTTCGCAGTGGCTTGCCGACATTTATTGAAGACAAAGTTATTTAACGTAACGCCGCGTCGATTGAAGAGCGTCGAAGGGCGCTAAAGCTGTCACGCCAGTAATGGGCGACCACGACTACGAATATACACTGTTGTAATATTTGTAGCATGTTCAGCATTTCTTTTAAAATCGCTACAAATAAAATTCTAGTGTAAGCATTGCATCTACATTACGTCTCACGTCCTGTCCCTTATTACAGGTTTATTTCTTTTAATGTATGAGATAAGTATAAATTTTTCCTATTCAAATAGAAGGATTTGTACATTTAAAAAACCATATAATTTTTTTTACAAATTAATATGAAACGCAAAATTTACTATCCGTAGTTCTAGGGTTCGAAATTATGAACCTCGAAAATTAAATTAGTAAAACTGCAGCGTGTATTACGGCAGAGAATTCCGTTATAAATAATATATCGACTGTGCTATAACTAAAATATTTGATAAGAAGATCCATAATAAAAGCGAAAAATTACTGATGTTGAACAAATTTAGATTTGTATTGTCGGCTTCAAATAGAAAACTAATTCTAATATGGGAATAAATATCATTTTACTTCAACTAAGAAATGACAACAATAATATTCTCTTCATTTGGGTAATGTTTACTAAATATTACTGATTTAGTTTATTCAACTTCTTGTCATTTTTATTAGAAATTTGAAATTATTTTTTCGACTCAGGCTATTTTTATTCAGACAGATTAAAAACGCAATGAATTACAAACAAAATATTGTTTTCAATCAATCGCTGATGTTATCGATGTTACCTTTTTCTTTAGTATCATATTCTGGCTTGAATTTTGCAGTTCAGAAAATTTGTTCGAAAGCAGATTTCTCATGGTATTATTATTTTTACGTAACGTCCGTCCACCCCCACCCACCCTTAAGGATGCTCCTCTCTTATGCTGAAACGGGTTGAATTTTTACACGAAAGAAAACATCGGGCGAAGCACTATCAATTTCATTGACCCCGAAAAATGTTTATCTGACGCAAACATGGGCCGTTTGAGCATGTTTGAAAACTTCCATTACGTCCACCCCCGCAGTGTTTATTTACGGTTCTAAAGGAATACGTGTACGAAATTTGGTTAAATTTACTCCACGGGTGTAGATTAGTATGCGGAACATACATACACACAGTCTATTTTATTTTTTTGGAAGTTTAGATTAGACTGTTTCATTTTTAAATATAAATTTTATAATTTTCTTTAGAATATAGCGTAATGACTTAAAATAATTTCGTTAGCTACTTTTTGCTGAATTGTAACAAATAACTCATAAAAAATAATATGTTAGGCTTTTCTTCAAGAACTTAAATATTGATTATTTTTTTGTATTTTATGTACAACGTTATTTTATGTGACCATTTTAATACAAAAACTAATTAATAATTTTCTAAACTATTATATTTTGAGAAACTGTAAGTTTCGTAAATAAACATTAAGATCTGTACACTAAATTATTTTAATATATATTTTAAAAAAATAACTTGTTGACAAGAATCTGTCGTATAAAAATATTTAACAAAAATTGATTCTCAATTTTGAAACTCATTTGTGTGATTTATTAACTATACAAACTTTCAGTATGTAAATCTTATTTGTCACTATAAAAAATCATCGAATTATGGACACCGATTTCCTGAAGAAATGTAGGAATATTGCCTAAAGCTGCGTTTTTCAAAAATTTACGTTTCAAAAAATTAGTTTTATTACTATATTTTAGGTTACATATTTTATCCAAGTGACTAATATCGGAAATTGTTGAAATTTGAGATTTCAATTTACTATCAATTTGAATCCATAGATAGCAAAACTATTATATCTGGGAAATCACAATTGATAATATTTCAAGAATTTATAAGTATTTTCAAACTGTATTGAACCGTTACGCTAATCAGGTAACTGCCATGAGTTGTAAATACAGTATATATTACATTAAAGCTAGTATAATTGGTAGTAATGATTTTTTTCATTAATCCATTATATGACTTGAAAAATTAAACTAATGTTATTAGAAAACTATAACAGACATCCTCTAGTCAATAACATAATGTATAAAAAAAATAGCGGTTCCCTATGGAACACCACGAGAGACTGATAGTTCTGCGCTACTTACATTATTTAATGTTCGTGCTTGTTCATTTTACATAATAATGGTCAATACTAAGTGGGTTTTCTGTATATTTCAAGCGTGGACATTCAATTGTCTCTCCTTCGACTCGTGTTATGACGATACAAAATTTCTTTGGCGAGTGTTGAAAACAGACTTGTTAAAAACACATATTTAATACTAGTAGAACCAGCTTCATAACACGATCCGATTGCCTATCAACACATTAGGGTGGTTTCTGAGAACGTACCTGTTTCGTGTTATGAACTACCGTGCATTGTGGGGCCGTTGTTACCGAAACGCGGCCCGCCTTTTTTCCCGCAATATTTCGCGCCGTTTAGATGCAAAGGCCGAAGCAATTCTCTGCCGATACACTCTAAACAACGTATCGTGTAAACACAACTTACCTTCCTAATCAGCAAACAAAAAGACGCTTCATAAATTGGACACGATCCACAACACCACCCTTCATATTGCCATTGGAGTCTTCCGGACATGCCCTATTGGGAAACCTTGCAATACCAAAGAGACTTCCTGGGGACAAGAATAGCCTTAAAATCTCATACTTGCAGCAATCCCATAATCAAAAGCAGCATAACACCACCCCTCCCCACGCATATAGAAACCCAATTCAAATATCCCTCCTTCTATGAAAGATTTAAAACTCTCAATCTGAAGCAAGCCCAACCAGCGTTCTCAATCAAATACGGAATCAAAGAAATAACCAAGCAAAAACGCAGTGCAACAGGGAATGGAAAAAATGATAAAAAGTGACATCCACAAAATATCAATGACTTTCACAACCTAAAAACATATTCTAAATTAAACCGCAAACAGCAAGTAACAGTATCAAGAATCAGAATCGGTCACTCAAAACTAACACACAGCCACCTCCTAAACAACAGACCTCCACCAATATGTGAATAATGCTGTAAACCACTAACTATTCCCCATCTACTCATATATTGCATCAGATATAACGGCATCAGAAGAACTAAAATTGCAAAACACCACATGTCAGACCTCTGCAGTACAACGAGAGCTGCCATGGACCTCATAAAATTTATCGAGGAAGCAAACCTAAGTGAACAAATATAGAAACCAAATCGCTAATAACGTTAAGAATATCGATGTTCGTGAATAGTAACGCTATGTAATCTACTGTAAATAACAAACGGATCGCCAATGATCACGATGTTGACGCGACCATTATAAACCTCAATAAATAATAATAATGTAGTTACGACGCGAAATGTGGTTCAATCGTTTTGTCACACCAAACTGAGCTATCCCGCTTAGTCACTTCATCTGATTTTCATCATCCTCCTGTAACACCACATCTCAAACGCGTCAACTCTCCTTTCGGATGACTAATTAGTTCTTCGTCTCAACCTGGGCTACAATTTCTGTGGAACACGGTTCAACTACTAGCTCCGCCAACTTCGGCAGGTGACAGATTAACCGTGAAAGCCTACATTCGCTAATCTTCCTTTCCTGTTTTCCAAATTTTCTCATTCCTATAACGTAACATCAAAACATAGCATTTCCTGATTCCCGTGCCAATGCTGTTTGTTATTACAAAGGCAGCTCATCTTTAGATTGAAAACGTTCTTGGCCTACGTTTGGCTGTCTCTGTTGCTCCTGCCATCCACGGTCAACTTGCTTCCTAAGTATGTCAATTTTTTCAATTCCTCAAGATGTTGCTTTTCTACGACGCTGACACGAAGGGAGTGAGACTGGCAGTAGTGTAGCATGGAATCATCTTGGTAATCTTGTTGATCCTCATCCCATAATAATTGTTTACAATTCCTTGATTTTGAGTCAGAGACGTGATTGAATTTCATTTATGAATTGTCAGAAAAATTAAATTAATTGTAATTGTTCTTAAAACAAACTTTTTAAAAACTTAAGATATAAATTTCTAAAATGAAAATTGAAAGCTGTCAAACTTAATGAATTCCCATAAGAGGAAAAACGTCATAAAAATAATATTTTTTGGTAATAAACATTATAATTAGTTTTCTCACTCAAGGCCGTCTATTTATTTATTTATTTATTATAAATACGCATATTTCTTCATCATTATTATGTTTACTATGCTGTTCTCATTCAGGATCCGCGCTAGATCTTACGGCTTCTCCATCTTAATATCAGTGTCATTAACAATTATGTGTCACTCCTGATTGTACTTCTTGACACTTATTACGAACGCACCTTGGTATGTACCTAACAGAGTCCTGCTAAGTGATTTGTGCATCCATTCAGTGAAAAGTGAAATTCAAAACAGTGCCAAAAGGTACAAAGACAAACTAAGTGCACATTCTAAACAACTTTTACACAATATAATGTTAGAAGACGAAGAAACTGTAGGAGTGAAAAATTCAAACCATCAGATCTACCAACACGTTTTGACTGAAACTTATATGGAGAGGGTTTAATGAAACCTTCCTCCGCAAAACTATTGTAAAGCAGTACACGCCTTCATATTATTAGCAAACATTACATATTACTCACTGCCTCTTGAGCAGATTATAAACAAATGGAGTTATAATCTTCTATATAATAAAAAAGGCTGTATATTTGTATGTATGTATTTACGTTAATTTCTATACAAATGTAAACGCGTGAACAGATTACAACAAAAATTAGTACAAACATTCTTAAAAAAACGAGAAACGGAACTGTGTGGGTGAGAAACTCCTATAATAAATGTGGAAAGAATTATAATTGATAAATGTGATCATTTTGTTCTTAAATTACTGCGCGCCAAGATACCATGACGTCACGCGATAGTGAGACGTTACTACGCGACGAACAAAGGAAATAGTTTCTTTTTACGTAACGAAATAAAGCAGAAATATTTTCATTGAATAAAAAGTATAATTTTATCCATTGAATGAAAATAAAAAAAAAATACGAAAAACTGTACTATACTTGCGGAAAGTTAATTTTCGTGCCATATTAGTGACTCCAATAAGGCGTTTACATTGTGAATCTAGCTATGAATTTCATAAATTCAATCTTTCGTTATGTCTGAAAACTAAGGGACAGTTATATCCTGCAATACTCAAGTATGATATTTCACTATTCTATTCGTAAAGAAATTATGAGGTATGTTTGTTGGGATTGATGCAATAAAATTCAATGTGTTTTATAGCTGTTCAATTAATGAATTAATGAAAGTATGTACGGAACTACAGAATTAAATACCTTTTTGGTATTTGCGGAAAATGTAAGTTAATTCTCTTGCCATATTAAGTGACTCTAATATCGCGACCATTTGTTTATATTGTGAATCTAGCTAAGAATTTCATCAATTTAATCTTCCGTAATGTTTGAAGACTGAGGGAGAATTATATCCCGCAGTACGTAATGAGTTATGAGTACGTAATGAGTCAGAGGTATGTTTGTTGGAATTGAAGCAATAAAATTAAATGTATTTTGTAACTGTTCAATAAATGCAATCTCGGCCGAAGGTATGAACGGAACTAGGAACAGTTAGATTTAGGTTAAATCACTTCTTGACTAAAGATTAATATAGAATTAATCACTTTTTCGGGTTTATATAAATAAAATACACGGGCAACGCCGAAAACCCAGGTAGTAAGGAAATAAAATAATATGGTTTTATTACGCTATCTCAATAAGAAAAATATTTTAACTGTGTCTCATAAACTCAACAAATACATATATATATATATATATTCCCCCACAAGTGTAAAACGTGAACATCTATTGCTGTTTTACACGGTGTTCATTTATGTTTTTATATTGAAGTCCGTAAATTAATCTTTGATTATGATTAAAATACCTCCGTTTAATAAAGAACGTAGTCTTTCTCTGTGTAAAGAATGAATAAAGTATTCTCGGGCTTCTAACTGAATAAACAATGTATTCGCGACGTTTCTATGACGTTCACTGCCATCGTTAATTTTTTTTTTAGCACCGGCGCAACTGTTGAAAAAGTTGTCTTCCTATGAAATCCATGGCAGGGAACGTCGTCGAAACGTCGCGAGTACAACGGTTTACTCGGTTAGAAGCCCGAGAAGGCTTTATTCAGGTCTCAGTATATAAATTCAGACATTTAAATTATAAAAATTGAGTTGTATCGTTCAAAGAAAGTCGCGGAATAGTACTTACGTATTTAATTGTTTATGATATATTTTTAGAGTAAACATAAGTCCTGACTTGCTTATTAAAATGTTCTAAACTTACGAATTTTATACAATCATTTAATTCCACAAGATACTTTTCGTAGTTTTACAATTAAAAAAATATAACTCGTGTGGCGTGTCTATTACTTTCCCGTTTGTTCATGATATTACAAGCGCGTAAAATTTTACTGCGATGAATCGTATCTTCAACCAAAAGACCGTTCAACTTATCGTTTTCTAACTGAGGAAGTCGGTCTTTTGAGCGAGTTAATCGTAATTTCCGTAAGCAATCTGAGCGAAGGAGATCTTTATCCGATGAAAATTGCAGAGATAAACTCCCACCTTGAGGTCTGTAGTTGTTACATGCTTTAAGGACTTAACTCATTTTTCTCAATTGCTTTGATTTCCGGACGTCCTGTAAGCAAGCAGACACTTTATCTCAAAAAAGTTGGTTTCTTTTCAAACGAGAAACTACTCATATCCTTTTCTTTTTATTTATTCTATCTGTTAACGAATGTGCAATGAAAAATTAAGAAGGTAATAATTCAATGTATAGAAATGGAACAAATCATTATTCTCTTATAGCAGAAATTATTCGTGATTAATTATAACTGATAAAGTGCTCTAACATTTCAGAAATCATAAAAATTACTACAATTAGTTACAACTATATATTGTTTTCGTTTCCTATTAGGTGTACTGATTTTTCCAAAGTTCTCCAAAAATCTTTTATATTGAGAAATATCCTTCCTTATTTTGAGGCTAAACCAAGAGAAAGCAAATCATAACTATTTCAGCGTCGGCAAGATATCTTCCTCTGTGACCGTGAACCAACTTCATTGAGATATTTCCTTTATATCTCCGAAAGAGAAAGTGCCGCCAGTCTATATGCTCGTCAGTCCTTTCAGCTTTGACTGAAACAATGGAGAACCGGGAATTTATTCCGTGATGGCGGAGCGCTGGAAAAATAAGAAATATAACTGTGAGATGGGGCAAGGGTCGGCTGCGTCGGTGGCTTCAATTTCCGTCTTCTTTCTTCACTACCACATTTTTCTTAAGTCCTACCTTTATGTTTTCACTGAAAACGATGCTGAATTACGATGTTATGGAATGTTGGTCGTCGCAATTAGGAAAAAAGCTTTTGCTTGATTTATTGTATTTATGGAAATTGTTCATGGGAGTTAGAATCCAGGTCAAGTAAAAAATCACCCAGATTTATTTAATTAATGACTCGGTATTTGAAATTTTTTGTGATTATCATCGTCGCCATCGTTAAGTAGACACCAGAAAACGTTCATCAGTTACCTGAATTATAGTTTATTCGACTCGTTTCATTTTACCAATCGCCTTTAATACAATACCTATTCAATTACAATTAAAGTACAGTAAAAAAGTCATCCGACCCGACATTTATATATTTTGAAAAATAATGAACATCTAAAATTAATGCTATTTTTGTAGTAAAGGAAAATACATAAAGCTTTTCTTTTACATATGCTCTATATACCCGCTCCAGATGTATCACAGATGTCTATGAGGTATTCAAATTCGTCCCACACACTAGCGAGCATGTCTTCTGCTTTCACAGCAGTTGTTTTGCGGTTCCACAAGTTCGACTATTGTTTCTGGAATTTGAGGCACATAAACTGAGTCATTTATAATCCCACGCAAGGAAAAATCAAATGTCTGGTGACCTTCGAGACCAGTGATGTAAGGCTGAATCATTTTGTCCAGTACGGCTGTTCCATCATGGAGGAAGCAATTGCATGTGCAGTATCCACGAGAAACTCGAAAGTTTAATCATTTTAACACTACGTTGTTTCATCATAACGGGTTAAATGCTAATTATTATGAATTTTTTAATTAGGATGATTCTTTTTGTAACACCCTGTATAATGTTATGGTATGAGATATAACCTTTTATCCTCCGCTGAAGGTCTGAAGATTATAAGAACGAGCTATTCTTATGCTTGCTTTGACTTCCGCATAATTTCTTTTGTTTAATAATATTTCCACATTTCAAAATTTAGATAATACCAGCATCGTTATTAGAAGCACACTTGTGATTAATTGCAGAGAATGAAATATTGCGTCCGTACACTATTCCATGTCAGTTATGTACCGTGACTGTACGGGCATTATTGCATCCGGCCGAGATAGCACAAAAATGCTCGGAACGTTTCTCCTACAGCTTCTTTGTTTGGTTTCACAGAAGTCTTTCGTAAGTAAGGAAATTATTTAATGTAGATATTTAACAGTGTGATAAAAACCGTAAAGAATCCGAGTGTCGAACAACTATTACAAAATTGAAAATAATGGGGTGATCTTAAATTTTATAAGTTCTATAATACTATGTATGGTGTCTACTAACACGTTTATTCCAACAATTCCATACATACAGGGAGACATATTTTTAGTCAGCTATTTCACATATTTCTGCGTTTCACCATTTCACATTCCATTCTCTGAGGTTACAATTGTAGCCACCGTTCATTTCTCGTCCTCACTTGTCGAATGAACGCCTTCATAGCGGCATGATTTCAATTTTATTATTTGTGGTCCTTTTACCATTCTCTCTTTTTGAGATGCAACTGTGCATTAGCCATCTAAGCGACTTCATTCGTTCAGCCACGTATATGACATTTGTCATGTTTGTTAACTGCTCATTTCTAGCAGTGATCGTGCCACACTCCATTGAGTTATTTGCATTGTTATGCACTAGTATCGAATTCATTGACCATATTTCCCTAGTACTGAGATCACACATTGGTTGCATGCATTTCGTCTCAACTCTTTTTTTAGGGTAACAGGCTACATGAGGGTAATCCACATGGTGGCAACACACCTTTAATAGCATAGGAAGGGATTTGAAAGGGGGGATGCGGAAGGGTAGAGGAAGGTAGCCAAGGGTTAACTAGGGCCCCATGGCTATGGTTTTAGGATCCTACCCTGCAATTCGCCTAAAAGTGATGCAGAGAAAACCCTAGACAAACCTTCATCAGGTAGGTCGGGCATATGGTTCTTGTCCCACACCCTTCCGATGGCAAGAGAGGGGTTTCGTGTGGGGTCGCAGCTTTCCCCTCGCCGTGCCGTGACCGGTTTAGGAGGCAGCTGGCCGACTATTCCAATAGGAATAGCTAACAACTCTTACCGTATGCCCAAGGTCTGCAACCCCGGAACATACACCTCTCAAAACAGGCCTAGGTGCCTCGGCTTGTGGGAACCTTAGTTTAAAAAACCAGAGAGATGTAAAGGCATCCCCAAAGGTAACCTCCGCCAGAGCTCTCTGGGAAGGTTCACCTACGAGAGAATCCTTTTTTAGGGTAACAGGCTACATGAGGGTAATCCACATGGTGGCAACTCCCCTTTATTAGCATAGGAAGGGATTTGAAAGGGGGGATGCGGAAGGATAGAGGAAGGTAGCTGAGGGTTAACTAGGGTCCCCGGGCAATATTTTAAGGATCCTACCCGGAATTCGCCTAAAAGTGATGCAGGGAAAACCCTAGAAAAACCTGCATCAGGTAGGTCGGGCATTTGGTACTTGTCCCACGCCCTTCCGATAGCGGGAGAGGAGTTTGCTGTGGGGACGCAGCATTCCCTTCTCCGTGCCTCGACCAGTTTAGGAGGCAGCTGGCCGACTATTCCAATAGGAATAGCGGACAACTCTTACCGTATGCCCAAGGTCTGTGACCCCGGAACATACACCTCTCAAAACAGGCCGAGTGCCTCGGCGTGTAGGAACCTTAGTTCAAAACTGGAGAGGAAAGGTGTCGCATGCTTCCTTGTATACATACATACCAAGGAAGCCTGCGAGAGGATTCTCTCGCAGGTGAACCTTGCAGAGAGCTCTGTAGGAGGTTACCATAAACCATAGCCCGGGGGCCGTAGTTAACCCTTGGCTACCTTCCTCTAATCATCCGCATCCCCCCTTTCAAATCCCTTCCTACGCTTTTAAAGGGGAATTGCAACTATGTGGATTACCCTCATGTAGCCTGTTACCCTAAAAAATATATTTTTTAGTTTATTTTCCGTCATTCATTCGGGAATGAAAATATTTTTCACGATTCTTAAGAATACGGCTAGCTTATGGAACAAAGTTTTTTGTCTAGAATGTATGCTGTTGATAGGATAGGGCTCCGTTCTATTTCTTCTTTAAAAAATTACCTACAACTTATCCAGCATCTTATTATTTAAACATTATTACTTGTTAATTTTTGCTCATATTCTCGCCGTCCTGTCGACAAAAAACATTTTGTGAATCTGCCAATAATTTTCCTTGTAAAAGGAATAGTAAATTGGGCAGACTGAATTTTAATTTTTAACGCTTCATAAATTTTCGTAGCTATTTACCGCTTCAAACAAATACCCCGTTTTTGTGTAATGCGGCAAATATCCCTATCTAACTTAGTAAAATCTGGCTGTGGAACCATCTCCATTTACTATCAAGAAAGCGCTTGGCAATTGAATATTTTATAAATCTTCTACACTGTTGTATAACAACTACACAAAGTTTAGAAAATTGCTGCGTCCGTTTTTTTGTGAAACCTAATGAAAATCAGAGTTTTTGTACACCGCCATTTTGTCTGCGACGGCGATTGGTGGCTTGATATCGTTAAGAACTTTATTAAACATCTATACAACGACGGTATAAAGTTTTAAACGCGTTCGGTGGTCGTTTGTGAAATGCGAGCAAAGTCTCGGTGACAGACAAGTATGCAGATGAAACCAATTTCCTAATACAGGAGTCGTTGAGATATACTAAAATCACTCTATTATGAGCCATGTGCAGACAGAAGTATTATGTAGATGAGCTGTCCTTGTTTAGAAGGAAAAATTATCAATGGTATAAACGAAATTTTATGAATTAAGTCTACAACGAGATTCTGTGCGTTTTGTGTTTGTGTAGTGAGAACAAGACAGAAACCTTTAATTTTTCCCGTAACGAAATTAATCAATTTTAACTATTAACTTGCCAGTAGTTTTCAATAACGTACTGTTCAACGACTTATAGCCACCTTGTTTTAATAAGTTAGTAGGCATCGTTTACGAAGAACAGAAACAGAGGTTGCCGTCTGGAGCTATGCTAAGTACACACCTCTGTGAGGAATGCGAATGTGAGGAATCACGCCCTCGTCATTCCTGTCTCTCCGATGACAAATAGTTACTTGCGGCTAGGAACGTTGGTTTCCCGTGTCAGCGTCTCCCATAACAACGGGCAGGCGCCTCAGACGTTTGAACTCATCGTAACAAGTCTTCTCCCTCGGTTAGTTATTTTCAGGTGTTTGTTATTTCATCCTGCGTCTGCAACAATGAAATCATTTTAGAGAATTTGTAATCGAATTCAGAGTTCCTTCAATCGAAATAAAAAAAAATAATACCAACTTCCGTCATTATAATGTGAACGTGACAGATAAATAAATATACGCTACGTTTACAAATATTGAATAATAGCAAGTTATTTTATTCTGAAAATGATCAATTTCTTTCATTTTTATTTCACCGTTCAGTAAAAAATTTAAAAGGAATAAACTTAATAATTGCTTTGGGTTATTCAACCTTTACCTTCTATTATATGTTCTTCCTTTACGTTACTGAATGATTACCACCTCATATGTGACTCGTGAATTTTATAATTTATTTTTCTATTTACAGGTTTGTATTTATATGTCACCACTTTAGTTCTCTAATTATTTGCTATATTACCATAATTTTGTGTATTTCATGTATCAATGTTTCTTCTGTTTTGTATTCCCACGTGTGACAAACCTTATCAACAATGATAGCGAGACGTGGCGTAGTAGTTAAATGATTGAGGCAGAGGTCTGTCGGTTGGCCGAGCGAACCATTGAAAGCAATTGTCGTAAGCGGTGCCCTCTGGTCGACCTCACGCACAACGGAGCAGTAATCTGCGTGCTGAGACGCACTGCACTACACTAATACAAATCCACAACAAAGCACGCTCCACAAACTCGTCTTTAGCTGCCTTCACATAATAAGAATTTGCACAATTAAATTCGCTTGCTTTTTGTTTACTGAAATTCTATTAGTATAGCCGAAAATAAACCATGTTTTGTATTGTGATTTTTTCTTTAAGTAATGAAATATTTGGCTTGACTTAGGGTGTAATCAGCATTTTAATTGATTCCCATATTGTCAGGTAGCGCTTGTCTTTACGAATGACATCTGTCGTCATGTCAGACAGAAAACCTGTTTATTTGCTTTAGAAGCTGTAGAGATATTTCCATGGCTTTAATCTTCTTTAGAAAGACAAAATAAAATTTATTTCACATTTTTATTCATATATATAAATTAATGTTCTACCAATTGCTTCATTGTTGATAATATAAATTAGTAGTTAACGTTTAAACTTATTGTATCTGGTTTTCATTCTGATTTTTTTATTATATTTTTATTAAGCATACACATTTTTGTGATAAATTTTATTTAAACAAAATGGAAATTGTTTCATATCAAAAGTATCCTGTATAACAAAGAAAACAATTGGGAAAAATTATCTTTATTTCTTAACGTAGTCTCCCTTTAGCTCGAAACACTTTCCCCAGTGATGTTAATTTGCTTCGATACGCTGTTTAAAGTGAGAACCATCGAGATCCACAAATTGAATAATCCTTTTTCTTCACCGTTCGCAAATATTTTACTACCGAGTCACTTTTTTTAAGTCTCGGAAGAAAAGGTGAGCGGCGGGAGCTAAATCTGGCGAAAAGGGTGCGTGAGTAAGAAATTCTAACTTTAACTCATTGATTTTGGCCATCGAGATAATGCGTATGCATTGTCGTGATGTTTAGAAATGTACCATCAAAAATAATTATTCAATCCGTTTAAACATCGTTTCTATATTTATTAACTATCTGTATTTATTAATCTATATATTATACATTTATTGAATACATGACAATCATATAGTTTCCATACAGATTCTCCCTTAGGCGAAAACGTATTTTTGTCTGTCATTTGGATATTTATTTATCTAATGCGAATTTATGACTTTAAAGGAGAGAAGTACATTAAATAAAGTTTTTACATGTAATTGTATTTTTGTTATAAAACCCAAGTACTTCAAATGCTAATTACTCTCCGACAATAAGAGTCTGTCAAATTTCACTGTGATTAATGCTCTCACTCCATTCGTTGATTAATTTTTGTATCAATTTTCCCATTTATTAAAACAAAGTATTATATTTTTTCGGACACCGAGTGCTGACATTTGTACATATTTTTTGCCTCGTAATTGACAGGTAATATCGTTGTTTAGTGTAGAGTGGCAGAAGGGTTCATTTTTTAAGATGAATGAGACGCCGACAGGCTGTGACGCGAAAGTAGCTGTCAGCTACGTGACAAATGGCCGCTATTGATAAATACCCCGCAATTTCCCTCTTACCCTCGAAATTACTGTCTGAAACGAATGCGGCGTGAAACACGCCATTGTGTGGCAGAACGAAATTAGCCTTATAGTTTCAGAGAAATTTGATTTAAAATATTTTTCGATATGGATCTTACTTGCTTTGTTCTACGAATTAAAAACTTACAACTGTACCCTCCAATTGGATGTTTTTTTTGAATGGATATAAATAATATGCTATTTATATTTTAAAAACACAAACATTTACTGATGTTGCGCCTCATTCCTGCATTCGTGAACTTATCAGATCACAATTGCTTTTGATTCCAATACTAATTTTGACGGTAATTTTTTATTTGCCAAATATTTGTCCACCCACCATAAAACTTTTGTGAATTTGCTTAAATATGTTACTACTTTATATTATGCATACTACAGTCTATCAGAAAAATCACAGCTGATATATGAAACAAATAAATAAAACTGTCACAAATAATTACAACGATAAAAACAGAATAGATCAGAAATGTATTTATACATCGGATATTTTCTTGAATGTGTAAAAATCATTATATGAATACTGTATAACAAATATGTTAAAAGTTAAATTTTTAATTCAATTGAATACGCAAGTTAATAATTTCTTCATTGTTAATTTTAAATATCAACTATACGTTTACAGAATTGTGTATAAAACACTCATTTAGACTGCATTGAGTGGGTAAAGCGAAAGTAATTTTTAAATATATATTCACATAACTGCATTATATGTATATATATCATTTATATAAAAAAAGGAACAATACGTAGTTATAATTTTCAGTTTCTTAAAATGTGGTGCTTTTTTATTTTATGTAATGTTACTGACAAAAAAAAACCTGTACATACTGATTGAGTTCAAGATCTAGAAAATGACATTATGGTTAAAAAAATACGACATAAGTTAGATTGAAGTTTTTTTTAAAAAACACTGACAAGTGACAAAAATATTTTTCGTTATATATACTTGTTATGTACCTCTTCATATCTTTATTTTCTTAGATATTTAAACGACAGGAGCTTTCGGCGCCTTTGCCATAATCGTCTGTCATCTACTGTAAAATGTCTTCAATGACTTTTATCAAGTGCATTACGTCAATTTTTTCCTCGTTCATAACATAGTATATGTTTACGTCTATCAGTATATCTGATTAGCCAATTTGTCTCAGATACAGTGATAAACATAAACATGTACTATGTTATGAACGAGGAAAAAATTGACGTAATGCACGTGATAAAAGTTATTGAAGACATTTTACGGTAGATGACAAATGATTATGGCAAAGGCTCCTGTCGTTTAAATATCTGAGGGGAAAAAATGAAGACAGATTATATGTGGTTTGATACAGAACAAGAAATATTGAAGTTTATTTAGGTATTGTTCTTATTTTATTTCTTTTTCCGCTTGGTTGTGCTCTATTTATGACGTCCTAGCATTTTCAACAGCAACCTTAAGAAAATAATCCTCTAATTACAGTTGAAATCATCAACTCATTGCTTCATAATTTGTTGTAAGCAATGCAAATAATATTTCTGCTACTGACAATCATTTGAAACTAAAGGATTCAGTATTACTTCCATCGACGTTAAGAACTCGCCTTAAATGTTCGGCTACCCGCTCAACAGGAGTGTCTCGTGGGCAGTCGTGTGTACATTCTCAGGGAATTGTCATTTCAAAATTATTTGAAAACAACCATTATTCATTGGTAGCTGAACAATGTTTGATATTTTTGACCCGCGGATTCTTGACACATCTGATACAAAAGAGGGAGTCACTACTCTCATAAAAGAATTCATAAAGCATTAACTGAGGTTCCGCGATAAAATATCGACAGAATATACTCTACAAAAAAACGGAATATATAGCTAATTGATATTTACTACACACAGTTTAGTCATATTGTGTAATATCATTTTTATTTCATAACTAGTACTATCACAGACAATACAGTTATTAAGATAAATAGTCTGCATATGTCATGGTTACTCTGCGATTTTAGGCAGTACAAATAGTATCTGCGGCGAATTATATTTACGTAATTTAAAGTCCAGACAACTGTAGCTACAAATATTTGGCGTCAATTCCACAAATAAGATAGAAATATTGAATTCGGCAGCTTCATATAACTTCATTTTTGGAATTTTAGAGAGTATTTAAATTTTTTCCAAACAAATACATACTATTGTAGAGCAAAGGTTTTCCCGGTGTTGATAGTGAATGGTATTCTCTCGAGATTCCATACGAACGTAATGGAATCCAAATAAATAATATCATTGATGTGCTGATGAAAAAAACTAATCCGTACTGAGGAATGTATTGAATATTGTTTTCCTTGTTTTGCTTTTACATTTTGCTAAGATTTGACAGCAATTATCGTGGCATTTGACGGATAGCGGAACCCTTCTGAAATTGTATTTAAGATACAACGCCTATAGTATAGTTACCAGTTAAGGTATTTCATTCATGAACAGCAACATGTTAACACTATCATCAAACACATTTTTACATCATCTGTGCTATGAATTAATGTCTAACAGAAACACGTAATGTAATATTTTAAACATCTTGTATATGTCTATATATACGTAATATACTAAGACAAGTTGGTGTTTAAATCTTTTATTATAACACTTTAAAACGAAAACTAAAAATTCGGCGCTTACACATTTTGAATTACTCATTATAAGAAACATTGGATGAATATATTAAAATAACGTATATTTCCCCGGTTTATTGATTTAATAAAAGATTCTCAGTTTATCAACTGGCGTCAACTGTTTATTAAACCACAGCGTTTCTGCGAAATTCATCTTCGCCATCGTCAGGTGATTTTCTGGGCACACCACTCACCTGACGATGGAGGAGATAAATTTCGCAAAAACGTTGTGTTTTAATAAACAATTTAACCGATTTATAAGCCGAGAATCTTTTATTATATTAATACTTAATCTGCTCATCAGACCAATCAGATATTTTAGGTGGAACAAGGGAGACATTCTGTTTATCAATGGTACCTTTTGAATAAAATTTGTTTGCTCTAACTTATTATGTTGTCACTTCACTGGGTTTCAAGTGTGTTACTTTTCCAGTGTTCAGTCGTTTATTGTGTGCACTATTCGATTCAAAGGTTTTAATCTCATAAGTAAATAAATATATATAAGAAGAAATATGATTTTTTTCTTCCATTTGCATAAATAACGTGCTTGTGAATGGCGTTCCGATTAACCCTGATAATACTGGTTTATATTAAGAAACAACATAAAATGAATTCAAAGAAATGAAACCTAAATTTATTTCAAATTAAATTATGTATAAAATATTACTGGCGAAAATGAATGATCTAGAAGAAGATCAGGCTTTGTTGTAATGTATAACATTAATATTTTTCAGTTTTATAGAATATCAGCTGATGTAATGTATATCTTTTATTATTTCACAGGTTTATATAATTACGTTTTAAGATAATTAATATTTTCACTCTTTGCCTAAGTCGCAACATTGTTAAATTTCATCTTCGTAATCGGAATTATGCTGTGACCTTTAAAAGTTTTGGAAGGATGCTTTTAATATCAATTTTCCCCAATATAAATACATATATCGTTGTTAGTATGTTTCTTATCTGCATTTCGTTTTTTTTTGTGGCGGCTTGTAAGACGCTTTCTGTGTTCCTGAGCGAGATTGTTTGGAGGTGTCTTTGATGTAGCACTGATGTAGAATTTGATCAATACCTCAGCTTCATACCGCCTCTGGTGTATTATTTGCACCTGAACCGCACTGAGAACGCTTTCTAACTTCAAAAACAGTATCTGAAAACGATTCAAAACTCGTAACGTTTGTTTGTTTAATCAGTGGTGGAGAATATAAATCACTCTAAATGTTTTTACATTCTACTATTTCAATCAAGTATAAGAGCCGTTCTCAAATTCTTGCGTTTGGATCTACCAAATAATTTGAAAACGATATTTGTTAGTTTTATGTGGATATATTATTCAGGATTTATTGAACAATGATTTATTTATTAATTGCAACGATTGGTAATCCTAATGTTTGGGTACACGGTAATACTTAAAAATATTGTATGGGCGTGAACACTCTCGAAACGAATTTCAGATGAATGAGACCTTTTCGGACGCTTTTCCGAGACACCAAAATCAAAACAATTAAAATATTTAATTTTGTTTTGTTTCGCCTAATTTTCTTATGTAGAGTGTCTTTACATTATAGTGATATTGAAGTTATATTCAACAGTGTATTATAATGCCTATAGGAATTGAGGCGTTGCGGGAACAACGTCGAGAATACTAGATTTGAGGGAAAAAACTTGTACAATGCCGACATTCTGTGGTGTAGGGGTCACTGCTTCGTATCCCAAAGGTACCGGGATTCGATTCTAATCCCGGCAAGGGCATGGACGTTGTGTGGACGCGTTTCCATACCTAAAAATTCTTACAAATTAGTTTCCGACCAAGTGAAGTACGACAGTGAAGAAAATCTCTAATGCCGTTAGCAGTTGATTCGCCTATAAATAAAATTAATTTTTTAAATAAGTTTGATTATACTTTCGGAAACGGCATTTTAGGTATTTTCGCTCTGGGGTAACATAAAATTTGGTTTAATTAGTTTTTAATGATTAAAAAATGTCAAAGCAAATTAAATAAGTATGATTTATTAATTGCTGTTTTTTAAGTGTAAAAACATAAAGGAATAATAATAATAAAATAGCAAGGAAAACAAGTAATGAAAAAAAAATTCAATGAAAAGTACTATATTTAACAAAAATATGCATTATGAAAAATCAATTTCTTAATTATTTGTAACTCTGTAAATGACAATTGAACTGCAATTAATTTTCTTTAGTTTTCGTAATCCGCTTCTTCGTCCACAAAATCAATATCAGCGCCACCCCTCGTTCGGAGTGAAGCACGTTCCTGATTGAGTTTACAGAATGTTTATGAAGCACGTTGACCATGGTAACGGAGCATACGACAGTAGATCCTTCAATATCGGAGGGGCACAGGCATATATCGCTCTTAGAAGATTGGAGCTCAAATTTCAGGATTATTTTAAAGGAGACAAAAGGGCGAATTCGACAAAAAAAAAAGCTTATCCTCCGTATTCTCCAGTGTCCCAGGATCCGAGAAATCGAAAAAAGAAAATCCTCCAATATAGAGTTCTCCGTTCGTATTCGCAACACCTCAATTGAAAGTCGTTTTGAATGAAAAATGTAAACATTTTAATTAATGCTTCGTTTACAGTCTGTATATTGAAAGGAGACTTAACCCAGAGGAGGAAAACAGCGATTACTCCAATATATATATATATCACGGTTATCGTTGTTATCTTATGCGTGTCGTACTCTCTTCTGTGTTGTCTTAGTAATCGGACGATCTTGGTTCACCAAGAACCTTTTGGGCTCTGCCAGATTCAGCTGCAAGTCAATTGTCATTCAATCTCTCCTCTCAGACACTATCTCTCTATCTGAATGTAACTGTTGTAGTCTCCTATGCATACACCTTGAGGCCTTTGTCTCCCTTTTGTCCACGTGGCTCGTCTACTAGTGTCCTCGAAAGTTCGATTAAACCTTGATGCTTACTGAAGATACTTGTTGTATGAGCACTTGCCCTTGCCTCTTGCTTATCCAGCTTGTCAAAACAAAGGGATTTGTGATTAATTGCAATTGCATACTTTAAAAATAAATTCACACATTCAGTCTCTGAAAATTTTGAAGATACTTGCACAGTTAGCATTGTTTGCTCCGAAATAATATGTAAACTTGTTTTTCGATTCCCTGTCAAAATTACGAAATTTGATGGCTCCATATTGTTTGGTAAACAATTAACTATCTAAATATTTTCCAACCGCCGGTTATTTTGAACAGTATTAAACGAATATACAGATGAAACGATATCAAACTGTATATTAATTAAAAATAAATAAAAGATACTATTTTTAATTCTATAACCTGGAAAACGTTCAATCTTAATTTGTAATATATCGCTAATAATTTCCTCCTTTTATAATCTATTTGACAGGAAGGAACCTTCTTTAGTTTAGGAGATTAACATCCTTCTATCTAATCGAATCCTCTAATGAGCAACAATTTGCTTTCATTATCTCAGTATGGTTATATTTACTATATAACTACTAGTAAACAATAAATTTTGAGTTGTTTTCGTATTTTGCCAATGAGGAAGTAGAATTTCTTACATGTATATATTCATAAAATATAATTAACAGTGATTCTAAAATGTACTACTAATGCATTCATCCAGTTTAAATTAAAAAAAAATACTTAGATGATCAAGTACTTTAGATAACCGTAAAAAACAGAAACGTTTACACTATAATCGGTTATTAGTAGAATGTAAATGAATATTTCACAATAAATTAAATTATGACTCTAAGCGACTGTTAGATTGAAATTTAGTATATATAATATATAAACAGAAAAGTTGCTAATTTATCCTCAGACTAAAATAGATGTCATACGAAAGCTTATTTCTTCACGAAAATATTAAAACTGGTCAAATTAAATAACTTGTAATAGAAAACACTCAATTTATAACATACTTGATGACCCCCCTCTGTTCTGCACGATAAAGATTTTACAGAGGGAATTTTTTTGAACAGAAATGGTTAACATGAAGATGCCATTCACCTCAGTAATATTTATATATTTTTAAAACACATATAATTAAATATTATATAAGGTTATTTCTGAATAATGAATACTAGTATTGATCTGGAAACTCTACGCTTTCTGGTTATAAATACATGTGCGTGAGATGGAGTTGCGTTTATTATATACTTACAAGTTTTAAAGAGAGGATATTCACTATCTGTGCAACCTCAAACAGATTTAATTATAATATGTGGTAGCTGAAATTTAAATATGGCTATCAATATTGGAATGAAACAAATAAGCAAAGTCTACCATACTTCTGCAATCGACTTGCTGCATTAATCATCTCACGTAAGAAACGAAACTTAATTTTCTGACAAGAAGGGCTCTTTAGCTTCCTTCAACTTTGACACGTGCTTCCCTTCGTCCCGTACACGTGTGGCCCGAGCTAATTATTTACTCTTATTGACAAAGGCGGAGGCCCTACGGTGATGAATCCGTAATAAAGATCGTACACGTGGCCAGTACTTCGTGAGAAATGCATAGCCACCTCTTAAGAGCTTCCTTTATTACATGATCGACGTGGTCGCGGTCCGGCTGCATTATTTATTGTTTTACTAAATTATATGTATGCTAAGCTTTTGGTCAAAGTTCTTTACTTTTCGTTGCCTTATTCTAGCACGCAAACAGTTACGATTACATTTAGCATTATCTAATATACTGTTCCCCCTATCTAAAACTTTTTACTTATTTATTCCGTCGAGTTTTTTAAAATCCTGTATTTGGTTTTTGGCGTTCTGCTGCTATGTAAACGTTTGTTTTTCTTGTTCAATGGAGTTGAATAGAACTATTAGATTAGAGATTCTCTAGCCCGATAATAGCTGATCCTAACACTTGCGGCATGAGACCGGAATTGCGGTACAATCTCCTTTTTATATTTAGACATTTTTTTCTGTCTTACATAGCGACACCGGCCCTAAATTTCAAACAAGCCAGTATTTCTCTCTTTGTCTTTCCTGTTTAAATCAATTATTTTAACAATTTCACAACAACCATGTAATTAAATATGTTTTTAATAAAATTGATTTATCACTTAGTTGAAACATTAAAATTATTTACCACAGGGCTCTACATTTAATTATTCATTACAAATATTAAATTATTAATTAGCGTCAAAATGTTTTCCTTAGCTCTAGTTTCAAAATTTTTCATTAAGAAGAACATGAAAAACGATTCCATTCACCTGTGGGTCGTGAAGCAGAGACTTGTTTGTCTCGATAATAAATATTTTACACCGTTGGATGATAGACGGAAGTTCTGCTCTCCTGATATCGTAGCAATCTCGGTGAAAAGCCGATTTCCTTAGTGGGTCTGTGTAACTAACTTACCAATTAGCTCTTAGCAGAATACTTTATAACATTCTGAAGCCTATTGTTCTAAGTTCATATACTAACTCGGCGTGTTCTGATGAAGTCCAGACATGAACTCTCGAAGTTTATTTTTTTATGAGTCAACAAAACTTTTCTGTAGTGGTTGAAGTACTCATCTCCGGCCTCCCTTCTCAGTTTTTACTCCCCTTAATCGCGCCCACCTTTCTGGTCACATGTGTTTGTATCCTCCAATTAATTTTATCTTAGGAACCGCCCTATTGGTGACAAAACTACTTTGTCATGGAATTTTTAGCTATTGTAGGCAGGGGAAGCATGTACTACTCTGGTGCCTTCTTTCGTTTGTGAAGTTAGTAATCGCTTCACCCTATTGTTCATATGACGTGTCCATCTTTCGACTGTCCGCCCCTCCGTCATCTGCGTTGTACCTGCGAACAGGGCCACCTGCTGATTTCGACTATTCAATACACCGCGTTCTTTATGTATTTTTTTAAAATATATTGGAAAATTATTATTATAAAAATATGCGAGTTACAATATATATAAATTTACAATGCTGAATTTTATACCGCTGAATTATTGAAAATGTTGGAACACTCCGGTCTTGAAATGGTAGATTGTCGAATAGTTCTTATCTTCATCTCCGTTATTAAATAACGTGCCATATCAACGGCGTATTTAAGCTCTAGGCTTGAATTAGGTTAGTATGGAGGCCAACTCTTCTTAATGGAATATAAAAAGTAACTTTTACCGTGTAAGTTATGGCACTGAAACAATGGAATCAGTTTTAATGTATAATAGAAAGTGTCTAGCTCAGAAAATCATTCTTACATGCAGGTTAGATAAAAGAATGAGAGTCCGCTATTCCTACTGGAATAGTCGGTCAGCTGCCTCGTAAACTGGTCAAGGCACAGCGAGGGGAAAGCTGAGATCCCACAGCAAACCCCTCTCCTTCCTTCGAAAGGGCGTGGGACAAGTACAAAACGCCCGACCTATCTAATGCAGGTTTGTCTAGGGTTTTCTGTGCATCACTTTTTGGCGAATTGTCGGGTAGGATCCTTAAACCATAGCCCTAGTTAACCCTTGGCTACCTTGCTCTACCTTTCCGCATCCCCCTTTCACTCCTTTTCCTATGCAATAAGAGGGGAGTAGCCACTATGTGGATTACCCTAAACATAACCTGTCTACACCATCTTCTTCTACGGAAATCTACCGTTTTTGCCAATCTTGTATTCGTATCGCTGACGTTTTTATTCTAAGCTATTTCTACGGATGTCTGATCGAGCTTAACCATAAGAGTATTTATATTTCATCTTTGATGTTTTATATTCTCCATTAGGTTATTTTTTCTGTTTTATTTTTATTGGTGTTTCTTGTATTGATTAAAAGGCTAAATACCTACCAAAGTTCTGGCATGTGTGTGTGTTTATCGCTAGAGTTGAACTGTTTTGCACGTAGATCAGATTTTATAGAATCAGCGATTTTATTAGCAACATTGTAACTGTTGTGTTCCACGGTAAGAGGGCTGTTTATTAAGCGCACGCTCAGAAATGTAATTACAGTGTGAAGTGAATAGGAAACAGGCGTTGTTAACCGGCATGTGCACATGAATAAAAACATCTCTCTTCATTGTTTTCAATCCCGTTGAATCGTTACAATGGCTCAGAACTAAAAACAGTTCTGTATGCTTTTTTGTTGTTTAGTCTGCCTTTAGTGAGCCAAAGACTCGGCTTATTTCCAAAGGTTTCCAGTTCCGTTTAGCATTTTATTAAATCGCATTTCACAATTCGCCTTTGGCACATTCTGTTTTACATTTAACCTTTTACTTAATGAATCTCATTTTATTGCCCATATATATGTGTATATATATATATATATATGCAATAAAAAGCTTTACCAAGAAGAAAGTCACCTCTGCCGATCGTTAACGTCTAGTAAAGAAGAAGTTATTATCTTAAGAGTTTTGGGAACTGGTTGTATTTGGCCTTGTCGAAGGTTCCGAACCGAACCTCTACAACTTTGTAATTTGGAGACTCAGAATAATTTTGGCACGGTGCACTATTACTCAGGAATGCGTACACATTTCGTCGATAATGATTACAATTCCCAGCTTTATCATAAATGGGTTGTCGGCATAGATGACTGTTGCGATTGACTTTAATTGGGTTTCCATTGGGAAACGGCGTTCAGTCATCGAAACGTTGCTGGACGCAGTCATTAGCTAGAAATGCGTGAATAATTGATTGAATTTATATTTACTTTATCAATTTTTTAATTAAAGTATTAAATGATAAGTATTTACTTTCAATCAATCACGTATATACAGCATTTTTGATAATTCGTGAAGACCAAGATGCAAATTTAGAGATAAATGTGCCGCAAGTCATACTCGTATATCTCGTGCTTATATTTGGTCCAAAATGTAAACTTAAATTCAAATTAATGTTTCTTCAGTGTCAGGTTTTTTTACCGTAATAATACCATGATGAAACGTATCTTTACGTTGTAGGATGAAGTATCTTCCAGTGAATATGCTGAATAAACAGCTCTCGGGCTACAACCCCGTTATATTTATTTTTACTTGTCTCCTCTAAGATAGTTTCTTATTACATTAATATAACATTGCTCAATCGTACAAGAATTTTGTACTATTTTCAGTACAATTTTTCGAATACTGCATGTAGAAATTATTTCGTCCATCATATATATTTAAGGATCATTAACCTGCCATTAACATATTTTTTAATTAAAAAATTATGATAATTAAAATTCAAAAAATTCCTAGTGTTGAAATTACTAAAATAAATAATAAATTTAAAGAAATTAAAGATATCAAAACGAAAACACAACGATATTTTTGTCTCAGGTGGCATAAGGAACAAACAATATAATATTTAAAGTTATTAATTTAGATAAAAAAAATTTGTTCTTCTAAAAGCTTTTCAGCCATAAACAACTTGAATTTGGTACACAAACACGCAAAAATTTGTCTATATTAAACGTCTTATTATAAATATTTTTAATTATAAAATTATAACAATATAAATGGTCGTTTAATGTAGCTTGAGCAATGATATATTTACAGAAAAGATTTTTACTTCCCAGCATACGCTAGACGTATTTGTGGTACGTATGTGGAGATATGTACCTATTTCATTTCAATTATAAATTCTAAATAAACTTTTTTATTTGTGAATACTGTATATCAGTTTTTGAATAATAATTTATTGTTCCCCTTCTACACTTTGTCGGTAGTGTTATATATTGTGCAGCCCTTACCTGAAATATTGATTTATTAAGTGATGTTGTTTCAGCTAACCGCGAATATGATAGTGTTCGTGTGCGTGAACGTTGTGGGCATCTTCATGCATAACCTGATGGAGCACGCGCAAAGAAAGGCCTTCCTCGACACCAGGAACTGCATCGCGGCGCGTCTTGAAATGGAGGACGAGAACGAGAAACTGGTAAGTTCATAATAATATTAAATACTGGCCTTGAACAGCAGCTAACGAAACATTTGGTGTAATATTCTAATAAATTGAAATTTTTCGTCACTGTTGAGTAACGTTCCGGATTTAAATCATATATATTGTAATAATCAATTAGAGGTCGTTAATTAAATAAAAGAATTGATAAAATTTACAAAAAATATTTTTAGTGTGGCAATAATTTAAAAACAATTACAAATTTAAAATATTAATTTCTCAGGGTCTTCCCTGGGTTTGATAATGTACACATAAATTATGTTTAAAAATCTTATTAACAAACAAATCACATTTACCTAAACAATACGTCGACTAAAAGAAAAGAAATTAATTTGACAATTAAAATAGAACGAAATTAAAAAGAAAAGAGATTAACTCTGATTAACCATTTAAAAAGGAGAACGAAATCTGACTTCTATCTTTTAATTACGTTTACTTAAATCATCATTTTGTGTTTTGTTACTCACATCTGTCCAGTTGATTCCAGCATTCCTTTGGTTTCGAAAATACACTATTGCGAGATTTTACACTGATTCTAAGATTCACAGATTTTACACTGATTCTAGTCAAAATTGATAGGATGTCAGGAGCTCGGATGATCCTCTTTTTTGTCAGCAATCTGTTGACTGCTTGCCTTAGGTGAATTCTGTGATTTGTAGATTTGCTAGTCTTTTACCGCTTTGGACTTAACTGCAATTTTACTATTTCTGGCTGGCTATGGACGTAAAACTGCTTTTACTTAGCAAGTTTCGATGTAATTCTCTCGTGAATGTTTTACTTTGTATTCAACTCACAACTTTGTTTAATAATAATACAATAAACGACGGCTTGTCTCTGCTCTAGTATCACTTGTTCCGTCCTCCCAAATGTCCCGGCACCAAACAACTCTGTTAAATCCTAGTCACCAACTGAACTATCCTCGTCTCGAGTTTTAGCGCACATACGCCATTTTTGGCTTTCCGACAAAGGAACAGAGCTGGGCTACATTGTCGCTATGGAAGCTCCTGCCGCAATAATAGATTTCTCAAACAATTTAAATTTTTATGTTCAAACAATTAATGTCCTAATTAATTGGCATTACAATATATATATATTTATATATATATTGTAATAAACAGATTAAAAAGGCGTCTAAATAAAAAGATTATTAAAGGTGAACAATTAAACAAATTTTATTAATGAAGTTAAATACATTATAAAATTTACACAATAATATTTAGAATCTCAGGGTCTTTACTGGGTTTGATAAATGGGTGACTTGAATTTATATTAACTAACAAAACAATTAAAGAAATGATTAATTAAAGAAAAGAAATAATTGAAGAACGATCTGACGTATCTTAAAGAAATGGTTTACAAATAAATTTTAGAGTTTTTTTACTTACGGCCGACCAGGTCTCAATTTTGGGGTTTTCTGTGCACACGTTTTTGGGGATATCACTGAATTTAAATTGGTTACCAAAACACTTGTCGAAACTTGATGTTCTCGCAGCTGGAAACGGCTACTCCTTCCGAATTAATGGTCAGTCAGATTATTACCAACTTCCTCTCGATGACACCGTTGACGGTCTCTTTACTTATTGAGTTTTTTACTGCGGCAGGAAATTAGGTTACTGCTTGTGGCTTTACTTATTGAGAAACTTTCCTGCGACCTTTACTTGATCGAATTATATGTCCAAACTTTACTCGATGAAATTCTGTGTGCCACACCACTCTTAATAAGGTTTTGGCTGCCACTCTTTACTTGATGAACATCTGCCCGCGTCTCTGTGTATGCCGTCCAACCAACTAAACTCGTCTCTCCTCGTTGACTCAAACTGTACTCTTTCGCTCCTCGCCGTAGACTGCTGTTCGTCTCGTAGAATTTCGAATGCGTACGTATTAACAATGGTTCTTTTGTCTCGCCGCCCGCTTTGTCGCGGTGCACGCTTTATATAGTCTAATAATGAGTCCTTTACTTTGCAATTATAACATTGGATTAATTACTAATTACTACAATATATATTGTGTTAATTACAAATCAATAACAATTTAATAAAAACAAGGTTAAAATGTGCCACACGTTAAGGCGTCAATTTGTAACCAAGACCTCACGTTGAGGTGCCTATTTGTAATGATTTTACTTTTTACAATTGTAAAATCGGACGTCCAATAAAATAATTACCAAAACAATTTAAATTTTTCTAAGAAAAACCACACGTTAACGACGCCAATTTTGTAGTAAAACAATTTAAAATGATCAGATGTTTTAATTAAAAATGAAGATTTAAAATATTCAAACATATTTATTTATTAAAGCAAATTATTTAAATCACATTACATATTAATACTTTACAATAATACCGCGGCTATTTCTCAGAGCGGATCACCGGGCCTTCAAAAAAGAATACTTATTAAACAATCAAATTCACAAAGCTATCAAGGCATTAATTCAAACAATCAGTAGAACATAACAATACAAAATATGAGATATGAAATTTAAAATCTGAACTCGGAAATCTGACGATAATATCATTTACTTGCGGGTTTTCAGATAGTAAGTTGTGCAGTTTTACCTTAATGTTTCTGGTACCAAGGATATGGGCTCGTATACACACAAAATTAGACAGGCCATTATACGCTGAATTTTAACAACACATACTGCTTGCCAAATTGACTCACTTCACTTGCTTTGCTATTTCTTCTATCAAATTCCTACTACCACACTCAAAAGTTTGTTATCTGCTGGATGCAAAAACCGGCAGCTTCCTAATTGCATTTTCACGCTGCTATATCGATGAAGTGTATCTATTAACCAGTAATCTTTCACGTAACTGTAATTTAATAATTATTGAATAAAAAGCGCATAAACAACCAAACAGATCGAGTTTTCAATTTTTTTTACATTTTCTCGCTCCAAAAATAGTCAACAATAAGTTATATTCAAAATTCAATTATTTTTTGTTCTTAGTTTATATCTAAATACGACTGTAATTGTTCACAAAAGCAAAGACGAATTTCCATAAGATATTTGGTTACCATTTGTAGAGAATTATTGCCTCCAATGATATATTTCAACGCTTAAAGTAGTTATTAATTTTTCATATCGTTCTCATGGATTTTATCTGTTTATTTGATGTAAATACTATCATCATAGTTATGAATTTTCCGCGGTTATTAGTCATTATTCAATAGAAATGATCAAACTTAAAGGAAAACTATTCTAAAATAAAAAAAACAGTGGTATGTTTTCCAAACATTAGTACAGCATTAGCCTATAATTATGTCAATAAAAAGCAAATTTTATACATTATAGCAAAACAAATTAAGTGATCCCTATTTACTGTCGCCATCTAGTCAGATTTTTGCAATCGCAATCGCTGTTCCAATTTCATACATTTATACGCAATAAATTTTGAGCAACCACGAACATCCGCGAACTTCCCGCTGACGTTAGTCAAACTCAAAATAACTCACCTCAGACTATAATTAAGCTTTGAATAACTCACCTCAGACTCTCATAAGCTTTTATTTGTTTCTAGTCGAATCAACATCATCTTTGTTTAGCGACCTGGGATATAACTAAGCAGGATATATCATGTTTAATTTTTTCCCTCAATACTTATTTGTTATTCCGCTGCACGTATTTATTTTTCTTCCAGATAGTCGACACGACCCTTTTTTATCTTCTAATTTGAGTTGACGGTTTACAGGCAACGCATTTTTCTTGGGAGAGTTGGAATTATTTATAAACTTAGAATGTTACACTGACTTTGTCGTAATATATGTTGGCCTGTAAACTTGTAAAGATACACAGAAAGTTGATTTTATGTATATCAACCTTAGGTGTTATAATCGTATAATATTCTTGAGCTTTCAGAACATAGTGCAATTATCACTTCAAAATATGTTGCTTATATCGTCATTAAAGACATTTACAATTTTTTTGTACCTGTCAATCAGTTAAGAGATTAAACGTCGTTTACTTGTAAATGTATTTAATAATAAAAGTAACATATGTTGAAATTGTTTCAGTTTTATATTAGCATTGGCTGTTACCTCAGTAAATTACTTCGTAGCTTTTTTTTAAGGTAACGGGCTACATGAGGGTAATCCACATGGTGGCAACTCCTCTTTAATAGCATAGGAAGGTATTTGAAAGGGGGGATGCGGAAGGGTAGAGGAAGGTAGCCATGGGTTAACTAGGGCCCCCGGGCTATGGTTTAAGGAACGTAACCGGCAATCCGCCTAAGAGTGATGCAGGGAAAACCCTAGAAAAACCTGCATCAGGTAGGTCGGGCATTTGGTACTTGCCCCACGCCCTTCCGATGGCGGGAGAGGGGTTAGCTGTGGGGTCGCAGTTTTCCCCTCTCCGTGTCTTGACCGGTTTAGGAGGCAGCTGGCCGACTATATAGGAATAGCGGACAACTCTTACCGTATGCTCAAGGTCTGCGACCCCGGAACATACACCTTTCAAAAAAGGCCGAGGTGCCTCGGCATGTGGGAACCTTAGTTCAAAAAGCCAGAGAGATGTGAAGGCATCACCAAAGGTAGCCTCCACCAGAGCTCTCTGGGAAGGTTCACCTGCGAGAGAATTCTCTCGCAGGCTTCGCTTTGTAGCTATTTTTATAACTTTTTTGTTTATTCATACACAAGGATGCCTGTGAGAGAATTCTCTCGCAGAAGAACCTTCCTAGAGAGCTCTGGAGAAAGCTACGTTTGGGGATGCCTCTCGTTTGTGAACCAAGGTTATAACAAGCCTGTTTTGAGAAGTGTATGTTCCGGGGTCACAGACCTTGGGCATACGGTAGGAGTTGTTCGCTGTTCTCATTCGAATAGTCGGCCAGCTGCCTCCTAATCTGGGCGAGGCACGGAGAATGTAATGCTGCGTCCCCACAGCAAACACCTCTCCCGCCATCGGAAGAGCGTGGGACAATGCCCGACCTACCTGATTCATGTTTTTCTAGGGTTTTCCCTGCATCACTTTTAGGTGAATTTCCGGGTAGTATCCTTAAACTATAGCTGAGGGACCTAGTTAACCCCTTGGCTACCTTGCTCTACATTTCCTCATCCCTCTTTTCAATCCCTTTCCTGTACTATAAGATGGAAGTGACCACAATGTAAATTACCCTATATATAGCCTATCTACACCTTCTTCTTCTTGCTGATTTATACCTGCGAAATAATTTGGACATATATAAGCAGGTTGTGTTTGAGTACAGCGTACAATGTTTTTTAGTAAACGCCACGTGTGGAGCGTTGTTGTTCAAACGTAATAAGAACAGATGAATATATATTAACGTCTGTATTAGAGGAAGCCGAATTAGATACAGAAGTAGCCAATTAACAGACAAAAATAAATGCTAAATAAATACAAAACGTTTCTGCTATCCTTCTTGCTTTCGTAGGGTGATTTAAAATCTCAAGAGCCGCAAGAAGGCCTCGCCGAACGCGATTTTGAATAACCTGACGAAAGCTGCTTTGGTGTACGACATTATTGTGTATAGTTACCTTCTGTCCATGTGCTGTCCCCTCCCCGTGCGTTGCAATACGTTTTAGTAAGAGTCTAGAGCTTGTCTACGTTACATAGTTGTGTTTATTCCACGCTGTCTTCCCTCCCCTTCCTCAATCTAAGTCACCCGACGTCGTTACTGACGTGTGCTATAGGGTTTTAGAAGCGTTGTATAGAATTTATACCACCTTTTTCGTCCGTTAATTATCTACTTCTTTATCTCATCATAATATCATAATAAAAATAATTTGCAAAGATGTTTTACACATTCATGCATTGTCATTAACATAAATGTTTTTATGAACTCGTGGCCTTGTGTGTAAATACGATAAAATAGTCCTACTGACACGCCACTCGAAGCGTACGATTTAATGGCACATTCCACGTACAGTCCAACTTAATTATGTGACATACAACTCGTCAGTAATGTACAGGTCCTCTGAAATAGTCTATCGCCCGGATTTTAAATAGGATCTAAGCGAGAGTTTCTCTCTTCCAGGTACAGACAAACTTAATTACTTAATTATGTGACATAGAACTCGTCGGTAATGTGCAGGAGCTCTAACGCAGTCTATCACCCGGATTGTAAATAGGATTCCAGCGAGAGTTAATCCACTTCGGTAAAGCTTTTAACACAGTACAACATGTTACCCTTCGGTGTTAATGTTTGGATGTCTCTTATACCCCGCATCCATATTCCTCTCCTCCCATCGATCCGCCACATGAGCGTCGTAGGTCTGTGAACAATAACACGTTGTGTGCAGAGAAAAACTTTTGTTGCGTTACACAATGCGACTGTGTGTTGCTTTATCCGAACCTCAAACAAAACCAACCTTTTCGTCAGTGGAAAAAAAGAACATCCAGCTTAATAAAGGCGTCAATCCGATGTCACCCAGAACTTCTTGATAGCTGGAAATCCTTCCGCCTGCTAGGTAATGCGCCTTTCTGCTATAATCTCCGCCAGTACAGTAGATTATAAGCACATAAATTCTTGTACCAGTGCTTTGGACTTAGATTTATTTTATTTGTTGAAGCATGCAATACATGGACGTCAGTATAATTACATTTTAAGCGAATGACAATCAACGATTCTTATTTGCCCTTTTTTCGGAAACAAATACGTTATTTAAAGGGGTTTTTTACTATAAAATAAATATCCTTTGAGATCGTACTTGTTAATCAATGCTGTTCTATAATTTGAAGAGTCGGCTTTAGGAAACAAATTAGTTGGAATTATATATAACCGAAATAGCCAGTCGCGTCAAAATACGATGCGCAGTCGTCCACTGGCCTGGGATTGTAGTGGGGTAGGTAGGAGGTCATTTTAACACGAATTTTTGTTACAGCAAACGTAGTACTGTAAAAAACTATATGAAAACATTGAGGCATGGAAATTTATTGTGTTCAGTTCAGGATAATTTCTACGCCAAGAAACTCAAGCGTAAAAGTGCTGGGAGTGGTAAAAAGACTTTGCCGCTTTCTTGTAAAATAAAATCGAATTTTTTTTAAGATAATTAGTATCGTTACTGCAGCTTCTCTCCAAGGGGAGTCCGCCAGTGACGACAATAATCCCTCTATCTTTCCTTCTCCTACTGCGCACCTAACACGATTTCTATTTCTCTCGTTCTATACAATGTTATAATGTTTTTTGTTGTCATTTATGTAATACACAAAAAAAAAGGTTTGTCTGCATTATTGAGAAAACTTTAACTTTAGTAATGTGTACTCTCGCGTTGAAGACGTCGTAGAAAATGCTCTCGGATTTCTAACTCGAGTGTTTAAGATTAAATCATGCATCTTGATGTGGATCTGAGTTATTGAGGAAGAATCCTTAGATTACAGGGCCTAATAACGCCTTATTTATTTTCATTGTAACTGTGATATTTACGTTTAAACAGCTATGTTCCAGTCAAAATTAAGGTTTAAATTAATGAAAAGAATCTATGGATGGACGGCTGCTACTCTGGGTACTACAAAGCTATGCTGTAAACAGATCCCTGATTCTCAATTAGTGAGGGTAACACTTGCAATCTTAAACCTTGGCGTTAACAATATTTTAAAAAATTCTTTCTTGTACAGTTTTCCTTGTATCATGCATAAGTCTGATATTCTTCGCTAACAGGATGCGGTTTAAATTGTCAATGGAAAGTGTCTGTAGGGCGCATTCCTCGCAGCGTCGTTATCTTACCTGAATTGCTTGACATGGTATCGCCTGTGTTCCAGGAACGGTTGCTGTTGTCTGTGCTGCCCCAGCACGTTGCCATGGAGATGAAGGCGGATATCATCTCTCCCGTGGAGGGCCAGTTCCACAAGATTTACATCCAGAAGCACGAGAACGTAAGGTCAGTAAGTTGCTCATATCTGATTGCCCAAGTAAACTCCGTGGAATAAATCACAGGTTCAAGTACGCTCGTATCTTATCTTCGTAGCCGACAGTAAAAATGGACCTAGCATATATATTTAAAAAAGCTGTATAAAGTATTTTATTTTTTAAACGACATTTAAATTCATTATATTTTGTAGGGAAGTACGACTCGATCGTAAGAAAATATATTCACTTGTACCGTATAACGTCGTATCAATCATTTCAAAATATTGTTCACAATGATAATCAGGAATGTAAAATATTATATAACAACCTACGTAACGCGTAACAGTCAAGGAAATTAGATTAGCTGTCTGTATTGTGGAAGTCAATTTATATTAATTTATTACTTGATTCATTACTCGTCATTCGGGGAAAAAATAATATTTAAACTTATTTTATTTGTGGAACAAAAATTAAAATAATGAAAGCTATTCCCTTGATTGAAACTTTATAGTAATTTATTTGAAAACCCTTTAAATATTCATATATATTCCTAAAATTTTCACTTCCCCTTTAATAGCATGGGATGTGATATTAAGGGAGGTGCGTAAGGGAGACAAGATCTCCCGGGTTTTAATTTAAGGCTCTTACCTGCCAATTAGCCTAAATTTGATCTAGGGTAAACCCTAGAGAAACCTTCAACAATCTGATTGGTCGGGCTCTTGGCACTTGTCCCACGCCCTTCCGATGACTGGAGTCTAATTTGCTGATCGTACGCAGCATTGCGGTCTCCATACCTTGACCATATTTTGGGGCAGCTGACTGTCTGTTTCAATATGTACAGCGGACAACTTTTGCCGTATGCCCAGTGTCGACAAATCTGGAGGGTACAGCCCTGAAAACTCACCGAGGTGTCCCGGTCCTAACACTCGAATATAATATACGTTTCCTAACTTAGCTGATACACTTCAAACTGTTAATGATGAAACATGCGTAATATTAGAGGGCCTTGGAATTTTAAGACGTTCATCAAACTAGTTGTGCGTCTCAAAAGAAAAACCTAAACACCGAAAATCGGATGTTTGCAAGGCGGTTGTTTCATAATTCGAAACAATAGATATATGGATGCAGCTCCGACGTCGACTTGCGAAAATAATGGCCGTGAACCTCCTAGTACGTAAATATTGGATAAGCAGGATATATCTTCCGTTTGTCTTAACACTTGTCTGAATCTTTTAGGACAGTGGATTTATAGTCCTTGTAGAAAATAAATTCGAAGACTGGCGTATGGTTTATCTTTCGTGTCTGGTAAGTGACGCAGAAGGATATATGAATAGTACTGAGAATATTGCTGGACAAACCCGTCATGTAGGGGATATTTCGCTACTTAAGTATCATTTTATTTTTAGTTAGTCTTACGGGCATAAATTATAGTTATTAGGTGTCATTATTATACGTGTATGTGTACCTAAATTGCCTTTCATTTCGTAATATTAATAAACAATACAAAGTACGGTGAAATTTGGAGTCCGCACAGAAATCTAATAGTATTTATTTTTCATTAAATTGTTAAATACTGGCAGATGCCTCAGCTTTGACTTCGCCATATCACCGTAGACAAAAACTGCTTACTTATGTAATTACTACCATAATGTGACGTAGTGTATGCGATCGTATTGTTGACTATGTATCTTCCTTAAGATTGGCTTTACACTTGCAAGTAATTTCTACAATTGCCTTATTGCAATGAGAACTTGCAAGTGGCCGTCAAGTCGTTGTGCAAGTTCTTGCAAGTAAACGTGCACTATCTTTCATCAGTAGAGTAGGTGCCCGTCTACAAAATATCTTTAGAATTTTTTCATAGGATCTAAAATCCTGAAATCTGTTGTTGAATAATCTTATTATTGAGAGAACCACAGTTTCATAATTCAAAACACACTGGAAACTGTTTCTTGCACGACTTCCTAACGTAATGTAATCAATAAAACAATTGACGACCTTATACAGACACTTTTATTGTTTAATTATGATGACGTTTCGATACCTTTTTGTATCTTCTTCATGTATTTTCTTACAGAGGAGGTATTTACAAAAGATTAGATTTAAAGTATGATTGTACAAAGTAAAAAAAGGCAAGCTAAAGTACACAAAAAAAACTTACAAAATTAACACAGTAAACTAGCACATCTAAACGAAACATGTTACTAAATTCACACAGTTTTTGGAACGGGGGTCCGAGGCACACAATTCATCAATTGTTTTATTAATTCAAAACAAACGTTAAATTAAAAACTTATAAATTATGTCATCAAATTCACATAGCCCGTACAAGTATGTCAAAATAAATAGAAAAATACATTCTTGATGTGAAAAAACTTATTTACGCGCGTTAGAAACATAAGCAAGTGGGCGAATGTGTTATGAAAATTTTTGTGACGCTACGACGCAGACGGATCGTAACGTTCACGGTTTCTGAATTATTCCCTTATTAATAAAATCATCGCAGAGATCGATACAAAATCTGATTATGAATATAATGCTCCAGTTTTGTAATGACTGTTCGCAATATTGTAATCCTTAACATTAAAATAAGATGGTTTAATGATAAATAATGGTATGAGAGAACATTAATACAATTTTATATCAAGCTGCAAATAATTGTCGACTTTTTAATTGATAATCAAAATAATCAAATGATTGCTGATGTTTAATGTCATGCTTCAGAAAATACACAAATAAATTGGCAAATGAGGAGATCGAAGTAAATGAATTTATTATATATTATTTATGTATATTAAAAATTCATGATTTTCACGAGCCCCATTTACATTTTCTAAGAATTACTTAAAAATTTTTTGTTTGTTGTGCGCGGTATGAAGTGCACTGTTCTAAGAGATGAATTAAGAAACCTTGTCTGAAATGAGATGTAATGCAATAAATTGTAATGTAGACCATAAATCCGAGTCCTACTTTTGTGGTACTAGTTCTTTTTTTTTACTGAGCAACTGTTGATGTTTATTCAACGTTGTCGGGTATTGTTCCGTTGCCGTAAGTTATTTGTGTCGCCGTACTGAGCGCTGGCGCCACGTAACAGTCGAGCGGGTCGGCAAAGCCAGGGTCTGCATTACCGGCAGGTCATCAAAACATCATGACTACAGACACGAGACAAGTTATATGCTTTCATGTAAAACCGTATCCAAAAAAAGCAAATAAAAACCTCAATAATTGGCGTATTTCTTGTCTTTTCCGTAAGGAAGGCAAAATTTATTCACTTATCGTGACATTAAATATAAATTTTCAGCGTTAAGTCAACGAAGAAATTGAGATTCTCGCACATTTATTTTGTATCCATAAATGCATCACTTTTAGGCGAATGCCGGGTAGGATCCTTAAACTACAGCCAGGGGCCCTTTGGCTACCATCCTCTATCCTTCTGAATCCCCCCTTTCAAGTCGCCTCCTATGCTATTAAAGGGGAGTTGCCGCTACGTGGGTTATCCTCATGTCGCCTGTTACTCAAAAAAAGAAAGAATCAGCGATAGCCTGTGAGAGCCGTTCTCTCGCAGGCAAAACCTTTCTGTAGAGACAGGGAGGGCCACCCTTGGGGATTCTTTTTTCTCTCTCCGTTTTTGAGCAAAGTTTGCCACAAGCCGAGGCACCTCGGCCTGTTAGGAGAGGTTTATGTTCCAGGGTCGCAGACCTTGGGTATACGGTAAGAGTTTTTCGCTGTTCCCATTGGAATAGTCGGCCAGTTACCTCCTAAACTGGTCGAAGCACGGAGGAGGGAATGCTGCGTCCCCACAGCAATCCACTCTCCCGCCATCGGAAGGGTGTGGTATGATTACCTACTGCCCGACCTACCTGATACTGGTTTTCTCGAGTTTGTCCTACATCACTTTTAGGCGGCTGTCGGGTAGGATCCTTAAACCATAGCTCGGGGGTCCTAGTTAATCCTCTACCCTCCGACAACCCCCCCTGTCAAACCCCTTCCTATTAAAGGGTAGTTGCCACCATGTGGATTACCCTCAGTAGCCTGTTATCCCCAAACCAAACCTCCAACGACTTATATGGTGGGATGGATTTTTTTAAATTTTATTTCTGACACGATTAGTTTTACATTATTATATATTTCATATTGAATAGTTGTTTACGGGGTAGTTTCTTTCATATTATCATGAAAAGCCATTAGTGCTGAAAGTATTATTTTAATCGCAATAATTAACACCACCACATGCTAGAATTCAATTTTATTCCTGTCTTCTGTATATTGATAACTGATTATTCACACAAAGTGATTCACATTGAGGATATAATACTCGCGACCCAAAAGTACTAATGTTTTAACCTTATGTGAAAATATACACAAATTGAAATTGTTTCCCATCACTTCTGAAAACTTGAAAAACTGCAGAACTTAGGAGAGATGTATGTCCCAGGGTCGCAGGTTTTTCACTGTTCCCATTGGAATAGTCAGCCAGCTGCCTCCTAAACTGGTAAACTTGGCTACATCTTACTGCATTATCTCACCTTTTGGTGAAAGCCAGCTCAAATCCTGCTCATTCATGCATGATGGAAACGTGTCAGACACAGCAGTCTTTTTCTATCTTAAAATTTCTTCTAATCCTTTTACCTGAAAAATGAAGGTGACCGGTTTCTTGACGTCACCTCCACCCACGCAAGTCAGGTCCTCCCCTTCCCGATTCAAATATACCGCAACTGAAATCAGTTTCACATCGATCGCTAAAATAGTGTCCCTTAAACTACACGTGGTTATGAGTTATCTCTGTTTACAGACTTGTACACCAAAACAGCAACGTCGTTTCTCTGCCTGAGAGACGATGGAATAACCTAACTACGTCTCTACAAGTCCCGAATGCATTTTTATTCCCTAATGAGATTTGCCATGTCCTTTTTACATTGCAACATTTAAATGGACGCATGGAGACACTGAAAGTGTTTCAAGTTTTGATAACAATTGCAATTATAATATTTAAAGCGTATACTGTTTTTCGTACTAACAATCCTTTCTGCTGTCTTCAAATATAATGTTTTATGTGTAATTTATATTTTTCATATTTTCAATCATGGTGCTAAATCAGAAATTTTTTTATCAACATGATTAATTTTATTTGCAATCAACTTGTTGGATATTACGCTTTAATATAACACTTATTCAGTTAATATGGTTTTTCAAGTCAAAATGTCCTATTTGTTCCTTTATTTCAAAATATTTGATTACCGTATATTCCCTTAAGAGTAATATTTTACTATCCACTGCGGCTTAAATTAATATTAATTTATCTTATATATATAAGTATCGATTCATTTGAATTTGAAATGCGTTTTAGATTAATTTTGGTAGTTGTGATTATTTAGATTTAGATTTATTATTCATTCTTCATTCCATTAGTCTCGGTCGAGGAAATAGGACACGTCACAATATAAGCTTAAATGAAAAGAATAGTTATTAAAATTACACGGTTTAAAAAACACACATTGTACTTTACAAAAAAAATTATTTAAAACTACGTTAAAGATATTAATATGACAGTAATTAGTAATTGTATAAATAATAAGTGTTTTAATTCATCTTAGGAATTTCTCGAAAACTAAGGTTCAACCATTACAATAATAGATAACTTCAATTACGCATTCTTAACAAGACTAGGCATGAGGTTTCTTATTCTGTCTCATAACCGATTTAGCTTACTATCTCCATGAATCAGTAAGGCCAGCCGTCCTCGGAAAACTTCTTATAAAATGCATCGATTACGTTAGAATTTAATATAACGGAGCGATGTTTTTTAGCTTTTCACAGTTTACGATGTAGTAAAAAAATACAGCTAGGGAATTATGAGTTATTTTGTAACAGATAGGATATTGCATCACTTGCTCCACCGCCTTCTTTATGGTTGCATAACCGTCAGAAAACAGAACCGTGACATTTCGGCTGTTTGTACAGGGTTCTTATGTTTCCATTTTAGTGTTCCGCTGTGTCTGCTGTGTGCCTGCAGTATTGTGTGAGTTTTATCCTGTAGGCCCATTCATACCCCAGGGGAGTCGGTTTTTTTGCCCCCGTAGCAGCAGCCACGTGTCGGCACGCCATTTCACGCCCTCCTTGGCAAATGACCTTACAAGGTCTCGGGTCGATGTAAACTCGGGGGGAATTACCAGGGAGACGCCGTCTGCCTTTAATGACAAAATTATAGCATATTACATCAATGTGTTAATGACGCTAGTCTCCACCTGGCCCTGGAAACTCCCCCGGTACTGGAAATGATTATTATACGGGAAGCGTGCGCGTAGGTGGCTCCAGCCATTCACGAAACATCATTTTTAAGCGCCACCGTGAAGTATTCGGTAGGTCAGTCCAGACTGTTCACTGGATCAAATTAATATGATTCCATAATGCCATATTATTTTATCAGGGGATATCAGTAACCGATTAATTTTCTAATAAATCGCCTTCCGGAAATGTTCTTTATCCGAAATTTAAGCCCTTAGTATATCGTTATTTATAAATCTCAGCCTCCTCCGACCCTATGTAATATTTCTCTCAGTACCAAATTATATTAATATCATTTCATTAATCTCCCTTCATACTCCTCCCTGGTTCTTAAGTATTTCTTTTCCTTCAATACACACCACGTATTAAGTCTCGGCAACAAAACATTTGTTAAGTTCATGAATCGTAGGGCTAGTTGCATATATTCTCTTCACTCATAATTTTACAAGTTATATTAAGATCATAACCCATTCTGATTCAAGTTTGTTTCGCGTATCCTCTTCCCTCCCTTTGCTCCAATTTTATGTTCTACTCCAGTTGTTTTCCGGGGACCGTAGTTAACCCTTGGCTACCTTGCTATAACTTTCCGCGTCCCCCCATTCAGCCCATTACCTATGCTATAAGAGAGGAGTGGCCACACGTGGATTACCCTAACTATAGCCTGTCTTCGCCCTGCTGTGTAGGAAATTTTAAGTAACGAAAGAGAAAGACAATTCACATTTCTAAACAAAATTTCCCGTTATTAAAAGTATTAGTACTTTCCATTTTATTGCTTCTCATTACTTATATTTTACCTTATAAAATATACATTTTTATTCTGTGTAATATATATTCTTCAGTGTTAATTTTATATTAAAAACATTTGATTGGCTTTAAATTTAATTTATTTATATTTAAGTGTTTACGTAAATTAAACAGGGTCTTTTTCAACTGCATTAAGGCTATTAAAATTACCAAACTCCAGTATTTAATATACTTTAACTACATTAAATATTGAAATAAATTTCTGATACGTTAAATAATCTCAGGGCCATTTTATGAGACTCGAACATAAACCAAAAAGAAAAGGGGTCGTTTGTGAGGGTATATACGTACTGCAGAAATCTCAATTATTTACGTCGCAGACAGAAACACACATGTTCATCTTTAGTAGTCGGCTTTCCTGGGCTAAGAGAAAATCTTCACAGGAATTTCTGGCAGTTTCCTCCCTTACACTTCCTTAGCAACTCCAAGCAAATTCTTCTTCCGTCGGTTGGGCCTTTTCTCATTCTCCAAGTTGTATATGTCAACTATTTTTAACTCCTACACTTTCTCCCTTCCCAGGCTTCGTTCTCCGGGTTAGAGATAGGAACTGTCCTGTTGCAAACTTTTGGCCACCTTCCAGCTCGACTCTCTCCCCCCCCCCAATCGTCCTCCACCAGAGGGTAGAAACCTGTTGTCGTGTTTGATTTCAGACAATCTCCGTAGATTTTACACTTTCGTGGGCTTACACTCGCCTTTTAGAACTGTTGACCTTCAGGGATTTTGTTCAGCTCAATAACCCTGAGACAGGGTTCTCCCATATTCCACCGCCTTTTTCTGAAGGCACTGTTCCTCATAGACACCCCGTCACTTCGGCGCCAAACTTTATGGCCGTAATTTCCGGGCAAGCCACAGCTTGGGCTTTTTACCCAAATATTAAAAATTAATCGTGAATTAATCTGGGGAGAGGGGTGTTCTGCGCTACAACTTTTGGACGTTTTAAATATATATAATTCCTGCTAACCTGATGTCTGCTATGGTGTGGTGACTAGGATCTGCTGCGAAAGACACTTCTTCTCGATTCATCATAATATAAGTTTTATTGTTCAGAATTATCTGTGTAGATAGGATGATCGTTGTGAAAAGGAACTGTGGAAGAAGATCACGAATTTAGACAAGTGAAAGATGACTATATCCCTTTCGGAGGCCGAAAGCTTTTTTGTACAATGACAAAGGTTAAGTATTTTTTGTAACCGAAACTGGAGGACTTATTTTGATTTTATTCGTTTTATCCTTGAATTATAAATTACCAGATTAACTCCCGCATTGCTTGTTCAATATCTTACTATCTTTTTTATACAATCACGGTGCCCCAAAATTAGTTACTATAAATGAATATATGACGATTAATTTAAAAATATAATGAATAAAATTAGCATGGGATTATCGTTTTCTGCTACAAACTTTTACTAGAACTTTTCACCTTTATTGAAGTTGGAGAAATCACACCAGTTCAAAGATAGCCTGCAGATTTCTACTCATCCGATATATACTGGCTTGTATAATGAACTTGTAAAGAAAATAATTCAGAAAAATTGTATCATGATCAAGGAAAATGTCAATATTTAAGCTGTAAATATGTAAGGAGGGTAACAGAAGGAGTCACTCATGACATTAATGGTACATGTGACTGTTAATAAGGACTAATAACAATAAAGATTTGCTCATATATTTTATTTTCTCATGGAAAACACAGTTTTGCATATGGTTAAAGTTCTCTACTTATGAATAACATGTCTCAGTTTCTTATTCACATTTTAAATGTCGAAACATTTAGTTCTTGTATTCGTTTACAAGTCGCGTGCCATTGAGGAAAGTGGTTGTGGACCTCGGTCGATAGAAGAAGATTGGCTGGTTGGGTCGGGTCGGGCAGGGGTGATGCACCGGAAATAGGTGCTCGCTGATAGACCTCGGACACGCGAGCTAGGGAGGACGTGGGGATCAAAGGACGGCGTCAATCAAACAAAGAAATCTATTATTATTTCATTAAAGCGAGAGGGGTCTTTGGATACTATCATGAAACAGTTTTTATACCGTTGTAAAATAACACACCTGGGATCAATAATAACAATTAAATTTCTTTATAATGTAGAATTTCACTTATTAACTCATAAATTTAAATTTTACTTATTCTATCAGATTTAATATGACAGTACAGATTCGGAACACAATCCAAAACAATAGGAAAAGCTTACCTTGATTTATAAGAGAATTTAGGGAATAAATGTGAAATATATGATGTGGCTGGAGATCTGTGGATGTTATATGCGTTTGCTGTGTCTCCCTCGAAGACTCGTGGACTGGTGTCTTTTTGAATGATGCAATTGACTGGAACATTAGCTAAAAATCGTCTCTGATACTCCAAATCATTACAGATCGTTCTTCAAATCTCACTATTTTCGTGTCAGGCACATAGTTCCAACTTCTGAAAACGTTCGGGACTCTTACGACTCTCTCAATTACCAGCTACTCTCTCTCTCTCTGCTCCCAACTACGAACTAGATTCTCCCATTCCTCTATGTGCAATATGAAATATCCCGTACAAGCTGCGAGACAAAGTTCTCAAACACAGAAAAATTATCATAAACATAATGCTTCTGAGTCTTTATTTAGTCTTTTTTTTCTTCTTTGCTCTACAGCCCTTGAGGGCCTAGGTCTACCGGGACAGCTGCCATCTTCCACAATACATTCCAGTTTTGTTTTTGAGAGGCACGTTGTCAGCGTATATATTTTTCTTCAGTCGTATCCCAAGTTTGGATGATGAGCACAAACATGCATGTCCATGCCGGGATTCGAACCCGGAACCGCTACAACACAGCACGTCGGTCTTTATTTAGTCTATCAGGCACAAATATTAATTAAATACTTCGGGGTCTACAAAAGCAGACTTGTGTTAATACACACAATCTTCTCGTTGCGTTTTAACTCGCATAGACAACCACTAATTTCTGCATGAACGTCACCAATCCAATTCACAATCGACTTCATTCGGATTTCGTTATTGTTTTCTACTACTATCTTTTTTATTTGTTATCATAACTGTTGTTCCTATTACTGTATCATAGTTATTTTTATGTGATGGAATGCGTGCTAATATTTTAATGTAATATTTAAATTAACTTTTCCATTGGCAAAATTTGTAAGAATTTTTTTCAGAATTATTCTTTGCTGAGGTAATCGATTCATCAGTGAACAATCTGTGCATTGTGGGTTATATTTTTTCAGTTTGACGGAAATGTAGGTGAATGCTCAGATATGTTACCGGTAGCCTGGCGTTTAGAACTGTAAAAATAGTATTTGTCTTCATGGCGGTGGCGCCTAATCCTTGTGGAACCTGCTTGGTTCAACCCAGCCTCAGATTTCTGCATCTCACATTGTATCTGTTCTCACATTCTATAACCTCTCATTTAATTTGTGCTACTTCTTGATATCTGTGGAACACTAAATTAACATCTCCTAATTTATCTGCCGTTAAATATCAAATCCAAAATTGCCTAGCGATATTACGTTTGTAATAGTAGAAGGTATTCAGAAAAGTAACGCAGTCGGAGCGATTTTGACACTTGTTCCTTTTTTCCTTTCACATTAAAAGAAATTGTTCTAACTACACCTGTAGAGAGTTTTTGCATCTCTCGGTGATGTCGACGAATAAATTACAGCTCTCCTTCATGTAACTAAAGGCGGAGTAAAAATAGAAAGAGAATGCCATTTTCGAAGAAAGAACATTTTAAAATGCCTTGTCGCTGAACACACAATCGCACAAAGGCAGTAGATAATTCTTGTCTTTTGATATTGCTCGCTAGCGTTCATCGTGTAAATTCCGCCAGAAGCATCCGAATGAATCGCACCTTCCTTTGACGTTTTTCATCAGAGAAGTGGTGTAGGTGGAATGGCGATGTAGTTTCTCACGCCTGGCAGCGCCCTCTTAATGCAGCCACAAAGCGACGTCGGGTTCTTTCTGGCTCTCCGACGGCTCCAGAGGTCTGTGGAAATAGTTTTTCTGTCAATCTCGTCCCTAGGCATCCGTAAATAGCCGCGGCGTTTACTAAAATTTATATTCCGCAGTCGAATGCATTTCTTTGAAAGAAATTGCTTTCCAGATTGTACTACAGTAAAGAGAAATCTGAGATTAAAGAGAGACGAGTTGACGGCCGTCCCTTTCAAATAAATTATTGCAGAGCCAGAGATTAAGTGCATAACTCATTTAAACAAAGACCTCTTTCAATAACTGATTTTGTTTGCCATTTCGACTCAGAACCGCAACGCAACTACGTTAAGGATAATGAAAAGAAAACGCTTAAAAATCAAATTTTTTTTATTCACAACACATTATACTGCAATGTTTATTATATATATATATATATATATATATATATTGTAATACATACATAAAAATAAAATAAAAACTACCAATTTAAACTAACAATTTTTTTTATTTCTTACACTCAATAATTTACAATTACACAAATCTAATGAAATTTTATAAATCAAAACAATTTTATTTACCTAGAATACATTTTAAATAATTGGACTCGGTACCATCAAGGTCTTTACTGGGTTGATAAGGAAACGGAACAAAATGTTACAATTAAACAAATACGGTTACAATGAATGAAAAACGAAATGATTGAAACGAAATAATTGAAATGATTGAAACGAGTAAAACAAATGAAACGAAATGAGACGAAATCTGACACTTTTTACCCTTTATTAGCAATTTACAATTATTAATTCAGAAAAATAAACGTACACGCTCTCGGGTCCGCACACTAACTTTATAACGGCTTAACAGTCACCAGGCTGCACTCACACTCTGCTTTCACAGTCACTTCCTCTTGACGACGTTATCCTCACGACGAATTCAACCCACTCTGCTTTCAGACAGACCTCCACGATGAAACTCCCACCAACTGTTGACGACTGATGTCCAGCTGATTCCTCTCGGCCCCCTAGCTTGGCCTCGGTCCTGCGTCCACCCTGCGGGCCTGCACCAACGATCTCTCCCCGCTGACACGTCCGTCTCCTCTCCCTACTGAATGATAAAGAACTTTCCCTTGTTTTCACAGTTTTTTGCATTTCCACTTTCGCCAAACAAACACCATCTGTTGCTGTTCCCCCGCTCCGAGAGCCACTCAATCAATTAAATTAAACGTTTCCTTTTAATATAATTACATCGTCCAAACAACCTTCTGTAATTATGCCATTAGGATTCCGTCGTCCAGATGTCGGTCACACTATTAGACCTAATTATAGTCCTTCCCTTCTCTAAAAGTCACTTATCCATAATTTTATCATTATCTTTTATATGTACACACCACTCAAGGATCCCCAGTCTGAGTTCGTAAGCGAATCTGACAAAAATGAGAACAGACTTCATGTCTTTCTTAGCTGGTTATTACAATATATATAATAAGTTCAAAGTACTTAATCTTTAATCAACAAAGACAAAAAAAGTATAACAATGCGGGACGCCAATTTACAGATTACAGTGAACATAACTCAATGGAATCTTAACCATAGGTTATACGTGAGGTTGGTGGCTTTATCTGAATAGTGGAAAAATCTATCATTTGATGTCATAACCCGCTGTTTCGAAAATATAAGTTGTATAATACAAAGAAACCTTTTCTGTGAAGAACTTTCGAGAACCCTGACGACAACGTTTTCTCCAAGTTCTCGCTCCATCCACTTTCCATTCGCTATTTCCTACTATAACCACTCACAACCTCTTCCAAAATAATGATACACATTAGAATCCAATAAAATTGACAATTTTTGACCCTTCTTCTTGCTTCACTTCTCCATAAAAAAAATCATACGCCCCAAGCCACTCCTCAAAACCCGCTCTTTGGGATTTTCACCAATTGGAGTTCAGCCTTTCGCCCCACTAACTCAATTTGTAGCATCAGACTCAATATTGCACGACTAGGGCGGTATTTATTGCCTCAGACCTTGACGACCTGTATCACTTACGCGACTATCTGTACTTCATTTACCAGATGTTCAGTCTCGGAACAAACGAGATAGTAATACTACAAGAAAACCCCAAGAGTCGATCTTAATCATGATGGGGTCTTCATCTCTGTTTAATAAAAACATGAAAATTTAGTCCAATAGAAACCATGATAAAAAAATTTAAAATACAGTTCTATCATTATTTATGATATTGTTATAATATAAAGGTTTACGGAAAAACTTTCGTTTAGAAAATTTTAACTATAAACTAGACATTTAAATAAATGTAAACAGGTACGATATTAGCAGAACACTTTCGAAAGTACATGTTGCCAGATATTATCTCAAGTAATAGTGCATACCGTATTTCTATAAAAAATAATAATATGCAGTAAGTCATTTCGTGGGAATCTGTTTAATGAATAAATTTCTATTAATCGATGACCAAGTCTGTTATAAATTTATTCATGGCATATTCAAATTTATAATTTTTTTCTGTTATATTTACATCATGATTGATTTGAAGTCTATTATTATTTCCATTGCGGTCGTTTTTTTTACTAAAAAATTATGTCTTTTGAATAGCTAAATCGTTTCTGACCTAATTATTATATTTTCAAATCTTATACTGAAGTGAGAATGATAGTAGTACAAAACGCTGAAACGTGTAATACGATAGAAACTCAAAAATCTACCTACTTTCACTTGGTAGCACAATTCAAGTGACCTGAATACAGGACACTGTAGGTGAAAACTTAGTTCACCAAACTGACAAACCTAATTTTGCCTCATATGCACGTAACTGTAATTTGTGCTGTGTGTCATTCTTTCAGTTATGTTCTTCAATAATCTGAAAGGATACTGGCTGGAATTGGTAGCCGTCAACTTATTTTTTATTAATATACTATGAGGTATTCTAGGAACACCTTTCGTGTATAGAATACTGATTTATTAGTTTCTGTTAAATCGACGGAGTTAGATAAATGTGCCAAACGTCTGGCTACCATGAGTTATTTTCGCTTCTAGTACTCGTGGGTCCAAGAACAATATAGCTTTATTTTTCGAAACAATCAGTCCGTTAATGGCCGTCTTTGTGGTCCACTTCAGCGCTCAAGCGCCAAAATGGCTCTAGGACCTTTGTTATACTGAAAGGTACTGATACACGAAGCCTGTCTACGTACACGTTTAATCATTCTGCACTTCATCACTACATATTAATGCGCTGTTATCTAATTGATTTTTTGTTACTGAAGAAGCACTTTTCTTGAGGCATGCTTTATACCGTCAAGTTCTTTATGATACAAGATCCCCTGTGTTGGATTTCAACTAAAATTATAGGATTTTAGGCGTTTTGAACTTCAGAACTGTTGCAAATTGCATCCTTTTGGAACATTTGAAAACTTCAATAAAAATTTATAGTGTTCCATAAGTTAGTGTAAATTGGAATGGAATTAAATTATCGTGACAGTTTCATATTTGAGTATTATAACTCGTAACAACTCTTATGGGTAGTAGAATGGAAACATTTGATAGGTTGTTTATAGCACGTTATGAAAAGAGAAGTTGAAGAACTTACGCTGGACATATGTTTCAATTATATGCGTTTCACAAACAATTTTTTAATGTTGGAAAAATTTTGGTTTAAGGAATATTTGGCGTAACGAAACTATTTTGTTGTCCTAGTTGGGACGGAAGAATATTGAAGGGCAGGATTTGCACGAGTCTGCGGCCAGCTGTTAGAATCTTTGTTTCAATATGTCTTAGTAATTTCTTCTTTACAAACAGTACCTCAATTTCTTATTTAGGCAATGGAAATTAGTAAAAAAAAATCTCTACCTATTGATTTCAATTTAATCTCAATACACTTTTAAAAAATATAAATACCCATCAATATTCTTTTTGTTCATTATTATATTATTAGTAAGTTGGTTTATCACGAGGTAATGCATCATGTTTCGTAGTGAAGTGTATCAGGTATCGACAGTAAGTTCTTAGAAACCTAAATTACATTAAGTGTCCCAAAGACAGAAAAAAATAATGTTTCCACATGCTGCGTGTGCTACTCGTAACACGATTTCCAGGAATGTCGCAATATCAGTAGTGCACTTCTGTTTGGTAAAATTGCAACACTGTGATATTTTTTTAATTACCTCATTTTTCTTACAATCTGCCGTATGCGGACAATGAGTGATTTGCATGACAATTGAATAAATACTATACTGCAATAACTTAGAGGTGCTTCCTGTGAAGCCACTCCTTTCGTGCCTGTCTTTAGTCAATAGAATAAATTACTTCTGGTTGAACCTGTACAGTAGATTATTCGGCTTGAATCGTTGCAATCGATTCTTTTCGCCGTTATTAGTAAACAGTTGTTTTTTTTTGCCAGAAAATTCGGATAAACTTCAGTTTTAGCACTATTGTTCACGCTAAACCGTTGAATTTCACTCTTGATCGACGGTATACGTACATAGTTTGGAACGTACCAAGGGGCGTTGACTATTGATCGTAGTATTTTGTTCTGGAAACCCTGGAGTATTTCCAAATTTGAGTTAATTGAATCAGGCTCTGAAAATCAAGTTCCCTATTCATGGTCCTTCAAGACACTCATGTTTTGCTGTTGAGACCCAGGAAAGCTGTCTAATAGAGTCTACGCTTTCTCTATGATTCACCGGAATCAGCCAGACTACTTTGTCCAGCGTCATACTTGCCAAACGCCAACCATGGTGGTTTGGAACGTCACGGTCATGATCTAGGCTCTTGCGTACATACCAATACATCGAGGAAGTTGCATTGACAGACGTTGAAGTCTTTCATTCCGCGCACTCCAGCAAGACAATGCCCGACCAATGTTGACAGAAAAGTTCACAGCAGTTGTTGCCTCTACAGCGATCTTTTCATTATTTCCCAGGAAGAAAAGACCCAACCAGTTTAAGTTAATGCAAAAGCATTTAGCAACTCTCATTGCAGCCCGTCCAGGTTTTACGAAATATTAATTTAATTAGCAGCCTTAATCATTCATGTATTATGGTACTTGTAACATGTAAAATAAATTAATTCTTATTATTTTTTCGTGATGAAATTTTTTCAGACCATCTGATTATTTCCGAATCTAAAAGTTTATTATTGCACATTTTATTGAAAGAAATGTGTATAGAAACTATGGATTTCGTGACATTTCAGCTTCAACTGATGTTACAGAATCTTGCAATTTATTTTCTGAGTTTAATTTTTCATTTAAAATAATCTTTGATTATAAATTTTAAAAAACTGCAAATTGTACGATTACTATTTTTATTTTGTAAATATAAAATACTTTAATATATATAAAAAATTAAAATTAAAAATTTACTTCTGAATGAAAATAATGAATAAAAAAGATAGCAAATTCAGATTTTTGAGTTTTGTCAACTGGCAAATGCAGTTGTGTCGCTCTAGGCTCTTCTTCGCACCTGGCAGATACGTTGTGTGGTATTTATATTAACAGTTTTTTGTCTGAATTGGTTATCTTTCTTTTTCATTATATATAAAATTATTGAAAGGTTCAAATTTTATTATAATTTCGCTGCTGATGCAACCCCCCCCCCACCCTCTTTCTCTCTCTCCTTTTACAGTGTGGTGTCATGTTGAACTGTTAATATTGGCATTTAATTTTGAGAGCAACATATTAGTTTTAATAAATCTGTGTTCTGTTCTCAGCATTCTTTTCGCGGACATCGTGGGTTTCACCGTATTAGCGTCGCAGTGCACAGCACAGGAGCTGGTCAGACTCCTCAACGAACTGTTCGGCCGCTTCGACCAGCTCGCCAACGTGAGTACTAAGAATTTAACTATCACTAATTGTATCATTATGTTCATATGTAACACTTACTTCACCAGAAACGTGATGCTTCAGTACGGTTCTCAATCTTGTTCTCTCATTCTTCAACATCTGCGTAGCATATTAAACGTTAGATCGGACTCCCTTTATCATCTATCGATTTATTGTGATTAAAGTGTGTTTATATTGTGTGTGTGTGTATTTTACACGTTCTGTTCTGATATCATTGTTAGTCAGGGTAGCTGAAATTTTGACAAGCTACAATATTGTAATTGTTACTTATTCTGCTAAAAAATTAAATAACATGAATGTTTATTAATACCGTTTCTTAAAAAAGATGATTGAGAATTAATAATATATAAGTATTGACAGTTTATTTAAAACGATTATCTGTTTATTTACACAGAGTAAGAAATAAAAATAAAAATGAATAAATATGGAAATTATTAACAAATTGAAATTTGATTTATATAAAAGAAAACGCTCCGATTAATTACTGATTATCCTACTCTGCAGGGATTAATGGACTTGTCAATGAAAGGAGCATATCGGGCAAATTGGCACTTATAGGGCTTATTTTCTTCACCACTTAGTACTGTACTTACTATTAGTCAAGTCGTAGTTGCGTCAGCAGGTTTGGAGTGGGGATGCAATGAACACAATATTTGTGGCTGATGAACCGATTTCTCGCCATTATTATCGAGAAATTAAATAACGAAACAGTCCCATCGATCTCTCAAAACCTGGACATTTATGTGTTTTAAAATATTTTTTTAAATTGGCTCAATCACAACATTGTTAGGGAATGTGGTAATTCTAAAGCCATTTCCCTCGGATTTCTGGCAGTTCTTCGTAGATATTTCCTCGTTTATTCTGCGTAGGAGAATAATGAGAGGTTGTGATCCAGAATAAGGATGTTTGTTTTAAAACGTTACTTCTTTGTTGCTAGAAACGAAGAGTGAGTGATTACGATTTAGACACACGTCGACATCTGTTAGCCAACGTTAAGGAAACAGCCTATTTTAAGGAGTTGATCAAGTCGATACGTTTTGCATAAATGTGTACTCCTGATCTACTTTAACCGAGAAAAATAAACGGTTTGAACCATAGACTGTATCGTCTCGACAGTACTTTCAATTTCGAATATCGCTTCGCGTATCTGTATCAAAACATTCTAAAGTCGAGTTTTCTGTCAATACTTGGTCTGACGATTAACATCTGCGTTTGACGCCGCGAAAAATCTAGTAGAATTTCTAACGCATACAGAATATTACAATTAGTTGTTCGACGCTGAGTAAGACCTACTCGACCTGGGTTCCGTGAACCAAAGTTCAATGTTGTATTTCAATATAAAATTCAACTTTCACATTGGTACGTGTAAACAAGTAAAATATATATAGTAATATGTTACATATTGCACATTGTTATAATTATTTATAAATAATTATAATTTTTTATTCGGTTCATGACACGAAAAAAAAAGTTAATAACCCCTGGTCCAGAACGAATAGTTCATATATATGTGTAAATATTAACTCCTCAGTATTATAATTTATTACTAATCGCATATTACAAATAAATCCGTACCTTGATAGTTTAAAATAGTTTTATGATTCATGAATGCTGGAGAAGAAAATAAAGGAAGCGTAACGTTTGTTTGCTGCGTTTCACCCAACTGAAAGAAAAATAGTCTTTTATTCGCGTTAGGGTAAATAGGAAATGAAACAAATCACTTTCTGTTCGTTTCCGAGTGGAAGGTGACAAACAATGATTGGGTTTATCTGATGGCGGTGACCACCAGAGCGAGTGAACTGAAAGGCAGTAAGTCGATTTGTCGCACGTTATGTTCAGTCAGCTAACGTTAATTGCATTGAGGTTTCTGCGCAGCGTTAGCGAACTGTGAAGCAGGTATTTCAGGACCCGAGCCTCACTCCACAACGCCCTCAACTTCAACTCTTTATTCACGGCGGAAAAACAACGACCAATTGGGAAATATGAATGCGTTGTCTGATAAAATTAACATAGAATCCTGAAATTTGAAAAATAATTATTTAGCTGCACGACACCACGTAATTGAAGTAACCGAATGAAGACAAAACTATAGGAATAATATGCAATAAATCATCACTTATTTGAATGGAAAGTTAAATTTGTAAACTGTAATATTGCAAGTAATTCGTTATATTAAAAGAATAAAATAAATTATTACCCAAAATGTTTTCAAAAATTTAATCAATTAACAATAATAATTTTAAATGTATATAAATTTATTACTAGTCTCTACGCTAAGTAAGACATCAATACTGATAGACATAATATATCAGCACACACACACATATAATATAATATATATATATATATATATATATATATATATATATATATTGTAGCAATTGGTAATTAAGACATTGTTCTAATTGAAAAAGTTGAATTGTAGAGGACTCATTATTAGTGGATATAGAGCGGACGCCACAACAAACCGTCAAGGCAAAGAAAACATTGTTGATGAGTCGAGAAGGTTCTACGCGCTAAAAACTTGCGAGACGAACGAACAGTCAGGAAATGTACAGTCGGGCAGTAAGCAGCAAGGAGAAAAGACCAAAATTCCAAGTCATGAAAATTTGAACAGTACAGTCGGGCAGCAGACAGCGAATAGACCAGACGAAAAATTTTACAGTCGGCAGTCAGAACGAAAGAATGTGGTCCAGTCACAAACATGCTTTCAAATATTAAAAAGTAAAGCAATATTCAGTCGGGAAGGAGACAGAGCAACTAGTTGCAGTAAAGCATCGTGAACCAACCAATTTGTGTTAAACCAACTAACAAACAACGCCAATTAGAGCCTGTGAACATTTAGAGTCTGTGAGAACTTAGAATCAGTGATGTCCCCAAAATTGTGCACGAAAAACTAAAAATGAGACCTGGGCGGCCGTAAGTAGAGAAAAACTTTAAAATCATTTGTAAACCGTGTTTAAAAGATAAAAGTCACATCGTTCTTTAATTATTTAATTATCGATAAAATGAGATCGTTAATTCTTGATAACATTGAAATTGTTTAAATTCAATCTTTAGTATTATTTCTTCCGCATCAAATTTCGTCTATGTTCAGACGCATTGATTTCCATAAAAAGCAAATGTAATTTTGATTATATAAATTCTGCCATTTATCAAACCCAGTTCAAGACCCTGAGATCCCAAATATTTTGTGTATTTTATACTTGTTTTAAAATTGATAATAAATTTTGTTTGTTATTTAAACTTAATAGTTGTTCATTTAGAAACGCCACATTCATTCATATTATATTAAATTATTACAATATATATACGAAATGAAACGAAAGTTTCTTTGCCAAAAATTGATCCATTTAAACGATAAAATAAATAGTACACGTTTCCGCAAGCCTTAGTGCGATTCAAAATCGTAAGACCTGTTTGGATACTTCTTTACCTTATTAGTCTTTATATAATACTATCGTTTTATATATCGATCCATTTAACCTATGTTTGAACGAAACAAATTTTGTCCCAGCATTTAATAAGGTAGTATGAATTTAAAACAGTCATTTCAGGTCCTAGAAAAATATGACGACTGTGTCATATATATATATGTATATATATATATATATATATATATATATATATATATATTGTAATAACCAACAGGATAACAATTACTTTGCCCCACTTTGGTGAAGCCATTTATGAGATAAATAACTTGATATGGTTAATTAATGAATCAATTAACGAAAATTTATTTATATTTAAAAATTTATTGTTGATAAATTTACATTATATAATATCTATTTTGCATTCCGAATTTCATCCAGTTAACAAAAAATACTTTAAATTTTCATTTATCAATTCGTGGCATTTATAAAAATACAGTTCTTATATCATTACAATCAAATACGTCGGATCTCTATATCTCAGGGTCACTACTGGGTTTGATAATTAGAACAAAAGCAATGTATAAACTGACAATTAACAATTCAAATATAAAAAGTTAACCTAAAACAATATGAAGGTAAGTGAAACGGAAGAAAACTAAATGAAACGAATACTGACTATACCTTTTTAATTATCGTTTACAAATTTGTATAAAAGTTTTGTTACTCACGGAATGTCTGTCTGGTACCAGATCTCTCTCTTGTATCTTGAAAAGTACCACACTAAAAAGCCATTTTTACACAGACTCTACTTCATTGAAACTTTTTAATACACATGATTGAAATACTCGTCCTCTGCTATCTGGAACCTCGGACGAGCCGCCCCCTTTGGTCTCCTCTATGCGAAAATTGTTCAATCAGCGTGAAGCAACCATTTGCTTCACCGTGTGCAAATCATTATGTAAATCTCTCCGTAAAATATTTGCTTGCTTTCATGTAAAAATACAGGATCTCGCCATTTGTACTTTATATCTGCAGATTTTACTGTTTGTTGCTCTAAGTGAACTGAACTGTATTATATCTCCCCGTCGAATTTTAACTGTTTCATCTCTCATACGCAGAATTTAGACTCCTTCACCTTTCATCGCCGATTCCAGGCTGCCGTTCTCCAAGTGTGCGGTTTTTCAGTTTCCATTGTTAAACAAAGGAAAACCCCGCCTTGATTGTCGCCTTTACGCATTCTTACAGCTAACAATTTAATTATATTAAAACAATTAATGGCTTGTTTAATTGGTATTACAATATATATATATATATATATATATATATATATATAGAGAGAGAGAGAGAGAGAGAGAGAGAGAGAGAGTTTGTTTTCGAATGAGTTTTTGACGAAGTCGATGAGGGAGGGAAGTTGTTGGGTGCAGGACTGCTTTGGGCGGAATCCGTATTGGGAGTTGGCGATTAAGTGGTCGAGTTGTTTGGTGAAGTCTGGTAGAAATATTTTTTCAAAAAGTTTGGAAAGGTTGGATAGAAGACTAATAGGGTGGTAATTTTCTCGTATGTATTTGTTTTTGTTGGTTTTATGGATCATAGTTACTGTTCCGTGTTACCATTGGGAGGGGAAGTAGGAAGTTCGTATTATGACGTATAATTGTTAGTAGGGTGATTGTTTTTTTGGGAAGTTATTTGATTGTGGGATGATGAGGTCGTTGCCTGGGGAGGATTTGCTTTTAGGTTTTTTATTGCGGCTTGAGTAAACGATGGGGTAAATAGTTAGGGTGGAGTTGTAGTGATTGATGAAGTAGGCTAGTGATTAACTTGTTGTGATGATTGTTGGAGGAGGGGTTTGGAGAATTGGGGAGTAGTTTGGCAAAGAGTTCGAATTTATGAGTGGGGGATGTGATCCATTGATTGTCGGTTTTTAGTGGTGGGATGGGGAATTTACTTTTGGTTAGGAGTTTTGTTTTGCGCTAGATGAAGTTGTCTGTGATGTTTAGCCTTTGAAGGGATGTTTGGTGTCGAAGGTCGCTATTGTCTTTGAGTAAATTGAGGAGTCATTATAGGCTGCCTTGTCGTTCGCGTTTCTGGTTCGGAGCCTTTTCTTGCGTAGGTTTTATTTGGATAATAGAAGTGGTTATGGAGGTGAGAAGTTCGATAGGTGGAGTGATAATGAAAATGAGTGTCGATTTTGGAACAGACTGAATTGAGAAGTTGGACGGAGAACTGGAAATTGGTGTTGTGGTTGGTGGGAAATTGAGGTTTGAGGTATGTTGGCACAGGAAGGGTGTTAGTTAGCGCAAGGTTTTTATATATTGGAGGGGGAAACGGAGTACCTGGTGGGGGGAATGTGGATTCTGTACGGTATGTGTGCAGATTTTTGCTGATGTTTGGTTTGGAGTATGTGGATGTGACGGTTTTGTAAAGCGGACAACCTTTGTAGTTGGCTGTGTGGTTGCCGTTACAATTGGTGCAGGTAGATGAGGTGGATGCTAGTTTGAGGCATAAATAAATTTTTATTTATAATAATGAATGATACATGTTGTTTATGTGACAAATTAAATGACAATGTGTTATACGATCGTATATTTATGCATAAATCTTAATCATTTGAACCATGGCTACCGTTGAACTTGGCTTTTTTGGCATTTAGTAATGAACCCCCGATGAATAGCAGTGACGGGTCTTAACGATTGATTGTTTTTATTCTTACCTGGACCTTCAAAGTTCACGTCAGTTAGATATCAACTTATCTTTTTCTATCATCGTTTACTTTGTGTTATTCATATTCATTTACAACACTTGTGTTACTTCCACGCTTTTCTCATAATTTGTTGTGACAGGACAGGCAGCTGCGTATTTAGGCGAAGATTGCGGTCCATCAACCCCTTGCATAACACATTGTCAGTCTTATTTTAGGGACAAAGCGTCTTTAATTTTAGATACTTCCGGCCGAATAGGTTCTTGCTTCGTTTCCAGGTCCTGGAGTTTCTGGGAAAGAGATTAAGGTACATTTCTTCCAGACTCATCGCCTTCTGCCTTTCGAGAAATTCAATAATTTTATAAGTGGACTTACAATAAAATAACCAAATTTTTTATATTGATTTATTTACTGTCTCAGATTATTAGTGACTATATTAAGGAACTCGCTTTTCTTTGTCGGGGACCTCATTTTATGAGTTTTCTGTCACGCATACAAACACCCGTGGCCTCGCCGGGATTCGAACCCGAGACCTCTGGGATGCGAGTCAGTCACACTGGCCACTACACCACAGGAGGTCGGCTACCAAATTTTGTCCACTAAAACTATACGAGTATATTAGTCTCAAGAGTTGTGTGTGCCCTATGTTTTTCTGGTAACATAAGCATTACTTCAGCCTGATTAAAAGCAACAATTGTTATAAAACATATACATTCAAATTACTTCTTAGGGTTGACATAAGATTAACACACGCTTTTTACTTTCAGGACAACCACTGTCTGAGGATAAAAATTCTAGGAGATTGTTATTATTGTGTGTCTGGCCTTCCGGAACCAAGATCTGATCACGCTCACTGCACTGTGGAAATGGGATTAGACATGATAGACGCCATTGCGTAAGTACTTTTAAGTTAGAATGAACTATTACTAACTCGTTATCGAATATATTAAAACTATCTAATCTTGCATTGTCACTATATGGCAACGAATCTGACTAAATGGATAATTGCTGTGGAATGTAACTAACTATTCGCAGAATTCTATTTAATTGTAACCGAACATCACTTGTATGTTTAATATAGCTGTCATATGGCTGATATGACTACAAATAAATTGTTACACTATGCATAATGATAAATTTTCGGTTTCATAGTTGAGCTGCAGTTTTGCAATTATGATGGCGTAGGGTGTGATAGGAAGACTGCCAAGTACGGGAGTGGTTTTAAAATTGGTTTATTTAAGGTCGCAGCGAGGTCATAAGCGACAGAAACCGTTGAGGTTACATGGTTACAGTTTAAGGCTTGAGAATTTATAAAATAGGTTGTATATCATCAAAACAATTGATTGTTGTCAATAAATTGATTATTTTTCTTTTGTAGTCCGGTGAGTAGTTGATCAGGTTTGGGTTGTCGTCTCCGAGGATACGGCGTCCGTCTTGTTGAAATTTGCGAAAGGCGTTGATCAGGTGTTCCAGAGTAATAACATTGTTTCAGAGATCGCAAATGGAACAAGGGCTCTCAATCTAAAGTCAACCGATCTAACTCATGGCAGAACCATTTGATCTCGAATTGATGACTGTGCGGCCGGGCTTAGAAGTTAACTGTTTTATGGGTTGGGCTATATTTTAGTAGGAACCAATTTTGGTTCCAGAGATGGGTGAGTTTAGATACTGCGAGTTTCCAGACATCCTGGAATGTGTTGGTGGAATTGGGTGGAGAAAATGGAGGAATTCCGGACGTATGAAGCTTCTGGTGGATCTCAGTGATGATCGTAATGAGTTATTGGAGGTTGTCTTCGATGGCAATAGTTTTTAAATCGAAAAGGGAGTCGATTTGGTGGTTGTAGAGATGGGTCGCTCCGGAGCGTGACGTTTCAAATGAACGATTCCTTCCAAAGAGTGTGTGGTGGACTCCGTGTTAGTGGGGACACGACACGGGAAGAAAATTTAAATATGTGTGTGATAGCTCGGGTTGCGATTAATGACGAGTCTAATTTTTTCAATATATATATATATATATATATATATATATATATATATTAAAAGCATGGACACTCCTAGTACTAAATTTGCCGATGAAGTCCAAATGACGCTGTTGTCTAGGTGTAGACTGTTCAGCCTTTTTATTAAATGCGAAAACTAATGGTTTGGGGTAGGTTGTAATACTGAACTCACGACCTTCAATAAAATATCTGAAGTTCTTGATAGATTGATATATAGCCAAGAGTTCTCTATAGTAAGTTCTAATTAATTTGCGCAGGTGACAGTTTTTTTAAAAGAAACCGAAAGGTTCCCACTCGTGAAACTGCTCTTACAGCTTTATCTGACGCGTCTGTATACAAAGCAAAATGTGCGTCATGACGAGGATGACGTCACAGAGTGGTTGAAGGCAAAAGTTGTTTAGAGTTATTAAATGCCTGATGTAAGGATGGTGTCCAGACGATGGGTCGTTTGTCGTTCTTTGTAGTTCCTTACAGACACTCGTTAAGTGGAAGTAGGACTGCTGCGGCTCGTGGCAATCTCGTACGGAGTGTGGTCTAGGAAAGTCCGAAATTGCGTGAACTCGTTCATCTGTTGGGCGAATTCCTTCAGAGTTGACCTGGTAACCTAAAAATTGCACTTCAGTAACTCCAAACACACATTTATTAGTATTTAAAGTTAGCCCAAATTCTTGTAATCGTTGGAACACGGTTAGCAAATGTTGTTCATGTTCCTTTTCAGAATGTGAGGCTATCAGGATATCGTCAATGTACGCGTACACAAAAGTTTCGTAAAGCACTGTCGATGTATCTCTGAAAGGTTTGGGCCACGTTTCGAAGTCCGAAAGTAATCACTTTGAATTCAAATAAGCCGAAGAGAGTGATCATAGCTGTTTTCGGAATATCTTCCGGAGCCATAGGTATTTGGTGATATGCACGCGCTAGATCCAACGTTGAAAATATTCTACACCCTTGCCACCGATATGAGAAATCGTGGAGGTGTGGAATTGGATATCTGTCGGGCTCTGTAATGGCATATAGTCGCCACATGGTCTCCATGATCCATCCTTCTTACGGACAAGATGTAATGGGCTGGCCCATGAACTATTAGATCTCTGGCAAATACCTTGTTCTATTAGCTGCTGAAACTCGTTCTTGGCTTCAAGAAGTTTCTCCGGTGATAGGCGCCTGGCTGGTTGGTAAATGGGAGGTCTCTCATTGGTGAGGTAATAGTAAACTTCGTGCTGCTTCACTGCGGCAGGATACGTGGGGTAAGTGATGTTAGGAAATCTCTGAAGCAAGTTTGCGAATTTGTTGCCATTCGTTAGGAGCGTGCAGACGGTCGGTGTTTTGGTTTTAGAAATAACAGCATTAGAGGACAACGTAGTAGTTTTATCACACAGTCTTTTACTACGTAAATCTACTGTAAGGTTGTAATGATGGAACAAATCGGCTCCTATTATTGGCTGTGATACATCGGCAATAAGAAATGTCCAAGATTGCGATTAAGAGTTTTTCTCCCATATGTCTTGATTTCGGCACCGTTGGCTGCATACAGTCGCTAGCTAGACTCGAAAGTTTTAGTCCTTGCTATCTTACGTGGCACTACGGACACATCTGCTCCTGTATAAATCAGAAAACGTAAATAATTAATGCTATCATATATTATCAAGCGGTTTTTATTGTTGCGAAGGGAATTCTACAAGTTTCCCTGCATTTGACTAACCCAGTTTCATGGTGTTACACATTTGCGGGCTTTACCGCCAAATTTGTGATGATACCAACATAAATCCTTATTTGAAGTTTGGCTATTTGAATTTTGGCGCGTATTGGCACGCCCGCGCCTAGTGTTACGTTCACAACTTGTGGATCGTGAGCGCTGATTTCTAAGTTGTCGATACAAGGATTGTACTAATAGTTTTAGTTCATCCACATACCGATTAAAGTTTGCTTCTGCACTAGCACTTCCCGACGACGAGGAGTGTGTGGTCTCCCTGCGACGTGGTGCATTGTCCTGTGTGACTGAATTTACGTCAGGACGTATTAGTTCGGAAATCCTATCAGCTAACGAACATATAACATTTAAATCCTTAGATTCACTAATCGCTAACACGCTACGAATGTTATCAGGTAATTGATCCAGAAACAAAGTACGTAGTATTTGGTCATTGCACTGACCCACTGCAAGATTACGCATTTTATGAAGAATTAAAGAAGGCTTTTCTTCAACAATTGAAGGAACAATTGAGGAATAACCGACGAAGTCTTTTCTCGTTTGATTCGCCAAACGCACTGATAATTCTGTTTTTAATAGTAACATACTTATCTGTGCTCGGGGGCAATTCGGTGACGTCACTCATGATGTCCAATGTCGCTTCGTCTAAGCTTATAAGCACATGGTTCTACCTAGCGGTGTCAGAAGTAACCCGCTTCACAGCGAATGCAGCCTCCACGACCAGGAACCTTCGAGCCGGGTTGTTTTTCCAAAAGGCAGGAATCCGTATGGAGTCGGCCCAGTTGATGGTGGAGATGTCTTGTGAAGTAGCTTCACCATCAGTTGCGGGTGCTTCTTCGTTTTGTAACATCTCGCAGGCAGAAAAATCTTCTAGTCCTGAGTAAGCGTATCTCCAAACGGAAGATCAGATCAGGCGGAAGTCGATTTTTCTGAGTCTCGCCGTGTAGAATCGCGTCCAGTGAAGAAAATCTTCTTGGAATTGCCGTATTAGATCCCGTCGGGGTCACCAATTTTTCTCCCCTATGTGGCGGATTCCGTGTTAGTTAGGCCACCACGCGGGAAGAAAATTTAAATATATGTGATAGCACGGGTTACGATTAATGACGAGACTAGTTTTTTCAATATTTTATTTATCTTTTCAAAAGCATGGACACTGGTGAATGGCTCGGAACGAACTGAACTCAAATTGTTTTTATACTCCATAAGAAAATAATCTTATTTCGCACAACAATGGAAGTTCATAACGATTCCGAGTATAACGCAGTGTTTATACTTTGGCTTCCGCGGCGACTAGAAGTTCTCTGCGTCCCGATCTCTTCTTCTCCTTCTCCGCTACGGCTGGCGGATGAGGCGTCAGCGATGATATTAGTTAGATGCTTGCAGAGAAGTTCGTCGGCAGATAAGTCAGCTGATGCTTGCAGACAAGTTCGTCGACAGATAGGCGTGAAGCTCAGTGGAGGCTAGCTCCACAAGTGTCTCCCATTTCGCTTCGAACTAGAGAGCGAAAGACTCCAAAGACTCATACTGAGTACAACGCCTCTCTACAGCGCTCCGCTTTTTGAGCGACATCTCCTCCACCTCTGTGCGTCAGCTCACAGCTCGCTCATGATCAGAAATCTCCTTTGAACGACTCTTAGTAAACACCTCTTCTCAAGGAGTTGGAGTCTAAGAGCGGCTCCGAGCCATCTCTGGGTGGTTGTTTTTGGGAAATGAAGCGCAATGGTCTATAGCCACATAGATTACCAATTTATCATTCGTGAGCATGGAGGAATAGCGGTAAAGGGTCATAAACGGTTGTTATTGAAGAAAACGATGGCACTGCTGTCTCCATTATCGTTCTCCGTCGGTGAAAATGTCGTAGCTTTTGAACTCAAGGCATTGCTATGTGACTTTGCAAACTTCGTGAGCGATTGGTCGAGATTGATTCTTGGGACATTCCATGGGGGAAAGACGAGATATTTGAGGGGTTTGTTTCCGTGGGGGAGGAAAAGATTATGCTGAATTATCTGGCACATTGAGATAACCTTTGTGAAACCGAGTGTGTTTGAGAGGACCAATTCGAATAGGGTGTCTGGGAGGGGTTTCATCATTTCTGATGAGCGAGGTTGGGGATATGTGTGTGCTTTCAGTAAATGTTTTATTACTTAGCACATTTCTTCTATGGTTCATATTAGGTTCTTGAGGTTCTATGAATATACTGCCTGTGAGAGTTAAGTGAAAGCGTCTGGTTGAACTCCTCAGAGATGCATTGCAAAGGGCTTTGAGTTGATTGGATTGAGTAGTTCCCTGCTTTCTGTTCCATATAGGCTGCTTGCATAGTCGACTTCTGGGTATGTGGCTTCCTGGTATGTAAGTTCCCAATTTTTTAGATGTGTTGTCTGTCAGTCTGAGCTTGCAATCCTTGATGAAGGACTAGATATGTTTATCAAAGGAAAGTTTGTAGTCGAGTGTTACCCCGAGGACGTACGTGGTTGAGCACTTCCAAGATTGAAATTTATAATGCATGGAATGGATTTCTTGGCAAAGATCATAGCATTGGTCATTGGTCTTGGCCCTGGAGAGGTTCTGTTGATCGCCCAAGTATGTAATTGGTCAAAAGCAGACCGGATGTTTGCCGTGGTATCATTTAAGTTGGAACCTTTGCAGACGATTGTTATATCATCGTCATATTGATTGGATTGGAATTATGTTAGCTTAGTTCGAGAAATGAAATGGGTAGACCAGATTTTGTTGTAAATACTGAGGAGGAACTTGATACCTTTACATGCAAGATATTTTATTAGGGTGTTGGGGATTCCATCTGGGCTGGGGGTGGAATTATTAGTTTTATTGATATGTCGGAGCTGTTGGCGAGTGACTGGATCATACAAGGAGGCTGTTATTGGGAATTGGAAAAGTAGCTTCTCTTGATGTGTTGTGAACTATTTGAAGGGGGCACAGTAGTTTGCTGTGGCTGAGTTAGACAGAAATATGGCAGCAAAGGTGCCTGCAATTTCCATGATAATGATTTGATTGTGATCGTTTATCTTAGAATGATTGCATTGAATCTATGATTGCCTCAGAAAGATATTTAATAGTGTTCCAGATGCTTTTATTATCATTATGATTAGTGAAGGCTGGACATCTTCTTTTACCCACATAGCTGGCTTCTTTGACGGTATGACAAAATATTGCTCTATATATTTAGAAAAGTGTTTAGGTTTGTGAGGTGGGACATTTTTGTAACCATTGAAAGCGTGCTTGTATCTTGTAGAGTTGTGGTTCTCTCTTCATTTCATCACAAGACTTTTTTTTTGGGGGGGGGGGGGTTTATAGAGTTTTTTTTTATTGTGGTATCAGCATCTTGGGTAAGGATGTCTGTTAGATAAGACATACAGGAATCTATGTTGGTTTCCTGGAGTGAATCTTCTGAGATTATAAGGTTGTTGATACATTATATCCAGTCTGCTGATTTTGTATTTCATCTGGATATCGAGATGAAGGAAGATCAATTTCCATGACAGTCAGAAAATGGTCAGTGTCATGAGGATTGTATGCCACTGTCCAATTAATTTATTCATCTAGGTTGCTGGATAATGTGAGGTGATTGTACTGAGTTGTCCAGATGAGATGGTGATATGAGTAGGTTGACTGTGGTTGAGCATGAAGATATTTTTGGAGTTGAGTGCTTCTTCTAATTTACAGTCATGTGGGGCATTTGAGTTTGATCCCCAGATGAGGTGTTGGCTGTTGAAATCATCCAGACTTTTCCAGCTGATTAATTAAGTTGGATATGTCATAAAAGTTGAAAGGGCAACTGTGTGGGAGTTAGACATTGCAGAATGTAACATTTATAGGGGTGATAATTTGTGCTACAATAGCTTCCAAATTTCTGTTAAGCTGGGTAGCAATGGCTGGTATATAGCCTTTAACATAGATGGCATGAAGTGGATTTAATTGGCTTTTGAAGAAACATTGATATTCATTTATGGTGCATGAGGAGTTGTTTCTTGTGTGCAAAGAGTATTTTAAGGTTAAAGTGTCTTGGATAGAAGCTGTTTGTAGTTTTCATATACAGTTTCAAAGGCTGTGGCATATGACATGATGACGCTGTTGCTAGACCTTTCTTGTTGTGTATCTTGTTAAGTCTTTCATGTCATCGGAAATGTCTGGAGCCCAAGTGGTAGTAGCAGAGGTCCATCACTGAGTATTTCTCATAGTGTAAAACCAAAAGTAAATCACAATTCTACTCAATCTTACCTTTATCAGAGCTACAACTTAAACAATTTCAGATTTATTACTCAACCATCAATTAGCTATTGACTATTGACACATGAAATTCTCTGATTTTATTAAACTTAAATTTTCTTATTTTGACCATTTTGTATGGATCACTTCACCTCTACAAATAATGTAATAAAAGTTTTTGCTTTTGAGTAATTTATTTTGCATTAAATTTTATATTATAAACTCCTGTTTCATTTGAAAAATTGTTTTATTTGATTAGATCTGTAGTAGAAGCCACTGATGTACAACTAAATATGCGAGTAGGAATACATTCTGGCAGAGTGCTGTGTGGAGTTCTGGGACTCCGCAAATGGCAGTATGATGTATGGTCCAATGATGTAACCATGGCTAACCATATGGAAGCTGGAGGTGAACCTGGGTAAGTGATGATTTTTATGTAATAAATGATTCTTGTTTTATCATCTGGGTCAAATTTTTGTCAGGACATAACATTTCCTTGCTTATCATCATTCTGTAATCAGGTAGACTGAAGATTTCGTAGTCTACATAACTCATGACAGTGAAGATGTTTGGAGAAAAATTTGGCCCTATTGGTAACCTGAGATTGATTTATTAAATCAATGCACAGGTAAAGCCTATATTCATGATCTTTTATTGCTACTCCTAGAAATTTGTTAGATCCAGGGTTTAAGCACAAATTTTTGTATAATTTTTAGCTATCAATTCTTTATATGTATGGAAAATGTGTCAAGGTATAATTAAATAACACATTTGGATAGGAAAGAGAGAGAGCGTAGTTGACTTGCCTGAAATGATATCAACAGTTGGTCCAGTTCAACTGAACAGAATATATATATATATATATTTGCAATATTGGTATGGAAGGGGAAGAGAGATAGGTTGTGGCTTACCTGGAAGTGAAGTGCAGTGTCGCCATAAGGAACTGAAGGTTGTTCTTCAAATTCTCAGCCTCCTTCTTCAGGAAGGACTGTTACACCATTCTTTGCACTGGCTGGCTGCGAACTGCAGTCTGAAAATTTGAAGAACAACCTTCAGTTCCATATGGCGACACTGCACTTCACTTCCAGGTAAGCCACAACCTATCTCTCGTCCCCTTCCATACCAATATTGCAAATATATATATATATATATATATATATATATATATATATATATATATATAATTATATGATCCTCTCCCACATTTATGCATTTATCCAGTTTGAAAGATTGAAATATAGTTTAATCAGTTGAAATATTTATATTTAGAACCCATAATTCATATTGTTTTTTTGTTGAAAATTTCTTCACCCATGTAAATTGTTATGTGTGATTTGTGGCAAGTGAATTTGAATATGTTTTCAGGCGAGTGCACATCACACAAGCTACACTTGACTACCTAGGTGGCGAGTATGAAGTTGAAGCTGGCCATGGTGGCACAAGAAACCAATATTTAAGAGATAATAGTGTCAACACATATTTTATTGTACCACCAGCACGAAGACGAAAGGTATATTTAACACTACTGATATTTATTAGAAGTATATTGTCCTTGGACAACTGTATTCCTTAAGTAATTCTAGACTGATCTCAATAATTTCCACTTATAAGAATATGTTAGTAACTATTACTGCTTTTATTTGTTGAAATGAAATTGTTCCTAAGCAACTAGATATCTTTGTACCAAATTAGCTGCACAGTATTAATTATGAACTAGATGTTTGTTAGATTACAAAAATTATGATTAAAATTATTTGTTATCCTAAGCGATGATGGCTGAACTTCCTCAAAAAAGCTCTCATCAGTCAGAAATTTTGAAAGTTATTATATTAATGATGGCACCATAATGCATAAATTTTGTTATGAAATTTTTGTTTTGATTTCAACAGCTTAATTTTTCCAAAAACGAACAAAATCTGAAGTGCCTCACAGAATTAGAATTTTATCTCATGACATCACCATCTGAAAATGCTTTTAAAAATTATATACTTCAACACTTCAGATCACTAAAGGCAATATTCTCAATTGTGTTGAAAATCTAAATAACACTACATTGCATTGGGTTTTCAAAAATAATGTCATTCAGTTTTTGTTGCACTGGTTATGACTGTAAATTTGAAACTATTTTTGCAAATTATCGACATTATTAGCATATGCTTAAGTGGTATTTTGTTTGTATTTCAATAGTGCTTCATTACATATAATTCTAAAATTTTGGACATTATTCAATCTGGAATATATGAATTTTTTCATATTTTGTTTAATTTTACAGGTTCGGTCTGTGATTGGAGCAGCACAAAGAAGAAAATTATCATTCAAAAATGTTTCAAGTGTGGTTGTTCAACTTTTGCATTCAATTAAATATTCAATGGAAGTCCCATTTTCTAATATAGCAGTTCCACCAGGGGAACATAAGGCTAATGCTGCACGTAAGGTAATAGGCCGTGTGTTTTTTAATAGATTGTTTGAGAATGTTGCCTGTGTATTTTTCTGTACATTAATTATATAATGCAAAGTATACATGTTCACTTTTTCATGTGAAAATAACATTTTTAATCTTTCTCTGATCATAATCTGAAATACCTGCACTAGGGCAAGCATGTTCCATGTTTTATGTTAACTTTTGTTTCTGGTTTTTCTAGCTGAGTATTTGTTCATATCACACTTAACTAAATAATATATAAGTAAGTCTTTATTTAAATTTGTTGGAAAATTCAAATATTGGCACACTTATGTCATTTTATTAAAAGTATCAATTTAAAAATTGTGTTCAGGGGACTTTGCCATGATATAATAATCTGTTTCGATGAGGTAAACTCTATACTGTTTCAATTTTTATTCAGTATCTTTTGGTACTCCAATCTTCCTTGTTATTTTAATTTACAGTGCTAGGGATTAAATTTAGTAAGTAATAAAAATCCTGAAGTATAAAAATATGAATTCAGCACAAAAAATCATGGAAATTAAAAGACAATTTCAAATTGAATTTAGCAATGTATTGAAACTAAGAAAACATCCCCAATTTAATGCAATACCATAGGAAAGTTGATGGTACAAAAATATGCAATAATTTAGAATGGTTTTCGGTAGACAGACACTTTACATACCCATCCATGATTTATCCTCTTTTCACATCACACAACATCAACCAAATAATTGTTATAATTTTTTAAAAGGCCACAATATGCATATAGTTGCATCACTAAGCTCGCAAAACTTCAGCCAGCACAGGAGGTTTGAAGAATGCTTGAACAGTTGGCATGTGCTGTGTGAAAGTTGGATTTATTAAGTTATCAGACATTGATATTTTTTAAAGGGTCTTAAGATATGTAGACATATACATTTAGTCAAAAGTGAATGCTCATTATCACAGGAAAATAAAATGTTGAAAGACTAATAGCTGCGTCCTAGTAGAGGTGATGAGATTTTGGTCATTAAAGTTTTAGTTTTGCGGGAGAGTTAGAATGAGTAGGATGTAGAATTCAGGAGCAGAAGTTCAGTAGAAATGAATGTTTTAAAGAATTAGTTGATCAGCATAGTTAAACTTGGAAACATATATAGTTTAGTGGAGTATGTGTATTTAGAGAGTTAGGCACCATATAAGAGTTAAACTCTACCATTAATATTGGTTCCTATATTTGGAACATTTTATAATAATTGGGGAAAGTACCTTGTGATCCATCAATAATTGTGATCACTTTAACATTGACTGATGTCCATGGTCAAAACATCTTAGGCTTTGGCAATAATACAGGTTGCTGTAACATTGACCGGTGTCCACAGGCGGGATCCTCTATTGTCTGAGGCTCTGAAAGGATTTAATTTGATGTGATTGAGGACTCATTCAAGTGTATGATAGGGTAGGTGCAATCGTGAGCAAGGTGTGGCCTTTTTTAAAAATTTAAAAAGTTTACTCAAATATTTTGTAGTAATTGTGTGGTGTACTAAAATTTAGGATTAATTGATAACTGGTATGTTTAGTGTTTCAAAATTAATAAATTGTATGGTTTTTGTGCCATCAAATTTAATCCATTATTGTATTTTATCAATTTTGCAATATTTGGTAAATTCAATCTTAAATGTTTTCATGATTCATTGTGATAAATTCAAAATATTTTAATAAACAAAATTAAATTACATTCTATACTCGTTATGGGGCCTGAGATGAGTTTCTCATTTGTAAATATAGATGCAGGAAAATTTTATATAAATTTATTAAATCTTGTATTATCTAAATTTTTGCTTTATCGTTCAAAAAATTCATTAAATATTAAGAACCCATATTATCTTATTTTAAATTTTGTTCAAATCTCATATTACATTAATTGGCTTATTCAATTAGTTCAATTTTATATATTATTATATGTATGTGTACATATACATTTAGATAGGAAAAAACAAGATACAGGGTAGCCAACTTACCTTAAATCAACAGTTGGTTCAGTCAGGTTGTGTAGAAATGAAACCCAAATTTTTGAGGACGTGAACCCCCGTATCAGGATAGTAGGTCTTTACATAAATAGTCATTCTTGTAAGGTAGTAACTATGAATAATTTCATACAGCGATATATTTTTCTTTCTTGTTTAACACTAGCTAGAAAGTCTTTAAATTGGTTATTTCTGAAAATTATTCTACAGATCATGAATGTTTCTTGTTGAATATTCATACTGAAATACCCTACAAGCTTAGTTCTTTTGCATGCACAATTTTTTTACATAGCATGAAATAAGTAACACATTCAATTTTTTTGGCATTCTAAAGTAGTGGGGAAAAAAATGTATGACAGATTACCTCAATTTCTTTGAGAAATTTTGTATTACCAGTTAAAAAATGTAACTTTGTTAAAAAGTTAAAATATATCACAATGTGTAGTACTTATTTGAGGTTTTCCTTTTTTAACTAATCACTAACAGAGACAACTCACCAAGTTTGACCTAGCTTATTCTCACAGATAGCACCTGCACCAGTAATAGGTATCCCATCACTTTTGTGTGCATGAAATGATTCTCTGCTCCCATTTTATAGCAGCACAAACATATAGTTCACTTTTTTTTATCTTTTGTGCAACCATCAAAGCTATTTTAAAATGTATAATAATGCCAACATTTCTGTAAAAATTGGTTTATGGTTGCCTTTTTATTTTGCTTGCTATGTTAATAAATTCTGGATACAAACAATATATTTTGTTTATTTCAGATTTTAGTTATTATTTGAAAAATAATTAATATAGATATTGAAATAAAGTTCCGTTTGTTCAATAAATTTTTCATAATTAATAAAAAAAAACAATGTATGTATTTTTTTATATTGTGTTTTGGTTGGGAAGTATGTCATATTTTTGAGGACTCACACATTGGATTTTGACAACAATTAACCTCTTAAGGAGCAATTAATAGTACAAAAAATATAGAGTACAGCACAACGGTTGGTTGTAGGTGCTAGATTTGCAGAGGGCACTCCATGCTGATCCCTCCACAACTGGAGGGCGCCCTTTTGGGGGCACAGAAGCTCTGGACCTTCGAGATATTGCCAGCAAGGTGAGGGCAAATTTGACTGAGAATTCCATTGAAGACGAATTTTCTAAAATTCTCTTCTAATTTCTTATTGAAAGTATATTTTAATAATGTTAAAATTTAGCACCCTATAAATGAAGTGCTTTATACTTATGAACATATTAATTTACTTCTACAGTTTTAGTTAAAATAGGAAAACCCAGAGAACTACATTAAAATTCAAAGTTTGTAGACATCTATAAATATATATATTTCATGTTTAAAGTAATTTAGCATGCAATAAACTGAGTGTTTTCCAATAATTAACATGAAATATTTTACAACTTAAATTAAAATAAAAAATCTCATCTAAATTTGGCTGAAAAATGAATTCATATTAGAAGTAAGTTGTCTCTATAAGCACATATTACAGGTCTGTTTATACATTAACTTCAGAATGTACTTGTTCTATTATTGATTTTTGTTTATAATGAAACTACTCATTACATATTTTGTGTGCCAAAATTATGCTGTGAAGTTAACAAAGTATAAAATTTGAGTGTACAAATCTTTTGTGTTCCATGTTTATTCCAATGAATTTTTACATTTGAAATGTTAAGATTTTATATTAAATATAAGTTGAATATTCTCTTAATTAGAATAAAGTAACTGAAAAATTCAAACGACCATTCAAGAAACGTCATTCAAGTGTTTACCATCAACCATCAAATCGTGTGAACAAGTACCTTGCTCAGGCCATTGATGCAAGGAGTGTTGATAGAGAGAAGTCAACCCATGTGAACTTGGCAACATTGTGTTTCAAAGACAGGGAGAAAGAAAATCAGGTATGTCAATGAGAATACAGCTTCACTAATCTTCTTGACAAGTAGATATACATGACTGAACAACCTCAGAGATAAATATAACAATTACCATATCTTGTTTACTGGTCCGCTATCCTCCACTTAGCCTATACAGAGTTAAAAATCAAAACTTTACTGCCAGAATTTGTCCTACATTCCTTCAGATACTTCTCATCAAAATATCTTGACAACCCCCTTCTTCCAACACTTAAACATTAGTTGTTATATGTTTATATACCATCTACACTGTGCTCTTTAAGCATCCTCAATGTACATAATTAAAGGACACATTAGCATGCACAAAATTCTAATAAAAAAGTGTCTGTAGCCTACATACTCTGGAGATAAAAAATAATATGATTTTGAAGGAATACAATAGATTTTTGAAATGAAAGTTTTCACTTATGAAATTTATAGTATTAATACTAGATATTTGACTTATTATTGTGATAAGTAGAATTTTTTTCTTATTTTGATATATACTGTATAATTGTGTATACACACACATTCATGTGTGCATGTATGCTTTTTAGTATGTGTTTGTATGTTTCTCATTTGGGTTATCCCACATGTAAATGTCACGGTTTTTTGAAAACTAAAAGTTGAACATAAATATATTAACTGTTTTTTATTTATTAAGAGAACCTCTTAATTTGTACTGATGATTCTTCTTAAAAATACAATTTATGAAGTTATTTATGCTTCACTTTTTAAAATGTTTAATCATTACTTTCAGTACCATGAAGATATGGATGTGGGCTTTAGCAGTTCTTTGGCATGTTCATTGGTTCTGCTTCTGTTATTGGGTGGTCTGCAAGCTGTTGTTTTACCTCAAACTATAATACTGCTGCTATTATTTCTCACTGCATTTGTTTGGGTAGCAGTGGTACTGATGTTGCTGCTTGCAGTCCGATTACGATGGATCTTGTGGGATATTTCACAAAGTTTTACTCTGAGGCTTGCTATAACAATTTTCACCATAGTTCTGTTGTATACTGTTGCTCAAGTTAATGTGGTGAGTTTGTATTGTAACAAACCTTCTTTAATTAAACTAATTTTAATTTGGAAGTTTTATGAAAAGTAAGTTATTTATCTTTTAAAATGAAAAATTTAGGTCTGTTTTGAAATGTAATAATAAGGAAAACAGCCAAATTTAATTTACTGAAACATTATGTGGTATTTATATCATCACTTCTTTTGTCTCCATTTGGCTAATTTTCTTATTATTATTTATATTTTTCTATGGAAACAAAAAATGTTCATGAGATAGTGAATTTTTGAAAATTTGCTAATATTTTATTTTTATTATATTGAAATTATTGTACTCTTTTTTCACCATTGCACACAACTGTTTCTTGTGTGCTGGTGTTTGAAACATATTTACAAAATAAATAATTGAATTATAATAGTAGCCTAAAACATATCAAAAAATCTTTCTTTCAAAACTTTTACATAAAAATCAGAAATTGACGTCAAATTAATATATTTTTATTCTATTCTAATTAGATAAATAAATATACAAATAACAGTCAAAAATAAGTACTGAATTATAAACCACACATTTGTGCAAGCCTTGTTGCTTTTTTCAGGATATTCAAAAAAATTCAAGACCCATAAGAATGGGACACCATACAAACTACATGACAAACTTAAAAGCTTTCAGGTTCATCACCTGGTTTGTGCAGTATTCCATTCTTATGCCTCTTGTATTTATTTAATATCCCAATGAAAGCAACAAGGATTGCAGAAATGACATGTGGTACAACTAGTTTACTTCATATTCCTGTGTACTTATTGTATTTTATGTACAATTGTAGAATTTTCCATCCACAATTCTTATCTGTATCTCAATACTAAATGACACATTTAATCAAATACTTGTCCTCTTTGCTTCTAATGGTATACAATATTTTATTTGAATACTGTTAGATGCTTTGAAGGCTGAATTTTGGCTCCTCTTTTAGTGGGTCGCTGCTTTGTGACTGTTATTATATTTATCACATGTCCCAACATATATATTTATTCAACTTTGCTAATATGATGTTATATACTGATATATCCATTCAATATATATTTGAAATTTTATTTCATCCCACCTGGCTTTGCCACAAACAATGCAGTTTGCATACAGAGCAAATGCACTCAGGTTCAATTACCAGCCTTTTCAAATATTTTCAGTCTTTCCTTCTTCTTCCTTTCCTCTCAATTCCCTAAACATATGCTTTCTTTGGAGAATATTTCCACCTTTCTCCCATTTTTCTTTCTTTCCTCACTATCCAATTATCAAATGTGACTTCAACACTGACATATAAATCCTTAACATTGTAGTATATATATATATATATATATATATATATATATATATATATATATATATATATATATATATAAACAATGAAAGTATAATAATAATTTAAATTAATTTGCCCCATGTTGGTGAAGCCATAAATGTAATATACAAAATATTATAAATAATTAAAAAGGTATTTTGCCTCACCTTGAGGTAGTCATAAATATAATTTACAATGAAAGTTGTCAATTATTAAAATGATTTGATTGTCCATATGTTAAGGCATCAAAATGTGATTACTCAAAATGAAAATAATTAATTACATTGAACTAATCATTGAAAATTATCTGATGAAAGGAGCATGAAATAATAACATTTATTCAATTTACTTAACAATTAGTTTATTATACACAACTATTTACCTTACAAAACAAATTACTTGCTGAACTTTACAACAATTTTATACAAAAAAGTCCTTTTCTCTTACCTCACTGTCTTTATTGGGCCTTTTAAATAAAGAACAATTAATTTTACAATTCACTACTGACAAATATTTTTAATAAACTCTCGAAATGTAATCAAATAAAACGAAATGAAATCGAAATCTGACGATATTCTACCTTTTATTAACGTTTACAATGTGAATTTTAAATGTTTCCTTTGCTCACTGTTTGTCGGTACCAGGGCAATTGTAGAGATTTTGCAACACACTTTCACATCGAACACTTTAACAGGCCATGTTTCCACTGAATTTACTTTGATTCACTTTGCTAAATTCCAGCCAATTGACCACCGGACACAATTGTTCCAAAACTTTCGTCCTATTTATATTTGCCAACTTTACTTTAAAAGTTCTTCAATATCATAGGCTGAATGTTGATTGATGCTCTCATCTCTCATTTCCAACTGAATTAATTTTTGTTCTGTCCTCGACTGAGATCCTTCACCAACTGGTAAACTTTATTATACTGTACTCCACAATGTCTTGTGGCTGACTGACAAATTTTGATTCCTTCCGTATTCAGCAATGTTTCGTGGATGACTGCTCCATTGGCTTACATGCACTAAGACCAACAATGTCTTGGCATGATTTCTCATCCATCATTGTATCTCTGTGAGTCCGCCGGTAATAATTCAATTCAATAATCTCTAATCATTAATTCTTTTAATTTCCCTTTTATCATTACTACATATATATATATATATATATATATATATATATATATATATATATATATATATATATATTGTAATAATTTATAAACATAATATGTGATTGTGGCTTAAATGAAATACACTAATAACTTTAAATAACAAACAAAATTTATTATCAATTTTAAAACACAAAATATTTGGGATCTCAGGGTCTTAAACTGGGTTTGATAAATGGCTGAATTTATACAATCAAAATTACATTTACCTTTTATGGAAGTTAATGCGTCTGAAACATAGACGAAATTTGTTGTAGAAGAAATAATACTACAGATTGAATTTAAACAGTTTTAAATTGATCAAGAATTAACGATCTCATTTTATTGATATTTAAATAATTAAAGAACGATCTGACTTTTATCTTTTAAAAGTGGTTTACAAATGATTTCAAAGTATTTCTCTACTTACGGCCGCCCAGGTCTCATTTTAGGTTTTTCGTGCACAAAGTTTGGGGATATCACTGATTCTAGTACTCACAGACTCTAAATGTCAACAAATTCTAATTGGCGTAGTTTGTTAGTTGGTCTAACACAAATTGGTAGGTTCTCGATGCTTTACTCCAACCTGGATTTGCAGATCTCGTAACTTTAGTTGAAAAGGTCCTTCATTGGTTTGTATATGGCCAGCATGATGAATTTTCGCTCGACCACCGAATATAACATTAGTTGCACTCTCTCCTTCCCGACTGAAGATTGCTTTACTTTTCAATATTTGAGAGCATGTTTGTAACTGGACCACATTCTTTCATTCTGACTGCCCCACTGTAAAGCTTTCGAACTGTTCGCTGTCCGCTGCCCAACTGTAAAACTTCGTCTCTTAGATTTTGAGCGCGTAAACTATCTCAACTGCCCAACAATGTTTTCTTTGCCTCGCCGGATTGTTGCTGCTTCCGCTCTATATCCACTAATAATGAGTCCTCTACAATCCAACTTTCCAATTAGAACAATGTCTTAATTACCAATTACTACAATATATATATATATAATATATGTAAAATATAACTTCAAAAAACTGTAGTAATTAATCCTTGAATACTGTAACCAGACCTCGGCTCTTGACTTGGAATTAGACTTGTGTATTTTTGGACGTCAGGTTATTTTATCAAGTAAATAACCAAACTTTGTTGATTTTAGAATTTATTTCACAAGGCATGAAACATATAAACTACTCAGGCATGGTTTTGACCAACCCAACATGGAGCATTAAGTAACACATTTTGTACATTCTCTGAGCCTCATAATGAGACCACATGTTTTTGACATTTCCGCATCTAAGCAGCGATCCACTTGCTGAGGTGTCAAAATGTAAACTCACTTTGAAGGACACACCCATTGATATGTTACATTATCCCATTATCTCAAATAAATAAAAATTTGTATTACAGTTTTTTGTTTTTAACATTACACTAACTCAAAATAATTTTTTTTAACATAACCACTCCTTATAAAAATTATAATAATTTATAATACAAAAGATCACATGTAACTTCAAATAAACACAATACAAATTGATTATCTCCATGTATTCGACACACACATCTTGTACGCAAAAAATATTGTAAATAAAGAAATCTCTCCAAGTAACACAATTAATAAAATTACAATGTTCTTAAACAATTCACATGACATCCTCTTGGATTCCTAGCATAACTAACCAATTCACAATTTTGTCCACTAGACACTGCCTCATCCATCACCTGTGCTTGGCTTAAAACCTAAACACCAAATAAGTTCACCTGGAACTACTCCCCCAACCCACATCATCTTCCTTGATGATGATATACACCTCAATTCTGGCCTAATCACACAGCCCACATTAAACCCATCAACACCTTACAATCCCTTCACTTCACCAGTTGTCACCCTGAACATACAAAATTTCTGTCACCATTTCCTATCTAATTGTGTTATTTAACTCGTCACATTTTTTCCTTAAGGAAGTTCCCTGTGGCTACACCATGCTTCAATTTCACAAACTCTCTCTCTTTCCTTTCCATACCAAGATCACAATTATTTTTGACAATGTCATATCCTTACTAATATATATATATAAATATATATATATATATATATATATATTAAATTTGTCAATTGTCAGATATATATTGTGACATTGAATTGAAATCAAATGGTAAAATGTAATGGCACTTACTTGTTAAATATACTGTTTATACAGTTTTAGAGATTTACTTAAGTTTAATTGTTCCACATAATAATTTTGTATATTTAATTTGCATATATTGTATGAGATAATCTTGCAGTTTACATGTCGTGCTGAAGCTCTTCAACCGTGTTTGTTGGGAGCTACTGACAATGTTACACTAAATGGAGGAGGAGTCGGACAAGACCACAGAGCATGTCCACTTCCTCAGTATGTTGTTTTATCTTGCACTTTGGGCTACTTAGCAGTTGCTGTTTTTCTACGACTCCCAATTCTTGTGAAAGGAATACTTCTTCTTACAATGGCTACAGTCTACATTCTACTCATAGAAGTTTCACACCGGTCTCTTTTCGATTGTTATGACAAACGTGTAGGGTATGTATTCTCTAATATTATAACATTCCATAACATCACATTTTTGTTATTTTCTGTTATTTATTACAATATATATTGTAATATACTAATTACAGCTATTTGTATGTTTAATTTGTCCCATGCTTGGGAGCCAATTTAATGCAATATTTAATTTGATGGAATTTATTTGCCATAGTTAGGAGGTAATTTATGTAATATTTATTTATGAACAATTTAAAACCAATTAATAAAAGATAACTTAAATTAATATGATTTAATAAATTTATTTAAGAAATTTATTATAAATTTGAGAAGTTAATGTTTATGTTACATTCGCTAGCTATTGTTTAAAAGTCAGTTGTTAATTATTTCTTCTCTATAGACATTTGTTCAAGCCATGCTCTACTATAAGTGTAAAGTGTAGATGTTTCTAATTTAATAAATGTACAATACATTTTGCCATGGCTGATGATTTAAATGAAACTCTCTTAGCAAAGTGAGCTTTTTTGTCACAAATATTGAATGCACTTTACACAATGAAACATAAAATTAAAGAAAACATTCTAAGTTTAATTTAGCAAAATACTAACTTACAAATATTTTCCAAAATACAAATTCACCAAATGAAATTTGATGGTACAACAATTATGCAGTATTTTCAATCTAATAATTTAATAAATTTTGAATTAACACTCAACATACCATTGTTTTTATTAATCCTTTGATTTCTGCACCAAACTATTTTCACAAACCAAATATTTCAGAAAACTTTTGAAACTTTAAAAATAGGCCATTGCCTGCATAAATTTGCACATACTCTTTCATACAGTTTAATATTCTTGAACAAACACACTCCATTATATCCTTTCAGATTCAGACTACAGGCTCAAGATGTTTCACCCACAGACACCAGTCAATCACCCAGTATAATCACCAGATCCCAATATATTCTGACCATGGACACCAGTTAATATTACTATTATCACAATTATTAACTGATCACAAGATATTTTTCCCATGGACACCAGTCCATTACATTGTTCCAAATACCACAACCAACAACAATGGTAGTGTTCAATTTTTATCTGCTGCCAAATTCTCTAAACCACAGAGTCTCCAGTGAACTATACTTTTTTTTTACAAGTTTAATAGTCCAAATCAACTCTTTAAATTTTCTAAATCTACTATTTAACTGCCTGGCCACAATTTTGGCCACACCACGCCAATAGCAACATTCTCCCTCAAACTGTCCCAACAAACTCCTCCCACAAACTCTGCTGACCTATTAACATTTTAACTACACAAAAATCCTCTCACATTAACACCATCAATTAGTGAGATTTTGATATTGCTTAATTTCTCACAGTCCAAACAGGTGTATTCATTTAACTGGTGCATCTACAACTTACTATCAGAAACAGCCATGTTTTATGTTCTCTTAGGGCCCTTCTACAATAACAAACTTTGTCTGAGAATAATCTAAATCCAACTTTCTCATGCAACACATGAATTGTTCAAGTGTCTTTCTACCACATGACCTTTTATATTACAAAATAAACTTTATAACTATACAATTTTGAAAATAATATGATTACAAATGTTCGTGTATATTACTATATAGATAATTGAGATAATTGGTATGGAAAGGTAAGAATGATAGTTGGTGGCTTACATGAAATTGAAGCTCAGGGTTGCCACTCAGGACAGAATGATGTTCTTCATCATTCTTAACCCCCTTCTTCTAGCAAGAGAAGTACATTACTTTCCTGTAGAACGGATCTGAGAACCTCTGAAAATTTAAAGAACGACCTTCTGCCCAAGTGGTTAAACCGAACTTCAACTTTAGGTAAGCCACTAACTATCTCTTTTTCCTTTCCATACCAATTATTTTGACAATGTCAAAATATACTTTTATATATATATATATATATATATATTGCAATATTTGTATGGAAAGGACAGAGAGATAGGTTGTGACTTACCTGAAAGTGAAGTGCGGTGTCGCCATGAGGAACTGAAGGTTGTTCTTCAAATTTTCGGAGGCTCTCAGCCTCCTTTATGGTGACACCGCACTTCACTTTCAGGTAAGTCACAACCTATCTCTCTGTCCTTTCCATACAAATATTGCAATTGATTTTGACAATGTCACATCCTTACTATTACAATATATATATATATATATATATATATATATATATATATATATATATATATATATATATATATATAACTCATTTGGATAGGAAAGAGAGACAGGGTAGTTGTTCAGACCTACTATGTTATTTTTTCCCAGCCTGACTGGACCAACTATTGATTTAAGGTAAGTCAGCTACCCTGTCAAAGTTGACTTACCTGGAATCAACAGTTGGTGCAGTCAGCTGAGGACTGAAAATCTTTCAAATTTGTTAGGGCCTGAGCCCCCTTCATGAGGAAGGAAGGTTTGAACTGTGTGCCGGCCAGGCACTTATTACTGTCTCTCTTTCACTTATCTAAATGTGTTATTTAATTTGACCTTCACATTTCATTAAATATTCTTAATATCATTATCTTAAATTTCACTGAAATTTTCAGGGTTTTATTTTCCTTCCTTAGCTGGTAGTTTGTTTCATTCAATTGAATGAAAAGCTGTATGTAAAAGATAAATTTATAAATAATGTGAAGGTTTAATTGTATTTTGGAAATCATAAAAAAATATTTAGTAAAATATTTGCTAATGCAGATAAAATTAATTAACCTGTTGACAATAATTACTATAAATATCCATTGAAATTTATGCCTTTTACATCTTTTTAGGTCAATAGTACCACACCATGCTCTCGGCATTGTCTACATTCTTATGTTCCTATTAGCTGTTATTATTCATGGTCGTCAAGTTGAATGGACTGCACGACTAGATTTTCTTTGGCAGATTCAGGTACTGAGGTCATTAACAATCAATTCAAATTTAATATGGTTCTAAAAATTCATTTCTGAATTAAATAAATGGATATTATTAATACCCAGATGGTCAAATATGAATATTAAGTTTGTAATAAATATTTTTGTTGGTTTAGAATATTATGAAAATTAAATGAAGTATTATATGCTAAGGTCAGATTTTTGTAGCTATAATTCACAGAATTGGTCTTTTCTCACTGAAATTTTATTATTGAGCATAACTATGAGTATATATGCAAATTCAAACAATATTCAGTCATCATGTCTATATCATTGTCTTTATCAAATGAGTTGTTTAAATTTATGAGTTAGTTTTAAATGCAGTTTCAAAAAAAATTATTTATTTAAATTTAATTCTGCAGGCTAATGAAGAAAAGCGAGAGATGGATGCTCTACAGCATAGCAATAAAAGGATCCTCTTCAATCTACTGCCTGCTCATGTTGCTACACATTTCCTTGATAATCAGTTTCGGAGTAATATGGTAAATATTTATATTAATGACATTCAAATAACACTGTAAATATCATTGTAAGTATTATTGTCAAAATTTGTAAACATTCTTTTGAAAGAAATATTTCACTTTTTCCTTGTGCTCTTTACATTGCCTGATAATATCAGTAGCAGATTTCAAAGGTTTGTTCAGTAGAAATCCAATTGCAATAAAAATGGTATGCAGTTTTCTGTGGAACTGATCAACTCATATTGGTCTTGAATCAGCAATTCAAGCTGATAATAAGATTTTTATATTCAATTTTTATGATAGTATTTTGCATTTTCATTGGCATTATTGCTTCATAGTAAGAAATTATCATACATTGAATTCTATTTATGCCATAATTGTCATTTGTGGTTTTGAAAATCATGCCTCACTACAGATTATACTTTGAGAGTAAATATTCACAGCATATAATTTTTCACCAGCAGTTATAAAAGTTACATGGTGATTGTTTGTGTTCAATAATTTCTGATTGTGCATCTAAAATGAATTTAGTTGTTAAAAAGTATCCATCATTTATAGTAGTGTGGTTCTCAAATTTATATCCTTTTAAGTAAAACACTTTGCACTCATACTTTAGTTATGAGTAAAGTTTAAAATAAAATACATTTCATATAATTAATTCAGAAAATTAAGAAAACTCTGTCCATGGTCAAGGGCAGTAACTTATCAGACTACATTCACAAATAATATTTAATCAGTCATTTGTTCAGCCACTTGCCCTGAATCAAATCATACTCTGATTCATGCACTCATCTTTTGCACCACAATGTGTAGGATTTTCCATCTGATTCATAGTGTTAATGGAAGTGCAAAAAGAAATGAATATACTTCATTATATAATATTATATAATTATATAATGTTGCTTCATTAATAATTAAGTTAGGTAGGTTATTTGAAATCCATTGATTCCTTGACAGAGATGAAGGTTATTTTAGATATATTGTAACTGAAGAAAGTTGTGGCAATCATTGTGAAAAAAAATTATCTGTGTAGTAAGGGTGATTATTAACTTGATGCTAATTTATTTATCAGTATTGCAAAGTGTTCATAACAGAGTTTTGACAAAGGCAGTTAAAAATAATAGGAAATCAACAAGTGTTAAATGTTAATAAATCAAAAGGATATTTAATTTCTTAAATTCATTAGTTTCCAAAGCAAAATTTTTTTATTTCTGTTTTCAAATTATTTTGGACATTAGCTAGATACTCTACTTTTTCAATTTGTAAAATGTCACAGGTGGAGAAAATCCAAAAGAGAAAATGCAAAAGGATACAAAAGAGACACACTAATGATGAATTAATATATCTAAATTAAACTATTTATAATTATTATTTATTATGAAGTTGTTAAAAAAGAACAGATTAATGTGAATTGCTAAGGTCGTTAGTTCGAAGATAATCCCAAATCTGTTCTCTCACTTACTCTCATTGTTTATTTTTTTATTAATCATCTAATACAAGGTGTTTACTCATTTTTTTATTCTTATTTCAACCAAATAATACTCATTTCAGAATATTATATATTTAATTATAAAATCTTCAGGTTGGCATTACATATTCATACACATGAATGCTCTTTCTTAAGAAAATGATGTTCAGCATAAGTACTTAACATTCTAATATATTTATTTATTTTTATTGTTTATGAATATTTTAAGTTTCCGTTCTGTGGTAAGTTTTCTAATATGAAGTGATGATAATATTAGAATTTTATTCTTTTTTCATATAATTGGAAACAACTGAGAAATACCTGGAATATGATTTTACATTGTGGAACATCTTTGTACTAAGTGTATGTTTTGATTATCAATTTTTAGGCTGTTTTTCCTTTCTTTGGTCTTGTATGAATGTGAAGGATAGTTGCTAAAAGTAATATTGAGTTGTCTGACATTTGCATTAACTATTTTTAATATGCAGCAATTATTGGCAATTTACTTGCATAAACCTGTTTAAAATTAATGCTAGAATATATGGTGATTTCTTTGTCTCACAAATTGTGACAGTATCATGTAAAAATGCACCTCTCTTTCAAGGAGCTATATTGTATGTATTTACAATGCCACCCACTTGGAAACCATAGAATTCTTCCAACAGCTATATTATGCATCAAAACCTCAACTGTTGTAACTTAAGAAGTACACATAGTCATTTAAAGTAAAAAATTCACTATAATTCTGTTTAAAAAAATTCTTAAATAATATGTTTGCAGAGAACTACAGTTTGTATATGTTATCACAATATTATAGTTTCATTATCTCCAAATTTTTGGTCTTTATAGAGATAAATAATAATAATTATTATTTTATGTATACATTATATAACAGAAATTTAAGCATATATGAATCTGAAATGCTATGAAATACTCAAAATGAACTAATGTTGGCACTTTATTGAACATGTTATTTATTATTTTATGAAACTAAGAAAAGACAAAATAGTTTTCCTATAATTATTAAAAAATTGTTGGTAAAATATGACACTTCCACATATTTAACATGGTAATTTTAAAGAGTGTTGAATTATATTGAAATACTAATAGCTCATTAGAATTATAACATTCAGAAGTGGTGTGAAGAAATCACCATTTATCAGTCATATTTTCATTATTTTAGTTAAATGTTTATGTAGTAAACAGGAAGGTAGATTAGTTTTTTTATTTTCATCTCAATGCTTTAACATTCTTTAGCTTAAAAATAAGGGGAATGCAGTGTTCAATTTACCTTAAAGATTTTAACCAAACAATTTAGATAATAATTGTTTGTTTTTTTGCTTTTTACCCTTATAGTAAGTAGTGGCTTTGTACTGACATAGAATAGTGTGTTCATAGTGTGTACACTATATATGTTGCTTCTCATTTTATTTGAAGTGGCAGTACAACAAATGACTATAATGGCATCTCTCTCTCTCTTTATTTATATATAAACACATAAGAAAAATGTATGATGAGGCCAAATAAAATAACACATTTAAATAGGAAAGAGAGACAGCGAAGTCGACTTACCAGAAATCGATAGTTGGTCCAGTCGGTCCAGTTATATAATATATCTATATAATTTGTGCCATGTCATCATGCAGTTCTGATCTTCTGTCCTGAAAAAGGGGGCTCCGGCCCTCAAAAATTGATTACTGTTTCCCTAACTGGCAATTCCATCTTTTGATTTAAGGTAAGTTAGCCCCTCTCTGCACCTCTTTCCTATCCAATTGAATTATTTTGACAATGCCACATTACCTTTACTTGCTTTATATATATATATATATATATCCTATTTATTTCTATCCTTCCTCACTATCCAAGTTTGAATGTGAATTAATTCCTTAAATGGATTCTCCTAATATTGTATATATATATATATATATATATATATATATATATATATATATATATATATATATGTATGTATATATATGTATATATATATTCACAATCAACACCCCACCAGGCCACTAACTTTCTCTCTCAAGGAAAGGTTGTGGCATAGGAAAGGTTAGGATACAGATCATTCATACAAAGCATCCCATGTATACATATACGCTTGAACATACAAATACACATAACCATGCACAAACACACACACATATGTGTATGCATACTCATACATACTCACATGGTCTTATGAAAGTGGGGATGGTATGTAGGAAGGGCACTATTTACAATTTCGACCAATGCTTCACACTCACCATCCTGAATGCTCTACCACCCGATTCATCAGAGGCAGAACTCCATCTGTGGGAACTCTCTTTCCAACATGTCTTGCAGTCCAGGCAAAGCCCTGGACTCAACATCCAGTGACAATGTCACATCCTTACTATTATAATATATATATGTATGTATAATTGCATTATTGGTATGGAAAGGAAAGAGAGATAGGTTGTGGCTTACCTGAAAGTGAAGTGCAGTGTTGCCATAAGAAACTGAAGGTTGTTCTTCAAAGTTTTGGAGGCTTTCAGCCTCGTTCTTCAGAAAGGAGTGTTACACCATTCTGTGCACCAGTGGACTGTGGAGTTTTGACCGCCACATGGCTAGTACACCATAAACAATTAACACTCCACCAGGCCACTAACTTTCTCTCTCGAGGGAAGGTCGTGGCATAGGAAAGGTTCTGATAGTGATCATTTATACACAGCACCCTATATATACACATATGCTTAAACATACATATACATATAAACATGCACAGATATACACAATGTCATATCCTTACGAATATCATTTATAGATAGATAGATCACTTAAGGAAAATGTGACAAGGTCAAATTAAATAACGGATTTTGATAGGAAAGGGACACAGCAATGCCAACTTTTCTAAAATCAATAGTTGGTCCTGTTGGGCAGTGGTGAGTGAATACTTCAAATTTTTTAGATCTGTCTTCAGAACAGAAGTTCTGAACTGCGTGTGGCTTGGTATGAATTGGGTTTTGTGATTGATGAATCTATTTAATGAATAGGAATAAATACACTCAGTCATAGAATTTGGACAACCAAGAAAGTAGCAATCAATTATATTGTTTTGCATAATGGTATAAATTATGATGAAGTAGCTTGATGACAACTTGTGTGGAATATCAAAATTCACCTTCACAACTTCCTTAATCAGTTCATTTCTTGTTTGTGTAATTGTGCATACTAAATCATAGTAGGGTATAATATTAAAAAAAAACTAAATTAATAATATTACTGATGGAACAACTAGGAAATGTGGCACACAATTTTTCAAATTGGCCAAGTGGTTAGCATTTTGAATAATTGCTGTTGTTATAGAGTAAAATCAATAATATTAATCAAGTCACAAATCATGGTAGGCTTCCTAATTAATTGATATATAATTTCCTCCTAAACGGCATTTACAATTAAAGAATATATATTATTAATGAATAATATTCCAAATTGTGGAGTTCCAACATTTAAATTTGTGTCCTCTAGGCATTATTCTACAATGAAAACCTAAATTAATATTACAGACCAGAAATAACAAACAGTTATCATTTTATAATCACCAGTATAGTGATGAAGTAATCATGATCATTTCCTCATTCACAAAATAAGTCAATGATACATTGAAAATATATTTATGTATGTTGTGTTTTGTATTCTTGGTATTGTCAATTTCAATTTGGTTTAGTCTGAAATTCCATGTTTCAAAGATAAATACTTTTCTACTGTTACTGTTCAGTATTTAAAAATGAATTGAGGGATTCTCAAATTTGAATAATAAATATATGAGAATTTGATTAATACTAATTAATGTGAAGAAAACTTACTCATTTTTTCATATGAAGTTAAGTACATTATTGATTTAGGAGCAGAAAATTTAATACCCCAGAATGTTAGTATATAATATATTATTGTAAACTGAATGCAACAAAATTTGCACTGTATTTCTCTTATAATGTGGTTATTGTCCTCAATAAGTTAATAGAGTACTTAAAAATGATTTATTAATTAGAAAAATTCTTTGTTTTATTTTAATAATAAAAATGATTGTGATGAGACAATTTATCATTTTAATACATTCTATAGTTGATTAAATTACGTTAAAAATAAAGAAATAACTTTGAGTGCCATTATAATTCATATTTGGTAGTTAGTGCAATTATGATTTGCTATTGCTATTGGCTGTTTTTGAGCTTTGGATACTGATGCAGCACACTTTCCCATACCTTTCCCTCCCCTATGGTGGTGTGCACAGAACACTCTTTCACAGGATTTGTACCACCAAAGCTACTCCCGTGTTGGTGTCGTGTTTGCCTCTGTGACAAATTATCATGAATTTTACACGGAACTGGATGGGAACAATCAAGGAGTTGAATGCCTGAGACTGCTGAATGAAATTATTGCAGACTTTGATGAGGTTAGTTAATTGTTTTGTCTGTATTCTAGTTCTAATTTATTTTATTTATTAATTTATTTATTATTATTTCAGCTGCTTGGGGAAGAAAGATTCAAAGCTATTGATAAAATAAAAACTGTGGGCTCTACATATATGGCTGCTGTTGGTTTGATGCCAGATCTTCGGATACTGGATGATGATGATACCACAGCTGGATTTTATCTTAGCACATTAGTGGAATTTGTTTTTGCAATGCGTGAAAAACTACTGAACATAAATGAAAATTCCTACAACAACTTTATGCTTCGTGTTGGTAAGTGATATGGGAAAATTTCAGTTTGAAATGTGATAGAGTAAAGAAGAAGAAGACATTAAAGAATAATAGTGGAGGTTTATTATTTGCATTAAACATTCAAATATTTTTTTCTAACTAGCAATTGTCAACTTACTCATTATTACAATAAATCTGCAATAAGTAATTCAATCTGTAATCATATATACTGATAGCTTTTCTAATATCCAGCATGAACCATACAGAAATAGTATAGCAACAAATTGTTAATGAAACACTCTACCCATTACAAGATCCAGGTTTAAAGTATGAAGCATGGCTATATATTACAAATAGTATCTCTACTACTTACTCTGCATTTAAATAAAAAGTTATAGCTTAAATGTAAATATAGTCAAGAATTTCCTCCTTAGTGTGTTCACCCAAATTTCATATTCTAAATTGTACAGAGTAAAATTCTGTTTTTCTGGGAAGGAAGAGAATAAAGTTTGGGTTAATATCAATGAATGGCATTATATATTACCAAGCAAAACATTTAGTTATTATAAATATTTATTTCAATTGAATGTTGCTGAATAAATACTTAATACAGGGCACTCTTCATTTCCACTTTCAATTACTGATGCAATTGCAAGCATACATATCTGTGAAATATTATTGTTTGTGATTTCTTTCCTTTGTATTATTGTAAAGACAATTTATCACTATTATATCAATGGAATTCCCAATTGCATCTTTACCAATTTTCTCAACACAATTTCCAGTAAACTTAAAAAGTAAAACAGTTATATTTATTATGGATTGAGTGAATTATAATCTTATAAACATATGTGTATGGTTAAAAATTTGATGTGTAAACAAATCTATTTAATTTTATAGGGCAAACCTTTTTAATTTCCAATATAGTCATATTTTAAGCTCATTCTGCTGCATTTTTGCAGGAATCCTTCTCATGTTTAAATGGTCAAGTCAATTACATGTTCCCATTTTATTAACTATTCTACAATTATACTTGCCATTCCAAAATATTTTCAATCACTTATTAACCATATCAGTTAAATGTGTACACCACCTTATTTTTTTTTCACTACTTTAATTCTTGATTCTCTTTCATACTGCCTGTTTGGAAATTACTCATATGCTTTCTATTCAAACAACTGTAAGACATAAAGTATTAATTGTTTTTATTAAAATTTGGTATGCATTTCTTGGTACCATTTTTTTAAAAAAACTCAATTCACCCCAATGGTACTAACTCTTACTTTACACTGACTTTTCAAATCTGGTTTTTATGTATCTGTAATGAAGATGTTGACTCTTACCTATATTAATTTAAAACTATTTGTATAACAGGTATTAACATTGGACCAGTAGTTGCTGGTGTAATTGGAGCAAGGAAACCACAATACGACATTTGGGGTAACACTGTCAATGTTGCCAGTAGAATGGATTCTACAGGTCTACCAAATCATACACAGGTTAATTGAAAAAGTTATTTTATTCATAAAATATGTTAGTAATTACTGTGTAACTTACACATACAACAGAGTAGTTATTCCTTTATATATATATATATATATATATATATATATATATATATATATATATATATATATATATATATATTACATGAAATATAATGAGACAGCAACATAGATACTTTTTGTAAATTGAAAAGTTGCTGATAAATTATGAATTTGGTGAAAGTTGGCTAACAAAATAATATTTTAAAATGTGAATATTTAAACCATGTGTGTACTACAACACATATATCCTTAAATTACACGTAAATATTTACTTTTTATTATTAGTAATCAGGGTGAATAAATTTTTTGATGGAAGATTTTTTTTTAGGTAACTGAAGAAGTTTACCAAGTCTTGAAGAATTATCCATATGAGTTTCAATGTAGGGGTAAAGTAAAAGTTAAGGGAAAGGGTGATATGACAACTTATTTTCTAACTGACCGAAAACAGCCAGGAACTGTAAGAGTGGATGATCTACCAAGTCTAAGAGCAGGTTCTAGCATGGGTAAGTGAAAGATAAGTTCAAAAATATATTTAGATAACTAGAAATTTTTCCATTGTTTTTATTATTTAATTTCGAAGATCATGTGCTTTCCATAGAAAACAATAATTATACTTTGTGGGTCAACATTTAAGGTTCATTTTAGCAGATGTTTTGAAATAACTATTGGAAGTGTATGAAGTTATATAATACTATTTTTAATGTTTCAATTATTTTTTTTAGAAGGTTTGATTTCAAGTGGAAAACAGAACTCAATTGACTTAATTTCATGAATTGAGTGTGCTTTCAATTTAAGTTGTAAAGACATTCTATGGTATGTGTTGAAGAAAATGTATATGTTTTCTATATAGGATTTGTAGGCTCAAATTTTAAAAGGAAGGAAAGAGAGACAGCAAAGTTGAATGACCTCAGCATTTATCAACCATTTTCTTACCATGTCCTACCTAAGTCTTTCTAATGCCACCCTATGTAACATATGCATATTTTTTATATTAAAAAATTGAATTATTTCCTAAAGAAGCCTAATTAGAACTTGTGTATCACGGTTCTGTTATTCGGTTGTAATTAGTGGAACTGGATGGCTATGACTTGTGAGGAACATCACACTTGTAGAAGCACAAAATACATTCGTTTATTCTGATTATCATACAGCCATATTGTTTAAAACCTTAACACACTCTAGTAACAGTAACTAACACTATGTTAACATTTATCAATGCCATCTAGTGGCAGTTATTGCATCTCATTACAATAAGTATTTTTATCAACTAACACTCCCCCTTAATGAGATGCCCAATCCTATACTGTTTGCATGGTTTATGCTCTTCTTCCCATTTAGAGGTTTCGTTAGTAGATCAGCATGGTTTTTGTTTGATTTCACATAATGGAACTGTAGGATTCCACCTTCTCTCGGAGAAAGAAATGTCGCACGTCTATGTGCTTGCTCCTTTCTGATACCACTTGGTTGTTTGCAAGAGCAATTGAACCTTGGTTGTCGGTGTGTATTTCTTGAGGAAGTGTCACAAGCTCTGATTCTCCAACTTCATTTATGAACTCTTGCAGCCATAGTACTTCTTTTGCTGCCTCACACATGGAAATGTATTCTGCTTCCACAGTTGCGAGAGCTGTTGTCTCCTGCTTCTTACTTCTCCAAGACACTGCTCCCCCTGCTAGAAGTGCCACATAACCACTGTATGATTTTCTGTCCGTCCTGTCACTTGCCCAGTCTGCATCACAAAATACTTGAATCCTTTTTCCACTGGGTTTATACGTAAGTGCATAATCTTCAGTCTTCTTTAGGTATCGAAGAACATGGCGAACACCAGTCCAGTGCTCCCGATTGGGTTTTTCATTGAATTGACTCAAGTAGGCAGCAGCGTAAGTGATGTCTGGTCTTGTACCATTTGCAATATATAGCAGGCTCCCCACAGCTTCACAGTATAGGATTGGGCATCTCATTAAGGGGGAATGTTAGTTGATAAAAATACTTATTGTAATGAGATGCAATAAGTATTTTTATCAACTAACACTCCCCCTTAATGAGATGCCCAATCCTATACTGTTTGCATGGTTTATGGTCTTCAATAATAATAATTCTCTGCATAAATAAAGTAATTATTTATTTTAATCTGAGATCACTAAGCCTTTCCAAATGACCATTCGAGATTTTGTACAAATTTAAGATCTACTTCATTTAACACGAGGAGTTGGCACTAGACTGCAGTAGACAACCACTTTGTGCATTGCACATGCCATAGCAATTGTCCAATAAAGTACATACTATTCCTTCACTTGACATACTCTAAGAGTAAATTGTAATTTATATAACTCCAATCTTTCAATTGAGGCTCTATAGGAAGCACAAAACTTACCTAATGCTGCCTTCAAATTGAGATATCAACAATGATGATTTTTAACTCTAGATGAGGTCATTTTCGAATTGCCCTCCTGAACAATCAAATTACCACCAGGTGTGGTGTGGGACTCATATTGGGAAACACCGACTTACCTGAAATCAAAAGTTAGTCCAGTTTGGGCTGAGAAGTGAACGTAATACAAATTTTCGAAGGCCTGAGCCCCATTTGTCAGGAGAGAAGGTCTGAACTGCATAATGACCAGGCACAAATTCATGCCTTGATTCAGATCTATTTTCCTGGTGAAGGAAATGCATGCCAACCGGGCAAGTCAACTTCGCTATCTCTCTTTCATATCCAAACTTGATATAATATAATTTTCTCGTGCCTAGTGGCACACAGTTCTGACCTTCTCACCTGTAAACATATCACTCCTCAGCCCAAACGGACCAACTGTTAATTTCAGGTAAGTTGACTTTGCTGCCTCTCTTTCCTATCTAAATGTGTTATTTAACTTGACCTCATATATATATATATATATTGGGAACTTTTTAATTTGGTGACAAAGTGACATGGGATCATGCATAGTGAGGAAAGATAAAAATAAATAGGAGAAGGTTTATGTGAAAGCATATGGTTGGGTGTAGAATTATACACTTAGAAAAGCATATGTCCTAAGCTAGGAGAAGTTCACAATTCTACACCTGAGCATATGCTTTCACATAGTGTATTCCATCCTTTCTCCTATTTATTTCTATTTTTCCTCACTCTTTCTCTAAAGTTCTGCACGTCTATTTATGCCTTTTCGACAATGCCCTTTGTAGCAAGTATTGATTGAAACCCCTTTCGGAAAGGGATGGGAGCACACTTGTGAGTGGGGGTGGATGGGCGTTACATAAAAATAATATGAAAACAACTGAGATTCTAATTAAATCTGGGGATATGGATGTTGCTGAGTTTAATTATGACATTCAACTTGCTGTTTAACCCCCAGTGTGGAAGTGGAAATTTTCAATCATTTTAAAATGGCTGATATTTTTATTGAAGGAAAATTTTTAAGGGTCGATGAGATAGCGTTTTTGCAGATTTTTTTGTGTATAATTTCAACCCCTTCTGGCATGGGAGGTGAACATCTTGTGGGATAGGGTGGAGGGGCATATAATAAAAGTAATGCAAAAACAACCAAGCTTGGAGGTAGTTTAGTTTCATTATGCCAGCCTATGGGAACCCAGTTAGTTATATACATATATGCCTGGCTGGCACGCAATTCAGACCTTCCTTACTGACAAAGGGGACTCAGGCCCTCAAAAATTTGAATTATTTCCACTCCTCAGTTTCACTGGACCAACTATTTATTTCAGATAAGTCGACTTTGTTGTCTCTCTTTCCCATCTAAATGTGTTTTATAATGCAATATATAAATATTTAATATCTCTGAAATCAGTGTATGAATCAAATAAAATTATTAGATTCAACCATAGTAAGTAACAAATGAGAAAAACAATTCAGTTAGATGTAGTTTAAGTATGGAAATAATTAATTAGAAATACTTCATATACTATGTAATTTTAAATTATTTCAAAATGTGTTTGTTGGTAACAGCAACACATGGACGTTTTTGATATTCAGTGATATTGAAAGAAATAGCTAAAAGTACAGCAAGAGGAGAAATAGTTATTTTGATAAAAGGAATTGTCTTATGACAGATCATTTTATAACAAAGCAAACTTAATGTGCCAAATTTTAAGAAAGGGCTGCCTTATGTAGTGCTCAAAGTTGGAAGTGAAGTCTTTGTGAGTCCTGAGAAATAAATATTTTCTGTGCTAAATAAATATTTTTCGATCCTCATACTTATATATTTAAGATCTACTGCAAAGCTTTTCATGTGTGCATTATGGTACTTAACTCTTTGGTGTATCAATAAATGGTTTATAGTAAAATAAAGTTTAATTACTTCACTATTGAGATTAACTGATACTCATTCACTAAAGTATTTAGAATCCTATTGTTGTGTTGAGAGGGAATCATGTATCACACCATAATGTATTGAACACACGTGCAGATAGACTTGGAATACATGAAACTTTAATACATATAACACAAACATGAACGATAAGACACTACAAGAAGCAAAGCTTGTACACTGGTAAATATACGCCTTGTAAATTCAATGTGGGTAGTTTGCAAAGTATTCAATATTTATCTCAACACAATCTTTAAATTACAGCTAATGCTCACAATTTATTATAGCTTATTGCTTTCTTCTGTAAATTAAAATCACTATCCAAAAAAATTACTGATACAAATTACTTTATTAATGTCTCTCAAACATATCCAGAAACTTTCTTTCAGAATTGATTTGATTTAGTTGATATATCTTAAGTATTAGTTATTTTTGGAAAATATTGACATAAATATAATATTTAATCTTTTTTGTATGTGTGTGTCCATCAATAAAATATGCTGTTGGAAAAACTTTAATATACTTTAATAAATATAATATTTGCAACTTAATTAAGGTCAAATTAAGTGTTGTTTATTTAATGATTTTATCATATTCCATGAAATTTAAAGAACTTTCAGGTATTGTCATCTAATTAAATTATTGCTCATCAGAAAAAGAAGAATTATGCTCATTAATTTTATTTAAATAGTTAATTTTGGTATTAATTAATGTTCAGAAATTGTTGTATGGCTATATTTTAACAAGTTAATTAAATTGAAGCACATTCAAATGATATTATAACTTACGAATAGGATTAAGTAATTTCAAGGCAGTAACTCAACAAAAAACTAACTAAATATATTTTATTATCATTGTGTGTCTTCTCTATTCTACAGTTTGTAATGAAGTCTACAAAAATTTAAATAATAATATTTGTTTTTAAAATTGCATTCCTACTTCTTCTTTCACTAAACACACTGTTACTAAACTACTTTTTATTTTACAAATATTTATTATAAGTTCAATTATGCATGAGACCATTTGCTGATGCATGTGAAAATAATTTTTCATTATTTATATATTTTAAGTCTTCAAAATATCTGCTTTACAGCAGATATTGGTGAGGAGATGGACATGGTGCTTTAACTGTGATGTTTCACCTTCAGCTGTCACAGGTTTGATTTCCCGTTAAGGCATGCATATTTGCCAGTTTATTCTGTCAGTTCATGCCACTAATCATTTGCAATGAAGTTTAGTCAAAAAACAGTCTTAATTAATTTTTGACAGAATGACAGCCTCCCTACTAAACCTAAGCAGAGGACATTGTAGATGTCAGTGTGTATGCTTGGTGCACTTATATTAACATTATTTTGCTATGTGCCAATTATATCATCTCCCTGTGTACAAGTGGTTAACAAACGCTGCTATGAAAAAGATATAAGAAATTAATATTTATAGAAATTTCTTCAATTAGATGTTCAAAACATAATTTTTATCTTGACAGATGACTATTTTTATATAATTTTATCATTGCAATTTTCTTTATCAAGTACTGCATTTGATTGCAGTAATTATGTTATAAAGAATTTTGTAGGTGTTGTTTGATTTTTCTAGTTCCCATTTTGTTAATTATGTTAAACTATGAATAGTTTAGTGGTACAGTAATAAATTAATAGTGGTATTCTAATTGCTCTATCTAATCACATGAGATAAAACTATTTCATATCCAAAAAATTACATTATTCTTTCCCATATTCCTTGTAATATACAATCATCATACAACCAATAAACTTCTTATCCTTGCAATAAATTACATAATTTATTTGTTCTTAAAAATTTTAAACCTAAGTGACTAACAATAACTTAAATACAAAATAAGTTTTCTTCATAAATTTATCTCAGGTAATTATGTTCCATTAAATTCAAAATATACTTACCTCAATTCAAAAATCTTCAGTATATATATATTTTTTTAAAATTTTAGTATTTAAAGTTTCACAACAAAGTGAATATTCATTTGACATCTTAGCCTTATCATGGTTTATTTAATACCAAATTACACAACTTTTTCTATAATAGTGCAATAGTATTTGACTTGAATACCACTGAGTTTCTTCCAACTTAATTAAGGCTTGAATTTCCATTGTCTTTAAGTATTCTTTAGCATGTAGCCTACATAATTACTTTGCGTGCTTGAAAGGATTATTGGCTTGGCATGCTGGTCTACTTTTGGTTTTATGATGTAAATATATAATGATTTGTAAGGATAAGAAAGAGAGTTGGAGACTGTGGCTCCCCAAGTGTCAAAATATAAGTGCTCAATATGGCGAACTCGGTGAACTTTTTGAGGTAACATCCTTTTTATTACCAAGCAGATTCATAGATTTTTTAAAAAATTTGACCAATCTGGAGGAAATAAGACTGGCAAATGAGCCAACAATTTACAAAGAAAGGAAAATTTATAATCACATACACAAGCTTGCAGTTAGAGAAAAGCAAGTAAAGTTGTTTTACTTTCGGACTTAAGGAATTTTAACAGCAGGAATTTATCTTCATTTCAATTGCTTTTAATAACTGTTAATACTAAAGAATATCATGTCTGGAGCTTTTATCCTTAATAAGACATATTTGATGGAAAGTACTAAAAAATGAAATTGAGCAGCAGATGAATTAGGGTGTTAAGATAATTTGTAGCAATGGTCTACACCATGTAGCCAAAGCTGAGGGCATTAGTGGACCATGTTTTGTTATTTTGATATGTTGCAGTAGTTGCCAGTGATCTTGGGAAGTTGTTTATTTTTAAGTACAAGAAAAAGTTTGTAAGTTAGTTGGTGGAGTTTGAGGCAGTGCATCTATTAAAAAAGAAAGAACGTTATAAGGGGGTTTCTGTAAGGTATATGGTTTGTTAGGGATGATTAGTAGGCAAAGAGAACATGATATTTGAATCTACCACATGCATGGAACCATATTTTTGAAGGGAGTGGAAGTACATGGGTGTGTATTGTTTAGAGGCTATTTTTTGGCAGTTGATAAGGATTAAAAAGATGAATATTTTTAATTTTTGAATTGGATAGCAGTCCAGTGTTGGCTAAGGTTGAATGGAATTAAGTTTAGGAATTGATATTATTTTTATGATAAGAAATAAAATGTAAAATATCTGTGTTAAAATTTTAGTATTAGATAAATAAGTAGCCATTTAACACAAAAAATTTAGCATTTATTTTGTCTATTTGGCTATTTATTTATCAAATTAGTATTTTATATTTTTATGGTACTTGCAAGTTGAAATAAATCTCATGTACTGAGAATGCAATGGATTGACACGAGGACAGTTTAAAATTGAATACAGAATATAAAGTTATTATAATTATTATTACCGAAATTAAAGTTTTGTACAAAATACTTTTGTTAGTAAATGATAGTGACATGTTGCCTCTTCTGTATTGACTTAAGGTTATATGTATGCATATATATATATATATATATATATTAAAAGGATATATGCTGTGTCTTACTTTGTATTACTTCTATTTTCAGGGTTTTTCAATAACAAACATTTCTCTAGTTACTGAAATGACAGATTCATTCAATTTTTTTGTCAGAATATTTTAGTATAGTGACCGAAATTTATAAATTTGGAAACAATTTGAAATCTGTTTTATTTACAAGCCTATATATGTGAATAAACATGATGAACTCAAACAATGGTGTTGTGTTAATTGATGAATTAATTACATTTTGATTATTTTTCTGCATGACTTAAGTTGTGCATTACTTTGATAAATGTTTAAATCTATTTTGACATTCATGCCATACTCAGCTGAACAGTTCTTGTATAACTGCTATTCCTTTCAGCATAACTAAAGTTACTTATGAGCAAGAAATTATCAGAGTTACATAGCATATTACTGGTGTATAAATATATAGTCGTAAGATTTCCAAAGATAACAAATTTTATTAAATTATTTTACAAAGTCTGTCATTAAAAATTATGTTCCTTATCACATTAAATCTTTATCTAGTATACTGATATTCAATCATTTTCATTCTCATCAGATTGAGATTTTTTCCCTAACTGTATTTCACATTTTCTCCTTGAAATTAAATTCACATAACGATAACACAAAGTTCATATTTAATCATATTTTTCAGGTAATATGTATGGTGGAGTAGCAACTCCACTTGCACTACTTCATCAAATGCATCAAGGAGGAGGAGGTGATTCTAATGTGCATTCAACAAAGAAGCAACAAAATCGAACAGTGGTTGGTGAAGGTTATTCAGCAAGAAATACATCACGGTTACCTCCATTACGTGAATCTAGCATGGGTGGTGGTCAAGGAGGTGGAGAATGTGAACCTCTTCTCCCATCATCAAGTGGTGCAGCCCTCAAAATAGTACCTCGGCAAGGAAAGAAATCAAGGACAAGTAATCTAGATGATATTGGAAATCTTCCTCCTCCCCCTCTTCCTCCACATAACAAAACATTTCAACAGTCTGTTACGACATCTTCAAAGACAGCCCAAAGACCAGCAGAGGTAACACGATATACGCCCCCTTGGCCTCGGGGAGGAGGAGGATCTGTAGGAACAAGTGAAGTGTCGAGGCATACAAATATTAACAGTATTACTAATACCAGTGCTTCAGGCAGAACAGGGAATCATCAATCTAAAGACAACAATTTATCTAATACCAAACCATACCTGAAACCACTTCCTAAGCCTCCAACCAAGGAAATCTTGGGTAGTCGATCACATCACAATAATAAGATAGGTCCTCCACCTCAACCACCTCCATATAACCATCAATTGCGTTACAGAGCAGAAGAAGCTGCTATTCGAACAAAATTACGAAATAATCCACTGCAGAGACACTATTCTGATGAAAGTCTTCAAGGGGCAGGAAGCTTTGGACTATATTTTTCTAGTCCTCATCAGCAGCAACATCGTATACATTCTTCAGCAGATGAAATTAGTTCACTGAACCACTCACCAAGCATCAGCTCATCAGATGAAAGTTATAGTCGCACCACAGATGCTGATGCTTCCCCTTCCCCATCTCCTCCTCTCCATGCTGAAACTTCTGCTCAACAATGGTTATATCCTTCTGATATCCAAGTCGATCCATCTTCGTCATTAGAAAATTCACCAAGGGCTTCCATGGATTACATTCCACCTCAGTGTTTTGTACCTAATAACAGTGTTAATATTGGACTTAACCATAATAATAACTCTGTGCCAGGAAAATCTCCTACTGCTCCACCAATGCATGAAGTACCCATATCTCATAATCTTTCATCATCTCGCAGTTTTTCTCCATCTAGCCATCAGATGAACACTAAGTCAGGTAGGAACACTTCATCTAGCAATGGAGGAGTTAATCAAAGTAGTAAAAGAGACTGGAGCCTTTCCCCTGGAAGACACCGGATGGATAACAGTAGTTCAACTAGTAACTCTCGAAGGAGCAATAAATCATCTGTTGCTACAAACACAGAAAATCTTCCCCCAGCAACCCTCCTGGCCTTAGCTGCAGCATGTAATACGATGGATTCTTCATCTTGCTGTAGTCCTTTGCCTTTAGGTACAGATGGACAAGAATCATACCGTGGTGATAGTTGTGGAAGTTTTGAGTACATTGGACATCGAAATCAGCGTTATGTGATGTCAGACAAACATGGTGCTAATAGTCATTCTTGTGGTACAAATGGGCGATCTTCAAGTAAAGGTATTAGACAGAACCACAGTTTAGATAAAAAAGTTGGTTCTCTAAATAGTGGAAAAAGTGATAGTGTGTCAGTGACAAGAGAAGATAGTGTACAATCTAAAAGTAGTGTAGTTCATTCAAAACAGTCACCTATTGTAGATAGTCTTAATAATAGGGAATCTGTTATGGGTTATGCAGATGATGAAGATGATGTTTCACATTTAACATCTGCAAGTGAAAAATCATCTAAAAAGGATGGGTCTAGTCAAACTGATAGGAAAGATATGGGACATAAAAGTAACCGTCATCACAGTACATCTTCATCTGTATGTACAAAAAAGAGTGACACACATTCTCCAATCTCCTCATTACAAGGTGTAAGTGGTAAACTTTCCTCTGCAGCTCCTATTTCCAAGTACCACCATCACCATGGTAATATAGATACAGCAGCCAAACTTCCTAATTTTGAACGTGAAATTCAAAAACTCCTTGATGAACAAAACCTCTTGAAGAATATTCCACCAAAAAGTGAAAAAACTCATCAAAATAAAGAAATAATATCTTTAGAAGAACTGAAAAATGTTAATCAGGTTTTAGCAGAACTGGGTCACTCAAGTTACCTCGAGAGGGATGCTATGGTTCTTGGAAGGTACGTAATAAATCAGGCTGATCTTGCTGTTTGTAACAATAACAATCCTAGTGGTCAGCCACAACAAGAACAAGTAGGTCTTGCTGCTATACAAGAATTAGCGAGGAAACAACAGGATGAATTGAACAACATTATGGACTCCAATGACAATTCTCGCAGTTGTCTAGTAGGTAATAAGTTTGGGATGCAGGACTGTTCATCTCTTCAGCGGGCAAGCAGCAAGGAAGGTTCACTCAAACGGGGAAGAAATGGTACTCCACCAATAGAATGTGAAACCATGCAAGATGCTGTGAAATTCCAGAGAAAAGTGTCAGTGTCTGCAAGTCCTGTTCCATCTGGTTGCAAAATTCCATTGGTGATTCCAGGAAATAACTTGGGATCCTGTGCTTTATCTGAGAGTAAAGATAGTTACCAAGGGGTTCGACGTAATCCCAGTTTCAGGTAGGCTCCATCTAAATAAATTCCGAAATGGAAGCAATTTGTACATTAACATAATCACTAACGAACCACTTGTGTTAAAAAAAACTGCATTTAAAATTATTACTTATTAACTCATAGTATAGAAAAACAACTAGAAAACTAATAAGGCACCAACCCACATTTCATGTAGATATTTTAATTTTGAACTCAATTTAATGCTTACTCTTTCATATTAACAAAATGCATACATTACTACTGCATGATTATGTATTTTCATTACTTTGCTTTGTGTGAAATAGTACTCATAGATCTAGGTAACTAACTAAGTCATATTTACTGTGTTCCAAATTATTATTATTGTCACATCTCTTGGCAATACTATAAACAACTTTAACACATTTTAGATGCTGCTTTAAAGTATATTAAGAACAGTTTCTGTATGTTATAGTTTTCACATTATAAAATTTTATCATTGTTATTTTGTGCTTATTAAGATTCAACATGTTGACAAATCAGAAATGCATAAAATGCTTAATGAATAACGATATGATCAAATATGTGGAAGTAATATGCTGATTACTGTAAGGCCTTAAGTGCAATCTGCTCAAGTTTTCTGTGTTTCTTCTTCTCAACAAAATGTTGGTGTGATGTGGATTTCTGATTATCAAATTATTAGCTGTAATAAATCCTTAAGAGTCAAGGATGACTACAACCACTGTTTTGCCATCTGGCATTAACTTTCTATTTGAAACATAAGCAATTTGCTACTTTTTCATAAATAGGATTCAGGAAAGCAACTTTAAGTTATGAAAACATATTTTAGTTCTTATTCACTTCTTATTGCTACAAACCTTGATATAATGGACAGATGATATTGAGATTGTTGGTTTTAGGAACTGTTTTTTCCCTCATCAAAGAGCATTTGCATCTAATGATAATATTGAAATATACTCTTCTTCAACAAAGGATGAAAGAGAAAACAAATGTTATTTTAATAGTACAACCCTTTGCTTCTCTAATCTATTGGTCATTATAAACATTTCCCAATTTACAGCAATAACTTTGTACTAATCCAAATTCTAAGTTTAAAATTATTTCATTAATACATTTGAATTTCCTAAGGAAGGGTGCTTACTGCCTTTTCAACACTTTGAAACTTATAAGATGAGTTAAGTGAATGTTTTAATGTGTTTATATGGATTTAATAACATGTGAAATTAAAATTTCACATATTCCTTGCATAAATCATGCATGTACATAATGTTAGTAATACATAAAAAGAATTACTCAACTACTTTAAATATGTTTATTTATGTATTTATTTAAAGGAAATTTCTCCTTAAACCCTGATTAATTAACATCAAGTGAAATAGAAATGTAACAATAATGCTTGTCTATACTCCTACATGTTCCATTGTTTGACCTTAAATGTATGTGCCTACTAAAGCACATGTAGTTTTGAGCTGATACAGGCATGTTTTGTCTTTGAAGACTATTTAATTAAATTGGATTCTTCAAGCCCATATTTTTTGTATTACTGCATAAATTATTTGTTAACCTTATTTTATTAAAACTTCTTACTCGAAGCATGCTTAAAGAACTCACTTTCCTTAAAAATAAAACTCTTGCATTACTATTTCATGTAATGTGCATGTTCTCAATTAATATTAAAAGTAAAAACGTTATAGCATTCATTAATCAGTTATATATAATCCAACATACTATGTTACAACTACCTACATGTATTTATCATTATTAATTTGTACATCATATTTATGAATTGATGAGTCGGTATTTGATGAAGAAGTTAATCTCATTGTTAATGTGATAACATCTGGAATTACTAATATTTTGCACACAATACTTTATATATATATATTTAATACTTTTTTTATCACTATTAATTCTACTGCCTTTTAATGTATTTCACACATCAGAAAGTATGTAAAAGTGTTTTTTTCTTTACAAATAAGCCTTAGAAATAATCATCAGAGCATATTATCATCTGACTCTATTGAACTCCTCATTCCAAAAACCCAAGAACGCCCATCTTCTTCCTGCTCTTAAAAGTCCATAAACCTGGTGTACCATGTCACCTAATTGTCACTGGCTACAACTCCCGCCACGAGGATTTAGGTTTTGATACATGAATACCTTCAACAAATAGTGAAGAAAGTACCTTCTTTCACCCAAGACAAACCATTTCCTCCACTACCTCGATTAATAATCCACCCAATACCCTAATAGTTACCTTTTACGCTAACATCCCCCATGCTAATGGCCTTGCAGTACTTGAATATTTCTTGTCTCACAGGTCACCAAATTCCATCCCTACCACTAATTATCTGATTTCCCTCACCCGGCTTATCCTCACCAGGAATTACTTTCCTTTCCAAGATAATATCTACTATCAAATAAGTAGACAGTGCCCTTCTATGTCAACCTGCTCATGTTACTCCTGGTCAGAACCTCCTAAATTCCTCCCAATTGAAACCCTTAACCTGGTTGTGGTTCATATATGACATCTTCATGCTATGAACCTGTAGACCAGACTCCCTATCTAAATTCGTCTGAACCCTAAACTCTAAATAACCCATTTAGTACACATGGAACAACTCACCAATCAACATGATCCCTTGATCCCAAAATCCCACTAAGAAAGTCATATACAAAATTAAAAAAAACATCACCTGCCTCTCCTCCCATATCATCTACTAAACAAATTGCAGACTGTGCCCTAAATTCTACATTGACCAGACCAAAATACCTCTCTCTGAGCACATAATCAACCACTGCTGTAGTGTCAAACTTTAAAAAAACAATTTCCAATAGCTACTCATGCCCAGAGCTATAACATGAACAATTTTGACATTAACCCTCTTTAAAGTCCTTCCCACTATATGTCAATGTTCAGTCCTACTGTCCTTGAGGAAGGAAGCATGTTATGTTGGGTTTTATGAGTAATAACTCCTATTATATTAGTTTTTATGGGTTTTTATTAGCAGAACACGTTCAGCGAAACGTAACACACAATCACAACTACAACAAGAGATATATATATAGCAACAACAATGTACAGTCAAAGACTACATATGAAACTATTCCACTTTCACAATACTACCACAATGACAATTATTCAATGATATTAAAATATTCATCACCCCTCTGTAATTGTCATTGTCCTCGATCAATTGTTCCTTCTTCTAGATTTACAACAGAAAAAACTTATTTAAGTGACTATTTGTTTTTTAAATTGTTGAAATTTAGTAGAATTCAAAGGTTTTGTGAGTAAATCAGCTATTTGTGAATTTGTTGCACAGTAATTAAGTTTTAAATCATTGTTATCAACCTTTTCTTTTATATAATGAAACCTAACGTCTATGTGTTTAGATTTACGATTCAAAGTTCCATTATTCACAAGGCTTATGGCACTCTGATTGTCAACGTTGAGTGTCACATTGGTTGGCTGTCCACTCAGTTCTTCAAGAAAACTCTTCAAAAACATCAAGGTTTTTGTAGCTTCGGCAGCAGCGATGTACTCCGCTTCAGTTGTTGATGTTGCAACAATAGGCTGCCGTCTAGACGCCCAGGAGACAGGACCACCATTGTAGAATACAATGAAGCCTGTGGTACTTCTTCGGGTTTTCTCATCTCCGACATAATCAGCATCAGAATAACCAACAAGAACATTCTCCAAACTTTTGTTGCCCAAGAGATACGATATTCCCGTGTTCTTGGTCCCATTGATGTATCTCAAGGTTCTCTTTATGTTCATCAGGTCAGCATGGGTTGGTTTTTCCACATGACGTCCACATATTCCAGCGGCATGAGCCAGGTCAGGTCTCATTTTGGTTGATAGATATAAAATGCTTCCTACTGCCTCTCGGTAGGGAAATGTTATTTCCTTCCTCTCGATTGCTGGAACATGAGGATTTCCCACAACAAGAGGTGTTGACACTGGTTTTGAGTCACTCATATGATATTTGTCAACAACACAATTTGCATAATCTCCCTGCACCAATCTCAACTTCTGGTCAGAAATCTCAAAATTTATTCCTAAATAGTTGCTGGGATTTTCCTCAATGGTTATCTTGAACTCATTTTTCAAAGTTTCCAAAAAGTTCAGCATTTGTTTAGTATCAGACCCTGCAATTAATCCATCATCGACAAAAATTGACATAAATATAGAGCGGTTTGGGTTCACAAATACACATTGCTCAGTCTTAAGGCCAGTTAATTGATGTTTTTTTAAAAAAATTGTGATTCTCTTATTCCACTGAGCAGGAGCCTGGCGGAGACCATAGAGTGATTTTTGCAGCTTACAAATCTTTGTTCTATCTGAGTAACCTTCTGGTAGCTCCATGTACATCTCTTCTGTGATCGTACCATATAGAAAAGCAGTCTTCACATCAAATTTCATCAGTTTGTAATTTTGTTTTGCAGCATAGGCTATCATTGTTCTCAGGGCTTCAGTACTGACAACAGGACTAAAAACATCATTGTAGTCCACTCCAGCTTGCTGCTGACAGCCTCTAACTACAAGACGAGCTTTGAAACGCCCATCATCCTTCACTTTGAATACCCATCGACTTGTGAGAATTTTCTTGTTCTTCGCTTCAATGCGGTTGACGAGTTTCCAGGTTTCATTTTCTTTATGCGCCATCTTTTCTTCCTCTATAGCTTCTTTCCATCTAGCTGCATCGTCTCCAGAGATTGCCTCTTCATATGTCAGCATAACATAATCATTTAATTTCTCTGGTTTCTTTTTTATTCGCTTTCCTCTTCCTTGAACTTCATCATTTCTAGGTGTTATGTTTTCACCTGGTTCTTCAGGGATCGCAGTGTTCGTCTCATCTTCATCTTCTTCAGTTGATGCATCTGAGTTATCTTCATATTCAACAGTATGGCCTTCATTATTTGGAATTTCTTTTCCATCATCTCCAGTGCTTAAAGACAGTAATGACTTTCTTTTAACTTCGTCTGAGATATATAGTTCATTGGTAAATGTAACATCACGTGAGATTATTATAATCTTCTTGATTGGGTCCCACAGTCTATAACCTTTTGTTCCATACCCGACAAAAACACATTTTTGAGAACGTTTGTCAAGTTTATTTAAGTATCCAAGTTTTCTTGCATAAGCTATTGAACCAAATAGTTTAAGATTGGAAAGATTAGGTTTTCCACTTAACCATTTTTCAGCTGGTGTGCAATCCAAACATGATGTCGGACTTCTATTCAACAAATACGTTGAAGTATAGAGAGCTTCTCCCCAAAGTGACATATCGAGGTTGGATTCGAACAATAGTGCTAGAGTCTTTTCCATCAGTGTCCGATTGAGGCGCTCTGCACGAGCATTGAGCTGCGGTGTGTGTGAAATCGTGTAGTCCAGCACTATCCCGTTCTCTTTGCAATAATTTTTCCAACTGTTTGAAGTATATTCTCCTCCGTTGTCTGAACGGATTTTGTAGACCTTGGAGTCCCAGTATCGTTCTGCTTCTTTGATATATTCCTTCAGAGCATTCACTGCCTCACTTTTCTTTGAAAGTAGGAAAACTTTGGTGAAGTGTGTACAGTCGTCAAGCACAGTCATGAAATACTTCTTCCCGTCCCACGTTTTACATCCGACTTCACAAAGGTCGGTGTGAATTAGTCTCAATGGGGTTTCTGCACGTTTTTCATTTTTTAGGAAAGGTTTCCTTACTTGCTTAGCTTGTTGACAGACATCACAGACCATTACGTCTAAAGAGCTGGAACTTATGTCAAACCCAATTGACATTTTGGAAAGCTTCTGCATGTTCTTTAAACTAAGATGTCCTAGTTTTTTATGCCAATCAAGTGGGGTCAGCACTTCAGAAGAAATATATGCACTTTGTTCAAAAATCGGCCGAATTTCTATAAGATACAAGCCTGACTTGTTCTTCTTTCCGGCAAGGACAACTTTATTATTCGTTGTAATGAGTACCTCATTGTCGGAAAACTTCACTTGGCCGCCGTTTTTAGTGATTGCTGGAACACTGAGCAAGTTCCTCTCAAGTCCGGGAATATAGAGAACATTTTTAAGGTCACAAATGGTTGTTACTATTTTACCGACACTTTTTGCTTCCAAACACTCGCCCTTTTTTGAAGTACGTACGACGCGGGAAATGCATTGCTTTTCAGTCAATAACTTTTCGTTCCCGACCATGTGCGAAGTAGCAGCTGAGTCCAAAACGAAAAACGTGTCCTTACTTTCACACGACAAAAGTGCACTTGTTTCCTCAACACTTAGGTAACTTACTTTGTTGTCACTGGTCGTAGTTCTATTGTTGAAACTTTTCTTCTTGAAAAAACATCTATTTTCCGGGTGATTTGTCTTCTTACAGAAAGTGCAAGTAGGGTACTTTTTAGGCATCTTTCTGTCATTGTTTTTGGGACAGTTCCGAATAAAATGTGATCTGGAATTACATCCATAACGTTTTAATTCGTCGGTTTTGAATGCAACGGAGTTATTTTCAGTAACTGAACAATAGCGCATTTCGTCCCTTATCAAACGTGCTTTGAGATTTTCCAATGTTTTTTCTTCCTTCGAAGTCGAATCCCAAGCGGTTGTAAAATGAGGCTGAAAAAACTTGGGTAAAGTTGACATAACGCGTGCGATGTGCATTTCGTCACTAATCTTCTCTGATGTAGCGTTTATCCTAACAACAATGTTTTCCAAAACACTCAGGTTTGTAGACATGTCTTTGTTGGAATCATATTCAAAGCGAAAAAATTCCTCCAAAAGTACGTTTTGTGCCTGGATTTGGTCCCTCATAAACAAACTCTCCAACTTCTTGTACATATCTGCAGCAGTGTTGCAATTTATTATGTGTATCTTAAATTTCTTATCAATCGTAAAAACAATTATTCTTTGGGCTTTAGCATCATCTTGCTCCCATCTTGATCTTTCTTTTTCTGTTGCCCCCTCAAGTTTCTTCTCGCCGAACACGACATACTCGATCGCCGATGCACGTAATAAAACACTTATATCAAACTTCCACATAGCGAAGCTGTTTTTATCAATTAATGTTTCCACAGCAGACAAGTCTGTGTCTTTCATCGACATTTCGGCACTTGTATGTTGTTTTTTTAGCCGCAAGGAAAGAGTTATTGTCGGTCAAAACTTACCACAAATATAAACTTGAGTAGAGGTTATGAACCGATCTTTCTAACACTCACGTATCCTAGTTTCGCGAACTTTTATTAATGCCTGGGCCCGTAACCTGTTGGGTTTTATGAGTAATAACTCCTATTATATTAGTTTTTATGGGTTTTTATTAGCAGAACACGTTCAGCGAAACGTAATACACAATCACAACTACAACAAGAGATATATATATAGCAACAACAATGTACAGTCAAAGACTACATATGAAACTATTCCACTTTCACAATACTACCACAATGACAATTATTCAATGATATTAAAATATTCATCATGTTAGACATGTTATTGCTAACTTTCAATTTAAGGTAAGTCAGTCTACATCCCTCTTTCCTATCCAATTGAATTAATGACATCACATTATCTTTACTTGCTTTCTTACATATAATTGAGAGCTGATGTCACCATATTAGACAGGCGATAGGTCTTCATCAGGAGAAGAGTGCCCTGTGTGCACACCAACAGCACAGTGTATATGTATAAAGGGTCTACCAATAAGAGTGTCAAACTTTAGACATTTACATTGCATATGCTTGAAATTATGTTTTTAAAAATTGTTATTTTATAAACACAAACTAAGAATTGCTCTTTAATATGTAATAAAGAAATATTTATTATTACATTTTTTATGTGTTATGTTATAATGTTGTGAAAAAAATGACACTTATATTTCATTATTTTCCCATCCGAGTGCATAACGGCTAAGTGTAAATGAAATGATTGTTACCAATATCATCTCATTTTAAAATTATTGCTATTAACTATTAATAATGCATAAAAAGAAATTAACCATTGTTTTTCAAAAACATTGTACTTGATCAGTAAATTTTACTGAAATATTAATATAATTTCTCAAAATATTTGTTTTATATTAATGTAATTTCTATTATTTCATGTCACAATAGAGATTATTAAACTATAAAATTTTGTAATAAGCTAAGTGATCACATATTTGAACTATATATAGAAAAGTGTACGATAATATTAAAATGCAATTATCTTTAAAGATCTACTTCACAAAAATATTTCAATTACATAAGACAAACTTTTAGAGTGATAAAAAGTGGGTTGGTGCACAAAATTACTATGTGGGATTAGTTTTTAATCCAAATCCAAATTTTTGTATACTCCTTTCTTGCTGCTTTCCCATATTCAAATCTGAATAGAAATGATAGATTAAGTAGCTTTATGAAAGATCATTATATTATATTAATACATTACAAAAATTTTGAAAGTCCGTCATGAAGAACTAAGTGATCAATGAGATTTTGCAGTAAAAAATGCTTATTTAAAAATTATCATAATTGATTTGAATACTAATTGTTTAAAATAATAACTGATTAATTTCATACTGCCATTGAGATTTCTTCTTGTCAAATGCTTTATGAAATTTTTCAGGTTTCTGTCAGGGGGTCTCCATTATTTATCCGAGAAATTTGAAGACTTCCTATGACATTTTCTTCAGATGAAGAGCTAAAAAGTATAATAATCAATTATTTAACTGCTTCCATTAAAGTGTCCATAGCCACATTTTTGCCTGATCTTTGACTTGATTTGTGCTGGTTTTTTTTCCTTTGTTAATATGTAATCTTATAACTGTGTTAAAACAAATTGTTTCTGATTTTCATATGAATGGATACATTCATCATCCATACACAAATCAAGTCAAGAAGCTAAAATAAGCAGCACAGTTTTGAGGGCATAACATTTTGTTTCATAAACGAAAAACTATGTTTCTTTGTCTTTAATGTATTATTGAAATTTGCTAAAAATTTGTTATTCCTGTAAGCTCTGTTCCTTCTTAGCAGCTAGTAGTGGCTTCTTGTGATAAATTAATTTATACAGAGTTACCATAAATTAATTTGTCATTGTATATTGCACATACAAAAACAAATGATATAAGGTAAATCAGCTGGATGCTGATCAAGAATATTTCCTGCTATGGACACTAAAATCCCTTTATACTCAAAATCATGTTTTTAGCTCTTCACTTGAAGACTGAAGAGATATCCATAAAATGTTGCTGCAAATGATGGGGACTATCTTTGGGAAAATATCTAAAATATCATACTGCTTTGTTGCAGTACTTTTATTGCTTTGCTACAAAATATATAAAGAATTACATATATGAAACTATATCTACTTCTTATGAATGTGTTACTTAATTTTAAATGTAAAGTTAACGTACATTTTAAAAGAGGGAACATATTTCAACAAATTCAAACAACTGAAGTACTCATAAGTATTGTTTTAGTTGCAAATCTTTTTTCAGGAATTGCAGCAAAGAAACAAGTGAATATGAGAATGTAGAGAGTGACCCATTAGATGAAGATTGCAAAAAGGAAAATGATGATATTTCTTCTTTTGAAAGAGAAGAAAAGAGGATCGCTGAAGAAGTCGAAAGACAGGTATTAGTGACTAGATTTAACAAAAATATGTTTGTGTATATTGTATACTTTATTAATTAATAAATGTTTATTTATTTGCATAGCCTGCTGATGATGATTTGGTAAGTTCAATCTTATAATGATGATTCATAAACTATGCCAGCTAGTTTGTTATTATTATCATTTGTTGATAATTATCCTGTGCCAATCATTCTTATATGAAAAGTGTTTGGCATTGTTTCACCAATAATTTTCTGATTATTCAAATAGGTAAAAGGTATCATCATCCTTTGCATATTTTATTATTTTGTCCAATGAGGTTTAATTTTTATCAAAGAATGATTACCATTATAACATGAATCTTGTACATTCATGAAAAAATCATGCTACAACACCACACGTCAGAAGTTCACATTTCCTTATTTTTAATGTAGGCCTCACCTGAAGTTTATTTCCCATGCAAGTTCATTGCCAACATTATTGCATTATATTTTCCAAACAGCTGTGTATATATTCAGTCAGTCATCTCTTATTTAGTTGTTGTTTTTAAGGCTACTAAAAATGTGTCCTTTTAATTTCATTAATAATGTAGAGAAAAATAAATGGCAACTGGACTGAGGTGATGAGAAGATTGGGGGGAAAAGCATGTTTGTAGTAAAATGTTAAAGATTTGCAGTACTTTTGATCATAGTATAACAAACCAATTTTCATTTTTTCCTCACAATAAAATCCTTTAATGCCTATATTTATTACCATATGTTTAGATACTATTTTTTCTTTATTTATTCATTGTATTCTTAAATCACTATTTGCGTCATACTTAATTGCCTTTATTATATGTGTCTTATTCCTTTTAAATGTTTCTGATATTCTTTAATTGCAGAGTGTCACAGTGAGTCATAACACAAAAAACTTTAATGTTAAACTTGTCAGGCTTTTTACAATTACCTTTAAGGTATTTAAGTTAAATTGAGAGATTTATTAAATTATTTTTTGATTAATTTCAACTGAATTTTAAAAAAATTACAAAAAGACTTAAAATATGGTGCACTTTATAGCATATCTTTTTCTTGAGGTTATTTTGCAGAGAAATAATTGGTACGGGATATTTACAAATTTCCGTGTCAATTTTTACATTGAAAGTTCTTATCTGGCATTGTTGATTATTGATGTTGACTGCCTGTTGTATGTGGCTTCTTAACTGTTGTTGCTGCCCCACTGCTGCATAACCAAAGTAGTTTACATTTTTTAATATATTTATAGTTTTAAGATAATTTGCATAAATATGGAATAAAAAATAGATATGTTATTGCTTTAAAGTTTAACAATAATTTTCTATTTGTTAAACACAAATCAAATGAAACATTACATTTTACCTTAGGCTCTGAAGATTACATATCAGATATATTAATATACATTAATTTGGTTAATTGAGTACCAGTCATCTATGTAATATTCCATATTTTTAAAGGAAGCAGAAGTCAAGCGTATTCTGGAGGCCAGTGGTGTTGGAGGAGAAGCAAGCCAGTCTGAATGGAGTGAGGATGATGATGATGATGGAGGAGCTGCATCAGAACCATTATTAGCTGATCGTGAATCTACCGGTTATACTACTGATGATCCTGCTTTGGAGAACATTTCAATGTTGAATGAAACTGGGCTTACTGATGCAGAAGGTTTAGAAACATTTTATTAATTAGTTTTGTATTATATTTTTAATATGCATAGTAATATTTCATAAATATGTATCTCAGAATAGAAACTCATAATATTCCAGAAGACTTGCAATATTTTAATTCCTTCAGCTTAGAGAAAATGAATATAAGTAATAAGTAAAATAAATATATCTAAATTTGCAACTGTTAAAACTCCTTTGTTAATTGTTTGGGAGCAAAATGTATCTATATGCAAGGAAAATCACACATTGTTCATTACAATAGCCAAAATTATTTTTGTCAGATATTTAATTTTTATGTATCATATGGTGGTAGTAAAATTCAGAATAATATCTAAAAACAGAATTGAGTTATATCAGTGAAACATAAGTTTTGACCATATCAAACACAATATTTATAGTAGAGACGAGTGACATTCAATTTTTAATTGAACTATTCTCAAGAAGAAAAAGTTCAGAGCAAAGTATAAGTATTAACTTATCACATCCTGTTTTATATATATGAATAAAAATTTACAATGAAAAACAAAAAAATATTAAGTGGTTAACAATTTTGAATACACCATAGTACCTGTGAAAGTAAAAATTAATGTATAATATTTATGAACAGTATTTTTCTGTTTGACTATTTTCAACTATATTTTAATGTTAACATAAACTATTACATTGCAATACAAATGAGGGAAACACTGATAGCAACAAAAATATATTATATATAAAGAAATATTTTACCCTAATTTCTTTGTTTTACATTTCATGTTTCATTAACAGCTTCTTATTTAAGAAAGAAAGCTAATTTTTTACTATTGATGATTTTCTTGTTTATGCAGGTGCTTTGAGTGATGTAAATTCAGTTTTTAATGACCTTGGTCATGATGCAGACATGGATGACAATACTAGCATGTCTTCACGGGCATCATCACGTATTTTTGATTCAGATGCAATGATGAGTCTAGATTCACTCAGTGTATTATATGACTCAGAATATGACAACTGTTATCGTACTGATGATGACATTAATGTATCTGATGCAGTTCCAGACCTTGATAGAATAGATTACTTTGCTGCTGTAACAACCGACACTGACATCAACTTGGCAAATATACGATCAATGTCTGAGAGTATTACAAGAAATTTTGGTCAACCAAGAAGTGAGACAGACCCTGACAGTGATGTTTAGGTAATATATATATTTAATTTATGAGTTTTTGTAATATTAATAACAAGTAAACTGGAATAATTACAGGTTTTCAGTTTTTCTGATACTTCAATCATAAAATAAGATACACTCATTAGGAAACCAAACATTAATGTTAACATTGAAATGTAAGCACTTAATCCAAAAGAACCATATGGTCCAAAACTTTATGAACTATTAAAAGTGAAATGTTTGACAAAATAATCTGAAATTCTGATACTCATTAGCTCTGAGACATTAAGCCCATACATTTACGAATATATTATATTATTTTTACCCTAATTTCAGATGTTTCTTATCCTGGCTTAAAATGATAACAGATCAATAAAAATAAAGAATAAAATATGTAATAAAAGTAAAACATAATATTTAAAATAATAAAACAATTGATGACCTTATACAGATACTTTTTATTTATATTGTAATGATGTTTTGATACCTTTGTATCTTCTTCAGATATTTTCCTAAAGAGGAGGTATTTACAAATGATTAGTTTTACTAAATTAATGTAATAAACTAGTTTTGAAAGATAGTCCATCCAAGGCACACAATTCACTTGATGCTAACAAGATTGTAACAAGGCTGAACAACAGGCTGTAGCTTTGAGAGTGTGATCTGATATCTGGAGATTTAGTAATACCAGTCCTGTGACCTTGGGGGTTTCCCCATGCTGTAAGATGAACACCCCTCAGTAACGTTGATAAATAACTTATGAGTAAATAAATTGTAATACTGATTTACAGAAAAAACAACTTATAGGTACAGTTTATATTTACAAAACAGAATAAACCATTTAGAAAAATACGGAGTTGTAAACATTGCTTAACTTAATTGTGTCATTGTGCGAATTGAGTGTGTGTTTAGTACTTTTTATATGTATCATTTCAGATAGGTTCAGTTTATATACATATGGGTCAACATTTAGCAGCTCAATATTATCTCTATTAAATTCATGATTTTTCTCTAATCTATGGTTTGCATTGTGGTTGGCCTGCATAAAGTAATCAATTGTTTTATTAATTCAAAAACAGACATTAATTTAAAACATATTTAAACACTACATACACACACACACGCACGCACACACACATGTGCCACATATGGATAGGAAAGTGAGTGAATCAACTTACCTTTAATCATCAGTTGGTCAAGTCACACTTTGCAGAAATAAATAACTAATTTTTCTAGGACCATACTGGGTGGATATAGACAATCTTATTGGGTTTTAAGAGGAGGAATGGATAAAGAAGAGGAATTGAAGGATTAGAAGCATCCACTAAGGAATAATTACAATGTAGGAAATGTCACATAGGAACATGGATAGTGAGAAAAGATAGAAATAAATTTGATAAAGGTGGGAATCTTCTTTATGTGAATGCTTAGAATTGCACACAAAGAAAAGCATATGTTCAATGCAAGGAGAAGGAAGGAAGGGCTAGAAGCCCAGTATGGTACTTGACCCAGGGACTGTAATAGTTCAGGCGTCTGTGTCCTGAGCAGAATACGTGAGTTCAACTCCTGCCCTGGTTGAATATTTTCAGTCTTTCCTTCACTCTGACTCTCCTTACAGCCTCATCAGATACTGAACTCCATCATAGGTAACTTTTCCTTACAACACATCTTACAGTCTATGCAAAGTCATGGACTCAACATCCTTTATTATTATTATTATTATTATTATGGTCATTGCTGCAGTAGTTGTAATATAATAATTGTTATATTGACCTATTTAACCAGTTCCCCATTCTCATTCATTTACTTTTTAACTTCCTTTCCTTTTCTGTACTTTTTGATTTTCACTCTGATGTTTATGTATTTTTCCATTGTTGTGAACTTTCCTTGAGAGGAAGACAGAGAGTTGTTGGCTTTGTTGGGTGTTGATTGTTGTTGTCTAACAGCTGATACACCTTTGTTTAAATTTATCAGTTATATATATATATATATATATATATAAACATATATATATATATATATATATATATATATATACTTATATAGGAACATGGATAGTGAGAAAAGATAGAAATAAATTTGATCATATGAAATTACCAAAACAATTATTTATATGCAATTTATTTCTCGAGCAATCAGAGATGTACATTTCTACAGGGAGTGCTCATTGCTTCTTGAAGACACACTTCATGTACAATACTTTTTACGTTCCATGGTTTTGAGCTCTATCCCCGATGAGGCCTATATATACATAATTTAATCTATTCAGTTTATATTTGAATATTTATCTTATTTATCTGTGGCTGTCATTTTTGTATTCAATTTTTTTTTATTTCATGCAGAAATGTGACGTTTGTGATTACAACACCAATGTATCATCACACTGCATAACAGTCCATAATAGCTGACTTTTGGAAGAGGAAGTGAGTTGCCTTTGTTGGAATTCAGTGTAAAGATGCTACATAAACACAAAATAAATGAAGGAAAGATATACTATATAAATTTTAAATTATGTGTTAATAACATTTCTGAGTGATATGATCTTTTAAGTGTCAATTTATTTTATATTGTGAAGACTGTGAGAATAAAAGTAGTCGAAATTGCAAATTGTTCTCTTGAATCCTTTATAACATATACAATGTGAATTTTAATTTGGTGTTAATATAATTTATAAATCATAAAACATCAGAGCTTTTGCACATATTTGTACATATTTTCATATTTTTTATTGTTGAAACATTGACTAATTAGCTTACTCTCACACAATATATATGTGATTAAGTGATGTATATAACTATATGTATGTGTCATTTTAAAGTATTAATAAATTCTTATTTATCTTTTTTTCGAATTCAGCTTTATCTAATCTATGTATTAATCTTTTCTTGTTTATATTATTGTAAATGTAACTGAAAGTTTGTAATTATGCATATGTTATGTTATATCAAGGTCATGTATACATTAATCTGTAATTTTGTTTTAACTAAATCACATTGATAAAATTCTAAATCTTGTTCATAATATAAACTTATAATATATTTGTTAATACATATACTTGTATTTATCCTTCAATATTCAACCACTTTAAAAATGGTACAAAATGTAAATTACTCTGTTATTGTTAATACTTTGTACGTGTGCAATTTGAACTTTCGACTACTTCAGTAGTATTTTATCTTGTTCTCTAAGACTGCAAAATGATTTGTATAAGACAATAAAGTGATATTGTTGAGTGAAGTTGCACAGTGGTATATCATGTTGCGACTCCAAGTCCTGTTTTTTAATCTCCATATCCTTCTTGAAATGTTCATTTTGATCATTATAGTTATTATATTTTTATCAAGTTTCAGTATGTTGATTTAATATTTGTTTATTCCTCTTAAATTGACAAAAGGAAACATTTTAGTATTTCAGGTTGATTATCATTCCATTTTTATATTATTATTGCTACCCAAATTTTCAACAGCATTCTTGAAGTGAATAATAAAATGTAACATCCCCATTTGAAATATATACATACATTTTAAAAAATTGTGTTAGCATCACATTTTGGTAACTTCAACTGTAGAGAAAATCAGATGTCAGTGTTAACACTTATGCAATAATTTAAAGATTTATTTACTAACTTAATTTCTTAATATATGTATTATTCTAACTTTTACCTTATATTGAGAGACCAGTGATTAGAAGGATATGGTCAATATTTTATTACTATAATGTTCTGTATAGGTGCCATGGACTAAGGAAAATCAAATAATTTTTTTACATAATAAGATAATATAGGCAAAATGAAGTTATTTGTTATAAATACCAAACAATGTTTCTGGAATAACTTTGTTCCTTTCTTCAGGTGATTAAAAAACATGAGCCAAGGGTGACACAAATGCACAATATAAAACTTCAGTTTGCTTTTGAGTTTGTATTGTGCAGTGTGCAGTTGTTACACTCTGGCTCTTGTGTTTTTTAATCTCCTGAAGAAATGAACAAATATTCCAGGAACATTTTGTGGTATTTACATCATAACTTAATTTGGTATTTCATTTGGCTGTATTATCTTATTTTAAAATTGATATATTATATTTTCATTTTTTACATATTTGCCAGCGAAACTGGTTTCTCATGAGCTATTATTCAGCTATTATTTCTGCAATATTTGAATTTCATATTAACAAAATGACAATACTATTACAAATATCCAAATTCCTAGCCATGAGTGAATTCTTTACATATTTAAGATGTTAATTCATAAAATTATGTATAGTAAACCTTGAAATTAGAAGTAACAAATTATTTAAATTACTGCTGACTATACCATACCATTAAAACATGAGTTTTGGCTTGTGGACACTTTCATATAGGTAGAGATTTTGTCTGTATGTATATTCACTCACATAATATTTTTTCGTTTACAACATTGATGGAAATTACTCATATCCATGTTTAATGAGTTAGTAGTATTATTGGTAGTAATATTTTTGTTTTCAAATGCCTCGCTCAAATATTTTTTAGTATTAAATTCAATTATATGATTAAAATTTTAAGTAAAATTTTGTCTTGTTTTAAAAAATAAGAATTATTATTATAATGGTGTATTTTAAACTATAACTTTCATCTGCAATATGAATAACATTGTGCATCAACATTCAACGTAGGTAAGAGAAATGTAATTAAGGTATTGGATCTTGGTGCATTAAGGCCTTATTGTCCTATCCTGTGCTAAATTTAATTGTATTCATGTTTTTGTAACGTAATAGTGTTGAAATATTTATATTTAGATGCTGGGATAGAGACTGAAATTATGTCTTCAGAAATAAAACAGGTAAAAATAGCAATATTGTAGCCAAGTAGAATTTTATACCTGTGTGGAAGTATCTTAAATTAAATATATACTGTTACATTCATATTCAGAAGTCAATATTGATTATCTTTTAATTCTACCAATGAGTATTAAATTATGTAACTTACATGATTTAAGCTTCTTTGTAACCAAAGAAATAACTTTCTTGATCATTTATTGCATCTAATGGGTAATTCTAGATTTTTATTTGGAAATTTATGAAAAACCTTATTAAAACTCTGAACATGGCACATGATTGGAGAATAAACTGAATTTAGATGGCAAACTTTTATAATATGTATATTCTTCCAGGGTTTTTTACACTACTGAACATATGTAACTGAAATTATATTAAATGGTGTCTCATGTCAGGATTCAACAGACTGAAAACTTATTGCACATTCTTGTGTGATGTGACTGATGAATGTAAGAAAATAATGTTTTAATCTGAAATTTTGCTTTAAAATGAATGTTATTAATTTAAGATACAACTTGTTAATTGAATTTAGATGGGGGAAAACAATTGGTAATAAGAATGGGAGTGTCATTTGTATATGTAAAATATATTTGTTCAAATATAATTTTAATTGTTACTCTGAATTTAATTCTAGAAATGTTTCTCTTACTGTATTGCCAATGACCAGTTTGTCATTTAATTATACTGTTCAATGTTTTACAGTTTCAAGTCATTTCTATCTATTAGGCTCAAGTCAATAAAATATTTTCCACATATAGTATTTGTTATAAATATAGCACTTTATACCATATATTTGTGATAACTATAGTACATACAAATTACTAATTTTTTTATAAATGCAAGGTCTATGAATACTGTGTCAAGAAAACAAATAATTTTCTAATATATTATCTATATACATGTATTAGGCGGTCAAAAATTAAATTATTTAAAGTTATGGAAGATGTTGGAGTGAAGAGACGACAGAATAATTAGTCTGATCTGTGTCACTTAGTATTCATATTTGGTCAAACATTTTCATTTATAAATTATTTAAAATATGTTGCATGTAAAATGGTGTGGAATTTTATTCACAATTGTTAAATCTATTGACTGTTTGGTGACAAGAAAATGATGCTACAAATGAAATATGAATGAGTAATGTTATGTGGAAACTGAAACATGATAATGTAAATCAAAGAAATGATGCTTCGGCAATATTAGGAACTACTTTTTTATTTAGTTTACAATTAAAAATTAAGTATTTTTAAAGATATTCATGTAAAATAGAATTTTCATGAATGTGTTCAAGAAACACACTATTATCATTATGTTCTAAGTCTCTGAATTTTTAACTCACACAGTCCAAATTTTGAAGTTTAAATACTTAAAATGGGTTTAATATTTAATAAAATCATTTAGTTGAAAGAAAAATAAATTTAGTATCAACATTTTCCATTATGACTGGTTTCATAACAGAACAATAATAATTTGAAAATTCTTATAATTTTGATTCAATTTATAGTGTATTAAATGTAAGTATAATTTAATAAGTAATGGAAGCTTGGTTGACATGAATGCTAATTATTTAATTTCTACTTTAATTCATGAGTACTCAAAATTTTGCCACTTTCATATCTACATTGTAATTAACTAACATAGGATTAGGTTTTATCATTTGAGTCTAAATAACTAGTTTGCCATGGCATATCTCCACTAAAATTAACTTAAACAGTGTTTTTACAAGTAAGCTGTGAACTTTATTATTGTGGAACTATAAAAACGTAAATGAGATATTTATTAGATTCTTAAAGTATGGTATTAAAAGAATTAAAAATAATCAGCATCAATATTGCAATGCTTGAATATGAGCTTATAATATTGAATTAATTGGTAAAATACTCAACCTTTTAGAAAGTCACACACAATTATATAATTGATGAACAATTATTATGCCCTTTATTTCTAACTCTCACTTTATAAAAACTTTGTTACAATCAGCATTACCAATTTTACTGGTTGTTAAAACTCAACGCTTAAATCGAGTAAATAAATAAAACTTGCGAAAATTGGATGTTAATATTATCATCTACCCTACAGATATGCCAAATTAATCTCTAAGAAGGTAGTACTCACACACAATATTGTAAATTTGCATTTAAATTTGTTTAACTTTTTATACATGTAAATGTTTATTTTATATTACACAAATATCCTAGTAGGTATGTGCTTTATTACATGTATTGTAAAAGCTTCTGGGGTTTAATCCCAGAATGGTTTTTTAAAGCATATCTTGGCAAGGCCATGTGATGATTATCGGGATAGTAGGGAAACTTAGCAGATTCTAATTATATGAGATAATAATATGGAATCAAATATTGGTTACAGAACCCAATATTAGCAATGTAGCATATTTAGGACTTTAGGAATGTCACCAGAATCCAGGGATAAGGGTAGTTAGTACAAAAATCTTGTAGTTATATCAAGCAGCTCTGCCCCTACTAGGTCTATTTAGCTACTGAGTAAATGTTATTACATTGCCTAACACAAGCAAAAAAGTGAAGTAAAAAGTGCATTTAATTGATGAGTTCTCACATTACTAACTCAATATTAAATTATATAGGATTGTAACCAGATACCTACTATAAATTTATTGGAAATATTAAATTATCTAGTCCAAATATCAGTCATGAAAACATGATTTGTACTTCTTTATACATTCATGATTTGGGCTGTGTGTAGTTATTTTAAGAGTAGATGAAACTATGAAAATAAATTTTGGTGTGTCTCAAAATGTAAATCCAAATAGAATGATTTCTAATATTGCAGCAAATATTGTTGGAACTTTTTACACACGTCTAAAAGCTCCATCTCCATTTATGTGTGTTTTGAAACTTGAAGAACTCCAAGACAATTTATCTATTGAAAACTTTTATTGTATAAAAACTTGTACATATAAACTGTAAAACTTATATGGATACTTGTAGAAAATGTACAATTACAGAATTTTTACTACTTAAATTGAATTATTTCTTTTGACCTACAGTTTTTCAAAACAAGATATATTTTATTTTCCAAGATTTGAAATATATAAATCAAAGTTTATCCCATATTAAGAAAATACAAAGAATTTTACTTTACTTTGGTCATGTAGGTAATAATTGTAAATACCTTACTGGAAGTGGGAGCAATTTTGAAGCGCTAAGGTTTGATACGTTGATACTAACACAATATAGTTTTTATAACTGAATAATTCTTGCTTGGCCCATGGGGCAAACACGTTCATGACTATTGCTTCATATTTGGTTCTACCACAGGAAAACTTCTTGTTATCAGCTTCCTTTAGCTGGCATTGACCTGAATCTCTGGTGGTGCTGAACTATGGGGAATGTGAATGTCCCTTCGTGCACTGCAATGCAGTATTTGCTGACAGCTGAAATTTTCGGAAAAAGTTTGTAACTGTTTGTGAATATGCACGCTTTCGCACTGCTGCCTTGTTTTTTTCCTTCACAGCAAATTGTGCAAATCAACACTGCTTTCTCCGGATGTTGCAGAAATGGAAATTCTTTCTGCAATTGGAGGATGAATTGACACTTTCGATACTTGAACTTGCCATCTCACTGAATCTTGCTTTTAATTTAAGAAGTTCGTATCTGACCTCGTCTAATTTTGGCAAGTGAATTATTTGCATCTGGAAACATATGACAGCGTGGGCATGCTCACTCTAACCATTGTTGCAGCATGTTTTTTGATTGGACAGCACTGATATTTCAGATACATATATTGTATTTGTGTTCACTTTCAGTTTCAGCTCCACACAAAATTGTAAACCACCAAGCAGATAAAATCAGTGTCGGCTCGTTAATTTTTAAAGTGATGTGCTACATCACCCCAAACAACAATAACAATTGTTACAAGGATAACTAATACTATGATACTACTACTAACAATCATTACTCGCCTTAATGTGTAAAATATAAGTCAATTCTTCTCTCTTTCCTGCTGGCGAACTTCTGTCACCTTTCTATCAAATACTTCCATTGTTGGCAAGAGTGAAGATTGGCTAATATTTCCTGAATGTCCTGCTGAGATTTTAAAGGAAAAATAAAAACGGCTGCAATTGAAGTATTTGACTGCATTCACATTAAAATTAGAAAGCCTTAACGTCATGGCGACGAATACATGAACCAAAAGGGATATCCCAGTATTAACGCGCAAGTTCACGACCATTGACGCATCATGGCCTGGCTCAGTCCGTGATTCCTCCCTCGAACAGGAGAAACTCTGATATTTTCACAACTGCAAAAAAACTGTATTGTTGATGGTGCCTTTCCGAAACCCATCAACCAATCTAGATCAAAATTTAATAATCAAATATTGAACAGAACTAAAATCACCCTTTATGCTCATGCTCAGGGTACAATCTCTGAGTATAAACTATGGTTTTATTCATATTATTTAATGAGCATTTGGGTACAAATGCTTTATTTTAACTTGGGGGCCACCCGACTCGCCGTTCATAATAGCCACTCCATCCTATGGCTGAGAAATCAATTTATTTTTATATTTTAAAATTATATCCAACTCATTCAATATGTATTCTGAAAAGGTATCCTCTATTTGTCCCCCAGAATTTTTTTAAAAAATCCCCTGAATCATTCTCGTGGAGTACAATTTATTGCTCTCCTGAACACTAAAACTGAGCGTGTTCTAAAACAACGGTGAACTTGTCTGAGATAACAGCCACATATTCAGATTTACCATAAAATTAATGTTCTTGTAATAAAGTTTGTTACAGTTCTCATAGGGCCAAGGCTGGTTTCCAGGGACAAAACTGGGAATACGTCTCGTAGCGGGGAACAGAGATTTGAAACCGGGAACTGTCATCGGAAAACGGGAACGAATGGTCACTCAACTGATGCTAAAATAAAATTTTGTTTAAGCCATTATTACAGGTACCATACTATCAACTTAATTACGTGATAAAACTGCCGATAATAAAATTGTTCAAAGCCTTTCCCGGTGCAGTTGTTCAATATATTGTTCTCGGAATTCAACCGGGTTTTGCATAATTGTAGAACGCAACGTTTCGACGACTAAAAGCTCTGTCGTCATCTTCTAGGCGAAGTGGCGGAACCATTCTATTACATATTATATATATCTTTTGACAGGGAACATTTTAGTTCGTCATCTGGATTGTGCGGTTATGTCTTTCTCGTGATTCTTCCCTATAAATAATTACACTCGAATGAGTTAATGGTTTCTGGAGCAGCATAATCAAAGAGGCCATACATATTAGGACACAAGACAACCTGCTAAACCGGGACACCGGGTTTCAATTGAGCAAGACTTGGGACCCAGCTATAACATTGTTAAGACAAGAGGTCCAGAGCTTTATTGTGGCTGGGGTTGCTGAGGGTAATGTACCTCGGCGAGTGGCCGGTCTTTTGACTGATGCTGACATGGCGGAGGCGGACTGTTGACTGAGCGCTGATTGGCTCTCACAGCGTGATGAGTGGAGAATATATATAATATGTAATAGAATGGTTCCGACACTTCGCCTAGAAGATGACGACAGAGCTTTTAGTCGTCGAAACGTTGCGTTCTACAATTATGCAAAACCCGGTTGAACTCCGAGAACAATATATTGAATAAAATTGTTAATTGACAACTTGATTGACATTTCTCGTTTTAGATTGTCTCCGGAAACAATGAGTACTGTTAAATACAGTTTCTGATGATTCTTAGAATACCCTGAGGAAGCTGTCATTATACCTTTTCTACTTTAAGTTTCATTAAACTCTGAAAAATTTTATGCTTTATAAATTTCATTCGAGTGTAATTATTTATAGGGAAGAATCATGAGAAAGACATAACCGCACAATCCAGATGACGAACTAAAATGTTCCCTGTCAAAAGAAAAAAGGATTGCAAACGTTGTAAGGTATTTATATTATCATCTGTTAAGAAATAATAAATACGACCTTAATACAGACAAAGAACATATCATTAGGACAGTTGGTGTCTATATGAATATAGTATTTTCTATTATAATTTATATTACCACTTAATTTTTCTGTTAATTGGCAATTTATTTATATAATTTAATTCATTACGTTCATTTTTTTATTCCTGAGTCTTTTGCCGTTTATTAATTAGGTCACTGCCCACAAATTCAACATGTCTTCATTGCTATTAGTTAAGAACATTATTATAATCATGTCAATGTTCCAACGATGATTTAATATGTACGAGAAGTAAATTTGAGACACGATAAATATTAAGTATTTTATATTGCGTAAAAATATATTTTTTAATGATTTTATTAATGACTTTAATATATATTGTATTTATAAAAATGATTTTTATTAGTGACTGTAAAATTGATTTTTGACGAAATATAAATGACGTAGTATTTCTTGGGTCTCAATCACATTCGTTAGCGAATATGGCTAACGTTTTTCGTTTTAATGCGAATGTATGTCACTTCTTTCTTCGTCGTTTATTTGTGTACAACTATTTTCATCACTAGCTGTTATCGAAAAACCCCTCTAAACATAAATTAACGAGAAACCAGAATTAGCAGTTGAGACCTCCGTAGGTAATGGGATTACTTCAGTCATAATATAAGTGAAATAAAATTATACATAATTTTAACTTGCTTATGAATGTTCCACAGATGTTCGAGACTTTGCATCTTTGTGTATTTATGACAATAATTTTTCATATACTTATGGTTTTATATTATCTATTTTTAATTAATTTACTGCCGTATTATTAATTATTGTTTTAAATTTACTTTATTGGAGGTTATTTTTTTACGCAGTGAGCAAGTTGTTAATATAGTTTGTTCAGAATTGGTTAAAACAATATTTTATTAATACCTTACCTGCTAGAAAAAATTCTACTCATGTGTTTCATTTTTCAAGATGGCTATTTTTCTATGATTGTACCCATTTCTCGTAAATTACTTTCGTTAAAATATTTTCTAAAATTAATTAAATTAAGGGTGAATTCCTGAAAGTTGAGAAATACTTAATGAAGAAAATGAATAAAAAGTTGTGCTGTGCAGAACCGAGCCAGCGATCTGCCAATTTAAAGTTCATGGTAAATAATTGTTTTAAAAAATAAAATAACTATTATAAGTTTACAAAAATGCAGTACTCTTCTGCTGTTTTAATACGCGTATCAGAGTGTGTTGAAAAACGCTATCTAATATTTTCATATACCTAAATAACTGCAGTTACATCTAACGATAGGTTTTTTATGAGAATAAGTTTATTTAATATTATTATAAAATAAAAATCATGGACTCAAATTTATGTATCTAAAAATAATGGGATTTTACGAGAAATATATATATATATATATATATATATATATATATATATGGTAAAGTTTATCGACACGCTGTACTTGTCTTTGGACAATCCTTTGGCGTATAATGTTTCTGTTTTGTTTCAAACATGGCCAGTGTGATGCTTTGACGGGAACGCCGAAAATCGTTTGACACTTCGTAGTGTTTTATCCTTAAATATTTGATAAATTCATTTAAATGGTAAGCCGGCTATTATTTTTACATCCACAAACGCTCGTTTCGTGCGAACCGACATAAATTGCTACAGTGGGGTTAAGTTAATAGCTACGAATGTATTATAATACTTGTTCTTTTGAGGTTTAGCACAACAAAATATTCCATGAAATTTTGAGTGTGTACATTATATAATTATATTATTGTGAATTTAATATTATCAAAGATGTTTGTGTGTTCCATATCATAATTAGGTCTTCATGAGTGCACAGCAGAGTCCAGCCAATTTACAACCTGGTGTGGATAGAGAAAAAATATATCAATGGATCGTTGAATTATCGAATCCAGAGCAAAGGGAAAATGCATTACTTGAACTCAGGTAATGTTTGGCACCTACAATTTTTAATATATTTCGAGAAACATTTTATTCTCATGCCTCTGCACTGATTAAAATCTTCCAGGAAAAAATCCTTATATATAATGGAATATAACTTTAAGGTTGATGGTAGAACATTAGATTAGTTATTTTTTAAAAAACAATATAGTAAATGAACCAAACAATTATTTACGTTGAATATTGTTCCATTACATTTCCAATAAAACTTATAGTTAATTATGGAGACAAAAATTTATTTTATATTTTAGATTAATATTGTTTTTTCAGTCTGAAAGCTCCTGGTGTATGTTTTAATTGACAATTGAAATTATTGTAGCAGTCTTGCAATGAGTTTGTTATTGGTTTTATATATATCGACTACATATTGTGTCCACTCTTTTTCATAAATCATAGAATTTTTTTTTAATCATTCTTTTTGCATGTCCCAGTTTACCACACCAATGACATTTACATTTTGATCCCTCCCTTCTGTCCTGGTTAGTTTTTGGACCTTTATTATTCCAAACACCATTAATTTCAATTCATTCATTTTTACATGTTTTAATTTGGCTTCATTTTCTGCCAGTCCTCTTCCCTGAACAGGTTGATCTAATTTCTAAGCCAATGAACAAAATTGTCCTTTAGTGCCCTTTTTAAATGACCCAAAAAATTACAAGTCTGAGCAATCTTCTGTAAGGCAGTTTCATACTTGCTGATCGATTCACTTTACAGTTGTTCCCCCCTCTTAATATATTTATAAGTCTCAGCAATATCAGACTGTGTCAGCTCTAAATGATTTTCATTCAGTTCAATCCATTGTTGGTATGTTATGTCTTTTTTTTAAATTGATTTATGGTCACGTCAACCTGTTGGTTATTGGCGACCCTCTAAAAGTATTTGCATAATTAAGTTACAGCAGGTTAGAAAATTTCCAATTGTGAACAACGTTTCAAATAGCGGATGCCAGTTTTGCGTCGGAGACGAACTCCAGGAGGCTCTTGATTGCCATGGTGTGTATGCAGAAGTCTTCTCCAGATAACTCGGCTAAAGTCCTCCTGTGTATATCCTAATATTTTGTGCATTCAGATAGAATATGCTGGATGGTGAGGGCTTGATTACATACATCATAGGTGGGCTGATCTGTTCTGGAAGAAAGATATTCGTGTGTGAGTTGGGTGTGCAAAGTTCTAATTCTGGAGACTATTATTTGTTGTTTTCTTGAGATGTTGTTGAGGTGGCACAGATCTGCTGATGTTTGCAGGTTCTGATGGAAGAAGCCGTTATTTCCACCTCTCCTCGTGTCCTGCCAGCAACCCTCCACTTTTCCTGTACATTCATTTAGAATGTCCTAGGCTGTACAGGTTGGGGCTTCGTACAATGGTAGAACTTCTTGTGCAGTGGCCGCCAGTGCGTCCACCTCCTTGTTCCCTGCGATGACCGCATGAGCCGGGATCCGGACAAGCTGCATGGATTTCCCTCACGAACTGCAGAGATGTAGTTTAGCTCTGATGGCGTTGATGGTGCCATTCCTTATTTTAGGGTCTCGTAAGTGCTTTAGTGATTGCAAAGAGTCTGTTAGGATCATAATTATGTTGATTGAAGATTCCAGGCAGTATTCAACTGCCATTGCTATGGCGAAGGTTTCAGCGGTGGTGCTAGAAACAGAATTATGGATGGCTATTTTCCTGTCACCGCACAGGTAGTGCCTACTTCTGTTTTTGAGGCATCTGTGTAAACCAATGTAGGGTTTCCATGCTTCTTTATAAGCACATCGAGGTGAGCTGTAAGCACTTGCCCTAAGGATTTTCTTGGGAATCAAGGTCAATGCGGTATCTATTTGTAGGTCGATAAACTTCCATGGAGGGAGATTAGGTGTAGTATTGTGGTCTATGTTGGGGATGGTGAACTGGAGACTGTGAAATAGTTTGGCTGATGCATTATGAAAAGGAAGGGGACGTTTGAGGTATGTCTTCTCCCCTGGCTTTGCTTCTGACAAGAGCATAACCATATAAAAAACCACAAATGATAATAAATACCGAGACCATAATCCATTTGATATATGGATATTATGTTTGACGTGACTAAACACCAGAACACAATTTTTCGAACATAATACCTAAAACTAATTTTCTTGACTGTTTAAATCCTGATTGACATTGTAACACAACATTGTAATATGATTTAATGTAAAACTTTTATTTATCCACAATAATTATTAAAAGCACGAACAACACAAAACTGCAATACTGTATATACACTCAAGAGTTTACATTTGCCACATATTTGATGAAGTGTATTGGAATTTCAAGTATATGAATAAAATAGAATTGAGTATATGTGATTATTTTGCTGTTCAAAATCCTGGATTCAATTTTCATTATGCTATAATCAATAATTTCTCCACTCCTAGACAATGGGAAACTATCTGCCAGTTTAACTTTCAATTTCTACACATTGGTTTCTGATTTAATATTTAAATACAGAGTAAACATCATTTGAATACCAACATCAAGTTCCAGTTGTATTGTAATAAGTGATTTTAAACGTTAATACTAGTTGTCTTGGTGTGGGCATGTTGGAGATAAATTTTTTCACACGGCTGGTTATTGGGACAAACATTACAGCGACAGGAAGTGGGTTCGCGAGGAACGCCTTGTGAGGTTATTTTCTGACCATAAGGGTGAATGTGCTCAGACAAAGGTGACCATGGCCGGACACAGCTGTGGCGGTTTTGGGAGTTGGGTCCTGGACGTTGAGGAGAAGCTGTGGGCCAGCAGACGGAACAGTTGTTACCCATCATTCAGCTTGTCAGCAAACAATTTATGGAGACTTGTTAGATTCAAGTTTATGAATGAAAGTGTGTGAAAGGGCAACATTTAGCGATTGAGGAGTCATGGCCGCGTATGTGTATTAACACCATTTGTACATTAAATTGAATTCAATGTTTATATTTTGTTTTCATTGATTGATTCCTTCCCCATGTAATTAATCAAAGCCAGGAACCCTGAGATACAGTTATTGAGAGTCTCATGCTCAACTCAAGTACTCATGAGTCCTGGCAAATCAGTTATCGGCTCCCTGGTTCTGATTGCGAAATTAAAATAATGAGACGATTGTTGTTTGTAAAGTTAAGATAAATCATTTCTGCACATGCAGTGGCGCCCGGGCCGGCATTCGTCCATTAAAATGTTCTGAGGGAGTGGGTAAGCGATTACAGTATTATCAATTTGAAATTAAAATATATGTCGTCTTGTGTTAAAAATATACAAATTACACAACATAGACAAATAACAGTCATACAATGTTTCTGGAATTCTTGTTCCTTTCATAAGGTGATTAAAAACAAAAGCTGTTAGTATCACAACCACACAATCCAGTTGACAAACTCAAAAGCCACATTTGGCTTCTCATGACTATTCAGTTCATTTTGCTGTTCCAATCTATTTCTTATTTCAATTAACTTAAAACATTGTTGCATCAACATTAGTCAAGGATATTTGGTAACTTAAGGTAAACACACTAACTTATGAGCATTGTATTCAAATGCAGGTGCCAAATCATGTACCAGATTAAGAAAGGTTGAATTTTCAAGTATACAGTTGGAGTTAAAAATATCTTAAGATGGAAACAATTTTTTTTTCATTATTTATCTTGAACACGTTTATCCCATTTTAAATTATGTTCAATTTGTTTGTTTTATTTTTAGCAAAAAAAGAGAGGTGGTACCTGAATTAGCTCCAATGCTGTGGCACTCATTTGGAACAACTGCTGCATTGCTTCAGGAAATAGTAAACATATATCCAGCTATAAACCCTGCATCGTTGACTGCTCACCAATCCAATCGTGTATGCAATGCATTAGCTTTACTTCAATGTGTTGCTTCGCATCCAGAAACTAGATCTGCATTTCTATCAGCACATGTTCCACTGTTTTTGTATCCATTCTTGCACACTGTAAGCAAGACCCGGCCCTTTGAATATCTCCGTTTGACTTCCTTAGGAGTCATTGGTGCTCTTGTAAAGGTAAGATTCAAATTAAAATATTTTGAGTGCTCATAATCAAGTCAGTTTTTTTTATAGATTTATAAAAAGCAGTTTTTTGCTTATTAACTATAAGTTATAGAACCACAATATATGACTTCAATTAATGAATTTTCTAAGTTATTAAAAACGGTAGAACCCAAATTATTTCTTTAATATCTTTGATTGTTACTAGTACACACATTATTAGGGTATTCCATTCTTTATCTTAGAAAATATATGAAATAAAAGTGCAAGAAGCTATAGAAGCTGATGAAAGGAAAGGTAGTTCCAATGTTTTGAACAGTAAAAACAAATATAAAAATGAAAAATTTACATCTGATTGAAAATAATTAATAAGATAAAAAGTGATAATATAAATACCACGCAATGTTCCTTGTCCCTTTCCTCAGGTGCGAAGAAGAGCCTAGTGTGTTACAACTGCACTTGTCAGTTGACAAAACTCAAAAGTGATGAAAACTATACCACAATGGGAGAACTGAAGGGTTAGCATAACAATAAGGGAGCAATGACTATGGGAAAGCAGAAGGTCCTTGGCAATAAGGTTAAAATGCCCTCCCTTGCAGACCGGAATTCTTCTGCTGTTATAAATTCAAGAACCATCTCCACGTTTCCTCAGTCAGTTGCTAAGCGTCTCAATAGATGACAAAATAAGCTGAATTTAGGTTAATTTTGTTAAAGAGAGCTTGGATTCGTGTACTTTAGCTTGTAACCTTTTCCCCTGAATAACATTTTATTGTTCAAAATGTAGAACTACCTTTACTTTCCTCAGCTTCTATCACTTCTTGCACTTTTATTTCATCTCTCTAAATTGCTATTTTCTAACATTGATGGTGAAATACTTAAATAGTCTTTACCAGTTTATCACAACATTGGGAAAAGATTTATTTAGCACTTTGTTTGGTCTGTTATTTGGCTGTTTATTTATGTAATTAGTACACTTTTACCACAGACATATTTTATAATTTCAGATCATTTGTTGCTGTGCAATCTATCTCATCACTAATGTAAAAGTATTAACTAAAATGCAAACCTTGTTAAATGTTTTTGTTCTCAATCTTTAAGAAATTTTTCGTTAAACCTATTAATAAAATCAATGTTTTAAATAAATTCAAACTTCCTATTGTGCACAAGGTATTATTTTGGCAATTTTTCTAGAATATCGCAAGTTTAACTTAAAATTTTTATCAGATTTAGAAAAATTTTCTTCCTTTAATAAGTTGTCCCTAAATTTTAAATCTAACACAAATTTTACTTTTTTTTTGGTTTCTCATTTCTATCTCAGTTCCACGTCTTTAAAATGTGGTTGCTTTAATTTGTAGATGGATGCAAATTAAAGTGTGATACAAATTATAATTTAGTGTATATTTTTTCTGAAATACTTGTATAGTCTAGTTTTAGGTCTTCAACTTATGTAATTTAGAGCATATGATGGAGAAAACTGATAATATTCCTGCAAACATTTCTAAAAGAAAAATTAAAAAGGCTAATCATATATTGTTATGTATTTACAAGTACAATGAGTTTGATTATTATACCAAACAAATGGAAACTTATCAATATTAATCAACAAATTCTCTTGAAACTGGCCACCTGAGAGTATTCACATGCTTTATGCTCAATTCCTTACCGAGCACCATTGTTTAGCAGCATGAGAATTGTTGGATGAATTACCTTTGTGTTGTAGTTCTGATTGCTAGCAATGTGTGAAGGCAAACAACCTTTTTTTTAATCCTTTTTAAACATTAGATTAATTCTTCATTATTTCCTTCTGATATTTTTTTAAACCATGTAATTCCTCTTAAAATCTCCATCAATTTATTAAACACTATTTGTCAACAAGCTTCAGAAAAAGAATATTTATCTTATCTTCTGAAATAATTGTGGCATTATATGTGAAACTTTATTTTTTCTACCATTTTAGTTGTAAAATATACTGTGTTTTGCATTATCTTTATTATAATTCAATCAATTTGATGAACATTCTTCTTTGCAGACAGATGAACAAGAGGTGATCACATTTCTTCTGACAACAGAAATAATTCCTCTTTGTCTCCGGATTATGGAAAGTGGATCTGAACTGTCAAAGACTGTAGCAACATTTATATTACAGAAAATTTTGCTGGATGATAGTGGATTATCCTATATTTGCCAGACTTACGACCGTTTTTCCCATGTTGCTATGATTCTTGTGAGTATCAATGAAATGCAATTGCTATACATTCTTTAATGACAATACAACTACAAATAGTCTGAATTAAAATTAATAAAATATAATCTACATTATATTCATTAACATAGGCTGTCTCATGACATATTGATTTGAACATATTGAAAAAGTCTATGATGCTATGTGAATAAAGTTGTACTACTTTCAAATTGAAACCTGGTATCCTATTATCATGATCAATGAAAAAATGCATGACTGTGTGCCTGTTTTAAACATTGGAGCTAATAATTCACTCTGTTAATCTACAGTCACATTTTAGAAGCTCTTTCATGGTGTCATTGGTTGTTGTTTCATAGTCATGCTACGAGATGATTAAAGTCTGGTGTAACCTTATTAATGACTACTCACTAGAAGCAGAGAACATCATTCCTAGCATTCAACCTTTTTGAATTTACTCTGTTTGGATTTTTCTGAATTAGTATTACCTTCTGAATGAACTATTGACAATCATTGCAGCAAAACCCATGTTAAAATTATCTTTAACCAATCCAAGGAAAGGAAGATATTGTAAGGATGGTCATTACACATTGCACTTTAGTTTTACTTTATCAGTATGAGTTATATTGCTGTGTCTACCAACTATCAGTTTGGGTGAAAAGGGATTAATTACAAAATGTCCGGGATGATGGGGATTGTTGAATGCTCAAAAATTCGAGTGTCACTGAGATTAACAGTGACATTTCTGATTACTATTATTAATATATATTTGGACTTGGTGTTCTGAATAACAGTTCTATTAAAACCAAAATGTCCTCAGTTTGTTTAATGTTTATTCATGAGAAACATAAGTCACAACTCAAAGGAACTTTCGACTCATTACTGTTATATTCATCTGTAATTGATATGAAAACATTTTATTAAACATCAAGTATGTCACCAAATATAAAATACAATCTGAAATCAAAGTCAATAATGCACTTTTAAAGTATTAAGCTACTACTCTTCAACAGAATTGAGTTGATTTTAACTTACAACTTGTTATTCTCTCAAAGGATGGTAGCTATATACATTAAAAGTGAAATATTGATTTTGATTTCAAATCATGTGAAAGAAATAATTATTGGAAGAATTCCATACTTGTTCAACTTTTACATTAAGATTTTTCTGTCTCCTAACTAATATCATTTGCGTGTAAGAGTAAGAACATATTATTTAAATATATATAATACAAGTTCAAACTATTGGTCTACATGTCCCAAACATAATTGTTTTTTTAATAATTAGGTAAAATAGCCAAATGACAGACAAAATGATAGGATAATATAAACACCCCATAATGCACGACATTTCTGGCATCCTTGTTCCTTTCATCAAGTGAATAAAAACAAAAGATCCAAGAGTACACAAACACACAATACTACAGTTGACAAACTCATTGTGTGCTTGTGTCGAACTCAAGGCTCTTGTGACCTGACGAATTCACAAGGATTCCAGCAATGCTGTGTGGTATTTGTATCACTTCATTTTGTCTGTCATTTGGCTATTTTATATATAATTATTATATTTTAAAACAGACATATTATGTTTTCATTTCAATAATTTTGTTTATTTATTCCATCATCATGTCTAGACCCCCTGGTGATGGAATAAATAATCAATGATTATGTTTGGGGACAGGTAAACCAATAGATTGAACTTGTATTATGTGTGTTCTGATGCACTTGAATAAACATTATCAAACTGAAGACTTTTTGGTTTTATCACAACTGTTGTTTCTGATTGGATTCAAGTCGTATGATCAGCCTATGTCGATTTGTAGATGGTGAGACTGAGTTATTATTTATTATTGAGCATTAAAAATGAGAGGTTATTGTTGAATTGATTGATTTTCCTGTTAAATATAATGCTGGGACAAATAAATACTTGGGTGACACCAAGTAACTGTCTTGTTCTTAATACAAATAAGCCTTGTGAAAGTATTTATTTTTTGCTTTTCAAGTATTTTATTACTGTAAACTCTTTTTTTACCATAACTTTAAATATAGCTTTTTATGGCTTTATTGATCTCATTCTAGGTTTTAAACATTAATTAGTGTTAGTGGTTTTGCCTTTGTACACTTTAAACTTAACATATGTTATTTGATGCAGAACGTACACAATCGAGTAGGTTCCAAAAAAGTTATGAAGTAATTTCATTATGATGTTGCATTCTACTTTGTAGGAGAAATGTAGCATTATTTCTGTTTTGAGACATATCTACTTTATAAGTATGTCCTATGTGGATTGAGTTTAGCAAAAGCTTTTGCTAGATTATATTTGAAAATAATTAATGTTTATAATTATTTGATAGTAACTGAAAACACAAATATGTATTGAAATGAAATAAATAATCTCATTTATAATAATTTGCACATTGACAGTATTCAGAATATCAGTATTTGTCAAAACTTTTCTCCTTTAAGCTCAGTTTATTTATAAAATTTATTCCTGGCAGTAAGAAAATCAAATGTTACTATTATCTTTGTAATAATTTGCATAGTTTATTGGTAAGAAACAGTGCTAAACATGTTTCAGGGAAAAATGGTTTTATCTCTTGCCAAAGATCCATCTGCTCGTTTACTGAAACATGTTGTTCGATGCTATTTACGTCTGTCAGATAATCCAAGGTAAGAGAATTGTTTTAGGAACCTGTGCTTATAACTACAAGTATAATAGGTGATACAGACATAACTATATATTTTAAATATACTTATTTTAATTATAAAATTGGACAACTAATGTTTGTTTTAATGATTGCTATATATTAAAGACTCAAAATGTGTATGTATTGTGTCGGAAGTAGGGAGAAAGAATGGAAATGAGACACATTGGAGATATATGGAGTGAAGTTTAGATGATTGTAAATTTTGCAACTGCTACTGCATGAAGTAGAATTCTTTCTTAGGCAAAATAATTTTATTTTCAAAATATGTAGATTTGCCTCATTGTAAGTAATATGTGTGAATAATAAAGGCTAGTATATGGAGGATGCAAATAACCGACTACCTAATTTAAATGTGGTGTCATTAGATTATGCATCACAATTTTTAGACAAATGTGTGTGTTGCTTCATGCATTATGTTTTTTAGTTTGTTATGTTTTATGGGTGTTGAGGTATTTTTAATCAGGTACTTTATGATATTTAATTTATTTAATTATTTAATGGCGGTAGGCGCTGCACTCTCATGTAAACCAAACAGCATCTTCCAAAAATTAAAATCCAACTTACTTAATATCCAACTCATGTCTCAAAATTAACTAACTTACACTTCTTTTCCAATCTCCCTTCACACCTTTCTTGTTGTTGTTGTTGTTAAGGCACTACAGCGTTCCTTTATGGAATGTTTTGGCCTGTTCCACTACTGCTCTCCATTTCTTCTTGTACAACTTCTATCCAGTTCTTAACTTTCATCTGCTTGATGTCTTTGAGTATATCATCCCTCCACCTGTTTCTGGGTCTTCTCCCTTCACACCTTGGTTGTTACAAATTCACCTCCACAGGGTGGAGCTTCCATTCAATTGGAATCAGACTTGTGCCTTCACATCTCGATATCTCAAATCAGCCACACCCCGTACGTCAATTTTGCCAAATATCTGGCTTCAACATGCCAAATATCTGGCTTCAACATGCCAAAATCTTGTTTCCAAAGGTTAGCCTAGGCAGATATTGTAATCTCCACAATGGATTGCCACACCAGGGTTGTTTACGTGATCTGTGAGTAGGGCCTACCTGGGATGCGGCCATCAACCCCACCAGACCCAAGCTGAAAACATCAGTTCGCAAGAATTTTATATCGTAAATGAAACACACAAAGAATAAAATAAATAAACTACAACTAATCAATATCGTCCTTGTACCCTACAAGTTTATTTACTTCCTGGATGTTTAGATAAGTCAGAAGCAGGACGGTACTCTGGGTCACAGTCTCTAAAGAAAGCCAACATGCATCTGTATCTGAATGCTTGAAGTTTATATCACCCACACAGAAGTCCACAGAAATGAATTTGATACAAGAGCCTGTATGATTTTGGACCCTGAAAGTTTGCTGATGTGAATGGACACCTCAAGAGATGGAGGGAGGGTAAAGTATGGAGGGCCTAAGAACAGGTTCTACTGAAATGCCTTCCTACATTTCCTTTGCTGAACAAGCAACAGATTAGTTGACTCCTTAAGAGACACAATATAAGAATGATCCTAAAATGATTGATGTAAGGGAAAATGGACTCACATGGAGCTTACACTTGAAACAGTCAAGTCTATTGTGGTAGAGCAACGGAGAATTTTAAAAAACTAAGATACTGGAACCAGGTAGTGTAATTACTTTTCAATGTAAAATTAAGATTAGGGGTTGGTGGGGGAGGGCTAATTTTAAGACGGGTATATGTCCTGTTTGAAAATATTAACTTTCCATTTTGGACATTTCTTTCTTATATTATTTGCTAAAGTTCATTTATTGCATTTATAAATTTATTTTTGTAAATTTTTTAAAAATTTTATTATTTTAATTCTCCTATTTTATTTATTTTTATAATTCTTCAAATTTATTGTAGAGCTCGAGAGGCTCTGCGGCAGTGTCTTCCTGACCAATTGCGAGATTCTACCTTTTCAAGTTGTTTACAAGATGACAAGTCTACCAAGCATTGGCTAACACAGTTGTTGAAAAATTTGGAAGCAGGGCCTGTGACCATTGTGGGTGGCAATGGAAGTGTGGGCATATCACCACTTGCACCACAGTAATAGTTCCAGCTGTTAAAATTTAGAAAAATGTTAATATATATTATTGGTGATAGTTGTTTGTTAAACAATTAAAGTTATTTATTGCCAACTGTTCTTTGTGTTAATGTAAATTTATTTTACATAAATTTTATTCATAGATCATAATTTCTGAATTAATCTAGGTTGTGTGTATTACAATGATTAGTTTTTACTATCTGGAAAATCATTGTTTTTGTTAATCATTGTATTTTCTTCCTATAAATGTTAAGAATATTAGAAAAAATGTGGATAGCTGAATATTCTGTACAAACATTTAACTTATTTACCATTTAATTCCCTTCTGTTTTCAAGAGGAAGTAATTTAATTTGGGAAATTCAATGGAAAATTGTAAATATGTATATTGTTAATTTTATTTTAAACTTGTATGTGTAAAACAAACGTACACCCAATTTTTATTAGAAAAGGAAAATAAGTTTTGTAACTTATGTTTTTTTAAACGTATTTAATTACTTTGCAGTAAAGCTGGTACATTTTAAAGTTCATTTTTGGTTTAGCGATAAATTTTTCATTTGTTTTACACTTGAGGTTGATTGTAACACAAATTTTATAAATTAAATTGAAAAAATGTAACATTATCCATCATAGTGCATAGTGCCATCATAAGGGCTAAAAATTCATCATAGATAATAAGAGTTAACTATTCATAATTTCATTGTGCATAATAAGAGGTAACCATTCATTTATTCACTTTGCATAATTAGAGGTAACCATTCATCTATTCATTGTGCATAGTTAGAGGTAACCATTCATCTATTCATTGTGCATAATTAGAGGTAACCATTCATCTATTCATTGTGCATAATTAGAAGTAACCATTCATCTATTCATTGTGCATTATAAGAGGTAACCATTCGTCTATTCATTGTGCATTATAAGAGATAAATATTCACAAATTCATTGTTCTTAATAAGAAATATTTCATTTGCCATAAAAATGGCTAACAATTCATTGTTTGTAGCAACATTTGTTAGTCAACATTTGGTATGCCTTTTATTGTACAAGCAATATGACAACCGTTTGGAATGAATAGAAGCAACGCATCAGTAATGCAACCTATGCAATCAAGTACTTGATATTTTTTTACATGAATTATTAAATTGTACATATTATATTAAAGTACTAGAAGTTCTTGTATGTAACATTTAATATACTGTGAATATTTTTGCAACTATATTGTTGAATTTTGAATTGATAAAAATACATAAATAAATTGAGCAACTCATAAAGTAATGAACAGCCATTTTCTCAAGTGTGTGTATTATTATTAAATTACTTACATATACTATATATTTATGACAGTTATAAGCCAGAAGCTAAGTGTAAAAATTTTGTATTCTCCATTCTGTGAAGTTATGAAAAAAATATCAGGATTTTAAGGAATAAAATACCCTATTTTTAACACAGAAATCAAACTGAAGTTATGTATTCTAATATTAAATTTCTATTCTTTTCTTTTGAAAAGTGTGACTATTAGTTCACTATTTTGATTCCTCTTTTTATCTTTGTACCCAGGGCTGCCTTCTCAGTTGAGAAATTATTTATTTCAGAGTAACTTGCACATGTAAACATAGAAGTTTTCTAAGAAAATTAAATATTTATTATTGGAATAGTGCAGACACGGTAATTTCTTTTAAAGCATTTAGTAATGCAGTTTATATATTATTTTAACGTACAAGAATATCTGTATACAATCTTCTTAAATTCAGAAATATAATACAAGAAGTTTAAGAACCAAATTTTTGGTTGCTGGCCCGTACACCATTGCATATGCAGAATGAATTTATCGTTAAGAGCAACAATTAAAATAAAATTTAACTATGTGATCCAAACGGAGATGATAAGTGACTTGTTAGGATTTGTAATTGAGTCAAGCATAAGTCTCTGAAAATGTATCTCATGGGTCATGGATTTTAATAATAATGGGGGGATTAATATTAGCATTTAAAATACAATATAATTTTCAAGAATTGTTTTATACAAGAAATTCCCGTAAGCTGACACAGCTCCGCAACAATTGATTGTTGCTATGGATTCACACACTCGTTAGTTCTATATGTAAATCTTACTCTTATGTCAAAGAAACTAAACTTACGAAAGTTCTGGAAATTTACACCTTTGATCAAAAAATTGATAATGTGACAACGCCCTAGAGTAGGACTGCCGGTCATTGGAACAAAATTCTACAGTCTTTAAGTTTCACTGGCACGTTACGAACTTGTCACACGGCACACATTTGGGGAAGGGGAGGGCTCACTATTTGTAGATCCTGGCGGGACTTCACTGTTATCTGGATCCTCCCCGCCAGTCTCGCACCCTAGAGAAGCGGCTAAAACTACTGCGCGTCCGCCTCCACTTCTTCTCAACCGCCTGTTCTATGAAACCTCGGACGCGTCAGTCTCCTTACTTACCCGACTGCCAAGAAACCGTGCGCGTTATTCTGCACTTAGCGGTCATCATAAACTCCCCAAGCAGGTTTTTGCAAATATATACAAAATGGGTCCGTCGCAGCTGTGGCGATGCCACGACCAACACGTCCACGGTCATTATCGTTAACCCTTGGGATCCCAGAGGGGCATTGACCCATACGATCAGAAAATGAACTGTTGCCGAGGCGTCCCTCGTAAACACATCTATCTCATTTTAAATAAAACGATTATTTTACTTTTACAAACAAACAATTTTATTTAACAAAAGATTAGTACAAATTATACAATTTAATAAAAAAAACCTCTCAGGGTCTCAACTAGGTTTGATAACGGCAGAACATTTAAACATAATCAAAGATTTAATTTAAAAAGAAATATTTATTCGTCTAGACATAGACGAAATTAATTATCGACGAACTTATACTACAAGATGGATTTTAAATTTAAACAGTTTATTTTATCAACAATAAAGAACGATATCTGACATTATCTTTTAAGTCGGTTTACAAAAAAATTTACTGTTCTCTTGCTACTTACGGCTGACCAGGATACTTTTACCTTTCGAACAACGTGGTGGGGGTTTCACAGATTCTACTAAGTACTGTTGGTTTGAAAAAGAAAGTTTGTTATATCTCGACGACTTTACTCTGCTGTATCTCGATGAATTTATTCTGCTGTATCTCGATGAATTTATTCTGCTGTATCTCTACCTTACAACTTTACACAGCAATTTTTCGACAACTTTCTGTCCTTTCTGACCGCCGACCTGAATGCCACCGTCATCTCAGCCAACGTACCACGACTCTGCTTAAACAATGTCTCTTAATCACATCCACCAGCTTCGGTGAGCGCTGAACAACTGCCCCTCAAAAGCTTATCTCCTCCCTTATATCCTCCCAGTCTCTTACTTTTTCCATTGTTCGAAAACTTCGTCGCAAATGCCAGTTGACAGATTCTTCCATTATCACAAGATTTATATTACGCAGCTGCAGTTCCGTAGTCAACATATGGCTAACTACTCTGTCATGTCAAAGCCAACAATCGAGGCAGGACCCGCAATTACTTGGGTGGGACTATTTGTCTTCTCCACCCCCACACGCACGTGCACGGTTTCGAATTCTCAAGACCACACAACCAGCACTTCCAAGACGAAGAAAAACTTATACCTAAATAAACGCGTTACATAATGCCCCTCCAACAATCCAGACTATCAATCACAAACAATGCCTCACTTAACAGGCATTACAATATATATATATATATGGCTGATTACGTTCTTTGTAAAAGCGGTGGATAATGTTAGATATCTTTGGAGTAACGCATTGTATCTTAGAGAAATAAACAAGGAGTTGAGTGGCTAGCTGTTGAAAATGTAAAATGTTTTTCTTTTTATCAAATAATGCGCGCCCTGAGAAGAAGAAATTCTGCCGGAAATATTAAAATATAACACAGGTGGAGTGTTACATAATGGCGCCTAACTTTGCGGCCTGAAATATTCTTGAAACTGATAAAAAATAAAAATTATTTACGATTCGGATAAAACCTCTGAAGTCGATTCGGTTGAAAACGACAATACAAAACAAAGTCTACGACCCCGGAACATACAGCTCTCAAAACAGGTTGCGGTGCCTCGGCTTGTGGGAACCTTAGTTCAAAATCAGAGAGGGGAGAAGGCATCCCCAAAGGTAGCTCTCTTCGACTCTCGTAAAAGGTTCTGCCTGCGAAAGCTAACAGCTCCCACAGGCTAGTGATCGCCGTCATGAGGTAATGGAGTGGTTTAAACATTTTAAGTAGCTAGGAGTTATTATTGCGTGAGCTAAAATTGAATAAATGTGCAGAGTAAATTGGCAAAAAAAATGTAGTATTCTGTAGGTTAAGAAATATTTTGCTAGAAAAACATGATTAATGCCAATAGTAGTTCCTAATATATGTTATTGTAATAATATGGAATAGAGTATTAATGAAAATAAATATTGTAAGATTCGGGATATGTTAAATAAATTAGAAGCGTTAAATGTTTGTATGATGTGTTAATTTTTATTTATAGAATAGATTAGCGTCAGTTGCCCAAGTATTTAAATATTTTTATTAAAAGAAAATAAGATGTCCATAATCATAAGACCAAGGAGAGTGATTTTTTTTATTGAGCATTTGAATCTAAGAACTACTAAAATTTTGATGTTTGGTTGAGGGTTAATATTATATAATGAATTGCCTGTAGCTGTAGAGAAATTTATTGTTAGAGATAAAAAAAAAGAGTGATAGGTAAAGATATATTGAAGTATATGTAATTAGCGTTAAGCTAAATTGTCAAAATAAGTAAATAAATAAATAAATAGAGTCTAAAATAAAGTCGAACCGGTTAAGTCAGATATTAGTATTTGCGAGAATAAAAATCAGAAAAAAAATCAGTGAGATTAATTATTTTGTTAATCTGAGGACGGGGCAGATCTCGAATGAATTAAGTAATCTTCGCACAATTTAGCCAGCTGTCGCTAGGGAATGAGAATCCGTAACAATTTCTAAAACAGATCAGCGATTATTGTGCATTAAATCGGGTATCATATAACTTGAAGGTAACTGTAATAAATAAAATTTTAAATTTATCAATTTTTAATAGAAAATCTTAATATCTAGTGACAGGTTTAAAAATGAAATTTAATTAATATAAAATATATGGAATTTTATTTAAACAGAAAATTTATTTTACACGTTTTTTACATAATTCTGCCGACTCTTATTTCCCTCTCAGAGCGTTTCACCGGGCCTCAGAACAGTTATAAAATCAAAATGAAATATCAAATTTTCAAGAAATGTTATTCGGATTAAAATATTCCCCAAAATACAATGAAATTTAATGAAATCTGAAAGTTGACGGTACTAATGATTATTTAAGGTTTACAAAGTAATTACCAGATTTAAAATTATGCATGTACATACCAAATTTGTTTAATCATGAGATTAACTTTCACAGAATTCATAATACCAAATGTTTTAAACACACGAAAAACTCTTAATTTGGAAAATTGGCCGTATTATTTCTAATGCATTTTCACAACACACTATATTATCATTTAAGGTCACCAGACTATGGAATTCTGCTTTAGTACGCATGCGTAATTTCTCGCCAAGATACAGTTTCCAGGGAATTAAATCAATATAACAATATTCAAAATACTCCATACATCACTAGGTAGTTCGTCGCCTGTCACCAACCAGTTACCAAGTCCAAATGTTTATATAAAATTCCTACCCCCAGTAGGACTCCAGACAAACCTTGCTCAAGTGCGATATTCTCTTCTTCGACGACGATACTTTCTCAATAACTTTAATAATACTTTACATTTTTAATAAATTCAATAATATTGCCCGACTCCGGACCACATAGTACTCCATTGGAGGTCTGGTCTCTCTGCCCTCCGACCTTTACGGATGAACTCATGCGACCAACTCTAATGACGAACCAACTAATTTTTTATGCTAATTCACCCCCTCTCCTTAAATGAAATTAACATTCTCATTTTCTCATTTCTATAAAGATCAGATTGTAGAATAATAAATGTCCATGGCCACTTAAAAAAAACTACAATAATACCCGATATAGTCCATTACACGTTCAAGGAATAATTTTTTTTCTTGTTTCTATAACTTTACAAGAATATTTAATTAAAATATCGTCCAGTTCCGAGTCAATAATTGCTAACAAACTTGTAGCCTTTACGAGAAAACACTGTGGCTGTGGCGTTGTGAACCACCATGTTTCTATAAGGAACGCAGGTTTTCCCGGTGTAGTTGCTGGATGAAGTTTTCTCGGATAGCGTAGTTAAGTAAACACAACGTTTCGATGGCTTGCACCGCCATCTTCTCCTGAAGAAGATGGCGGTGCAAGCCATCGAAACGTTGTGTTTACTTAACTACGCTACCCGGTTGGAATCCCGAGAAAACTTCATCCACCATGTTTCTGTTTTGACGACGAGATGTTTACGTCACATTTTTCTGGTGACCGCTCTGATAACTTCGTGCCTCGCCGCACCCTGAAGTTAGGCAGTATTCAGCCATTGGTGCTGGCTATCCTTTATGTTGCTCACATGGAGGATCGGAACACCAACCCACTATCTTGCACGCTTGGCTCTGTCGAGTCATCCACCCCCAAAGGCTGGCAAAAGTTTCAGAGAACTTAATTGCTCATTATTCTGAGAAATGCCGAATATCTTACTGCAAGTCCAATCTCTCACGGCTCAGATCCGGGAGGCACCGTGAGCTGCGAATAGAGAGGGACTTTACAAAGACTGACAGGGTGACAGTTATCCATTGGATTGCAAGGAAATCGTGTCCGTTTACCAAGCCGACAGAAGTCTCGCAACGGTTCTACTGCGTTGGGTCCTACACTTTTCGTTACATAGAGGCGAAGCCAACATATATAGGTAGCGGTTCAGCCGTTTACAATTCTGGGACCGGCTCACACATTTTTGTGGTTTCCGCGTATTCGTACACATTTTGTTGGTCCTACGGATTAGCAGTTTCTAGGTAATTTTCTGGACGCCGTTCACGTAGTCTTTGTGAATTTGGCTCGCTCTGAGTCAAGCATTAATCGGCTAGAAACCACAGATTTGTGTTAGGCGAACCGGCGTATTTGTCGCCATATTTAGTTTGTTTGTCTAGGATTCCATGGATCTTGACGGCAGATTTCGGCTCTAATCCTCGGAGTGGAATACCTGAGATTATTTGGGTTTACTAATCAGGACAGTTTGCCTGATTACGTACTTATTTCGTGGCGGAGAACATCTAGTTCACTCCTCTCTCCATTTTGTATGTCGGTGGACTCCGCGTGAGTGTTCCCGAATTGGAATTCGGAGATTATTTAGATTAATTTTTGATTAACAGCTCGTGACTTTTTAATGTTATGTCCTCCATCACCGGAAGAAACCATTTTTACGAGAATCTATATAATAAAAAAAGGATGTATATTTGTATGTATGTAAGTATTTACGTTAATTTTTATACAAATTTTATCGCGTAGTCTTCAAAACACGAGAACCGGTACTGTGGATTGGGGGGGGGGGGGAGAAACCCCTAGCATAAACATAAATGAGGAAAAAATTATAATTAGTAAACGTGATCATTAAGTATTAAATTACTGCGCCAAGAGACAATGACGTCATGCGAGAGACAGACGTTACTACGCGACGAACAAAGCAAATAGTTCATATTTCCTTAATGAAATAAAGCATAAATATTTTCATTGAATAAAAACTATAAATTTTATCCAGAAACATTCCATAGAATGATAATAAAAAAGCAATACGAAATACTTTACGATCCTTATGGAAAATGTAAGTTAATATTCGTGCTATATTAGTGACTTCAATCTGGCGACCATTTGTTTACATTGTGAATGTAGCCAACAATTTCATCAATTTAATCTTTCGTAATGTCTGAAGTCTGAGGGTCAATTATATCACGCAATACTCAAGGAGTATATTTAAGAAGAAATTCGGAGGTATGTTTGTTGGTATTGACGCAATAAAATTCAATTTATTTTATAGCTGTTCAATTCACGCATTATCGGTCGAAAGTATGTACGGAACTAGGAACTAAATCAATTCTTGACTAAAGATTAATATAAAATTAAATGCTTTTTTGGGTTTATAAATTACACGGGCAACGCCGGGTACCCAGCTAGTAACTATATAAAATAATAATACTACATGACCGATAGTATTACTAATACTCTGACTCGATACGTAATATGCTACATTTCTAATTCTATCTACATAACTTTCAATAGTGTCTAATTTTTAAAGCGGATTAATTTAGCATTTCTAACCCGAAAGTATTTTTGTCGATAAATCTTCTATATAATAAAAAAGGATGTATGTATTTACGTTAATTTCTATACAAATTTAAACACGTGGAAGAATTGTAACAAAACTTGGTACACATATTTTCAAAACACGAGAAACCCCTAGCATAAAGGTTGAAAGAATTCTAATTTAAAAATGTGATAATTTTGTGTTAAATTACTGCGCGCCAAGATACCATGACGTCACGCGAATGGGACGTTACTTCGCGAAGAACAAAGGAAATAGTTCCTTTTTCCGTAATGAAATGAAGTAGAAATATTTCCATTGAATAAAAAGTATAATCTTATCCAGAAATACTCCCTCGAATGATAATAAAAAAACAGTATGAAAAAGTTTACGATCCTTGCTGAAAATGTAAGTTAATTTTCGTGCCATATTAGTGACTGCAATATGACGACCATTTGTTTACCTTGTGAATCTAACAATTCCATAAATTTAATCTTTCGTAAAGGCTGAAGACTGAGGGACAATTATATTCTGCAATACTCAAGGAGTATATTTAAGTATTCTGTTCGTAAATATATTCGGAGGTATGTTTGTTGGGATTGATGCAATAAAATCCAATCTATTTTATAGCTGTTTAATTAATGCACTATCGGTCTAAATTATGTCCGGAACTAGGAGCAGTTAGATTTAGGTGAAATTACTTCTTAACTAAAGGTTAATATAGAATTAAATACTTTTTTATATATAAATAAGTACACGGGCAACCCCGGGCACCCAGCTAGTATTTTAAATAAAATTAATTTTCGGAACAAACCACTGAGCAGTGTTGTATGTATGGTCGTGTGATAGATTTTCGCCCGATTATGTCTCTTAAATGTTGTTTTCATAAATAACCTTAGATTGTGTTTTTTTGAGTTTACTAAAAATGTACTAATATTTTCTTTTATAATTGGTTAATAGTTCGAATTTATTTCGACTTCATTGTTTGATGCGGCTGCTCAGGCTCTGGTTCACAGATTTGTAGCACGATATTTATTGAGTTTGTTGGACTTTACGGATGGCACAGGAGTGTGAAAAGGTACACTGCGCATGCGCAGTTGTCATTAAAGTCCCAGAACGTGTGCTGCTGCTGTAATAGCACGAGCTGCCAAGCTGGCTGCTTCACCATGAGCTATGCATCGCAAGGCGGGAGTCTTCGACATCAAAGTATAGATTCGCAGTGTTAAAACACAGTTATTATGAGGGTTCTTAATATTGAGAAAAATTAATTATTAATAAATTAATTTATGTGCTGTAGCACATGCGCACGAGCCAACCACTAAACTCAATTTGTTCCCTAATAAATTCCGTGACATCTCGTCGGGTTCCTTTCTTATTTATAAGTCAATAAAAAGGCAATATTGAATTTAGATTATTTACGGCGTAATAAAGACGCGAGTATCAAATGCGTCATTGAATTTTTCTTTGCACATCTTGTTTAATTCCACTTAGTGTTCCAATGTTTGATGTTATCTCACCCCGTAACAAGGAAAGAACTTTTGTTTCTACCTAACACACGCTTTTACTCAATCAGTGTGATTCGTGACGGAAATACCGAATTAACAGTTCCTTCGGCGGACTTTCCGTTAACTCGGTTACTTGAGAACAGAGTTCTAGCGCTTTTGGTTGATGCAGGTAATGCCACACAATCCCCTCACAAGGTTACTTTCCTAACAAACGGGTACACTTCGAATATATAAAATAGAATATCAGGTGTGCTTACAAAGGGTTATTCCGAGGACCCTATTGCAAAGCAAGACTTCAAGTCACAAAATGACATTAAGTATAATAATGTCCTATTATTATAATGCTATTAATTGAATAACATTTGTTGACATGTGACTTATTACCACGAGGAATATTTTGAATATAAATCTAATTTATTAATGGAATAAGTGTGACTAAGCAAAATCTTGGTTAGTTCTTTTTTAACTCTTTAATATTACCTAGGATGTTGTTATATAATAAAACCTGTGTAATAACTTTCAATTATACAGAAACGAGTCCCATAGAATGCTATTGAGTATATATATATATATATATATATATATATATATATATATATATATATACTCAATAGCATTCTATGGGACTCGTTTCTGTATAATTGAAAGTTATTACACAGGTTTTTAAAAGTTGTCTTTGTAAGACGTGCATAGATCAGTATTAGGCTACTTACCACAAACTGCATTACTGATTTTTTGCACTTGTGCGTAACAGGAAGAATGCCCAATTTAATGAAACGTTTCCTGCATGCCGCTCTTGAGGAGAAACTTGGCTTAACTCTAACCACCCTTTTTTTTATTATTAAAAGTTTATAATGGTCGCGTTAACAACTTGGTCATTGGCGACCCATAAATAAATTACAAATAGTGCTTTTTTAAGTAAGTATGCTGCGATTCACATTGATTACATTAAATTGAACAGTTTGAAAAATTAATTATACATTTCAAATGTGGGTTTCTTACATTTACATTTTACAATTCGCATTTGTTAATTATTTATCATAATAATAGGATAATTAATTATATTAACTTATTTGAAGTTGCGACTGTTGCAAATTCCACTGTACTGTAGTTATAGTTTGTTTTTATTAGGAAGAAGCGTCTGCTTCTGAATATGTATCACTCTCTTGTTTCTTGACTAAATTTATGAGCCTTTTTATTCTACTTTTGTGGGTAAAAAGAGTCCAATACATTTATGAATGATGTAGAGGATATTTGGTAATCTCTAATAATGGTTCTTGGGTTCTTTGAGTCCGTAGCATTTAGTATAAGTGTCTTTAACTGTTCGAAAGGGATAGGTGGAGCACTGGTTTCTTCTTCATATAATATTTTTAGTGGACCTAATGATTGACTAAGCGCCTTATATTTATGTTCCAGAATGTTTTGTTTTTGTTTTCTTGGGTGTATTAGTGCTTCTCTTATGTTCAGGATTACTGTCGACTTTCTTATCAGCTTGGCTTGTCGAGCTCGTCGATGCAGTTTCTTTTTGTTTGTTAGTTGTGAATTATCCATGTCCGTTTTTTGAGGGTTAATTATTTGAATTGCGGGCGCCGGGTTCTTACACTGAATTTTGTCATAATTTTCATTTGCAGTCAGATTATTCTTTAGTATTGCTTCTCTATTAGGACAATTTATCTCTATATGGCCGGGACTTTTACAATGATAGCAGTAATCGTTCTCCTCTGCTAGATACAGCCTATAGCTAGTTTCTTCATATTGCACCATTATCGAATCCGGAACGGAATTTAGCTTATCTGGGTTAATGAAGAATTGTCTTCTGAAACTTTTAATGTGAGAAACTCTTCGGTCACCAGTACTTATTCTAATATCCGATATTTTAGAGTCTGGAATTATATTTAGCTTTTCTAGTTCTAGCACAATAATCTCGTTAGGGATAACTGGGAATACATTTGACGGCAGTATTTTTGCATTAAAGGTATTATATTAACCATCTCACCATTTATTGTTATTGATTGAACTTTTTTCGACATCCTCCTAAGATGTTAGAAATGCGCATATTCTCGCATTGGCTATTTTAGAGATGTGCTTAATTCTGATGGGTCAATAATATTAGCTAAACCTATTAGATATGTGGCGGACTCCGTAGTATTATTTAGTTGCTACACCACACACAGGAAGAAAATTAATAAAATTTATAATATATTTTGTTTGCGATGCGTGATAGCACGGGTTGCGATTCAATGACGAGACTTGTTACTTCTCAATATTTTATTTCTCTTTTATAAATCGTGTTCAGTGGTCAATTGCTCGTGACGAACTGTATCGTACTGTTTTTCAAACTAAACTGTTGTGTGCTCCAGACTGAACAACAGAAGAATGCTAGTTTATAATGCTTCCGAGAGTTGCACTCTGCGTCGACTAGAAGTTCTCTGCGCTCCGATCTCTTTTTCCCCTTCTCTGGCTGGCGGCTGAGGCGTCAGCGATGCTACTACTAGATGCTAGCAGAGAAGTTCGTCGGCAGATCAGCTGATGCTCGCAGAGAAGTCGTCGAGAGATAGACGTGAAGTTCGGTGGAGGCTAGCTCCACAGATACTCATCTGTATTTAAGCTTGCACCAACGTCCAGAATTATGGCATACATTTTATCTTGTTTATGCTCCGTGGCCATCACCTTCGAATACAATCTAGCCTCCATATTCTGCGTGGACGTCATCTTCAGGTATTCCTCTTCTTTACACTTTCTGGGATTAGTGGACTTTCCTTTATATACCTTAGATATCATGTATTTATACACTCCTTTACACGATAATAGCTAGCCGGAATCCGCCGGGGCAGCCCCGCTTGAACCACCGGCTACTGATGTAAACACTTGGGCACTCACCCTTTTTTAATAATAAAAAATTTCTCTTTCCATAAAGAATTGCTCCAAAAATTATACCGTTTGGTATAAGGAGTGAAATTAAGCAGAGTTAAATATTTTTCTTATATTTAAAAAAACTGCACAGTGCTATTATTCTAACAGAATAGGTAGCTGAGATTAATATTCTCGCAAGCCCCACGTTGGGTGCCACTTTTCAAAAATATTAACAATATTTCGGATTTTGTCACTGAAACATATCTGAGTGGTGCCGGGTAAAGGGCTCTCAGATTAAGTTGAACAGGATATCTGTTATGATTATCGCGTCACAGTCATCTGTAAGGTAAGACTATTATTTAAAAATTTGAAATCAGTTTGAAATAATGTTTCCTAAACGTTATGACACAAATGTATCGAAAGCTCCTGTCTTTCAATAAGTGGCAAATTTTAAGATTGGTAGATAGATTTATTCACCAAATAGGATTCGTCACAAATGTACAGTCGATAAATTACATATAAACAGAATTAATATTAAATGGGTTACACACACACACACATACACACACACACACACACACACAAATTCATATCTGTTCACATTTGTCTAGTCACTACAATCATACACACTATCTTTAAGAAACACGCACACGACACTAATCACTTCCTGGTATTCATCTCCTGTCGCTAGGTACGGAGGGATGTCGTCATGGATATTTACTAAAACAGAAAGCAGAGGCAGGAAAACAGAACGAAAAGGTGAAAACTGGACAAACTACTTACATATTTATAACATATTCGGCAATTTTGTAGGTAAGGCAGTTCAACGAATGAAAGACCGATTCAAAAATTCGTGTACGGATAATAAGTTCCATTTAATAGAAAAGTTTGACGAATGAGTTATAGTTGTTGATGTTCTTTACATGTTCAGGAAGGCTGTTAAATAGTGCGATACCGGAATAATGAACGCTAGACTCGTAGAGACTGAGGCTGTGCTTGTCAGACCTGAGAACTGAACGGTTCCTCGTGTTGTAGCCATGATTGTCCCCGTTACTTGCAAAAAGATTCATGTTGCGTTTAACAAATTTTAGTATTTCTAATATGTAAGCGCTAGGTAGAGTCAGAATATGAAGTCTTTTGAACAGCGGCCTGAAGCTTTCTCCAGAATCTGATCCTGATATAATTCTAATGGCTCGTTTTTGCAGTTTGAAAACATCCACACTACGAGAACAATTGCCCCAGTTGGCAATACCGTAACACATATGTGAATGAAAGTAGGCAAAATAGACTAGTGAAGCAGTTTTGGTATCAACTTGTTTCATCAATAGTCTCAATGAGTAACAAACGGGACTAAGTTTGCGCACGAGGCGATGAATGTGCAAGTTCCATTTTAATTTACTGTCGACCTGCAAGCCGAGGAAAGTCCCATGATCAGAGAACTTATCCGTTACGATGTTGTTGGTTTCTGTTGTAAAACTAACTGAGTTTTCTGTACATTGAGCGTTAATTTATTGGCGGCGAACCAAGTATTTCGGTTTCTAGATGCAGTCTCAATCTTTGCATTGAGATTATTTAAATCAATGTCCGCAATTAACAAATTAGTGTCATCTGCGTATAAGACAGATTTTATAGGTTCCATATATTCTGGAAAATCATTAATATACAAAAGAAAAATCAGTGGACCTAATATTGAGCCCTGAGGCACGCCACAAGAAATGCCTTCCCATTCTGACAAGTGCACCTCACCAGCTTTGTTTTTTAAGGCCATCTTCTGTTTCCGATTGTTGAGATATGATTCAAAGAGTGCCAAAGCGTTGCCTCTGATCCCATAATATTCTAATTTTTGGATAAGTATGCTGTGATCTACAAGATCAAATGCCTCCGAGTGATCAGCAAAAATTCCGGCTACTTTCAGTTTTTTCATCAAGGGGATTTTGTATACTTTGAATGAACTCGTACATAGCAGAGCTCGTGGATTTTTGTTTGAGCAAGCCGTGTTGAGCTGGAGTAATTACTTTATATTTCGTCAAGAATTCAAGTAACTTTTTGTGTAGAATTTTTTCTAGTATTTTTGAAAATATCGGAAGTAGGGAAACTGGTCTGTAATTTGATGCGCCGTTGGGCGAATGTAATAACATTAAAATAAAACCTTTTTAAGGGACTGTTCAAAGGGTTTCTTAATATTATAAATAATAGTCTTCTCAAATTGAATTCTACACGTAGATTAGAAATTTCTGCAGAAACGCTTGGTCGACCGAACGGAAGAAACGTACTGTTGTCATGCATGTATTATAATGAAAAAATGGAATTAAACGGACAGAATGGTTAACAATTACAATAAACGTGGCTTGTATTATTGACGTTAAACGTTTCATATAACATTCGCAATCGTTTGTGTGCCGGAAGCAGACAGGAAATAAAATATGGAGCTGACCAATCAGTTCAAGTAACTGAAAATTCGTTACATCAGAGACGACCATATTACGTGCCGTACACCAATCAGGAACCACCTCGTAGGTAGATGAAAATTTTTCGTTCTACTATTTATATTGAAGTTTTTACTTTGGTGGTTCAGTTGTAATAAATAATTATTTAGTTAACAACCAGCTTTTATTATAAATTTAACTTCTGAAAATTATATCATAATATAAATAAATAAAGACCCTTCATTCTATTACACTTACAACAATGGAAAGTTCAAGTTTATTTGGCAAACTGAATTCAATACAATGAAAGCTTATTAGCAACTCTTCGACACAGACACCAAAAGTTTCAAGTCTACTGAGTTCCTGTAAAGACAAGTTAGTTTCCATTAACCAGAAACGTGATCGACAGCAGCAAATCCTCTGCTGTTGCGAAACAGAGAACCAGTATTTTAACAATATTTTCCAATGTTGAGGAATTATAAGAAACATCTTGGTAAGACACATATATTTAAAGAAAAATCCATTCCTATCATATCTAGTTATTTTTATATATCTTTCATATACACATATTTTTAGACAAACCATTTCAAATCGGATGACATGTAAAATTTATTTGTTCAGTATTGTTAATCAAGGGTTGACCTATCACAGAAATTTTTCATAATACCTTTGAATGTATTTAATTCTTTTTTGAGGTGTAGACAGGCTATGTATAGGGTAATCCACAAAGTGGCAACTCCCCTCTTATAGCATAGGAGAAGGATTTGAAAGGGGGGCTGCGGAAGGGTAGAGGAAGGTAGCCAAGGGTTAACTAGGGCCCCCGGGGCTGTGGTTTAAGGATCCTAACCGGCAATTCGCCTAAAAGTGATGAAGGGAAAACCCCTCGCCGTGCCTTGACCAGTTTAGGAGGCAGCTGGCCGACTATTCCAATAGGCATAGCGGACATCTCTTACCGTATGCCCAAGGTCTGCGACCCCGGAACATACACCTCTCACAACAGGCCGAGTTGCCTCGGCATGTGAGAACCTTAGTTCAAAAAACCTGAGAGATATGAAGGCATCCCCAAAGGTAGCCTCCGCCAGAGCTCTAAAACAGGCTCGTATTTCGTAGGAGCCGAACGTTTGGTATTCGTGATACTCAATATGAAAGAAATGTAGGTGAGAATGTTACTAATTCTGGAAATACTACTTATATTTAATATAATCTGACAATTATCACTTAATAATTCAATAAACAATGAAGCCAATATGACAGATTAATTAATAAAAACAAAAATTATTTCAATTCAACGTTTGCTTCACATTTTTGAACTAATTCAAGTAATATTCATTTTTGAATGTATATATATATATATATATATATATATATATATACTGTGTCCTATAAAGGTTGTAACAGTCATGAAATAAATCATAGCACGCTGTCCATGAGTCTAATTTCATATTACTTCTTCTAATTTAGCATATATGTATGTATACATACATTTAAAACTTTGTTACCTGAAGATGTTCGAAAATGTGGATGAAACGTTGTTTTGAAATAATGTCGTTGTAATTTATACTTCTTCCAGACATTAATTAATAAATATTTTCTTACTTATTAATTAATTCATTTTTTGACATATTGACTGCATGATTTATTTAATTATTAAAAACTGCTTATGAACAAAAAAGTATCTTTGGAAATGACAGGAATATTTTGCTTAGACTTTAACTTGTTGAAGGTAGAATGAAAATAAAACATGAAATAGAATGTAATCAATGTGAAATGATATATTAAATAAGGACTTATCAAGAAGTAAGAAATAATTAATTATTTAAATATATATCTTTTTACATATATATATATATATAGTATTTATTTGCACCTGAAGAGAGGAACAAGGTTTCCAAAAACGTAGTGTTTTTATATATCAACACTTGTTTTGTCTGTATTTGGCTCATTTTTTTATTATTAATTTTGAAAACAGACGTATATTTTTCATTTCGCTTTTAGAAATCATATTACAAAGATGCATCTTATGATCGTAAACAAATATTAAATACATATTATGACCAAACAGTAAGGATAGTTTATTAAATTGACAATGCAAATGTAACAAATTAATTAAAAATCCTTTTATATAGTATTTAATAATTTTCGGAACCTAATAATTGAAAAGCTTGGAAGAGAATAAAATCAAAATGTAATTTTGAATTTGTATTAAAGTATGAGGTAGGAAAAATGTCGACCGGACCAGAAATCGAATCCGACAAAACTTCCAAAAGGGGAAAATGTTTGTTTTGACGTACTTTATCCCTATTTTAAATTTGTGCACTTCTGTTACACACTGTAGAAACCTGAGTGAATTGAAGAACTTTATTTTGTCTCGTAATAACAATATTAATGTAGGACAACTCTCATAAGGTATGGAATAATCAAGAATAATGTCATTAATACTTATAGTCAATAAATAATTTGGAGAATAATGATGAGAAATTCCCGAGCGGTCCTAATTGCTTAAAGTGATAGTGAATACATAAATATAAAATCTTATCAAAAAGAAACGTGACCTTACATTACTCCGTTGAATTCCCAACATTTTACGTGTATCCTTATGTTAATAATTTTGGAGATATAAGTGCTCGTTGTGACATCTTAACATTTATAAAGAGATTAGTCACCTATCAATAAAACATCGCGCAAAAAGACAAGATCTATAGATTTGAATTGTCTTGAGTTATTCGGAATTAGTTTCCCCCGAACCATTAAATTCTATAATTCTCATTAACCCTAAAAAATAAATGTTCTGCAAGTTACTTCTAGAAAATTACATTCATTTATTCTATAAGGGATTGAGGATTTTCCCGGAAATAATTCTTTGGTTTACAACCGAGTTAAATAATTTTTAGTAGACAACGTTTCCATAGCGTGCTTTGCGATAGTCGTCAGGTGGATTGAGGTAACTTATGTTACAACTATTTGTAATTACAAGTAATTGACTATCATTAATTAAAATCTACATTTTCATTACTTTAACCTGTCATCTTCAATTTTTTTTCAAAGACCAAAAAGCAGCAAATGCTATAACAACAACTACATATAATTTACTAGCTTCAAATAGAGAGTGCATTACTGGAACATGGTAGTTATGGGAGCAAAGAATCTCCTTGCTCCACCACGGTCTTATTCCTTGGCACAAAATGTAATTCGCAGAAGACGTTCATCGCAAGACTCCACCAACGAGTTCCATCGATTCCAAAACGCTCCAGATGTGCTTATGTGAATAAATGAATTACGTAATAGCGACTGTGGTCCGTAGTACGTATCGTGCACCCGGACACGTACGTTTATAATTATCTATCTACCTAGTCGTAGCAGAAGGTGTTCCATCTTCAACAGCGATTAGATCTTGGACATTGCGTGGTGGGTCGGGACATGAAACATCGATTCGCGACCAGGCACACGATACTAGTAAACAAACTTTTATGTGTAAATATGGGTCTTATTACCCCTATTAACATTAGAGCTGATCATTGTGTCAATAAAATTGTTTTTAACGATATTCCGTTTTGTTTTTGATAGCGAATGTATTGTATTTTCTTGCTCAAAAGTTCCGATGTCGCCCATAAATGGAACCGTTTACTTGTATATATGTAATTTTATTTTTACCACCAAATACGTATTTCGTTTGAAGTTGGGGCTGTAAGCCAACCCCACTGGTTGAAGTAATGATCGTGTACGATCCATGTGAAGAAACTCAACCCTTAATATGTTCTGCGTTGATCAGAATCCCTGATGCAGTACTTTGTTTCTTGTTGGTACTCCTTGACTTTTCTTCTACACTTTTAGCAATCCGTAGATGGTAATTATTTTGTAAGAAGATTAATTAAACAAAGGAAGTTTTAGAAGTGAATCTTCTTATATCAGGGAAGAAGTTGGCGAGTGAGACGTGGCGGAAGGAGCGTAACGTCACGAAAATGCTCAAGCACCAATCACAAGCCACGACGTCAACGGCGTTTTGATTTAATCGTATATTAAGAAAAAATAAATTGACTAGTAAGTCAGAACAAGTTTATTATTAAATATATACTTCAAAGGTTACATTGACAGTGAAATTAATACAAATAGAAATACACTCATTTCGTCCATAATTTGGGACTTCATCATAATATTAGTTGAAAAGAGACCTTCATAATTATTTTTCTGATAAAAAGTTCTTAAATGATGTTGAATTCTTGTATTCTTAAATTTGAAGACATTATTTTGGAGATAATTTGTAACATTAAATTATATAAATTAAATTAATACAATTAACGTTATTCAATTAGTAGGTTCCAAAATATATTTTAAAAGACATAAAATAAATTTAAATAATAATATAACTAGCTTTCTTCTAATTAATAACCGAAATGAGATATAAGAATGGATTTTAAGATGCAGGTACATAGTTAAAATTTAAAATTAACACAAAACAAAACATTTATGTAACTGATTACAATGAAATAATGATATTCATATGCGTTATACTTGTTTAATTACAATTGTGTAATATTTTATTTAAATGATTAGTACAATTACATTGATGGCTGCAGGGTTTGATTTAATGACCAACGTTTTACTCATCAGTATTGAAAAATATTTATATTATCAAATAGAATTTATGGTAGTGGAACATTATTTTTAACGTTACTTTTCAGTTATTTTATACGATTTTTCAAGCCTAGCTGTGTTTGAACATTTTAACTTATAAATAAGAGTGTGTGTTTCAAAATTTCTCTGACGACTTGACCATTATATTCATTTACAACGTTCTTAATTTCAAAATGCCTTTACTAATATTTCGACTTTTTAATTATTTAACCGACACGCATGCTTGAAATTTCACCACGCACAACTTTGAAATTCTTCTTACCGCTCTCAAGTGATTATACTGTTAGAAAAATACTTCTTGTAATAATGTTTTCGAACAAGTTTAAAATATTTGGTGTTACAGAAATTAATATTTACTTTTGCGATTTAGTGTCTCTATTACGTTGAATAAATTAATCAAAAATAAAATTCTCATGTGTTTTCTGAATAATTTATAGGTTATATAAATTAGGTGATTTCAAGAACTATAAACTTTCTTGTAATAATTTCACTTTCATCTTGAAAGATTTACATTTATTACCAGGTTAAATGTTGTTAACTGGTCAGTACAACTGCTGAAATGTGATTACTGTTTTGAGCTGTCCAGTGCATTGCGGATGACGCAAATACGTTCAGTGGTCAGTCTCCTTTTACGAATTTAGCCGTACTTTAATCATAACTTCTACGACAGATTTGCTACTGCTAGTAAATTCGCAGCTCCATTTGGCTCGTCATTAAGCCTACTAAACGGATTTGAAGTTTGCCACTATAGGTTTCCAGGAATCCATTCACACCAACAGCAGTTCGCACTTCCTCTTTTGTCCGCGGCTGTAATACACGTCTTCTATCTACGCTTGCGTGGGCGTGCACCGTTTCGAAATCCTTGCTTTGACACAGAAGCGTGCCTGTGTCGCCTCTGTGATAAATGTTGCAACGTCGATACCGGGTCATCTCAGTACGAATTCTTCGTGTTCTTGTAGGATGAAACTTATTTCCATACCTTTCCTCATTGAAACATGACGTAAATCAGTTACACCAAAACAGGTGGCACCACGGCCAATCACGTTTGAATTATTCTTCTGTAATAAATTTAAAAGGGGGAATTGAATTTATTTTTATTTATTTTAAATATTTCACTTCAATTGTGTTTTTACCATTTTATTATACGTAATAATAAAAAGTTACAAAGTAACAATTATAATTTATTTGATTAGATGAGATGGTCATCTTTAATATTAAAGTGTTGATATATAACCACACAACGTTTCTGGAAACATTGTTCCTTTCTTCAGGTGCAAATAAATACTATATATATATATATATATATATATATATATATATATATATACATTGTGATATACTAACGAGTGTCTAAATAAAAAGATTATTTTTTTAACAAACAAGTAAAGTTTATTTTAATTTTTGAACACTTATACAATTAAACAAATATAAAAAGGATCTCATTCACTCAAAGGTCTTAACTGGGTTTGATAACGGCAGAACATTTAAACATAATCAAAGAACACAAAATTTAGATTTAATTTAACAAATAATATTTATTCGTCTAGACATAGACGAAATTAATTATCGACGAACTTATTCTACAAGATGGATTTTAAATTTAAAAAGTTTATTTTATCAACACAAAAGAAAATTAATTCGGTTTACATATATGAACACCATGAAATTTTAAGTTACGATTACTCAGGAAAATTTGGCTCGTTCGTACACACACACTTTATATATTGGCCGTTTTAAACACTGATTCTAATAAACACTGTGGGTTTGACAAAAGTTGGTTCTCCGTTCGTTAAGGAAATATTATTTGCTCGTTCTGAAGATTATTTGACGCTGGATGCAGTGTCCTGGTCTCCTACAATCGAAGACAGTGGTCTAATTTGAGGATAGAATAGATTAGACTTCAGCATACAAAATGTTTATCGATGAATATTTGGCTATTTCTCACGCAGACTGCAACTTATAACACATCCTCCTCCCTTAAACGATGTCTCTCTTAATCTCATCCTCCAGCCTCGGTGATCACAGCACAACTCCCTATCACATCCTCCAGTCTCGGTGATTGCAGTACGACTCTCTATCATATCCTCCAGTCTCGGTGATCGCAGTACGACTAACTATCATATCCTCCAGTCTCGGTGATCGCAGTACGACTCACTCTCAAAAGCTTATCTCCTCCCTTATATAAGCCCAGCCTTTTCCTTTGTCCATTGTTCGAAAACTTCGTCGAAAATGCCAGTTGACAGATTCTTCCATTATCCCGAGATTTACATTATGCAGCTGCAGTTCCGTAGTCATCAAATGGCTAATTACTCTGTCATGTCAAAAGCCGACAATCGAGACAGGACCCGTAATTTCTTTGGGTAGGACTATTTGTCTTTGGCACCCCCACACGCACGTGCACGGTTTCTCAAGACCACACACCCAGCGTTTCCAAGACGAAGAAATACTCAGTCCTAAGTAAACACGTTACAAAACTGCCTCTCCAACAGTCCAGACTATCAATCAGACACAATGCTTCACTTAACAGGCATTACATTATACCCCAGATTTAGTTTGAGAAAGGCCACACGCACGTGCACGGTTCCGAATTCTCAAGACCAGCACTTCCAAGAACCTAAATAAATACGTTACAAAATGCCCTTCCAACAGTCCAGACTATCCATCACAAACAATGCCTCACTTAACAGGCATTACAATATATATATATATATATATATATTTTGTGGAACGGCAGTCTGTCTGATATTGTAGTCGGGAGAGGAAGGAAAAATTTTGAGAGTAACGAACAGCGTGGCCCGAGTATAAATCCAACCGAGAAAGTTACAAGTTTTGAATACAAGTATAAAGTTTGAACAACAAGAGACTTTGTAAAAAAACATTAAGATTCCTACGCGTACTGAGATCATCATTTTCCGCATAAAGACAATGTGTATCAATATGTCTGACTAATGATCCAGAGGGGCAGCAGATCCAGTTCACGGACGAAAATTCAATAACTACGATCGTGTGTTTGACAATCAAGTGTATAGTCAGTGATTCATGGCCTTTTTAGTGTAAATTGTGTTCCCGAGCCCAGGAATCTAACTCTGGTACCAGCCGAACATTTTTGTGAGTAGAAACCAAGTTAATTAAGTTTGTAAACGATAGTTAAAGGTATTCGTCAGATTTCGTTCTTCTCTTTTTGGTTTTGTTTGTTAATTTCTTAATTTATAAATTCTATGATTGTAACGTAAATACAAAAGTTGTTTTTACTTATCAACCCTGAAAGAACAGTTATCAAATTTCTAAACATTGAAACTTTAAATGTATTTAACCTCAGAGAAAATGTTATAAATTTCTATTAAATAATAAATGGTATCGTAAAGTTTAAAGTAGTAATTATTTCTCAATCCTTCCTGTTAAAATAAATTAAATTTGTTTCAGAACGAACTATCAATTTAATAAAACTGCAAATTTATTGTTTAAATAATTCAATAAAATTTGTTTGTTAATTAATTAATCTCCTTTTGATAATCATTACATTTTGGTTTCCACAATGTGGAGCAATCAATTGTTAATTAATCGCTAGTAATTAATAATTACATTTGACGCACAACGTGGGGCGATTAAAAAAAATTCAATTGAATTAATTACATTTGGTGTTCAACGTGGAGCCATTAAATTTGAAGATTTTTTAATCATTACATTTGGCGACTCAACGTGTATATATATTGTAATATTCAAATTTGAATATTTAATGAAAGGAAATTTAAATTAAACAAAAATATTTAAATTTAACCAAACAAAACAAATTTATTCACACAAAATGCAATTTAAATCTCTACTTTATTTCGCCACATTTAGATCAAATTTTACTAACAATTAATTTTACATTTTGTGGCATTTAAGAAAATGTATACCTTTATTTTTTTTTTACAAAGAATGAAACTCAAAATCTCAGGGTCTTCACTAGGCCTGATAGAAAGAACAAAAATCCAATTACAGTTGAAAGAATTTTACAGAATATAGAAATTCAATTTATTGAAGTTACTATAATCGAAATCTGACCTTTTACCTTTAATTTACGGTTTACAAAATTATTTATTTTAAATCGCTACTTACAAGTTTTATGCTTTTTGGTTCGGGAACACACTTCACTTTAATAATGGCCACTCTGTGCATAAAATTTACACAGACATTTTACTGACACACGTTTCACAACACAACACTATCCTTTCAGTATCCAAACTCCAGACTGCAGACTTCCGACTACTCGTATGGATGTTTCGCCCGCGGCCACCAATCAATATGTCTAGTATGATTGACAATTCGAATGCGTTTTGTCTTATTTAAAATGATCTGGATCTCTCAACCTTCACCAAGACAGAGTTCAAATCTGGTGTTCAACCTAACACTCCTTTCTCCTTACAGCTATGACATCAACTTCTATGTCTTTCTCCTCTAAAATCTCTTACACAAACATTATTCAATTCTAACACCAACTTCTAAATTCTTCATTACTTTGGCTTTATTTACTGCCAAAACAGCCCACTTTATGCCTACATCTCTTATCGATGACCAAAACTCTACTCTCTGCAACCACGTCTGCCTTGTTCGCTCTCTGGCTTCCAACTCTAACCCCAGGCTCCTCGTTCCATCTCTGACAATTCTTATATTAAACTTTTCTTTAACGGGTGAAATTAAATTACCTATTTTTTTTAAAATTATTTGACCTTTTCGCCCTATTTATGAAACTTGATCAACTAACTGGAAAATTTACATCAACAAAAGACTGCCCAAAATAAAATCAAATAACTTACTCATCAGATCTACTGTTTCATTTTTATCATTTTTCCATACATAACGAGCATATATTTTTAATTAATTGAATTATTTAAATTTCTCACCATTCGTATCGTAAATAAAACCGTCAATTATTTATCGTACATTATAAATAACTGCATAAATTATATCAATGAAACAAAATAAGTATAATGTTATATATAAAATTTCCTGTAGAAATTGCGCTGTTTTTTACGTAGAACAATGAAAAAGGTAATTAAAAATCGCCTGAAAAAACATTTCAAATTTCAAAAACTTTGCGACAAACATTGAGTTCTCAGTAAACACGTCAACTCCAATAGCCACAGTTTTCAATTCAAGAATATAGAGAGAAAGATTTCACAAGCCACGAGGCTAACGTTAAGTTGAATTAAAGTATCAGGATGGAAAAATGTCAATCGCTTATCGGGCGGTCGCTCCCCCCCAATTGTAGGTGAGCCTGCATTAGGTTTAACGGATAGAATAATTTCGCAGCGTATCTGGAGTCGACAGGGATTGCTCAGTTGGTAGTTCGTCTTCCCGGTAAACGGGAGATCCCGGGATCGATTCCTGGTCCGGCCGACGTTTTTCCATCCTGATACTTTAATGGCCACAGTTTTGATTGGAATAGTTAGCAATATTAGATTCTGAAATCGAATATTATGCGAGATTAAATTCAAATGTTCCCCCATTAATGTTAAAACCGATACAAATAATCTCAGTAACAGTTGTATTCTCAAATAACTTCATTGGTTTGGTCTGATGTAGGTATTTCTTATAACGTTGTTTAAGTTTATTTGGAGCGCACTCCTGATGAGATGTACGGTTTTATAAGAGGAGCAGTGTATTAGAAATTTTTGTAAAACCACTGTCATCAAAAAGTAAGGTGAAATTGTCATTTAAAACTCCCGTGTATTAGGAAGGCAGATATATTTTTTCCTAGGTTGGTAGGACTGTCTATAATATTTTCCAAGCGTCTGTTTGTTAAAAGGTTTAATTATTTCCGAGTTATACGTGTTTTTTTAAACAACCAAAAGTAAATTTTTCGATTTTTGCAATGGGTGATTTTGTTGAGCAAAGAACTTGCATCAAATTTTGTTTGCGGAACGAATATTCTTGTGCGGACACGTTGAAAATGTTGCGGAAGGCCTTTGGTGATCAAACTATGACATATAAAAACGTTTATAAGTGGTACAACGAGTTCAAAGAGGGCCGAGAACGCGTTGAAGACGAACCGCGCTCTGGACGACCATCAACGTCTACCGACGAGGGCCACGTCCAAATAATCAAAGATTTGGTGTTTGAAAATCGTCGATGGACAATTCGAGATCTCGCTGATAGTGTTGGATATCATTTGGCTCAACCCAAACCATTTTGAAGAATGTTTTTTGTCTCAAACGCGTCAAGTCTCGATTGGTGCCAAAATCGCTCAATTTTTTTGGAAAAAAAGCGTCGCGTTGATGTGTGTGAAACTTTGCTGTCTGACTATCAGGACCACTTGAAATGCATCATTACTGGAGACGAGACTTGGATTTACGCATACGACTCTGAAACCACCGTGAAAAAGGTGAAGCAAGACCGAAAAGTCGATCGAAAATCAAGGTCATGTTGACAGTTTTCTTTGATTATCGTGGTGTGGTGCACTATGAATTCCTTCAACAAAGAATATTATTTGAGCGTTATGCGTCGTTTGCGTGAAGCTATTCGTTTGAAACGGCCGGAATTATGGGCGAACAACTCTTGGTTCCTTCATCACGATAATGCACCAAGTCATACTGCATTGGTTCTTCGCGACTTTTTTGCCTAAAACTCGACTCAAATCGTTCCGCAACCACCGCATTCGCCTGATTTGGTTCCGAGCGACTTCTGGCTATTCAGCAAACTCAAAAGGCCAATGCGAGGACGCCGTTTTGACACGATTGAGGAGATAAAAATCGAAGAAGGTCTTGAAGGCTATACTGGAAAAAGACTATTCCGACTGTTTCGAGGACTGGAAAAAGTGTTGGAAAAAGTGCGTTTTATCGAACGGGGATTACTTTGAAGGGGATGAAATTGATTTGGAACAATAAATAAAGAATTTGTATTTTATAAATAAATTCACCTTACTTTTTGTTCAAAGTGGTATAATAATGTGAAATTAATTTTTGTTTATAATTAATTCTTAACTGACTTCCTTGTAATTTAATATTATAAATTTTCAATGTGAATCACAACAGTATAAATTAATATATTTTATTGTATCTGCTCCTTCCAAAAACATTACCGCTCATTAAGCTTATGAATTTCACTCGCTCTCTATACATCATATCATTTCTCACTTGAATGTATTCAGTAAGCAACTTCAGTGAATTCCGACTCGATTTTATCAATCTCCACCTGCTCTCCTGTCATGGCTTCTTGCTCTCCTTTGGCGAATGACCAGCCCTCCGAACATCTATATTCCACCGCCTCCGCACTCTTGCTGCCAATCTCTCCCAATATCAGCGATTATAAAACCCCATAACCCTGTCAACAGCTCTTGTTTTCCGTGCTTTAAAGTCAAGTCAAGTCAAGTCAAGTAAAGTCCATAAAAAATGGTTTCTTCCAAAAATTCGTTGTTATTGCTCAGAAAGACTCTTTCCAGGAAAGTTTTGGCGAACTACTGCATAATTTTAATGGACGTCTCCCCCAAAATAATCTAATGTTGCAATTGTCCTCTTCAAGACTAGGGTTGTTTCCTTCCCATTTCCCAAAGAAAACCTGAGATAACGTCGAGACGAATCGATACACTTGTCATCTGCCTTCTGCAATCCAGAATGTTCCATGCATGTTGACAATCATTCTCAGTGAGTGTTCCGCTGTATACAGTAATAAATTAGTATAGGATTTAATACATATTTGCTGTATTAATATTTATCATTAGAAAATGTCCATCTATATATTTCTGATTTCCCAGGATCAAGAAAAATATTTTTTTTCTGACTCATTCCTTCAAAAGTTTCAACTAAAATCTCTAACTCTCAATTTACGACTAAATCTGTTAAATTTGATTTTCTCAACTTCCACTCCTCACCGACTCTCTGATGAATTCCAACCCTCGATTCAAGTCCTTATGATTCCTCAACTCTTTCCTTCAAATCCAAAGTAAAACTTTAATATGGAATCAAGAAGAAGTATTAGTAGACAGGCTATGTATAGGGTAATCCACATTGTGGCCGCTCCCCTCTCATAGTTTAGTAAAGGGACTGAAAAGGCTGATAAGGGCTGGAGTTCTAAGGATCCTACCCGGAAATCCGCCTAAACGTGATGCAGGGAAAACCTTAGAAAAAACCTTCATCAGGTAGATCGGGCATTGGGTACTTGTCCCACTCCCTTCCGATGGCGGAAAAGGGGTATAGATTTTCACTTGTTAAATATGGCCAACAACATCTGTGAGTGAGACGAACTCACGTATCAACGTGTCAAAATAAAATGCTTTCAGAGCAAATCCGTTTGCCGATAAACAATATACCAAGACCTTCAGCGTTTGGAGTAATTAGTAAAAAACAACTAATGCTATTTGCGATACAGAACAACAGCAGTCCGCCATTGTCATCACCAAATTATTCCGCCCGTCCACAAGTTAAAATAATATTCATATCAAACTCCGTTTTTGAGTTAATTTATTCGTAACAAGTGTTTAAATTCTCATTTGACAATTAATTATAATGTACAGCATATACTTGTATACAACAACGGTAAATATTTTTTACGGATTGGTAAATTACCGATTACATTCAATATGTAAGATTAAACAATTGAATAAAACTAATATAATGTATTGGATAACTGTAAAATAATAAAAACTGAACATATTTCTGGTTATAATCTTAACATTTGTTAAAATATCCCGTAAAACTCTCAATTAAGGAAATATGAATGTGAAAAACTTATCCTTCCTAAATATAAATTATATGAAAAATGGGTATCATAATGGTGAAGTGAAATATACTTTTGATCGATTGTTCTGTGAATATCACGCAATCCGATGTTACTCTCATTACCAGCTACATTTGAAATAAACTTAAGACATCCTGTGAACGATTTGATCCTCATAGCTTGTCAAATTATCCCGGTGGCACAGCAATTAAAATAACAGCGATCAAAGATCAGTTTCATTATTAACAATTTATTTCGGATAATATAGATTTATCAGCTATGATATATGCAGGCTTATTATTTTGATGAGAAAAATGAGAATAAAACTTTAAAAAAATTGTGAAAAGATATGACGTTTGATATGCGAACAATTTTTTGTGATTATTTGAAGTACATTTTATATATTTTTAAGAATATTTCTCCTTAATTATATATACCATACGGAGTATAGATCCAAGTGGCTGAAAGGCTTATTTGAGGGATTTTTCTCTCATTACGGAGAGAATCCTGACAAAAGTTTAGCTTCATCGGAAAACGTAACTTCGCTGCTGTATCACTTAAACTCCTTTATTACTTCCTACCCTCATATGCTTGATATTTTGGCTGTAATTGTGTGCGGACTGTGTTCACAAACATCTGCGATATTGTAAGCGGAAGAAAAACTTGTTCTACCGCGAAGGAAGGAATTAGCCGCATTGTCTGCCACAGGCTCGCGAGCTCTCGCAACTTTGTAGGGATGTAGAAAACGCACGTAAACATGACTCAACTTTCAGGGAAAACTTACTTTATCCGGAAACAACTAAAATTTAACTATAGTTTGTCTACAATCCATACGTTTCTCCTGGTATTTCGAGTTAAGCAAGGAACGATTTTAAAACTATTTTAGTTGGATGATGACTTTTTTTAATGTGAATATGCATTTATTTAGAGGAACAGGCTACATGAGGGTAATCAACATGGTGGCAACTCCTCTTTCATAGCATAGGCAGGGATTTGAAAGGAGTGATGTGGAAGGACCCCCAGGCTTTGGTTAAGGATCCTACCCGGCATTCGCCTAAAAGTGATGCAGGAAAAATCCTACAAAACCTGCATCCGGTAGGTCGGTTATTGGGTACTTCCCATGGCGGGAGAGGAGCTTTCTGTGGGGACGCAGCATTCCCTTCTCCGTGCCTCGATTAGCTTAGGAGGCAGCTGGCCGACTATTAAAATGTTATCAGTGAACAAATCTTACCGTATGCAAAGGTCTGTGACCCCGGAACACACACCTCTCAAAACAGGCCGATGTGCTTCGGCTTGTGGGAACCTTCAAAAACGGAGAGTGGAAAAGGCATCCCCCAAAGGTAGCCATCTCCGTCTCTCTAGAAAGGTTCTGCCTGCGAGAGAACTCACGGATTGCCAAGAGAATATGCATTTAAAAGCGTAGCGATATATCAGAACCAGTCTGTAAAACGAGATGAAGCGTTAGCAGGCGGATAAATTAAGACGTAATACCTTCACAGAACGTACAGTGAGGCATAAATTTAAAATGCTTGGAATTACGCAGTATGAACCAAACCGTGGTCAAGACGAAATTTAAATTGACTTCCCCATCCACCAATGAAATATAGTGCTTTTACAAACACAAGTATGGCGCATTGTCAGGATCTAGGGCTAAAAATGTTAACTGTCGTCTGCGGGCTGGATCGTTAGTGAGTTAACTTGATCTAATATGAGGCAGTATTGTTGGAGTTAGAAGATGAGTGAGGGAGTTAAGAAGATTTATAATGGACTCGCGGAGGATAAGAAACAAAACACTCTTCAGTCTGGTTACTAGATGTTTACATCACGTTATGAGGTGATTATCATAGGAAGTTTTAATGGAGATTAAGATTTAAGGAATAGTATATGGCAGCATCAGAGAGGTGTAGTAGAAACTAGGAGACTACTTTTGTGATGCAGAATTCGAATCGGAGCGGGAGATAAATTTCACCGACACAGACGTCAGGATCGATCTCTGCGTAACTGAGAATATTTTTAACGTAAATTAAATTAAATACACTGAAATTTGTAAATACACGTCATTAATGACAATTATCTCCCCCACAAAATTAAGCTGAGAGAATGTGACCTTTTTTTCGGAGACGTCGGCTGCTGTGAGAATTCTCTACAAATGTTTGATATATGGCCCTGTGATACAGGGTGAAGGAAGATCAAATAACGAAATAGGAGATCTACTAAAATGCGAAAATATAGTGAAAATTAATAAGTCCCGACGTTCGACTAGGTCACGTGGAGAGGGTGAGTGAAGAAAGACTGCTGAGCAAGCGGTTACATGGACCCATGGAAGGACCAATGGTTACAGGAAGCGGGAGGTCGGAGGATTATAAGGGTTGGAAGATGATGGGAGAAAACACAGAGTGGATATGGATGGATGAGAATCGCGAGAGAGGACAAAGCTCATCCCAGGCCGCTGCGCCGAAGAAGAAACTAATTTGCACGTATTCGAAGAAAAAGCCTAATTGACACTGCCATTACGACGTCAGGAAGCCGCAGACCTCCATTTTTCAAGAAAATGAATAAGGAGCTATTCGGAAACAGGATAAAAACGCTGTGGGAAATTTTGGATTGTTTGGGAAACAAGAAGAAATGCAGAATTGAATGGAGTGCAAAAGGCAGCAAGAGGACCTTTGTCTGACATGTTACCTAGCGTCGAAAGATCTTAGTCTGACTAGTTTTTTTTTAAGGCAACAGGCTACATGAGGGTAATCCACGTTGGGCATCTCCCCTTTAATAGCATAGGAAGGGATTTGAAAGGGGGATGCGGAAGGGTAGAGGAAGGTAGCCAAGGGTTAACTAGGGCCCCCGGACTATAGTTTAAGTATCCTACCCGGCATTCGCCTAAAGAAATGCAGGACAAATCCTAGAAAAACCTGCATCAGGTAGGTCGGGCATTTGGCACTTGTCCCACGCCCTTCCGATAGCGGGAGAGGAGCTTGCTGTGGGGACGCAGCATTCCCTTCTCCGTGCCTCGACCAGTTTAGGAGGCAGCTGGCCGACTATTCCAATGGGAATAGCGGACAACTCTTACCGTATGCCCAAGGTCTGTGACCCCGGAACATACACCTCTCAGAACAGGCCGAGGTGCCTGGGCTTGTGGGAACCTTAGTTCAAAAACGGAGAGGATAATGCATCCCGAAAGGTAGCCCCTTCGTTTCTCTCCTAAAAGGTTCTGCCTGCGAGAGAACATCCCTCGCTGGTACTGCCTGCGAGAGAACATCCCTCGCGGGCACTGCCTGCGAGAGAATAACCCTCGCAGACCCCTCGTATTGTTTGATGAGTTACCTAGCAGCGACAGAGTATTTTTATTTATGTTACCTGGCAGCGAGAGGATTCGGATCAGCAACGTCGCAGAACTCGTTGAGCCAAGACAACGCAGCGACTTCGCAACAGATAAATCATACGTAAGACGCGACATGCAAGCCATAATCAATAATTCTAGTCAGTCCAGACGCGTGAGTGTGACATTAAAGTTGGTGATTTGTGTATATTTTCACACCAGATTAGAGCACCTTTATTTTTTTGGGCCGCTTTCTTCGATATTAATAAGTTTATATGAGGATGTAGTCACTCACTGGAACCTTATTCCTAGCTAGATTCAGATATGTAATAGTAATTATATAACAGTGACTTCGTTATTATAAATCTAATCCTTCTTCACTGGGACTAGAGTGATGTTTTTTTTAATCAGCGAACGTTGCAGCTCACGATAGCTTCGCAGCTCTAACCTCATTCCTCGGTGTATTTATCAACAATTCCAATAATTTGTTTTCTTCTTAGTTTACTTCAATATCTCCACGTAAAGATTATTCGCATTAATTTTCTTTACCTTTTTTAAAAAAACAATCTAACATTTAGTAAAATATGTTATACCACTTGCAAAGATAAAACAATCACGATTCAAAGATATCTTGCGTCTCTGTTCCAGAGATAAATCGCGTTACACGCACTTCATGCGACTCGTTTAAAAATGACGTGTTACAACATTTAAAAGGTGCAGTTTACAATGAAAATTAAAAGCAAAGCACAACGTTTCTTCCTGTTATTTGGGAACTCTTACGATCTATTTTCGTGATTTTGAATGGAATTATTTTAAAGTAATTATCAATTTATATTTATAATATTTTATATTAAAACACACGAGTTGTATACAAGAATATGTGGCAATAATTCATGCTTGCTGGGATTGTCGAAGTTCGTTTGCGAGTCGCAGAGCTCCAGTTTGTGGTGAACAGTGCTCCAGATTGTATGGTAGGAGACGGTAGAGAAAGGACATAAATTCAGAAAGTGTGTGGCTGTATATAGTCTAACAGCTGTAATATCCAGAACTATCTACGGTTTTCGAGTCTATGAGCGAATAACTGCAACAATACAACGCCAACTATTATTTTCCATGAGGCGGAATAGTTCGGAGTCTAGCTTACATTCATGAGTTAGACACGTTTCTTCAATTATTGGGAGTCCCAGGTTATTGAATCCAGCAGATAACAAACTTTTGAGCGTGGTAGTAGGATTTTGATAGAAGGAACAGCGAAGCAAGTGGAGTGAGTCAATTTGGCAAGCAGTATGTGCTGCCCAGTGTATAATGGCCTGTCTATAAAGTGTTAATAATTGTGTGTGTGAACGAGCCCATGTCCTTGGTACCAGAAACATTAAGGTAAAACTGCACAACTTACTATCTGTAAACCCGCAAGTAAAAGATATTCTCGTCAGATTTCCGAGTTCAGATTTTAAATTTCATATCTCATATTTTGTATTGTAATGTTCTATTAATTGTTTGAATTAATGCCTTGATAGCTTTGTGAATTTGATTGTTTAATAAGTATTATTTATTGAAGGCTCGGTGATCGGCCCTGAGAAATAGCCGCGGTATTATTGTAAAGTATTAATATGTAAAGTGGTTTAAATAATTTGCTTTAATTTGTTTGTATATTTCAAATCTTGATTTTTTTAAAATTAAAACATCCGATCATTTTGTTTTACTACAAAATTGGCGTCGTCAACTTGTGGTTTTTCATAGTTAATTTAAATTGTTATGATAATTATTTTATTGGACGCCAGATTTTGCATTGCAATTGTAAAATTAGAATCACTACAAATTGGCACTCCAACGTGCAGATAATTATTTTTTTTTTAGGGCAACAGGCTACATGAGGGTGATCCACTTTGGGCAACTCCCCTTTAATAGCATAGGAAGGGATTTGAAAGGGAGGATGCGGAAGGGTAGAGGAAGGTAGCCAAGGGTTAACTAGGGCCCCCGGGCTATATTTTAAGGATCCAACCCGGCATTCGCCTAAAGGAATTCAGGGAAAACCTTAGAAAAACCTGCATCGGGTAGGTCGGGCATTGGGTACTTGTCCCACGCCCTTCCGATAGCGGGAGAGGAGTTTGCTGTGGGGACGCAGCATTCCCTTCTCCGTGCCTCGACCAGTTTAGGAGGCAGCTGGCCGACTATTTTTTTATTTTTTTTATTAGGGCAACAGGCTACATGAGGGTGATCCACATTGGGCAACTCCCCTTTAATAGCATAGGAAGGGATTAGAAAGGGGGGATGCGGAAGGGTAGAGGAAGGTAGCCAAGGGTTACTAGGGCCCCAGGGCTATGGTTTAAGGATCCTACCCGGCATTCGCCTAAAGAAATGCAGGGAAAACCCTAGAAAAACCTGCATCGGGTAGGTCGGGCCATTCTTTTGTATTTAATTAAATACTACAATATATATATCAGACCTGCGGGAGAATTCTCTCGCAGGTAACCTGGGAGGAATATTCTCTCGCAGGTCGAACCTTTTAGGAGAGATACGAAGGGGCTACCTTTGGGCATGCCTTTTCCTCTCCGTTTTTGAACGAAGGTTCCCACAAGCCGAGGCACCTCGGCCTGTTCTGAGAGGTGTATGTTCCGGGGTCACAGACCTTGGGCATACGGTAAGAGCTGAGAGCTATTCCCATTGGAATAGTCGGCCAGCTGACTACTAAACTGGTCGAGGCACGGAGAAGGGAATGCTGCGTACCCACAGCAAACTCCTCTCCCGCTATCGGAAGGGCGTGGGACAAGTACCCTATGCCCGAACTACCAGATGCAGGTTATTCTAGGGTTTTCCCTGAATTTCTTTAGGCGAATGCCGGGTAGGATCCTTAAAATATAGCCCGGTGGCCCTAGTTAACCATTGGCTACCTTCCTCTACCCTTCCGCATCCCCCTTTCAAATCCCTTCCTATGCTATTAAAGGGGAGATGCCCAACGTGGATTACCCTCATGTAGCCTGTTGCCCTAAATATATATATATATATATATATATATATATATATATATATATATATATATAATTGTAAACTAATATTGTTTAAAATAAGTTTTAAAAAATTAAATTAAAAAACTTCCATAATTCGTGAAAGCTTAACGTAGAAAACGTAGAATCACCTGAGCTTCCAGTAATAGACCAAGTTCACCTTCCACTAATGTTTACAAATGCTTTAAAACTGGTAACAAGGACAGTATATGGAATATATACTGTTGTAAACGAGAAATAGAGCATAGTATTATCGTTTGGACCAAAGAACACATTAGTGTATTTTACGAAGCTTCGAATATTTTTTAATTTTCTCTACTAGTGAGGTGTAATAGTAAGAGAGAAGTATATTTAGATGTGTATATGCAGCTAGGCAGGCCTCTATTGTTCGTTTCCTAGTTTCTGACTGAACGGACCGACGCAGACGTCACTTCCCCTGACGTCAGAGCGTCGGTGGAGACAATGGCGTTGGCTCGCCTGCTCCCAATAGATAACAAATACATATTTTGTTCCCAATTTTCTATATTGTTATAAACACTTCACTTTAATTTACTGGCAAAATGAAAGTGCCCGATAAGTCAGCTTTACATTTTACCTCCTGGGCAACTGATTGAGACAGGAAATTAAGGCTTTAATTTGTATCACCTTTCGATAATACAGAGCAAAAAATAAAAGATTCCATCTGCACATTTTTCAGGTAAGGTACGTAAAATTAAAATTAGACGATACTCTATTGCGTAGACGAAAATAAACAGCACACGAAATAACGCGCTTCTTTGAAAACTAAATATGTTTTTCTTCTAATTGCTTATTAACTAAGATCATTGATGACGTAGATAAACTATTCAATAAATGTACGCACGGTTGTATGTTTCCATTGAAAATATGATAATCCCCCATATTTAAGTTGGAAGAAATGGAAGCCATTAACACAGTTGCTAAATTTATTGTGAGAGTTTCTTACGTTGTGTCTCTAGTAATGAAATTATCCGTTATTATTCTTTGATTTTCGTCACAATATTCATATATAAACACCTCTGCTAATCTACCATATCGTAAAATGTTGATGGCTTCTTGGGATTGTCTGTGTGTATTAAATTAAATAGAATAGTGCAAACGAATTAAACTTAATTGTCTATGATGCCAGGATAATGTCGAAGTGAAATTATCTGAAAATTAGAAAATGAGTTTACTTTGCATACTTGATGTATGGTATATAGAACATTTTTCATTATTATGAAGCGGAGTTGTTTCTATTGCGTTCCAAATACCGTCAAGAACATCTTACAAGCAAGAGATTTTTTTTAAAAATAAAATTATTCCTCTTACGTGTTAGTAAATACAAGAATTAATTCTATTTGTGATTATTGTTAGTCATACATACACAACCAATTGATATGTACACAATTTTAACCAATGAAACAAAAGCAACTGATACGAACAAGGCAGTACATTCTCAATATCACAGAAATGCGTTCATTATAATGTTATTACAATATTTAATTAAACAATTGAAAGAAAAATTAAATTAAAAATATATCTAATCAAATTTTTGCATAGACATTCCTATTCGATCAATGATTTGACAGAAACAAATTTGTATAAATATAAAACTTTTTTAAACAATATTATGACATATAAACTACTTAATTAAGTTCATTGTGGATAAAAAATAATAATTGTAGGGTATTACTATGTTTGATACACAAAACATTACTCATAAATTTATCGCAGAACGACTCGTGTTCGAACCCGACCTTCGGAAATTAAGTCGAAAACCACAAAATATCTGGCGCAATATATTGTTTGTGTGAATACGGTTTCACGAAAACAGAGGACTGAAGATTTTACTCGTTGTTTCAGAGTCTCCCATTAATTCACAAGTTGATTAGAGCCTGGTGGCACGCTCGGTTAGCTCTAATTGATAAGACCGTGTAGCAAACGAAGCAGAAAATAATGGTTTGCTCTCTCGGGTTAAATTTTCCTGTAGTCTTCACACGCGCAGAAAAGTAAACGGAAAATTTATTAGTAACGAGGTACAGCTTTGGATTTTTTCATCCAACAATTTTCAGATATTTTTGGACCAGTTTGGATACATTAATTAAATCAGAAAGACATGTGAAAATATAAACTACTTTAAAATAAGATTTTTAATTACTGAATGGTTTAAATTTATTTTGATTTCGTGGCTTATGCCGCCTTATGCACACGGCACTGCTTGCATTTGCTGACCCGTCTGCGGCACCGAAAAGACGTAGGTTGTGATACAAGCGGTGAAACTGAATACTGCGCACGCGCATTTCTCATTATAGACTGAAATCGGGGATCTATAGTTGTGAATAGCACAGATATACCTCGTGGTATATTCACTTATTTTCTTGTAACTTGGTTTTCGTTACATCATGTGTAATGTGCAAATATTAGTTTGTATCAATAACATACTTCGTTTTCAGACATCGGTCTGTTCAATAACTGTAGCGTTTCTTTCAGAATTTCTGACAGAATTGACGGGAGCCTCAAGTCTTCGATATCAAAGCAGAAATTCGCACCGTTAAAACTTAATTATTTGAATTTTTTTCAAATTACGAAAAATTAATTCTTCCTTAATAAGTTATATGCTGTAGGACATGAGCACATAGGAACTAACCGCTACAGGATATAATGGAACTGTTAATGTTTATCTGAAAGAAACTTAATTCCCGGGAAATGAACGATAGTTCTAAGTGAACGGAGAATCAATATTGAATTCTGAATACGCTGAAGCAGGATTTGTTTCTTCACAAATACTAATTAGGGTGGACGTCAATAATTAATTAAATATTGATTCAATGATACATGTTAGTATTTTAGAACAAACACCCAATAATGTGCCATTAATGTGCAGCTGTGAACCTACAGAATGAATTTAAACATAATTTCTAACCTACGATAAAAGCAATATAACTTTTAAAAGACGTATTTTATAGAAATACTCGACGAATGTCAAATGATTTTATTCTATTATTTTACATTTAATCTTGCTCAACTGAAGCTTACATATGAGAAGTTGGCCAAGTGGCGACTTTTAGGATTCAGGTCCGAAATCCTGACCAGTTACCACGATGGCGATTTATATAGATAGATAGATAGATTTATTCTCCATTACCACTCTAATGAGGAAATAATGTACAAATGTACAATAGATAAATTACATATAAAATAATAATAGTAATGATTAATAAGTTACAGAAAAAGTTTCATATCAATAAAGCACTGTTAACATTTGTCCAGTCACCACATTAACACACACTTTATTTGAGAAACACGCACACAACACTAACACTTCCTGGTATTCATCTCCTGTCGCTAGGTACGGAGGGATGTCGTCCTAGATATTTACTAAAACAGAAAGCAGAGGCAGAAAAACAGAACCAAAAGGGGAAAACTGGACACATTATTTACATATTTGTTACATATTCGGAAATTTTGTAGGCAAGGCAGTTCAGCCAATGTGAGACAGATTAAAAAATTCGTATACGGAGTAATAAGTTCCACTTAAAAGAAAAGTTTTACACTCCTTGACGAATGAGTTTTAGTTGTTGATGTTCTTTACATGTTCAGGTGCGATGTTATGTGGCTCCTTAGCAACCGCACCGTAGCATGTGTCCAGCGACCTAATTCTTGGATCGGCTTACCTGCGGTAGGAAGAAGTAACATAGGGAAAACAACCACTTATTCCATTATAACTAAATTATTAAAAATATATATACGTACAATTATATAATATTGCCCCGACTAGCCATGAAAACTCAGGTATATTGTGGCAAACTAGGCCCGAGAAAACGGATTTTTGCAAAGTGCACTATGCAACCATGTTAAATAGCGATATTGGTTACCAGACTTGAGTCTCAGCAACACAGCGACGTCCTTCGCAGCTGGTCATCGACTTGGTGCCTCTGGTGGCGTCTCGCTGATCTGATCCTTGCACAAAAACAATGACAACTTGTCCTTTTAATTTGTTATGGACCAATCACAGATCCTAGACAATCTGACGTAGAAAATTTCATCAGCTACACCCTCTACACCTGCTATTTTGGTACCAGAACCCCCCCCCCCCCGACGGAGGTACAGTTATAATCCCCCGCCGGACTGGCAACAAACGGTATTTTCCGCTGATGTTGGAAAAATCAGCAAAAAAATGGTTGCTCACGCGATTAAACAAATTGACTAAAATATCAGTATAAATAAATGAAAAGACGCCTATCCTCAATAACGCGCTGTATTTAAATAGTGCGATACTGGAATAATGCACGCTAGACTCGTAGAGACTGAGGCTGTGCTTGTCAGACCTGAGAACTGAATGGTTCCTCGTGTCGTAGCCATGATTGTCCCCGTTACTTGCAAAAAGGTTCATGTTGCGTCTAACAAATTTTAGTATTTCTAATATGTAAGCGCTAGGTAGAGTCAGAATATGAAGTATTTTGAACAGCTGTCTGCAGCTTTCTCTAGCATCTGAACCTGATATAATTCTAATGGCTCGTTTTTGCAGTTTGAAAACATCCACACTACGAGAACAATTGCCCCAGTTGGCAATACCGTAACACATATGTGAATGAAAGTCGCAAAATAGACTAGTGAAGCAGTTTTGGTATCAACTTGTTGCATCAATAGTCTCAATGAGTGACAAACACAACTAAGTTTGCGCACAAGGCGATCAATGTGCAAGTTCCATTTTAATTTACTGTCGACCTGTAAGCCGAGGAAAGTCGCATGATCTGAGAACTTATCCGTTACGATGTTGTTGGTTTCAGTTGTAAAACGAACTAACTTAGTTTTCTGTACATTGAGCGTTAATTTATTGGCGGCGAACCAAGTATTTCGGTTTCTAGATGCAGTCTCAATCTTCGCATTGAGATTATTTAAATCAATGTCTGTAATTAACAAATTAGTGTCATCTGCGTATAAGACAGATTTTATAGTTTCCATATATTCTGGAAGATCATTAATATACAAAAGAAAAAACAGTGGAACTACTATTGAGCCCTGAGGCACGCCACAAGAAATGCCCTCCCATTCTGACAAGTGCACCTCACCAGCTTTGTTTTGTAAGGCTGCCTTCTTTTTACGATTGTTGAGGTATGATTCAAAGAGTGCTAAAGCGTATGTATTATCCCCATTATTAAGATTTTTCTTTTGGCCTAAATACATATACTTCTCTGCGGTAACGAGCAATATTCATCAATCAGTTAAAAATTTAGCAGCATTGAAATAGACAAATAAAAATTTAGCAGCATTGAAATAGAATAATTATTTCCAATTGATATTTTCAATGAAATAGACAAATAAAAATTTAGCAGCATTGAAATAGAATAATTATTTCCAATTGATATTTTCAATGAGAAGAAACCGCAGTGCCTCACTGTCGAGGAATTCTGTCCTAAGTGGCTGAACGCAGCATCTATTATTGAACTCTGAATGCGCTGAAGCAGGATTTGTCTCTCCATAAATCCATGTATTCAGCGCTTGCCGTCTAATGTTCCACCCACGCATCCGTCCACAGCGAGCGGTAAGTAGTTAGCGGAACCACCAAGCTATTTAGGGAACTAATAACCTATTACCATATTAGAGTAAGATTCAGATTTCTTCAAAGTTGAAAGTTATGACCGAAAATAAAACGCAAGACACACGTAAACGCAAATAATTATTAACTACATGAATAGTGAAGGATAAATATTGTATATACATTAAATTATACAAAGTATTTATTTTTAACTGAATTCATGACCTCGTTTAAAGATAAGCTTCAATATTTTGCAATAAATGTCATTTCAAAGATTTTGCTTTACATATTAACAACAAATGTGTTTAGAAAATTGATCTTTTAATTACTTTTTTCTGCTCTGTTTTGTAGAGCGGATTCTTGAGAATCACTTTTTGCCAGTGGTGTGTTAAAGATCACGGATTGATCATGGTCAATTCTCGTAAAATGCCTTTCAGAAAACTCCCCTGGAAGTCAAAAGGTGTTCGATAGGGCATTTTGGCTGGATGATTTACGTCACCATCTTCTAAAATAAATCCAATTTTATTATTGTTTTTGGCTGTGTCCTCCTCACTACGTTTCTCTTTTGTGCCTTGATCGGCCCTATTTAATACTTGTGATTTTTATTCGTACCCTCCCCCTCCCCCGTTAAGTTCCCTCAAGGAATACAAGTGTTACGTCACTGTAAAAATGAGCTGTTAGTGACTTATTTGTCAAAATACCTGTGGTCATCCCTTCCTATTATTTGGAAAGTTTGGCTAAGGGATTTTTTCCAAGTTAAAGATTCGGATTTAATCTACGTCATAGAGTAATGAATGCGTTCCGTATTTTTAATGATAATGTAAATTTATAGTCTTTTTGACTAGATATACGTCGCGTGGTTTTCGGGGATGTTTTTTGTGACTGTAGATGTTGATTTTTGTCACTTTTAGGTTTTTAAAAGAAATATAATCATTCTAAATATAATTTTACCCTTTTCCTATGATTCAGGCGGCGAAATACAAATTTTTAAGTATTTTTTTTCCTGAGAATACCTTTCCGTATTTCGCAAGAGCAAGTGGAACAAAAGTGTTGAAATTAATTTATTTGAAAATGTCCTCACGGATAAATTAGTCAGAACTCGGCCCCTTAAGTAGGAGAGTCGTTCACCCGCCTGCTGTCACTCTTTCAGTTGTCGGTACCAAAGCGATAGGATAAAAAATTAACGAGATCTGAGAGAAATATTATACAGCACTACTCTTTGCAGTACTCTATCCCCATTTTCCTGATATCTAAAGGTTTTAGTCAGGTCGATAGCTGTTACACATCGGTTCCAGGTTGCTAAAATATTTACAGTACTTAGCCTTAAATATGCTTATGTTAAAACACATTTAAACAATCATCAAGGCTTATTACGTACGGTCTTTTCAACTCTGATGTAACTTCACGAGTTCGTAGATATTGCTTTCGGACTCGGGGGCGTAGTTTTTTACTCGACTCACGGATAATATATTCTCCTCGTGTGGCTGTTTTCTCACCTGAGTTTGGTACTAATTTGCTTCACTTGAAGCGAAAGCAGGACTTCCCGCGACCCCGTCGACGTTCAGTTAGCTACTACTACAATCAAGTTCTTGGAACATATCCTAACCCATAATTTGGTGATGTTGAATCCTGCTCGCAATATTTTCCCACACATTCTTCACGTTGTTAAGTCGCGCGTTTCCTCCGAATGCAAATGCAAAACATTTTGTTGATTACAAAATCTCTTGCTGTAATTGTAATTACTGCTACACAGGGCAAACAAAACGTTCCCTTAATACGCATATAAAATAACATATTGTAATAATTAAAAATAAATATTACGTGAAAAACTGCAAACAATTTTATTATCATTTTTATTTACACAATAATATTTGGGATCTCAGGGTCTTTATCTGGGTTTGATAAATGGGTGAATTCTATACAATCAAATTACATTTAGCTTTTATTGAAGTTAATGCGTCTGAAACATAGACGAACTTGGTTGTGGATAAGATAACACTACAGATTGAATTTAAATGTAATAATTAAATAATAATTATTAAAGAACTAAATAATTAAAGAACGATAATTAAAGCACGATCTGACATATCTTTTAAAAGTGGTTTACAATATTATTTTAAAGTTTTTCTACTTACGGCCGCCCAGGTCTCGTTTTAGGTTTTTTCCATGCACACGATTTGGGGATATCACTGATTCTAGTATTCACAGGCTTTAAATTTCAACGAATTCTAATTGGCGTAGTTTCTCGATGCTTTGCTGCAACCTGGATTTGCAGATCTCGTGTAGTTTTAGTTGGATTTGGTCTATGGTTCTCCGGGTTGAATTTCCGCTCCGCCACCGATTAAAATGTTAATTTCAATCTTTCCTTCCCTACTGAAGATTGTTTTAATATTTCAATAATTAGAGCATGTTTGTAACTGCCATCAGACTGTTCTATTTGCGGTCCGCTCGCCGTTCATTGCCTGACTGAAGATTGCTTTTGAACTGTTCGCTGTCCAACTAACTAACCTCGTCTCATAGATTTTGAGCGCGTACACTCTCTTAACTCCAACAATACATTCTTTGTCTCGCGTTGCCGCCTTGTTGCGGCGTCCGCTTTATCCACTAATAATCAGTCCTCTACAATCCAACTTTCCAATTAGAATAATGGATTAATTACTAATTACTACAATATATATAATATCAAACTTCCTATTGATAAAGAATCTGTAGTATCCAAACATATAATCAATTCAAAGCAGCATACATTTGTTGGCAAAATGCTAAGATTTGAGACATTGACACCAGGAACAATTCCAGACTCGTTTCAGAGATGCTCCATATTAAATCAAACATCACAGCTATTAATGTACGAACATACTATTACATACTATTAAACTCAATAATTGCTATGATCCCTTTTTTTAAAAAAGTTTTATAATGGTCGCGTTAACAACTTGGTCATTGGCGACCCATAAATAAATTACTTTGTGCTTGTTTACGTAAGTATGCTGCGATTCACATTGATTCCAATAATATACATTCAATTGAACAGTTTGAAAAATTAATTATACATTTCAAATGTGGGTTTCTTACATTTACATTTTATTATTCGCATTTGTTAATCATTTATCATAATAATAGGATAATTAATTATATTAACTTATTTGAAGCTGCGACTGTTGCAAATTCCATTGTACTGTAGTCATAGTCTGTTTTTATTAGGAAGAGGCGTCTGCTTCTGAATATGTATCACTTTCTTGTTTCTTGACTAAATTTATGAGCCTTATTATTCTACTTTTTGTCGTTTTATCATTTAAGTGTGATCCCTTATTGTTTCGCTAAACCTTCGGCTCTCTCATTGTCTCTTGCGTTTTGTCAACTGGCAAGTGCAGTTGCGTGATTCTAGGCTCTTCTTAGCAAATAAAATGAAAGGGACGTTGTTTGGTATTTATATTACCTTTTGTCTGGATTGACTACCTTTCGTATTCATTATTATCTCTGTGTACCCAAATTTTTGAAACAGATGGCTTCTCTTCTTAATCAAATGAGGAAGAAAGTCCTGATGATTTGTTGGAGTTGTGAACAGCAGAAATGTGCCACCGGTACCTAATTTTGATTTTCCCTGTCCTCCAAACTGATGCGTCCACGCATGCGTTGACTACCGAAGGGCCATTGCCTATGCGTTCCTTTCGCTGTCGCAGTAGGAATGTATATATACGGTGTTCGAGTTGAAATCTCTCGCCGTACTTTTTGGAGATGACAAGTTCAGGATGTATGTTGAATTCCGAGACGGGGAGAATGTCTGCGAGGGATTTTCTCTCGCAGGCAGAACCTTGTAGGAGAGATACGAAGGGGCTACCTTTGGGGATGCCTTTTCCTCTCCGTATTTGAACTAACGTTCCCACAAGCCGAGGCACCTCGGCCTGTTCTGAGAGGTGTATGTTCCGGGGTCACAGAACTTGGGCATACGGTAAGAGTTGTCCGCTATTCCCATTGGAATAGTCGGCCAACTGCCTCCTAAACTGGTCGAGGCACGGAGAAGGGAATGCTGCGTCCCCACAGAAAACTCCTCTCTCGCTATCGGAAGGGCGTGGGACAAGTACCCAATGCCCGACCTACCTGATGCAGGTTTTTCTAGGGTTTTCCCTGCATTACTTTTAGGCGAATGCCGGGTAGGATCCTTAAAATATAGCCCGAGGTCCCTAGTTAACCCTTGGCTACCTTCCTCTACCCTTCCACATGCTCCCTTTCAAATAATAAAAAAATTAAGACGGATTGTCATGCGCCGACTGGGGCTTCAGGTAAGCCGAGGAAGTTCAGCAGATAAGCCAAAGTCTGTGCACTTTGCCGAAGCAAACTTTCACCGTTTAGTAGCAATGTGGTGGATGGTAATTTGACATTTTTTATAACCTTGTAGCGCATCTATGTAATAACAATATAAAGTTTCGTCGGTATCGATGATTCCGTTTTCTTGTGAAAAGCGAACAAAGTCGGAGTCATGACAGACAGAGAGAAATTTGGATGCCATCGGTTTCGAATCTCCTGATACATGAAACGTAAAGTTATACTAATATCTCTCGTTTCTAAGCAACAACAATACCATTTTTTTTAATGTAGAAAGGACATTTATACGAATATTCTAGATTTTAATAAAGGTGAAATGTTTACATCAGTACACAACATTATTTTTCTTTAGAGTAACATCCCACATGATGGCAACTTCCCTTTATTAGCATAAGGAGTGATTTGAAAGGGGGGATGTGGAAGGATAGAGGAAGGTAGCTAAGGGTTAACTAGGGCCCCCGGGCTACAGTTTAAGGATCCTACTCGGCATTCACCTAAAATTGATGCAGGATAAATACTAAAAAACCTGCATCAGGTAGGTCGAGCATTTGGTACTTGTCTCACGCTCTTCGGATGGCGGGAGGGGGATTTTATGTGGGGACGCAGCATTCCTTTCTCCGTGCCTCGACCAGTTTGGGAGGCAGATGGCCGACTGTTCCAATGGGAACCATCTGCCCAAGGTCTGTGACACAGGAACATTTACCTCTCAAAACAGGCCGAGTTGCCTCGGTTTGTGGGAACTTTAGTTCAAAACCGGAGAGAGGAAAAGGTATCCCCAAAGGTAGCCTCAGTTTACTACCAAAACTACTTAAGTCTTTTCAAATAACGCTATAAGAAACTTGTTCTAATCGCTTTCGGATATATTTTTGTACCCTATTGGAGATGGATTGAATTATTGTAGCTAGCAGGATATGAAAGAACGGTAATTTAACGAGTTTCATTCTCGTACAATCATCAAAGATTCATCGCATGTTTCAAAGTTGTTGATAACCAATGATACTGACTGTCAAGAGAAGTGTAATCACTGTAAATATGTTCAAGATTACTAATTAGTTATTTAAGTTAGCACGTACTCTAGTACGTATATAAATATACAATTTACGATTACATTATTCAGCATACTGATATAAAGTTTATCTATATAGCATATTCATAGTTGCTGTTGAAGACGTGAGTCTACGGCGGGTTCTGCAGTATGCCGGCCTTATAAGAGAAAGAAATGCATGTCCACTTACACCCTGTATCACCAAATAATGCAGCAGATGGACGGTCATGTTTGTCAGGGAGAACGAATTACTGTTTGCATATTTGACACGACAATCCTACTCCTGTTTACAGATCGATGCCTTCTATGTACAGCTCAAATCGTTGGCCACGTTTTGCTCGGGCGGTGTATTTTGCGGCGCAGAAGCGCCTAGAATGCAAAACAATTTGAGGGATCCCGATATTGCGACGCACAATTAGACATCAAAGCACCGCACCAACACTTTGTGAGGAGCCAATCTAAGCGAACGCTTATCGACTTGTCCAAGTAGAGACGATTTACGCTCACTCCTGCTCAACACTATCTATTTCACATTTTCTTACGTGCAGAATACCGCTATAATGAGAAGAAATGGATGAATAATTAATTTTTTTTTATTTCTTAAATGTGCCGTCAGATCATCGTAATTTACCTACGCTGAATTAAAAAAACAGGTTAGCTGACAATAATTCATGTGGTGTCCTTTCTCCTTTAATAGGACGCGATAGAAAAATGGAATGCGTTAGGGAGAGCAAGATAACCAAGGGTTAGCTAGGGACCGCGGGCTATAATTTAAGGATCCAACCCGAAAATAGCTTAAATGTGATGCATGGAAAACCGTAGAGGAACCTGAATCACGTAGGTAGGGTTCTCGGTACTTGTCCCACTCCCTTACGGTGACTGGCGACGTGGTCTAAAGGGGTGGTTTGAAATTTTCCGACCAATCAAAGATAAAATACATTTTTTACTGCAAATTAATTCTTCTACACAGTCTCCATGTAAGTCTACACACTTCTCCCATCTCTTTAACTCGTACAAAAAGTACTCGGCGATTCTTTATGCAAAATAATTGTTTACGAAGGTGATAGCTTGTTCATTCGACAAAAAACTCTGGCCTCCGAGCTAAAATTTTCGCTTAGGGAACAAAAAAGGTCGCTTGCGGCGAGATCTGGTGAATAAGGAGGGTGGTCTAGCAACTGGATTTTTGCCATGGAAAACTGCTGAAGTGTAAGACGCCGCATTATCTTGGTGAAACATTTCTTTATGCGAATGTTGCCGTTTTCCTGTAATTTCTGCATTCAGCTTGTCAAATAATGATGTTTAGTATACTCCTGCAATTGTTTTTCCTTTTTAAAGAAAATTCTTTATATCACCATGAATATACCAACAAACAATCGCCATCACTTTCCCAGCAAAAAAAACAACAGTTTTTGCATTTTTGGAACTGTAATATATATTACATATATATAAGGTGTACCCTTGTAGCCTCTGGAATTTCTGAGTAAGCATTGGAAACAGAGTGTCTTTGTGGTTCTCTGAGTAAGCATCAGAAAACAATATGTCTTTGTAAGCATTCAAGAATTTCCGACTCAGCAACAGAGATAAATAAGACCCCATGTGTCCTGCTGAGTAAGGGGTACGTGTCGACAATGAGGCTCTGTGAAGAAGGTACCACCTCCTACACAGAGCAGGAGATACTTGAATGTTATTGGTGAACACTTGTATAAAAAGGCCAGACTTCTCTGATGTAGGGAAGGCTCTGCATATTACTTCAACGTGGTACATATGCCACTCTGTCTTTCATTTTCATGTTATTGTCTTAGCTCTAGGCTGTAGACTAAGGTTAATAAACTTCTTTGTTATTCTAATGGACTAAAGCTTCAAGTTATTTCTCTAAGCCTTTAAGCTATTATAGAATGCGACTTAGCGCGCACCCCTGACCCAAGTTTCAATTTCTTCTTAAATATCTCATGTTAGCGAGACCTGGAGAAATTCGATTATTATATGGTGGCAGCGGAATTATATCATTAAATGGTGGCAGCGTAAATTTTAAACATTACAAAACCGATTCCCACTTCGGAGTCCACTATTTCAACTGTATTTTTTTTGGGTTATAATGGTGTATCCAAGTTTCATTTACAGTAATTAATCGGCGCCAAAACTTTGATTTATTGCGTCTACTCTGGAAATGTTCATTCGAATACGTTTTTGTCTAACGTGAGCAAACGAGGCAACCAACTGCGGATAGCTTTCTCATGCCTGAATCTTGATTCAATATGAGAAAAAGACGTTCTTTTGACATATTCATAGCCTCTGTCATCTCTCTCAGTTTAATTCGACGGCTTTCTAGCAACATTTGGTGAATTTGAGCGATGTTATTGTCAGTGGTTGCCGTGTTTGGACGCCCCGTTAATCACCTACCAAGCTGGCACGGCCACGTTTAAATTCCGTTGGGCCAAAATTTCACGTTGTAAATGATGGCGCAGAGGTCTCGTACGCAACGTCCCACTCGTCTTTGATTCGTGTAAGTGTATTGTCGTTGAGGAGTACTGCCGTCTTCATTGCGAAGTTGGAAAGTTTTCAGACCACCCTCGTACTGTGAAGATGCAGCCTCTTCGAAGTTTGGAGGTATCGAATTTTGTGCAATGGGAAGTGAGGAAAATTGTTGTCTTATTTTAAAAGTATGTGAGCATGCAGTATAATATCCCTGTCAAAGCTGAACTAAGTATTTCGGCTTATAGGAACCTTAATTCAAAGTTCAATTCGAATTTAAATAATCAAAAATTTAACTAGTTGAAAAAATCTAGTTTAGATAATGAATCTAAAGATAATATCCCTGAAATTTCGCACATTGAAAGAAACCTTAATCGCTTTAACATCCAACAAGATACAATTGGCCTTAATAACATATTTACAACAGAAACTCTAACGTGAGCCATCTTTGTTTCTCATATATGGTTTCTTTTTTTTTTTTTTTACGGCAACAGGCTACATGAGGGTGATCCACATTGGGCAACTCCCCTTTAATAGCATAGGAAGGGATTAGAAAGGGGGGATGCGGAAGGGTAGAGGAAGGTAGCCAAGGGTTATTAGGGCCCCCGGGCTATGGTTTAAGGATCCTACCCGGCATTCGCCTAAAGAAATGCAGGGAAAACCCTATAAAAACCTGCATCGGGTAGGTCGGGCATTTGGTACTTGTCCCACGTCCTTCCGATGACGGGAGAGGAGTTTGCTGTGGGGACGCAGCTTACCCCTCGCCATGCCTTGGCCTGTTTAGGAGGCAGCTGGCCGACTATTCCAATAGGAATAGCGGACAACTCTTGCCGTATGCCCAAGGTCTGCGACCCCGGAACATACACTTCTCAAAACAGACCAAGGTGCCTCGGCATGTGGGAACATTAGTTCAAAAAAAACCAGAGAGATGTGAGAGCATCCCCAAAGGTAGCCCCCGCCAGAGCTCTCTGGGAAGGTTCACCTGCGAGAAATCCTCTCGCAGGCTTACTTCTCTCTATATATGGTTTCTAACGTCAAGTGATCCTGCGTCCCCACAGCAAACTCCTCTCCCGCTATCGGAAGGGCGTGGGACAAGTACCCAATGCCCGACCTACCCGATGCAGGTTTTTCTAAGGTTTTCCCTGCATTCCTTTAGGCGAATGCCGGGTAGGATCCTTAAAATATAACCCGGGGGCCCGAGTTAACCCTTGGCTACCTTCCTCTACCCTTCCGCATCCCCCCTTTCAAATCCCTTCCTATGGTATTAAAGGGGAGTTGCCCTAAGTGGATTACCCTCATGTAGCCTATTGCCCTAAAAAAAAATTTATCTTGAGTTTTACAGTGACCTACAGGCAGGTAGAAACGTATCAACTTTTAATCCAAAAGTATTATCAACAATAGTATGTAAGCGTGGTCAAAAATTTTCAATATTAAACATATATTATTTTAATCTTTTAAATTAAATTTCTATTTTTTTTTAAAAAAGCGACTCAATCAAAATTTAAGCACTCCAGTTTCCTTGAAGGTCTATTAACTGATGAACTGTAAAGTTTCTTAAAAGTTTGATTAATATAATTTCATAATATTGCGAAATACTGCTCTTCAAGTTATGAGGTAGTTTTAACCTGATAAAAATAAGTAAAAAAATGTTTCAGATAAAACAAATTTTAATTTGCTCAGTATATTTGTCAAATATGTTTGTAGTTGAAAGCTATTTAAAAATGGAATTTTTTTATTTTTGACTAGTAAAAATGGATTTACAACAGAAACTCGCGCAACTGAGAGAGATGATGCAGCGAATACGCTTTGATTCAATTGTACTTTACTCTATCATTTAATTTTCGCGATTCATTTTAGAAACGTAGCGGGGCAGCCTTAAAATGTTCGGATGACTATCGCTTCAATATAATCATAAATTTCCTAGTATCCATAATTTTAGCTATCTTATAACCGGGTGCATCGATCGAGAATTATTTTTTTCAAAATAGTTATTGCTATGAATTTCATTTATTAATTTTACGTTGATTATTGTTTGGAAGTAATAATCCTAAAATAACTACTTCTAAAGTTTTATTATTTTTTTGATGATTGTCAATTATTATAGGAATGCTGACTTCATACTGAATAATTCTTAATTATTACATTACGTTCATATTACTTAAGAATATATTAGCTATAAAATTAAAAAAAATTACTACAGCTTCTTGTTTGAACAATTGGATTTCTATTGAATTGAGTAAATTTTATATCAATCAAATTAATTAGTGTAAAATGGTAAACGATCAATCCATACTTTTCAAGGCACAAAGGACCTGTACAAGGAGATGAAACAAGTTGATTTAAAAATTTTGTTGTCACGGTTAACAGTAAGTTAAATAAGTATCAGTAAACACGTGAGTGATAATCTTTAAGCTGGCTTTAATAACAAAGCTCCAATAAGCAGGTGCCCAATTATCACCCTTGGGCAATGTTTGCTCGCGTGAATTATATAGCTCGCCCACACGCCCTGCAGCTTTCACTCCAGTGGCACCTTGATCGCCTTAGCCGATCCATACCAGCAGCCCGGGCAAATAACCGATCAACGGGCACTCAAAGCCCCCGAAAACTTATTCCCTACTCTTAGTGATTGTTGAGCATCTTCTGACTATCCTACTTCGAAACTTAAGTACTAAAGAAGATTCGATTATAGAAGTACTCAACTGAATGTCCTCCCCTAGTTGACCGTTTCCAACGTATGAGGGTAAGCCAAAAAGTAAAGTCTACTATTCGTTTGGAAATACAGAGTTTAACTTCAATAATGTACACGTATTATTAAAGCTTCAATTGTATCTATTTATCTACATGATCAACATTTTGGACAACGTATTTTTGTAGGCGGCTCGGTAGTTTTTGAATGACCATGTCATATACGCTCGCCGCCGTGTCTTTGAGCAAGAATTGAACCTCCCGTGATTGTTGTTTGGCCTTAGGTGTGAAAGTGAAGGTACAGGTTTGGTCACCAATGAAATTGGAATCCAAAATTCCCGGGGGGGGGGGTCAATTCGTTGCAATTGGTGGTTGGAGCATTCAAGTCTTGCGCATACCTTCGACATTAAAAATTTTCCGACAAAATACTATGAATGATACTTTGGGAAACCCTAGGAGACGAATTAATGAAGAGATCTTCCACGGTAGTCCACCGATATTCAGGTATGATTTGCTCATACTTTGAGACGGTCTGTCGGAAATTGACGATCTCCGGCTTCTTTATGCGCCCGGAATTTCAGTGCGGCTATATACAAACTCCCTACATAGCTTACTGACATTTGTGACATCTATGCACGACTCGTCATAAGTTTCCGTTAATGGGCGATGAATTGAAATCGGTTTTATGCCTTTAATGATATTTATTGATCATTATTTAATCCGCATAAATTATTATATTTCTTCAAGGTGAATTGAAATCGGTTTTATGCCTGTAATGATATTTTATGGTTATTATTTAATAAGTGTAAATTATTGTATTTCTTCCAAGATGATGAGAGTAAAGCGACTCGGGGTGGAAGCCGAGTCGACCGGATGACAGTGGTGGGGGCTGTCTGCCTGACCTCATCTAAAATTCTCCGTAATATTCCCTTTCATTTTTTCTCTAGCGTGGGAATGCAAGGTGACGTTAAAACCTGACTACTTTTGACAGCCATTTTTGAAATTCTATTGGATCACCAGTTTGGGTTTGATATACTCAACGACTATTCTCCCCTTGGGAATCTCTGAATAATCGACAGAGTCGCTTTCCGACTGAGCTGAGGGTCTTGTTATTTCCATCTTTTTTCTGTTCATTAAATTTATCTTACATTTTACTTCAAGTGTTGTATTCTAAGATACATTACCAGTCTCTGAGCTTGAGTGCGAAGGCATTCACGGACCCGAATATGTAACTATTTCCTATCACTAATTCTCTATTTCGCCTGGTCTTAACTTCCCATACTTCCGCCGCGGTTTGCTGTAGTGAAACAAAGGTTTTCCTCTTTCCGGATGAACTATTCCTATATTATTCGGAGATCTATGAGATGCCCTTTCTGTTCAAAAAAGAGAATAACTGCGCGAATTTCGCAATTGACGGTAACGCCCAAGCGGGAGCACGATTACTAACGGCTGCCGAACCAAGTCTGAGCGTCCCAGCGGCGTACGTGACGTTTTCTTTGGACCTTACTTTGGGGATTACCCTCTTATAAAAAACGCAGTTCAATTTCTGTACTGATAATTGAAATAAAAAAAGGAACAGAAATACTGTCTGTAGTCGTCTGTTTCTCAATTTCAGGAAAGGTTATTATTGAACCAAAACTAAACTTTGGGCTAAACAATTCTCTTGACCGATGTATCAGGATAAAATATTGTTCTTAAGATTGTAATGTTTCTTGGAAATCATATTTTTGGTCTATAGCTGATTTGGACTTTAGAATATGACTACGAACAATAGCCAAACACATTTAAAGATTCTTCTACCAATGACACAATATAATTTTCTTCATATTATTTGGAAATTCAAGGGTGTAACTTAAAACTAGGCTGCGGTTTTTATTAAGTCTAAATAATTGTCTTTGTTAATTCTCGCTGTTTTATTGATTGTAAAAATATAAGTGAATGCACATACTTACGACATTTCCTCATTTTAAGACTAACGGAAGATAAATATATTCTAAGCTACAATGAAGGAAAATAAACCACTCAGTGCACAAATTAATGATAGAAGCAAAACAGAAGAGTTTCAATAGTTTTTAATTGTGATGACAGTTCTATTCACGTGTTTATAAATCTTAGTTTTCTAGTTTATGCGTGTCTCAAGAATGTTGAACGTACTCTTCTGATGAAAAGGGAAAATAATTTTTTTTTTATTCAATTGTATACCAGACCCTTCCGTAAGTCTCCTTCAGATGCACAGAAGAAAAAAAACACTCCTAACTGTGATTTTTATACGGCTATTTGATTTATACCAGTCGTAATTTTAACTTTAGAACTTAAAACCTTTCATGTACAACACACGATTTACCCTCAATTAAATTTTTAGTGTTTTATAACAAACAAGTAAAGTTTTTTATAAACCATTAAATTATTTATAAAATAAAATTGAAAAATATTTTTTTTACTTGAGTAACTAATATTTTACATAAGAAGGACCTTTACAAAATGGAAAATATTACAATAAAATTTCGTTACTATAATTAAGCCAACCTTTATTTTTTCAACCCAATTTTACGGGAATTAGCGAGCTACAGTCTCCCTTCTTTAGGATTGATTTTCAGTTGGGATTAGAGGCAATGTGGAGTGTAGGTAAAGTATTTCCAGCTCATAGACTTTAAAATACCTCCCATTTAATTCTGCTGTTTGAATTAATCTTTTTTCACGCTGTTCTTTTTTTTTGTAATTTACCAACGAGTATCGAATGATGTGCTGGATAGTACATCGCTTGTAAACAGACGCAGGTTAAACAGTTTAAATTAAACCGATAAACTCTTGCGTAAAATATTAGCCTAATGAAGCGCTGGTAAATAATTTCAATAACTGCGTCAATACAAAGTATTTTACAATGGCTTTCAACAGATATAAAGCTATAGTGTATAAAATGCTGTTTTGTTTTAGTGTAGCCTACTTTGAATGTTTAAGTAATAACTATATAAAGGAATATTAGCAAGGGTGGAGATATTACTTTTCAGTTTCAATTCATACGCCGGCTTTTCTGGTCAATTGTTTCTACGCAACATTGGTTTTAATATGTACTTTCAGACAAATTATCTAACGATTAATAAATGCACTTTATAGAAATTTATCTTAATTATAATATTAAGTTACTTTTCTAGTTTTTATTTCAAATATACATGCACCAGGAAAATGATTTAATTAACTTCCAAATTAATATATTTTATAACAAGTCATTGGTTTTTGAATGTGCCAATTTACGACAAACTATTTAACTCTCAAGTGATCGGCCTATTACTAGAACTGTCTGGTTTAAGACAGCTGAGAGGTTCGCATATTTTCTGAGATTCAATTTAAAAAAATTGAAACACTTTCCATTATTGGAATAAATTTTTGACAAAGTTTTAATAGAGATTAATATTACAAAATAGAATTTATACAAAATCGGATTTATTTTTTAAACTAACGTTTAGAATACCGCAGTAAAGTCCTTAATATTTTTTCGCAACTCTGCTCAGAACAGTTTGTTGTTTCCCCTTGGCGTTTTCCAACATTGGAAACGACAGAAAATCCGCACTTCCAGTTCAGAGTCCACAGGAGGGTCCAATCTCGTAGAACTTATTTTGCATTTTTATTGGTTTTTGGAGAGTTTCAAATTAAAATATATTGAATCACTTTTTCGATGTTAACGATTCACGACTTTATGGAGTTATTTAACTTACTATACATATATATTCCCTTGTAATAGAGAACGTCAAATTCTCAACTGTCAGTTAAATTAAGTAAATATTCTAGCCGTCTTTAGGAAGACTTTATTTCTCCATAAAACAGACGTAGTAGCCGTCGTATTGGTGGAAACTTTCTCATTAATTGTTATATTATTAAATTCAAGCTTGATTCTAATTTTGAAATATTTTTTCTTTTTATTTGTATGGAAATATTTGCTTTATTCGAAAGTATTACGATAAATACTTATTATTTAACAGGGAAGCATCAAAGTTCACACATGATTCCATCAATTTCTAACTTTGGAAAAACAAAGGAAAGGGCTTTAGAGAAATCTACAAAATCTTTAAGACACCTGAAAGTTTTCATTTTAATAACTATGTTATCATTACGCTGTACCCGCGGCATCTCCTGGTCACAAAGTTTCTGTAATAATATTTTGCGACAGTGTCAACTTCGCGCTAATGGGGTTTTCAGTCATAACAAGTTTGTGTGCGGACAGTTTCAGACCTTCAACGTTATCCTAGAGCTATAGTCTGCTGTGGAAGTTGTTGCTCGATACTATTATCAAACCAAAGCTTTATTGTACAGAATCAAATTGGCCATCAAGGGCTGACGGAAGTTAACACACTGAAACAATAACCAACTGAAAGTTGCAATACAAATTATAATATTTTATTATTATATGTTAATTGTAATTAATTGTAATTAGAAAGTAATTCTGCTTATAACAAATAATATTTTATTGAGAACAATACTTTTCAACAATTACAATCATATAATATAAAAAATAACGTGAATATTAACTTTTTTCTAGATATTTCAAGGTTACGGAATCAATATAACTTTGAGAGAATTAAATTGATAAAAAGCATTAAATTATACATAAATACGAATTTATTAACAAAATAATGTAATTTAGGTTTCATAATTTCTCAATTAATTATTACATTTTTATTACAATTTTTTTTAAATTACGATCCTAAATCATTTCACAAATAAATTATTGCTATTTTTATGCAAAGTGCGGTAAAGCACTATAGTTAAAATAATAATTTACTCAAGTTTTTTCAAGAAGAATTACCAATTTGAATGACTGAAATAATAAAAAAAATTCAATCCATAATTATAATAAATGCAATGAAAGAATTAATGGCGTGGTTTTCTTGCATCAATGGGGAATGTATTCAGGTGCCTTCAGGAAATTTAGTGGTGACTTCTGCTTAGCTTCCACTCCGGATTGAGTTTTTCCTTATTTTTACCAATTTTTCCTGGAAACAGATCTCCACAACTCAGAATAAAAAAAATCTCACGAACCTATTTCTCTGGCTTCTTATACTTTCTCGCACCTTTCAAACGTCCCTCCTTTTACCCCTCGTGGTCCAGACAATACAGTTGTTTTGAACTACAATGGTCGCGTCGGCACGGCTTTGTTTACTAAAGCAAACTATTCTTTTGATATGTCTGGAGGATTTACGATGATGGACACTACTTTTAAGGCCAATTTGGAAAAGCTAGTCATTGAGGAGGTACTCGATCGCTCAACAGTAGAAATAAAAAAACTAAAGAAAATATAACTCCTCACTTGTGTTAACCATTTTCGTGATCCAGGGCAGATGTTTCAGTTTCATACTCTGACTAACATAATCAAGATAAAGAACTGAGAGTCACAGTGGTAGGTGTCACGCAGTTATAAGAGAGTGATGCTTTTTATTATTTCGGTTGCTAATTTACAATCTAGTCTTAACTTTAGAGTAATAAGCAAATTATTGGTATTAATGCTGTTTGACACGAGGAGGGCACCGTCCAGAGTTGGATCTCCATGTTATTGAGTGATGTCTTCTGGCCAATCTCCTCACTGCGGGTTGTTGGAAGTAGAGGCCGGCGATGTATTTCTTGTGGTGATTTAGTGTTCACTTTTGGTGGCATTTGTCTTGATGGTTCTGCAATAAATGGAATTTTGAGGTCGTGGCTGCTGATGTACCACTGTGCAGTGACTAGGGTGCGCAATATCTTTGATAAGTCTGCAAGATCTTGATATTTGATGCTTTGCTGCATCCCCATAATTCGATCCCGTAAGACCGTGTAATATTAGTACGACTTCATATAGAAGCAGTTTGTTTTCAAGAGTTAGTTGTGATTTTCGTCCAAGTAGCCAGTGCATGTTTTTAGTTTCAGTGGTTCTGTTTGGGTTTCTATATAGGTTTCCCATGTTAGTCTTTGGTAGAGGAGGAGTCTTAGGTATTTTACTTTGGTTTTTACTGGCATGGGTCGATTGAATATTTTAACTTGCGGGCACGTCGAGCGTTTATTTGTGAAGGTGACTTGCATGGACTTGTTGCAGTTTACTTTGATGCGCCATTGGATGAACCAGTTTTGTATGAGGTTCAGATGTGACTGGAGATTTTCTGTTGCTTGGTCCGCATCAATATCTGTTGATATTATTGCGGTGTCATCTGCAAAGGTGGCGATTAGAGTGTTATTTGTGGAGGGGATGTCTGTTGTATATAGTCGATAGAGGAAGGGACCAAGAAAACTTCCCTGCGGAATACCGGAGTTGTCTTCTGGCCTTAGAATGGGCCCTGGAAGCATCTTTGTGACAGGTATGATTTTATGAGTAGGAAAACTTGGTGCGGCAGCCGTTTTTTAATCTTATATAGTAGGCCATTGTGCCATTTCTTGTCAAAGGCTTGCTGGATACCTAGGAATAACGCCTCCCTGATGTGCTGGACTATTCTATGGCATTGCTGGATGGTTGAATGTCCTTCACGGAAGCCAAAATGGTGAGAAGGTATCGTTTCCTGTAGGAATATTGATTCTTTAGTTGTGTGTAGTAGAAGTTCGAATATTTTTGACAGTAGGGGGTATAACTTTCTAATTTTCAGCTATTTTCTTTTTGTACTTCCGCCCCTCCCAAAATTCTGAAGTTAATTACGTCCTTTCATCCATCTATTATCGCAGGCTATTTTCAGCAAGCTTTGTCTTCGATCTGAAACACCATTCCCGTCATCGGAAGGACGTGGGGCAAGTACCTAGAACCTGATCTACCACATGCAAGTTTTCTGCAACACTTTTAGGCAAATTATGGGTAGGATCCCTAATTAACCCTTGGCTACTTTGCTCTACACTTCCGCATCTTCTCTTCCTATGCTATTAGGGGAGAGTGTTTTACTACGTGGACTACCATGATGTAACTTGACTCCAAAAACAAATCTCTAATAACAGACACAATTTGATTCTCTAATTATTTATTATAACCCTCCATTTATATCAGAAGCTCTCGGGCCAGTTTTTGACATATTCATATGTTGATATGAATCATTGTATATTAATTACTCAATTTGGATTATTTTATAACTTACTTAGATTATATATGCTTAATACACGCCTAAAGAGTTAATTGATAACATTTATCTTCAATTTGCATTGTACGGAGATGTTTTGTTCTATCAATGGCTTTTGTCCTCTATTCATCACCGCATTTCAATTATTGCTTCTCGTCCTCTGTTTGGATAAAGCAGGCAGTTCTTCAAGCGGTGTCAATTTCAGACAATTCTACAAACTTTTCAGCTCTCTTTACACCGAACCTGGCTGTTGCAAGCGGATTAACGAGCCACCAGGTTCTTTTAAAAATACCCGGACAACGTGCTTCCGATGAGGTCGTCTTCAGTTCATACCACCTGTTCATCACAAAAGACTTTAATTCCACCGAATTGATTGCATTTGACAGTTATAAAGTTTCTAAATAAATAAATCCTAAACCTTTTTGGATTGCGTAATCAAGGATCGAGGTTTTATAAATGAAAGTTGTAGTTTGAGATATTTAATTTGTTGGTTTGGCAGTTATCATGAACCAGTAATTAATAAATGTAATATAAATTGTATGGTGAAAAAATAGGCACTGGATATTAAACTTCCAAATACAATATTGCGTTTATTACAAATCTCAAAATTCAAGAACACTGGTATATATTTATATATTATATTTTGTTTTTCAGTACAATATATTTAGATGAACCGACCGTAATTTATTTTACATTCATAATTATTTTTTTCGCGCTTAATCAGAGATGAATTCACCCCTATGTTGTTTTAAAATTTACGATTATGAACATATATGGCCAAATAACCGACCTCACAGTAATCTAAACAAACACGACGTTACCTCCTTAGATTTGTGGACCTTATTATGCATATATATATATATATATATATATATAATTATATTGTAATAATCAACTGGTAGGCTTTAATTAAATAAAAAGATAATCAAAATTTAAAACATAAAATAAAATTTATTATCAAATTGTGGCTTCAAACACAAAAACAATTACAATCAAAAATTTTTTATATCTCAGGGCCTTTACTGGGTTTGATGATTAGGGCACAATAAATGTAGAATTTAACTAATTAACAATTCAAAATATAATTTACCTAAAATAAAACAATAATTCAATCAATGAAAAGAAAACTAGAAGAAAGCGAACGAACGAAATCTGACTTTATCCTTCAATTAGCGTTTACAATATTATTCAAAATTATGTTACTTACGGACTGTCGGTTTGGTACCGGAACAATAAATTTTTACCTCGTTCGGACACTTTTACACTTTAATTTTTACTCATCAGACCTTGGTTTTCACTGACATTAATTAATACTTTTTAGTTTGCCAAATGTTGGTTCTCTGTTTTCTTTAAGGATATGCTATTCACTCGTTCCGACGATAATTAGACGCTGGATGCAATTTCTTGGTCATCCAAAATTGAAACAATGGTCTAATTTGACTTCTGCACTCAAAAAATGTTTATCGATGAATATTTGGATGTTTATTTCACAGACTGCAACTTATAACAAAATTGTTCTAACTGGTCTCGATGTTCTACTACCGGTATCTGGACTCTTTTTAAATACTTCATCCGTCCACAGTAATCTTTCGGCACCAATTCTCAAGTTTTATTACTTGTTCCGTACTTTGCACCAACTCTATCCTAGCTGGCTGTAGACGTAAAACTGACTTACACTTTCCTGGCTGGCTGTAGACGTAAACTGACTCAGACTTTCGTGCGCGCAAACGCCATTTTTACTTTTCGAAAAAGCAGCCGAGCTCGCTTCTCCATTGTTGCTTTGTTCGATCAGACCTCTATAATGGATTTATCAAAAACAATTCAAATTTTATGTCGAAGCAATTACTGGCCTAATTAATTGGCATATATATATACTTGAGTATATACACTTGAGATTATTTGGCCATATATTTTAATAATCACCCCTCTTTTATTTTTTTTCAGCGATCACCGAACTGCCAAAGAGAATTTTACCCTACATCCCAAATTTAATAAATACTTTTATCACAAAAATAATTTTACGTAAGTTTCATTAGTCTAAAATTTGGAATTAACATTATATGATGCTTTTAAATCCTTACCATTCATTATTTATTCAGTATTTGATGATTGAAGTTGTTTTTAGATTTTCACGCCATTTATTACTAAACTGCGGAGTCTAATTATCTCTAATTAAAAAAAAGTGATATAATGAAATTTTAAATAAATATTTTGTCAAGTATAAAGTTTAAGGAGTAACTCAAAGGGACAAGCAGACAACCAAAATGTATCCATAATAAAATGTTTTGCACAGTAGTTAATACAATGAAGCTATTCTTATATATTAATAAACTATAAAATTGCGCCCGTGTAAACGCTACATGTTTAAGCTACTTTACGCCTGTTATAAAATAAATTAATATTGATTTTAAGGTGAATAGCTGGTTATAAAATGTACATGAAATCCTTTAATTCGTATTTTATTTCACTTTAACGTTCAAAGGTTTTAATATATATATGTATGTGTCGAAATTTATCTGTATTCATAATAAACTGCATTTTACGTGCAATTAAAATGTGAGTGGGTTACTATTTTACATCCCACCGCGGTAATTAATTACCCTTTCCGTAAAAAATTCTAATAAAGTTCCATTATTTTATCAGTAACTAATATAACGCAAATTTTTCTCGGACGCAATGTATGAAACTATCGTGTAAACTATCTAATAATTGTTAGCACATCAGAATAAATATGCATGAATCACCAGAGTCGTCAAAATAACCTCTAGGTAATTAAGCTGATTCCGACGCAAAAGTTTGTCTTTGACGTTGTGAGCTCGAAAACTCTCGAGAGAATGGGGATAATAATACCGTGTTTTGAATTGGGGCAAGAATTTGAAAGTCAGATACTGCGGCTTACCATGGAGATATCTTCGCCGAGAATAATTAGGCCTTTGAAGGGCTCGCAATTTCTCTCCGACCGTGAGTCTATTCCAATGATGGTCACAAATTGCGAGCAGAAATTAATTCCAGGGCTGGCCAAAATAAGAACTAAGAAGAGCGCGACCATTGAAAACGCCTAATTATACAATTTAAAAGAGATGCTGCTGTCAACAAAGCTTATTTTTCCAGCACAGGGGCTGTAACGACGCAATTATCGGATTGCTAATGAGTGTGTAGCAATTAGTGGGACTAGATTGCGTGATCTCGCTCTGTGAGTGCTTGTCTTTCCTGGTTACAGAGCTTGAAATGCGAAACCGAAACAGTGCGTCACTCTCGGTCAAGGGTTCGTGACTAGTGACATTCAAAACAATTATTTCCAAACATATAATTCAGAAGTGTAGTGTTAGTAGAGCCACAGGTGTACTGAGAGCAATTTTTGTACCCAAACAATAAAATCATATGGTCATGAAATGAAATTTATTACATAGGATATCTACATGTTTCCATTAAACAAAATATCAACATTTGAAAGATGTTTAGAATTTTAAATGAAGAAATATATATATGCATATATTTTAAAACTGTAATGGTTTTTATATTTCACAAATTGTTCTCTGCGCCATAATAAACGCAGGTATTAAAATTTCACAACTTTCATAATTTATTTAATTTTGTTTGGACGAAATAAACTGCACAATCGCATTCTGTACTTCAAAGAATTATAAGTATCACATTGAATAAAATTTTACATCACAAACTTTATTTTTTAATGATGTATGAATATCTGTATCTTTTCACATACAAAAAATTCCAGTTTAGTTTTCAGTTTTTTGTAACTTTGAAGCTTAGGGATATTTTCAATGAGGAAATTTGGATCAAATAAATCTAGACTTGCGATTCTCAAAGCTGATCTGCACAAGCTTATCTCATGCAATTTTGTTTACCCCACGCAATAAATTAAGAAGCTATAAGATTGTTACTACTAAGGATGATGAAAAATTTATTTTAAATACGAGATGGCTTAGAACGTTGATGTAAGATTTTTGGTGTATTAATTTGGATTCATGATTCAAAAAGACTCGTGTTTGATGTCTCGTATTGTGCTGCGACCGCAATCGTGTGCAGTTTGTGAATAAGTGCCTCGGATAAACTTCTAAAGTTTGTGTTTTTTTCAATAGGATGTGAAATTAGGTTTTAACATTTAACATATTTAGGGAAGACCTCATGAAGGTATAAACACGAGCCGAAACGTTGTCATAAAAAAAACATTGTCTGATATTGGTCAAAAAACGGCATTATTTATTAAATATAAACAGACGTAAAAATACAATCTTTATCATTTATTGTAATTTAAAATTAGAAACTTAGGTAAATTAAGAGACCGTCTCATTAGGAGAGTAACAGACAAAGGTTCTGAGACAAGTCTACAGAGATAAACACAGAGACAAGGGGACATTGCGGCGCCCTTTAATCTTATTACATTTAGTGGAAGAGCTGAGTTGACGACAAAGAAGCCGGCAACTGGACGACTGGCTAACTACTTGGTTAGCGGGCAAGTACCCCAGAAATCTGTAAAGCTATAATTAATCTCACCTTTGTCCATTTCACTGCATATTAATAGATTCATAATTGTTTTTATAATGACTAGGGAATATTTTATTCCGCAATTCTCTTTGAAAAAACATACCAAAACATGTTTTAACAAAAATAAATAATAATAATAATGCATGTTTAATTTCATTATATTGATTAATTTAAATTTGTAAAAATAATACTGTGTTTTAATTTTACTACCAAAACTAAGATTATTTTTACTGTTTTCAGCAAACTTCTAGTCTTGAATAACGAGCATTCCTATTTGTCTCACGCATTTGCAATTATTGATTGATACCCACTACTTACATAAATGCAAGCCGTTCTTTTTAAGGCTAATAATCCACAAACTATAATCCCTCAAACTTATCACCTGAAGAAGCTGACCGATTACTTTCTAAATTCTCCGGACACTCTCCTGCTTACGACGGTCTTTGGTTTTTGCACAACCACGTATTTTTTTATAGTGCTTACAGTTGGAACAAACGCGGTTATAGAATGATGTCACCTAAAAGTCAATTAATGCTTATTACATTTGAATAATCGTATATTTGTAAAATGACGTTGCTACTTTTTAAAATTAAATTTGTTTTACGTCGCATTAATGGCTACCTAAGAATACCTGTGTGTGCTGTTGTTTAAGTAATAATATGAAAACATTTGAATGAAACTTTTGTCAAAACTGTCTTAACATTCGAATAACTTTCATGACAGCCGAACGTTTGGTTATCAGTTATCACATATAAGACCCCAAGAGTCAGGCCAATTCAAAAATTATCTGAATAAAGTTTTTATTAAAAATGATTTAGTAAATAAAAATTTATCAACAATATTTTAGAAAAATAAAGCGTAAACTTACGCATGGAATATTATTTATATATTTAAGCACCCAAAATACGTAAATAACAACTGAATTTCCAAGACGTTGGTGACCTAAAAAATTTGTAAGTTTCGAATTTGAAGGGGTGATAATAAGATGTGACCGAATGATACTGAAATGAAAGTTAAAAGAAATAAAAAACGGAAAGACTCATGAATTATTATAAGATTTATAATATTCTAATAATGAGCAATCAAGTGTTGTTGGGCGTCTGTTAGAAAAAACAGTCGTTAATACTTTTTTGTTGGGACATACAACGGCTGAAACATGCATAATCAGAATAGGACATTTTGATTGGCCTAATGTATTTTACCTCAGCAAAAAGACATTTGTGATTGGGTGAATTTTCAGAAGAGTAGAGACTGCACGAGTAAAACACATTGGAGAGGAACTTGATAGGTGGATTTGACTGACATCAGTCAGTTAAATTATAATGATAGTATTCTAATTGTTCGAATATGAGCAGTTAGTATTTCTTCAGTTTAATAGAAGTGTAAACACTGGGTTTAGAGTTAATTTTTAGCTATTGACTTCCTGTTGACTGGATTTTTCGTATGAGTCCGTCAGAGTCGCCTGACGACGTAGAATTTTCGAGTGGGTGGAGCCAGGCAGCGCTGGACCCTCGACGTGATCGCTACAACATTAATAAATAAGGACTTGTTAATAGCTCTGTGTTTATTATTTTTCAATAGTTACTTTTTGTCCATATTATTTTGAGCAGAAAGAATCTCATTTTGTAATAAATAATTAAAAATTAATTACTAAACCAGGTAATGGTTTTCTAGTAATTGAAAATGGCGTTTTCCGGTTATGTTAGTCACCGAAAAATAGTTACATTTAAATGCGCTAACGTGACTAGCATACCGAAAATATTTTCTGCAGGAAAGGTTTTATTTGTTGAAAAATGTTTCAAATTTAAGAACTGTGTTTGAAAATTTCATTTAGACTCTCAAATTTTAGCGGACTTAAATATTCTCTCTCGGCCATTGGTTGGCGAAAAAAATATTTTATATTAATAATTGACGTAAATAGTGTACCAGAAAATTGTAAATTTATTAATACTAATACTAATGAGGTAATTATTCTGAAATCCGTACTGCGGAATCAGAATAACGACGATCACCCTACGTGTCTTTAGTAATCATGTATGCCTCGTTATTGTGAAGTTAAGGAAAGTTGTGACGAGCGCCGAGGAGAATGAAGAGATATATATACACAGACGAGCTCAGACAGCAGTGATAGTGTTTCCTGCGCACCTGATTCGGGAAGCAATTTGGTGTCTCTGTTGAGCCGGCATTGTGCCCCGGCCTGCTTCTCAATACATGGCCCTTTCTACTCTTTGTTCGTCCTATCGATTCCTCTCCGCCTTACGCTTCTCACTTTATGAATATTATATATTATAGTACTCATAGGCGTATCGAATGAATAATGCAGGCAAACGCTTTCAATATCGAGGTTTATTAGTTCTTTTTAAAGCAATTTACTTTTAATATGTTTTAAATTTTTTTTTGATGGTGGAAAATGAAAATTACGTTACACATTCGTCTGCTTCTGAGCTCAGATTCTTGTCTGTAAAAATTACAGTAATAAGAAATTGGTTTTGAATTTTATTTTGAGAATTTTAAATATTTAAGATAAATCTTAATTTTAATAATTTCATTTTAACAATTAGAAATATAGTACAATATTCACCATAGTCATTATATTTTTTTCAGGTTATATATTTAAGGATATCCTTCTGTAAAACTATCTTCCGCCGGAAGTAGACGCAATTCACTAGAATTTGATGCCAGTCGGCGGCGGAACAGAAGGGGCCATAATAATTCGCAGGTATAAAATAGCGTACTCTTGTTTCTAAGCATTTACTTTAAAATCAAATTCATTGGCCATATCTAAAATTCCCTTCACAAAAACTGAACATCACTCTGGCTGGCCAACTTCAAACATTTTCTTTATTAACTAAAAACGACTGCTACCTACGTTCATTCCAACTAACTCGCTGTTAACAACATGCTTAAGTTTCATGTGTTGGAGAAAGAATAAATAGACAAAATCTTCGCTTTTTGATTTATTGACCATCCTAATTATTTTATGCTCTTTGTGATATTTGTCTCTCAGTAAAATACTTATTTGATGATTTTAAAAGTAGAAAGTATAAAATTTATGTTTCAATTAGTTTCTAATGATACGACGTTATTATGTCAGAATCGTCTCGTTTTAATTTTCTGTAGGTCCTGTAAGGTCTCAGTGTTTCGCCAAATCTTTTTTATTATTATTGAGAGGAGAACCAAATTTATATTGATAATAGAATCATTATGTAACTGCTAGCTGTCAATGTTTACGAAATTTATGAGGTGAATTCTTTTACGTACCTGTATTTCTACAACTTTTTACATGCGAAGGTATTCATGCACTTGCGAGTTGGAAAGAACAAGCCATATTTAATTCCAATTTTCCTTATTAACGAACTGCTCGAATAAAAACTCACGCTTTCCAAGTTTTAGCTGACGGGAGTTGAAATATGGTAAAAGAGGTCGCACCGTAAGCTTGGCCAGTTTCATTGAATTTTGACAAAGGGCCCGGAGATTTAAGGCAATGCCTTCGCGAGAAATTTCTCGCTTCCACAGTGCAGTAGAGCAGACGCGAGAAGACGAAGGAAAGGGAAAGGTGACGGGGAGATGAAGAGGGAGAGAAGTAGACGACCTCGGCGGTGGTAAAAGCCCAATAAGGTCCGCGCCGTGCGTACTGCGGGAGACGCGTAAATAAAGGATGAAACTCAAATGTATGCTCATCCAGCTTTACTGCAGGGAACACTCCTGTGTTTACCTGCGCATCTTATAAAGAACACAAAATAAGGACGTAAATGTCGTCATTTCAATTTCACACTATGGAATCTTGCACAGTAACTTAGTATAAATCTGTTAACTTTTCCATTGAATAAATATGTGAAACAACGAGATAATAAATTCAACTTATGGCAATTTACAAGCACTAACGCGTTGAACGTTTACAACGTTGAAAATATTTCAATGAATTTTTATTTTTATATTTTCTTAAGATGAGACATCGGCTTTATAGTTTCCTGATAGTGGTATAATATGGTTTAATTTTAAATGATTTGGTTTTTATATAATTACGAAAGTTACACAGTAGGAGAAAGATGAATGTTAAGAATCAGAAAAAATAGTAGCTTTCTCATCCACCACGGACATTTACTGTTCTTGCACGGGCAGAAACATTGTTGGGTATCTGAGACACAAAATGTCACGTCTGTTGACTGCGAGCTTGATGTCAAGGCTGAGCAGTGTTCTTGCATTTTGGTATAGCTGGATGAGTTGAAGCAAGTTTTAGGTCATTTTATTTCTTACAGTATAGTCATTCGCTCTTTGTTAGGAAGGACATGCTGATATAGACACAGTAAGTTGAATGATTTCGACGGATAGATGAATCTTGAGTTCCAGCAGAGATAATTCAAGGAAGAGTCAAAAAGTAATCTTAATATATATACGAAAATATGTACAGTAGAATTGAAAGTACTTCATCAATTTTCAGCACATTACGTTCAATGTAGCTGTGTCAGATTTTCACTAATGCTTGGATTCCTCGAGAAAAAAATTCTAAGGACTTTCTACGTAACCGTGTCTTTCACCTCATCTTGTCACCTAGTGTCTGCCTCCTTTAGTGGTCCAAACACATGATAGTCATTTGACGCTAGATCAAGATGTGGTAGACCCTCGAAACGAAGATCCAATTTTTTTTGCACTGTTGCATGATCGATGTGTGGCCTCGCGGTATCTAGCAGCAAGGACTAAGAAAACAACGACGGTTTGATCGGGTTTCAGACTTAAAATGATTATCAAGTATGATATGCTGTTCACATAGAGCACCCTTGGCATGTAATGTTCCAAGATTGGACTTTTACAGTCCCAGAAGAGCGTATCACTTTATTCGTAGACATTGTAGTACGGAACTTCTTGGGTCTTGGCGATGACGAATGGCGCCACTCCTTGCAAGTTCGCTTGGTCTACGGCTGGAAGTAGAGAACCCAACACTCATCACCAGTGAATATCCGCTTTAAAGATCCACTTCCTTCACTTTCATAACGTCGCATGAGAGTATCCAGACGTCGTTCTTTAATTTCTAGCGTAAGATGTTTTGGTACCCATCTAGCGCAGATTTTATGGTACTGCAGTTAGTCATGAATGTTCTAGTGTGCAGAACCATGACTGATGTTCAGTTCTACAGCCACTTCGTCGATTGTCGCCCGCCGATTCTCTCGGATCACTCGGTCCACTCTAGTGATATTGTCTGGCGTAATGGCAGCGCGCAGTCGACCGGAGCACATGGCATCACTCAGACTTGACACTCCACTTTGAAACTTCCTGTGCTACTCATAAACCTGCTGAAGCGACACTCAGGAGTCCCCATACTGCATCTTCATCCTCCGATAAATGTTTTTTGGTCAATACCCCCAAAAAACGGATAATTGCTCGCTACTTCTCGCTGGTGCAAGTCACTAAGGGCGCTGTCATCATGTTACTGTCGCTGACGTCACACTTCCCAACATACCATGCGTCCATCGGAAGGGTATATTTATGTGTACGTTACAAATTTATTCTATATTAAGGTTCCTTTTTGACTCTACTCCGTTGCCTTTGTTGGAGAAGCTGTGCCGCTAGAGCTTTTCTTCGGGATATTGTTAAAGAACAATTGGTCATTAAGAAGTATTTTAAAAGGTATTTAGTTCTCTTATTTACTATGCTTACTCAGACAATGGAATAGTTAGACAATATTTAAAAAAACAAGGTTTACAACGAAAAATTCACTGCTGGGTTCATTACTTTCAGCCGCAGTCCAAGCGAATCAGGAAAGAGTGGTGGCATTCAAAAATTTATTAATATATGCCACGTCAATTACATACCCACGAAATCTTCTTGCTACTAAATGTAACTTATAATTTCAATAAATATTTAGGTAATTAAAAATAATAATATATAATATTTAAGTGTCTAATTTCAACTACAAAACGCATCCTTTCCGTACGGGAGGCGGTAGAAGGGGTTTACATAAAGAGTAATGAAATAAAGGCCGATATTAGTGTCGTTTCCGGAGTTATAGGAGTCGCTGAGTTTAATTACCGCATTAACCATGGTGGTAAGTGAAATTTTATGTTCCACTTCGTGGAGGTGGACGCGGTTGACAAAAAGTTACCCGCTGTAGTTTTGACCCTCGTACGTTACCTGGTAAATTTTTGATTTTCGTTGGTTACTACATATATTTTGGTCTCTATTTAGTTAAAGGTAGTATTTATTTACTCCTTTGAGGTACCGCGAATAGTTTTAAATTGTTTTAATTCTTCGTTAATTTTAGAAACTTTTTATTTTATGTAGTAGGAGAATGCCGAATACCGTCAGTCATCATCCTGATTTATTTGAAGTTAGATCCCGAAGGGTTGGATCTGTGACGGGAATATAAATCGTTAAATGTTCCAAACACTGGTGCTATTGATGCTGGTTAAACGAAATGTTTATCAAGAGGTTATTATCGGATTAATTTCTTCTTCAGAAATAAATATCCGGGAAACGTCGGCCACTCAGCTAGTTAAACTATGAAAATAACGCCTTTATTTTCCTGGTGTTTAAAATTGAGACAAAAATGATAGATAAGTCCAGGAAAGAGAGCCCGACCTATCTGATGCAGGCTTTCTAGGGTCAGTACAGTATCACTTTTAGACGAATGCTGGTTAGGATCCTTTTACTAAAGTCTAGTTAACCTTTGCCTACCTTGTACTCCCTTCCGCACCCCCTTTTTCAAATCCCTTCCTATACAATTGAAGGGGAGATGAATAGAGTGTAAAATTTTGTAAGCAATGATTTACTCTTTCATTCACCATTTTCTGTCTGCACAATAAAACGTAAAGAGCTGTTAGTGATTCATAATATTACTATTTATTAACAGTTCATTGTATGTATATACACACACACATATATGGGGAGTGTGTGTATGTGTGTGTGTGAGTGTGTGTGATAGAGACAGACAGAGAGAGAGAGCAGTGGTGATATAGCTTGGTTGAATGCATTGCGGGTTGCATACAATCAGTCGACATTACTTTAGCAAACGTGGCGTGCAAAAAAAGTATGTGCATTATTTGGGATGCCAGTGCACGTGACTGTTTTTTTTTAAAAAATATACATAGAATTTTTTTTAATATAGTTCGTATCATATTACCAAATATTTTGAAAATAAATTGGAAACACAAATAAATATTTAATAAGAAACATTAATTTATTTGGATTATAAGACTGAAGACTGACTCTTTAGCAATCTTAGTCTCATTGTCCCAACAAGGTGTCTGCTCACCCAATTACGATTTACCAGAAATAAAATCTGGAGGTAATTAAAAGTCACACTGCTGCGTGTAAACCGTTCAAACCCTGGCATCCCTTCAACAATTTATTAAGCTCTGAATAAAACTATCTTTATAGGACCATATGGAATCGTATATGATGTTTCAAGAAACCATATAGATGACAATTGACAAAAAAAACAAATAATTAACAAAATGTAAATTATAAATAAATATCTCTTAAATATAATAGATGCTTTACTACTAAATTTGTTAGAAAAAATTGTTATTCAGTGTCTTGCGTACCTCTGACCTATTTCCGCGGAGAACATATCTCTAGCCTTCTTTGACGTTGACATTTGAAATCAAAAATAATTTGAAAATGTTTCCCGAATACTATGAGTTTTTGAATGAATATATTCTAATGTATCAACGGGTTTGTCCGTTGATAGATGTGTAATTTTGATATGCTGTTAAGTATTTTGTATCCAGTTATGCTCTCCTCTGGCGGCTAGATTTTCAAGAATCGGGGCTGGCGCGCGAGTAGAATTGTTGGTGTTTGTAAACCAGTCCGCGTTACAGGTCCACATGGAGTGGGTCGCTGCTGAGACGGTAGCTCTCGAAACACGTGCTCGCTCTGTGCGAGGCACGGAGAGCCTAAAAAGTGTGTAGTAGACAAATGGTACTTTAGAAGCCACATGTCGTATAGGTCTAAACTACGCTTTGAGGTATACGTAAACTCAGGTCTCGAAGAATAAAGTTATTGGATTTTTTTTTAAGTTTTGATAGTTTCTTACATTAATAAATTATCAGGCCCCCAAGAATCTATGAATTACAGCCGTCGAGGATTAATAACTATAGTTGTCTAAGTTTGATATGATACAACATTATATATATATATATATATATATATATTGTAATAACCACATAAGGTATACATAAAAAATATAAGATTTGATTTTAACAAACAAATTTATTAAACTTCATCAGCAATTACAATTGAATTTAATATTTTACTATTATAATAAGAACTCTTGCTCTCATGGGTCTCTACTGGGTTTGACAACGGACAGAATCGAACTATTAAAAGACCCAACATTTATGTTTTAAATTAAACAAAAGTATCTACTAAATTTATTAATGAACTTAGCCGATAGATTGCTTCTAACTTTATTATCAAAAGAAGAGAACGACATCTGACTGTTATCCTTTAATAACGTTTACATCTGTTAATATTATGCATTCCAACTTACGGTTTCTCGTTCGATGCCCACAGCATCTCTCTCTTACGCTGACTGTCTCTCGTTCCTCTCCCACGCTAACTGTCTAACTGTCTCTTCGATGCGTCCTGCACCTCTCTCCCACGCTAACTGTCCACACAATAGGTTATTTCTCCTATATATACCACTAGCCTCCTTGTTTTTCTCTTGATGCAAAATTCCGTCGCAACGGCGCGGTGACAGAATCCCATTACCGAAATTTACGTCCTTGCAGCTGCCGTTCTTTCGCCAGCTGCTATCTTTTGTCCGAAACCCGACAATCGCGACAGGTCCAATTTGTCTTTGGACCTCTCCCCTCACAAGTGCGCGATACTAATTTCTCCAGATCCTAAGTCAACAAGTGCCTGGACCCTCATCATCCCAAGTAATTGCGCCACTTGACATGCTTGCAACGGCAGTTATTTCGCCCCCGCAATTACTCAGGACTCGTCGGCCTCACCCGACTCGCACAAGATCTTTTCTTGCAAGTCCCAAGCAAATACGCCACTTGTCAGGTCATTCGTCAGAGAAAATAGCCTGCTCTAACATAACCACTTTGGGACCAGCCGCTCGCCCACGTTCTGCGTTACGAATTCGCCACGGATCCCCAAATCAATAAGTTACTGGACCCGCAATCACTCTTTAGACCTAATTTCCGCACTGTCACCGTCCCTACAAATTACGGCTTCCTCTCTGCTGCCCACCAGCAGTCATCCTAGATAAATGTCTTACCGCTCCGTCTTGTCACCTCGTGACAGGACCCGCAATTACTTTTCCCTCGCATTCTCTTTACGAAATGTTCGCTGTTTTTAAACCAATGCATTACATTAAATGCATTACAATATATATATTGTAATAAACACTAATAAATTTTCTGATTATTGAAATTTGCCCCACGTTGTGGTAGCCATTTTATGTAATACCTCAAATAAAATACCAATTTAAACAAATAATTATTTTTTTATTACAACACAATTTTACAATTACACAAATCTGATGAAATTTTATAAATCAAAACAATTTTATTTAACTTAGAATACATTTAAAATAATTGGACTCGGTACCCTCAGGGTCTTTACTGGGTTGATAAGGAAACGGAACAAAATGTTACAATTAAACAAATACAGTTACAATAAATGAAACACGAAATGATTTAAACGAGTGAAACAAATGAAACGAATGAAACGAAAGTAACGAAATCTGACACCTTTTACCCTTTATTAGCAATTTATAATTATTAATTCAGAAAATAAACTTACACGCTCTCTGGTCCACACACTCACTTCATACAGGTTTAAAAGGCACCAGGCTGCGCTCACACTCTGCTAGCAGACAGACCTCCACGATGAAACTCCACCGATTGTTGACGACTGCTGACTGACGATTCCTCTCGGCCACCTAGCTTGGCCTAGCATCCGATGATCTCTCATTTTTGCGAACCCCCAACTGTTCAAAACAATTGTTTTCGGCCACTTTAACTTGACCCCGCATCCGTCCCTGCGGACCACCGCTCTCTCCCCGCTGACACGTCCGCCTTCTCTCCAACCAAAAATAATAATGACTCTAAACTGTCCAACTGCCCTCTTATTTTTATCCTGGCTCCCAGATATTCCCTTGTTTTCACAGTTGTTTTGAAATTACATGTTCGCCAAAAGAAACACCATCTGTTAGCTTTCTCACGCTCCGAGAGCCACTTAATCAATTACAATAAGCATTTCCTTTTAGTATAATTGCCTCGCCCATTTGTTATGCTGCCTTTCAGGGTTCCGTCGGTCACACAATTTTCCCTAAGGGCTGCCAAAATGCCCCAATTATTTGTCCTTCCCTTCTCTAAAAGTCCACTTATCCGTCATTTTATCATTATTTTTAATATGTACCAACCACTCAAGGATCCCCAGTCTCAGTTTGTAAACAACTCTGATAAAAATATGAACAGAAAACATGTCCTTTTTTACTGGTTATTACAATATATATATATACATATATATTGTAATAAACAACAAGATTAAAATAATTAAATGAAGTTATATGATTCTGTCTCACGTTGGTGAAGCCAAAATGTAATAAACAACTTAATTAAAATGAATTTGGCCCAAGTTGAGGCACCAAAATGTAATAAACAACAAATAATTAAAAGAATTCAATGGTTGGCCACACGTTAATGACGCCAGTTTGTAATGAATAGAATATTTTAATTAATTTATTTAAGCAATTGATTAATGGATGAATTTTATTTTATTAAATTTAAAAAATTAAAAGAATGCCAAATGATCTACCAAATTTTAACTTCCCAAAATAATTTATTTATTCAAAGTAAAATATCAAAATTTCTTGACGTTATTATTTACATTTGTGTTCTTGCTATTTTACAGATTTTATCAACTCTCATCTCACGGTCGTTTATTTGGGCCTCACTACCCTTCCGCATCCCCCCTTTCAAATCCCTTCCTATGCTATTAAAGGGGAGTTGCCCAATGTGGATCACCCTCATGTAGCCTGTTGCCCAAAAAAAAACCCATTTAAAATAACAATCAATTTTTTTTACATCATTAGAGTTAAACAATAAATTAAACGTGAAACCGAAATGTGGCGATTTGATCCTTATTTAACGTTTACAAAACTTTAATTAATTTTTTTCCTACTTACAGTTTCTTTCCTGGTACCAGACATTCGTTTTGGGCTCTGATGCACTATCCACTTTTCACATCTAACAGGCCTTAATTTACCAGAATTTAAATTTATTTCGAAAACACAGTCCAAAACTTTGGTATCTATCAATTGGTACGATTACTCCGTACAGCTTCTGTGGTCCTCGGCATTAAGTCTTTCTCTCACCAGAAAATATGGTATTTCTCGTTCTAACTATTGGTCAGCCAGATTGTTATCACCTCCTTCTCGATGAAATTTGCGAACAGTTTTTACTATTTGAATTTCTAATCGTGGCTTTGCTTATTGAAAACTTTCCTGCAACTTTACTCGATGAGTTTATCTCCAAAACTTTTACTCAATGAATTTACTGTCCGCAAACTTTACTTGATTAAATTCAACCTGCGACTTTTATTGATGAATTTTTGCCCACGACTGCTGCCGTTAGACTGGAGTTTTAGAATGCCTGTCGCCGACAAAGGCTCGCCTGTACATTGTTGCTTTTGATATTATCGCCGATAACAAACCACCACACATTTCCAATTATGAAATCCCTAATTGCCTCTAATTAATATTTCAATATATACATAAAAGCCACCGGGCTGCGCTCACTCTCTGCTTTCACAGCCACCTCCTCTTGACGACGTCACCCTTACGATGAATTCAAACAACTCTGCTTTCAGACAGACCTCCGCGATGAAACTTCCTCCAACTGTTGACGACTGATGTCCAGCTGATTACTCTCGGCCACGTAGCTTGGCCTACCTTCCGATGATCTCTCATCGCTGACACGTCTGTCTCTTCTCCAACCGAAAATAATAATAATCCTCCACTGTCCAACTGCCCTCTTATTTATATCCTGGCTCCAGAATATTCCCTTGTTTTTCACAGTTTTTGTATTTCCACTTTCGCCAAACAAACACCATCTGTTGCCGTTCTCCCGCTCCGAGAGCCAATCAATGAATTAAATTAAACGTTTCCTTTTAATATAATTATATCGTCCAAACAACCTTCTGTCATTTTATGCCATTAGGATTCCGTCGTCCCTAAGGGCTGTAAAATGCCCCAATTAGTTGTCCTTCCCCTCTCTAAAAGTCACTTATCCATTATTTTATCATTTTTTTAATATTCAAACCACTCAAGGATCCCCAATTCGTAAACAAATCTGACAAAAATAAGAACAGAATTCCTGTCCTTCTAGCTGGTTATTACAATATATATATATATATATATATATAATGTAACATACTAAGTTAAATTACGTTGTATTAAGTTTATGAATATATATATTTGCAGCAATTTTTATGTTGATTAATTATGTTTTTATACAATTATTTGAATTTGCGGCACTGAAATTCGGGGTACCGTGTTATATTTTGACTTTATTTATTCCCCATGACAACGACTGAAGAAAATATCTTGGAAAAACGACAGATGTCCGTCGTGGCTGTCGAATCACAGCTAGGGGTTATCGAAAAACTTGTGTAACTTCAGGGCATAAAAAGTTAAAGACCATCCTCAATTACACACTATACGCCCATGAAGGCTTTCCAGAACCCTAGCAAAGACTTTCCTGGGAGCATGCGGGTTTCGTGGAAACAACCAACCCGTTCGGACGTTGTAAAACTGTTCATTTGTTTTATGCGAACTAACTCGTGTGCAATTCAAAATGTCTGTTCTAATCGCACAATGTATTGGAAATTAATATTTTATTTCATTAAGCTAAATTATTTGGTGTTTTTATTTAATGTACACCTATAGTCATCTCTGCTAGAATAATCTATTTCTTTTGTGCAGTCAATGGGAAAGTGGACCTTAACAATCGCTTAATTAGAGGATTTATGTTTGTGATTGTATGTCCGTGCACAATTTTGTATGGAAGCGCCCTACACCCTTATAAATTATAAGTGTCGTGTGAAAAAAAGGTGATTTTTATTGATTCTGTAAGAAACAAAATATGTGACACGCCGTCGAGATCTCCTGCAGATAGCTGACCACTTCGAGATTAGCCTTTCGGGGAGAGACGTTACATTATATATGGTATATATATTCAATGTCAATAAAGTGTGTTATTTTCCATTGGCCACCCTCCAGGTACCTTTTCAATCTTCCCTGCTCTGCGCATTCACGCACCTTCTTTCAATCCGTTTAATCTTTAAGCCCTTTTCCAACCCTTGGTCTTACTCGTCTCCTCCTTCCTTTCATCTCCGCGATGCCGGATATCATTGGATGGATTCTCCCTCACAACCTATTGCCATAAAATTAACTCATAGAACATGTTTTTTTTAAAACAATTATATGGTCGCGCCAACCAAAATGTTATTGGCCACCTTCTACATTCTACTGATAGGGTACATAATATTTTATTTATTCTAGTGCGATGATTGTGGTTGTGTTCAGTTTCTTCTCAAATTAAATGGTCGATTTTGTCACTGTTTACGAAGGCTATTAATGAAGCGACTGTTTCTCGATCAGAGCAGAAGTCCTTTGTATTGAATTTAGATATTGTCATGTTTCGTTTTTCTTTGTATTTTTTGCATTCAAAGAGCACATGTTGAATGGTGAGGGATGGGTTCCAGGGACTACATATGGGTTGCGGTGTTCTGAAAAAGAGGTGAGAATGTGAGAGGTTGGTATGGAGGAATCTTATCCTGGTTTCTGTGGAGGTTCTTGGGGAATATTAGTTCGGATGATGATGTTATTTCCTGATGGAAGAGTAAGTTGTTTCCAGTACGTCTCCTTCCTTTCCAGGTTGATTCTATTTTCTTCTTGAGCTTATTGTATATATACAAGGCTGTGTATACTGTAGATGTGTCAGGGTGATGCTCATTCTGTACTATGGTAGCGAGAGCTTCCGCCGCCTCGTTTCCCGCTATATGGGTATGAGCGGGGATCCAGATAATGTACATTCATTTTTTACATGTTGATATTTTCTGTATAAGTATTTTCATTTTGTTAATGTTTCAAGTCCTGATTTTTGGGTCCGTTATTAATGTTTTCATGCTTCAAGGGAGTCAGAGAAGATTATTACGTTGTTTATAGGGGATTCAGTGCAGTATTCGAGAACCATGAGTATTGCGGAGATCTACGCTGTCGTGTTGGATGTACATGAGTTTATCTGGACCACTTTATTATGATTCCCGTGTATGAATGCGCTTGTGGTTCTCGTTTCCGTTTTTGAGACATCAGTATACAACTGGGCAGGATTTCCATATTTCTCGATTATGGCGTGGAGATGGTCGTTGGCCTTTTCTCGGAGTATTCTTTTTGGAATTTTTCTGAGTGAGATGTCGATGGGGAGTTCCGCTAAATTTGCACGGGGGAATATTGGAGGTTGAATTGTGTTACAGAGTTCTGATAAATTAAAAAAGTAATAATCTCTGCGAGCCGTTGGGACTTCAGGAATCTCTCTGTCTTCGCCTACTAATTCAATAATTGATTTTTCTTCTCCATTTTCACATTCTCTTATGTGTCCATATTTTTTCCATACTACTCAACTTTACGGTCCAATACGAGAAAGCATTCCCATCAGTAGTTGACAAGGTCCACGTTTTTGACCCGTTCGCTAATACCGGTTTAATAATATTTTTAAAGCTTTGGTTTAAAATCTGTTTTCTAGAGATATTCTGGGAGATCAGATCGTTATTACAAACCTATATATATATTGTAATAACCCTCTCTTCGATAATTATTATTATAGGAAATTATATGAAACACGTTATTAAATTTTATCAACAAAACAATTTTTGTAATCTAGAATACATTTTAATAAATCAGACTCTGTAGCCCAGGGTCTTTACTGGGTTGATAAAGAAACGGAACACAAAATTTACAATTAAACAATGCAATGAAAAACGAAATGAAATGAAATCTGACTCATTACCCTTATTTAACAATTTACAACTATGAATACAGAAAAAAATAAACTTTTAATCTCTCTGGTCCATGCAATTTGGATCTCTCGCACTAGGTTGCGCTCACACTTTGCTTTCAGAACCACCTCTTCTCGATGATATTACTCTTACACAGCGACTTCCTCCAAACAACCAACCCTGCTGACAGACAGATTTCCACGACGAAACTCTTACCGACTGCTGATGACTGCTGACTGATGATTCCTCTCGGCCACCTAAATTGGCCTCCACCAACGCTATCTCCTGAATGCAAACTCACTGACTTATAAAATTGTTTCGGCCACTTTAACTTGGCCCACCATCAACGCTCTCACCTGACCCCTCTGACTGACTGACTATATAAAATTTTTTCGGCCCCCTTAAATTGACCCTGCGTCCGCCCTGCGGACCTCCACCAACGCTCTCTGCCAACTGTCTCACTGCTCCTGTCCAACTGCTGTCCTTTTATCTGCTCTCCCCTCTCCAGAATATTCCCTTGTTTTCACAGTTTTTGAATTTCCACGTTCGCCAAACAACACCAGCTGTTGCCTTTCTCACTCTCCGAGAGCCACTCAATACAATTAAAATAAATATTTCCTTTTAATATAATTGTATGTCCATAAAACTTCTGTCATCATGCATTTAGGGTTCCGATCAGATGTCTAAGCCGCTAAACGACAAATTATAGTCCTCCACTTCTCTAAAAGCCACTTATCCATAATTTTATTATTATCCTTTTTTTATACAAACCACTCAAGAATCCCCAGTCTGAGTTGGTAAACAAATCTGATGAAATCAGAACAAAATTCATGTACTTCTTAACTGGGTATTACAATATATATTGTAATAAATACAAAAAAATGATTAAAATAAGCCTCATGTTGGAGCACAAAATGTAGTAATACTTTTTACAAAAGCGGTTAATTTTAAATTTAAATGAAGGCGAAGTTGAAGCACAAAATGTAATATTCAAAATAAATTAGATTTTATATAAGCAAATGAAAATTTAAAGTGATTGGATTTGAAATGAAAATTAGAATTTTAGAATATAAAAAAAGTCAATTTATTAAAACAAATTATTATCACCATTGAAAACTATGTTACAGGCTGGTAAAATGCCACGGCTTGTTTTCAGGGCCGACTATCGGGCCTCCAATAAAGAATGTTACGACAAAACAATTAAAAATTTACAAAGTGAAAAAGTCTTAACTTAAACAATTAGTAAAATATTAAATCTGACGATAATATATTATTTACGTTAGGTTTATAGCTAATAAATGTTCTTTTTAATTTATATTACCAATTTGCTGTTCGAAGGGGGTCCATCTCACTCGATTATTGTTTAACACTTCACAGACAGGCCATGTTTCACTGAATTTAATGTGGTTATAATTTTCACACACAACACTTCCTGCTATTTATAGTTGATGACGTTGTTTGAAGTCCTTCATGCTTGCATAAATATTGGCAATGGGCAAGTATTTCAGCTTGTTGCCTCGTAATTTTTAAACCCGGTACTTTACTATATTACGTCTCTGCTGCCTTCCAGAACAAACTCTGCATTTCAAGTTCTCTCTCCGCCATTTCACAACACACACTAAAGCTTTTCAGAAAATACTCTCTGCTCTTTCTCCGCCGATTCCCAACACACACTCTTTCTGTATATCTGAGTTTTCTGACTACCTACTTCTTTGGCTCCCAAAAACACTCTTTAACCCACACTCAAAGATTTCAGATTTATTCTCCTCTCTCAACCGACTCCCAACACTTACTGCTACAACTGTTACAGCTCCCAAACCACACTGAAGTTCCGCACACAGCAAGCAAGCATTATAGCTCCATATTATTGTACACAATTCTTATATTTACGCCGCCGACAATGAAAGTCGTAAAATTTTGTTCATTAAATAATTACATGTTTTTTAAATTACCACAATATATATACATATACATCTATATTTACCACATCGATTGCAAATGATAAAACACTCTATTCCCCTTTTTGATGGATATCAGTGGTACGTGTAGCACGGCCAACATTCTAGAAAGTTTTCCGGCTGGTGTTTGAATTCAGAAAGTTTCCTGAGCGTGCACTGACATTGCAAATAATTACGATACTTCGGTTGAACGCCACGTTTGCAAAAGTTATGTCAACAGAACGGTGTATTTGGTTCGGAAATGCCAGAGAGAATGAAAACCTACAACTAATCAGTTGGTCGAGAAAGATGTTGGTTCCCCGCATCGTGACGGTAATTGTTGTTGGTTTAATGAAGCCGTGTACTATTTAGTGTTTGTTAGAGATGGTAAGGATGATGCGCTATCACTCTTGAAAATTTATATTATCATTTTCGAAATCGTTCCAATGTGATAAACGGTGTTGTACACATTTTTTAGATAGTTTCACAAAGAATCAACTGTCTTTGAAACTTCGGAACTTATTTTTTACGTATCGAGATAAAAATGCATAAATCAATTTTTTGCAGCAATTGTCAAGGAATAAAAATAAATTTAACAATTTGAGCATATGGAAAATTGAATTGATGATTAGTTTACTAATAATAGAAATTTTTACGTTTTTTAATATTAACTGTTACATATATTACAAAAAAACACAACAGTAACACTTTCTAAAAGTTGTCGTTAATTTAATTTGGAAATTTTTGCATGTGAGAGGAAATGTGCGAAAGTTCCGACTTCAGTAGTGATTATTAGCTTCCCTCAACCTTAATTGAATATGGAATGTAAAAAATGAAAATTTAAAAAAGATATAAACGTATTTTAATTTTTATGGTAATTATTAAAATTAATAATTATAAACAGGGGGAAAGACAAAATTAAAACAGAAAATCAGAAAAACAACAGAATTCTATATATACTGTAATAATTATATGGTGGCGTTAATTTATTTGCCCCACGTTGTGGAAGCCAAAATGTAATAATTAAAAATTACCAAACAAAATATTTATTTATTTTGTGGCAATAAAGATAATTACAATAAAATTTGAGGTTTTTCTCTCTCTCAGGGCTTCTACTGGGTTCGTTAATAAGATTTTTAAATCAATTTGTTGTGTCCATTATCAAAATGGACACAACAAATTCATTTAAAAATCTTATTAACGAATAGTTCAAAATTTACCTAAACAATATGTCGATAGAAAGAAATTGAACGTAAAGAAATTAACTCTTATTGACAATTAAAAGAGAACGAAATCTGACTTTATCCTTTAATTAAAGTTTACAATTAATCATTAGTTATGGTTTTGTTACTTACGTAGTGTCCAGCTGGTACCAGCATTCTTTTTGGTTTCGGAAGTACACTATTGCAAAATTATACACTGATTCTAAAATGTTGACTCACAGATTTTACACTATTGAAGTCAAAACTGATAGGTTCCCAGGATCTCGGATGGTCCTCCTGAATGTCAGCTATCTGATGTCTGCTGGCCTTAAGGAATCTTATGATCGTAGATTTATTAGTCTTTTACTGATTTGTACATAAACTGCAACGTAGTAACTGTTTATTCTTTTGGAGCGAACTAACTTTTCTTTAGCTCCTTGCTGTAGACTTAAACTGCTCTTACTTTCCAATATTTACTCTGCAATACTTGCGGCGTAAATGTTTTCTTCGTATTAAATTACAACTTTAACTAGCTATACATTGACGATGTCTAGTCTCTGCCCAAATTATATTACTTGTTCTGCTCCTCACGATGTTTTTCCGCCAACTGACTCCTAGTTCTCTCGAGTTTTAGCGCGCGTACGCCATTTTTGACTTTTAAACAAAAGCGGCTGAGCTTGTTTTTCCATTGTTGCTTTGTTCGATCAGACCACTATAATGGATTTATCAAATAATTCAAATTTTATGTCCAAAAAATTGTAATATAATATTCTACACGTGCCATTTTATTATAACGTCTCTTCCGCATAGCGGACATACGTGGGCGCAGCTGTAAGAAAGCTGAGTCCAGCGCAAGTCAGCGGCTTGCGGTCGCCCATCTTAGGTGCAGTGTGCAACAATGCCCACGGTAGCAGAAATCTTCCTTTCTCTAAGAGCTCTCATTGGAGACCTTAAATCATCAGGGAGGGGAAAAGGAGTCTTCAAATTGTTCAGAGCTTCTTGGGAACGGCAGTCGTGATCCAACCTACAGACGGGTCGGTGGCTCCTGGTGCTATCCGCCAGTTTGTCTTCCTTTATTTTATTTCTGACTATTAAATCTCTTTATTCTTCATCAACTCTTATTTGACTGAAGTGCAGCGAAACACCAAACACTACGCCTAGGTTCAATTAGTTGAACCCGAACCCTCACGTTATCGACTTTCCTGTTATTAATTCTTCCTTTATCCTCTAGATCGGTAGCCAGGTTAGCTAATGGAGGTATAGCTCGGTTGGTGAACGATATATCTGGACTTCCCATTCCCAACTGCTGGAATGTTACACAATTAATGGCCTAATTAATTGGCATTACAATACATAAAGATAAATTTGTTGGTGACAATTGTGGAAACTATTCCATACAGCAAACTAAATGTGCGCTTAAAACTAGATTGAAAAAAACGAAAACGTTCACAAGACTTCAAATCATATTGTTGCAATATATATAAATTTTCATAAAACCATGAATTTGATTAAAATACAATTAAAATGTTAGAGATTGAAAAAAGTGTATTAAAGCGTAATTCATAAAAAATATTACATTTTAAAATAAATGTAAATACACGAAATTCAGATAATGATTCTTTAAAATGAAGTTATATTTATAATCCATTAATTTTTAACTTTTATGATAATTTTGTAAAACATTTAAAATATTTTTATAAAGTTTTTGGTATATTTTTGTAATTTTAATTTGAAAAAATATTAGGTTTATAATTACTTTATGATTGGTAATATTTATTATTAAATTACAAAATTGGATTTTATTTATTTATTGTTTTACATTTTATTATTTCTTATAACTTTTAAGATAGAAAAATATTGATTTTTTTCTTATTAGGCACATTTTCAGATAAAGAAAAAAATGTTATACACCACTTGTGACATGAAATGCTGTGACCAAAGAAACATAACATAAACAACCTGATGAACGTACAAAAGTGTGCAGAACTGTTGTTGAGCTGAATAAAATATTTTAAAATATCTCTTATAATGGTCGTTACTTTAATGAATTTAGCTTTATATAGAAAGCAATCGTCAAGTTAAATACTATTTAATTGAGTAACCTCTCAAGATTTTTGGAGCTAGATATGCTTCAAAACAAGTCCTGGTTCGTAAATTTTGTCGTCGTTTTTCTATAACTAACAGACATGTGTCAGGTTGAAACTTGTGCATCATTGTTACATGCTAGGCAAAGATTTGTTACTAAATGGTTCAACATTTATAAAGACTACATTTACGGTATTCTTGCATGAGATGGTCTGATTTACCCGCAGCGTTTGGCGTTTTGCAGTATTAAATTCTAAGAAAACATTAAATTAAAATTATTCTGGAGAAATTATCATTTGTAAAAGTACAAGGAGAAATTGTTGGTCACTCGAATCCAGAACTTAAATGTTCTACATATTTCAAATATATGTTGCTATTGTGTAAATATTACATTTGTATAGAATGAGACAAAATCCTTAAATACAGTAAATGATTCTTAAAATAGAAAAATTAATTTTGCAACTAGAAGATAACAATAATTTTGAATTAATTAAATTAACGACCATATAACACACATTTAAAAAAATTAATTCAACACGACGACGTTTCTGTACGCTTTTGAACTTTCGACGGGTTGTTCAACAGAATTCTTGTCATAAGTGCTGTAAAATAACATTATAATATTTCAAATAACAAATTTATATAAAAATTTTTCGTCTTATACAAATTTATAATAATATGAGAAACTCAAACATTAGTTAATTTTTAGAGGACGAAAAACTGTTTTATACATTTATGATTTGAAATATTATATTGATTGTACTTTAGAGCACTTATGACAAAAAATTCGGTTTCCGTTGAAATATAACATAAACAACTCGATGAAAGTACAGAAATGTACAGAGACATCGTTATTGAATAAAATATTTTGTCTGTTATCCTGACAGTTAATTTACTAACTTTATCTTACTAATAAAAAATAGACGTAAAGTGAAGTATTAATTATAATAATAATATCATACTTGTAACTCAAAATAGATAAAGATAAATAAATATGCATTCTCTATAATTAATACGATTTCATATCTAAATATAGAAATTTAAAATCTCCACTTCCCAGGGACAAAATAATTCTAAATATATATTTTTTATCAGATAATGGAGGGTCACCATTATTCATTTGTTAATCCTTTGCAAAGATACTCCAATTTCATTAGTAAGCTTAAATCATTAATTTGATTTAAAGCAACAATCCTGCCTTAAATTTTAATATCCTTTTCGTTAAGCGGTTCAATGTTTACACAACTAATGCAATTAAATTATAGAGCCACCGCGATTGTAATAGGAAGTTAATTGGAAAACGGGGGGTTTTTAATTGCCCCTATGGCTATAAGCAGGCCATTGATTCCGCAGTTTTGGGCTGTCAGCTGATCCGGTAGAACGTGAATAACGCCTACTAACGAACAACGGGTTGTGGGATGCTTAATAGAAAGCACCCATCAAGTTTCAAAATTATCGAGAAATTGAATAAAGAAGAGTGAAAAGCTTTTAGGAATTATTTTCTCACATGAAAATTATGTCAATAAATAATACATAATTTATACAATTACTTTATAATATTAGAAATATTTTGTCGAAATAAAAGGCCAGGAAAGGTCATGGAAAGATAGTTAATAATCGGAAACGTTTGATGACTTACAGAGTGAATTTCAATAACCAATTAAAAGTTTATTTTTAACCATTTTCAACAATATACAGATTAATTTTATTATATAAAATTTTCATTAAATTTTGACGTGATGATAAATTGTATAGATCGTTTTAATTTTAGGATATGAAATTCAAATTACAAATTCTGAATGTGGCAATAAATTCCTAAAAAATGTAATTTGTTGTTTAAAAACAAATTTTATATTGACTTATGAGTCTTAAAAAATGATTTTTTTTAATATAAAATTTAATTTTGTGAATTACAATATAATAACAGAATTTAAATAAATTAATGACTATTATAAACAGACAATTAAAATATTTTATTCAACTCAACGACGTTTCTGTACATTTTAGAGCTTTCATCAGGTTTTTTTGTTTCTAAAGTAAAATAACTTTTTGTCATAAGTGGTGCAAAGATCAAGAAATATTATATACAGATTAATTTAGGCCTGTATATAATATAAAATTTTCATTAAATTAAGACTAGATAAAAGTTGTATCAAAAATTTTAATTAAAAATCTGATAGATAGACATATAGATAGATTCACCATTAGTCCTCTTAAGAGGAAATAGGATTCGTCACAACTGTACAGTAGATAAATTACATATAAACAGAATTAATATTAACAGATTAGACACACACACATAAATTCATATCTGTTCACATTTGTCGTGTCACTATAATCATACACACTATCTTTAGGAGACACGCACACGACATCTCCTGTACGGAGGGATGTCGTCATGGATATTTACTAAAACAGAAAGCAGAGACAGGAAAAACAGAACCAAAAGGGGAAAACTGGACAAACTATTTACATATTTATAGCATATTCGGCAATTTTGTAGGCAAGACAGTTTAAGGCATGAGAGACCGATTCAAAAATTCGTGTACGGAGTAATAAGTTCCAGTTCAAGGAAGGTTTTACACTCCTTGACGAAGAAGTTATAGTTGTTGATGTTCTTTACATGTTCAGGAAGGCTGTTAAATAGTGCGATACCGGAATAATGAACGCTAGACTCGTAGAGACTGAGGCTGTGCTTGTCAGACCTGAGAACTGAACGGTTACTCCATGATTGTCCCCGTTACTTGCAAAAAGGTTCATGTTGCGTTTAACAAATTTTAGTACTTCTAATATGTAAGCGCTAGGTAGAGTCAGAATAGGAAGTCTTTTGAACTTGCAGCTTTCTCTAGCATCTGAACCTGATATAATTCTAATGGCTCGTTTTTGGAGTTTGAAAACATCCACAATACGAGAACAATTGCCCCAGTTGGCAATACCGTAACACATATGTGAATGAAAGTATGAAAAATAGACTAGAGAAGCAGTTTTGGTATCAACTTGTTGCATCAATAGTCTCAATGAGTAACAAACAGAACTAAGTTTGCGCACGAGGCGATCAATGTGCAAGTTCCATTTTAATTTACTGTCGACCTGCAAACCGAGGAAAGTCGCATAATCTGAGAACTTATCCGATACCATGTTGTTTGTTTCAGTTGTAAAACGAACTAACTTAGTTTTCTGTAGATTGAGCGTTAATTTATTGGCGGCGAACCGAGTATTTAGGTTTCTAGATACAGTCTCAATCTTCGCATTGAGATTATTTAAATAAATGTCCGTAATTAACAAATTAGTGTCATTTGCGTATAAGACAGATTTTATAGATTCCATATATTCTGGAAGATCATTAATATACAAAAGAAAAAGCAGTGGACAAAAATGCCTTCCCATTCTGACAAGTGCACCTCACCAGCTTTACTTTTTAAGGCCACCTTCTGTTTCCGATTGTTGAGGTATGAATCAAAGAATCCCTCTTAATGGTTTGTAAGTTCATAATTATATGAATAATATAATGGAATTTTTCATAAAATAGTTGGGATTGTGTTCCTTAATTCGTACACAGAATGTCAAATATATCGTTTTCATTTTTCTGTATGTAAGTACACCATACAAGGTCGGCATTATTAGGTAAAAAAAATATGTGTAACTGAAATGTTAACAATACTTTGAATTAAAATTGTAATATTTTGCGAATTTTTTCTTCGTCATCTTTGATATCAGCGTCGTGCGTACTAAGTACCAGTGGGGAAAAAACATGGTGTACATTTATACGTAATGAAGACCGTTGCTCTATGTGCAAGTATGAAATCATATTAATTAACGGAGTAATAAATTATTAGAGATTTGACGGGAATATTTGAATTACCAACCTGGTAAAACGCAGCTCAAGTTCTCATTAAATTAATACCATAATTCCCACATTTTTATTTGTGGAAATAAATTCGACGATATTCAATAGAACCATACAATATAGCGATCAGACCAATTATTATCAGCACTAAATATTCGTTGACGCAGTAAAGCTGATTTGAAATTCTGCGTATTTAGTTCCAGAATATTTGGAATAGATTCTAGTTTATGCAGGTATATGTTTTGGAAGTGTAAAAATTACGAACACAGTTACCTTCAACAAAGTGTTGAAAATAAAGTATCACGATGTTATTTTGGGAATTAAACAATTCATAATCCTCCGTATTTCTGTCCATAAAGTTGTATTTTCAAAAATACAAGAAAACCCGTTTATCTCACGTACACATAATCGACAACTATGCATACATAAGATAAAGAATATTTTGAGTCAGTTAAACCAGGGGAGAATTGTTTATAGGCCTATATATGCTTTACATAAATGATTTTTCAGGTGAAGACATAATAAAAAAATTTATTTTTATTTTATTTTATTGAAAATATGTGCAAAAACAAACGAACAAAAAGAAATTCTACACCAATATAAGTTGGTCTCAGTACCTTTCTGTAGAATTTTCAGTTATAATATGCCTTTAGAGTCAAATTTCTCAGCTAATAGACATAAGAGCACGAAATATTCTCAGGTTGGTTGTGTTTGAGCTCACTTTGCTTTAGTTTATTCCTTACTTTGCCAAGGAGACTCCTGCGCGTATTTGTGATATTTTTTTACAAGAATTCTTTGACGGTTGGTGCATCAGGAACTCGTTGGCCGGCAGGAGAGGCTGGACGTACAAGTGTGGGTCAAGGTGGGTGGAATCGGACAGGCAGGACGCGACATCAGGCGTCTACCCCGCGTCATCCAAACTTCAGTAAACGATCTACACTCCGCTCCGTCTTCACTGTAATACTTAAAACTTACTAGCTTTATTATTAGGGAGGTTTCATAAATAAAAAGTATTCAATTAATTTGGTCATTTAAAGACAAAAAGCAACATTAAAATTAAATTAATGTAAAAAAGAACAATAATATAATAATTAGAAGGAATGACTCTATCTCAGGGTACTTTTGAACTATGTCGGGTGAACCAAAACATGGCAATTGAATTTAATTGAACTGAATAAACTGAGACATTACGATACTTTAAAATAAAACAATACTCACGATACCGTACCGACGCTGTGTCTGGTGGTGGCGCGGACTTAGGCTGCTGTGCGATGGCGGTTGACAGCGACGCTGACGGTTCTGCCGCGTACATCGTCGGCCGGCGTTCTCTCAACTGTGCGCTGGATCGTTTACTGTTATTTACTATGGCTGGTTACCGACTACCCTTCACTGAGACTCGTTACCGACTGCTCTTTATCTCAAAATTCTCAAGTTCACCAATCGCAGCTAATTTTGTCCGGATATCATTGGTTAGCCTCAGCCAAGATGGCAACCAATGAAATCTGTCGTTTTTCACTCTAAACGGAATTTTCCCGGATGATTGAAATTTTGGTGCCCCGTCTGCCAAACACATGTTTCCGGGATTTAACTTATTAGCTTAATAATTTCGGCCATCACTCACCCTTTTTGACGCATTTTTGTTGTAAGAAGATTCAATATATACAACTTCCTTTGTCCCAAAAGGGACGCAGGTCACTTTTTGAGACTAACGTGTCGAAACTTGGCACGCGGAACTCCGCGTGTGGGTTTTGCTTATGAAGACTTAGCAGAAATAACTCACGTTTACTGTATCGTTAATTACACACACACACACACACACACACACACACACACACACACACACACACACATATATATATATATATATAATCTAACTAAAAGCAGCTTAGAAATTATTAAAACACATATTAGAAAAAATAATTTAGATATAGCGTTTTAAGTCAATTAAAAATCAACAAATTGCCACAATATTTGAGATATTTATGGTTACGTAATGTTCCTGGTTCGACAATAGGCGAAATATTGATTTTCCAACAATTATTGTTATGTTATAGAATGAAACTTAATTTAAATTTTACGTTAACCTTTTAATACGGAATATAATGTAAAGATATTAGACAAAAAATCGTTGATATACTCTTAAATCCATTTTTCTTCCACGACTAAGTTTTTTGCCACCATCCCCTCCAAAGTCACGATCAACCACATATAAAATTTACGCTCGTCGTGTCCGATTTTTTTTTAGGGCTACAGGCTACATGATTGTGATCCACATTGGGCAACTCCCCTTTAATAGCATAGGAAGGGATTTGAAAGGGGGTATGCGGAAGGGTGGAGGAAGGTAGCCAAGGGTAACTAGGGCCCCCGGGCTATGGTTTAAGGATCCTACTCGGCATTCGCCTAAAGAAATGCAGGGAAAACCCTAGAAAAACCTGCATCGGGTAGGTCGGGCATTGGGTACTTGTCCCACGCCCTTCCGATAGCGGGAGAGGAGTTTTCTGTGGGGACGCAGCATTCCCTTCTCCGTGCCTCGACCAGTTTAGGAGGCTGCTGGTCGACTATTCCAATGGGAATAGCGGACAACTCTTACCGTATGCCCAAGGTCTGTGACCCCGGAACATATACCTCTCAAAACAGGCCGAGGTGCCTCGGCTTGTGGGAACCGTCGTGTCCGACGCCACAAGTTCGAATTGGTAAGAGCTATTACTAGTAATCGGAAAAATTTGGAAGAGTGAATTGGACATTTTTTTTTTTTAGGGCAACAGGCTACATGAGGGTGATCCACATTGGGCAACTCCCCTTTAATAGCATAGGAAGGGATTTGAATGGGGGGATGCGGAAGGGTGGAGGAAGGTAGCCAAGGGTAACTAGGGCCCCCGGGCTATGGTTTAAGGATCCTACTCGGCATTCGCCTAAAGAAATGCAGGGAAAACCCTAGAAAAACCTGCATCGGGTAGGTCGGGCATTGGGTACTTGTCCCACGCCCTTCCGATAGCGGGAGAGGAGTTTTCTGTGGGGACGCAGCATTCCCTTCTCCGTGCCTCGACCAGTTTAGGAGGCTGCTGGCCGACTATTCCAATAGGAATAGCGGACAACTCTTGCCGTATGCCCAAGGTCTGCGACCCCGGAACATACACCTCTCAAAACAGACCGAGGTGCCTCGGCATGTGGGAACCTTAGTTCAAAAAAACCAGAGAGATGTCAGAGCATACCCAAAGGTAGCCCCCGCCAGAGCTCTCTGGGAAGGTTCACCTACGAGAAATCTTCTCGCAGGCTTACTTCTAGTGAATTGGACAGGTCGATAGGAAATATTTAGCAGGAAATGTTCAACGTCAAGACTGCAGGAAGAGTTCCGCGTCAAGACTGCATGACGCTCCCAGAGCAACGAAAGGTGAATTACAATATTGGTGATTTAACTAGTCTAAGAACATGTATACAAGAGAAAAGACCAGGGCGATCAACCATGGCGAGTCCGTACAGGTGACTGTCGCTGTGGGACGCTTCCGGCCACGATCCCAAGCGCTGACCAATCTCGCTGTGGATCCTGTGGCGCTAGGACGGTACCATCCCCGATGATTGCATCTCATAACCTGGCACGTGGAACACTGCGTGTGGGTTTTGCTGATGCAGAGTTAACAGACGCGCCACACGTCACGCCACAAATTGGTGACGGTATCCGCTGTTGGATACAACAGCTAGATTTTCACAAACTATGGCTTCCAGCGCGCAAAAAAACTTCAATGAATGTAACCAAAAAATAAGAACATATTACAAACACACACCAATAATAATAAAAATATTCTTTTTTTATTAAATGAAAACTCAGTTTAGACCTTCTGTGATTTAATAGATAAAAATAAGTGATTCTGCATTGAACTTCTTTGATAAGTTTAAAAAAATGTTAATTTAATTTAATAGATAAACTTTTAATTTTTAGTAATCAAAAATAGAATACAGTTAATAAAAACACTCACACTTACATGATGCAAATATACAACCAGCAAAGGTGTTTCAGTCAAAGACTGTAGTAGCATCCATTGAACAGATAAAGGACGTAATTTGAGTGTTATGTATCGTGTTTAGAAAACGACATGTTACAACTTGGCATATATAATTTCCTGTCGGTGGTAATTATCTATCATTTGTGGCAAATGTTTTCATAGCTTTGTAGTTTATTTATCCCAAACGGTTCTTTTTCAGATCGAGCAATTAATCCGAGAACTCCTAATACAATTTATTATGGCTGTAAATTTTGTCCAGCGCCGATTGATGTTTACTTAATTATCGTTGTTATTAAAAACCGTGTTCTGTATTCTGTCAAGTTATTCACTTCAGCGAGCTATTGTGCTGCCGTGTCATTAAAAATGTACGAATCTCGTCGGTTAACAATAATGATACTTTTCATATTTCACGAGCTTCTATAATGAACAGCGTGGATAGCCATTTTAAATTTACAAATCTGTAATATTAATGGCTACGTAAACTCTTCCCCAGAGAAAAATAACAAAAAAAAGTTGTTATATGGCTCCTCCGAAATTATTATATGCAAATATGCAAATACTGTAGAGTGCCTGATACCTTCAGCATTCAAACCAAACTCATTTCCATAATTTCCATTTATAATTTTTTTAATGTAACGCGAACTTGTGAAAATCTTTTACATTATTAGAGCAGAGATTCTCTGCTTTTCCATCATAATTTTAATATTAAATTTCAAAATTAGTTGATAACAATCGTAAATCACCGCATTCTATAATCTTGAAAATAATTTGAGTTTTTCTTAATAAAGTGTTAACGTGACTAAATCCACGACCACTTGTTTTAAAATTTATTTTATATTCTAAATTTTCTCTTCGACGGCATTCAAGGCAAATAAAAAACCGACATGACACTCGAATTTAGATGCGTCGATGACATCGCCCTATCCCAGACTATAGTATATTTATATATATTAAAGCAGATAATAATTACTTCATAATTAAATAAATCTCTAAAACAGATAAATAGACCTCTGGCCGTAATTTCGGTGGGCTTCAAAATTACTTCACCTTCGAATGACAGTTTTTTACCCTTCTCCTTCTATGGCTGCCTCTCCGGTTCCCCTGATAAAGTAATATTTTAAAATAAATTTCTCTACTCCGTTTTTTCCTATTAATTTTCATCCTTAAGATTTGTTGGTTTCCACCATAACCTGTTAGAATAAATATTGGAGGGGATGCTTATTCGTGTTTTATTATCTCGGAAGACTTTATAGTTGGTCCGATTTCCTGAGCATCCCATATAAATTATTGCATTGAATTTTTTGCACTTAACAAAACAGGAAATAATTTTAGCTAATTAACTGAACTTCAACTACCCATCGAAATCAATTTACATGATTAAACTGAAATTAGAAAAATATAAATTTAAAATACGGTCTAGTAAAGTCTGCATTATTTGTCCTGAGGTTTTCTACTGTACGAGAGCAATTCAGTCAAGCTTTCAAAATGGAACACAATACAAGAAACATCTTTTTATGACACAATTTCCGGCAATTTTACGGCTCCCTCCAATTTCTGTTATATGTCGTCGCTTACGAGAAAATTGTTCATCAGATGGTGCACGCTTGAAATTGGAGTTAAGGTAATACCGTGTTCCCCCCCCCCTCCCCTCCCCCCGGGGAATAGTTTATGCTTCTACAATCCCTTGTATGTAAAATATGTACAGGAAGACATTTCACGCTGTAATTTAATTTCAGCTAATGGATTTAAGTTATTGTTGCCGGATCTAGTGAGAATCTCGCGTTTTTCCCCTGATTAAGCTGCAGGCTGACAGCATTGCTCAATAGCCTCCCAGGGAGTAATTAAGATAATTGGGGCTGCGGCTAAGAGACTTTGTTGGCCTAATACAATTATAAGGAGACGAAGAATGGAGCCTACATCTTCCGCATGAATCCTCTAAATCAAGTCATCCAACTAGTCTCGAGTCAGACGAATTTCTCGGAACACATAAATTATGGATTTAACTGTGGTTCTTCCATTTAGCGGAACCGACATTTATTATGTCACGTTTTCTACTGAATATTGAATTAATTTCTAAATCTGTGAAATATGCAAATATGCCTTGGATATTTACTAATTTTATATATAATAATATAAGAAAATTTCAAAAAAAATTCCATACTGAATTATAAGTTGGGCTAACTCAATTTTAATTTATTTTAAGCTTTTAGAACATTCTGCTAAGAACTTCCTGTCGTTGAAAATATTACTACAGTGAATCAATATTCAATGTAATTACGTCTGTGGATTCAATAAACTAATAATGAATAATAAAATGAGTTTCGAAGATTTAACTCTTTCGACAATCATGTAATATTTTATCATTCAATGGGAATGTTTAATGAATATTTTTAAGATATTTAAATTTATTTTCTTAATTATTTATCTTTGAAAATATTTGTGTGGCAGGGTGAAATTATTTATAACAGTTAATAATTTATATTTTATTTTAAACCACTGTGAAGCAACAAAAACTTTTTATTGGGTATATATACTTGTAAATGTATCAAACCACATAGTAAGTTCTCTTCATATCTTTATTTTCTTAGATATTTAAACCACAGGAGCTTTCGGCGCCTTTTCCATAATCATCTGTTTTTTGAAAAACCGTCAATCATACATAATTATATGTTGTATGTAAAATTTTTACATTATATTATTTCGAATTATGTTTATCGTGGGAATAAAACTGTGTACTGAGAATAGATATTACACATAAAATTTGAGGTATACAAACAAGTATTTGGAGTGGATATTGGTGGATGTTTAAGTGGAAATCTAGCAGGTATATACATGAATTACCTATTGAACGAGCTACAACAAGATAGGACGACCTATTATTCATCATATACGAGAGAGAAGAGAGAAGACATAAATACAGATCTCCATAATAATCTCCGGATTCCAACCATAAAATAAGAAATGAAAAGGTATATTGGAAAACACGAACGTAGGTTTCACCTCCACATCAACCCAGTGGTTCGAAAACTTCTGGAAAATCAACACCATATCAGAAGATTGAAGAGAAGAAAATTAGCTTACCTTGTGTAAAGTGCAGTGTGTAAAAGCAGAACACAGTACGTGAGTGAAGTGTACACAGAACCAGAAAATCTATAAGACAGCATTGGATAGACTCTGGTATATAGTTTAAGATTTTTAGAAGTAAATTAAAGGTTAGTCTAAAAGGACTAGTTTTAATGAAAGACACACAGTTGCTGATATTTTAAAAAAAATACTGCGAGCTTTTAGAATGATCGTATTAGCTTTACTTCTACACCCGAATAAAGAAACAAAGATTGCCGAAACGCAGAGTGATATTACTTTATCTCAACTTAAGTTGTATGTTTTTTTGGCGTTATTTTGTTGTTAAATTTTTTATTTTTATATTTTCAAGAGGAATCTATTTTCTCAAAATTTCAAGAAGATGCTTACTTACATAGTCATCGTTGGTCTTTAGTTACCATATGATTTCCATATTTATCTAAACAATAAAATAAAATAAATAAATATTCCATAAGTCAAGGGGAATTTAAAAAAACTTCAGAACTGACCGTACTTTATAGAGGAAATTTTATACCCATTTAATTATTTTGTGGGAGGATGAATTTTAGGAAATACTAGCTGGGTGCCCGGCGTTGCCCGAGATGTCATTTATCTATAACCCCCGATATGACTCCAATTTCGGCTGCTTTTGAGCAATTTTTATGTAACGCTACTCGAACCCTAATCATTATAATTAACTCTGAAAAATATTTCTTCAACGCAAATATCTGCCGTGTTTGCATGTTCCAAAATTTGTACCCCGCTACCCCTGCATCTGAGGGGTAAATGCCAATTTTAATGTCGTAACTAAACACAGTGACTTCCATAACCTTTGATTTGACTCCAATCTCGGTTGTATTCGCGTTATTTTACTGTAAAGCATCTCCACCCCCAACCCGAAGGGTGTCCTTTTCTCAGGGCGTAGGGGATGAAAATTGTATTCAGATAACATTGGTAGAAACACTATCAATATCTTTGACCCCTAAAAATATTTATCCGACTCAAATATCGGCTGTTTTAGTATGTTTAAATATTTCCACCCCCGCTTCTGGGGGTGAAAGACGCGTCTCACCCCGACAGTGTTTGTTTCCTGGTCACAAAGAACACGTGTACGAAATTTGGTGAAAATTGCTCGACTGGTGTAGATTTGTATTTTATTTAGAAAACGTTTGTATAGGAAAAAGAAAAGGGCTGTTTTTAGGGTTTTCCCGGAAATTATTCGATTTTTTCTCGCCTTTTAAACCTTCCCTAGACCTCCACGAACATTTCAAGACTAAGATAAGATAAATCCGTTCAGCCGTTCTCGAGTTTTAGTGAGACTAACGAACAGCAATTCATTTTTATATATATAGATTAGTTGCTAAATAAATATGGCAAAAGTCAAGGGGAATTTAAGAAATAGTTGAGGAACGGATCTTCGATAACTAATTCGTGGATATTTTACACACATTTAATTTTTCGAGGAAGGATTTTTGTAGAAAATATCAGTTGTTAAGGTAGTGACTTTTATATTATTTGATATACGCCTATAATGCTGTACTTTGAATAATTTTGTAAATTTATTTTTCACAGTCCTAGTGACTCAAACGAAATACAAAAATTCAACTAGTTACGGGAGACATCATAATATATGAAAAATAATGCTTTAAAAATATGAATTATTATTTTTCATTAATGATTGGCTGAGTTTACCTGCAATAAATTTTGGATTTGCTGTCCTCCCGTACAAAATAGATCTGAAATATCTAGTTTTTGTTTTTAGAATGTAACGAAACAGAAGAAAAAAATCCCTCGAATAGGTTGGGGCAGTAACTTCAAATAGAAAGGATTCCTTTTGTGACAGTAAAACGAAGGGGCAGGCAGTAAACTCTTTCGAGTGCTCACAAAAGTCACAAATGGTTGGTAGCTCCGAAATAGAAATATGGGTCTGGAATGATTGAGAAAGGCCTTTTTCTGTACGATTTCCCATTTTCCAGCACATAATCGAAGTCTTTCGCGGTTCGCTTCTCTTTGTATTCTCTCAGGTACAGCTGCTGGAGAATGAATCTTCATCGAGGGCGATTCGCTCAACCGAGCAAAAAAAGGGCTTCTGACAATCAGCAACTTTGTGCCCCAGACTTGCCTCTCTTAAGCTCTCTTTTTGTCTATTCCATTCACACAGGCGATATACAAGCTACATGTTCATTTTTGTTTATTTACTCCAAGAAATGGAGTTACCATTAGTTACCCACTTCTTGCTGAAAGTCAACATCGAAAAACGTTTATATAAAACTCCTAAATTCGTTTTTTGGGAGGGAAAGAAAAATAATAAAATAAGCACCTGCATTTAAAAACCAGAATGTATTCAGGATAAATGTTCCTGTACACTAAACTAATATTTATCCCATTGTCGTACATTTTCTGCGAAATAACTGATGGCTGAAAACCTTGCCACCAAAGTCAATTAAAGAAAAATATGTACGCAATTTATTTCCCGGTACAATTTCAGTGATCATTAACATTGAAAATTTAAACCTTATTAATGACATTTGTTGGTTTAGACTACAAATTTGACTCCATTTCTCATCTCTGTCACATTGAATAAGTTTTATAAATATTGCTTTTCTCTTCATTCTCGTACTTCACTTAACATTTGTTTTGCTTTCATTCTACATATAGTTAGAGAGAAATAGATAGTCGTGTCAAAATACGATGCGGGTTGCAGTGGGTGTATGCCGGAGCTCACTTAATAAAACCTTTGTTACGGCAACGTCTTAGTGTGTAAAGACTTCTGAAAACATTAAGACAAGGAAATATATTGTATTAGTTCAGAATGTTGAACGTATCAAAAAAAGGTTACTGTGAGTAAACGGTGTTTTGATCCAAGAGAGAGTTCTCAACTGTCGACAATACTCTCCTCCATTCTCTCTCTCCTCCTACTGCGCATAAATCACGCCAAAATAAAGTCATCCTGCTGTGGTGTAGCGGTCCGCAATGCATCACACAGGTCACCGGTTCGAATCCCGAGTTGAACACGGATGTTTGTGCTCGATGTGGTCAAAAAAACTGGGGTATAGACTGAATGAGAATCGCTGAACCTTTTCGAGTGTGGGCCTTAAATGGGCTGTAGCGCAAAAGAGAAATGGCAGAATGAAAATTAACTAAAATCGGCCACCGCTGGAAACATTCTTTTAACATGACGCAGCAGATAAAGATTTTCAAAAATTTTAAACTATTCATTTACGTTATGAAACGAGTCTATCGGAACAGAAAATTTATTTTTTGATAATTTTATTTGTCTAATTGTTTGTCATTACATATATAAGAAAATTACCAAAGAAATATGGAAGTTGATTTATTTTAAAGATACTCAAAAATATTTATAAGCCATAACTACAAACAATTTCGACAACCAATTTCGATACCATAGCTATGGCTATAAAAAATAATTAAAACTTTAAAGATTTGAGAAACAGTGTCTTTCATAAATATTAAAGATGCTTATAGATTTTATTTAATAAATTGTGGTGAACTAAAATTTTTAAAACCTAGATGTTTATTAAAATTGAATGTTTCGGGGTACTTTATTACGACTTTGTAGTGGTAGGTTTTTTTAAATAATGAAGTAAAGGGATATTTTACAGAATTTAATAATTATTTATCTGAACATGAGAAAATAAAATAAAATAAATACAAATTATGTGTGTTCAGCTAGCCGGGAAAAACAATCGGATCCCTTAAATCCGAAGTTAAACCATGGTTTACGGTAATTCCCCCAGGCGCGTCAAGGATTGAGACACTTGGCAGTTACCTCGCGTTGATCTCTGGCCGTGATCATGTGGCACCCTCGATCTCTCCGAGTCCTCTGAATGATGCAAGTTTGGGGCTGTACGTTCGTCGAGGAGTCTCTCTACACTTGCTTTACAGCCCCTTCGCTGGATGTGAAATATCGATGTTCTCGAACAATTTGCAATCGATCTTTACTGAACCAAGAAATGTGATTGGTTCAGGCAGTCACGTGTTAATTTAATTTCAGGGATTTTTGGAGAGACGTTTCCCACGATGCGACAATCCAGGTAACTTCCGAGGGTCAACAACCTACGTGCCTAAGACCAGACCTTAGGGATTATCTCTCCGTCACGGCGGCGCCTGGTCAAATTCCACCTTGCCAAGCTCTCAACCCTTTCTAACATGTAAAAGTTGTCTGCAGGGCTACTTGGAGCAAAATTAGGTATTCATAAAGAAATAGACGTAAATGTGTTTAATATCTGAGCAGTCGGAATAAGTACCTGTCGATTAGATTATATAAAAAATCAAATTTAATGTAGTTAATACCCAAGGCGCGAAGTAACACAACGACCAGATAGTAAAAGAAGTGAGGTCAAAAGTATGAAGGAAATGTAAGTGAAGTGATTTTACAAATGATGTTTTAGGGAAAGTGGAGTGATTTGGAGAAGATAAAGTTTGCGAGGAGGGGGACAGAGGGATTTTCACGGTCCCAGTCTGGACATTCACATATAAGGGAAAATTATATTAACTTTCTGTTACAAGATTATGACACTTAATTTAATTTTGCCGAAAAAATCTCCCAGCACAATTTATTCAGGGAGAAGTGTTCCATTCATTGAAATTGTTCAAGCAAAACTTTTTACTGAAATTAAAATATAAAACATCTGTTTTAAAAATATGCTAATTAGATAAAATAGCAAAATAGTATACAAAATGAAGTGATAATATAAATAACAACACTTCATTTTACTGAGTTTTGCTTTTTTTTATCTAATTAGCAAAAATTAGTATAATTTTTATTTCTTTGTATAAGAAGTATATTTGACTATTTGTTTTATAACAAAATAAACAAAATAATTAATTGCACATTTATTGACATTGTTAGATATTGAATTTAAACTTTGTTTCATACCAGAGAAGGAATGTTAACCAACGTTTTTAGAGCATTACGTGTGGAGGGGAAATAGAGTTTATTTATACTGTAACGACGCTATAAAAGTACGTTAGAATTGAAAAATGTTGCCGATGTAATACGAACTCGGTGAAAGCACTTTCTTACTTACGAGTTTCAGAAAGTGTGGACGTTAGTGAGTATAAAGCTAACGTTTGAATGGCGTCTGAATCGTAATAGGGAAGCGGTTTCACTGTCGGAGTGCAGGTCCGGATAATTGGATGGCTGCTGCTCCATAGGTTACGGCGAGATCGTCGTCTGCTGACTCGGCTCGAGGCGTGTGCTTTCTCGGCACAAGTGTCTTGTAATGCACACTATTTCATATCTCTGTGTCCTAAGCGGAATTAACGAAGAGAAACTTAGTGATGTCTTAAATTACGCTAGCCCGTCTTATTTCTACTCGTCGAGAATGTTTATATCGTTAACTAAGATAAAATTTCAATATTTTTGCCGCACATATGGTCCGTTTATGTATTCTAATTTGTAATTCTGTCTGTCATATATTCATTTGAATAGTCAGATTAGTTGCAGGGGAATTAAGATGAAAATTCGTAATAAATTAATAACTTTATTTATTCCATCATCTTTCAAGCTGGAAAAATTTCCCTTAACCGCGCAACCAATAAAATATATTATATTAAAATCTTAATTTTTACAAGATTACGATATATTATATCGCGCTATGCTGTGTTATATATATATATATATATATATATATATATATTAATACTAATTAGAGGCCATTAGTGATTTGATAATTGGAAATTTGTGGTGGATTGTTAGCGGCGAAAATATAAGACAACAATGGGTTCAATGTACAGTCCAGCCTTTGTCGGCAGCGAGCGTTTCTAAAACCGGAGTCTAACGGCGGCAGTTGTAGTAAGATATCCATCAAGAAAGTTCGCAGGTTGAAATTGATCAAAAAAGGTTTCGGACAGTAATTCATTGAGAAAAAGTTTGGACAGAAATTCATCGAGTAAAATTGCAGAAAAGTAACTTAATAAGACAAGCCGCAGTAAAAATTCAATAAGTAAAGAGACCGTCACGAATTTCGCCGAGAAAGAGTTGGTAACAATCTAACTGACCATGAATTTAGAAGGAGTAGTCGTTCCAATTGACAGATATCAAAGTTTTCGACAGTGTTTTGTAATCAATTTAAATTCAGTGAATTTATGGCCTGTTAAAAGTGAAAAAAGCAGTGCATCTGAACCCAAATCGTAAGCCTGGTACCAGCAGAGTCTGTAAGTAGAAATAAATTTAATAAAGGTTTTTGTAAATGTTAGCTAAGGATCAAATCGTCAGATTTCGGTTTCACGTTTATTTTATTGCTTAACTTTAATATTGTAAGAAAAATTGATTGTTTAATTTAAATGTAAAAGATTGGTTCTTTATTTAGAATAAACGACCCTGAAATTTGATAAAACCTGTGAAATAACAAAAACTCAAGTGTAAATAATCACGTTAAGAAATTTTGTTTTATTTTTTTACTTGGAATAAATTAATTGTTTTGTAAAGTTTAAATAATTTGGTAAATTATTTTGAATCCTTTTCGTTAAACTTAATAAAAAAGTTAATCCATTAATCAACAATTTAATTCTTTTAATATTGTGAATTAATTACAATATATATATTATAATACTAATTAGAGGCCATTAGTGATTTCGATAATTGTACATTTATGGTGGATTGTTATCGGCACAAATTTCAAAGGCGATTAATATTTAATATTGTTTTTATTAGAATGTGTATATATAGTAACGGACCTTCGGCACTATTTTATTTGCCAGATCTCGTTGAATGGTTCCCATTTTTAGGGGGGAAGATAATTTTTGAACACAGAAATCATTTTTATTATCTTCGAGACACTAGAGTACTCTGAGGACGTGGCTTTAAGAGATGTGACACCTCTATAACTAGTAACTCCGCAGTCTCTTGCATATGCAAGACTGGTTTTGAGACTCTATCGTTATTATTGTTTTTACCAGAGATTAATAATTGATCCTTTTCCTATGAGTTTCACCTTGCAAAAGACTCCCATCCGCGTTTGCGCCAAAATCGTGACGCATACACAACAGTACCGACGCGACACTGCACCAAACACAAGGATACCGACAAAGCAAACGTAACAGTACAACGGTACCGTCAATGACCAATTGCCACGTAAGTATATATATGGCTAACTTTCAGAATTAATTTTATTTGATCGTATAAATCTCGTTAATACGTTTCACTATCTAATGAGACGCTTCCTGGAGTGTGGCGTCTACGTTCGTCGGCGTCGTTCGATAATTACTTCGTCGCAGGCGTCGCTGATTATCTGCAATATTCAGTTTCACTCGGTAACAGCATTATCCATTACGCTGTCAATTTCTACCTTACATAACTGTCTGTGTCTGATAAGTCTGTCTCTGTGATCCTGCCATCTTCTATCCGATTTCTTCCTTCCAAATTCCTGTAGACCGGTTTTTCCATAATACAATCCAGGCGCGTTTTTTCAATAAGCTTTCATTTCTTTTTATCACCGGATTTAAATTATTTCTTGTCATCCAGTTTAGTTCTTTTTGCAACTATTATTAGTATAAGTATTATAAGTCGTTTAGTGAGCAGATAGGTTCCACCTGAGATTCTCTAAGAATTTCCTGCTTAAGAGAATCTTTTCTCATCCCTGTTCTGGCCACATTTTATGAATGTGTCTACTCACGTGGAGTGTTATTGAATACCGTATTAAAGTAATAAGTTACATGTTCAATAATATCCTGCAATGCGTAGTCCAGGAAATACCGTAACAGAATTATTGGTGCTATTTAAAGATTTTCTATTTATTTGAGAGAGAATTATTCCGTGATATGACTGTATTTTTGAAGGAGGTACTTTTCCGTAGATTTGTTTGTGCCGCAGTCTTCGTTCCACCGTTCAGGGCCTGTACGGACATATAGAGATGGCTTGCAACGGTTTTCAGCGTACGTTTCGTCATTTTTGGAACTACCTGACTAGACACCATTATAATCTGATTTCTATACGAAATCTGATAATCGACTTTAAAACAACAGCTTACCTCGTTCTTGAAAATTTCCTCTCTTTGTGACTTAGATAACAAGGCTCTTGATTATCTTTTAAATAATATTGAAGTAGACGTTATTATGATGATTTAATCAGTATAGTTTAATAAATTTTATCCTATTGTTGTTATTAATAATATTATAGAATTATATGTAAATAATAGAAAAATGTAAACATTTATCTATTACAAGTACAAAGATTTTATAGTAAATTATAAAAAAGGTAAATAAAAAGAAAAGTAAATAATTTAGTTATTACAATAGGTTATATAATTTCATCCTTGTTCCAGAACATTTTCCAGGCATATAATGTAATGTTACAAAGTGACTCACCGAAAAACTCTGATTTGCTGTTGAAGGGGGAGATTTGTTATTTAGGACAGTGCTGTGGACAGCTGGAGTCGGAAGGGGGAGAGTTTGAAGTTGGATTCCAAAGACTGAGGTCGTGAACAAAGTGAAAGTATAAAATGTACAGATAATAGAAATGAATCTATCAAGAATTTGCGTATATAAGTGCGACGGTACATGGTTCCAGTTTCCGAGAAAATTTCTAGTGACAAGACGGTAAAGTTATAAACTAAATTTAATGCCTTGTTGGAAATAGTTTCTACGCATATCAGTAATTATTCACGGGACTTTCATACGTACATTGACTTTGTAAATAAATAGTATGTTGTTACTCTTCTTTACAAAATAATATGCCAGGAATGGAAGTTATACAAAGCTGAACCCCAATAAAATTTTGTGTGTCATCCTTGAAGGGACAAAGCGGTTACAATATGTATTTCGCCGTTAATTACTAACTAAAGACGAGTATAGATTGCTATTCCAATATTTAATAAATTAATTCATAAAAATGAGATCTTAGGCAAACAAAGTGCATAAATATTGGATAGTGAACTATGAAAGGTTTTACTGTATATGACAAACTAAGAAGAATTATGTAATGGATTTCTTATCTATCGTGTGTGTATACTATTTTTCAAATATTCACGTTCTTGGATACACACACAAGTTCAACGAAATATGACGGAGAGATTAAATATTTCCGGGAGACGGTAGTTTTTACATCATATGTTTCGAACAGCTAACCATATTAATCGTTTTTTAGCATTCAGCGCTCGAGGTGGATTTTTTTATATTCAGGAAATCGAATACAGAATTGAACTAGGCAAACGAGGTTGCAATCATAAGTTTGTACGTGCTTCACAGAACTTGGATAGAGAGGGGGGTCATGCCGCAACGCACGCAGGCCGATATCGTCCCAGTGGGAGGTCGCTCTTTTATATCGTTACAGAAAATCTGGGATTGCGATGCAGAGTTAATATTACGAGACTTCTGTCTCCCACCGGTGATTTGTGCGCCAGTTAGTCAGACCGATGGTCATGAAAATGAATGCCCCCCGCGATATTGGAAGTATTGAAAGTCCATAATATAAATGCCACATGATATTAAATAGTAGTGAATCTGATGTAACATCGCGACAAATTTTTCGGCAATCTTTTGTCTTATAAAAAAGCTAAAGATCGCCGTCAGCTATGTCGCTGATCCCACACAACTCATCTCCCCGAAGATTGGTATAAATATGCCATCAGAATATTGTAAAATTGTAGGACCCCAGAATTAATTTTTTTTGACACATTTACAATTTCTGACTCAAAATATTTATTAACACATCTAATTGATTTTTAATGAATTTGATTTATTATAACAGAATTTTCTTCAAATTGTTTGGCGCAAGATGATTGCCAGAAAATTTTAGTATATCACCAAAATTAATTTACACAAAAATTACACCGGTTTTAAATTGAAGACGAATTCACGAGATCACTTTCACAAAGGTATTTGTGGGTCGAAAGTCGCTAAAACAAAAACAAAGTATTTAAATTTAACCTGAATTAAAGTACGTGAGAATAAAAATAAATTTGTGAATTTTGGATAATTCAGTTCGTTGGATTGTCCACAACACTTTAAAAAAATCATTGGGATAACGTGAAGATTGCTGCCCCAGAAACAGCAACGTGGAGGTGTTTCCACCACACAGCTCCCACGCAGACATCCGCCTTGGTCCCTGGCTCGTATTTCTCGGCACAGCATACAGAATGGAATAATTCGTCCCCCTTGAGAATTATGGTAGATAATTCCAGCTCACTCCTCTCGCGTAGTAGCAGCTTCACCAGATGCAATCTATAACTTTTAGATTTATTTTAGAATTGTGTATTGCAACTTCCTGATTTAAAACAATGAAACTATAAAAAAATTGTCACTACTTTATGTAGCATTTTAACGGTGACGATGTCATCAACCGACAATCGTAGCCTTTCTCGCTCAAAAATCCATCGCCGATTGAATCTACACGTCGTCTTGCTCTCGTGCAGGTTTCCGGAACCTGCGGATTTCATCAATCACGTAATTTCCTTCATATTGCGGCATTGAAGAATTAACCAATCGAAATGGCACGAAGCCGCCAGCGACATTAATTGTTATTTTTCATCAAGTGCGTTTCCTGTGGTCACCTAAGAGTCATATAAAGTGGAATGTTATTTTAAAGTCACCCAAACAATACCTAACTGTTAATTATTAATATGTTACAAAAATTACCATAAAATAATTTAATATGCAATTAATTAATAATAAATGGGTAATTATTTATAACAGTGACTCTCAAAGAAAATTTGGACAAGTGAATCTCGATTCCATTGGTACTTTACTAAGGAAACAGGATAAGTAATGGCACAATTACAAACCTATATACAACTTCCAACTAAATATTATACAAAGGAAAAACGCACTGATCTAAATAAGAACAATTACGTAAAATACTCATAAAATAAAATACAAACAGTAATAATAAATACAAAAATTGTGGATTTATAAAACAGACAATTTAATAAATTATTAAAAACAAAAGCAATAAAATAGATAAGTGGAAAGGAATTAATACACAGTCGAGAAGAACACAATCATTACATATTTGTGAAAAATTTATTATCATTCAAGAGAAAAAATAATGTGTAATGAGAAATTTTAGTAAGTTCAATTTAAAATATTATATATATTAGAACCTATTATAAACAAGAGCACGCGCGTCGGACTTTTAAATTCTCCTTATAATAATAAATGAACAAGACAAAAAATACAGTATTTTCACTCATTTTGTCGCGGCGACTTTCAGAATCATTTCAGGGTCAAAAATTGTTTAAGAAAAAAATATCATGAGATACATATGAAAATGTATTTATAATTCCTGAATTAAATTTATTGTAAGATTATTAGCGATTTTTATCTCCGTCGGATTGACGCATAGTGTATTGATAAATCCGATGTTTGCCTGTTGTGAAACACAAGCGATTTCTAGTACCAATTTCGTGGTATTCTGCATTAGTCATATAGACATTTTAATTACATTTAACCAATCTTAACATTTCCAAAATGTATGCGATAGGTGATTTGGAACAGGTAATAAATATGTGACATGAAATGTCATCATTTTTACGGAAGACGCGGTAAAAGATAAGTGAAATGTGTGGTAGTGTTATGGAGATACGTTGACAGTTGGGCTAGAAACAAAGTAGCTTCGCTAATAGTGAAAAATTAAGGTTCAGAGTGTTAATACTGTTAGCATGTATGTAGCAAACAGACGATTTACGAAAGACGGCCAGGGTTAAAACCATGACAATGCAGAAAAAATATTTTTTCTGTTCGATGATTAACATGTAAATTTATATAACCACGTTTAAAAAATTCACTCCAGCTTGAATTTGAGTTAAAATGAGAATTATGACACATTTTAAATTAAAATTGATGAAGTATTTATAATACGAATCTGAAATACTTGTGTTTTTGGATATGTTTATTGAATAAAAAGAACAGTTACACGTGTGTACTACGGATCCATTAACTCTAAACGGTGATAATGTTGAATTATAACCAAAATAAATTCCACTTATGACTTCTATTCATTTCCATAATCATAAGCTACAATTTTATGACTCGTAATAATAAAGGAATGCGTCACTCAACGGTTAATTGGTTTTCTGATTGTTTTTTTTTGAATGCCGGATGATGTGTGTTTACAGTCTGAATGGGAATTTTGTACACGTATTTGCTTATTTTAAATTCAATATTTTAAAACTTAAAACCTTCGCGGACCTCTTAATTTAAAATATTGGAGCTGCTTTTGTTTATGCAATTTATTATCATCACTATGTTTGCCCGTTTAACTTTATAATTTTTATTTTCCTACAAATATTTTAATCACTTAACAGTTTCAGAATTAAGAATTATTTATAATTTATTAAAACGTGTTAAAACCAAGAAGCATTTGTCAATACTTTTGTCATATTCATATTTGTAAATTACAAGCATTATAAATATAACTAATAAAATATAATATTAATATAAATGCCAAATTCTGTTGAAATATAACAGGATGTTAGGTTGTAGGTAGCTTAAGAAGTTGTCAATATTTGTAATATCAACTATAGCGCCTTTCTTGTACGGTATCAGCCTATAGCACGGTTTATACTAACATAAACTTCTCAACTCTGATGAAAGGAAGCTTACTCATTTGCATCATAGTAAGGAACACTCTCATGGCCTCCGAAACCTAACAAGATCGACGACAACAGAGGGTAATCGGTGAACTTGAGAAGAAGACGCCAAAGCCACCCAACAGTAGGTTTACGTTAACTGACAGTCTGAAAGGGAAATTTTAGCGTTTTGATTTTCAACAGCTGCTGCTTGTTTTATATTTTTGAACGGATGAGAGAAGCATTTCATCTGATTCCGTAATATATGAGTTGATGCATTAAAATAATTTGATGTAAATGCCTTTGATCTGTTAATATCCCCATCATTTTTAATTTTTTATATTGAGTTCTGTAAAGAATCGAAACTTCCGTATTTCAGACACTGAAAAGGAATTCTTCATTAAGAAGCTTTACTAATTCACTGCGATAAATAGGGAAAGTATTTATATCTACTTAAGGGAAAGAAAGAATCAAACAATCGGTGTTAATGAAGAAGAACAAAGCGTAATTCAGACGAAGTTTATTCCAACTTTCACTCCCCGATGCAGTGGCAGATAAAATTTGTACATTTTTATTCTGATCTGCCTTTAACACAGCCATTCTGAAAATAGATTTTAAAATTAAATGTTTTGGCTATAAAAAATAATAATTGTGTTAAAAAAGCTCCCTATATTACTACAGAAAATATTGGAAAAATGCAATGGGCCTGTGGAATTATTTATATTTTATTCGTGACCCTTTACAAGATTTTGAAAATTCACCCGTAGGGATACACGTATTAACTATCATTTTTTGGAAAGCTCAATTGCTTCCTAGCATTGCTTTGCAATTTTGCTGCTTTCTGTATTTATCAACGGCAGAAGAATATTTCATGTTACTTGCTATATGTTTTTCGTTTATCTTAACTGGATTTAGGGCAATAGTATTATTGGACACTTTGCGTAAGAAATTTCCCAAGCGTTTTAAATTTCTCGTGAGTGTTTTAAGAAATTAGAGTTAAATTTCGATGCAGTTCTTCCATAGTCAAAATCTTGTCCTTTGTGGAGATTTGTAATTGAAAGATTGTATAAATTCAGGCGACGATTATCACAAAATCTTTGACTTTGTCAGTTGTGGAATTTTTAACAAAATACCCGTTTGTCGTTTTATAAATAAAATGCCATACTGATGAGAATACCTTCTGCGAAGTTTTCCATTAATTACTAAGATTTCATGTTCTTGTAACGTGATATGATACTTAGGAATCTTAATAGCTGACTTTACTGCCAACTCGAAAGAATCGAAACTTCCGTATTTCAGACACTGAAAAGGAATTCTTCATTAAGAAGCTTTACTAATTCACTGCGATAAATAAGGAAAGTATTTATATCTAATTAAGGGAAAAAAAGAATCAAACAATCGGTGTTAATGAAGAAGAACAAAGCATAATTCAGACGAAGTTTATTCCAACTTTCACTCCCCGATACAGTGGCAGAAAAAAATATTTGTTACAAATGAATCACACAGAAGACTTGTATACCCAAACAAAGATAAAATCAAATCATGGAACACAAAGTCGTTGATTGTGTCAAAGAAGAGAAACGATTTCTTAGTGCGGGAATCACTGAACAAATTCTTTTCTTCCTTGCGTATTTTCCCCTTTGAGATAAATATTGACTTTTAGTACTTCGTTATATCATCGAGGTGTATTTCTCGGGTATTCCTTTGCAAACTTTGAAGAGTGAGAATTATGACGAAGTAAGGATGAGCTGTACACCGTCATTAACTCTGTTCACCTTCTCCAAATGAGACCGTGTAACATGGAAAATATTTTCTCTGAATTAAAAAAATCTTTGTCATTATTTCAAAACCAATGAAGTGGGCGAATTTAATAAATAATATGAATACAAATTTCGTCTCCATTGGATAGCAACTTGACATTGTCATTCTGCAAATTCCTGGTTTTACGAAAGTTTAAGCGGAGATATGAGCTGCTAAAAAAACCTCTTTTACACTTTTTCTGGGAGTAATCACAATAGCTAAGCGTACTTGATGTTTTTTAAAAAAATAGGACTTACCATATGGCTACTTGGCTATCAAGTTGTAATGAACAGGTTCGTTAATTTGGATGATTGTACATTTATAATTGTTTGAATATTAAATTAAATTTATTCCTAAATTTTATTAACATTATGAATATTATCGTTTGGAGAGTTAGAGACAGCAGTAAATAATAACTGCGTACTATTGTTTGCATAATTGATAGACTACATTCTAACAGTCACTTTTATTGGTCAATTTTTCGATGCCGCGATATGTTAGAAATTATCTGATTGGCAAATTCCTCAGAATCTTTCAGAGCCTGCTTGAGACGAATACGAAATGAGATAACTTCTGCGACGGAATAGTGAACGAAAAGGCCATTTACATCATGGCGGCCGCCATGGCCAACTAAACCATCATATTGGAAGGTGAAAATATTATTAATAGTTTCAATTATCAAAATACATCAAGTAATTGAAATACAAAATTATAAAACGTATCTGAAAGTCTTATTTTGCAAACTGAGAGAGCCGGGCTACACGAGACAAACTGATCAGCCGCACGAGGTGACTTATTCCATCCTGTTCGCTGCGACGGAGTCCGAACCAGGAGCTGTGTGGTGGAATCAGCTCCACGTCACTGTTCTTGGGGGCAGCCAAGATCCAGCTATCTGCGCGTTATCTATAGGAGCCAACCAAAACAACGTGTGAGCTAATTTACCAAGGTCAAACGTTAACAATTTTGAGGACGAAAAATGCAACAAAAAATGTAAAGCATAAAATTCATAACCACAAGTTTTTCTGTTGAATACTTTCATAAATCTCCATTATATGCAGTGTTACTTCGTTTTTTATCGATGATTCGATGTTTTGAATTTATTAAATCTCGACCCCACAATATCTTGATGAAATAGATTCTTCATAAATAGTAAATTTAATACCAGAGAAATTATAATTCCGCGTACATTTGTGTTATAACGTTTGAGGTAAAAATCAAGAAAAACTTTGCAGTCAAAGTGCTGGCGCCCAACAATGTAATTAAAATTCTGTTTTAAATTCTCAAATTTCATTAGTGAAAGCTGTTATTTTGCTTAAGGTAAATATTTTGTTTGCATGTGAGAATTTATGAAAGTGTGCCTGCTGAAAAACCTTGATTTCTGGTTCCACCTTCACGCTTATCAGTCAGCTGATTTTGTCGGCACATGAATAAGAAACTGCTGATGAGATGACTTGGCGTGACACCAGAGAAGCAACTGACGGTGAATTTTAACTAAGTATAAGTTCTATATCATAATTATTATTCTATAATTTCTATATTGTTTATATTACAAAGCCTGCTATTGACATTACTTATGTAAGAATTTAATATTGATTTCTCAGCTGAAATTGGATTCTGATTTATTTTTTTAATAGTTAGTCAGAAAAAAATATTTCAGTAAACGTGCACTTGAAATATATTCCTTAGATTAAAAATTCGTTTGGTTAATAAAAGTTGGAAACATCTAAGAAGTAAGAAATGACGTCTCGCAAGACACGTGAGGAATGTCTAAAACGGGATGATTTGTCCGTCTACATGCAATGTGGCGGAGATAACACGAACACTCGCACCAGCCGCAGGCATGTGACAATATCTGAACTGAGAAACCTCGTTCACGAAGGCTAAATTGCCTGCGGTTTCCCTCAAACGCGCGTTCCTGGGCAATTATCAGACACGTCATTCACCCCTGGTTTTCAAATAAGAGCTGTTACTACCGGATCAATTCTGTAACTAAAAATGAAACACGCAAGATGAGAGTACCAAGTTTATTTTAATTTTTTGCTGATGTTGAAATTTTTGTAACTTAAAGATGACAGTCGGAAGTGTTCAGTTATCGTTGTCAAAATGATCTTTTTTAACAGTGCAAGGTTTGTCCACGACAAAGAATCTTGCTGATCTTATTTTGATGCTTCTTAAATTAATGACAAGAAACTTCTCGATCTTCCGATTCGGAACCCGGAGAAATAAGATATTGTAATATGAAATAGTTGAAAATTTTATATATATTTATATTATTGTAATAATCAACAAGTAGCCGTTAATTAAATTCAAGGAATGATTAATAAAATTATTCATATTTAAAGTTTTTATTTCTTAAAAATCAACATTTTTAGCTCTATCTTTGTACGCTGGTCTTCGGTCAAAATTTACAAAACTTTACTTTAATTATTTACAATTTATGTTGTTCTAGCAAATACACATCAATATTTACAATCCAATATGTTGAAAATCTCTTAATCTCAGGGTCATCACTGGGTTTGATAATTAACACAGTAAATGATTTAATGATCTGATTAACAATGCAGTTTAAAATTTACCTAAAAGCAATATGAAATATATGTGGAAAGAAAGCTGAACAAAATGAACTCTTAACGAAATCTGACTACCCTTTTAATTATAGTTAACAAATTTATCAAAGTTATGTTACTTACGGACCGTCGGTCTGGTGCCAGAACTATCAATTTTACCTCGTTCGGATACTTTTACACACTTTAATTTTTAATATCACTGATTCTACACTTCACTTTAAAATTTGGCAAGTTTGGCTGTATTTAATTGACTGCTCCGCTCCACAATAATTTACCAATGTTCTCCTGGAACCATTCCTCCACGAAGATTTTGGAAAGTTCTATTCTGACAAAACTGCTATTACTTTCCAATATTTAAGATGCAATACTTCCGTGAATGTTTTACTTTGTATTAATTCACAACTTTAACTGGTAATACATTAACGACGTCTAGTCTCTACTCAAGTTTTATTATTTGTTCTGCTCCTCGCAATGTTTCTCCGCCAACTAACTATACTTTTGCGCGCGTAATCGCCATTCCGACTCCTCAACAAAGAAACAGAACTCGCCACTCATTGTTGCTTTCCTCGCTAATGCCGCTTACAATTAATTTATTCGCTAACAATTTAAATTATTTAAAAACAATTAATGGCTCAATTAGTTGGCATTACAATATATATATATATATATTGTAATTTATTTTAAAATAATTCTATACAATTATTTATCATATATAAACCATCATAAAAAATTAAGAGGGGATATTTTTGGGTTACACAGCTTATAATATTTTGGTCGGATTCGTTATCTCCGTAACAACTACACTGGTAATTCGCTCTTGCGACAGGACGAACACCAGGCGTGGTAAGCCCGGGGTTGTTCTCGGGAAGCAGACCAGAATGCTGCACATCTGCGGTGTAGGTGAGCTTCGGAATGTTTGTCTTTTACAACCATGCATCAAAACATAAACCATATTAACTATAAAACTATCAACGTATCAAAATATGTCTCCACATTAGCTTCTCTCCATTAAAAACGTTCAGTACTTGAACTTTACTCCATACAAACAAAAACTATCCTTTCCCGCTACTCTTCAACTGCCTCCAAAAAAAATCTGTTTTCACCAAATTGTCCTAATAATGTCTAAAACTGTGCTGTCTGCTTGTATGCAGGCTTTTTTTATATAAAACTTTTGACGTTTCATGCCACGCCTAACATTTTTAACTTCTTTTTCTATCCGCCTTAAATCTCCATTTGAATTCGGAACCAAATCAGCCCTCCTCCTCTTTCTCTCAACATATCCGACAAATCGATGTCACCAGATTTTCCAGCTAAATGTTTTTTGTTCGCCGCCTGTGACTGCTATTTTTCAGATTGCGAACTGGGGTTGGGATTTTAACCTCCCTGTCTCTCCAGCGAACAAAACGGAATCAACTATTTCTGTTTTACTAATTCTTAATCCCGCCGTCGGTCAGTCTCCAATCTTTGGAATTTCCGTTCGTCATCGCTGAGTCACAAGGCGAATTCTATATGCAGTTTAAATGGAAAAATATATTTTAATATAAGAATACGCGTGTTAGAATCTTCTAATATATTGTAATAATCAACAGGTTGGCTTTAATTAATTTAACGGAATGATTAAATATGTTGGGTTAATATAAATGAAAAACTTATTAACATTAACAAACAAAAATATTTATTTTATTTTGTGGCAATAAAAGATAATTACAAACAAAATTTGAGATCTGTCCTCTCAAGGCCTTTACTGGGTTTGATAATGAACACACAAAAAAATTGATTTAAAATATTATTAACAAAACAGTTCACAATTTACCTAAACAATATGTCGATAGAATGAAAGAAATTAAAAAGTAAAGAAATTAACTTTGATAAACAATCAAAAGAGAACGAAATCTGACTTTATCCTTTAATATGCGTTTACAATATTATTCAAAATTATGTTACTTACGGACCGTCGGTCTGGTACTTTTACACTCTTTAATTATTTAATATCAGGCCTTGGTTTTCACTGATTCTACACTTCACTTTAAAATTTGGCAAGATTGGCTGTATTCCGTTTATTGCTCCGCTCCACAATAATTTACCAATATTTTCCTGGATTAATTTCTCCACGAAGATTTTTTGAAAGTTCTATTCTGACGAAAACTGCTCTTACTTTCCAATATTTACGCTGCAATACTTGCGTGAATGTTTTCTTTGTATTAATTTACAACTTTAACTAGTTATACATTGACGATGTCTAGTCTCTGCTCAAGTTATATTACTTGTTCTGCTCCTCGTAATGTTTCTCCGCCAACTAACAGTTTTATTACTTGTTCTGCTCCTCGCGATGTTTCTCCGCAAACTACTATCCTAGTGTTCTCGAGTTTTAGCGCGCATACGCTATTTTTGACTTTTCGACAAATCAAGCGAGCTCGCTTCTCCATTGTTGCTGTGTTCGATCAGACCGCTATAATGGATTTATCAACAATTCAAATTTTATGTCCAAACAATTAATGGCCTAAATAACTATTGCTACAATATATTTTACTGCAGAGTTTTTTTGCCCTACTTGTACAGCAAACAATTAAAATAGAGCTGATTTTATTATTAAATATCCTATTGTGTTTTTCAACTTTCTAAAGTGCAATTATTACTCATTAGTAAATACAAAAACACTTCTTCAGTTCCAAACATTAAGTACTTTTAAATTTCTCTTTTCCTTTAGTTATTAGATACGTTAAAAAATTGCAGACACTAATTGAGCCAAATTATTTTAATTTATTGTAAATTACAAGTATATACAAGTCGACCCAGATGCCACTTGAATTTTCTTTCATTCGTACAAATAGTTAACGTTTGCTACAGTTCAACTGATTTCATTGGTCGTATGAAACTATTGTCTCTTTGTGAATATTTTGAAATGTCGTTGGACAATTCATATAACTGCAGGTTTCTGTATGATTCAGAATGCAAAAATAATGGGTATGAAAAGAAATCTTGTGTTGAAGTATCTGAAGCAGTTGTGGACTATGTCTGTATAGGTTACTGCCAAGTTGATTATAGTTGGCCCGGGGCATGTGAGTGTAGCTCCTCTCCCAGAACCCTGCAGCTGATTGCTGGTTCAGCCATTTGCACGGCACGTGCTCACAGCGTAAACCACACAAGGCGTTGTTATGTACTCCAACTACTAAGCATCTCCACTTTCAAATCCCTTCCACTGCTATTAAAGGGGAGTTAACACCACGCGGACCCTTATGTAGTCTGTCACTCTAAAAAGAAAATTGGAATATATGCAATAAAGTATTGATTTTTAAAATTATGTTGAATATTTTCAATATTAGATTTCCAATTACCGCTCATAAAATTGTTAAGAAATATATAATATAATGATTTAATAAAAATCTTTATAGAATTACCTTTTTAGATCTGGGACAGTTTTCATAAACTTTAATTGAGTATTAACAACAACAAGAAGTCGTTGCAAATAATTATTCATTAATTAACTGTTAATCTTGTTTTCATGTCTGCTGACAAATGTTACTAAGAAATTGATAATGTAAAAATTCATTACAGGGTAAAAGAAAATTATCCCGAAAAGAATTACACGCTACTCATACAAACGGAAATAAAAAAATCATATAATAAGAAATGGTTTGATTTAAAAATGAAGAATCCGCCTCCTGTATAATTTCGTCGATATCAAAGACTCAGAAATATTAAGTTGCTTATAAATGTATAATGCAGTATAGTCAATTATAAATGTATGAACGCAGCCAAATTATTCAGAAATAATTTATTAAAAAAGAATATTTTTCAAGATTCATAAACAAAATTTCACATATATAATCCAAAAATCAGCTATAAATGTGAAAAATTATACGTATAATTTAAATAAAATTTTTGATAATTGTTATTGTATATAATTTTATTTATTAATTTATAAATACATAATTTATTGATAATACTATAAAAACCTACAGCATTACTAATGAATTTAATTAAATATATTGTTATGCTCATTTCAGTTACAACATGCCTTATAACTTATAAGAAAAATTTATATATATATATATATATATATAATATCAATCTTTGGCTAATATTTATTGAAAAATTTTGATATGTATAGAAATTATTTACTCCATTGCACACTTGTTTACGTTTTTTGTAAAAAAAAATTTCCGACTAGATTGGTTGTGTTCGTAAATGAATAATTATCGGATAAATTACTAGCCAAATAACAGACAAAAATAATACTACACTTTAATTTCAGTTCTAATTATATTGAAGTCATATAAATGTATCAATTTTTTAAATTCAATTCCTTACGAATAATACCTTAGTTTTGTTTCCATATTGTGCAGTCAACTATTACGATGTAGATAATTTTATTAATAAATAAGGAATTATGTTACTTAACTTTCGAAATGGAAAAAAATCCGAACTTCAGTTATTGCTCATTACCGCGGAATCCTAACACACTTCTTCAATAATTACTCTCCTGCATTATGAATTAATTAATATCTGTACACTTTAATAATATACGTAATAATTAACGGTGCCCTTTCAATTTTGGAGTGTTTGTGTAAGACTAAATTATGCAGAGTGGGGAAATGGTATTTTTTATCTCAGGTCAATTTATTACTGTACGTTTTATTTTATTTCAGTTTATATGGGTAAAAGGCGGAAGATCATGCATTTTTTAATTTCTTATTCGGATAACGCCTGTTCTTAAAATTAAATCATAGTCTGTATATTTGGAATGCTTAATTAATATGAGATTATTTCATATATAGAATATAAATATGTAATGTATTCTGCAGTCAGAAGTTAAACAGTTTTAATTGAGGGAGAACATCAAACATTGGTTGTGTCTACAACAACGATAATGATATCACGCAAAGCAAGATGCCATATTGCAAAACTATCGTCATTTTCTTATAAGACATAATTAATATGGTAATTATAATATATTTTGCTGATGGTTTTACTTCGAACTTTTTTTACGCACAGAAAACGTAGATGATATTGCAGGATTGCGGAGGTAAGTGAAAAGAAGGACTCACGAGATATGTTTTTTTAAGTTCGCAAGTGTTAAAAATAGAATTTGTAGGATATGAGTTAACAAGACACGTCTCTTTAATTACACCACAAAAATGCATGTAATTAAAACACGCTGTGGATCTGTTCAGTAACAAGTGAAGGTATACATCAGAGACAAGAGGCGAATGACGTCACTAGCGGAAACTTGCTTGCTTTCTTCTCATTTATCTACGTACATTGAAAAAAAAAGAAGGAATAGTTTCAATTAGCCATTAGGAATACTAACCTACCGCTACGATTCTTTAATGGTATATACAATACTCAACATGTACATTACAAAATTATTCACCGTTTGCTGAAACGGTTTGTGAATACTGAAAGTGAACGACACGATGCTGTATTTTGTTTTATGACACACTTCTCTTAACATGCTTATCGGTGAAATGAAAATATTAATCAATGAACACTAACAATTGCACACTTCACGTTCATAACAATCTTATTTAATTTTTTTCCTGTTGGCAGCGAGATATTTTATTATAACTTAACACATACAGTAATCTGGTTGCTTGTGTGTTTGAAAATTAATGTTTGTGCTAGTGTGGCTTTCTAACAATTATATATTTTCTAAATAATTATATATTTTTCTAAATAACGAACTCTTCTTTAATTTTTCATTTCTGCAAAATTTTGAGGTGTAGACATGCTATGTATAGGATAATCCACATAGTGGCAACTCTCCTCTTATAGCATAGGAAAGGGATTTGAAAGGGGGGATGCGGAAGGGTGGAGGAAGGTAGCCAAGGGTTAACTAGGGCCCCCGAGCTATGGTTTAAGGATCCTACCCAACAATTCCCTAAAAGTTTTGGTACTTGTCCCACGCCCTGCCGATGGCGGGAGAGGGGTTTGCTGTGCGGTCGCAGCTTTCCCCAGTTTCCAAAAGGAATAGCGGACAACTCTTACCTTGAAAATAAATTCGCTTGTATTTTACACTATAGAATTTTAACTACGGGAGAAAAGTTAATAATTCAAATATATATTAAACACAGCAATTATCAGTTGACATTCTAAAAATTCCATATATATATATTGTAGGAAGCTCCTCTTTTTGTTTCCTGCGTAGTTCAGTCATTATAATTCCGCCTATATATCTCCACCAGGTCCACAAGTTCATGGGCGCCAGATAATTTATAACGAAAATACCAAAATTAAACATACATTTTCTACAAGTTTAATAAGCGAGCAATGAGACAATATTTTCATCTGGAGGTGGGGTTTTTATAAATCAATTTTGTGTCACCCTGCTCTATACATTCCCCTTATTCTCAATGAAAAGTTGTCTGAGACGCGTCCTGTCTCTGCGGAGCCCAGACATGTTCTGCATTTCTCTCTCCTGACTGCTTCACAACCATTCCTATCGCTTCTTGCGCACATTGTCGCCGAAACGCCGCCAACAAATATAATGAAACACGACTCGCAATCGATCACGACTGGTTGTCGTGTTACATTATATATGTAATCAAAATTTAATAATATTTCTAATGTTGAAAAATTAAGTAAATTAGTTTAAATATAACTATGTAATTTGTAATGAAGTAACAATAAGATACCGTATTTTTGTCTTGTTTAACTTACTTTATTTTTTCAATGTATATAACTTTTATGATTTTTTAAATCTACTTTTCGCCATACGAATGACAAGAAGTTATTATGAAAACTTACTCCTCCATCTGGTTTAAAGTCAATTAGTGGCAGGCAGTTGTCCATTCAATGGACTCGACGCCTTTAACCAGTTAGAAAATATTGGTTTCCTTACATGAAAAGGAAGTTATTTTTATGATTTTCGGGTTGCAAATGAAAACATTATATCCTGCCGATTTAGTTGGCTTAGATTTATTTACTGATCCACTCTTTCTCGATCAAAAGTAGTCCTGGTCGTTGGTTTAACGTTTTTCTTGCAGTTTTCTCCTTCCCGCGTTGATCAGGTTGTCGATATGTGGCACGGCGTCATCATTTACAAACTATACGGTCCCGTGATTGGACCCAAGCGTCGCTAATGGAAGTCATTTTCGTTAAAAGTATTTTTAGACGCATTGCCACGCTCTGGTGGCTTGCTGAAGCCTCACCATGGCAACCACAGAGCCCAAGCGTTGCCTCCCGCACCTTCTCTTCTCCTTCCCTTTCCTTCTCTCCAATTATTAAAATGAGACCTCCCTCGCAGAGGTACTCCCATACAAATCCTTGGAAGACTGTTCAGCTTCCTATACCATTAATTATATTCCCCGGTGATAGAACGTCGCGCGAGATGAAGTTTTGCGACACGAATATATTTCATCCGGCGACATCTTATAAAAACGCTTCTTTTATTTTGACTAGCTTCAGTATTCGAGTGTCGTGAGCTAGAAAGACGTCGCTTTGACGGGCTAATGAGGTGGAATATCAGTCAACCTTTCACAATTGACGTGGGAGAATTCCAGTTTGCAGAATATTTTTTAATGATTTATAACCTTGAATATATTCACGTCGAAATATTTAATTGATATTGAGCAGAATTATTTATATATTTGGAAATGATGAAATTTCCTTATTATTATTGTGCTTCCTCAAGGCTTATTTTATATGAAAGAAGGAAATATATGGTCCATCTATTTGAGATTTAAGGATCTAATTTATGGTTGTAACAAGGAAAAGGTTTGCTTAAGTACAGTTAAAGTGTTTATCCGTTGGAAAATGCTATTTATACGGAACTTATCATTATTTATTACGGAGGAGTACGTTTCAACCCTTCACATCAGAAAGGAATATCCCAGTGTTCACCGCCTTCGTTGTTTTAGAGTAACAGACTACATTAGGGTAATCCACGTGGTTGCAAATCCCCTTTAATAGCATATGAAGGGATTTGAAATGGGGGAGGCGGAAGGGAAACAATTATATTCATAACGGGAATCTATTTTTATCATCGCAAAAGCAATTATTTGAGTTATTTGCAAACAATTACAAGAAACGATATTCTGGCAGAGTCCATTTGAAATGCAATGCGCTTAAAATCAAAGCCGAGTGGGATGACGTTCATGGCACATCTGCGTCAGCGTTTAAAAGAGTTTATAATTTGGTGAATGAGTTTAAACGAGTTCGGACATTCATTAGTGACGAACAGCGCTCTGGACGGTCCCTGAATGTTACTACGTCAGAAGTGGTCGTCAACGATATAGTATTGAGTAAACTGCGAGTCTAATAACACAAATTTGTTGACGCCCCAAGACTATCTCACAGATCAGCTGATTGAATTTTGTATGACAAATTTTTTCTCAATACAATATCAGGTAGATTGGTAACGCGTTTGATTATAGTGCAGATGAACGATTTGAGCGGTTGTTTCAAAGCCCGTTTCGGCGTTTCTTCGTCGCAATCGTGATTTGTTTCGACATCAATACATAACATGATGAAATATGAAAAAATTTTATGCTGGTGTTATGAAATGGCTTATTTTCAAACTAGTAAGTTTTATTAATATATTTTACTAGTGGTACTAATTTAAATTATGATGATTGATTGAGATAAAAAAACTGTAAGTAGTTACAGTTACAGTTACATAATTAATTGTCATTATCATTCAAGTAGAATAATTAATTATCTGATGACACAATTTTTAGTTCTATTATGCAAATGATTTTAATATTTGATGAAAAACAACCACTGACTGTGCATATTTGATTAACAGTTTTTAATAATGCATAGACTAAGCTCATAAGCCGCTACGAAACTAATGTGAATCTGTCTCATCGGGATAATTGAAGATTTGAAATTTTTATGGCAGGTTCTTTAATTCCATACACTTAATTCCATCACTTGAAAACCAAATCATTTACATCAAGAAAATGAACATGGATTTAATAGTCCTACAGTTTTGAGTGATGTTACTAGTTAGCTCTATACAGGATCAGGACTCGAGAGCAGCTACACACGTCCAGTTCGGCGTTGCTTCCTCAGCGTACTATTGCTGCATTATCACTCTCCAGTAGACGTAGCTCATGAACCGCCTCAACATCACCAGAAATCTCCTCACCACCGAGAAAGTTTTAGCTCGCTTACAACAGACAGCAGCTTGCAAATCAGCCAGATCTTCAAGTTTCGCTCAGTCTAGCAAAAACTACTTGGATACATCAGCATCCCAGAGCCGAAAGACTCTGTCGAACTGTGTTTGTTCACATCCTTAATACCAAAGTCCTTCCAACAACCAGTAGCTAGCTGTCTGTGTTAGCGGAGATTCTCACGTACACCAATTATAATCGTCGTCTCAACCCATCCTCGATTAACACGCACGGATTTCACGATAATAAAATTCTCATGGAGTCAATTTTCCATTATTGCAGCGTCTAACAATTTGCAAGTCCATTACCTCGTTTCACTGCCCGCAAATAACAGAAAATAAAAAAATGGCTAAATCATAATCAATTATACTCAACATTAGAAATTAATATAGGTGAAAATAAACCCATTACAACTCTAGGGAAAGAAAACAATGGTCGAGGAATGCAGAAGCGCTGGATTCGAAGAAGGCGAGATTTCAGAAATCGCCTGTGAATGTGATGAGATTCTCGCGGAAGTATCGACATTAACTAGTTAGAAAAACGGCGAACTATTAATGGAGACGTGGGTCGTTATTGGAATGCTTGTGTCAATTTTTTTTATTAGAGTAACAACAGGCTACATGAGGGTAATCAACGTGGTGGCATTTCCCTTTCAATAATATAGGAAAAGATTTGAAAGGGGGGTTTGCGGATGGGTAGAGTAAGGTGGTCAAGGGTTAATTACGGCCCCAGGATATACTTTAAGGATTCTACCCGGCAATTCCCCTAAAAGTGATGCAGGACACATCCTAGAAAACCTGCATCAAGTAGGTCGGGCATTTCCTACTTGTCCCACGCCCTTCCGATGGTAGGAGTGGGGTTTGTTGAAGGGACACAGCAGTCCCTTCTCTAGGAGGCAGCTGACCGACTGTTCCAATAGGAACAGAGAACAACTCTTACCGTATGCCCAAGGTCTGCGACCGCGGAACATACCTCTCAAAACAGGCCAAGGTGCCTCGGCTTGTGGGAACCTTATTTTAAAAGCAGACAGAGAAGTAGGCATTCCTTAAGGTAGCTTTCTCCGTATCTCAAGAAAGGTGTCAATAATATGTCCAAAAAGAAAGTGCTCTTTCATTCAGTTTCTATGCCGAGAAAAGTAGAAGTACATCCACCGTATTGGCCTTTTCTGCAAATTTTGTATTTCCTAACCTGAAAAATTAGCTGCCTTGACATTAATTCGTTCCGAGGAGATTATTTCTGAAACAAACGCCGAGGAGATTATGTTTGGATAAATAAAAGAATTAATTTACTCTTATGTGTTTTTTATTATTTTATTAGTACTTATAGACCTATCGTCGTCATGGTATAGTTTCAATAAAGAGAAATAATATTTATAACCCTCAACTTCGACAGGACCATGCTTACGCTTATGCTGAAGAGGGCTTCTGGCCCTATAACAGTATTAATAACAATGATATTATCAAAGGACCATTAGTTTGTTTCTCTTCATTTCAGGCTTACAGTCAAATAATTTTACAACAGTAATTTCCTCTACTACACAGATAATTTTATAATAGTTATTGTAATTACAGAGATTTTTACTCGTTACGCTTGGCTACATTACTAAACCTACACAACATTTAAAATTAGTCGTACTTGTTTGGATGATGTATCTCTTTATATATTGTAAATCTGAGATAGGTTAACTCATTTCAGCAAGGAACATCAATGTTTGCGATCTGCAGAGCCTGCGATTGTCGAAACCCAGGTGGGACAGCTGTAATAGCAGACAGTGCGGAGGCGCACTCATTAGTAGTGAATGCTCTAATTAGAACCAAGCAGACGCGACTCCGCAAGGTCTAATTAGCAGCATCAGGTCTTGGAATCGGTCGCTCTTCGCGAGGTTCGGCACTTGTCAACGATATTAGAAGCAGAGAGTACAACAACAGCCACGAATTTGATTATGGAAAAGTTACTTTTAAGCAGAAATATGAAGTTGTACGTCTCAGCATGCACAATATAGGAATAATTTCTCGAATGTAATATTAAAATAGATTGTGTAGGTGAAACACGTGAGACAAATTGAGAAGATTTCTTTTCGGAACGAAGATGTATTCAATTAACCTAATATTCCTTTTAGTCCTCGAAGATTATGTCTGATCGCTTATATTATTAACAAGATTTAGAGATTGAACTTTTATCAGAGAAAATTGTCTTTGATGTCGAATATAAGTTAACTCATAATTTGTTTTTATTAAATAAGCAACTAAAAATTAATTTAAGTCAGAAATATTTGAAATTCAGATGCGAATATGATTGTTTGGTTATATTTGCTGTTTACGTTTTAATTCTAATTAATTAGGACATTAATTGTGTAATTGATAACCTAAATTGTTAGAGAAACATTATTGACGGCGGTACCGAACACCACAAGCAACAATGAAGCAGAGTATTGTTGTCTTGGTTGGAAGAAGGAATACGCGCTCAAAAATTACGAGACGAGGGCAGTCGGCTATGGAATTCAGTCGAGGACGGAACTAAAATTAATGCAGTTGGAAATCAGAGGCGAGAGCATTAAGTTGAGTGGACGTTTGACTGGAAGTCTGCATTTTGGCTCCTTAGCAAATAAAGTGGGGTTATTGGAGATTAAACACGTACCGAGAACGAGAATCGAAGGCAGAACTACAAAAACCTGCTAAGCTGGGCAGCCGTGAGAAGGAGGCAACCGTTGGAGCGAGAGACGAAGAAGAGGTTCCTGGTTCGTGTCTTTGTTCAAGAAATATTTAAATTAGAATCTGTGAGATTAGTAGAAGCTGTGTAAACACCCATCACCGTGCTTCGTAAATGCAAAGTATCCTATAAGCAGTGGGCAGCCGTAAGTAACAATAGAAAACAGTTAATGATGTAAACCAAATTAAAAGATAGATGTCAGATATTGTTCCTTTCTTATTGATAAAAAATTGTAAATTAGAAGCAATCTTTGTAGGTTAATTTCGTCGACAATTAAATTTAGGTTCGTTAATTGATAAGTAAAATCTGTTTCCTTTTAAATTTAATTTTGAACGATTCGCCGTTATCAAACCCAGTTGAGACCCAGAGAGAATGAGATATGTTTAATTTGTATAATTGTTTAATTTTGATAATAAATTTGTTTGTTGTTAAAATTTAATCTTTTTATTTAAGCCATCTATTTGATTATTACAAAATGCTTCCACGACGTGTGGCACGAATTAATTCATTAACTTAAATTAAATGTTTCTAATTTTGATTATTACAAAATGGCACCACAACGTGGGGTAAATTAAAGACTGTTTTTATTTTGATTATTACAATGTATTCCAGAATATAGCTTAAAAATTTTACATGTCACTTCCCATGAAAACTTCATGAACTACGCATTTTAATTCTGAGCCGAATTTACAACGAAATAGATTTTTTGCCCCATAATTTTAGTAGTCTTAAGTGTTTATATATAGCTCCTAATTCCCCTACTTCTTTATTCTTTAAATTATTAAAAATACCAGAATGGGGTGGCTGTAGGGACAGGACTGTAATTAGTAGATAGGGACAGGTTTAAAATTAGTAGATAGGGACAGTTCTGAAATTAGTAGATAGGGACAGACCGGAAATTAGTAGATACGGACAGGTTGAAAATAGTAGATAGGGTCAGGTTGAAATTAGACTTATTTCTAAATATAAATTCACTCCAACCTTACTCTTTAGGGTGCTCCACGCGATATCCCGGAAGATGTTAATATTAAATATATATATATATATATATATATATATATATGGAACATGTTGGAAAATTTTATAAATCTCAGTGAACCAGAAAATAGTTATTCGACACAAATATCGACTGCTTAATATGTTTGAAAATTTCTACCCCCGCTTGGGGAAGTTAAACTGTAAGTTGAATGTTAAACACAGTGGAAAATATAACCCCGGATTCGACTCCCAGCTCGAATGTGTTTGCGATATAATGTCACTCCATCTCCATCCCTTAAGGGTGCTCCCCTCGCATACCGAAAGGGGTTGAAATTATACACAAAAACATCAGTAGAAATACAATCAATATAATTAACCCTGAAAAATATTGATTCAACGCCAATATCTGCCGTGTTTGCATGTTCCAAAATTTCCACCCCGCCCACCCCTGCCTCTGAGGGTTAAATGCCAAGTTGAATGTTATAATTAAACTCATTGGCATCCAGAACCTTGGATTTGATTCCAATCTCGGGTTTGTTCGCGTTATTTTCCTGTAAAGCATCTCCATCCCCACCCCTAAGGGTAGCTCCTTTACCATGCGGTGAGGGGTTGAAATTATACTCAGATAAGGTTCGTAGAAACGTTTCTAATGTCTTTGACACCGAAAAATGTTTATACTGCTCGAATATCGGCCGTTTAACATGTATGAAATTTTCCAGCCCCGTCCACTCCCGGTCGTTGGGATTGTGAACGTGTCTCACTCCGTCAGTGTTTGTGTCCTGGTCGTAAAGAACACGTGTAAGAAATTTGGTGAAATTTGCTCCACGGGTATGGATTTGTATTCGGAACATACATACATACACTAATTTTTATTTATAAGATTTCTACAGAATTGATCCCGACTATCGAAAGTTTCGTTGCAACATTCGAACGATGTGAACAATGTGAAAATATTAAAAGCATATTTTACCGTTAATCCGTACTGTTCGGGGTTAAGCAAGGAACGAAGCCATAAATCGCATTTTATGGATCATTGAATCCACAAATATCGCTTTCATTTGCTTTGGCCTTTTGATGGCATTTTGCATCGGCTGATTGAACATGTAATGAAGTGATAGGAAACGTTAGCGATGCAGGCTTTATACATTGGTCGGGGACTAAAATAAATGTATACGTCATCGTTGCAATGCTAAAAATACGATTTTTTTTACACTTTATTCCACGTGTCATAAATCAGGATACCAACATTTTACAATTTTACTTTTACGAAACGAAAGACGCTACGGACAATGAAGGGTTTTTGAAAATATCGAATTAGACTCGTCCTTTGTATTAATTTCAGAGTTTACCATCGTAGGTATTACATTATAGCACGTTTTCTTACAAAATTCTGTTTGTTGAACGTTTACTTTGGAAATAAGAACCGACCAATTCAACATTACTTTTAAGTCTTGAATTTGTTTAAGCAGATTATGGAAATTATGTGGATCGGACGAGATGAAATAAAAAATTAACTTCAATTATGTTTGATCCAGGTCATTACCCGACGTCTCCCAAATATTTATTTATTCCTATCTTGCATTAGGCATCAAAATAATTAATACTGTTTATAACGTAAAATCGCTACAAACTTGATTTGAAATATTTTGGTACGATTTTTTTAGGGTAACAGGCTACATGAGGGTAATTCACATGGTGGCAACTCCCCATTAATAGCATAAGAAGGGATTTGAAAGGGAGGATGCGGAAGGGTAGAGGAAGGCAGCCAAGGGTTAACTAGGGCCCCGGGCTATGGTTTAAGGATCCTACGCGCAATTCACCTAAAAGTGATGCAGGGAAAACCCTAGAAAAACCTGTATCAGGTAGATCGGGCGTTTGGTACTTGTCCCACGCCCTTCCGATGGGGGGAGAGGGGTTAGCTGTATCCTTAAGATACATTTTGTTTAGGGCAACAGGCTACATGAGGGTAATCTACGTTGGGCAACTCCCCTTTAATAGCATAGGAAGGGATTTGAAAGGGGGGATGCGGAAGGGTAGAGGAAGGAAGCCAAGGGTTACTAGGGCCCCCGGGCTATATTTTAAGGATCCTACCCGGCATTCGCCTAAAGAAATGCAGGGAAAACCCTATAAAAACCTGCATCAGGTAGATCGGGCATTTGGTACTTGTCCCACGCCCTTCCGATGGCGGGAGAGGAGTTTTCTGTGGGGACGCAGCATTCCCTTCTCCTTGCCTCGACCAGTTTAGGACGCAGCTGGCCGACTATTCCAATGGGAATAGCGAACAACTCTTACCGTATGCCCAAGGTCTGTGACCCCGGAACATACACCTCTCAAAACAGGCCGGAGCAAGAGCAAGATTAAATAAATTCTGGAGACAATTTAACGTTGAGAAAGAAAGAGAAACATGGCAGGCTCAATCAACTCCGCATCACATAAAGGAATGCCTTTGTGACTTGTGGATTGTGATCGATATTGCTAGTTACGAGGAATGAGCGGTATCTGAGGGATTGAAATTTTTGTACCGTCCGCTTTTTTTAACAACGTTGGGACTGTTACCAAATAATTTAACGACTCGCAAAAATTATGGTTCAGACACTTATCTGGGTCGTCTTTGCATTATTTTTACGTCACCCTAAATCTCCATCACAACTATCATGCTCCCTCTTCTGTACCGAGTCATTAAGATCGTCACTATTTAATTATGTAATTATGAATTAGAATTTAGTTGAAGGGCGTATTTAAATTTCTGTGATTTGGAGCAAGGAACGCGATACGCGAAGTCAGCATTAGTGCGAATAGATTAAATTTTTCTTAGTATACGTTGCGAATAATTTTAGTTACGATAAATTAACTGTTGAATTTGTTGAACAGGTGGAACGATAAATGTTGCAAATTACGTTATTATTAAATAATTGGTTGGAAGCTTTCAACCAATTTGTTATAATCATGCTGAATGAACAATCAAATGTTACTACTTATACAAAAGCATCAAGATAAGTTGTAAACATGACAAATAATTACAAATTACCGGAAATAACTACGACTCTTCCAGTATTCTCTGACAAAAACAACTTTACGTATAGAAAAATTGACCTTGAATATCGTAGACATATTTATGAAAAACGATATTAATGATGTTAAATTAACCGTTGACACGTTAACCATATACAAAACAAACTCTCTACGGTTAAATATAAGACTGAAGAACAGTATAAGACAAATCTCGTATAAAGCATCTCATGTCTCAATTTCCTAAAAACATATATAGGTTATACCACAACAAACATTAAAACTAGAATGTATTATCATAAAGAGACATTAAAACCCACAGCCAAAAGCAACAGAGCGCTGTCTACCTACAAAAAATTGACTAACCATGAATTAGATTTTAATAATATTAAAATATTGTATAATGATATTCATAAAAATAAAACTTAGAATAGCACAAGGAATTTATATGAACTTAAACAGAAACAATATTAATTTTTTAATTTACAATTTATAGTCGCATTAACCTATTGGTCATTAGCGACTTACATCTGCGTTACATTTAAATTACTTTATATAAATAAGTTTTCATATTAAATTCTACAAGGATGTATATGGCTGGAATCAATATTGTTAGTAATAGAAAACTATGCAGAGATACTAAAAATTTTGATAAGTGGAAAATCCAAAAATAATAATAAAATATAATGTAACCAATTATAAGTTTTTTTATGTATCTATGTTGATGTGTGTATGTTTGCTTGCATGTACAATGATATATATGTATATGTAAATAATAACTAACATCATGATAAATCTATACTATTGCATCGATTTGCGATTGTAATAATACACACTGAACCATCTAATGGAGTAGTTTAAGAACGGACCTTGTTGACTAAACAGTATATTTTTATATTAGTGGCCAAGTACCTATATGTACTAATATTTTTAAAGTTATAGCGCGTTATTTAGGATAGGCGTCTTTTAATTGATTTTACTGATATTTTAGTCAGTTTATTTAAATGCGTGAGCAACCATGTTTATCGAACGTCGGCAAAAAGTACCGTTTGGTGCCAGTTTGGCTGGGGATAGTAACTGTACCTCCGGGGTTTTCTCATCAACAAACAACAGGTGCAGAGAGTCTCGCTGTTGGAATGCACGTCGGATCGTCTATGACCTGTGATTGGTCCATAATAAATTAAATGGACCAATAGAAAAACAGTTGGTCCCACAGGTCGGGAGAAGTGGAGGCCTGGTCAAGCATTCGGTTTCTGATGCTGACTAGAGGAGGACTCTTGAGTGGAGAAGCACAGCGAGCAGTTGCTTGAGAAGTGGAGATATTTACCAGCGACAGAGACATCGATGACCAGCTGCGAGGGACGTCGCTGTGTTGCAGAGACCCCAGTCTGGTAACCAATATTGCACATATCATGGTTGCGTAGAGCATTTTTTTTATAAATCGTTTCTCGGGCCTAACTTGCCACAATAATCCTTGAGATTTTCATAACTGGCTAGTCGGGAGGGCAAAATTTTAATTGTACATATCTTTAATAATATTTAATAAATTAGCTTAGTATGACCAAGGGATATTGTTTTCAAAAAGTTACTTCTTCCAACCGCAGGTAAGCCGTTCTAGTAGTTGAACGGTCGAAGACCTCCTACGGCGGGTAGTCAAGGAGAGGGCCACAAAGTTATTGTGACTTTAATTATAGGGCAGGAAGGTATGTTATGGTGATGATTTTTGCAATGTATTCTTAAGTTGATGTTTTTATATAAGTAGTAACGTTTGATTGTTCATTCAGGATGATTACAACAAATTAGTTGAAAGCTTCCAACCGATTATTTAATAAAATTAAAAACTTGGAGACTGTTTATGGTTATTTCTGCACATCAGCGTCAACGAAACAGTCCTTTTTACCATAATGTTATTATTAAATAGCATCGAAGCTAGATTTGAAGTAAAGAGTGACGGGACTGGACATAGCGAAGCAATACTACATAAAAAAAAAATTGTTGATTGGACGGTGATATGAGCTGTTAAGATCTGATTACTCAAGAATAAATTTGTGTGCCATAAGCAGTGGGATATTCAGATAAAGTATCAGTGTAACGTAATATTGAATTGGTAGAAGATCGATATAAATTATAGCTGATATGTAATATTAGTGATTAATAATAATATTTAATATTATCAAAAATTTACATAATTGATAAATTGTTAATGATTGTAATACCTAAATGATTATATTCATGAATGTTAAATTATTTGAAAAAGCACATGAATAATTACTACATCACTTTTTGATGTAATTTATTTGACAACAGATTAATGTTGACATAATTTTTAATATTTACTTGTTTGAATTGTCGTATAAAGTTCAATTGTGGATTTCTGAGACACAGAGAGACGTTACGTCATCTTATGACGGAGTTGCAGATAAAACTTTGCCCGTGTCTACATCGCAGCAAAAGCGGTACCTGATTGATTACCCAGCCTGCACCCGACACAACAACAAATAACTGGGAATTGGTGTGGAACGTTTCTTATGTGCAAAGTGTTGAGGTAATCAAACTTTATACTCACGGAAGTAATTGATGCGAAGGAGACTCATGCGCATTTATGTTTTGATTTGTAATTCATAAATAAATAAACATCTACACTAAATAATAGTCGGAGTTAAAGAAAAGTTATATAAATGTTATTATGTATTTGAATGAGTGTAGATCAAGGGCTCATATATATATATATATATATATATATATATATATATATATATAAATATATTGTAATAATCAACGGGGTTACTTTAATAATTCGCCAGCCGATGTGGTAGCCAAAATGTAATAATTAAATATGATGGGGGCTTTTAAATGAAAAATTATAGACTTTAAAACAAACAAAATTTATTTAACAATTCTTGAAACATTATACAATTTAATAAAAAACATATATCTCTTTCTCTCGTGGGTCTTTACTGGGTTTGATAACGGACAGAATACTTAAATAATCAAAGAACCCAACATTTATCTTTAAATTAAACAGAAATATTTAATCGTCTAGACATCGACGAAACTTATTAACAAACTTATTCTACCAGATTGATTCTAAATTTAAAAGAGTTTATTTTATTAACACAAAAGAAAAGAACGATATCTGACTGTATCTTTTAATTCCGTTTACACATATCAATACCATGAAATTTCAACTTACGATTACTCAGGAACATTTGGCTCGTTCATTACACACACACTTTATAGACTGGACGTTTAAACACTGACTCTAACACACACGGTTGTTTGGATGAAAGCTGCTTCTCCGTTCGTGAAGGACATCTCACTTGCTCGTGGTGAAACTACTCGACGCTGGATGCAATGTCCTGGTCTTCTACCATCGAAGACAGTTGTCAAATTTTGATATTACAACAGATTGAACTTCTGCATACAAAAATGTTTATCGTTGAATAATTTTGCTATTTCTCTCGCAGGCTGCAAAATTTCTCCATACTCGATGCTCGCCGTACGCCTCCACAACCAACACTCAACTTCGGTGCTCACAGCTCCCTCTCCCACTCAAACACCAGTTCCTGACTCCACTCTAACTAACTTCAGTCTTGGTGCTCACAGCACCCCTCTTCCACGCTAACTAACCTCCAAAATTCTTATCTTCTCTTTATATATCCCAGTCCCTTCTCTTTTCTTTTGTTCCAAAACTACGTCGCAACTGCCCGTTGACAGTTTCCTCCCGAGATTTACGTTATGCAGCTGCAGTTCCTTAGCAAATAGCTAGCTACTCTGTCATATCACATAAAGACAGGACCCGTAATTATTTTGCACTTCTATTCTAACCCCCGCACTCACACGTGCGCGGTTCTAAATTCTTCAGACCGCCCAAACTGCCCCTCGATCCTAAGTCAACACGCTACTGTCCAGGCCATTAATTAGAAACAATGCCTGCCTTAACAGATTTATTTTTGGATAGGCCACCCGCATACGTCCATTGCTTTGAATTCTCAATACCCATCCTGAGTAAACACATTACAACTTCCTCCAATGGTCCAGCCCATTAATCAGCAACAATGCCTGCCTTTCAAGGCATTACAATATATATATAGTAACGTATATAGTACATTATATATATAATCTCATTCAGAAAACTATTTATTCAACACTAATATTGCTCGTTTACGCATTATTTTTAAAATAAACCCCTTTAACACTTCTCTCCTAAGGGAGTTTTACTCCTAAAGTTCTTTTCCAGGTTGTGACTGATATATGAAGCAAGTTTGGTTGAAATTCTCTATAAACTCGTGAGTAAATGGAGCAAGCTCTTTATTTTAGGGTACAGGCTACATGAGGATAATCCACATGGTGGCAACTCTCCTTTAATAGCATAGGAAGGGATTTGAAAGGGGTGATGCGGAAGGGTAGAGGAAGGTAGTCAAGGGTTAACTATGGCCCCCGGGCTATAGTTTAAGGATCCGACCCAGCAATCGCCTAAAAGTAATGCAGGGAAAACCTTAGAAAAACCTGCATCAGGGAGGCCGGGCATTGGGTACTTGTCCCACGCCCTTCCGATAGCGGGAGAAGAGTTTGCTGTGGGGACGCAGCATTCCCTTCTCCGTACCTCGACCAGTTTAGGAGGCAGCTGGCCGACTGTTCCAATGGGAATAGCGAACAGGAATCCCCAAAGGTAGTCCCTTCCTGTCTCTCCTACAAAGTTCTACCTGCGAGAGAATAACCCTCGCAGACTAGTAGTTATATGGAGCAAGCACACAGATCAATTTTATATATATATATATAGAGAGAGAGAGAGAGATCCAGTATTAAATTAACTATCTTAAAAGCATAGGCTGCGAACTAAACCCAATGGCTTCGTTGCTAGACGGCGCTCTTCGTATCAGATACATCGTCTTCTTGTCCAAGACTCCAGTTTGAGTCTCTTATGTCTAAAATGTGCTCCAGAAGAAAAATTTATCATGCCAATTATGTCACTGCACAACAGTTGGTCTTGTACCAAAAAGGCTTTTCATTTGCTAATATATTCGAATTACGTGTCAGAATGTGCGACTACAGAAGTGAGAAAGCTGACATTTATTTCATGCAACTGGTTTAGATTCAGTTACATACATATGAAGTTTACGTTAATGAAGCGTATTTAACGAGTTTCCAATAAAGCTGCATTGAATTAGGTTTTATACATTAATGTTGTAAAGGGGCCGATTCGGTAACTAATTGAAAAATTAAATAAATATTTACATGTGAATATTGATGCAAATTTTATTTACTCTTCCAACCTTTCGCAGAATTAATTCCTATAATTAACCAATGAATCAATTATTACTGTAACAAGTTAAAATTAAATATTGGATTGATATACAACGGGAAAGTTAAATGTAAAATAAAAAATGAAAAACGTTGCGACGAAATTTAATTCAAGTATTATCACTACAGAACAAATATTATTAACGGCACATATGTCTGAATGAAATTTCTTAGATTTAATATTTTAAACAGAGTAAATAAAATAAAATTAAGCACGAGTACTTTTTAAACTGTAATTTCACTCGTCACACACTATAGTTACTTATAGATTTTTCCGATATTTTTTTTTATTGGGAGGTTTAGAGTTGCGTCAACAAAAATTGTTCTTGGCGAATGTAAATGTTTAAATTAAAATTTTTTTATGAGGAATAGTCTTGGTCTGAGGAGTTTTGTAATGACTGTTATGCAAGTCTCTTTTTTAGCCTTGTTAATATTGTCTTTGTTCTTCTGTCTTTCACCGCTGTGTACATAATTTATAATGACATTAATGATATCTAAATATAAAGTTGAAAGGCTAAGTTTACTTATTTGTCGTAAATAATGAAACCACGAACGTTTAACTTTATAGATAGTTTTTTAAACAACATGGAATGAGAAACGGAATAATAAATTTGCATTTGTCGCGACATTTTTGTTGTTATTAGTAACATTTACAATATTTTTATTATTAACTAGATAATTTAGTGGGTTTTAATGATCACTACAAATCTGAATGATTCTCTTCAAGTGGATAAAACTAATTTTTTCTGTAAATATTTCAGACGCCCTACGTGAATCACAAAGAAAGTTTTCGCTGATAACGAAGAGAAAGGTCGCATCCAAAATAAATTCTCCTCAGGTATTAAAATGAACCGTATTAAATGTCGTAGGTTTTTCTGGTGAATAGAATTAAGAAATGGATCCTCGTGCTTTCACCCGTGTTATCGAAGTAGACAGCGACGTTTCGACGGCTGGAACCGCCATCTTCTTCCAGGATGCAAGTAATTAAAAGTAAATACGAACTGGAGAACAGAATAAATTTAGAGCTTTATGATGATACAAACGACAGTTAAGGTCGTTTTTCGCAAATTTAAAATGAATTATATTCAATGTAATGTTATTTTGGTAGAAAATATACCCTTAAAGTTTAGATTTTGCATCTAAAAAGATACGTACAGCGTTGACGTCGAACTTAACAACCTTGTTTAATAATTTAACACATGGAATATGCTGTTTGTGGTTCACCCTGTCTTAGTGTACAGAAAACATGAGCCTGCGTAACCAGAGGGTTTTACTGTGTCATCGTTATCCATTAACTGCTCGGCTGTATCGTAGCACGATTGACGTCGACGCGGTTTCCAATTTCCTCGATACGACAACGAGAGTCAAATTTAGTTTTACCTGCACCATTTGGGGTCGTCGTAATAAATAAAAAAAACAACTTATGAGCTCACCTTTACACTGAACATTTTGTATAATAAAAATGATTTTTCAACATCTTTAATTGTTGAATTTAAGTGCCGGACGTTTCGACGCGTATTATCGTCTTTTTATAACGGTGAATAACTTATGATTGGAAATTGATCAAGAAACTAAAATCAAAGATAAAAACGAAGAGTCGAAAAAACAAAAAATCATATAATATTCTTTTTGTTTGGCCTATATAACAAGTCACAATTTGAATACTTAATTTTATAAACAACATTTGTAGTGGAAAACTTATTAATAGGATCTCAGTGTGTCCTTTGATGAAACCGGAAAAGGAAGATTTAGAATTAAAAATTACAGAAAATTGTAATTTAAAAAAATTGTATTGAATAAAATTATAACCTACCACAGAAAGGAAACATAATAAATTTATTGTACATATTTTTCTTTATAACAATAGTTTGGTTGAGTCCTAAATTAATTTTAGGTTGTATAATGTTTATGTACTTAGAGATAAATTCAATGGGATAGACGTTGACCAGTAAAAAATATTTTGACATAGTTCAGGCCAAACAAAAGTAATTTTAAATACTAGGGTGAAAGAACATAAATATAATTTCAACATGTCATCTGGTAAACATAGACCAATCACCAGAAATCGCATGAAATTTTATCACGGTTTCGATTTTGACTACATCTCCATTTTAGACAGAGTAACACATTATCGGAAAATATAAATTTCTGAAATGCTCTATATTAAAAATCATACAAATACTGTTAATATTAAGCGTGACACAGAAAGTTTCAAGTTATATGATGTTTTGTTTTAATTTATTTCGCTCTTAGTTTTTATCTTTGATTTTAATTTCTTGTTCAATTTCCAGTCTTAAGTTATTTGCCATTAGAAAAGACGCTAATCCGCGCCGAAACGTCTAGCATTTATTTTCAAATTTACTTAATTTAAGTTCCTTTTTTAAAGTTTGTCTGTATAAAGGTCGTTTATAGGTTTATTATTTTCAACAGACGTTAATTTTTTGTTTAACTTTAATTGTTCATGACTAAAAAACCGTCGTAATAAATCCGATGTTAGTTTTCTACAATTTTGTCCTATATGTTATTAAATTATTAATCGTAGAAGAAGGCTGTTGACAAGTACATATGATTTAGATATTTACTGAAGCATTTAACTCAAATTTTAATGCAGAGTCGTTGTTAAATAATTGTTGAGAAGCTCCCGTTATTTTTACATATATATAAATTAAATTAATCTGATATTTTCATTTGCAATAGGTTTTAAATATTCTGGGTTATTATTTGCGGTTATATTTTTTTGTCTGGCTTTAACTCATCGTAAACGCAACACAATAGATATCGACGTTTCAATGTGAGCCTCGATGAAATGCATCAGTAGAATTTGTTCTCATAGCAGAATTCTCCAGTGAAACGTCAAAGAGCAGCTAATAATGCAGTTTCCCTCGTTGTTCGGCGAATTTGGATCATGTCGAGAGTTGTAGTCGTACACTGGACTGTGCAGACGTAACAAACCTCAACTCTCGACAATGTCAGCCTCTCCTTCGCTGACGTGGCGCCCTCTGTCGATAACTGACGAGAAAGCCCTCTTGTAAACAAACCATTCAATCGGAAAGGGAACGCTGAACCCCTACACAAACTTTATATTCATGCCTGAGAGAAGCGGATTCGGCTGAAGAGAACTTCACCCGCTTGCATATTCAAAGGAGGCGAATATTTATCCACGTGTCTTTCAATTAGCAGCGAGAGGAGCCACTTTGAGTTAAAATAAACAACAAAATAAAACTTTTTTAAAATTTCGCTGGTTCTTTCTCTACAATCGAAAAGTGGATAATGAAACGTTACTAATTTTTTCAACACAACGATTTCCAATAATTTATATATATTTTATAAAAGATACAATTTTTTTTGAGTATTTGATCTCTGCTGTGACAGAAAAATATCTCTTCGCATCCAGTTTCTTAACGGTAATATAAGTACCATTTTACAAATAATAATTATAAAATAAATTATTTAATATGCTCAGCAAATATGATTGTTTAATTCAACTCAATTCAAGAGTTACATGTAATTAAGTAAAAGATTAGAAATAAGTTAAACGGTTCATCCCAATTATGTGGACCCATCAGGCAATACTTTTTTTTAACCTAATTTAATATAGAAAAAGATTTATCTCAAATTAATGTGCCATAATATTCCTTTGATTTTTGATTGTATTAAATAATTACCTGATTTATTTATTTTATTAATACTAGAGTTCGCGTCAGACTTATTGACGGCCCATTTTAGTATCGTTTTGCGTTAGATAATTGTGGTGTACGTGTTTATTCCACTATGACTCCCCTCCCTCAATCTGTGCCACACGCCATCGATGCTGACGCCAGTTATAATGTCAGATAAATGTCAATTTTAAGAATACATAACATTGTATTACCTACCCACGATCTTAAAAATATATGAATTGGTATTGTTCTGTTAAAATATTTTATATCTATTTGTTTGAAGGGTTTGTAACGCAACTGATATAATTCTTTTCAGGTTTGAGTTGCTTATGAAATACAAGATCTTAAATGTAAAATAAGAAAAAATATTACACAGTTTTATACGTCTTCATGTCTATATAAACAGTTCTTTCATCTTTTCATGAAAAGTTATTCAACATATAAACGTTGATTTCAATTTTTATTGCCCGAAAATATTTATTTCCTGTCCTACAAGTTTGTATTTTACAGCACATACAATGAAAACTACTAAAACCCTAAAATTTAATTCATATCCATCTGTTATGATTTTTAAGTTTGCTGATACATTTCGTATAAAGATTCTATCGGTGTTTCATTGATAAAATTCAACGTTTTTACCAAATTTTAGAGAAAGAAGGACATCAGAACTAGACATTCGAGTCCGAGTTCTCTTTTCAGAAATAAACTTAATAAATTCAGTGTCTTCGTGACAGTTTGCTACCAATTCCTTCCATTTTCTCATAATTTCCTCTTTGAAGAATGGAATACTCTTACATCTACTAAACGAACTTCAAAATGATGACGTTATACTTTTAAAAATATAATACGAATTCATTTTTGGAATTATACAATAACATTATTTTCCAATTCATAAAGTAATTAGAATAATGGATTGTGAGGATGTTGTTTTCAATCAGGAATTTGTTTGAGGTTATAGACGGGAATAAACGCAGCGAAATATCATATTTTATTACTTATTTATATTAATAACAGAAATATTAACGTGTTTTATATTCATTTAATATTTTGTACAAAACAATGTGAACACAGGAAACTAATAAAAAATTCCAATTTAAATAAAAACATACACTGTAAAATGATTGTACTATTGTATCTAACATTGAGGCGTTATTTAGGCTTACATTTATGCTTTATTTCATATTTATTTACATGAAAAGTGATTGTTTTGCTATTTCGGTAGTTATAATGACGCCTACAAGAGCAATCCGCGTAGCAGCAGTAAATTAGGGCTTTTCGGCTTACCATATCACAGTTAAAGAGTACAAGTCAGAAGAGAAAGAGTGTTCGAAGCCACGCACACAGTTCATTAACAATATTTCACTATACTTAATCCATGGTTATAAGTTCAGGTATTATCATGTTACAAAATATAGACCACCAATTAGTTTTCGTAACCATTTTATCAGATATGGATGATAATGTATCTTAAGATACTTGATTTTGATGTAGGATTGAACGCCAGAAACGAGAAATAGTTATGAGAATTGTTTTTGCTGTGAGATTATTCAATCAAGCATTATTTTATTGAATAATGGTAAATTTTGTTTAATCTAAGCCAGTAATAGGGGACTATATATATATATATATATATACGTTTAAAATAATATTTTCCTGCAATTTTGATGCTATATTACAAAGACTATGTAGTCGGGTAAGACGCACTCTATTTGGAAAAATTAGGGATCTCAGTACTGAGTCCGTATAATGCAGAATTTTTTTTACTTGAATTTTCAGCTTTTCGCTCATTGTTTTGCATATTTACCAAGTTCTATCCCGAAATTATACAAAAAAAATTTCATAGGTCTCAATACAAGTTAGTAATGATTCAGTTTGCAGAAGTGAAAGGAAATCGTAAGTTCAGTTTTTCTCCAAATGAGAAAACAATCAAAGACTGGCTGCAAGAAGGGATAAACCGTGCCGAAAACGCGAGGACAGGAGGAGACTATGAAAGGCAAGTCAGCAAATAGCCTTGATTGAGAGATGGGGTTGAACACCAAAGGGCAACTGAAATTACTGTGTCCACAAAGATGGTTCAGCAGAACTGCTGATGAAAAAGAACTTACTGATTTCAGACGACAAGATCGGTTATACAAGTTTTTGAACTGGATGGTATACGTTTACAACATTATCCTAAGAGATTCCTGAAAGTTATGAGTTGTATGAATTTAACGAAAAATAATAATTTATTTCAATTACTCATTATAAAACCAACTTACATTGAGAGAGGTGATCATAAATTTAAAATCGAAACTATAATCTAAATACAATCGTGAAGTGAAATGATTTTTTTTGCCTCTAAAATTAACTTTATTGTATGTGTATCCTTTCTTTTAGTGAAGTGTTTAAAAGTGTGGATTAATTTTTTTATATATTTGTTTAAAGTATTGTTTTTCATTATTTGTTTTTAAAGTGTCACGGATATAGATCTCAATCGTATGAAATAAAAATTCGGCCATTAAACTATGTAAGTGTGGAAATTTCTCAAACGAATATTTTACCTGATTTTTTAATGAAAATGCTAGCAGGGTTGTTTTCCTTCGTCCCTGGAAGTGTCATGAAGAAATTGGAGGCTCAAAAATTTCTTTTGTGAATTTCTCAGGCTTTTGTGTGTTGTAAGCAGAATGTTGGTCAGCAAAATATACCCCAGCGAAGTATTTTCCGTGGACTTTGGTCATATTTCAAGAGTGCTTTAGAACCTGAGAGGAAGAACCGAAATTTTGAAAAAAATCTATGAGGACGATGAGGTTAAAAATACAACACTCGCAATGTATAAGTGGAGGTGTGAGGTTACCAGTGAGAGGAACAGCCAGAGAAAGATGTAGTGTCGGTTAACTTGAAGTGAGAGTGAGGAATATTATCGAGGTTGAGTGAAATAAATAGCAGTAGGCCTAATGGCGAGTGGGTTTTATTTTAAATTATAAGGTTGATTAACGACAGCTACGCTGTTTTGTACATGCCGTCACCGAAAATCTAGCCAGGTGAAATTCTAGGAAATTGCCTGCAGGCCAATTCTCGACCAGCGAAAGTAAACACTATCTAATTTGTATTATATATCAATAAGTTAATTCAGCTCTATTAGATTATAAAGTTAACAATGAGCGCATTGTATTTAAATCATAAAATAAATTGTAGGTAAATAATTTATGTTAATAAATAGTGTAAAATAAAGTTTTAAAAAAATTATTAAATAGGTTTCAAAGAGGAACCTTTTAGTGCATAATGGAGCGTAGCTTCGTACACAATAACTTTCAGACTTGACGCACATGCAGTCTATTTACATATTTACAATAAGAAATGTATACCAACCAATTTGGTATTAACATTTAATTATATTTACAAAGATCTCCTCTTATTGCTTTTAATACTAAATTTAACTTAAATAAATTATTAAACCATTACATGATGTATTCACCACGTCTTACGAAAAGCAATGAATTAAACGTTAGTCAAAAATTAAAATAAATATCACTCTTAACGTATGGACTCTATCCCCGACTGCAGATTTGTTTAATATAATCGGTACAAACTTTATTATAGTTATTATCTGGACTACTTTAATCAGTCTATCGCTGCATACCTTTTTTTAAATTTTATGTTCCGCAATTATCAGGTGTTTTGTGGTATTGTTTATTAGTAAAACTTTGGCTACAAAATACATACGTTCTGCGGTCAACATTTTATGAGGACAAATTTAATGAACTACTTTTGTCAACTTTTTTATACTACACGACAACTACAGTAGACTTGAAATTAACAGTTCATGTGCACAATGATGTTATTCAAAGTGGGCCCGTAATTTTTGATAACTTAATGAAACGATATAAAATAAACAAAGAACGTAAAACGTTATACACAAAACCATTTGCAACATGAAAGTAAGAATGAACGTACCGACGTTCCTTATGTACATATTCCCTTTGATTATTTAACACCAATAAATACGTTTTCAAATTTTAATATGACGATACAATGACAATTTGTACTAGGTAACTTTTGACACATATGTTATTTTGACATGAACAGCAGTATTTTAGTATCACGGCAAGCAATTCGTTTTTGTTTTCTTCAATAGTAACCAGAAGTGGGACGAATTAAGGACAGTAGCAGCGCAACAGCTTTCTCACAAGCTGAGCCAAGAATTCTATGTCATTTAGAAATTTACTTTACCTGAAGGAAAACGTAATTCCGCAGGAGGTTTCTACACAACACGTATGCATATGTTAATACTGTACAAATTGTGATAGAACTATATTTACATTATTTACAACATTGCATTCTGTTTATACCCGTTTTCATTTCACAATCACTGTTTTCATTTTACGCAGTCGTCGCTTCCACACAATATACACATGAACGAAGATGCAATTTTAGGAATGTTTTACGAGTTCAACGAAAAGCAATAGGCACTTCCGAGAAAATAAAATAACGTGACTGGTACCGTAACATGCATGACATTCATTATTAACCAAATATAACTAATAAAGTTTTAAAAATTTAAATTATATCTATTTCTTTTTTTTACAAAGGAATTCGCCATTTTTTTTGTGTCGTGTTAGAACTGAAGGGTGTCTGAGACAAGAGGGAGTATTGAAAGCTGAATGTTTGGGTCAGTTCACGAACACTGGTTTTTGAAAATAGATGCTCTACTTCTAAGAAACGCAGTTAAATTTTTTTTGTGATGATATAAGTAGAGGTATTGAATAAATTGCAGCTTAACGCAATGGTCAAAATACTGGCGCTTTGAATAGAGAGTACTTATCTATTTCAGTGTAAAGTTTGTAATACGTAAAAGCCTATTGAAACCATTTAATTTAAAAATAGTGTTATATAATTATATACAATATCGTGACTCATTATGAATTTTGTAACCTTTCAGAGCGCAGTGTAGCACATATGCAACATAACGTCCCATAACATATCATCCCAGAGGCGTCTGTTGGTTTCTAAAAGAGATAATAACTGATGCAGATATAAAACAACATGCACTTAAGGAAATGTGAAATTTTTGGCATCCGTGGACATGGTAAAACATGCCTGTAATAGCTTCCGGTGAGTCAACCCCTTAGGCCAGATTTTTCTACCCGCCGGTCAAATTCAGAATATTTATATTCTAAATTTTTTTATAATTTATTTTCAAGAAAGAAAATTTAAGGGCCATTCTCAGGATATTATAATTACACTAAAATAATAATTATCCTATTAATGTGAATTATTGATAAATCAGACCTAATTATATTTATTAATAAGAAAGATAGACAATTCAGACAAAATAAGTGATAATATAAATACCACACAACGTTTTATCAGGTTCGAAGAAGATCCTAGAACGACACAACTGCATTCGTCAGTTGGCAAAACTCAAAAGCCTCAGAAGTATTTTTTTCTTTCTAATAATATTTATGCTGAATATGTGCAACATCATGAGCAAAATTGACTTCGGTAACGTTTCATATTTATAACGCATTGTATTCACAAAAATTCATGTTTAAAATTAGTTTGAAAACATATCAAAATTAATGCACTAAAGGGTTAAACAGTTCAATTGTGCTCGCATTTGGTTGAAATGTTGACAACCCCGCATGCTGAGTCTCAGCTTTTGATGGCCTTTGAGCTAAATGCCCTCAACGGGGAGCGAAAAGGCCGTGATATTTTAGAAACGCCTCGTAAGTACCCATTGCTTTTCTCTACGCACGATGTAAGCTATTTGTTACGCTCTCAATAGGCTCAAGCCTGGGCGTCTCTAATTTTTGCTTCATTAGTGATGTACTAAAACTGTATCACAACGTTTGGTCATAAGAAATCTTTGATCACTGTTCAAAAGTGATTTCATTTTCAATGTGCGACGAGAACAAGTTTTTTTTCTTAGTCTTTATAATGTTATGTTTATTATAAATAATTCAGAGTGGGGAGTCACGGAAGGCCCTGGTCGCAGGCCCTCCGCAGCAGCCGCAGCTACACGTACTGCGTGGGCGTCTCAGTCTTTGGGCAGCAGCGGAAGCAGCACGGGAACGCGCAGATTAGCGTGTTCTTAAATGCGTCCCGGAAGTCGCGGTTGAAGTACGCGTAGATTAGCGGGTTCAGGGCAGAGTTGAAGTAGCCGATCCAGAAGAGAACAGCCACCACCACGTCAGGACAGTAGCACGCCTCGCCGCACAGCGTCGTTATCACGTACCTGCAATCACAAATAATACAGATAAAGCATGCGTGGAATCCCTTAAGGAAGAGTGAGGTAATCATGCAACCACAAGGTTTCAGGCCATAAATCAAATGAAGTAATAGGCCATCGGGTCTCCTTATGACCTCATATTGAACCTATAGAAATTTACTACAAATTAATGGCGTTTTACTTTCTCTAAGGGATTAGTACTTTTCCAGACATTTGGCAGAATATGTAACCAAAACGAAAAATCTTAACTTTTTGAAAAAAATAATATTTTCCTTTTCTCCGAAAGTTCTGGCCGGGTCGAACTTGGTTGAATGTAAATCGTAGCAAATTTCATATAATTAAAAGATGCATTACTCAGAAAATAGTGAGCAAAACCCGAAATATCTGGTAGTATTTGGTATTTTTAGGCCATTGTTCAGTTCTGAAGGTCTTTCAAAGTCTAATACTCACTTTCTTACTGTTTCTAAATATATAATAAAAAAATTAGAACTGTATGACCTTTTATAAGTTTTGTGTAAAATTGTATCTAAATTCCCGTCTATCACGCTTAGTTCGCTTTACACAGGAAAACGGTCGAGCCGATTTAGATTAAGTTTAATATATTTGTTTCATAGAAACGTAAGAAATATTTTTCAAAAATACAAAAATGGTCGTCGGCTACATTTACATTAAATTGCCGTTTTTTTTAAAAAATTATTGGTTTACTTATTATCTATGGCAGTATCGTTATGACAAAAATATATGATTATTTTATACAGTGATATTTACAGACATGATATTGTCGTTATGATAAAATTTTTAGTATAATTTGAATTTGTCCTTAGTTGGTCTTTTTCGTTTAAGTCTTCTTAATATTATATACGGGGGAAGGTTGTGGGTGGTTTGAGAAATTAATGAATTAGGATGTAGAATGGATCTATTGAATTTTTGTTTCATTTTTCCCACTATTGTGGAAATATTCAGGTCTGAGTGAATTTTATTCATTGTAGTTCATTTCGTTCAATTTCTTGAATTGAAACATTTATTGATTTTGAAATTAGTTTCTGAATTATATACATTAGTTTCATATTACTAATAAGATATATATTTATAGATGTTACATCTATTACAGTGTAATACAAAATTAGGAGAAACACAAGCAAATTCCATGGAATTTTATTGTCTAATTTATTCCAAATTGTTGTCTGTAAAACTTCAAACATTCAAATTATGCAAAATAATCAGCAATTCTTCTAAATAAGAGTCGTACAAAATTATTTTGTACCTGTTTGTTGTTATATATTATAATGTTGAAATCAAAATATTAATAAAATATAATCGACATGTTTAGACTCACTGCATCTTTTGAACCAAATTACAAGTAGAAGATGTCAGAAATGCAAATTATTTGCGAAGTCAAATATCTTCAAGTTGGGGTTATGAAGAAACGTCATAAATTTCTACGAGTGGGGATCAATTTGTTAACGAGTACGATGACTGACTGAAATAAGTGTACCAATGGAGAGGTATAAAATATTGGCGTGGAATATATGAAAAATGTAATCAGGTTGCTGAATTTGTAAAATCTATGTCATTAGAGAATAATAACATAAAATGACAGACAAAATGGAGTGATGATATAAAAAGCACACAACGTTTCTGAAAACTTTGTTCCTTTCGTCAGGTGACATATCATTTTCGTTAACTGTATTGTGCGGTTTTGCCATTCCTGGCGCTTTTTGTTTTTATCATCACCTGACGAAAGAAACAGTTTCCAGAAACATTTTGTGGTATTTATGTCACCATTTCATTTTGTCTGAAGTTTGGCTATTTTATCTTATTATTATATTTTAAAAGAGACGTATCATATTTTAATTTCATCGTAGAGGAGTTAATAAAAAAGTAAATTTACACGGAAGTTAACTTTTGGTAAAAGTATTCTCACAAAAAACATGTAAGTGAACTCCGAATCTGATATCAGCAAAGCACGTCTTCGTTGAGTAAACTGATGAAAATATGCCTTCCCTGTCTCGGTGATGCGTCCGTAGAAAGTTCGGTGGCGTGTTCTTGGAGAATAACCCAGAGATGCGCGCGAACCATCAATCACCTCAGTGACAGGCCAAGTTTCAGACAAGCCTATCTGTGGGCCTTTATGCGAAACACGATATTGTGCGTAGAGGTCCATGTAAGCAAGTTTGTATCAATAATACTTAAATAAAGGCTTCACATCAATCATGTTTCTTACAAAAAAGGTTTATGTATATATTTTACGTATATAAATTTAATTATATCGCGTAATAAATACTAATATCCTCTTTGCTGAAAAAAAAAATATTTTTGTACTTAATTCTTCGTATGTTCATTTTTAATCTCATGAAACTATCATTACTGTAATTTACACTAAACGTGAGTGTCACTTCGTGAATAGAACAAGTACAACATTTAATGAACGTAAGCTTTCTCCGGTGTAAATTCTTAATGAATTCTTCACGGTTGACAAACTAACAAATCCAACCCCGTTGGTCTACCGTGCAGAATTAATTAAGTTCAACTGTGGTACGTAAAGCATATTCGACAATTATGGTTATGAGAGAAAATAGCTTCTCCCATTACATGGTTAATGCACTTTCCGTCATAAATACCCGTAAAATACTAACTTCTAATTAATGTAGCGTGTAACAAAGGAAAGATTTACAGACTGGACAAATTATGTCGTTATAACAATTTAACTCTCCACCAACCGTTACGTTACGAAGCACGCATATTAAATTCATATCACAGAAATATTTTTTTCTAAGTTAATAGTGAAGCCAATCATGAATTCCTTTACAAGTCTAGTGTGCTGTCAAATATTAGAGAGAACTATGTTGGATATTATTTGAATCTGTATAAAAGCAAAAGGTTTTAATTGTAACTAAATCAGACAAAAAATATTTTATTAATCATCTCTATGGAAAGGAAAACAAATTATTTGAAGTAACAACAAAAATATTGTCAAACACTCATAATGCTTGACAATATTTAGATGGTTAAAGAATTAAATTGTTTTTTATCAATAATAGTGTTCCGGTAAGAAGTGTTTGATTATAAAACGCAATAAATATACTTTTTCTTTATTAAAGTTTTTCATCCCTGTCAACACAGTCCTGACCTCGGTTTTACTTCCGTGACTTTTCCTGGTTCTTTTCTTTCTGTCTCAGAATTAACATCATAATCAGTTACTATTTCCAGAAAACATAAAAATGTTATTATAAATACTGGGACAGAAAACCTTAAAAATTATTTTCTAAAATCTTTCAGAATATGGATTTGTTGTATACTTGGATGATCACATTATAAAAGTAAACTCAAATGTGTGAGTTATTTCAAGTAACCTGGTGACTATGTGTTAAGTATTTGAAATTAATGCGAATATTAATTTATTTGTCCAAAATGCAAAAAATATGTAAGAGCCGACAGAGACACAACTGCCCCCCCCCAAACTAGTTGGCTGAGAAAACTCAAAAACTGATTTATATGATTTATATATTTACTTCTTTTGTCTGTATTTGTCTAGCTTTCTTATTAAAAATAAATAACAGCCTTTTAGTATATAAAAAAAATTAGATTTGAAATTTTAAACACGACGCTTCGTCCAGGATTGGGACCTCTGCAGGTATTATAATAATAAGAAACAATAGGTTACCAAAATTTCTAACGTACGGATTGCGCACACGTTTATGCCGCAACGTTATTATTTAATTTAAATATTTTAAATTTTTATTACGCACACGCTGACTTAACAGTTAAGAATCGTCGCACGGTTTTTGCTGTGTATTTTTATATTTTGCAGGTTTGGAAATTAGTTGTTCTCATGTACTTATAAAAATACCTCTGCTAAAGACTGCTGAAGACCTGCAAAAAGTATCTCGGGCTGGCAAAATCCTCCCGGACTTTATCCAGACCTTTTTTTTTTATTCGCTTTCCTCTCTACTTGCCAGACAGTTCAAAATCCCTACGGCATTCTTATTCTATCTGGGGATATATCCTAATCTTTTTATGTGGAAAATTAAGGTCATCGGCTTCTGGACGTCATATTCTTCCAGCCAGTCAGGCTATTTTAAATCCCACGGTTGAATGCAGTTTTTCAATTTCATGGTACCCCTTACACTGCATTAGGGAATGATCTATGCCAAGGTCTATAATCGCAGACTCCGTAGAACTGAAAATTCCACCTTCGGGATGGAAAGTGACATACAAATTTATAAATAACTCTAATGTAGATAAAATGATACAAAATTACGAAAATTAATTATGGATAATATATTATAAATAAGTTACCCATTGGTGGATATTATAATACAAACATAATTCACAGTGGTTACATATGCTACAAGTACTGCTATACAGTTTTTGAACGGGACAACTACAAATTTAAAAATTTTGTGCGGGCTGCACCTAAGAAACGTATTGAAATAACAGTAATAGACGCTAGACACAAATTATCTCTTTATTAACTAAAATATAAAATCGACAATACGGATTAATATTACGATTGCATAAGAAAGCAGCCAATATATATAATATATAATTTCTATGGGAAAATATAATATATAATTTCTATGGGAAAATATAATATATAATTTCTATGGGAAAAAATCTTAAACAAAGTTCGAACCAGTTGGTTTTTATTTTCAGATATGGATGATGTAGCTACTCGCACACGTCTTTCCAATAACACGTAATTCAGCCTCAATCGGCTGCCGCTTTAAATTACTTTCATTATGGAAAATAATTGCACGCAACAGAAGTTCTTCCAAAACGTGTCGTGATTTTAATTGAATGCGTGTGTAATTATGGACAGTTTTGGAAAATCATGTAATTTGGATAAAACTTTTGGATGTCCATATTCTGAAATTAATTTCTCCAATCAGTAACTTCTGTGTTATAAAGTACATCACCATATTCGCATTACAGATCTTTATAAAAAAAATTAAAGTGGCGGTGAATTTAATACTCAAAATTAGAAAATATCAATTAATTTTGCAAAATTTTTTGTATACAAGAGTTAATTTTTATAAAATTCTTTAGAGTATTAGCAATCAGAACTATACAATCAACATGTTATATGAGATAATTTTATGACAATATACGATAACGTGAGGGGGAATCCATTCAATGATGTTATCTCGCCCGAATCGTGAAGTTAATATCCTATGCGATCATTCGGCCATTTCTTCTTCTGGAGTCCCTCTCTGGGAGTGTGATTGCAGACGCTGGTTCATTTGCGTGAGCGTGTAGAAGAAGTGTTTGGAACTTCTGTAGGTACATTCCTCTTGAACAGTTGACATTTAGAGGTCAGTGTGTAGTGATAACATACCATGGAGAATTAGGACGCGATTACACTAAATGTTGTCCAAAACTTTTGTCACCAACAATGTTGAGCAACATGAATTGACAACAAATGTCGGCAACAAACCGCGTTAACATCCTTTCCGCTAATTGTTGAAAACATTACTGACAGTGTGTCGGAAATGTTTACAAAACGAAAAAATTATTTTCAACTAATGTTGCAAACAAATGCTCTAATATTCTTCTAAAATTTGTCAACATTTGTTGGCAATATTGCTGTCAACTCCGATGCAAACGCGACTTAAAGAGCATTCTGAGGGTTTTACACTGTAAGCGTTGTACGTTGTTGATATTAGATTTGCAAGAGCAGCCACAAAGTTCAATGCAATACGCCCAAATTGGCTTTATCATCACTTTTTAAAGTAGCATTTTGTTCTCAAGAGATAAACTCGATTTTCTCCCCAGTATTTAGAACAAATTTCAAGATACAGCCTTTTCGATTCTTAAGTATGTGTTGTCTGCAACTCAGTTTCTGATCCACATAAAGATCCAGATAACGTGTTCTATTGTTTGTCTAATTTTTATATTTCTTATGGTCACTGATGGGCATTCACATTGATTTAGGATAAAACTGAAATTATATCTTTTGACTTGGATACGTGACTTATTTATCCATACCTCTAGGAGGAATTTTCTTGCTGTTAGTATTCCTTGGTAATTATACCGACACTCCAATTCGACTGTAGTTAGGTTACTCGCGTTCTTCTGGTCCATTGGTTCCATTCAGTGCAATGTCGAATCTGTTTCTTACATGTCATATCAATTGGTGATACGTGATATATACTCGAAATGTCCAATGACTATTTTGCGAGTTGAACATTTCATTTTAAAAAAAATGGGGAAACACGTAGAATGTATATTTAAAAAGTCAAAAGTAACGCATAAAATAATGAGCCGGTCCGCGGGTTGCTCACCCCAGCTCATACAGGAAAAAATAACTGGTATCCTAAAACAATCCATATGATATAGTATTTATTTATTCATAAATTGAATAAAAATTAAGGAATAAGAAAGGATAAAATACCCGACTTTTAAAAAAATATAATCAACTTTTCATTACAAATAAGGAATGATTAATTAGAGACGTATTGGGCCAAAAGTCTGACAACAAAGAAAATTATACCCAAAATAAGAATAATCCCAATAAAAATGGAAGAAAAGTCGGTAGAGGTTAACTTTATATTAATAAGGAACGTAGGTTTTCCCGGTGTAGTTGCTGGATGAAGTTTTCTCGGGATTCCAACCGGGTAGCGTAGTTTTGTAAACACAACGTTTCGATGGCTTGCACCGCCATCTTCTTCAGGTGAAGAGAGAACTTCATCCAACTTTATATTAGTTACATAATCTTTACAGACCAAATGACTAATAACGGAAAGAGAGAATATTTTATGACAAAACTAATATTAAAGATGTATGTAGTTTATCTCAATACTATTTCACTGATTTGTTTAAATTCAATGGCGGAAATAAAATACATGAAACTGCTAATTAAAATAGGAGAAATAATTGCAGTTTATTATTTAAATACGTCTGATACGAATGATTTTCTATTTTGCTAAAATCACTAGAAAACTGGTCAAGTGGTCACACACCGTCAAAAGTAAAAGAAGTGAAAGGATAAATGTTAATTACTGACATTATGCAACTAATTCCAAACGTAATATTAAAAAACTGTATAATCTTCAGACTGGCTGCCATCGAATTGCAAGAATAGAATTATTAGGAAAGTAAAATGTAGCCCTGGCTTTAATATCTCACAAGGTAATTACAATTTGCCAATACTGCAAATATCTCGCATTGAATCGTAATTTCATGGAATTCAATGTTACATCGAATGAACTGCTCAGACAGCATTGGCTTGAAATATTAAATAGAAGGCAGAATCACGAGTTCACCGCCCCAGGATCGTATTGCCTAAATTCCATTCAAGTTAATATTAACAGCTTCCGCACGCGGAAGCAATTTGCATTTTATATTCCTTAGATCTACAGTTCTAACCGATATTCGTATAAAGTCTCCATTAAAATCAATATTTCGACGGGCAAAATTTCGCGCGTGGGAGTTAGCGAGCACGAACATGCAAATATTGAATTCTGTGCTTTTATTGGTTGAGTTGGTTAATAGCGTGGACCAGTGATAACTGAAACCGATGACTTTCATATCCTGCATTATTTTCTTGCAGGAAAACCCGATTAGAATAATGGACGAAACTTTTTCATTGTTTTTTAAATATTTTAGTTTGTGATTTATTTATGAATTTAATTATTTATTAAATCCTATATTTGTGGCAGTAACACAAATGGTTGTTGTGCAGACCATAATGTTTACGAACCTTACCCATCGAAAATGTCCCGAAACATTTACGCTATACGACAATTTTCCGTGTACTAAGTCAAAATGAAAAAAGCCAGGAGCTGAGTGATTAAGGTGTGTGTTTGCGAAAGGAAAAAATAATTGATTATAAGTGCCCATTAATAACTCAGTCGTTCCAACACTCCGAATACAAACGTCTATATTATGAAAGGTTCGAATCAATCTATTTTTAATTAACAAAAGTATTAATGAGAATTTTCGTTTGATCGTAAAAGGAAATTTAGTGAAAACATTGACAAAATTGAAAAGACTTGTTCAGAAATGTTTGCATTTGGAAAAGTATCTGCTTCGAATTAAATTCAGGTAAATTTTTAAAAAGCGTAGAATTTTTGATAAGCGTTAAATTTGCAAGATTATTCGATTTGGATTCCATTAATGGTTTTGAAACAGTGAAACGGATTTTTATAACGCTTTCACCATAATAACGGTATGCCTGAACCATTAATTGCTAAAAATTATGCATTAACATATACCACATACCATGCTATAAATATCAGAGACAGTTAAATGATATGGAAGGAAATAATAATGCTAAATTTGTAGTATTCTGAATGAATTGAAACTCCATCAATTTGCAACTCATATACAAGAAATAGTGGTCTTACTAGAATGTGCCAATGTATAAATGTAAAGAATTTAGAAATAATAGGTATTCATGAAACCTTATTCATAGAACTATATATATATATATATATATATATATATGATCCTGATATTTTTCAATACGTTATGCAACTTTATGTTATTTATACTCAATAGTATTTAATGTTTACTTCTTCGTTGTAAACTGAGTATTTGTGAAACGAATATTTTAATGTACTGTCTCCCGGCAGTCATTATGTCAATTTTTTATATATTTGTTTTGGGACTATATACAGTTCATATATAAAATACATGAATAAATACAGTAGAAATATTTTTACGAGTTTGCCTTCATAAAAATCGTGCGTCCAACGAGATCCTGAGTTGAGTTCCTTATGCTCGTTGCAATTTAAAGTTTGTCTTCGATTTATTCCTGGCAGGAATTTAAAATGACGTTCGTAAATTGAATCTCACACAATCACCACAGTCTCTCTCGGCGAGTGAAGTCGATAAGACGGAAGTGATAAAGCCAGTCGCCCGATCATACAATTTCACTTGCAAATATCCAGCTTGTTCGTGAACTACGACAAACTTTAATTTACATCGCAGTATCTACGGATGAGATAACTTAAATTTTTTATGCTTACCAACTTTTATATATATATATATATATATATATATATATATATATATTAACTTAAAACATGGCTTAATGTTTAATTTTACCTAGAAAAGGTAAAAATTAAGTAATATTTAAATGGACAATATTATGCAAATACATTTCAATACTTCCCTTTGATGAAAAAAATCGTCTCCAGTGACTTGGAATATTTTTATACTTTTACCGTGTCTTACGTTCATTGGAATATTTGATTTTTAAAAATTCCTTTAGAAAATATGAGTATTTATTTCTCATTTTCTATGTTCTCTTCATCCTGGAATGTCTAACAGGATTCTATCTCATATTTAATCAAAATTATTTTATTTGGTTGGATGTCGTAAATTGCAGATTACAATTTAGTAGACATCAATCCATTACAATTGCATAGTACGATATTCTAATCGACATTATTTTAATATGAAATTTACAGTTTATCGTCGCAGTATATTGGATCAAACATTACTCGGAGGAAATATTATGTACAGTTTCCTAATTAGAATATTCACTTGCCTTTCTTGATCTTAATTTTAAGATATGCATCATAGTTATCCAGAAAATGCTACATGTAACTTCGTAAATAATGACACAGCGATTTATGTAGTGCTAACATTGTAACAGTTTCTCAAGAAACAGCTGCATGGAACAAAAGGACACAACCTCATTATTATCAAAGATCGAAGGCTTTCCCGGTGTATTTTTGAAGAAGAAGTTCTCGCGTTTCCACTTTTTCTTCAACCTCAATATTCTAGGTTATATACACTATATATATATACACTATATATATATATATATATATATATATATATTTTAATACATAATAATGGTCGCGTTAACAACTTGGTCATTGGCGACCAATAAATAAATTACGAATAGTGCTTATTTACATACGTATGCTGCGATTCACATTCATTCCAATAATTTACATACAATTAAACAGTTTGTAAGAATAATTATACATTTCAAATGTGGGTTTCTTACATTTACATTTTTACAATTCGCATTTGTTAATCATTTATCATAATAATAGGATAATTAATTATATTAACTTATTTGAAGCTACGACTGTTGCAAATTCCACTGTACTGTAGTCATAGTCTGTTTTTATTAGAAAGAGGCGTCTGCTTCTGAATATGTATCACTCTCTTGTTTCTTGTCTAAATTTATGAGCCTTTTTATTCTACTTTTAGCCGTTTTATCATTTAAGAACACTATATTGAAGCCAAATTATTGTTGAGTTTAAAATAAAAGTTAGTTTATAATTAACGGACAATATTAAAGAGAAGCATTAATTATTTGAAGTAAATTCAATAACATGAAACTAGCAAATTGACATCGAAACTCAAATGTAAAGAGGATTCTGTATTGCTTGTTGCATTCAGGAAGGGGCGATAAATTTTTGTGTCGACGGGTGAAAACAATTAAGTACAAATATTCTGCATGAGAAATTTTGCTGGAGATTAACACATTTAATTTAAAAACATTCTTATTTCTGTTTTACTACACTGTTTGAATGTCTGAAAACACGTATCTAATGTTTTTAGTAAAGCTCATTCATGCTGAAGATGAAAAATTATATTTTTCCCATGCTGATACCTTCCAGGAGGCAATTTACACAATGTAGATAAAATTCTCGGGTCTCAACCCGGGCCAATACTTTGCTATGGAACAACGTTTCGACGGCAAGCTCCGCCATCGTCATCAGGTTGGCAGTCAACCGAGAATTTTATTGACATTCAACCTGATGACGATGGCGGAGCTTGCCGTCGAAACTTTGTTATTTAACAAACTATTGGCCCAGGCTGAGACCCGAGAATTTTATGTACAACAGATTCAACGGGAAAACCGTCGTTGTCTAAGATTGACTTAATTTCGCGCGATTATGTGCTGTGACATCACTTTAAATAAATGATTTAATTTATAGGGTAAAAATTAGAAGAATTTAATATTATCACTTTGTATGAGGATTTTGTTTAAGTTCCGTTGAACTTTTTTTTAATATTATATATGAATCATTATATTCATTGTATCAAAATATAAGTGTATTAAATTACTAACACTCGTATGCTTTACTACAAAAAATATATTATATCATGACAAACAAATTTTACCCTTCCGCATCCCCCCTTTCTAATCCCTTCCTATGCTATTAAAGGGGAGTTGCCCAACATTACCCTCATGTAGTCTGTTGCCCTAAAAAAATATAAAAAAAATAAAGACGGAGTAAGTAAAGACTTGAGTATGATCTTTCAAGGAAACTTAGTTTTGTTGTATTCGTATTTATGAATAAATATTACACAATTTCTTCTAAAACAGAAAATGAATGAACAGAATAGTTAAAGCTCCCCCAAAGAATTAAGTGGTGTCGATTACGTTTCCTTAATTCAGTTGAATGCATACTCCTAGAAGCGGAGGTCCGTAGCAAGGGATGCGTGAATCTGCATGGCCAGCACCAGTGCAGAAACCCGAAGAGGACTCTGTCCATGTGCAACGTTTACACAGTCGTATATGTATTCGTCTGGGGTAATTACGTCGCTCTGTCCGCAAGCTAAGCTCGATTGGCAAATACCTCTCTACGTTCTGGCTTTGATACGACAGCTACAAAGCACAGAAAATTACTTCTTAGCATGTTACTAATCTGGTTATAAAATCAGTCCATGGATTTGATATACGGTCGTGTTTGTGAGAGTAATTTCAGTAACATTGTTTGATCAGAGCTTGATACAGCAATATGCAATGGGATATGTCACAACTTAAAAATGAAGCTAACCAAAAACATACGAATGACTTTCTTATGCAGTATGGAAATATTACGAAACATATAGTTTTTTTGTATTTTAATAAATGAAATAATAATAATCCCAAAAATGGGAATATTTTTATACTCAACTCAAAATTTGAATCTAGTCATAGATTCGCTTCCATCACTTTAAAATAAACTTTATGACTTCACACTTATATATCAATAGAATTTTATAAGAAGCATCTAAATATATTATGTTATTTATTGACTCGTTACGAGTGAACATATTTGTAGTTCATCGATTGTCAGCGTCACTCAATGAAAAATGCTGTATGAGTTACTGGATAATAAGTAATATTCGCCCAAGATCCTTGGAATAATATATATTGTAATGACCCCAATGAAAGGATTTTCTAAATTATTCAATATTTGTCAGCGTAATCTTATGGCCCGGCTATTGTAGGCAACAGTCTGCATTGAGTAAGATGTGGAGTGTTTCGATAGTGTTATTGTCGGCCGTGTGTAATATTGAAAGGTTTGAAGAAATGTGCAGTCTCTGATGGGCGATGGCCGAGGTCGGTTAGAGTCTCCGATGGGAGCTGACCGATATCGGTTAGCAGAGAGTCTGCGTGTATAAGTCGACGTGTAAAAGATAAACTACATAGTTTACTGGTGTTAAAGGGATAGTGAAACTCTTTTTAGATATTGAAGGAGACAAACATATAAGTTTTCATAGGAAAAGTTGTACTGGCTGCCGTTGGACTGACTTCAATGGTACAGTTTATTGAGAGTTGAATCTGACTGATATATGTAATTCCATTTTCTTGCTCTAGACATTATTACTGTTTGCTGAAATATTGGAAATCAACTGATGATCGTCTGTGGTGTGGTACGGATATAAGCGAGAATGCTGACTGAAATGGTGTAGAAATTGTATAATATGGCCTGTTCAATTAAAAAGTCATTTACATAATTTGTGATCTAAGCTCAAAAGTAAAAACAATTTGTGAAGTGAAAGATTTGGCGTGATACGTGAACTTCTCAGATGCCTGGTATGTACAAAACTACATTGAAAACTTTGTATAATATTTCTAACTATCATATTTCTTATGTCAGGTTCGTAGTGTCATATTCAAGTAAATTCATTTAAATATTTTCTAATATTCTATAAATTTTGTTATTTCATTGCGGCTTCCTGTTACTGTTAGAGGCTCGATATGCGATCCTGAAGGTATCAAGAACCTCATTAAAGCCGTTGAATTCATGTATAAAAATTAATTAAATTGAAATTGAAATAATTTTTCTGTCTTTAAAAGGTTACTCACAAATTAAATTATAATTTATTAAATCCATCTATGGGTCATAGTTTCCTTTTAATTAACTGTTTTAAACTAATTTTAATTATTAAATGTTTGTTTATCACATTAATTGGAACCATATCGTGGGGCTCGTATTTCTTCTAATTGGTTATCACTATATATTGTAGCAATAGTTAATTAGGCCATTAAATTGATTAAGTATAATTTGAATTGTAGCGAATAAGTTGAATTGTAGCAGCATGAGCTATCAAGCAACAATGGCGGAGAGTTCTTTTACTTTGTCGGAAAGCCGAAATGGGAATGCGCGCGCAAAAGAATTCAGTCAGTACGAAGCCTGGGTCGAGAGAGAATGAAACAGTAAAAAGTCTTCGCCGAGATACGTGGCAGTTCAGTCCACAAAGAGAAATAAAAACAGTAAGGTTCTGCACTGAGACTGGGTCGAGCAAGGAGAAACAAAAAAGCCTAATATCTGCGACGAGAAGAAAGGAGTTAAAGTCTGGACTCAGCATATGTTAAGTAAAGTCTGCTAACATTAACTACAAATCACGATCTCCTGTATGGAAGCAGGAGTTTGCTTCACAAATTGAACAATCTTCGCATTGAGGGATCCAACCCGGCTAGCTGACCAGAAAGGGGAGACGACAACTGAGGTTCCTGATAGCTGAGGACGTGCATTTCGACCGCGTGTGTGTAGAATCAGTGTAAAAATTTGCTACAAAAGAAAGAGCTGGTACCAGACGGGCATTACGTGAGTAACCAAAACTTTGATAACAAAAATTTTATAAACGATAATTAGAAAGGTAATGGTCAGATTTCGTTCAGTTTCTTTACATTTAGCTTTCTTTCATTATATCTATCGTTATATTATTTTAAATTGATTTTTATGTTTGAATTTTTAATTAGTTTATAAATCACTTTTCTGTTGATTATCAAACCCAGTGATGACCCTGAGAGAAGAGATCTTAATTTTATTGTAATTGTTTTAATTTTGGAAGCCACAAGTGAATAAAATAACAAATTATTTTATTTGTTAATGTTTGATAATCTTTTCTTTTAATTAACCTTAGTATTAATAAATTTCATTAATCATTTCTATTAATTAAGAGCGAGCCGATTGATTATTACAATATATATATATATATATATATATATATATATATATATATATATATATATATATATATATTCACAAAGCATGTACTTTAACTATGAAAATTAATTATGAATAAAATATAAAAAAGTCAAAAATTCACGACGCGGAATATTGGGTTAAAGGCATATACAGATATCAGTGGTCACGAATAAGCGCAGTCGTGGCAGACGGTTGGGATACGGACGTGCCTGTGATAATAGAAGGGTTTATCCGTCTGGATTTCGCCATGTCGGCGATATGGGAACGTGAGAAATTTTGGAAGACGGTGGGGTGAAGATGACTTGGCGAAAATTCCTAACACCCCACGGGCAAGTTACAATTTTAGCCTATGATCTGATGAAAAGGTGATTTGGGGAAGGATCACGTGCTGTCAAACTGGTCCTGAGAGAGTAAAAGAAGGCGGAGAAAATATCTGCGCAGAGCCGAAGGGTTTTATTAGCACTTGAAACAGGAATAGCTCGAAATCTGGTAGTAGGATGACTAAATGCACTTTTCTTATACTGCGGTTCCAATAAATGTTACATGACATATTACTCATGTGACCAAAACGATCTAATTATTCGCACTTTACTAACTTTCCACTTCACTAAACGCTGTTTCTAAATTAAAAACTTTTTAACTGTAAGTTACTAACTCTCACCAATATATCCAGTTTCATAACTAGCTATGTTATCTCGTTCTTCTCCCTATTTGCTCGTCTTACTTATGCCTTATAACTAACTATTGAAAGCATTGTGGTTTGAAAACTTTGTCGTTTAATTTTATTGTGTACGAATAGTTTTTCCTGTTTTTTTTTGGTTTTCCTGCTTTCGCCTAGTAAATATTTGTAGCATTAATCTTATGTTGCTATATAAATTAGAAAAAAATCTTCCAAAACTGATACAATATTTATATAGTTTTGTCTAAAAATGTTGAATCTAGTCTTTCTTTAATTGGTCCAAAGAGTCAGATTGACGACATAAAAATTTTACGACACAACGGTCCCTATCAGCACCTCCATTAAGTGCAGCCTTAACATCCAATAATATATACATGTATACAGAATGTTTTAACCTATTCTCAGAGCTTATTTCTACTGTATTATCTTTTAACACTTATTTATACACGAACACAACTTATTGTAATTTATAAACAATTAGTCCTTTCATCAATTTGCCTTGGCTACTCTCTCATCATCGCTCTTCAACGTTGTAGGTAACAAACTCTCATCGTTCATCAATCACCTTCCCATCACTTTCAATCTTCTTGTTTTGGCACCTGTCAACCACCTTCGATGAAAGAAATAGGATTATACTCATAAAAAATTGCCGAAAACCAATCAATAAATATTGTGAATTATTAAAAAAATTACTACGTTACGGTTTCTCAATCATTTTTACTTTCCTCAGGTGTGAAATTTGAATTAGAAAGGTTTTGAACAAGTTGGGGCACAATTAAGCGTAATAAATCAATTGTGCCGTAACTTATTCAAGATCTATTACTAATTTTACTTAAATTAACACCTCAGAAATGCGACAATGATTGCGAATGTAACGAAGGTTATTTTTAAATTATACACATTATTTAAATTGAAATATAATTGCGTTAAAAGTGTACTAATTAGGTAAATAAATAACCAAATCAAGACAAAATAAAATATGGTATTAGGATATTAATTTACCTAATTAATCGCATTATTTTTGGGTTACTTTTGGCTATCGTATTATTTAAATATTTACTTTTATAAACGTAAATATATTTTTTCAAATATTATATAATTTTAAAGTGAGATGTTAACAAAACTGCATCTATGTTTTTTTGCTCGTTTTCTCGGCAGACTCGTTCGATTTCTATAATTACATGGCGATGTTAAACATAACCGTCGAAACGTTCAGTTGGTATTCTTCTGGAATCACTTTGATGTAATAAAATCAACAACAATGATGAATACTTATTCAAAAGATTTAACCAATGTTCTATTTCAATACTTGAAGATAGCAAAAAAGTTTTCAGGAAATGTTAATTTATTTTTTAAGTATTAACATCATTTCGGTCTATTACTGGGTTAATAACACATAAGGATTTGTGTTTCAAGGAAGTAATGAACTATTTGTAATTCTGTTTCTGGTACGCTGTTTCTTTGGCAGCCGAGATATTCGCCTTAACGTCGTCACGGGGCAGGGGGCAGTATATTAGATTTCTTTACCAGAGGAAGAAGGGAAGCCAGCAGAGCAGGAAGGCTCCCATGATGATGCCCAGGGTCCGCGCTGCCTTGTGTTCTGTCCGCCAGCTGGAGCTCTGCTGTCTCACCACGGTTCCTGCAACAAACATTTGTACGTTTACATGACTATAATATCCAACGTAAAACCTAAAACAGTCGAAATAAATGGAAACATGAAGCATTAAACAAATTCTAAAAAATTTTAGTTTTTCAGTTCGTAGCTTTTTAATATAGTTTTCGAATTGAATGTACTGATATATTGTGGATAAAAAACATTCAAACTTCCCGTTCTTTAATTTTAACTCATAAAAAAATTCCAATGTTTTTATGTAGAGGGGAAAAATATTCTTTTTAATTTCGTAATATAACCGTGTTTTTAATAAGTTTAACATACGAGCGTGGATCAGAAAGTAATGCTTCCTGTGTCATAAAAATTAACAACGAACGTAAAACAACGGAATTAGTACTGATCATAGCTAAACTGTCCTCTACATTACCACTACTGTTCAACATAGTCACCATGTATTTGTACACATTTGAGCCATCGTCATTCCCAGGCATAAAAAACAGCTTGGAAAAATTCAGGGTTTTGCTTCTTGACCCATGATTTTAAAGCTGTTTTAACCCCATATAAGTCATTGAATTTGTAACCACTTGAGTTGTCTTTCATAGGTCCAAAGAGATAGTCAGTAGGACGTGCTGATGAAGAGATCTGAGTAGAAAGACACGTTAGAGTTCACAATCCTGCTGCATTGAACGTCTCATATGCCTCTGACAAATGAATAATTTCTGACTTGGGGTATCGCCAATGTGTGTGCTAAGTGGGTTCCCCAACAATTGTCTGTCAATAAACGGAGGTGGTGAGCGGTGGTGTGTGAAGAACTTCTGGACGCATTTGAAGCGAATCAACAGGACTTCTTGAAAAATTTGTTCACTGGATATGAAATCTGGGCGTACCAGAGAGTAAACTGCAATTAAAGGAATGGCGCCAAGGCTACCTGATCAGCAGAGAAGGTTATGGCAGCAGTGGGACAGAAAACCATGAATTTTTCCAAACTGTGTGGGTTCAACGATGGCAGAAATGCATACAAATACATGGTGACTATGCTTAATGGTAGTGTTGTGTAGAGGACAGTTCAGGCTATGATCTGTACTAATTCAATCATTACACGTTCGTTATTAAATTTTTTATAACGCAGTAGGTATTACTTTTTTATTCATTTTGTTTGGTTCATGATTTTCTGGTTGCCATTTAATTCAAAAGATATCCGTAAATGTAACGAATTTTCAAATTTTTGCCTTGTATGATCACATAACTATCAGAATTTCCGTGATGGCTGGACTCTTCTAACACCACATTGATCATGATCTTTAACTATTAGGAACCCAATAATTATGTAAATAAGACAACAGATTTGTATCATCTATATGAAACAATGTTTATATCTGAATAGATTCCGATTTTGAAGTTGCTGTTTCTAGTAAAATACCATAAATGTATCGATTTTGTATGCATATCCACGTTTCATAATATATATGATCAGACTCGAAATAAAAATGATTTATTTGTAATTACACACTTGCATCTTTCACATTTGTAGTAGTCATAGTAATTGAACCTGAAAGTCAAACTCAAATTCAGATTTTAATTACATTAATAATAGCTTCATTTTGGTTGACTGCTGTTTCAGTCTGAAAATAATATAGTTTTCATCTTTATATTTGGGTCATTTGACTTTTGGTGATGTAAAACAAGTTCTACATACTACACTGCAACATAATAAATACTTAACTTACATGATTATCTGTAGTATTTTAGGTTTAATAACAAAAAATACACAATTAAAAAACAATGAATTTCCATTGCTAATTTCAATTCAATTTATATTATCTATGCTTTAATTTATAGATAGTATACCTGTGCTAAATCATAATTTATGTTCAGATGAATAAGGTTGATCAAACCGAGAGCTCTTTAAATTATAAACAAGTGACACAATTTTATGATAAATCCCATTAAATTTTATAGAGACTGTTGAAAATGGTATTGACATTTATAATAAAATACACTAAATTATCATTGCTAATTTACATTCTATTTAAATTTTCAAACGCTCAGTCACTTTCATACTTTAATTGAATCTCACTTAATGTCTTCATGAAATATTTAAAAAACACGTGGAGGTGCTTAAAAAGATTAAAAAGACCTCAAGACGCGTAAATAATTAATCTAAAATATAAATAAAATTTATAAAATTAAAGTCATGTAATGTTTTTAGAACCTTGATTTACCGCATATTCGTGCAATATTAAAATGTTTGCAGCAGCCGTTAAGACAGGTAGTCAGGGTCCTTATTAGACCTCGGCGCATCTGGCGAGTTCTTCAGATTTCCTTGGGGATCTTCGGCGTTTCTTTAGCCCGTTTATTGATTCCGTAGAAGAAAAAAAAGGAAGAGGCCACCAGAGCCTTAACTTTTACACTGCGAGATTCCCGTACCAGAAGTATTCCTACAAGCTTTCGTCACTAAGACGAATGGCAGAATTTAAATATTAATTTCACTGCAGAATATTTCCGAAGTAAAAAGCAATGGCGAGAGAGAAATGTTAAGAAATTCTAAATTATTCATAGTCTCACGTAAAAGCATTTCAATGAAAAAATACATTTCAATGGAATTAAAAAAAGATTGCTACCAGATTAAATAATCAAAGAAGAAACGTATGAATTCACGATTTATCGGGAAATTTTAAGTATACTTACGTGTTCTCAACAAAAAACAAAGTACAGGAAAGTAAGTTTTATGCATGCTGGATCCTATAGTTTTTTGCCAGCACGAGAACCACATAACGAATTTAAGAACTGTGATGAAAAAACGCCTGGAATTCCTAGTGTAAATTTCAGTTACAATTCCGAGAAACGTACGCAATTAAACGTTTTTATTACTGGTCAACTTCAAATTTTGCAACAAATACCTAAGCCGAAAGAAATTTACATTTTATGAAAACATTTATAATAATAACTAGCGATTTTTTATAACATAGTAGTAGTTCAAATTTTAAACCTTTTTAATGACTTCTGCCTAGCTACTTGTACAATCTGAACGAGTTTTGTATATTTTATTTAGGCATAAATGGATCAGAAAATCATCTTGAAGGACACTTTTATTAATGATCTATGTACTAAACACTTATTTTGGAAATATAGTTGACTTCTGACGAGTATAAATCAGTCGTATAACTTAATATTAATCATTCATGGTACAAATATTTGCGTTTAATTTTTACTATACATAGTTTGGAAAAAAACACTCCGGGTGATACTTGATGTTCACAATAAATTTTTGTTAAGGATTAAATTAATTTAGATGTCATTTATGCAGAGGAATCAGCCAATTACGTTTTCTCACAGCAAGAGTAATTATTTATTAGCTAGGCATTGCAGGTATTCGTAGTTAAAAATTCAAACCATAGCAAAAACCAGTTCAATGTCTTAAGACGTGAGATGAACCAGAATAAGTAAAAATAATTACTCATGTCAATTTGGTCAGTTACGGGAAATATGTAATCATGTGATAACACATAAACTTAAGTAAACAACCCACACAATACAAACAGTAAAGCTGAAGTATATCAGTTACTACAAAGATATACTTCTCCCAGAGTCATTTATACCGATGGGTCCAAAAATTCAAATGGAGTTGGGTGCGGAATAGTAACGACAGGCAAAGAAAAATCTAGCGCTATAAACTATAATGCGTCGATAATTTCAGCAGAATAAGACGCCATCATCATGGCCACGGAACTGTGTCTGGAAACACCGGGGCCCAACAATATCATCTTAAAAGACTCCAAGGACGCAATACACAGAATAACCAGTACGGTGCACAGAAATGGTTGCATAAATCGAATTAGAGAGAATTTATTGAAAATACAAGAAAACGGAAACCAGATTACTATAGCCTGGCTACCGGCGCATAAGGACATAGTAGGACACGACAGGGCAGATCTCCAAGCGAAGATGGAAGCTGATCATCAAGGAAGATCCAGAAACCTGCCAGTTTGCACCAGCAGAGACTGCAGAGTAGGGTTCTACAAGGAACTGGAGGAAAAGTGGAGTAGACCTGTGAAACCAGAAGAATTCGGAGTCATCCTCAGAAATATCAGCAGCATCAGAGAAATATCGCACCCGAAAGAACTATCTCGAAGGCAACAGGTTGTTGTAGCCAGAATAAGAACATTGCACTCCAGTTTCACTCATTCATTCTTGATTTCCAGATCTCCACAGCCGGTATGCAGCTCATGCAAGGAGCCCACAACAATTCCTCATGTCCTCTTTGACTGCCCCAAATATAGCGAGATAAGAAGATGAACCATAGACGCCCATTCAATGATGGAAATTTGCAACTCATCAGCGGCAATAAACAACCTCATAGACTTTACGATGAAAACTGAGTTGTATAACGTAATTTAATTGTTATACAAATGTAGAACTTAACAGATGTAAGTCGCTAATGACCAAAAGGTTAATGCGACATTAAACTGTAATTAAAAAAAAACTTTCTTGTAATAGCCAATTCTTACGTAACCGTTTACCAGGTCCAACTCTGACACCACACTCCACGTCCATCTCCTCCCATCTCTGACTCCACACTAGCTTTTCTATGCACTTCCCTCTCTCCAGCACATTCCTTTTTTTTTCACAGTTTTTGAGATTCCACGTTCGCCAAACAAACACCAACTGTTGGCTTTCTCACGCTCCGAGAGCTTCTCAATGCAATTAAAATAAACATTTCCTTTTAATATAACTGTGTGTCCACAAAACTTCTGTCATTATGCCTTTAGGGTTTCGTCCCGATGTCTGTAAACCATTAGCTCTATGAGCCGCTAAACGTGCAATTATAGTCCTCCCCTTCTCTAAGAGCCGCTTATCCCTCATTTTATTATTATCTTTTTTTTTATACAAACCACCCAAGAATTCCCAGTCTGAGTTGATAAACAAATCTGATGAAATAAGAACAAAATTTATGTCCTTCTTAATTGGGTATTACAATATTTTCAGTTCCAACATTATCCGAGTTTTTCACCACAATGACGTTGTTCTCAACTTGCTAATGCAATGTTTCAATAAACTGCGTTTAAATACAACTAATGGTTGGAATCCTCGTCAATGATATTCGCGGTCCCGTATAAAACACTGTGTGTGCTATGAAATTCACCGATCAGTCTTAATCATTCCTGTCACAATATAATATCCACATTTAAATGCTTTTAAATTAAAGATAATCTCGGTTATAAAGTATCAAAGAAAGTGTTATTCCTTTTTGGTGTTGTTAACCGTAAATAATTATTCAACTGTATTTTGGCATTCCTCCAAACTCTAACTTAAGACGCGAAATTCAGCGAATTATGATGTACTTCCACAAAGAAGATATACAAATATGATGGCTAATGGAAATATGTTCAGTCGTTTTAAGTTTACACATATTCATTCGAATAAGAAAGATAGCCAATACAGACAAAAAAGGTAATATAAATACCACACAACGTTTCTGGGATCGACGTTCATAACCCCGGGTTTGACTCCAAAATCGGTTGTTTTTGCGTTATTTTCTTGTAACGCTTCTCCACCCCCATCTCCAATGCCGAACGGGGTTGAAATTTCACACAGAAAACATCGGTAAAAATACTATCAATCTCATTGACCCGGAAAAATATTTATCTGACGCAAATATTGGCCGTTTGAGCACGTTTGACCTTCGGAGTTAGTAGTCGTGGTTTACCCTCACAGTGTCTGTTTCCGGTTTGCAAGGAACACGTGGTCAAAATTTTGTGAAATCTTGTCCAAGGGTGTATATTTGTATGCGGATCATACATGCAAAAACACACACACACACACATAAACATACAGTCTATTTTCTTTATTAGACACTTATCGCAAAGGTCATTTTAATATACTCAAGTATACGACGTTGCGACTCACTAGTAATATTTTCTCTAGCGTCATGTGGAGATTTGTTTTTCACAAATATTAATTACGCACCATTCACTTTCGTTTTTTTTGGAAATCGCTCAATTCATATTGATTTATTTAAATGGTGTGAAATAACTTATAGCAGGAAGGGTATTTTTACAGGATTGGCCAAAGTATACGCTAAACTTCGACACCTCTTATATGTTGAGAAATGTGATTGATTAATGTGTTTAAATTTAATGGCCTGGAACATTATGATGCGTACGTCTTTGAATTTCATTTTCGACGTAGATTTCGTAACGACCTCAAATGTGTCGAGCTAAAGGTTTCTCATAACCAGAAAATGAGGATTGCTGTAATCAGGTCCGCGATCTCTTCAATCTAAACGTCCAATAAGCCAGGTCTCCATTCAATTTCCGCCGCTATGAGATCGCAAGAGCAGCAGTTTCTTCACCCCCGCCCATCGCTGCCTCCGGAATTCCCGCGGCTAATTGTCGTTCCTAAGTGGGCGCGATGAGGCGGGGGACGCGGAGGTTGTGAAATAGTTTGCCCGAGGACCATCGCGGGGAGGAATGCGATCGATGTTTCCAAAGGCGGTGGGTACAGCTATAAATACCCTCGCTCACACACAGCCCGCGGTCTTTGTTTGCGGGAGACAGAAGCGCCCGCTCGCGCCGTCTCGTCACATCGCCCGTATTGTTCGGCGCCGCGGAGCTGGGAACTTTCTCAACTGAGTGGAGATAGCGCATCGCAGTGTCACGATACATGAATAGTCCATATTAACAGCATCACACCACATACTGACTACAGGAAACGCTGGGTTCTGATTGCGAACGTATCAGGGAAAATTTCAAAAGATTACCTGAAAACAAATTTTGTGTTTCGTGCATAAAAATGTTTAACTATGTATCGAAAATATCCAGTAAGGAGTGGGTGAATTTTTGATGTGTGATGAGCGCAGAAAGACAATGAATTTTTAAGGCTGAAGAGAATTAAAGATATATATTTTAAGGATCCTTGAATAATAATTGTATTGGAAATAGACAATAAATTAAATTCACAAAAAGCAAACATGTATTAAACGTTATTTGTCTCACGACAGAATTTACATAAGCGTCACTGGGCAGCAATAATATTAATGAAAAAAAGATTTAAATGATGTAATACACATAATAAATTATACTAAAAAATTATATAAGTATTGTATATATATTGTAACATAAATTCCGTATTTTTTCATATTAATGAAGCTCGACTATCATCATCCTGCATTTATATATTTCCGTTGTCAATCACAATCATGCTCGGACACATTCAACTCTGAGAGTCTCAAATTGATATAATTTTGAATTATACTTATTATTAAATTTTATTGTTTTTCATAACGAACTGAAATTAATTCAATCATAGCTCAGACAAAATTGAACTAAAGTAACAGGATGGAAATCTTGATCGTAACGAGAATCGAACCCAGGTCTTCTGCTTTTTTTAGGGTAACAAGCTACATGAGGGTAATCCACAAGGTGGCAACTCCCTTTTAATAGCATAGGAAGGGATCTGAAAGGGGGGATGCGGAAGGGTAGAGGAAGATAGGGCCCCCGGGCTATAGTTTAAGAATCTTACCCGGCATTCGCCTAAAAGTAATGCAGTGAAAACCCTAGAAAAACCTGCATCAGGTAGGTCGGGCATTGGGTACTTGTCCGACGCCCTTCCGATGGCGGGAGAAGAGTTTGCTGTGGGGTCGCAGCATTCCCATCTGCGTGCCTCGACCAGTTTTGGAGCCAGCAGGCCGAATGTTCCAATGGGAACAGCGAACATCTCTTAACTTATGCCCAAGGTCTGTGACCCCGGAACATACACCTTTTAAAATAGGCCGAGGTGTCTCGGCTTGTGAGAACCTTAGTTCAAAAACGGAGAGGAAAAGGCATCCCTAAAGGTAGCCCCTTCGTGTTTTTTTTGTTTTTTTTAGGGCAACAGGCTACATGAGGGTAATCCACTTTGGGCAACTTCCCTTTAATAGCATAGGAAGGGATTTGAAAGGGGGGATGCGGAAGGGTAGAGGAAGGTAGCCAAGGGTTACTAGGGCCCCCGGGCTATATTTTAAGGATCCTACCCGGAATTCGCCTAAAGAAATGCAGGGAAAACCCTAGAAAAACCTGCATCGGGTAGGTCGGGCATTGGGTACTTGTCCCACGCCCTTCCGATAGCGGCAGAGGAGTTTGCTGTGGGGTCGCAGCATTCCCTTCTCCGTGCCTCGACCAGTTCAGGAGGCAGCTAACCGACTATTCCAATGGGAATAGCGATCAACTCTTACGGTATGCCCAAGTTCTGCGACCCCGGAACATACACCTCTCGAAACAGGCCGAGGTGTCTCGGCTTGTGGGAACCTTAGTGTTTTTTTTTTAGGGCAACAGGCTACATGAGAGTGATCCACATTGGGCAACTTCCATTTAATAGCATAGGAAGGAATTAGAAAGGGAGGATGCGGAAGGGTAGCCCAGGCTGATACGAAACTTCTCCATCCATTCATTGAATAGCCAGAGTCCGGCTTGAGTCGTTGGAACCTGGCCTGGCGTCGAGTCGAAATTATTAGTTGGTAAAGCCTCTCATACCAACCGGAAGATCTGGGTTCTATTACCGATGTGTTCGAGATTATTTCCATCCTGACACTTGAAACAATTTTTAAGGTACTTTCAACCGAATTGAATATTATTTATAGGTTTAATTAATGAGTATTTTGTTACACTATGATTGAAAATATAATTTATTTGTGTCGGATATTTTCATACTACGGAATGTGAAACCAACTAATAAACATTATTAAAGTTTAAGTATTCGGAGAAATTTAAATAATATTTTTGTTTCTGTTTAATAATATAATTTAGACTTTTAATATTTTTTTTAGTTGAGCTGCGAATAAGTGAAAACTGAATTAGAGTACATAAATTTATTTATAATACTTTATTATTGTAGGAGCAGTAAAACGTTCGTTACGTATTCAACAGCGAAATTTTTTATGAAATTACTGTAGGATTTTTAACATTTTAAGCTCCTGACTGAGCACAATAACATAAATAAGATATTCGTTACTTTAACTGAAATGCGCACTCTGGGTCTGTTCATCCTGTTATTCTCCGAGGAATAAATCCAGTAGCAATCAGTAAGAAACGAGATGAGGCTTAATGATACTCCCAGAGGATATAATATTCAATACCAGAAAGAATTCTAGCAGTGAATGCTGAGATGGATCCTTAGCGAGTTTATTTCAGCAATTTTTTTTAGTAACTATAGAAATATATAGTTTCTAATCACCTGATACAGTTCAGGTAATATCACTAGTTAAGGTATTATTTAATTATAAACTCCTACTACAGAATCTATTGGTCTGAAATTGATAATTATGAGACGCTAAAATACTATACGTAAATTATGGACACAAAGAAGTATTTAGAATGAAGACAATTTAATTAACGTTGTTCAAATGCCGTCGCCATATAGAAATTTAACTATACAAAGACAAAGTCATACTTCTCATCCTCAAAGTATGAACGCCTATCATGTCATTTAAAAATGTAAGAACTAAAACTGCCATCAGACATTTTAGTTGCAGCTGCTCGATTCCACCTGAGGTCTTACGAGATCTTCTTATCAACCAGAGCGCCCATTTTAGTTCCCGTTAGACATGAACAGTTCTGTGTGTGTATTAGGATGTTTAATTTTGATCCTTTGAGCTAATTGAGAAATGAAATCGTAGGGTTTATACTGCTGAAGTAAATTATCTATTTATTGAGTATAGTTAAGGAATACTCAGATGTACATACAAATAAATCGCTTAATATGTAAAATACGTATTTAGAATTACGATTTCCTCTCACAAGTTGAAAAGTTTGCGGCCGTTGATCATGTGTCTAAAATTGTACTGCCAAACAATTGAAATAAATATTATGTGTACAATGAAGAATAGCAATAATTAACAAATACACGAATGTGGTGTATAGTTTGGTGGACAAAATAAAAATTCTAAATTAATTTTAGATTTTTATTTTACTTATTTTGTGTACATTTGCAAGTAAAACGATTACGGTGCTGAGGCAACTTGCTATTAAAAATATTTTACGAATAGAAAAGAGTTTTATCTCAATTTAATGAGTTATATTTTATCAAAATTTCTAATGAAATCCTTACATACGTCATACGTTTTTTTTTCGTGTAAGACAATAAGATTAACTGTCTCCATATTTTCGAAATTGTTAATATTTAGAGTTACCTGTTCTTTTTGGTGCACTCCAAATCCAAACTAAACAGTATAAAGTGTCTCACTACTATTGCATTTGATGCATTCACTAATTTTTCTTGCATTATTAAAATAAAAACATTTGTAATTAAAATAAATTACATTTTAAATTTTAACAGTTTTGTAAGTTCGTAGGTGTGAAGGTAAATGCTAATAATACATGAAGTCGTGGAATTAACATAATCATGCAGTCGTCTTTCATATATAAATTAAAAGATCGAGACAGAATTCAATATGGAAAACGGAGTTCGTTAGGTCAACAAAGCGTGTCGCTTTAAACTTTACGGAACCTTTTATCTAAATCCCTAATTACGAAATGAGAACACACAACGAATTCAAATTATATAAGTGTGATTCTGGATATAGGGAATATTACGTAACTCAGCATAATTATTGCAGAAGTCTGTTGAATCACTTTGAATAGGTTTAATTTATAAAACAGCTTAGTTAAACTTTGTCTGCTTCTGAGAAATTACGTATCAAGTAAAAGTTCTATCTGCCACTTCCCCGACGGTTTAAACTTTGTAATGGAGACCAGCAACTCCGAGTCTGTGAGGGGAAATGTATTCCTAACGCCTCTGCTAAGGGCTCTTCATTGCCCCGCCATTTACATATTATGAGAGCTCATTCGATATTTCTCAACTCCACCGCGAAGAAACTGAAGCAATTCAATTTATTTTCAACTCGCATAGCAAGTGCATGTGACACCACGGAAGCGATTCGTAGGAATTAGCACAAATAAACTTCCATAGAATTTACCCCCAGCTGTTTGTCCAAACTTGGGGAAACTGCCTTCAACTTTAAGCGTACATTCAAAAAAAACTTTGGTCCTTAATATTCTCGAAAAAATTATTGGATTCTTTCGGCTACCATTCTTTTCCTTTGTCTGAAATACGTATTTTCATTTTATTTTCGGGAAATGAATTTTATAATTGGAGGGAATAATTATTTACTCAGTTTTAGAGAAGAAACATTTGAAGAACAAATATTAATTAATTATGCCACAAAGTCACCTAAACTGGAAGCAAAAATTACAGAAGCATGAATACCCTCTCACCAAGGCATAAAAGAAAATACAACAGGACACCCAATAAATCCTCCACCAAACTTGACCAATACTTCCCAGGACGTCTGAAAATTAATTAAAAAGACATTGTAAAAACACTGTAACGAAAAATAGAGAAAAATAAAAATTGGATTCATAAAACAATCCACCATACATTTTAACGCAATAACTGCGATTTCATTTCAGATTTGTAGAGAATTAATCGTAATCTCAAGAATTAGGGCCAAATTCTTCATCTTCATCTTTCAGAAAAAATATCCTTACCAATCGGTTATCAGTGCAACGTTCAAATTTCAATACAGCATATACTCAAGGATTGCACAAATTACGAACAGCACAAAAGGAACGCACTGAGAGTAAAATAAATCCGCGAAATAGTGGCTGATCCAAAGTTACAAGAACAAATATGTAATATATGAAAATTACATTATGCAATTTTTGAAAAACACATTGTGATATGTATTTTGGTAACAGTAGTCTAATTTAAAAAATCTATTCAATTGTAAACATGATTGATTTTTTGTAGCTAATCAGTCGCTAGTGACGACAGAAGACCATAAATAGTATTAAAAGATTCTTGAAATTGTAACAAAAACTTTATTCACATTTCCTTACATGTATTTCAATTTTACGATTTTTGTAATGATACCTCACTCTTTACTTTAAACCACATTACTTATCATATATATAATTTTCTGTACCATAATAATATTTCACACATGTAGGAAATCAAATATCGCCAAATTTATAATATATTTATATATAAATAAAATTTAATACTTTGCAATAAAACGAGTTAAATGTCTATAATGTTTGTAAGATACGTAATTTAATTTACTTAACAGTAATGATATAAAGATATACAATTTGTGTATACAGAATAGTTTAGTAAATAGAATTTAAAAGAGTAATTCTTTAATGTCTGGTATGAACCAAAATTTTAATGTAAACCTGGTATAATGTTCCTTACCGTCATATTTATTCAGATACTTTGTGATATATATATATATATATATATATATATATATATATATATAATTAACAATTGGCCTTTTTAATTTAATTTTAATTTAGCGAATTTGATGAATTTACCTCACGTGAAGCGCCATTTAGGTAATAATTAATTAGTTCTCGGAATTCACACGGGTTTTGCATATTTATATTTACACGCAACGTTTCGACGACTGAAAGCACTGTCGTCATCTTCTAGGCGAAGTTATTGAACAACTTCACCGGGAAATACTTCAATCTTCGATAATAATTAAGCAGTAACTCGTTTATTAAATGAAATAATAATCAAAAATTAACAAACAGAATATTTATTTATTTGTGGCAATAAAGATAATTACAACAAAATTTGAGATCTTTCTCTCTCTCAGGGCCTCTACTGGGTTTGATAATGGACACAACAAATTGATTTAAAAAATCTTATTAACAAACAGTTCACATTTTAGCTAAACAATATGTCGATAGAAAGAAATTTGAAAGTAAAGAAATTAACTCTGATTGACAATTAAAAGAGAACGAAATCTGACTTTATCCTTTAATTAAAGTTTACAATTAACCATTAGTTTTGGTTTTGTTACTTACGTAGTGCCCAGCTGGTACCAGCATTATTTTTGGTTTCGGAAGTACACTATTGCAAAATTATACACTGATTCTAAAGATCGACTCACAGATTTTACACTATTGAAGTCAAAATTGATAGGCTCCCAGGATCTCGGATGGTCCTCCTGAATGTCAGCTATCTGATGTCTGCTTGCCTTACCGGAACCCTATGATTCGTAGATTTATTAGTCTTTTACTGAATTGGACTAAATTGCAACGTATCTCCTTTACGATTTATTTTAACTGTTTATTCTTTCGGAGCGAACTAACTTTTCTTTATCTCCTTGCTGTAGACTTAAACTGCTCTTACTTTTCAATTATTTACGCTGCAAAACTTTAACTAGTTATACATTGACGATGTCTAGTCTCTGCTCAAATTATATTTCTTGTTCTTCTCCTCATAATGTCTTTCCGCCATCAGCTCCGCTAACTAACAGTTCTTGTTCTGCTCCTCACGTTGTTTTTCCGCAAACGGACTCCTAGTTCTCTCGAGTTTTAGCGCGTTTTAACAGTTTGACTTTTCAACAAAAACGGTTGAGCTTGCTTTTCCATTGTTTCTTTGTTAGATCAGGCCGCTATAATGGATTTATCAAACAATTCAAATTTTATGTCCAAACAACTAATGGCCTAATTAATTGGCATTACTATATGTATATATATATATATACACCATTGCGGGTAACTATTACTGTTAGAGGCCCGATAAGCGACCCTGAAAGTTTAAATAATTTCAATAATGCTGTAGTATCTATTTAAAAAGTTAAGTATAAAATCTAATTAAATATAAATGGTAATAAATGTTTCTGTAATTAAAATTTAACTGGTTGACAAGTATTTAATTTTTCAATAATTTTATTTTTAACTTTAATGCATATATTGTAATATATATATATGACATTAATGAATATGAGAATTTGGTAGACTGAGGGTGCTAATATGACTAAAAACGTGTGTTTTCTCTACCTGAGAAATAAACTAAACATTTTTTGACATTATTAATTTCCTAAATGTCATAAACATAAAATTTCCTTAGTAATGTGATTACATTACTGGCCCAACTTAATTAAATATCTATCAATATTTTAAGATGTTATAAAAAGCAGCATCGCTTTTGATTTTGGATAATATTCAGTCTTTTTAAATTTTTTGTTTGAAATAGAACATGCTGAAAAATTATCTATAATTGATTTACTCATAGGATTGAAAGAATTCAGCAAAAGTTACTGAATAATTTTTTAATATTATTGTGTCAACAAGAAATACATTTCCTGATTGGATATAGTTTATTTTTCAATTCCATTAATGATTCTTAATAATAATAATAATTTCTACGACGACCAGGGTGATATAAATTGTTTTCCTGTAGTACAACCACTCGTGAATAAACTGGATGATTTTTTTGCGTTCAAATTTACGTGTTCATATTTTAAGAACGGTAAATAAATTAAACTATAACCCTTATACATTTATCATTAAATTTGCAAATTAGTCAGTAACGTTCTACTTAATCATCAATATTCTGTTAGCAATAGACTTAATTTAGGTAAATTACGGATATATTTAAATAAAAGAAACTGTATTTATTACTTACAAGAATATACGATATCATAAATAGAAGATAACTATTAATTCGATTATTTTATAGATTGTTCGAAAACAGATATCCAGGGAGATTTATCGTCATGGGACAAACTTTGAGCAGTAGTACAGCTCACTAAAAAATATATATTTTTTGTATAGAAATGTATGGTCGGACGTGACGCGTTGAGGCACGAACCCAAATAAAATGAGACATGAAAAGAATTGTACGGTCGTGAGCGAGTTTCTTGAGACGGAGTCGTGATAGAGTTGCTTGATTTGGCTCGTGAGCGAGTATCTAGAGTTGAAAAACTCTTGCAGAGTGAGTTACAAGTTCAGTCGTTAAATTGAAGAAATTTTTGACTCTTATTCTGAATCGGAAAAGTTATGTGTGACACTCTCCAAGAATTATTAAACAATAACACTCATAATAAATTTTGAAGTGATAGCTTCGAACCTTTAACAGGCAGTATGGTAAAGTATTAATTATTGATAAAATAATCAAGACGGAAACTTAGTTTCGATTTATTAAAACTATAGTTTTATTATCAGAATTTTTTGTCGTTTCGATGGAGATAGTTTTGTTCAACCTCTTGAATAATTTATGTTCTCAAATCACCAATGATTCTTCATATTAATTTTCATAATCTTGTAAATTAAAGCTGTTAAATTTTATCCAGATACATATGTTACAGTGTAGATAATACTGCAAATTATTCCATGTATTACTTGCGTTGATTGTTTTGTTTTCAATACATATAGGAAGGTCAGCCAGGACAACGTCAATGCCCTAACCCAGGGAGGATTAACCCTTGTCCTCAAGGACTGTAAAGCTGTGTGGCCACCAATCTATATTTAGAAGGAACTGCTGGTTTTCCCGTATGAACAATTGGAGAATTTAATCACAGAGGCAGATCCCGACGGAAAAAAGACTCACTTCCCAAATGCTTGATCCAAATAGCAGTATTAACTTTGTAAAATAGTTGTAGAAATATATTTAAATAATTTTTTATAAATAAATTGCTTAATAATTATTCCATATTTTGTTTCTTAATTTTTGTGTGTATTCGACTCATCTCCCCTTACTTACTCAAGTTTTTAATGTTCATCCTTGAGAGTAGAATTGGATGGTAGACTTAGAGTCGTTTAAAAGAATCGAGTCGTAGCAATGAGTGAATCGATCTGCACATCGCTACAACAATTGCTCAAAATATCGACCATCCGTTATCCGCACCGTACATGCATATCTGCCTTTTCACTATTCGTAAAATCTCGCATCACGGCCGAAAACACAGTTGCAAATAACGGTTTTTCGCAGATGCATCAGATCACGGATGGCCAAGCACACTACTTCTCAGTGTGCATTGCTGATGGTGGTCACAATTTTGGGCATTTATAGGAAACATTGCTGAAAAGAATCATTTTCGATTATGCTGTAAATAAACAATGTTTCTCTTTTCATGTCTCAATTTTTGGGTTCGTGCCTCAATGCGTCACGTCGGACCATACATCCCCATACAAATAATGTATGTTTTAGTAAGATGTACTACCCCTCAAAGTCTGACCGTAGAAGCGCATTGTATTGCAAAAGTTAACCACAAAATTGCTATGGGAACACCAAAATTAAACTATGGAAGAACACACTAATATATATATATATATATATATATATATATATATATATATATAACTTAGTTCTCAGGAAATGATTATCATACACGTTTCTGATATATCGCAGGCCAATAAAGCACCTCCATTTTTGCACTGCAAATGAAAAATATTTTTCACGAGGAAAAATATTTGCTACTGCGTATGTATTGGTTAACAGCAGTTTGCTCAACTATGATCTGATGCTTGGTGTAAGTACAACAGTAAGTCATTGAAAGACATTTAGAATTTCTGTATGAATTAAAAATGAGTAATTGAAAGTGTTGGTTTAGGATCAGATGAATTGAGTCCCCTATCTGGAAAATAATCGTCGTATGATTAATACTATTCATGAAACCAATCCTGGATTCTTGCTCCACATGTTGGTTTCCAAGTCCTGATGGAAATGGGAAGCCATATTTTACGGCGCAGCTTCCAAGCCGAGCAACAGTTAACTGCGTTGGATGGACAATAGTCCCCATATACATCAGCGTAATAGAAACCATTTCTCTCTCCACAGTCGTCTAAGAGCCCGGAGATAAGGCCCATACCAAGTGAGTTGCATTACAACCGTGATGTGCCGACGAAGAGAAATCCCAGGTTGGAAACTTGTTTTAATTCTTCTATTCTTTAGTACACTCGCAAAATATGTAAAAACAGCAACCGTATAACCATAGACCTGGAGATAAGCTGCGAAGGTGGCCTTTATTTTTATTAGATTTCGATTATTTCGTTTCATTTGTTGAATGGTTGTATAATTAGACTCTCATAATTTTATAAATAATGAATTTTAATTTATTATTAATTTGATGTGATATAAATTTATTTGAAGTTGATAACAAAATTATTTTGATTCATAATTATACCAAAATATTATAAATTTCATCCGCACATATACCAAATGCGCACAGTTCAATTCTAAAATCTCACGGAGGAATGCCAACAAACTGTAATTATTGTAATTAAATGACAATTTGTATATTTTTTCAATCAAATGTAATGAAAGATAACCGCTGGATTTGCTTACGTAACCAGAAGGTGTTCTTTATGCTACGGAAAAACCTCCATCGTCCAACCAGTTATAGCCTCCGACTTCCTCGCTGTCCTCGTAACAAATCTATTGGGACGAACATAGCAGCATCGTTTATTTACGTACCTTCCCCAACTCGTATCTCGGTCCGTCCCGTTCGTTTTTACGAACCAAGGCCCTTGTTGTCCACTATACAACTCCTTAATGACTTCTCCACATCTAGGCTGACCATTCACCCGCTGCGTTGTCAAGACAAAAAACTGTCCCTCTCGTTTCCCGGATTAGAGCATTTTTTTAAGCGGGTAGATTATTTTCCATTGGTGCGCACTTTGTATCTACTGGTCTTCAGTCAAATTGTATGAAATTGTATTCACCAAAAATTGTAAATGAAATACAAGATCACACCACACATTGTTGTAGTAGTAGCACAACACAAGTCAATTTACAATTAAAACACTCACCGAAATTAATTAATTTAGATACATATATATATATATTGTAATGATTAGACTTTATTACCATATATAAAAAACTTTATTACATAAAAATACATAAAAAAATTGATTGGGCGCCAGCAGATATATATATAGTCTGTAAAAAAATAACAATAATTAGCTCCGGCTTGGTTAATGAAATCCTCCTTCTCTACAAGATAATGTGAGCGGCTCGGTGGAAATTCATAAACAGAGCTTAGTTCCGTACTGTGTAAAAAAAAATCTTTAACGTCTGAAGGCACTTTACATTAATGGTGACCTTTATTTTATTTCGTAGCATCAGCCGACTTGCAGCGGATCACTGGTATTGTAGCACCCCCGATCTCCTTCTTCGGCCTCAACGCGATGGATGTCCACACTCCAAAACTTTTGTTCGTTACAAATTTTGCACCCTCTCGCCTCTCTCACTTCAGTTTCAGTCCTCTGGTCAGTCTCCCGGGTGCGGAGTATATACCCTTACTCCGCCCACCCCCCCAACGATGCAAAAAAATAACGCGTACCCTCGGCTTCTCCGGCACACGTGCACTTTTAATTAATTCCACCGAGACCCTCTCAGGCCCGCGGACAAAGGGCGGCACTTTACCGATGTTATTCACTACAATATATATATATATATATATATATATATATATATATATATATATATATATATATTGTAATAAACAAGCGTCTAAATAAAATAAAAGATTTTTACAGGAAACAATTAAACAAAATTTATTAATGAAGTTATATACAATATAAAATTGCACAATAATATTTAGAATCTCAGGGTCTTTACTGGGTTTGATAAATGGGTGAATTGAATTTACGATAATTTATAATTACATTTAGCCTTTACTGAAGTTAATTCGTCTAAACCTCGACGAATTTTGTTGCGGATGACAATAAGATTACAGATTGAATTTAAATTAACTAACAAACAATTAAAGAAATGAATAATTAAAGAAAAGAAATAATTGAAGAACGATCTGACGTATCATAAAGAAATGGTTTACAAATAAATTTTAGAGTTTTTTTACTTACGGCCGACCAGGTCTCAATTTTGGGGTTTTCTGTGCACACGGTTTTGGGGATATCACTGAATTTAAATTGGTTACAAAACACTGTCGAAACTTTAGGTTCTCTCAGCTGGAAACGGCTACTCCTTCCGAATTAATGGTCAGTCAGATTATTACCAACTTTGGTTCGAAGACATTGGTGACGGTCTCTTTACTTATTGAGTTTTTACTGCGGCATGACTTATTAGGTTACTGTTTGTAACTTGATTCTGGCTGGATATCTGCCTGCATATATGTATGCCGTCCAACCAACTAAACTGTTTCGCTTCTCCCCGTTGACTGCTGTTCGTCTCGTAGAATTTTGAATGCGTACGTCTTAACAATGTACTCTTTGTGTCTCGCCGCCCGCTTTGTCGCGGTGTATGCTTTATATACTCTAATAATGAGTCCTTTACTTTGCAATTATAACAATGGATTAATTACTAATTACTACAATATATATATATATATATATATATATATATATATATATATGCATATATTTCTTTTAGAACTGGGATAACTCTGTTGATTAACTAGTCAATTTCGAAAATATTAGTAGAGATGGTCAGTGCGCAATATCAGTAATTTCATACAATTACATTCATTTTTCCTTTGGTAATCGTACCTAGTTTCTAGCCAAAAAAAGAGCAAATGTGAGAAGCTCTGATTTTTTGTTTCAATTTGAAGAATCGGCCGCCAAATCGACTTAAATGATTGTGGAGGCCTATGCCGAATGGCTTTATAGGAAACTAAGTTCTGAGATTGGTTTCGTCGGTTCAACGACAACAATGTTGAACTGAGCTACAAGATGCTAGAAGATTGGCCCAGGAATGTTGAGGACCATCAATTGCAGTTTTATTTTGGATGAGTGCGATACCCAATCGCAAAAAAAAAAGCTTCACTGCAATTGCGTGTTACTCAGTCAGCCATTTTAATGCATTTACGTGCCGTGGGAAATGTTAAAGGCTCGGAAAATGAGTGCCGCATGAATTTAACGATAGGCTAATGGAGCGACGCCGTAACACATGCTAAATCCTGCTTGCCAGACAAAAAAGAACATCGTTCATGCATCGGATTGAGATTGGCGATGAAAAGTGGATATATTTAGAGAAATCGTGGGATGATCCCTGCGAATCATCAACATCGTCCGAAAGGCCAAGTCGCTTCGTAAGGAAGACAATGCTGTGCCTTTGATGGGATCAGTAGGATATCATCCAATATGAAATGTTGAACCCTGGTGAAACTGCCAATGCCCGCTGCTACCACAAACAACTGATCAAATTGCGCTGTGCTATGAGTAATAAAAGACCGAATTATCAGCAAAGACATGACAAGCTAATTTTCCACCACGACAACGCACCATCGTACCCGTCAACAATGGTCCGAGACCATTTAGAAGAAACTCAACTGGGAGGTGCTACCCCATGCCGCTTATTCACCAGAGCTGGCCCCTTCCGACTACCACCTATTTTCGTCGATGAGTCAGCACTTCAAGTCTTACGAAAATTTCCGAAAAAGGGTTGATAAATGGTTTGCCTCGCAAGAGAAGAAATTGTTTTGGCGTGGTATCTACAAATTTCCGGAGTGATGCGAAAAATGAGGAGCTAGTGAGGGCCGGTATTTTTAATAATATTTTTAATTTCTGCAAACTGCAGATTTTACCTAAAAATTTGGTATATATATATATATATATATATATATATATATATATATATATATATAGCAAGCAGTATTTAGAGTCACAGACTGCGTGCTACCTACCGCACTTGTAACCGATTTTTTAAATTTGATTTATTAATTTTTTTCTGAAATTGGCATAATTGCTTATTTGTCAATGCCATAACAGTAAATGGTTTATTGATCGTCGAAAGTATTGTAACATAAATCTTAAAAAAGAAATAATTAATTTCTGTAAAAAATCTTAGTTATTAATCGTATATAATTGTTTATTTTTTAATTATTATTTTTTGGATGTATATTGAATTTACTTCTATGATAATTCTGTAAATATTATACGCTACGTTTACAAAAGTGATGCCGCGATAATATAATCTTTGACACCGAATCACGTTTCTTACTGGCTTGTTAATATATTAATGTTCCTTAATTACTATAAGCTACCCAAATTCCTGGAAGGATTACGAGAAGAAGGTATGAAGATTTATAGTCAATCTGAAGAATCCTACAAAGTATATAGCTTCTATAATTGATATTTTATCTGACAATAAAGAAAATGAGTATATTAGGCAATATGTCAGAACATGTAAATTTGAAAATATACAAAATTAGAAAAGCACTGCGTTTTGTCCCTAATTTGAGACTCCATCAGATGATAATAACATTAATCAGAAAAGTGAATAAAAATAACCTAATACCGTATATATGTTAAATTTATCTTAAATGAGAAACTTTTATTTCTATGACAAATGTCTCATATTTTCTGATTAATCTTAAATATCACCTGATAAAGTCGCAAATTAAGTACGAAAACTTGTGTTAATATTTTGTATGAATATTTTCAGTGTTAACATAAAGAGTTGGTTAAATTTACATGTTTTTACATGGAATCTTGAATTCCTTACGAATTTTTTAAGCGTTCCAGTATTGTATGTGAATAAATTAGCGCAGAAGTTTAAAAACAGTATCTCAATAGTATTAGACGCCTGTTTACTTAAGGGAAAATATATTCCTTCTCTTCTGATTACCGTTTAACTTTTTGCTGACGCTAAATTCAATAATATTTCTGTAAACATACGATGTAACGAATATGTTTTTAATAATTTTAATATAGCTCTCACAATATCACGAAATTAATTACTTTGTATTACGAATATAGTTGAAATGAAGACCAGAAAATATTTATTACCATCAAACGGCAACATTTTTTGTGAAATTTTAACGTAACAGGCATTCAAAGTGAGCGACAAGTGTCTCTGAAATACAATTTCGCCGGAGGGATACGACTGTGTCGGACTAGGTTTGAACAGCTGTGTTAAAGTGAAGATCCAAGATAAATACTGAATGTTTAGTACTAAGTGGAACAAAAAACTATCAATAAAAAGTTCGTCATGCTGTGGGGTTGGAACATCGCTAGAAATAATAATGAGTCGGAAACCGCGCCAACTCAATTAAAAGCGAGACTTATCTACGGCGTACTGAGTTTGGAGCCGCCAAAGTGCCACGGGCGAGCTTCAATTTGCATGATAACGCCCCCGTGATGTACACTGAAACGGGTTCATTAAAACAGACTCCCGAAAGAATTCTTTCGACTCAAACTTGCTATGTGCTGAAATATTCCACTTTTGTATTTGTGTGACTATGACAGGACGCCGTTAGTAATTCAGAAGTTAGACATTTGTAAATTAAAGAAGCTTTGCTGGAGATCATCAGGGCCGCGGAGCTTTATATTCATGTTATGCGAGCAGCTAATAAAAAAATTCTTTGAAGGAAAATTGTTTCGGCTTTATGACTAGTTTTCTGAGGCGTTGGGAATAGGATACAGAGGAAGCTTATGAAAAAAAGAACGTGTAAGATTAATGATGACATAGGAATATATTATTCGAGAATTGATAGAGGTGGTGACACAAATGCAACAGTTAGAAAATTTGAAGAAGTCCCAACATAAAATTATTGAACTTCAGATCAGAGGCAACGTTTTGGCATTCTTTGAATCATACTTCAACAGTCGGAAACAGAAGGTGGCCTTAAAAAACAAAGCTGGAGAGGTGCACTTGTCAGAATGGGAAGGCATTTCTTGTGGTGTGCCTCAGGGCTCAATATTAGGTCCACTGCTTTTTCTTTTGTATATTAATGATCTTCCAGAATATATGGAATCTATAAAATCTGTCTTATTCGCAGATGACACTAATTTGTTAATTACGGACATTGATTTAAATAATCTCAATGCGAAGATTGAGACTGCATCTAGAAACCTAAATACTCGGTTCGCCGCCAATAAATTAACGCTCAATGTACAGAAAACTAAGTTAGTTCGTTTTACAACTGAAACCAACAACATCGTAACGGATAAGTTCTCAGATCATGCGACTTTGCTCGGCTTGCAGGTCGACAGTAAATAAAAATGGAACTTGCACATTGATCGCCTTGTTCACAAACTTAGTTCTGTTTGTTACTCATTGGGACTATTGATGCAACAAGTTGATACTAAAACTGCTTCACTAGTCTATTTTGCCTACTTTCATTCAGATTTGTGTTACGGTATTGCCAGCTGGGACAATTGTTCTCGTAATGTGGATGTTTTCAAACTGCAAAAACGAGCCATTAGAGTTATATCAGGTTCAGATGCTAGAGAAAGCTGCAGACCGCTGTTCAACAGACTTCATATTCTGACTCTACCTAGCGCTTAGATATTAGAAGTACTAGAATTTGGTAAACGCAACATGAACCTTTTTGCAAGTAACGGGGACAATCATGGAGGAACCGTTCAGTTCTCAGCCTCAGTCTCTACGAGTCTAGCGTTCATTATTCCGGTATCGCACTATTTAACAGCCTTCCTGAACATGTAAAGAACATCAACAACTACAACTCATTCGTCAAGGAGTGTAAAACTTTTCTTGTAAAGGGAACTTATTACTCCGTACACGAATTTTTGAATCGGTCTCCCATTAGTTGAACTGCCTTGCCCACAAAATTGCTGAATATGTTATAAATATGTAAATAGTTTGTCCAGTTTTCCCCTTTTGGTTCTGTTTTTCCTGCCTCTGTTTTCTGTTTTAATAAATATCCATGACGACATCCCTTCGTACCTAGCCACAGGAGATGAATACCAGGAAGTGATTAGTGTCGTGTGCGTGTTTCCTAAAGATAGTGTGTATGATTGTAGTGACTAGACAAATGTGAACAGATATGACTTTTTTTTGTGTGTGTATGTAACCTATTAATATTAATTCTGTTTATATGTAATTTATCTACTGTACATTTGTGACGAATCCTATTTCCTCTTAAGAGGGCTAATGGTGAATAAATATATCTATCTAATTGAACCTTTTGGAAAAAGTATCCCAACTCTCCTTCACTAATCCATCTAACTCTTATCAGCCGTATGATGGAACAACTCCTGGTACATAATGCATAGTATTACCAGGGTCACCCCAGAAGTCATACACACTATTTTATTTAAATTTATTTTTCATTCAACATCTTTCCAATTTATGGTGTTCATAGGTACATCCTTCGCGCTCGTGTTCAAACTTATTTCAAACCCGTTCCCGAGAGTGGGGCTGTCATAGCGTATTTTCAAGATGAACTTGTCGAAAGCAACGTGATGTTATAGAATTCCTGTGCTGTGAGAAGGAGATAGTGGAAAACATTCACAATAGTTTGAAAAAAGTGTATGGAGATGCTGCTGTCGATCGCAGAACAATTAGTCGGTGGGCAAGCAGGTACGTGGTGAAAGAAGGCACGCCAATACTAGGGATACTCCTTGTATCGGCAGACCCCACACTGCACTAGCTCCTGACAATGTGCAGAGAGTTAACGACATGGCTGGCAGAGATGGAGATTATGTGGAAGAAAGAAATTTTATTCCTAAGGTAAGGTATCTATACACTGTAAAAACAAGAAAGCTGTAGGATGAAAATGTAACTCTCAAATATATGTTGTGTATTACTTTTGGAGTGACTTTCGCATAAATCTGCAGACAATGAATACCGAAGAGTTTAAAAAATAAAAGTAAGATACAAAGTAAAATTTAGTAACTGTTATGTAAGTAATTTTTGAGATTGCTTACGAAGGTCATAAAATTTTTTATGTAATTATTGAAAGAGACCTTTGTTTTTCCTTCAAAAGATTTGATTCAAAGTTTATTGCACGAAAATTTTTCTAAATTGTATTACACGGAAACGTTGGGTCAATGAAATTAACTTCAATTTGGCATTTTCCATTATAATAACTTCTATAATCTTTTTTTTAGTAAGAGGGTACCGGAGGGACATCCACGAAGTGACAACTCCCCTTTAATAACATGGGAAGATACTTGAAATGGGGTATGTGTAAGGCAAAACATGGTATACTAGGGTTGACTAGTCTCCGGGCTGTATTTTAAGGATCCTACCCGACATCAGCCTAAAAGTGTTGCATAAAGCAGGTCGGGAATTTGGGACTTGTCCCACGCTCTTCCGGTGATGGGAAAGGAATTTGCTGTTTGGACGCAGCATTTCCACCTCCCACCAGTTAAGGAGGCAGTTGGAAGACTGTTACAAGTGGAAGAGAAGACAACTCTTGCCGTATGCACAAACTCTGCGACACTGGAATATAATTTTTTGATGGTAATAGACTACATCCCACCAAAGTTTTAACTGATAGGAATGATCGTTACTACTAATAAGTCTCTCATGCATGCAGACGTGTAGCTTGTTGAGCAGGTGAACACGATAAAGTAAGAAGTATTTGATTATAAACAAACAGCATTATTTCCGGAGTGCTATATGAATATATGACAATGGAAATCGAAGAAACTCAGGACAGGGATATGTTTCCGAGCCCGGTTTCAGGTGCCAGTATTAATTTCCTGTAGCCTTAAAATTGAGGTGAATGTTTCAATACTACTGGGATGACAGCCTGTTCCCCTTTAACTGCTGGTCCACTGTATTCGGCGAGGAACAATGTTTGCTTACGAGTAGTGGCTTAGGGACCAGCGTGTTCTGCACTAATTACTAGTGAGTCAGTCGCATTAAATCCGACCCTGGAGGCTAAAGACAAAGTCCAGCAGCGACTCCGACGACTCCACGTGGAAGCTATAATTCTGGTCTTAATTAAGTTCGTTCCTGGACCAAGTGTGTGCACACGTTTTAACGCGGTGTTCGTGTTTTATGAGTGTAGTAAACCGACGCCACGCGGCTCTAGGAATGCGTCTTCCAAGTTCATTCATTGCGGCAGAATATTTCAATAAAACGGCACAGCATATAATACCAGGAAGCAATTCAACTTACCGGGAAAACTCGTTATAGTTATATTCGCAAAGTTATAGTAGAAAACATTAAACATGAATAATAAGAAACATGACCGCTTTCGAATTTTTTTTTCAGAAAACTATTAATAAACTGCAATTATTTATTCATATTAATGTGTGCATTCTGGATAATTGTTTTTTGAAAATAACCTTATTCAGGTGTGCCATATCAAGTTTTAAACAAACAGATATTTGACGGCCATTAAGATTTTTTATGTTTTCTGAATTTGAAGAATTAACCGGAGTTTTGAAATATGGTTTTCAGTTTAGTGAAAACTCGCTGAATATTTTCCGGGAATAGCAGCTGCTTCGTCTCTGATATTATTTTTAATTGAATGGTAGTGGCTGGTTTGTTTCTAAAACCAGAGTTTTGAAGAATCCTCTGAGAAAAAAGTCAGGAGGAGTCAAGTTAGCACTCCTGGGAGGCCCTCTTCGCCAAGGGAGATTTCTTGCAAACATTTTGTTTACGACAGCAAAAGATTTATTAGACCCGTGCTATGTTCCGCCATCATATTCCAATCGGGTTCTGCTGTCGTATCAAAATCGGGCAGTTTCGTGAATGAAATATCATGTAACATTGTTGTGTACCGGTAGGAATTTACGGTTACAGTCTCGTCACGCTTGATGTCAAAGAAATATGGGCTGAAATAGCGGTTCATAAGTTACTGTAACTTTTGGAGCTGGTGTATGTTTTATTTACGCTCTAACAGGGCTCAGTACCGAAAATGTTGGTCATTGATGTGCCGTTTTCAAGGAAATATTACAGTTACCAAAACATAGTTTTGGCATAGTTTTGGCATAGCCTTAGCATAGTTTCGATAATACAGATAATTTGGTTTCAATTTCATCAGATAATGAAACCCATAATAGTGGAATTTGTTAATATTAAAAAATACACCACAAATATGTCATTATACGAGGGTGAATCAAATATAAACGAGACTTTTGGACCTGCGCGCGCAATAGTGATGGAAGAACGTTCCGCTGTTATTGGCTGTTAGGTTGGTTTGTCAGGAGTGCGGGAAGCACGTGACTCATCATCATAGACTCGCTCACTATCCATCGTTACGATGTCCGAGCAGGAGGTACCTCCCTCTATTGCGCAACGTATTGTTATCAAGTTTTTAGCTGCAGAAGGTGTAAAACCGGTCGAAATCTTGAGAAGATTGACTGCACAGTTCGGGAAAGAGACGCTGTCGCGAGCTAGAGTGTTTGCTTGGCATAAACAGTTCGTGGAGGGCCGTGAACGTGTTCAAAATGAGAGCCATGACCGCAGACCCCGCACCAGCATTACAGCTGGCAACATCGACAGTGTTCGTCAACTTGTTGAAGGTGATAGGCGTCTAACAACTTCGGATATTGCAATTGAGGTTGGAATAAGTTATGGGAGCACTTACACTATACTCTCAGAGGAGCTAGGGTATCGCAAGGTGTGTGCCAGGTGGGTTCCTCGCCTTCTCACAGTTGACCAGAAACTGAATCGTTTTCAAGTGTGTGAGCGTCTTCTTGCACGATTTCGGGAAGAAGGAGACCCATTTCTTTCTCACATTGTCAGCTGTGATGAAACGTGGGTGCATCACTACACCCCTGAGTCGAAACAAGCGAGTATGGAGTGGAGGAAGAAAGGAGAAACCGGACCAGTGAAAGCCAAGCTGGCAAGGTTTTGTCTACCGTTTTTTTGACCAGCGTGGCCTGCTGCACCTTGATTTATTGCTTGAGCGCAGAACAATTAATGCGGCATACTACTGCCAAATTTTGACTGAGGTCAGACTTGCATATCGCCGCAAAAGACGAGACCTTCCGATGAGAAAAGTGATTCTCCTCCATGACAATTCTCGCCCCCATACAGCAGCCCTGACCGTACAAAAATTGGAGCAACTGGGTTGGGAGACACTGGAACACCCTCCATACAGTCCAGACCTGTCTCCCTGCGACTTCCATGTCTTTGGTCCTCTCAAGGAAGCTTTGGGAGGGCAAAAATTCCACAGCGATAATGAGGTTGAAGCATATGTGCGCAATTGGCTACAAACACGACCTGACTCTTTTTACGTGGAAGGAATTAAAAAATTACCTATTCGCTGGGAAAAATGTGTTTATAAATCAGGAGATTATGTAGAAAAATAAACTATGATTGTTTGTGCGTTTAAAATCAAAATAAATATTTAAAAAATAAGTCTTGTTTATATTTGATTCACCCTCGTATTACAGTCTCAGTTGATCCCTTGTGCGTTGATATTCCAGGATCCCGTCGTACAGAAGCTGCAACTTCACTAACTGCTTCCTCGGTCCTTGTTGATCTTTTACGCCCTGTCGGATTCTTACTGATGGTGGGACATGCAGCGACATTTTTTTTTACCTACCACTTAATCACCCCCCATTCTACATAACACAGTGTTAGGACGTGCAACCAGAACTCGGCGAGAGAAATGAGAGCCCTAACAACGTACAACGTAACTTCTGATATCTCCTCCAAGTGTCTACTTATACTGCAATGTTTACAAGCAATGAAGATTTTAAAACCATTAATATTATGACTGGAATAGTATAAGTCAGAAATATAAAGTCTCTGTCCCTTTTACGATGATCAATGGCACAAAAATAAAACTTACATGAAATGTGTACTGATTAAAATAAAATTAATCTTACAATTCTTAGCATATTGTAAATTCATAATGTGAAGTCATAAAATTATTTTTATTATAAAGTCTTGAATGATTTCCTATATACTCCAACTTTCTTGCTCATCAGCTCCAAAAATAGTTCGTATCCTTTCCGTCAGTGACAGATCGAGTGGCTCTGGTCAGCAGAGGGATATGAATATAAAAATTATCTTCAAAGCCAAATTTTTCTATTGAGTCATTTATGATTGATATTTTTGGCAGTTCCTCTGTCAAGAGCTGAATTCATTAATAGCCGCGTCTAAGCATTCGTAGGTAATAAACCTTTTCGACGTCCTAAGAAAAACTGTACTTGTTGTTCAGACCTTAACACGCACGTTTCTCGCACCATGTTAGCCTCTTGGCAACGTCTCAAAATCCGTAGCCACCTCTTATTTTTATCGTCGTTTCATTTTACGACGTATATAAAAACGCACTATACTTGATCAACGTACCTCTTCATATTAATGTTTATCTGTGAATGCTATTATTATTATTCTACTTATTGTTTTCTGTCAACCATTCTATCATCGTGTAGTTTGTAACGTTAATACAGATATAAAATAAAGAGTTTAAGACTAACTGTATAAGAAAATCATTCTCAAGATATGCTTTTATCTAAGAACAGTTCGAATGCTTATATCAAAAAGTTCATGAATGGGTTGTTATGGATTATTATCCTATAAATTTTACTTTTTTGTAAAAATATTTAAAGGTCAACTAAATTAAAAAATTACTTCTCTTCTCGTTATTTGACGTTATAATGAGCATTACTAATTAACTATCAAAAATTTAAGCAAACCTAGTCAATTTCGTCTCGTTGTGAGGTAGAAAGCCAATTCTTGCTGCAAAAAAGTTTTTTCCCAATCAAGTGTTTTATACAAGTGTGGGAACGACGTTAAAAATTTTAGGTACACGAAAAAAATGTTCATTAAACAATTTTGTACGATATTTTTCTCAAATATAAAAGTTTATTGAGTATTGTTGAATAGGCATAAGAAGACTTTGGAAGGATTTTTATCATACGTAGCCTTATGACACTTGATCAAATAAATTAATTTATTTTAAACAAAGAAAAATAACTTATTTCAAGAATATATATTTTTTAAACTTCTAAAATATAATTTATATAAATATTCTTCTCAACAGGACTGTTATATGTGCGTATCTGTAATTTAAATTTTAAAAATATAGTATATCACCTGTCAGTTTATTTGACTATTTTTTTAAAGCTCGTTACAATTCAATATTTGATATGGCCGTCTATTTCTAATATACAATTACTTAGCTAGTAGTAGCCTATCGAATCTAAAAAATTTCACATTCTGCAGTAATATTTAATATTTTCAATTGCATTTTATTATATTTCAATCGAAAAGACTCATAAAATAATTATTTCATAGAAAATAATAATTTTGCTTATTTCTGGATGAGCAACGTTAACATAATAAAGTATTCCATATAAATAATATTGTGACTGTTAAAATTTCACTCCAAACAATTTGTCAAAGTTTTGATTATTTTAGGCCTCATGATGGTCATCCGAACGGTGGCTTCTCCCTTTTAATAACATAGAATTGAAAAGAGAAGATGCATGAGGGTATAGCAAGGTAGTTACGTAGTTAACTAGGGGCCCTACGGTGTTGTTTAGGGGATTTCACCTATGTGATTCACGACAAATCCTAGAAAATCTGAATCAGGAATTTCTGGCTCTTGGTATTTGTCCCATGCCCTTCCGATGACTGGAGGGCGGCTTGTTCGACAAATTTAGGAGGCAGCTGGCCGACTGTTCTGTTACGAACAGTGGACAACTGTTACCATATGCCGAAGGTCTGCGACCCCGGAGCATATATCTTAAAAAACTGACGGCTTGTGGGAACATCAGTTTAAAAGCAGAGAAAGAAGGCATTGCCGAAAGTAATCCATCCGTTTCTCCTGGAAGGTTATTAATGATTTGTTTGTATTAATAATTTCTAAATATTACATTTTCTTAGTCCCTTTTGAGTTTTACCTTATTAACATAGTAACTCTGTCGAATCCAAATAATTATTTTTGGTCCTAGGCATTTGAACAGCATGTTTTGAATCACGAGTAATGTAAATATTCCTAATCAAATTATAGTTCGCACCTCCAATCAAATTTCAGTAATAGTTTATATATCAATGTATATTCAACGTCGGTATTTTTTCTTCTTACTTATCATTCCTGAAATCGGTTTTAAGGAAAGTTCTGTACAGAGAACCTTCCTCCTATTCCTAGGGAAATATTACTGGCGATGGATTCCCGTACCTTCCGCCGTTACAGAAATGAGAGCGATTAACTCCATTGTAGTATCTACAGTGTGTTTGGTGATTATGCAGAATACATGATAGACACACAAGCAAAATTCCATGCCGTCGGCTGGATTTGAACCCGGGACTTCTGTGATGCGAGGAAAAGACGCCGACCACTACACCAGACCAGGTCAGCCAACTTCTGAACGATTTTTTTTTTAAATAGTTGACCTAGATTACAGACTAGAATTGATGATAATATTTTTGAAACTGCAGTGTCTCAGTTTTTATTTTCCTGTAGGTCTTTGTCAAACACATGATATAAAAAAATATATTAGAACCAAAAATATATATTCTTTCTATCCTCATCTTATTTATATCAGGTGTCTAACTAAGACAACCAGGCAGGTTAACACTGAAACACTCAAATTTCAAAAATATTATCGGTAGTTGTAGTCAGTCACCTAAGTAGATTTTTAAAATTATTTTTTTATTTTTACTGTGATACTGATGGTTATATCTAGGCAATTTGCTAGACGTCTTACCGTTCACGAACTCCTGTGAGTTATCTTGATCCTTATTACTGCCGTTTCTCCTGTGGACATAGCTGTATAATGGTCGTTTATGTGTTTTTTCTTTTACAGTTAGAAGAATCAGTAATAAAATGACGTAGGTGTATTTGAGGATTGAGTACGGTCAAATCGAATACTTCTTCAATGTAGCGACCTAGCTTTCATTAATTTATATTCTAATTTCCAAATGGTTAACAGATTATGGAGAAAATAGGATTCTCGTTTTGTAAACCACTTCGTTGTCAACTCAACTTGACTCATATGCTTAGTAGTAATTATTAATAGACTTCAGCACTATAATTTACTTGCCAACGTTTATCTGGAGGGAAATTAGTAGCACTTTATTTTTCTTTGTTTCTCATTTACAGACGTGGAAGGATTGTGCGTGTTATGCTTCCATTGCCTAGGTTGCTCATATTGTAAACGGGATGCCCTCATTACTCTTGATAAAGATCAGGGAAGTTTAATTTAAGAGAGGCTTATCAAACTCTCTAATGTTTACGGGGTAAGCGAGAAGTTAAAATAATTTTTGTTTGAGTGGTAAAAAAAACCCAAGGAGATACGTAAAGCGAAAATTGTTTAAAATTTCTGTTTTCCTTCAAAGATAGAGGAAGGTCAGGCATGAGAGTTGTAGCACTTAGTCAAGAATATTCTTCCGTAATTTAACCCGAGAGAAACAGCTGTCTCTACTTTAATTTTTTAGTACTGATGTGCAAAATTCTCCTAGTATAAGGTGGGAGTCAGATGGACGGGTAATAAAATTATTTTAATTAAAATTAATTCCCTAAAAATTTGGGAATACATGCATTTTTGTTTTTGTCAATTAGTAAATTAAAATGAGTAAATAACGCTGGAGCAGCTTTGATTAAAATTATACGTGAAATCTCTTTAAATTTTCGCTCAAGACTTGGAGACTCAGAGCAGGTAAGTGAAAACTTCGTACGGGCGTTTTGTGTTGAATGCACATGAGAGACTCAGGGAAGAGCAGATAGGCGTCAAGAGGGTTTGCTTCCAGGGCCATTTCCTAGAGTGAATTGTAGCTTGCCACTGCCAACGGCCCGCACATATTTGCTCTCCTAGAGGCGAGCCAGGCGTTGACAATGTTTGTGCGTGGTTAAGAGAACTCTGTCTGCTCTGCAGAGTTCTGCTGACACAAGTGCAACTCAAAGGATAGTAAGCGGGCCAAAGCTGAAAAATAAATTACGTCTATTTACGTGAAACTTGCGTAACCTTCGGCTAGTCGTTCAATTTGCTGTAAATGCAACGAGGAATATCTTTCAGCTATTTTTTAAACGAAATTTCTTTATAGTGCTTATTCTTTTAGTTAATTTTAGTTAAATTAACACGACGGCGTTTCACGATGTGTTGAATGCTCTCACTTTGAAATTCTAAATGCCATAAGAAATTGACGACTTTTTTTAATATTAACTCTACCCAGTATGTTTTTTTCACGAAATTGTAAAGTTTGTAAAGCGGAACATGAAATGGTGTCATGAAATGGCGAGTCTCACGAAACCCCTCTCCCGTCATCGGAAGGGCGTGGGACAAGTACGAAATGACTGACCTACCTGATGCAGAATTTTGTAGGGTTTTCCCTGCATCGCTTTTAGGCGAATTTCCGTGTAGAATCCTTAAACCAGGGGGCCCTAGTTAACCCTTGGATACCTTTCTCTGCCTTTCCACATCCCCCCTTTCTCTACCATTCCTATGCTATAAGAGGGGAGTTGCCGTATACATAGTCTGTCTACAGCTTAAAAAAATTATGAGACTAGAAATCGCTCAGGTCTAAGATCGGACAAACATCGGCTTGCTCTCTCCAGAGAAGTATTCATCATTCAGGGATAGTTTTTTTTAATTACAATTTAACGTCGCATTAACCTTTTGGTCATTAGCGACTTACATCTGTTAAGTTCTACATTTGTATAACATTTAAATTACTTTAAACAAATCAGTTTTCATCGTAAAGTCTATGAGGTTGTTTATTGCTGCTGATGAGTTTCAAATTTCCATCATTGAATTGGCGGCTATGGTTGATCTTCTTATCTCGCTATATTTGGGGCAGTCAAAGAGGACATGAGGAATTGTTGTGGGCTCCTTGCATGAGCTGCGGAGATCTGGAAATCAAGAATGAAAGAGTGAAACTGGAGTGCAATGTTCTTATTCTGGCTACAACAACCTGTTGCCTTAGAGATCGTTCTTTCGGGTGCGATAATTCTCTGACGCTGTTGACATTTCTGAGAATGATTCCGCATTACCTTGGTTTCACAGGTCTACTCCACTTTTCCTCCAGTTCCTTGTAGATCCCTACTCTGCAGTCCCTGCTGGTGCAGACTGGCAGGTTGCTGGATCTTCCTTGATGATCAGCTTCCATCTTCGCTAGGAGATCTGCCCTATGGTGTCCTACTATGTCCTTATGGACCGGTAGCGAGGCTATAGTAATCTGGTTTCCGTTTTCTTGTATTTTCAATATATTCTCTCTAATTCGATTTATGCAACCATTTATGTGCACTGAACTAGTTATTCTGTGTATTGCGTCCTTGGAATCTGTTAATCTGATATTGTTGGCCTCCGGTGTTCTCAGACACAGTTCCGTGGCCATGAAGATGGCGTATAATTCTGCTGAAATTATCGACGCATTATTTCAATATTCTTCCTCCAGATTCAAATAACAATAATAAATACAAGATATTCAGTGTAAAATATTTTACTGGAAGACGAACTTTATTCAGTACAGGAGTTTCTTGATCATTCCTCTAATAATTAATTCTTTTTTGTTTATACTGCAAAAGTGTTACGAATTGTTTCTTAACTTGCTTAGTATATGTTGGTATGTACTGCTATGTTCTTTGTTTGTTTCATGTACGACCTGTAGTTTCTACAAAAGAGGCAGATTCCTCGTCGTTCAGTTTCGTATAGTGACTTGTCCGTCGTTTGTGTTTGTGCTTCTTCCAAGTGTGAGTGTGTCAGGTTCTGAATTTATTCTCGTGTGATGTGTAATTTCATATTTTATGATAGTTAATTAGAAAAATTTCAAAGGCACTTGAACAGATTGGGATGTTTTCCACAAATATATGTAAGGACTCTTGTTTCTTTGATAATTGAATTTTTTTTATAAATCTGGTACCAACTTAAGCAAACAGGATGTTCAACATGAAATATATTCTCAAATGTTTTACGTTTTTCATCTATCTTTAAAGCTTCACTTTTTTTTGTAACATGGTAACATGTGAAGTTCGTATTTTTCCATTGGTTGCGGATTATTATGAACGTGGCGAGACATATTTTAATGAGTTGCACATAACTATTATTCAAAACTTTTGAAGTGTTTTGCTTTAAAATATATTATATGAGAAAAAATAGTACTTGAGTTTTGTAAGTCATCTGAAAATCTTATTCGTCATTGAAATATTAGTAAGCTAATTGTCATCATGTAGGATTTGTATAAGTGAAAATATTTCGCGTCGATCACGGCTCCTGTCCATGTTCAGTTGGAATGACTTTTAGTTTTCTGTCTTCCAAGCACTTTCATTCCAGAAGAGACTGCAAAAGTGTTGTTTTGTCATGGTTGGCAGTTTCACCAAGTACAACACTGATCTATTGCAAACGTAATTTAAGGCGGAGGGAGTACAAGCCTCATACGCCTTTGTTGGCTTAATTGGACTCAGATAAATTACAGGGTAGAGTTGTGCAACGTCGGGATTAATTAACTGTCATGCATGTAGCAACGTCGGGACGAGGCAGGTATTTTTACTTGTGGTCGATACTCGCAGAGCCCTGAAGGAACACTCGACTCACTCCGTCTCCGCCGCCCGGTCGATTTAAACGTCGTCGAGTGTTGCACTTAGGTTCACATGCATTTTTCGAGTCGTCCACAGTCGAAGTGAAACAAAAATCAATTAGTGTGCCTTACGCTCGTATTATCAACAATAATAAGAACTCCGAAAATTTCGTAGTATCTTCTCTATCTAATAGAGTAATTTAATCCAAGAATATTGCAACAAAAATGTAAACAATTCAACCGACATGCGAAAGAAAAGTGAGAATTTTCTTTGTTACCAAACCGATTATTTAGAATTAATTTATTCACAGGATGTCAATAATTAATGGTTTGAAAACACCTTCATTAAGTCTTTCAATTAAAATAATAAAGATACATAGAAGTTTTCCACGTTGTGGACATATTCGAATGTAATGATAACAACATATGATTCAGTATTAGTCATTCAGACCCACATTCATTACGCATTGTGTAACTTTATATTTTTAATCGAAAGACTTGATGAAGGTGTTTTTAAAATTATTTACAATATTACGTTGATAATCCATGATTGTTAAATAACGCACTTCAATCGAATATAATGATTACTCATATGAAGGTATTTACAATTATATTAACCGTATCATTTTGAGTTTATTATTAGGAAAATATTTTTTCCCTACAAGGACAGTTAAGGAAACTTTGAAAAATATCGAAGCCACATCGGTCGCTTTAATCTTTCTAAGAAACATGCCACGTTGCTCCATTTTCCGAGGTAGTAAAGAGAAGCTTATTCGTATCGTTCTATAGTCGACAAAATTATTATTATTTGAGATTTCAATTTCGTCATTACGTTTTAACAAAAGAAAATAATTTGGGGAAAATTTATCTTTACGACTTATATAACGATTTTGACTAAATTTGTTAGCCAAATCGTGCAATAATATGTTTTATAACATCTGTTAGACGAACTTTGGAAAATGTAATGGTAATATGCTGGAACATGAACATAAAGACTTAAAATGATATTATAAATCATAAGTATAGGAATTGCATTCAATGATAAACTGATTGAGCATTTGAAATTTTTTTCGTTAATGTGATTTGTGATTTCTGACGATTACATCCGTCTATGTTGCTTTTATACAGCACCAGAAGATATAATGGCCACAGAGCGCGAGATGTGGAGTTCGATATTTACTTTCCTTATGTCATTGTCGATACTAAGTTTTTAATATAGTTTATCCGATATAAAATAAAATCGTGTGGGAAAAAGAGGATTGAAAAATATCGCCTAAGCCTTTTTGAATCAAACATTCGTTATTCCGGGATAAATCTATACAATAGTCTTCCGGACGAAATAAAAGCTATAACGATATAAAATTATTTATAAAGAGTTGTAAATCTTTGTTAATTAATGGACCATATTACTCGCTGGAAAAGTTAGTAGATAGGAAGGACATATTAGATTATCTTTAATAAAATAGTTTTATGATATCCTTTCATGCTATGTTATTTTTTTAAGGTTATAATCTTATAAAATTTAACTGCCAACTTATTTATTTTTCATTAGTATCATTAACGTTCCTTTAAATTATATTTTTTGTAAAGTACAATGTTTGTTTTCTAAACTTTGTAATTGTAATATTTTATTCTTTTATTGTATTGTTATATTATGACGTATCCTACTACCTCGACCGAGATCTATGAATAATAATCTAAAAATGGTTAACGATTTAGCAAAAGCTATGGCTGATTAAATGTGTAAATAAAAATTTTTATTCACATTTCTGATGTGACCTGCTGTGTAGGAACAGATCCTGGGTGTGTCTTATGTACTATATCGCATATAACACCGGACCATTAGAAAACAACCGGGATAAACTAGCCCAATTAGCAGTTAATACAATTTTAACACTAACGTGCGAAGGCATCCGCTAATCAATACTAATGACGCATGGAATAAAAGTTATTAGTATTCTCGTAATTTAACTAAGTATTGTAAAGTTAAAATAAATACTGGAGGAACATTCAAATACACAGACTTGAATTGTATTACTATTTGTGTGAGATGACGTCCGAAACCGTCACTGAGTTGTGTCCGCACAAAAAAAAGTCTGACCTTCTCCGAAACTTCGGTTTCCTTAAAATATTATAAAATATAATATACTAATAAAATAATTCAGATAAATTACCTAATATGTAGTGTTCTGTGGTGAGATTAATAAATGCAGTCATTTACAAATTATAAATATTAAATATATATAATACCCCTGTAAGTATTAATATTGTCCCATTGCACAGGTCTGTGCTTGAGTGTAAAAAAGTTATTTATTATAACAATAAAGACCCTTTTCGCACTAACCTGAGCTTGCCCGACAATAAACCTGAGTATACCCGATACCCAAAAATTCACAAGAACCACGTATTGCATTATAAATGGCCAACTAAAAACACGAGTCTTAATATCACAACGCAAGGAGAATTATTTTCATCTTTCGCAATTGCATTTCAGTTAATATTCAGATGATATTTTTATTGCTGTTTTTCTCTTTGTATGCTGGTTTCGCTTCGTGGCTCGTTTGTCTTACTTAAGGCACGACTGACTGAAAGGTTTATTACCACGAGCTTATTGATGATATGTCTCAGATGTTTATTACAAAGTTATTGCTCCAGAGTATCTAAGAAAGTGACACGCATTAAAGTCTCTAGATACAAACTCAAAGTCTGTTCTTTATTGGTTGCACAAGGAGCTGCAATTATAAAGGGCACCTTTAAGATTAACGAAGTTTAGAGTAATTACGTGGACAAGGGGGTTGGAAGTAAACAAAACAAGGCGAAATTCCGTCCATCTTCCTCGACGTCGAAGGCACTACCACGTACTTCTCCTAATTATCGCGCAGCTAGAAAGTTAACAAGCTGGCGAAGCGTGTTTAACTCCCCCTTTAACAACCTGCAACACGAGTCTTGCCGAAGTGTGGCTTATACCTCGTCATACCCATTTCTGGCTAAATGCCTCGTAGATTCTGTAACTGAATACTGACGTTAGTTATAATGATTCCTTAGAAAACCCCTCTATTACATGTTTCTACCTCAATCTCGCCATGGATTTTGCCATAAATTTTAATCGTTTCTCGAAAATATAAAGATATTTTTGGAATCCATGTCAGATCAAAAAAAGGAAATTTATAATACAAATTTTCAGGTGTGTTGGTTGGTTCTCTGTTTGGAATGCTTTCAGAAATAATATTTAAATATGGCTTTTGTAAATCAATGACAATTATTTGATAATGAATTGGCGAATAAATTAAATTAACATTTCCTCTTCCAGAGAAAGGAAGATATGAGTAAAATGATGGGTAACATGTTAATTATTATTTCCCACATCAACAATTATGCAGTTAATATTGAAATTTAAAAATTATGTTTAAGTATTGTGAAAATAATATAAAACAACAAATGTTTACAATTTCTAACATTTTCCGTTAACAAATTTCGTTATCAGGTACTTTCAGATGATTATATTTCAACCTGTCTTCAAGATGGACGGTAATCGAAATAATTAGGTTAACTTTCTAAAATATAGCCAGGAGAGTAATTAAAAACAGTTAATAAATAAAACAAGGTAACCTTTAATATTAAAATTTAATTAATATTTGAATTATTTAACACGTTTTAGAATGCATACATTTGTTGTGGATTAATTATAAACTGTTCCTTATATTTTTGGACACTAAATTTAACGAATAAGGAATCTGAGAGCATCCATCGTGAAGACGAGGGGCCGCTGTAGCGCACGCCATTTGTTTCCGTTTAGTAAACGACCTGCAAGTGGATAAGGGCGTGCTCAAGAACCTTGCCATTGCTTAAGAGGCAGAAGGGGATGAGGGCGCTCTTATCTCCTAACGAAGGGAGCACCTACTTAAGATTATCCAAATTACATTATTGACGCCGGCGATACACTACGTTACCAAATATAATTAGAAATGATTTCTGCGGCAAAATAGTTGAACAAATATTTCAATACTACTGTATTTGGAATTAAATTTTTAAGTGCACTGTAATGATAAACTGATGATATTCTTGATTTAACATACATAGTGTTAAATATTCTATCAACAATTACAATTGTAATAACTATCGAATTAAAAAAATGAAATTAAAATGAATTTACCCTACGTTATGGTAGCAATTTTGTAATAATTAACAAATTAAAGAATGAAATTAATTAAATTTGCCCCACGTCGGTAGCAATTTGTAATAAATAACTTTAAAATATTTAATAAAAGGAAATTTAAATTAAACAAAAATTTAAATTTAACAAAACAAAACAAATTTATTCACTCAAAATACAATTTAGATCTCTACTTTATTTCGCCACATTTAGATCAAATTTTACTAACAATTAATTTTACCTTTTGTGGCATTTAAGAAAATTTATACCTTTATTTTTCTTTTACAAAAATGAAACTCAAATCTCAGGGTTTCCACGAGGCTTGATAGAAAGAACAAAATCCAATTACACTTGAAAGAATTTTACAGAGTATAGAAATTTAATTTATTGAAGTTACTAGAAACGAAATATGACCTCTCACCTTTAAATTTACAGTTTACAAAATTATTTATTTTAAATCGCTACTTACAAGTTTTATGCCTTTGGGTTCGGGAACACACTTCACTTTAATAATGCCCATTCTGTGCATAAAATTTACACAGAAATTTTTACTGCCACACATTTCACAACACAACACTATCCTTTCAGTATCCAAACTCAAGACTGCAGACTTCCGACTACTCGTATTGATGTTTCGCCCGCGGCCACCAATAAATTTGTCGAGTAGGATTGACAAATTGATTGCGTTTTTTCTTATTTAAAATGTTTTGGATCTCTCAACCTTCACCAAGACAGAGTTCAAAACTGGTGTTCAACCTAACACTCCTTTCTCCTTCCAGCTATTACATCAACTTCTTTCTCCCTTGAGATCTGGCATTCGACTGCTTGCACCTCCTTCTCACTTGAGATCTCTATCCGACTAACTTTTCTATCAGCTTCCCCCTCCTCAGAATATTCCTTTTCCCCACAGATTTGATTTCCCACGTTCGGACCTCATCCGGCTTTTCCACAGTCAGAGAGCTACTCAATATTTTTAAATAAACATTCCCTTATCCCATAATTGGATGTGAACAAAAAACTGTTGTAATTTTTCCTTTGGACTTCCTGTTCCGATGACCGTCAGACACCAGATCCTCTACCCTTCCTGATCCACCCTTTCAAATCCCTTCCTATGCTATTAAAGGGGAGCCTGTTAGCCTAATAATAAAACTATATATCCTCCTGGATTGAGCCTGTAAGAAATGTTCTCTCGCATGCAGAACCTTTCTGGAGAGACAGAGAGGACTACTCTTGGGGATGCCTTTTCTTATTTCCATTTTTGTACACAAGCTGAAGCACCTCGGCCAGTTTTGAGAGGTACATGTTCCGGTGTCGCAGAACTTGGGCACAAGGTGAGAGTTGTTCCTTGTTTCTATTGGAACAGTCGGTCAGCTGCCCAATAAAGTGATCGAGGCACGGAGAAGGGAATTCTGCGTCCCCACAGCAAACTCCTTTTCATCCAACGGAAGCGCGTGGCTGAAGTACCCGAACTACCTTAAGCAGGTTTTCTAGGGTTTGTCCTGTATCACTTGTAGACGAATGCCGGGTAGGATAATTCAAGCTCGAGGGCTCGACTACGGAGCCCTTGAGTGAAAATGGTTAAACAATAACCCGGGGGCCCTATTTAACCCTTGGATACTTTGATCTACCTTGTCGCAACCCCATCCCTTTCAAATCTCTTCCTATGCTATTAAAGGGAGTTGCCATCATGTGGCTAACCCTCATGCAGCCTGTGATTCCAGAAGAAAAGTAAATATATTATCCATATGCTGTAAAAATACTTATGTTGTTTACGTAATATTCTGTGAATTTCTCTAAAAGTTGTTAGATGTTGTTTGGCAAACAGATGTCGCATTTTTAGCTCCTAACATTTTTTTTTTTTTAGGGCAACAGGCTACATGAGGGTGATCCACATTGGGCAACTCCCCTTTAATAGCATAGGAAGGGATTTGAAAGGGGGGATGCGGAAGGGTAGAGGAAAGTAGCCAAGGGTTAACTAGGTATATTTTAAGGATCCTACCCGGCATTCGCCTAAAGAAATGCAGGGAAAACCTTAGAAAAACCTGCATCGGGTAGGTTGGGCATTTGGTACTTGTCCCACGCCCTTCCGATGACGGGAGAGGGGTTTGCTGTGGGGACGCAGCTTACCCCTCGCCATGCCTTGGCCAGTTTAGGAGGCAGCTGGCCGACTATTCCAATAGGAATAGCGGACAACTCTTGCCGTATGCCCAAGGTCTGCGACCCCGGAACATACACCTCTCAAAACAGACCGAGGTGCCTCGGCATGTGGGAACCTTAGTTCAAAAAAACCAGAGAGATGTGAGAGCATCCCCAAAGGTAGCCCCCGCCAGAGCTCTCTGGGAAGGTTCACCTGCGAGAAATCCTCTCGCAGGCCAGCTCCTAACAATTTTAATGATTGAATTTGTTCACCACAAATGCAGTTTCAGGTAGCATATATAAGCACAATTAAAAGTATGTAAATTGTATTTTTGTAAAAACTTTGCTTCAAGTTTAGTGTCATAAAATAAGACCTTTCATATTCATTTAGTTCTGTGCGGTTTGGACATATCAATAATGTTTACTACTTTCCGCATTACACATCCGTGTTACAAACATTTTAACTGAATTAAATTTATGTTTCGTATATCAAAAAAAAAACACCTCCTACACTATTCTTTGGATCGATACAACAGATTAATTATTTTAAAAAGAAAATGTGCAATGACTTACATGATAATTATCATTCGTATTTCAATTTTGCAATAAATAAAAAAAACTGTTGAGTCAAAGACATACTCTATCTGTCTGTTGTAACCGTAAAAAAATTCATTTATGTAAAATTCCTGTTTTTGTCGATATTAAGAGAAGAATTTGGAAATGTACAAAAAATGAAATTTAACTCAATGTTATATAACTTTATACAAAAACCTGTCAAAAACTCTATAAATATATTTTTATTTGAATTTTACATCCATAGTACACCTAAAAATAAACGTTTTTTTCATCTGATTTCATATTTTTTTTGGACTTGTGCCTGATTTATTTATTGAATGTAACATCTTACAAAATTTGTCATTATTTAAAAAATAATATTGTCTCCTTGTACTTTGACGTAACTACCTGTTCTAGTTAAAGATCAGGGTGTTTTGAAACGATCCTACTATTTCAGTTGATAAAAGGTTTTAAGAGTGCCGCCAACGAAGTGGCCGTCATTTAAACAAGGTTATTTTTTAAAACTAGTAGTAGTTAATTTTGATTGATACCAATTCATAGATGAAAATAAATTTTAGTTCTATTTTTTAAGTGAAATAGTTGAATCGTTTTGAGACAACCCTGTCAAGTTTTTCATCGATATAACATCCAAAATTTAATCAAGTTACGGTGGAAATTTCAATAAAAAGACAAAATTACTAGTTTATATTTTTAGTAGAAAGTAAACTGTATAGACTTCTAAATCTTTAACAACTGAACAACATTCTTCAAAATACTATTTTATAAATGTAACTTCGCCTCAGAGCTCCAATTTGATAAATTTCTAATCAAAACATTCCTTCCATTTGTGTGCTGTACCTCAACAAGTAATATTTTCCAAGAATTTATTATCAGACTTAAGAACGAACATTTGCACCGCCTGTGGGCTGTATCTAGAAAATATTATCAAACCTTAAATAGGTTGGTACTTGTAGCTTGTCTTGAATAACCCTCCATGTCTTACTGTAACTGCTAGCATTAAAACGTTGTGTAGACTATCTTTCCTTCTCTAATGTTCTTCTCCCTTAACGTGGCAACATTTTCATTTCAGTCTCCGAATCACAAATATCATTTCTCCCTTCTGTGCTCGTTTTAACGCAGTTTTTGTTGCTTCTGTAGTGAAATTGCACCCTGGTTTTCGACATGATCTAGCAACGACTTGTAGAGAGTTTCTTAGGAATGCATTAAAAAAAATTGAATACTTTAGGTTAACCTTTTAGATAATGATTTTTTCTATTTTTTTTAAACTAAATTTTTAAGAAGTACCATTGTGAATACAATACGAAGAAAATAACCGAATAAATAAACGTGACCAAAGTCAATTCGGATCATGATATCGCACATATTCAACATAAATATAATAAGGCCTGATTTATCAATAATTCAAATTTATTTGATAATTATTATTTTAGTGCAATTAGAATACCCTGAGAATGACGCTTAAATTTTATTTATTGAAAAAAATCACATAAAAAACACTGAAAATAAATATTCTGAAGTTGTCTGGCGGGTAGAAAAATCTGGCCTGAGCCAGAAAGCTAGGATAGGCATATCCATGGATGCCAAACAATTTAATTTACTTATGTGCATGTAATCTTACCCCTTTTGTCATAGGAGGGGAGCGCTCTTAGGGGTAGGGGATGGAGGGGCAGTACTAAAAATAGCTCAAAAACAACGGAGATTGGAGTCAAATACGGGCTTATGGATGCGCTGAGTTTCATTAAAACAACCCGGTAACGCCAGGCAACCAGCAAGTTTTTAATATTTTCTGTGTGAATTAATAAAATTTTGTGTGTTAAAAACCTTGAATATGTCGGTCGTCCTATCATCCACGTTAATAAAACAGCTGATTATGCCGGTTTTGTATGTATAAAAATCTGCAATTGACTGAGTGGTGTGATGTTGGCAGAACAGCTGACGTCGAATTTTTAACCTTAACTTTAACCTCTATATATTTATGATAAATAACGTATATTCTAATATATTTTAATACTAAAAATAATAAAGTCTATAGTTAATGTGCGTGCACAGACAGTCCTGAAGTTCGAACTGTGTACTTTTTAAGCTTCCTGAAGCGCAGAAATGTACATACAAATTTTAGGATTGAAAAAGGAATAAATACATAAAAGTGGTAGAAAAACTGACAAATTTTGGATTTGAATATTGTCGCATGGCTTTCGTCACGGTCAAAAAATAGAAAGATATATAAATTTTCAAATGAGACAAGGCGCGGACGTTGGCAGGAATATTTCAAAGGTAGCTGTCACCGTTTGAGCGAAGGGAGCAGCGAGGGAGACTTGTTGGAAGGAGTAGTGCTTAAGTAATGGACTGCGGTGCGAAGAAGACGACGACGACGGGCGAAAATGATGAAGCGAGCTAGCAGAGCAGTGAATAATGCACGACGGCATTGCGTAACGCGTGCTCAATGCATTTCCCAGAAGAGAGCATCGCAGGTGTGCTTAGGAACGCTGAGGACGAGTAGGAATAGCGCGCGACTATTACGGATTACACTCTCTGACGTCAATGTATTGTGTCTAGTTAAATTTACATATTAGTGAGTGTTCCCACAAGCCGAGGCACTTCGGCCTGTTTTGAGAGGTGTATGTTCCGGGATCGCATACGGGCATACGGTAAGAGTTGTTCGCTATTCCCATTGGAATAGTCGGCCAGCTGCCTCCTAAACTGGTCGAGGCACGGAGAAGGGAATGCTGCGTCCCCACAGCAAACTCCTCTCCCGCTATCGGAAGGGCGTGGGACAAGTACCCAATGCCCCACCTACCCGGTTTCAGGTTTTCCTACGGTTTTCCCTGCATTTCTTTAGGCGAATGCGGGGTAGGATCCTTAAACTATAGCCCGGGGGCCCTAGTAACCCTTGGCTACCTTCCTCCACCCTTCCGCATCCCCCCTTTCAAATCACTTCCTATGCTATTAAAGGGGAGATGCCCAAAGTGGATTACCCTCATGTAGCCTGTTGCCCTAAAAAAAAATTTAAAAAAAAGAATAAAAAAAAAGTATTTGCACAGAGTGTTATTTACCCGCCAGACGGGAAACTGCTAAATGTTAAATTCAGGAATGTAGGCATCTCCGCGAAACAATAATCATTTTTTAATATTTTTTTTTATTTATAGTCGCATAAATTGCTGAGGTCATTAGTGACTTTGTCTATGTTGCATTTATTTGTTGGGAAACTAACGAGTGGGAGTTTCTCAGTATGAAAACTCGCGAACACAACATCCATGCTCTCGCCGGGATTCCACCTCAGAACCTCTCTGATGCGAGGCAGTTACGCTGACCCCAACACCACGGGAGGTTGGCTTTAATCCTTGTTTACTGCATCCTTTCTTCTTCCTCTACTTGACTTATCGAATAGTCTCCCAACTAGTGTGAATCTAATGTAGTTTCAGCACGTCCTGCTGACTGCAAATTTATTTGTTCCTCGAAGTCAGCCACATCCCGTCTAATTTCCCCATTTTACGGTACAACGGTGCAAATATTTATTATTCTTTATTTTAATCTTATCCATTATATTAGAATTCTAAGTGTATGTAATGAATCCGCAAGTTTACAATGTATTCCAAAATGGACTCATTTTGGTTATGTGCATTATACATCTAAATGAATTTGTCATAACATTAATTTCACATAGTCTGGTAGAAGGCTGATGTCATATATATATATATATTGTAATAATTAAATATATTATATGAATGTGGCGTTTATAAATGAAAGAACTTAAGTTAAAACTATTAAACAAGATTTATTAACAATTTTAAAACAAGTATAAAATACACAAAATATTTGGGATCTCAGGGTCTTGAACTAGGTTTGATAAATGGCAGAATTTATATAATCAAAATTACATTTACTGTTTATGGAAATGAATGCGTCTGAAGATAGACGAAATTTGTTGCGGAAGAAATAATACTAAAGATTGAATTTAAACAATTTTAATTTTATCAAGAATTAAGGATTTCATTTTATCGATAATTAAATAATTAAAGAACGATGTGACTTTTATCTTTTAAACACGGCTTACAAATGATTTTAAAGTTTTTCTCTACTTACGGCCGCCCAGGTCTCTTTTTAGCTTTTCGTGCACAATTTTGGGGATATCACTGATTCTAAGTACTCACAGACTCTAAATGTTCACAGGCTCTAATTGGCGTTGTTTGTTAGTTGGTTTAACACAAATTGGTTGGTTCTCGATGCTTTACTGCAACCTGGATTTGTGGATCTCGTGACTTTAGTTGAAAATGGACTTCATTGGTTTGTCTATGGCCAGCATGATGAATCTACGCTCGACCACCGAATACACACTAGTTGCACTGTCTCCTTCCCGACTGAATATTGCTTTACTTTTTAATATTTGAAAGCATGTTTGTGACTGGACCACATTCTTTCGTTCTGACTGCCGACTGTAAAACTTTTCGTCTGATCTATTCGCTGTCTGCTGCCCGACTGGACCGTTCGTCTCGTAAATTTTCAGCGCGTAAAAACCCTCTCGACCGATCAACAATGCTTTCTTTGCCTTGCCGGTTTGTTGCGGCGTCCGCTCTATATCCACTAATAATGAGTCCTCTACAATTCAACTTTTCAATTAGAACAATGCCTTAATTACCAATTACTAATATATATATATATAAATTGATAAAAGCGCAATTAATAATTAATACTTATAACTATTGAACTGAATTTTTACCGGCGAACACACAAAGAGACAATAATGGACGAGAACAAACAGTCCAAGACATTGTTAGACAATAGCGCGCACAGTGACGGAGGGAGAGTTCAGTTGGTGAAGGAATTCAGTCGAGGACGGAACTAAAATTAATTCAATTGGAAATCAGAGGCAAGAGCATTGAGTAGTGTTAGCAGTCGGCGGTCAAAAGTGATCTTGTATGGAAGTGGTCGAGAGGCTCTTAAGACATTAAAAAGCAGTGGGAGACGAGAGCGTCAATCCAGTAACTCAGAAATGTCTCTGAGTGCAACGCAAATTTATCTTGAGATCAACGAGGAGGAGTTCCGCGAGGAGCCACCATTAGTAAAGTCCAACAGTTTTTAAGTGTTTGCAAACCATTAAAAAATAAATTCAGTGTTACATGGCCTATTCATAATTGTGTTCGAGATGAAAGTGCGTTGCAGAATCTTTACAATTGCCCTGGTACCAGTACAATCAGTGAGTAAAAAGGAAACATTTGAATTAAAATTGTAAATGTTAACAAAAGGTAGAATATCGTCAGATTTCGATTTCATTTAGTTTTTATTCGATTACATTTTGAGAGTTTATTAAAAATATTTGTCAATTGTAAATTGTAAAAATCATTTTTTAAAAGGGGAATAGATGTTCTTTACTTAAAAGGCCCAGTAAAGACCCTGAGAAACAGTAATTTTTTATTGTAAAATATTAATTGATAATGTAAATTGAAAAAATAGAAGAGCAAATTGTTGTAAAGTTCTGCAAGTAAGTTGTTTTGTAAGTTAAAATAGTTGAGTATAATAAACTAATTGTTTAATTAAATTAAATAATGTTATTATTTCATGTTCCTTTCATTAGATAATTTTTAATTTAATTAATTATCTTCATTATTGAGTACCATATTTTGATGCTTTAACGTGTGGCCAATCAATGCATTTAATTTGGAATTATTTTTGCTTATTGCATATATGGCGAAATCAACGTGGAGCAAATCAGATAAATAAATGATATTTATTTTGCTTATTACAATACATATATATATTAAAAGGAAATAATTAATTAAGGAACAAAAAATTGGACTCGCATTGTCGGCGGCATAAAAACACACAAGAATGTGGCAAGAATACAATGCTTGCGGGTATTGTAGAGGTTGGTTCGCTAGACGCTGAGTGTGAGTCAGTGTTCTCGGGAGCACAGCAGTAGACAGACGAGAAAGGATAAAATTTCAAAAAGTGTCTGTATTTATGTAACACAACATCTGAAACGTTTAGAACATTGTACATGTTGACGTCTCTGAGCAGATAACTACGCAAATCCAACGCTAAATATTTAGAGTTCTGAGTCTCACTTATAGTCTCAAGTTAGACCACCTTCTTCAATTTTTTGGAGCCCAGGTAACTGCATCCAGCAGTTAACAAACTTTGGAAAGAGTTAATAAGATTTGTTAAACGAACAGTGAACCAAGCATAGAAAAGCACTTTGGCAAACTAAAAGTGTTGATTAGATTCAGTGTATAAAAATGGCCTGTCTATAAAGTGTAATAAGTGTGTCTGTGTGTGTGTACGTACGAGCCATTTTCCTTGAATACCAGAAATATTAAGGTAAAATTTCACAAAATTACTGTCTGTAAACTCGTAAGTAAAGATATTATCGTCAGATTTTCGATTTCGTACAGAATTTAAAGTTAATATTTTATTTTTTGCATTGTAATAGTCTATTGATGACTTAATCCCATGATAGATAGATAAAATTTGTTTGTTTAACAAGTATTTATTTATTAAAGGCCCAGTATTCGACCCTGAGAAACAGTCATTTTTTATTGTAAAATATTATTGATAATGTAAATTGAAATTTATTTGCCTTATTAACTTTTATAAATTTAATTGATTTGAGTTAATAAATTAATGTGTCTATTTTAAGATCTTGATTCTTATTAAAACATCCTATAATTTTAATAGTTAAACACTACAACATATATATATATATATATAGACAGGAAAGATAAAGAGAGAGAGATGTTTGCCTGTAATAGAGGATCACTCTCACAGGAAATATTTCAAAATTTCTGAGGCGCTAGTCTCCTTCTTTGTGAGAAATTACTAATACACGTCCTGCCTGCCGATCTCTCTCTCAAACAACAGAAACAACAAACACACAGATTTAATGCCATTTTTGGCCACTTCTACAAATTTTATACTAATTGGACTTCAAAGTTAAAACATCTTTTTTTAATTAAAATTGCCCCTAATCGAATACTACTGATTTGGCAATACAAAATGGAAGCAGAACACACAAAAACAGAAACGAGATGGACATCATCCCACTGATGCAGCCACTACTTGAACAAGCCAACAAAAGATTGATAGGACGTCCTGCCATGGAACTCCCTCTGTTGACGACGCCTTATCGTGTTACTGATGGACTTCTATTATGTAATCTTCTGTTAGAACATTAGATTACAAAATTATAATTATGATAGCTAACTGAAATAAAGTACAGAACTTATTTTCGTTTCATAAAACTTTTCAACTGTATCCATTATATCTGCATAAATTACGATATTTAAACATTCGTACAACACTTTTAAATACTCAAAAAATACTATACGACCATATTAAGTAGCAGTTATACCGATTGAACGAGTGGTACAATTGATTATTATATTCTAGCAATAGTTAATTAGGCCATTAATTGTTTGGACATAATTTGAACTGTTTGATAAATCCATTATAGCGGTAAGGCGAGCAGAGAAACAATAGCGCTGAGCTCTGTTGCTTTGAGAAAATGCCTAAATGGAAATGCGCGCTCAAACTCGAGAGCACTAGGATAGTTAGTTGGCGGAGAAACATTACGAGGAGCAGAACAAGTAATAAAACTTGAGCAGAGACTAGACATCGTTAATGTATAACTAGTTAAAGTTGTGAATTAATACAAAGAAAACATTCACGGAAGTATTGCAGCGTAAATATTTGGAAAGTTAGAGTAGTTTTTGTCAGAGTAGAACTTTCCAAAATTTTCATGGAGAAATTAATCCAGGAGAACATTGGTAAATTATTGTGGAGCGGAGCAGTCAACGGAATACAGCCAATATTGCCAAATTTTAAAGTGAAGTGTAGAATCAGTGAAAACCAAGGGGTGATATTAAATAATTAAACAGTGTAAAAGTGTCCGAACGAGGTAAAATTGATTGTTCTGGTACCAGACCGACGGTCCGTAAGTAACAATTTTGAATAATATTGTAAACGCATATTAAAGGATAAAGTCAGATTTCGTTCCCTTTTGATTGTCAATCAAAGTTAATTTCTTTACTTTTTAATTTATTTCATTCTATCGACATATTGTTTAGGTAAATTGTGAACTGTTTTGTTAATAATATTTTAAATCTTTTTTTGTGTGTTCATTATCAAACCCAGTAAAGGCCCTGAGATATAAAAATTTTGATTGTAATTGTTTTTGAGTTTGAAGCCACACTTTGATAATAAACTTTATTTTATGTTTTAAATTTTTATTATCTTTTCATTTAATTAAAGCCTACCTGTTGATTATTACAATATAAATATGAAAAATTATCTTAACACAGATTTTATTTTCGTGTATAGCTATTTCCGCTTTCCGTCGTGACAAATATACTTTAAATTTTTATAAACACATTTATTGCTGGGATAGAACGATAAATTATTAGAATTCTGCTGTTGAACCTAGTAGGTGATAATGCAGAATCAAGTAGAAAAGAAATTTTTCGGGATATGCTTTGTTTATAAAGTAAAAGCGAAATTGTCTTTGCGGTGAGTTGAAAGGCTGAGAAGTATACTTCAAAACAGTAAAATCTCTGTTGGTCTTGTGCGAACAAAAAATGATGAATACAGGAAAGAATAATGTGAATCGGGTGACGCAACAGACCGGATTTTGTTATAAAATCACAGTTATTTGGCTGATAGATTTACGAGTTTGTGTTTACTTCAGATTAGGAAATTTAATATTTGATTTTTATAATTTTATGATATGGAAATATGTAAAGTTTAATAAGCTGATTTGTTTTTATTGCGTGAGACCTAAAATGTTAGTAATAATATATATGGTAAAAGAGATAAATAAATTTGTTCCACGTGCATCGAACTCTTCTACAAACAGAATTATAATCCAGAAAGATCATATAGACAAATAAGGCGTGAAATTGAATTGAAGAAACAGGATGGAAAATCCCCGTCCGGTAAGGACTTTTACACCTTGCTCCTTAAAAAATTATAATTTATTTTATTAACATTTAAAATAATTATTTTAAAAATAGTTGTTGCATACATGAAATTATATTCATTGTCTGTACGTATATTGAATTACATGAAGAATGCTTAACAAACTCTGAATTCATACTAAACTCTCATTAAAGAAAGGAGGTTTCAAGTACGACTATGGCGGACGTTACATTTCTTTTAAATTATTTAGTTGTACAGGTTAACTACCTTGAGCTGAATTTAATTGTTCATTTTACTGTGAAAATACTCTAAAGAAACGGCTTTTCAATATTAAGAGCGACTAACAACATATCTTGGGTAGCAAACAATAGCAAACCCTGAAGCGTTCCGTAAAGAGAAGTACCAAGAAGAGTTCGTAATTGAAACAATTTTTCGCTATAAACACGTTCCTCGCCACACGCAAGTAAGCCGCACAACCTGGCAAATGAACTTTTTTTAACATTGAAAATATAACCGTGAAGAGGAAGGAAGGTGCACTTAATCAACGACCCGGTCTCAATTCAGCGAGGTAAAGTATCTCGCCGTCTATTAGAGAAAATAATGAGGAAATCTTGGAACCTGGCTCAAATGGGGAGAAAACTATACGTTACCGGAGGTTAGAATGGTGAATAAGTTTTATCGCAGATTTTTAATATTTTAACCATTTCGACGGATATAAAAACAGCAAGTAATAGTAGCATATTTTTGCAATCATTAAACATATTCTATTATTCAGTACGCACTACTCAGTTAATGAATTTATTAACCTGTCTGAAAACAGTTGAATTGTATTACTATTACATACAAAAGTAACATTTGTACTATATAAATTTTAATTTTTTTCTCTCTTATTTCAAACATAACCTGAAGTGAACTAATTAATACAGTGACGAAAGTGAGGTTTCATGTCGCCTAAAGTAACATTCGTGAAACCAATTAAAACAATCAATTCTAATTGAGCTTCTGTGAATAATAATTATGGAATTAGATAGTAAAATATTACACAAATAAATGTTGAAAATATAAAAAATATTTAAACAGAGTTTTCAAAGATTTTACCCTTACATTTACGTATCATTTCTTTCCATTTATGTGTTTGATTTTTAATTTTATTTCAAATTTTCAAATTGACTTCTTATAAATGTTTTTTATTTACATATTTAATATTTTGTATTTTTTATAATTAAAAGTTTTCATAGATGCCGGTAAAATTAGGTTCAGAATTAATTCCAGTCCTCCAGTTTTATATTTCTATTATAAATATAGTCACCGTAATAAAATTCGTAATAATCTTTTTGCCATAATCTGTAAAATATTATAACATTCGTCAATTGTCTTATTTATTAATGTTTGGATGGATTAAGTAGAGGAGGTTGTTCTATATGAAGAAAGAAGCAAAAGACTAATGATATAATATTTTTTCGATGATTATAGTCAAACGTCTGAAAGTTTGTTTATAATTATAAAATTGTAACTATTAAATAGAAAGATAAAAACTTGAGGACGGAAATAAGTGCCTCGTTTTAATTGAGAACCTAATTTGTATTTTCTTTTGTGTGTTTATTAAATGTTTCGATGTGTTGTTGTTACTCTTTTTTGGCTTATCAGACACAAAGATATCAATCTAAATATGAAATTACAACAAATGTAACGAATAACCTCAAATTTTATTGTAAATTTAATGCACAATGCATAAGCAGACTTTTATTTAATAGAAAACGCCTAAAAAGGAAATAAAATTAAATACACCACTTGAAAGGGACTCTGAAAAATTGTGTGAGTAGTTTTGAACGAGATATGAAATTCAATAGTTGGTGAAAAACTGTCATTGTGATTCCTTCGTGATATTCATATAATATGAGATTAAACGAATTATGCTGAAATCACCCTCGTATTAAAGTTGCATTAGATGTTCATTGTTATTTACGACAACAGTAATGATTAATTTTTCACTTTTCAATATAGTATCCGTCTTTTTCCTAAGTTTTAGTCCATCTATTAACACTGCGATAAAAAGCGTGGTCTTGTTTCCTAAGCCATCGACAGCCTCTTTGATTCAAGTTTAAAGAAATGAACCCTAGTCTCATCACCAGTCACAGCTTTTACCAAAACCACCTCTCCCTCCCAATTCAAGTGCTACAAGAGATCAGACGCTATTGTTTTTCTTGTCTCTTTATTATGGTCGGTAAACATTCTTAGTGCTCACCGTGTACAAACTTTTGAGTATCCAAGTTGTTGAATAATTGTCATCACATGGACAGAGTGAAATACAATTAATTAGTTGTTACCCGACGCTCCTCTCGAATGAGCTCATCGACTCGCTGAATGTTGCGTGGAGTCGCTGCAGTAACCGACCTGACGCTTCGCTTTTCATCGGACAACGGTGTTTGCCTTTCAGCTTCGGTATTGCGACGAATCAATCGGCGAACGGTGCTGACATCCACAGTTGCACAATTTTTCAGCCTTTCATGGGAATGGTCGTTTCACATTCTGCATTTAAGACTTCAACGCTGTCTAATACGTACGTCAATGTCAGCCATATTTCGAGAGGGTACAGTGCTGCTATCAGAGGCTTAGAAAGTAGTTACTGGAGTAAATTGGAGAAGAATGTTTGAAAAATCGCGCCAAATTAAAAAATTTCACATAACTAACTTATTTAAGGAGAGAAAAAATAGGAGGCATTACTTATTGAACCACCCTCGTAGAATGAGTACGACACAAATTGTAATAATTAAAGAAAGAGATCAAATATTAAATATTTAATAATACATAAATACATACAAACAGAGTAAGAATATCACTTAAAAACCCTGAGTGCAGATTATCATATCATCCAATCTCTGCGTCGATTTGAAATACTTCTAAAGATTCTTTTTCTGGTTGTTTGCAAAACGGAGTGGCTGTTCTTGCGAGTAAATTACTCCGGAGATATGTGAAGCTATGAATAGTCAAGTCAAATATTTGTTGCATGTAAATGGAAAGTTTGTTTGCCTCTAACTTTGATGCCTTAGCAAGGGGCGAACGCAGATTTCAAATTGTAAGACGGAGCCTATGTTTCATCATACAATAAATAACGAAATTAACTCTTGTGACGTGTTATCCCTTTCTTTTAAGCACTAAATCATATATATTTTGGAAACTGCAAATTTGAATACTCTGAAATTTTCTGGTAAATATAATAAGGTTAGAAATACGTTAACCCTATCGTTTTCTTATGTTGTGGGGAAATAGACAATTACATTAATTAAGTAAGTATAATGAAACAAGACAAAGTTTAGTAATATTGTACTTAAGATAAAATTTATAATATGTAAATATTATATTATGTGCAGAAAACTATCTCTTCTGTAGACGGGTTAAGAATTGAGAAACCAGGGAGTTAACGAAATGTCACGTCAAATTCATAGATCCAGCTAATATGCGCTGTTTTCGTGATGATGCTAATTGTCTCCAACGAAGTTCTCGTTATCCCCTTTGGATGTTGACTATAAGTGATGATTCTTCCTCTGCGACCATTGTGCAGGTCATTTCTTTCGCCGTACTCTGATCTCTACCGAAAATTAGTACATCTGAGAGGTCCAATGCATCACATTCAAATTTTTTCACTCGATCACAACGATTTCGTCCCATTTCGGTTATCAAAAGTGGTTTATGACCTTCTTACTTCAGGGTTTTGTTTAATACTATATACATTGTCGGGAGGTTAAAGACAAACTATAGGGGCGAGTCTAAATCAAGCTTAAAATAGGCAAGTAATCTTCCGTTACTATCATTCATCACTAGAATAAAATCCATCATCAAACCACTAATATAAAAGAATTCTCTTTTGCGTTATATATATATATATATATATATATATATATATATTGTAATGCCAATTAATTAGGCCATCAATTGTTTGTATTAGAAATTAAATTGTTAGCGAATACATTGTTAGCGGTATTTTGAGCGACAATAGCGCTGAGCTCCGTTGCTTTGAGAAAATGCCGAAATGGAAATGCGCGCTCAAACTCGAGAGGCACTAGGATAGGGAGTTGGTGCCCAAAGATTGATGTGGACGGGTGCAAGTTTTGAGTCAGCAGCCAGAAAGGACAGCAAGTGGTCGTGTCAGAAACATAGTCGAGACGATCTAAAGTATTTAAAAGTAAAGTTACTTTCGGTCAGCAGCAAGGAGCGGAATAGCAGAGTCTACATTCAGGACCAGCCACGAGAGAATAAACATTTAAAACAAATGTTCACTGAGCTACGTTGCAGTTAAAATCCAAAGCATTAAAAGACTAATAAATTAGCAACTCGTAAGATTCCTTAAGGCAAGCAGACATCAGATATCTGATAATTAGGAGGATCATCTGAGTTCCTGGGACCCAAGAAATTCCAATTCGATTCAAATATTGTAGAATCTGTGAGTCGACATTTAGAATCAGTGTAAAATGTTGCAATAGCGTACTTCTGAAGCTACAGAAAATGCTGGTACCAGCCGAACAGTATGTAAGTAAACCAAAACTATGATAATATTGTAAACGCTAATTAAAGGATAGAGTCAGTTTTCGTTCGTTCGTTCCCTTTCTTCTAGCTTTCTTTCATTGATCGACTTATTGTTTTAATTTTAAGAAAATAATATTTTGAATTGTTAATTAGTCAAATTCTACTTTTATCGTGTCCTAATCATCAAACCCAGTAAAGACCCTGAGATATTAAAATTTTAATTGTAATTGTTTTAATTCTTGAAGCCACAATTTGAAAATAAATTAAATTTTTTTGTAAATTCTTGTTTAATCATTCATTTAATTAACGCCTATCCTTTTGATTAATATTTAATTTTATTCAAGGCTATTAGTTGAATATTACAATATATATATATATATATATATATATATATATATATATAACTTATTGAGTCCCAGTGTATGATGATGTATGACTGTGAAAATGGACTCACACAATATGCATACCCCTGCTGGACTCGAACCCTGTACTTCTCAGATGCGAGCCAATGACGCTGACTATAACACAGCAGATTGGTTCAATAATTGTTATTAATGATATATTTCGATGATAATACTGCTACCCGTAAATTATATACATACACAAAATCTTCTTTTCTGACCTCATTGAGGTCTTCTATATTTTGATAAAAAGTTTTTAGTTAAAATACATCTGTTATATCTATGCGCATTTCTCCCTAACTTGAAAACTGTATTCGAATAGAGAAAATATTAAAATTATTTCAGATTATCTCTTCTAAATAAGATTGCTTGAATCAGGGGATGGAGAAAAGATGAAAATCTGAAGAATTTTCCTCAAAATGGCAACGGCTGCAGACTTAATATTTTAATTAAATTAACTCGGAAGGTCTGATTGGACAATGTGACGTAAAAAATGAAAAGGAATTTCTATAGAACGATAATGACAGTTGCAAAATTCAGTTCAATCTTTTATTACTTTTTAAGTCACCGTTACAGCTATTCTAATTGATTGAAGGAATCCCTTTATGGCCCTGACCTGCGTACTAATAAGGTCTAAGTAGATCGAATAAAACTAGCTCGATACTCAATGCGACACAGTAATTTAAAACATTTTACGTATTGTTGTGAAATACAAACCAAATAGATTAGTTACTTTTACAATAATTTCAGATGAGAAATCAATTCGTTCGGTAAGGTCGGGTAATTTGGGTGACTATACGTCACTCTTGAAAGTTGGTTTTTAATAAACAGCTCAAATGCAGGCTTCTGAAACGGAATAGGATTAATAGTCAAGAAACTAGGTGATCGTTCTGCGAATAGTAATGCTGTTCTAATTCTAAGAGAGGCGGTATCGCCGTTTTTTTTCAAGCGTGAAAAGTTTCCAGTGAAGCAGGAATTTTCTTTGTCTACAATCATAAACATCGTTACACTCAATTTAGTTTTTTATGAGAATTTGTAAAAAATTCTTTGAAGTCGAAGCAAATGTACAATACAATTTTCATAAATTTATCAATAGACAAGTGTGTATAATATAATTCATTTCACGGAGAGTACGGCGAGATTTATGAAGAGTGCTAACACAGATCAGTGACGTTGGGTGACGTCATCTCATACTATTATACTGTTCCTCACGTAAACTGATTCATTGTAAAACATATTATACTATTGTAAACTAACCTTTTACGGGATACCTAACACCCTGTTGATTTTAAGCGGGAGTAATACTCTACAAAACAAACATCAACATCAACCTTAGCCAAAATACAAGCGTACTTCTTGCTAAAATCACAATAATCAAATTATCATGTTTTGGTGGTTTATTAAGTGTCTTATTTACGGTTATATATTTTTATGAAACCATTGAAATTGATTTAGCATAGTTGCAGCGTTGTGATAAAACTATAGAACTTTTCTATTGGACATTGTGTTGTGTCTGTTCTCATTTCAAACCTGAATTCTAACTTAGTGATATACGATAGTTAACGCCGTTGTGGTTGTCACGATAGGCCAGATTTATACCTCCACGATTCCTTTGTATGGGCGTGCATCATTAACTCTGTGCGGGGCATTCCTCTCCTTATAAATCATTAAGACTATTTTAAGCCTGCCATCGATTTAACAGTGAATTAACTCTTAGCAAGATCAAATTATATTTATCTATATATCGTCGGCCAATTTGCTAACGTTATACCTTACGTTATGCAAGGAGTAGAAAAAACGTAAGTATATGTCGCGAGAAATAACAAATTGTACGAGATGATTAGTAGGAGAAGGGTGAAGATGAAGTGGAGTGTTGTAAAGGTGGAAGCAAACTGGCATAACGCTTTCATTATTATTATTATTATTATTATAAATATTCACTATTTTTTTATGAATGAGACAGCAACAAGAATTTTTTACCACACCCTGTATTTACCTTTTACGAATGATATTTTGACGTACAAAAGATTATGAACGAACAAAATATATTTATTTGTGAAAATGTTTTCAGAATAGGTTTTACAGTAACAAGTTGATGTAACAAGGGTTCCTGTTAAAGTGAACACCGACCTAATCCCACTACAACCCCAGGTCAGCGACTGCACATCTTATTATGACAGTTATAAATGCCATGATTAAGTTGTATAAAATTGGAGAGTTATTAATAAATTACAAATATTTATTATATTACAATGAAAACTTATGGCAAGTAAAGGAGAAGGGAACTTAGCAAAAAGCTTAATATTTCAGTGCACCAGTTTTCATCCGTTGTAAAAACAAATGACGCTAAATTACAGTTTAACTAATAACAAATCCTAAATTCAAGGAAAAGTTTATTTACAGTCAACGGAAAGGAAAAAACGAGGAAATTATAATGTAAAATGAAGATTGTTCAAAATATTCAGTAATAAGAGTGTAAGTTTTGCACTATATTTTTAGATACACTTTAGAATGTAACGAAAAAATATTAATTGTAAAAGTGAATTCGTATTAACAATAATATTAATTTTTAATCGGATATTAACTGATTTCATACGATGATAATATAATTTAGCATTATTACAACTGTTGATTAATCAGTAATTATAAATCTTGGGTCGAGTTTCATTGCAACTTCTTTAAATCGTTCGTATTCTCGAAGGTAAAAGTAGCAGATGGACAACTTTCAGGGACGCAGTTCGTTACTTATAGAACGATCGCGTGTCTTTACGTAACTCGAACGATTTGACCCGCCTGTAAAACATGATCAATAAAACAAATGATTCTGCTTAATTTAGATGAATATTATTGTCTACTAATATACAACTGTGCTAAAATTAGAAAATAAACTGGTTATGTAGAACCAAATAAGCTAAAGCCAACACATTTACTGAAGCGAAAATAAATTAAAATCTAGTGTTCCCAAACGAATTGCTACTCAACTTCTCTGTTACATACTTCAATGCATATTTATAACTTTGAAATGAGGCATTAGTCGAGTATTGTATTGATCTGCCACCGATTAAGCTGAAAACGATATGGCTTTAATATTAATCTGAATGGCAATCAATCCCGTTAACTACAAAGAAGAAAATAAATCAATGATGCTACGGTTAGGTTCTTGGAAAAATATTGCCTTTCGCTGATAGCCTTTCGTTTTAAATAAACTTATGTTAACATTTTGACAAAGAATAGTAACAAATGGTCAATACACAATGCTTTCAGATTCACTCTAATATTAACAGTATCAATAATCTTAGCGGAATTGAATTTTCAAGATGTCATTTCGAAATATTTCCATTCGACTACTTTAAAAATGGAATTGCAGGAATTTAGATTTTCAGTCTTATTAATCTAAAATGGTAAAAATGTAAAGAGCCAGGATTAATAACACTAAACCAATAATTTACGTCCCGATAGATCCAATGAATAAAAAAGGCCAACAATAGACAAATTATAATTTAATTAATTTAGCTACATATTAATAATATCTATATGTATAACTCGTTTTTAAGTACTTCCTTCGTTTTTTCCTGACTCTATTATATGTTAAGGAATCTTTAATTTTTTCTGTCAAAGCATTGTGATTAGAAAGTTGACGAGAAATGAGATTTCACACTCCACGAACTGTGTGAAATAATTACTTTTCTGTCGAACGCTCCGGTAAAAAAAATCGCTGTTCGCCGCAATTTGACCCGCAATATTGAGCTGATGCTCCTACCGCAGGGCTTCACCGCACGGACCCTAAACGTGATGGATAACCGAAGGGCCGCACACTACTATTCACGACCCGGCTATAAATTGACACCTACAACTGGCCATCGAGACCATAAAAATAAGTCAATTATATACATATATATGTATATATATACATATATATATATATATATATATATATATATATTGTAATACCAATTAAAGAACCCATTAATTGTTTTAATATAATTAAATTGTTAGCGGTACTAATGCGTAAAGGCGACAATGAAGGCGTTTTTTTTCCCTTTGTTTAACAATGGAAACTGAAAAACCGTGCGCTTGGAGAAAGGCAGTCTGGAATCGGCGATGAAAGGTGAAGGAGTCTAAAATATGCGTACGAGAGATAAAACAGTTAAAAGTCGACGGGGAGATATAATACAGTTCAGGTCACCTAGAGAAAAAAACAGACAGTAAAGTCTGCAGATATAAAGTACAAATGGTGAGATCCTGTATTTTTACATGAAAGCAAGCAAATATTTTACGGAGAGATTTACATAATAACTTGCACACGGTGAAGCAAATGGTTGCTTCACACTGATTGAACAATTTTCGCATAGAGGAGACCGGCATCCACTAGCTGACCAAAGGGGGTAGCTCATTCGAGGTTCCAGATAGCAGAGGACGAGTATTTCAATCGTGTGTATTAAAAATTTCAATGAAGTGTAGAGTCTGTGTAAAACTGTATTTTTAATGTGGTAGTTTTCAAGATACAAGAGAAAGATCTGGTACCAGACAGACATTCCGTGAGTAACAAAACTTTTATACAAATTTGTAAACGATAATTAAAAAGGTATAGTCAGATTTCGTTCAGTTTTCTTTTCATTTAGTTTTCTTCTGTTTCACTTATCTTCATATTGTTTTACGTTAACTTCTTATATTTTAATTGTTAATTGTCAGTTTATTCATTGCTTTTGTTCTAATTATCAAACCCAGTAGTGGCCCTGAGGTATATTTTATTGTAATGATATAAGAATTGTGTTTTCATAAATGCCACGAATTAATAAATGAAAAATTAAAGTATTTGTTGTTAACTGGATGAAATTCGGCGTCCAAAATAGATCTTATACAATGTAAATTTATCAACAATAAATTTTTAAATGTAAATAAATTTTCGTTCATTCATTCATTAATTAACCCTAACAAGGTGTTTATTAATATATATATAAATATTATAGGACTAATGGAAGAAGTATTTCAAGAAGGTTGCGAAATAAATAAATTACAGTCTTAAAAAGTCACAATGTATACATTATTAAAAACACAAAATGTTAACGTTAAAATATTCGAGCAGATTCCAGGACATTTCGTGCCTCAATAATCAATAAAATTAATTTTCTATCAGAAGAAAAGGTAAATAACGCTCAAACCGGTATTAAATAATTTAATATCAATAATAAGTAAGACTTAACTAAGCGTCAGGGGATATGAAACTATTTATTTTTAGTATAAGGAAAAATGTCGACCGGACCGTGAATGAAACGCATGACCTTGCGTTTACCGGGCAGGCTCTGTAATGACTAATCTATCCCTGTCGACTACAGATCTGGTGTTAAATTCCTCCACAGACCTGAATTTGGCTCACCTAAAATTTACAAGTCACTTTTTCTTCATTGAGTAATTCAAGGATCCAATGAAGAAGGTAAGCTGGAAGACATGACTTCGATTCCCAACCTGGTCGACATTTTACCTCATGCTTAATTTTTTTTAAACCTGGTTTTAGGCCTTATGCTTAGTTAAACCTTCCTTATTATTGAATTAATTTTTCCAAAAGCCACTGATCAATTTACAAAAAAAATGGCATTTCTTCATTAGGCCATGAAGAAAATGGACTTGTAAATTTTAGGTGAGCCGAATTCAGGTCTGTGGAGGAATTTAACATCGGATCGGCAGTCGACAGGGATAACTTAGTGGTTAGAGCATCCGTCAGGTAAGCGGGAGGTCCTGTGTTTGTTTCCCGGTACAGCCAACATTTTTTCCTTATGCATATAATAGAGGAATTTAATATCTTCTAGAATTTTAAATTTCTAATAGACTGATATGATTATTTGTTGTTTTTGTATTATTCCGAATGTTTTTCAACAGTCGCTAATTTGAATAAGAAAATACAGATAAGATTAAGAATAATTTTAAACCCGAGAATAACAAAAGTAGGAGGTAACAAAAGTAAAAGATAAAATTCCATTAAACTTAATTATTTAAAAAGTTGTTTTAAAGATTGTGTAAAAAACTACATTACACATTCTAGTACTAATATTAGTACAAGAATTTATAATTATAGAAACAAAGTAAACTCCAATGCAAAAACAAATACTGCATTGTCCTTGCACCATTTAAAATTAAATCATGAAGTGCATGCATCATCAGAAAATACAGCTGTAAAAACCGATCTAGATGTAACAGGCTTATGGGACCCTTAATTCAAAAGAAGCGAGAGAAGAAGGAAACCCTATAGGCATTTTTCTCCCATTTTTTTTTCATTTTGGCAGTGACTTTTTGGTGAAGACTAAATAAAATTACTGCGTGTGAATAGCGAAGATGGACGATTAAATTAGCGACGGGAAACGTACGCGATCAATCGTAAGTTGCCAAGAAAACGTCTATTTGATAGGCGTGACATGGGCAATTAAGTAACTGGATGATCACAATTTCACATAAAAAGAAGGAAAATTCAATGTGGAACAATTTTAATATTTTTTTTCTGTTTAAAACCGCACAACTACGGTTTTAATTACGGATAGGATTCAGATTAGGGTCTCACACGAATTTACTAAAAGGAAAATTAACTAAGGCAAACATATATTGCACAGTTATCAAATGTATTTCCAAGACACTGCAGATTAATTTTCTTGCACAACATTTACGGAGCACGAAACAGCATAAGATATTTCAAGATGGAAGCCATCCAGGTTGCCTTTGGTTGAGAACTGCGGACGATGATTTGAAAGGATCCCACATATCAACTCCTGAATAATACAAAAGTAATTCGTAATACGTTACAGTGTAATTATCTGCTGTTTGTTTCGCTGAAGTCTATACGCAGACACTACTGCTGTATATAATGAAATGTCACATTGTATGTTTTTGAGCGAGTCCCTCCAGCGTTGCGGACCTTGCAGGACGGGCGGATGGCTTCGCGTGACGAGGTGTATCCGAAGTGCAGTTGGCACTTTTAATCACGGCTCGTATCTGGGAGAGGGATCTGCAGATGAGCCAGGTAGGGGACCAGGCACAAAGGCGCTTCTTCTGTCCGTTATTACGCGACTGCTAGTTGCCGAGATAAAGCCGCCCTTGATTAATGCCGCACTCTGACTCACGGCTGTTTGGTCACCTTTCACTCGGTTCAAGGCGTCTCCATCTCTCGTTACTCACAGTAAGCCATTGTATTCGTAAAGTTACTTTCATCAATACCGCAACTTGAATAAAAGATAAAATTCAACTACAAAAACGTTAAAATATGAACATCGTAGCCTAAAATTCAGCAAACGGCATTTCCTCGTAATTGTTAATTTTTGACTATATGGATGCAAAAATTCTGCAAACTCAGGCAGCTAACATTCTATTTTATTATCATTTCAATAAAGTCTATCAATATTGTATATTTGATAGAAAAAGAAATTTTTAAAATCTAAATTAACAAAAAATGTTAATCCTTCTACGGAGCAATAAATTGCGGGTGTAGGCTGAAACAGTATTGGGAAAACGTACGATAAAAATGAAGAAACATCTTCTAAATGCTCGCTGCGGCCGCTGTAGGAGTTCGGAGCACATGGGATCGGCTTTGGACACAATAGAAAATCGGACAGAGGAATTATTTGCTTTTACTTCCAATACTCGTGATCCGATTAAATGGAATCGCAGAAACGTTGGATAAAAGGGCTTTACAGTTATATTAAACTTACGGGAATGAACTGGTCTGCTATAAATTGAAGACTATACAGTGGGATGAAAACGTGTTTTGAAACGCGAAGTTTCATTAAAAATATTTTTACTGACATGACCATTTTCATACTCTCATAGTGTTAGATTTGGCCAGGAAGACTTATTATTTTTTGGATTATGGTTTCTTCCTTCTGGCATTAGGTACGCTTTAGTATTTCCGTGAAAGTTCTATACGAAGCAGATTATGCTAAGCTAGGCCTGCGTTGATAATAAATGTATTAGTAAGAATATAGTTTATAATAATATAGTATAATCTGTATAATATATATATATATATATATATATATATATATATATATATATATATATATTTGTAATGCCAATTAATTAGGACATTAATTGTTTGAACATAAAAATTTTAATTGTTTGAGAAATCCTTTGTAGCAGCGGTCCAGAACATAGCAACAATGGAGTCCAGCTCTTTCCCTTTGTCGGAAGGTCCCAATATTGCGCGCTAAAATGCGAGACTACGAGCCAGTTCGCAGGAAACTTTGAGGAGTTCAGTTCGCAGGAAACATTGAGGAGTTCAGTTCGCAGGAAACATTGAGGAGTTCAGTCCGCGGAAAAAATTTGAAGAGTAGAGTTCACGGAAAGACATCGTCAAGGTATAACTGTTAGCTGAAGGAGAATTCAACAGGATCGGCAATTAGGATTTAACAGAGTTTGTTGGTGCCTGGACATTTCTGAGGACAAAGTAAAACATTCACGAGAGCATAACGTTGAAACTTGCTAAGTGATAGCAGTTTTTGTGTCCATAGCCGGCCAGAAATAGTAAAATTTTCAGTTTGAGTCCAATGCAGTAAAGACTGGCAAATATACAGACCAAGGAATTCGCCTAAGGCAAGCAGTCAACAGGTAGCTGACAACAAAAGGGGAGTATCATCCGAGTTCCTGACATCATATTAAACTTTGGATTAGAATCAGTGTAAAATCTGTGAGTATAGAATCAGTGTAAAATCCCGCAATAGTGTATTTCGAAAATGAAAGGAATGCTGGAATGCTGGGCAGATGTGAGTAAAATTTACAAAATGATTTAATTATGTAAACGTGATTGAAAGATAGAAATCAGATTTCGTTCTCCGTTTAAATTGTTAATTCGTTGTAATCTTTTACTTGTTAATCTCGTTCCCATTTTAAATTTCGTTCTAGTATAATGGTCAAGTAAATTTCTTTTCTTTTAATTGTTTGTTAATAAGATAATAAATATAATTGATGTGTCAATTATCAAACCCAGTGAGACCCTGAGAAATTGAATATTTTAACTTTGTAATTTTTAAATGATTACCACAAAATAAATCTTATGTTTGTAAATTTGATTAATCTTTTATTTAATTAATGACCTCTAATTGTGAATATTACGTAATGGCTATCACAAAGTGTGGCAAATTAAAGGCTTTCTAATTAAATATTACAATAATATATATATATATATATATATATATATATATATATATATATCTATATAATGTATATTTGTATGTATGTATGTATGTATGTATTTACGTTGTTCTTTATACAAATTTTATCGCGTGGACAGAATGCAACAAAAATTGGTATACGTATTCTGTCAAAATCGAGAACCGGTACTGTGGGGATGACAAACCCATAGCATAAAGGTGGAAAGAATTATAATTAAAAACCATTATCATTAAATGTTAAATTACTGCGCGCCAAGAGACAATGACGTCACGCGAGAGAAAGACGTTACTACGCAACGAACAAAGGAAATTCTCCTTTATCAGGAATGAAATAAAGCAGAAATATTTTCTTTAAATAAAAAATATAATTTTATACAGCAATACTCCATCGAATGATAATAAAGAAGAATACGAATTACTTTACCATCCTTGCGGAAAATGTAAGTTAATTTTCGCGCTATATTAGTTGTGAGTCTAGCTAACAATTTCATCAATATAATATTTCGTAATGTATGAAGACTGAGTGACAATTATATCCTGAAGTACTCAAGGAATATATTTAAGTATTCAATTAAATACTTTTTCGAGTTTATATAAATAAGTACACGAGCAACGCCGGGCAACCAGCTAGTCTATATAATAAAAAAGGATGTATATTTGTATGTATGTATGTATTTACGTTGTTCTTTATACAAATTTTATCGCGTGGACAGAATGCAACAAAAATTGGTATACGTATTCTGCCAAAATCGAGAACCGGTACTGAGGGGATGACAAACCCATAGCATAAAGGTGGAAAGAATTATAATTAAAAACCGTCATCAATAAATATTAAATTACTGCGCGCCAAGAGACAATGACGTCACGCGAGAGAAAGACGTTACTACGCAACGAACAAAGGAAATATCTCCTTTATTGGGAATGAAATAAATCAGAAATATTTTTTTTTAATAAAAAGTATACTTTTATACAGCAATATTCCATCGAATGATAATAAAGAAGAATACTAATTACTTTACCATCCTTGGGGAAAATGTAAGTTAATTTTCGCGCTGTATTAGTTGTGAGTCTAGCTAACAATTTCATCAATGTAATATTTCGTAATGTATGAAGACTGAGTGACGATTATATCCTGAAATACTCAAGGAATATATTTAAGTATTCAATTAAATACTTTTTCGAGTTTATATAAATAAGTACACGAGCAACGCCGGGCACCTAGCTAGTATATATATAAATGGCTTATGTAGCCAATTGTGATATATAAAGGAGGTGATATGAAAGAAATCTTTATCGATAAAATGGCGAAATCGTAGATCTTGGTTATGCTACTATATATACAGCATAACTCACGTAAACTGTGAATGTTTGGCTTTCAGGCGTTAGCTCCAGATGGACGTGTGTGTGTGTCGAGTCGAGGTCGTTCTCCACCTGTCTCTCTGATGCACAAAATCTATTTCAGCAAGGTCCTTCATGGTAGTTTAATCTAGTCTGTCACGGACATTGTATGAATCGCTTGTCTCCTGATAAACTATTTTTCTCCTCTATGTATATTTTCTGTCCTTTTCTGATCTCTGTTTTCCCACTTCACTAATTCTAATTATTTTCTTCTGTGTCACTGCGAGGTTATCCAAAGAATTCAATTACACAGTCGAAGTGCTATTCAATTACCTAGAAAATTTGTAAACAATAGCATGCATCCGCTATTCCACATAGATGTTCTCTTTTCCGCTGTACCTTCATTTTTTTAAATTTTTTTTTACAACCACCAACAACTGTTAACTATTTCCGGATTTGGGAATCTTGTTGATTTTTACTGTCGGGGAATAATTGTTTTCATCTTCTTCAAAATACATGAGCACTAATTTATTGAAATTATAGAATTGAATCCAACCGTTAAATTGTTTCTAAGCTTTGATGAACCCGAAATCATACATAACATTATAGATAACCTAAAAATAATACTGTAAATCATGTAGTTACAATAAAATAAATATATTAGCCAATAAATCAGACACGTCCATCTGGAGACAGCTGCAAACGTAACTTTCACAGTTTGATTTTTTAGGTGAGCAATGATGTATATATGGTAGCACAACTAAGGTCAACGATTTTAATATTTTATCAATTTATATTGTTTATGGACTATTATATTCATTTTTTTATTCTCAAATGTTAGATAAATATCAAAATTAGATACAATGTTCACTATATGTATCGTAATTAGTCAAATAAAATAATTTATTCCAACATTAATACTTACTTTACTCCCGAATCCGAATGACTTACAATTAATAACATAATACGACCTTAGTTTTCAGAGAAATGTAATATTACATACTATTACAGAGAAAAAAATTAAACATAACTGGACGCTTCGAAAATTTTGTTAATTAAAAATTATTCAAACTCTGTCAATATTAAACTTGACAACGAAAATCTCAAAAAACTATGATATTTTAAGTTCTTTGGTATTTCTGTATATAACATGCTTAGTAGTTCTTTGTTTGATTATCGTATGTTCAAATGCTTTTAGAGAAAGACTCAAAGTAGCGTCGAAACGCCCAGCTATATTTAATTCTTTTATGTGTAATTTTTTATTGTATTATGGTAATATGGAAAATAAGATCATATTATTTTTTAATAATTGAATAAGACGTTAAAAACACATCACACAGACACACACACAAACATATATATATATATATATATATATATAATAAGAATAAGGACATTTACGAGAACGTCAACTAAACGGAATTTTTTATTTGTTCGCACCGAAACTTTAATTTTGTTGGGAGTGTATAAAATACCTGTCTGCGGCCTCTTAATCAGACTTTTAATTAATTTTTCGAATCTCTTCGAAAAAAAATTGTATCAAAGTAACAGGTTTTGTTGCTTCAATTCAATTAAAAACTCATAGAATATTTTTATATAAGTACCTTTCACATCCATGTGTTCGAGTACATAAAACCATTGCGCGTATCCCTATTGGTTGAAGATTTAATACCATAGTCAGGAACGAACCAGAATTTGTTAAGTCAACATTTATTTCCTTCTAAGCATCTCATTTCCGTAGGCTTAGTCAATTAAAAATTAATTTAATTAAGTTCAAGGAAATTCTATTTAACATTTCTTTCGTAGAGATAATTTCGTTTTTTATCTATTGCATCAAATCGAAGGATAATGAATCATTATACTCACTTAGTAATTATTAAAAAAGTTTATTCTAAAAATACGCAAGTAATATCCTAAACTAAGAATAAAAAAATTAAAAAAATTCAAATTTTCTTCTTTCTCATTAATTTCTACAAAAAATATATCCAGTGGTAAAAAGCATCCTTAAAATATTACACCTTAGTCTAAAAATATTTTAATTTATGATCAACATACACATTTTTAATGTATTCTCGCTCTTCTGAAAAATGTTGTAAATCTGATTTTGATAGTTTTGATTATAAAAGTCCCAAATAAACGTGTGGTAATAGTAAAACAGGTATGAAGTTTTTTTAACTCAGTAACTTAAAGCAAAATTTTGATAAATAGTTTATTTATTTTATCTAAAAATTAAGGTGTAATGAACTATTATTAACAATCTTTATCCAATATTTTATGCTTAATACTAATAAAGATAGCCAAATACAGACAAAAGAAGTGATAATATAAATACCACACAACATTTCTGGGATCTTTGTTCCTTTCTTCAGGCGCTAAGAAGAGCCTAGAGTGACACAACTGCACTGCTTTTGTTGAGTTTGTTGCTTTTGACTTTTGTTAACTGACGAGTGCAGTTGTGTCGCTCTAGGCTCTTCTTAGCACCTGAAGAAAGGAACAAGGATCCCAGATACTTAGTGTGTTATTTATTTTATCACTTATTATGTATGAATTTGACTATCTTTCTTAATATTAATTTTTTAGTCAGACGTTATTTTTTCTTCAATATTTTATATTTATTTAAGTATAATTACCTCTTTATTTACAATATAATCACATATGGTTGTAATTTTGACATTGAGAATGGAATTAAACCAAATCATATACATTTTTTTTCCAAATATTTTTGAACTTCTCAAAATGTATTTTGACTCGTGCAATTACAGGGTCTTTTTATGTTATTGTATTTTAAGTGTACAAAATAATGATATTATTTTAAGAAGCATTTAATCATCAAACGATACGCCGGGATGCTTAGCCACTTGAGTTAGCAGACGGCTGTTCCCGAAGTTGGTGCTCTATACGCAGTGAGTTTCAAATAACATCAGTAAACGTCTAACTGCTTTTGACTGTGCTCCGTCTACTACAACTCTTCCAGGGTCTCACGTTGCATCTGATACGCACAATTATTAGTTACTCGGTTGTGGCAGGTGAGCTTTTACGTGTCATTAGCGACTCTAAAGGACGAACAATTTCATACGGTTACGGAAAGCAAATATTCCTGTTCTGGAAATAGGATCCCTCTCAACAGCTCAGATCACAACGTGGAGAAACCAATGATACTCAGCTGAGAATAGAGTAAGAAACGATCCTTCCCGCTGTTGCCTACTTTATCAGCATATACCACTGTGATCAAAAAAGTAAGGTGAAATTGTCATTTAAGACTCCCGGGTATTAGGAAGGCAGGTAATTTTTTATCCTAGGTTGGTAGGACTGTCTATAATATTTGCCAAGCGTTTGTTTGTTAAAAGGTTTTATTATCTCTGAGTTACACGTGTTTTTGTAAACAACCAAAAGTGAATTTTTCGATTTTTGCAATGGGTGATTTTGTGAGCAAAAAACTCAAATTTTGTTGTGCGGACACGTTGAAAATGTTGCGGAACGTCTTTGGTAATCAAACTATAGCACAAAAAAACGTTTAACGAGTTCAAAGAGGGCCGAGAACGCGTTGAAGACGAACCGCGCTCTAGACGACCATCAACGTCTACCGACGAGGGCCACGTCCAAAACATCAAAGATTTGGTGCTTGAAAATCGTCGATGGACAATTAGATATCTCGCTGATAGTGTTGGAATATCATTTGGCTCAGCGCAAGCCATTTTGAAGAATGTTTTGTGATTCAAACGCGTAAAGTCTCGATTGGTGCCAAAACCGCTAAATTTTTGGAAAAAAAGCGTCGCGTTGAAGTGTCTGAAACTTTGCTGTCTGACTATCAGGACTTCTTGAAATGCATCATTACTGGAGACGAGACTTGGATTTACGCATACGACCCTGAAACCACCGACCAATCCAGCGAATATCGTGCAAAAGGTGAAGCAAGACCGAAAGGACCACGGCAAAGTCGATCAAAAATCAAGGTCATGTTGACAGGTTTTTTTTATTATCGTGGTGTGGTGCACTATGAATTCCTTCCGCCGGGTCAAACTGTCAACAAAGAATATTATTTGAGCGTTATGCGTCGTTTGCGTGAAGCTATTCGTCTGAAACGGCCGGAATTATGGGCGAACAACCAAGGGTTCCTTCATCACGATAATGCACCATGTCATACTGCATTGATTCTTTGCCAAAAACTCGACTCATATCGTTCCGCAACCACCGTATTCGCCTGATTTGGCTCCGTGCGACTTCTGGCTATTTAGCAAACTCAAAAGGCCAATGCGGAGACGCCATTTTGACACGATTGAGGAGATAAAAACCGAATCGAAGAAGGTCTTGAAGGCTATACCGGAAAAAGACTATTCCGACAGTTTCGAGGGCTGGAAAAAGCGTTGGAAAAAGTGAGTTTTATCGGACGGGATTACTTTGAATGGGATGAAATTGATTTCGAAGAATAAATAAAGAATTTATATAATATAAATAAATTCACTTTTCTTTTTGTTCACAGTGGTATATTTTAATTTTCAAAAGAACCTTAAATATTCAATTCTCTTTCGTGTGTCAATAAGGTTAGTGAAGTTTTAAATTATGTTATTGGAAAGCGAGAATAATTTGTACTGAGCCCTCCTTCGATCAATTAACTGATGTTAAGGGTATTTTGAAGCTTTGCAGCCCTTTTAATTTATTTTGGCCTCAAAGCGATTAATAATAAATAATAATTCTTCAACATATTTAATAAAATGATACCGAGTCTGCATTTTTCAGAAACTATTGTGAAATCAAAAATAATGTCAAAGTTAGGAATACGTTATATATACTTATCCATAATCGGTTATTCTTTAAGTACCCGGAGCTGGAATTAAGAACTCCATAAATTACTTAACATTAAATAGTACAGTATAAAACAATTCTATTTAACACAATTTGACTTAACGCTGAAATATATTTCAGTTTGACAGCGTTCTATAGTATAGAATTCGAGACAAGATTGCAACATATGTATTATGAACCAAACTATATTGTGAGGTGCGACGGTCATGAAATTAAAACCGTTGTTAACATGAATGAAGAGATGGCTGAGTTTATGACATGACGCACCGCTGATGAAACAGACATGTTTAATAGAAATCTCTTTGGTACGTTGTACTTTTGGGCGTTATCACATTACTCGGGAGACTTTGTCTTTAATGCCTCTATATTTGTAAGGTTTTGATGGCGAGCTGTTATGGGCGGTGATGGGCAGTATAAAGCAATAATGCGGCAGGATAGTCCATTCGCGTTAGCTGGTCATCATCGGAGCAGAGTTTAACCGCGCGATAAGGGAAATGAGTGTGCAAGGGTTACAGAAACTTCATGCTACAGCGTTGCCAAAAACAATCTTAACGAATTATGAGATATAAAATTTTGTTTAATATTTTATGGAGTATTTCATTTCAGCTACGAACTCTTAAATAAAATCCGACTACGGGTAACTGTAAAGTGCACTGTAAAGGTTGCAGACATGAAACTAGAGTCAAAATTCACAATAAAGGACAGACTCGGAATAAAAGGTTATTTGAAGCATTATTATTCACGTTAATAAAATTGATCTTAATCACTTTGAAGAGGTTTGCGTTTATATCATTTTATAAACCGAACGAGGGCTCACTGCGAATTATTATTTCCTTTCTGTAACAAAATGTTTTTTTTAGGGCAACAGGCTACATGAGGGTATTCCACGTTGGGAAACTCCCCTTTAATAGCATAGGAAGAGATTTGAAAGGGGGGATTGCGGAAGGTTAGAGGAAGGTAGCCAAGGGTTAACTAGGGCTCCCGGGCTGTATTTTAAGGATCCTACCCGGCATTCACCTAAAGAAATACAGGGAAAACCCTAGAAAAACCTGCAACAGGTAGGTCGGGCATTGTGTACTTGTCTCACGCCCTTCCGATAGCGGGAGAGGAGTTTGCTGTGGGGACGCAGCATTCCCTTCTCCGTGCCTCGACGAGTTTAGGAGGCAGCTGGCCGACTATTCCAATGGGAATAGCGGACAACTCTTACCGTATGCCCAAGGTCTGTGACCCCGGAACATATACCTCTGAGAACAGGCCGAGGTGCCTGAACCTTGGTTCAAAAACGGAGAGGAAAAGGCATCCCCAAAGGTAGCCCCTTCGTATCTCTCCTACAAGTTCAATTTGTAACAAAATGTAAAACTAGATGACATTTATAGACATTTGAAAAAGAACATTCTAGCAAGAGAAATAAATATTTATGGTACTTGTGGAAACCATAATACTTTATATACTGTAGGTACATAAAGTGTATATAACCGTTAAATTTAAATAATTTTACTATTATTCACGTTTACAACAAACATAAAAAATACCAACTGTGTATGTATTTGTCGAAAAGACTTAGATTCTTCCTCAATCTATAATTTTGTTATACATGAAACGCGGTTCTCTAAAAAGCTGCAGTTTAAAATTTGTTCACAGGATTTTTTATATTTACCTTTATAGTTGTTCGTTAATCACTCAGGGTCAACGATCTTCATGTTTATTTTAAATGATCATGTTTAATTTTGAGAATCATTCAAATTATATAAACAATAACCAAATACACACAAAATGAAGTGATGATCCCACACAACGCTTCTGGAAACTATGTTCCTTTCGTCAGGTGATTGAAGAAACAAAAGAGCCAATTTAGTTGATAAAATCTCAAAAACCTATTTTCTCGAATTATTATATTTTAAAACAGACGTGTTATATTTTCATTTCAATCATTCAAATTTAGGAACATTTCACGGCAAGAATTGAGCGATTTTATCGTAATACAACGCGACACATTCTTTGGTTTCGGATAGTTTATTCAAATCTGATTGCATATAAAAGAAAATAGCTTCACCCAGTGAACATAATTTTTCGAGTAATGCAGTTTCGCTCAGTTTCAAAAATACAATATTCACTTTCCTCCCATGTTCTTACTTTAAGCGTATGAATCAAAAACTCGGTACATGTTAAGTTTTTGCCCATGGAAAAATAGCGATAACTGGAATATTTGTGAACTGATAACAATTTTTTTCTCAACTAAATGATTGCTAAGTTAACTGCACAAACGAAGAAACAGCCACATATCCACAGATTAAATTCTCCCTTTTTCCGAAAGCGGGCGCTCAATCTTTGCAATGAGGAGTGTAGCTTATGTTATCACAGAATAATGTTAGGAATAGAAAGTTTTCTTGTTATATAATATTTTTACTATGATAGTGTTCTTTTACATACGAAACGGTAATAATATTTATATACTTGTTTATCTATTCCCTAAGTTTATATTTCTTTGGGGTATTAATTTAGTCAGCATATATTACACTTTCACGTTAATTCTTGTTCAAATAATGAAAGCCTTAACACACACAAAATTTATTTACTAATTATTTTGTGTGAGGACTAAATTTTATTTGATTCATATACTACAGTGTAAGATTTAGTGATGAAGTAGTTAATGGATCAGAAAATGGACACACTCTTGAAACTTCTGAAAATATTATGTTCATATTTAGGTTATGGTCGAATCAGTTACGAGAATAAACAGTTCAAGCCTCAAAGGGCTTTTAAAAAACCATAATCAGTACAAGCGTTTTTTTTAGCATCTATGAATATTTTATTGATTTAGTGCAGTACTTTTTCGATCCTCCCCATATCGTTAAAATTATTTTTCTTGTAAAGGGGTTGGTTTGTAAGGTAATTAATTTCATAACTAACATACTATTTTTAGCTTATTCTGCCATTTACTTTGGTTATTTCAAGATTTATCGTCTTTCGACAGAGGGGAGCGACTTGTCAGTTGTTTGTGTGTGTGCTCGTAACTGCATGCCATATTTTAAGTTATTCTGCACTTACTTTTGTATTATGGTGTTTCACATTTATTATTCTCAGTGATTATTTTATTTGACTTTAAGGAATTATTAATTAATACGAATTATAGTCTAATCTTAGTAATGTTATGTCAATCTTTCTGTGTCCCACCGTCGCTAGTTATTTATTGTACTTGTTTTAAGGCTATAAGAATAAAGTATAATAAATAGAAAAAAATTACGTCGTATTGAAAATAATTAATAAGAAAGGTAGCCAATTAAAACAAAAAACTTATAATATAAATACTACATAACATTTCTGGGATCCTTGTCCTTTTCTTTAGGTGTTAAGGAGAGCCTAGAGCGACACAACTACTCTGCTATTGTTGGGTTTGTTGCTTTTGACGAGTGCAGAAACGTTGAGTGGTATGTATATTATATTTAAAGTTTATTTAGTTGTATTGTAAGCGGAAATTTTTTGTGATAGCTTCACACATCATAGTTTCTAACAACACTTCGAAATTTCATGCAATTACGCATCTTATTTTACCAATGGAATTAATAAAAATCTAAAATCTATAAAATCTGTTACTAAGAATATTCAAAGTTCACACGTGAATTTTCGGTGTGTGTAGACAGATTATGTATAAGGTTATCCACGTAGTGGCCATTACCCTCTTATAGCATTGGAAAGGTACTGAAAGGAGTGATGTGGATCGTTCATATTCTAGCTGAGAAAACACTACAAAATATTTACAAAGGCCTTCTTGAGAGTTATTTCTCTCAGTAAATATCGTATAAATGTTGCCGTAATGAAATATAGTATCAATTTTTCACTAGATTTTAAGTTATATTTTTTTCGTTAGTTAATTATGAATTAGTTTAACCTAATAAGAATTTATTATGATAAATAGGAACTTAAACCCAACAATTATCCCAGTCACCTGATACACAAGAAGGATAAAACACTCAGAGAATCTAAGAAAATTCTCAAAAGTATCCTCCAGATTCAGTACATCAACACTGAACACTATAAAAGGAAACCGCATTCCAAATCATTTAACACAAGTAAGGTTTAAAATTCTATCTCCTGCTAGTGAAGAATGTCATAGTAGAACAAACTGGTAGACAGTATTCTTACGGATTATACGACTGTAGAACATACAAGAAGAAGGTAAAGAGAAGGTATCAGAGCAAGTGCGAGCTAAAATCAGATATTTCGTTCCTACACGTTTTCTGGTCCGTAGGAAAAGAAAGGTATAACATAAAACGAAATTCAAAGTTACAACGTATTTTAAAAAAAATAGATCTCACAACATAGTTTTAAGTTAAATGATATTCATCAAACAGTTACTTTCAATCTCCGACTCAATTTATAATTTATACATCAATTAAACTTTGCACCGTATAACTACTCAACTTCTAAGCTTACCTTTTCACTGTTGAACGTACATTAACCTAGAATCTTCTTCCACAAATTCACTATAATATTTATTTTTCAGAGTTGGTCGTGGAATTTTCCAGAACGTCATCAGTGAAAGATCGGGTTATGATGTTTTCTAAAAATTAATGGAATATTCTACAGAAATCTATTTATTTCCATAATCTCCTAAAAGATGCTGAAAAATATCTTACTTGCCATAGGAACTGTCACAAATTATCTTAACGACCTCTAAAATAATGGGCTCGACATATCAGCCATTTACCGCTATTTTCGCACGCTGTCCCAATTTTCCAATCTTTCCATGTTTATATATATATACCGAGATTCGTTGAAATTGCTCCAGACGTTTCAGAGTTATGTGGTAATATACATGAATACATTTGAACCAGTGTTTTTTGAAATAACAAAAATATCTTAGTTGTTGAAACTAAGTTCCGTTATATATTAATTACGGATTTATAATAATTCGGCAATCAGTTTAAATGTATCGATGACCCGATACTTGTATGTTATTTTTGAAAATTAATATCTGCAACCAAAAGCGGGATCCGTTTCATGTCCTTCGAACATTTTATGCATTATGACGTTGAAGTTGACATAATTTCTCACTGATTTAAGTTCTCCTGTGCTGTAATTTGGGTCCGTCTAAACCGAGTTTTTTATTTCGCAGTCTGCTCCGATACCTGTTCTGAGTAATCACAAGCGAGTAGGCGCTAAATCACTGGATTTGTTTTCTCCGCTGCTCCTTTTATAAACAAGCAGTAAATAAATTTCTGAGCTTCCGCACGCATTAATGTTTCATTGGCTGACGTATTTGCGTTGTTTCCACATAGCTTACAGGAAACGCATCTATTGTTGGCGTTGTTTTGGAATTGCTCAGGCAACTAATCCAGCCTTCCATTGTACGTTACGACACAGCTTACTCATCAACTGAGATAGTATTCATTCATTAAGTTCCTAAACTGTTCCTCTTCTCTGGTATTTTGGTTAGGTTGAGAGTCAGCTTGCCAAGTATCAAAATTACCATGTTGGAAACACATTGTATCCTGACTACAAGCATTATACAAGGTAAACCTTGCATGCAGTAAATATTATATCTCAGAGTACATGCAGCCGGCAAGGCATTGTTATCGTGTAGATAGCCCTCAGGATTTTGTCACCGGAAAAACTGAGGGTTTTACTGAACAGGGTAAAATTAGTTAAATTATAATGCAATTGCACTAATAAGCTTTATTCCTTCTAAGCAAAAAAAAAGTATTTAATACATTCCGGTTTTTATTAAGCAAAATTAAGCAATTTCATCTGTGCAGACAAAACCGCATTATATAATAATCTGATTTAAAAAGAAAAATATGAAGATATATTTATTAATATATTTTGAAGTTGTTTCTGAAACTTTCAATGGTTTATCATGCAAAATCAAGAATTTTAGTTTCTTATAAATAAATAGTCTCGAGGGAGAAAAGTAGTTATAAAGTATATTTAAAAAAAATTACATTCAAGACTCTCTTTAGGTATCTCGTCAGGTGTAACAATTTGTAATAATTTAGTACACATTGTTTTACTGCGTTTTCTGTCGTTATTTTTTCATCAAATGTTTCGATTTTATTAATAGTTATATTTATCTGAAAACTTTAATCAATCCGTAAATAAACGGCAAACACTCAAGAAACAGAAAATAACACGTTCCGTTCCTTTTCCGAACTTCTTCCAGTGTAGTAAAACAAAAATGTGTTGGTGAACACAATTTAAACCTGTAACCTTATGTTATTTCAATGAATAATAAAAATTTGGAGAGAAATTTCTAAAAGTTCAATGGAACCGATTTTTTCTTGTTTTATTAATAGTTGAATTCAGTGATCAGCATGGATTTTTTTTTACAGTTGGATCATTTTTCATTGTTTTTTCTCAAACATTTTTGCTAGTGGGTCACATAACTTTTATTTATATACACATATATTGTTCATATTAAATACAGAATCACAAATTTATTAAGATCAAATCTGCTACAAAAGTTTCCCAGCGGGTCATAGGTTGCCGGCTCCTGCTGTAATTGTTATGAAACTAATGTGGGACGACAAATCAAAATTATAACTAATAACTAATAACAAAATAAATAACTAATGACATTGCGTTAATAATAATGACACAAAGAAGAATAAAGGCCGAAATATATAACATTTGGCCGCAACGTATGTGCAAAACGCACGTTAGGAATTTATTAATCTAAATTTTCTTATAATAAATCATGAATGAATAGTAATTGTACACGTGAAGAGGTAAAAATCCAAGATGAAACGTTGTGTCTGCTGAATATTCTGTTTTAAATGTGAAAATAAAATTTTATGACTAATTAGCTGCTGATTTTAAGATTTTATTATTGTAATTGTTAAATGTCAAAATGTCATTGACGCTTAAACCCAGAACTATTATTTCAGCACGCTTTTCGTTCCACTGAAAATAAATATATAATTTTTTCAATGAACCAATAAATGCAGATAATTATGGAAGGGCAGTAATTTTTTAAATTCTTCGAGTTATTCATGACAAAAAATACGACTATTATTTCAAAACTCTTTTCAATAAACTAAAAATAATTACGTAATTGTTTTTCGAAGAATAAATAAATTACACAATTATGGCGGGAAACAATTTTTTAATTCGTAGAAAGTGATATCAGTAATAGAATTCGGCCTACAGACTTGTGTCTGTCTGAATTCTGATCTTGATTCTTTGAAATGTTTACTTGAGTATATGAACGAAGTAAGTGATAGTACGGACATTTAGTTTATTTAAATAAAACAAATGCATTGAGTGATTTCAATAAACTTTTATAAATGTTAAATAGAGCCTTAAGTAGGCTTGAAGCAATATCACATAACCCGTTTAGTATATTAAATTTAAGGAAAATATGTTTTTTCATGACTGCCTCAAAATATAATTACCCTTCGAATTGTTCTTCAAAATAAATTACTATTATTCTGAATATTATATAGATTTATCTACAGACTCTTGCAATTAGGTCATTATTATTTTTTAATTTAATTTAAAATTATTTAATCATACGTTAGTCCATTTTTTTCTTTTATAACTTAAAAATCCGAAGTAATATATATTTTTGGACATACTAAGATTTATGACTTGCTTTAACCAAAAATAAAATAAAAATGAAAAATTTACGTCTTATTGAATACAATTAATGAGAAAGATAGCCAATTCAGACAAAAAAGTGATAATATAATTACCACTCAACGTTTCTGGGATACTTGTCCCTTTCGTCAGGTACAAGGATCCCAGAAACTTTGTGTGGTAATTATATTATCACTTTTTTGCCTCAATTGACTTTCTTTCTCATTCAAAAATAAAATAATTTTAGGAAAACAAAACCATATATATTAAGCATTGGACGAAAATTCCCTCTGTTTAATTTTGAAGGAAACATTGCAAATAATATCTCAACCCCTTTGATGTAGAGTATAAGTACTGTATAAAATCTTTGAAACCCTTATCGTTCTTATATGTGAGAACAGATGGATTATCTGGCCTCAGAAGACATTGTAGAGAGGTTCCAGGCTTTACAGGCAGGCTATAAATACAGAATAACACTTTGATCGGCCTTGTTGAGATGGTTATCATGAGGAAGCCATAAATGTCGTGGTGCAACTACGGCAATCTCCTTGCTTTATAGGCTTATCTCTCCAGAAATCCCTGAAGTCTTTGGTTCACCTCCTCGTAGGAGCATAAACACGCATCGCTTTGGGTACTTCGGTAGGCTTCACGAGACACTTTTATTTCTCAGGGAAGTAGATTTCGTCTTGTATTGCAGCCGCGACCTTTATCCAGGTAACGCTAAAACAAAAAATTCCGTGTTGCCAAAAATACTCATTTATATATTTAATCGCTCGTGTTTCATTTATTCGGGGTAAACTATTAAGTCTACAGTCTACGTAAAATCAGGAATAATTATCGAAATGGAAGTTCTTACGACGCGACCGTTACGGAAATAGATTGAGGGGAATATAACATCGGAAATAGTCTACACATCAACGTCAAATTTTACTTCTCGTTCACACATTGGATAAATATATAACACTTAATCGGTATATAAAAACGTATGTATGTGGATTTTTCCCAAATATTCTCAAACGAATGTAGTAATTACAACCGAACTCAGTGATTTTTCCCCAGACTGTAAGTCATGGAATTACAAAGGGGTCTAGGGGTTAAACACGCCTAGCACCCTTAGTGGTAGGAAGAAAAATAATGTCAAAAAGACTGATTATGGTGTGAAATCCATGATTTTAGGGGTCGCTGATATTAATAGTAAAACTACCGATCAAGTTCGGTCCAGTTCAGCCCCTCCACCATGCTAGTAGAGGTGAGAATGAACAAAATGGCGGTGATTGGTGCCATTTCACGCCTTTATTAGTTCACTAAGTAGATTTTTAACAGTTCAGAATTTATTAAACACATCCATATATTGTTTTTGTGTTTTTTTAAACATATATTTTAATGAGCACTTGGTTTGACCTATATATGTGGCTTTACAATCAATACAATTAATTTTGTAAATTTCATTGTTTTAAAAGAACAATAAAATAATATAAATAGTAATATTCATAATTATTTTGCTTTCCCAAAACATATTTACTTAAAGAATCATAAAATAGAATGGTGTAATTGATCAATTTTGGATGAAAGTAACTTGAGTAAAATATTATATATTAGATCATATAAAACGGCTATCAATATAAAAAATGAAACTATCAATTTGAACAAAATTTATGACACTATTCTTTTGCAATTATTTAATTTACAGATTGTTATAATTTTAAATTCTAAATTATTTCCATTGAAAACCGCACTCAACAATGTATCTGAGTTTTTACTGGTCGTTCTAGTTTAAATTGTGTAATTCGTCCACGGCAGTCAGCGAAAAATGACTCTGACTCTCAAAAATTGTAAGTCCACCATAATTTAAATAGTTTCTTATGTGCCAAATTTTTCTTAAAATTTTTATTTTATTCCTTGATTGTTTGCTTTTGTAATCAGAGTTTAATTAATTAAGAGGTTAGCCAATTAGCGACGAAACGTAGTATAATTTTCTATAAATATTTTTTTTTTCTGAATACAAATTGGCTGTTATTTATTTATAAGTTATATTTCTTATTTCATTTATGACGAATCCTAATTCCTCAACCGAGGACTAATGGAATTAATGAAACCATTATATCTATATACTTAAATAATTTCTGTTATTTATTATTCTCAGCCTGTCGGTATCGTTTTGATATTGGCCAAATTTTAGTATAGTATAGTATTGGTGTGATTTCTGTTTTTTTTAACCTGAACTTACATTTTTACAAACGTAATAATATATTTTCTTCTTGGATATCCTGTTCTATTGGCCGCAGGCATAAGTAATTACGTTTAATAATATATGCTACGTCCATTTAAATTGTTCGAAATTTCTGCCAGCTGCCTCCTAAACAGGCCAAGGCATGGCGAGGGGTAAGCTGCGTCCCCACAGCAAACTCCTCTCCCGCTATCGGAAGGGCGTGGGACAAGTACCCAATGCCCGACCTACCCAATGCAGGTTTTTCTAAGGTTTTCCCTGCATTCCTTTAGGCGAATGCCGGGTAGGATCCTTAAAATATAGCCCGGGGGCCCTAGTTAACCCTTGGCTACCTTCCTCTACCCTTCCGCATCCCCCCTTTCAAATCCCTTCCTATGCTATTAAAGGGGAGTTGCCCTAAGTGGATTACCCTCATGTAGCCTATTGCCCTAAAAAAAATGTACAGTTAAGTCCATCCTATTTCCATGCATGAAGGGTTTGCTGGAGCAGGAGTTACGCGAAATAGTAAAAACTCTTTGACGTTTTTGAAAAAACAATTTCCAAACTGTGCCACGTTCTGCCCGTCAGCAACACGCGACGGCTTAAGCCATACATTACTCCAAGGATGTGATTAACTTTGAGATCCAATTTCATCACTATTAGGCACATAATTACACAGAACAGCGTCGCTGAAATGGAGTCTGCTCGCTTGTTTTAGGAATCGACATCGAACTTAATTGATTATTATTCTCATTCAAGCTAAATTAAGAATTTTATTGGGACACTACGTGTTTCTAAGATCTTTACTATTAAATTGTCTGAAACTAATTAATATCAGACATATTTTACCACGACTGATTTTAATAGACACGTGGAGCATTTTTTTTCCATTCATGAATGACATTATTTAGCTAAAAAATCCCTCATATTTCGCCTCTCCATTTATAAGTGAGTCATATATATGTTAAGTCAAAGACTAGTATCTCTCTTTATCTCTCTCTCTCTCTCTCTCTTCACTGATTCACGCGCTTGCTAATTGAATTCGCATACGAGTGAAAATGACAGTTCGATTATAAGTTCTGTGTGAAGCAGGAAATTGAAGTGTCTCCTGATATTAACGGCGGGTCACGGTGCACTACTTTCAAATATTACAGAATGCATAATTATTGTTCCATAATTGCGTGAGTGTTTGAAGATTATAATTATTTCATGAGCGAGTATAATTACGAGAGAGCGTTATTGCATCCAAAATATTAAATCCTCGCAAACAATACTTCGAAAAATCATAAATCACGCGGTGATAACCACACGAACAGAAAACCACGTCAAGTAAGAAAATGATATTATGCTATTAAAAAAATCAGCCCTCGTCTGATTTAATAAATATCAGACACTCATCCTACTCAACAGCAGTATTTGTAACATAATGCAAATGGGACGAGGGAATGGGACATGGAAATTTGAATAATTTTGTCGAAACCGTAAAATAAACGCATTCTTTAACGCTGTTACAGAAGCTCTTTGTACCTGAACATATGTGAAAATTATGATATTAATCAACAATCTCTAGATATTAGAAATTACATTTTCATAGTCCACGCTTGAAAATGGATGAATTTAAAACAAATGTTTAGAAAATATCTACAGCCTCTTTGAATTACTCCATTCATCTAAAATCAGATACACGTATAATATTGAACTAAAATATCACGCATTTGAGGTAAACTCTTTTTTTAAAAAAATAAATATAATGTGAAGGATTATTTTTCAAAATGTTTCATTTTTATTTGCGTAAAATTGACTTTAGTGATTCATATGCAGAGAATTTGTAAATTTGACATATTTGTCATGTCTTTGGAAGATATTTTGTTCTGTGGCGAGGCATTATTGTCAAACAGTATATCATAGTCAATATAGCAATATTATACAGTGTAATAAGTTGTTTATTTGAAGACATTACAAAGACCTCGATAAATTTTTAGTACTTTAAAATTATTTTATTATTATAGCTATAATTGAGTAAATGAATATTTTTACTTGTTTACATATATAAATTCGTTATAATTTTTTGCACCCCAAACCTGAGGCTATATAAATATAAAAAAAACATTACAGTGACCATAAATGACTACATTTGAAAATTCAAAATTTTTGTTCAGACGATCCGGATAACGCGATAATTTTTTTCTCAGAAAAATAGAATTACACGTACTCGTGGAATCGCTACTTTTCATTTTATATCTAAACGCAAGAAAATTTATGTTGAATATGTGTCTTGTATTTGAATCACCGTAACGCAACAATGCGTTGGCGAGATATCCAAAGAATAAGCAAAGTTATGCACAGAACGTTAATATAATGAGCTCAGACAGTCGGAGTGCCTTTTTGCCGATTGTGTCGTCGAGAGGCCGGTATCACTACAATCGCGGTGCTTGATTTTATATTATTATTTTACCCACTACTGGGCTTTTAACCCCGATGCTATAAATACATAAATAACATTTACCATATATGTACGTATTTGAACAGTAGTGTAAAGATATATGATTATTGAATGGGTTTTATGGCATTTTGAGACGATAATTTTAATCTTCTACTCTTGCATGCATATTGTGATAATTTAACGATTTTTTTGGGTGTAAACAGGCTATATATAGGGTAATCCACATAGGGGCAACTCCCTTCTTATAGCATAGGAAAGGGATTTGAAAGGGGGGATGCGGAAGGGTGGAGGAAGGTAGCCAAGGGTAACTAGGGCGCCCGGGCAATGGTTTAACGATCCTACCCGGCATTCGCCTTAAAGAAATGCAGGACAAAAACCAGAAAAACCTGCATCAGGTAGATCGGGCATTGGGTACTTGTCCCACGGGAGAGGTGTTTGCTGTGGGGACGCAGCATTCGACCAGTTTAGGAGGCAGTTGGCCGACTATTCCAATGGGAATAGCGGACAACTCTTACCATATGCCCAAGGTCTGTGACCCCAGAACATACACTTCTCAGAACAGGCCGATATGCCTCGGCTTGTGGGAACCTTAGTTCAAAAACGGAGAGGAAAAGGCATCCACAAAGGTAGCCCCTTCGTATCTCTCCTACAAGGTTCTACCTCAGAAAAAAGGGGGGATGCGGAAGGGTAGAGGAAGGTAGCCAAGGGTTAACTAGGGCCATCGGGCTATGGTTTAAGGATCTTACCCGGCATTCGCCTAAAACCAATGCAGGGAAAACCCTAGAAAAACCTACATCGGGTAGGTCGGGCATTGGGTACTTGTCCCACGCCCTTCCGATAGCGGGAGAAGAGTTTAGGGCCTACCTTTGGGTTTTGAGAGGTGTGTGTTCCGGGGTCACATACCTTGGACATATGGTAAGAGTTGTTCATTGTTCCCATTGGAACAGTCGGCCAGCTGTCATCTAAACTGGTCGAAGTACGGAGAAGGGAATGCTGCGTCCCCACAGCAAACTCTTCTCCCGCTATCGCAAGGTCGTGGGACAAGTACCCAATGCCCGACCTACCTGATGTAGTTTTTTCTAGGGTTTTCCCTGCATTTGTTTTAGGCGAATGCCGGGTAAAATCCTTAAACTATAGCCCGGGGGCCTGAGTTAACCCTTGGCTACCTTCCTCTACCCTTCCGCATCCCCCCCCCCCATCAAATCTCTTACTATGCTATGAAAGGGGAGTTACAACCATGTGAATTACCCTCATGTAGTTGTTACCATAAAAAAAATTCCAAGGAAGGACAACAGTGATGCGTTTAATTTCGCTTAAACAGTAATATTTGTGATTCCTGTATGTTGTATGTTGTTATTTCAATTCAAAAATTGAACTGAATTGTACATGTTACATCTTTATCTTGTAATTGAAAATCTTTGTTTAAAAAGTGTTCACTTAAATTAGTATGTCACTCATGTGATTCGACAAAAATTTCAATCTATTTCATTTTTAATTAGGTTTCACATGTTCTTGCTGTCAAATTAATTTCTTTGTCATACCGCTTGTTGTCGATTGAAAATAATACTGGATTATTTCAGAAGTCACAATACGGAGTTCTCTCATTTTATTTTTGAGTTCAAAAGAATCATCCAGTTTTTCAAATCTAAGGGACTTGTCACTTTAACGATTCGTGAATGTTCGTTGTGAAAATAATGAGAAAAGAACCAATATCTCCGTCCTCCTATAACACGTTAAGCTCGTTAAAATTTGTGTTTTAACGGCTCAGGGTACTTCTGTGGTAGAAAATCTGTCATGAATATGCAGTACTTTCCAAAGCAGCTATGCGGAGAAAAATAACAGGCCGTTTTTTTCTATTTTTCAGCCAGTTAGTCGTATGCTATCAGTTATTCCGTCACCGGAAAGAAATATTCCGGGAATAATTCACCATTTATTTAACAGAAACGAGAAATTATAAATCTAAAGTTATTTCTGTTAAGAAACACTCTTATATTAAATTAATCCCGTACCTAAATTCGTTTTGAAAAACACGAGAGAATTTAAGTAATAATAAAAATAAAACTTGGAACGCAGAAGTCTTCCTATACAAATGAAATAATATTTAAGACTGTATATATCTTAGATTTGAATGATTCTATCATAACGTTGTGATTCATGCACTAGAGGTTACAAAACGGATGACATTTAATTTTCTTTCTGTTTGTCTATAACGTCTTTATCTTTTCACATGAACGGTGGACGCGATTATGAAAAAACTGTAAACTTAAATGGAACCATAAGTAGATTTTTTTTAAATATTTCATTGTCACCCGTTAAAATTAGACTTGATGGCGAACGTCTCAAAATCTTATTATAACTGTATTGGAAAAATTTGTTTGTCAAATTACATAAAATCGGATGATCGGATAAATAACTTTGAGGGTATTTTTAACATTTCCAGGTGGAGTACGAAAGTTTATATTCAGTCTTCCGCGTAATATAATAGGTACAGGTAAGAATTAACAACAAATTATATAACTGAAACAATGACATGTAAGTAACGCCCTCAAGACAAATGATTGATCTAATTCCTACAGGGTAGCTTTAAGAAAAATAATTGTGACAAAACCTAATTCTAAAGTTAAAAACCATACACAATGTTTTGTTAAAAAATACTGAATAAGTTTGTTTATAAATAGATTTTACGTACTACACTAATTAATATTCATCGTAACTGATTACAGCTCATGAAATGGATCCTTATAAAACTATAAGAATGTTATTGAACTTCAATTAATGAAAGGTTTTTCAATTACCTCCTTCGTTGTACAATCTAAGTAGTGCCTTAGCCAACTTCCACCTTACATTTCATATTCTGGATTTAGTAGTGACACGTGGTCTGTGTGTTGATAATCCTTCAGTCTTAACCCTCATTGCCCCCTTAAAGTAACGCGGTTAGTCTCGCTAGATCGAGGGATCCTTAGTTAAATATTCTGCTGCGATTATTTTTCTGACTAAATTGTTTGGAATCTTTTGACAGACATTTAACATTAGTATTTTACACACATATACACTTAATTCACACATCCAATTATAGTCTGGTTTAATGAAAACTTGCCATTTTATTCAACATATTTTTAAGAAAAATCTACTATCAAAACATTTCTAATTTTATAATATCACAAAATCCGTTAGAATTATAATCATAAAAAGGTTGAGATCCTAATTTTGTAAACCAAACTTAAGTTAGATGCTACATAGAAAAACAGTTACAGTGTGCTTGAAATATCATTGCTAAATATGCAGTTAGTTATTTATATAATCAATTTTATGGATTTTTTAAAGTATTCTACTTTTGTGAAAATGCCGATGAAATACTCATACAGAATTTAATAGTATGTATACAAATATTATTTATAATTACATTTTTAGTAAATTAAATACATTAATCAGAGAGTGTTTCAATGTTTACTGAATTTTCGATAAGGCATTCTTGCCAAAATATTTTTGTGAGTTTACGAAAACACAAAATACTGTCCCACTTTTCACAAACAATATTGTGTTTTACATTGTCTTTTAGTTTCCTTGAAACATGGCTCGCAAATTTTTCTAAATTTAGTTCGTTAAATTCATGATCCGTTCCCAGTCATCAGATCTATATAATAAAATGCCTTCAGTTTCCGATTCATTTGATGTTTCTTTAATATCGTCGTCTGGTTCGACATTTATGTCTTAATGATCTTCTTCTAAGAGACGACGATGAATTTCATCAATTTTCCGAGAATTTACGCTAGCTTTTAGAGTATGGTCGAGGCAGATTATTGTAAACACGTCTCAGATGTCATAAAAGTTCATCCCTGCATCTGACCTGGCTCCGGAGATAACAAAGAAAATTAATTGTGTCGGTCCCCTGGACCTAGCGCGACTAAGAGAGGGTTAACCTAAGTTTTCTCACTGACGAGCACATACATCCAAGCCCATGCCGGGATTCGAACCCGGGACCCTGTGATGCGAGGAGGTGACCATGACCGCTACAACACAGCAATTAGGTTTATTTGAAATATAAGAAACAAAAATCTGTAATAATGTATACAGTAGACTGAAGAAAAAATGAGAGGTGCGAATGTTCTCCAATTAATTATGTAGTATCTTTATGAATGCTAAATTATTTCAAATTTCAAATCCTAATTTCATAGCAACAAAATTATACTAATTATGTTGTGATTAATAAAGAATGTAGTCTTTCTCGCTGTAGAGAATGAATAAAGTCTTCTCGGGCTTCTATCCGAGTAAACAATTGTATTCGCGACGTTTCGATGACGTTCACTGCCATCGTCTTCTAGCAACAGTGGTTAGAAGCTCGAGAAGACTATTCATTATGCTGTGATTAATCGCCACATAAGAATCAGTCTGTATTGATCCAGGAAAATTGTGGAAAATATTAGGAAATTTAAGTACGCAGGTTATCTAAGTAATATCAAAATGCCCTACTCATGAGGGCAAGTAAATAAAACCCTAGTTTAAGATATTTCACTTCTTCAAGAAGTATTTCGTCATCATGACGTCCAGGAAAGTTACATTAGAATCATGTTAAAATGACAAAAAGTAGAATTACAAGGTACAGAAAATTAATTAAAAACAAGTGAGTGAGTCGTCTTCAGAAGCAGAATAAAAATAATATTCGGGAACAGTACAGAGGATTTGAAACCGTCTTAACAGGAGGAGAAATAAAATAAAAACGATTTAGTGGACTCTACAACCCGATACATACAAGAATTTAATTTTAAAGCTATCAACACCATACAGTTAATCGCCTATCAGGATTATCACTTCAATAGGGCTGACAGGGATTATTTTTTTTAAAAAAATTATGTGATAAATGGTTTACAAATGCTGACTCTTACCGAATAAAATTAAAGAAACCCACTTATGAAATGTATCTGAATTGTTAAAAATGAACATAAAATTGTGGATCATTATCTGAAAGTGAAAAAATAATTACAATATTTGCTGTTGTTCTCATTCCATGACACGTTTTAAACTTCTTATTTCTATGTTTATTATTGTATCACAACAAATATTATGTTAATAAGCACTGTCCTAAATTATATATGGGTCGCCAATGACCACGTCGTCGACGCGACCAGTATAAATCTTGAATAAAGAAGTTATTGATTATAAAATTGTTTAGTCTAACTCAACGGCTGCTTAGAATCTTAAAATATATATATTGTAGCTTCTCAACCGTACGGAACATATGCATTTTTTAACAGAATGTCTTTTACATACATATGGACATTATTAAAGTTTTATTAATTTAACACATGATATACAATCATTTAATTATTTTTTAAATCTTGCACAAAGAAATGCCTGACGTTGTCAAACATACTGAGGCTCGAATTAGTTTCTAACTTATTTCTCTTTTACTATGATAATTTGTTCATTTGTTTGTTTTGGCCGAATGATTCGAAAACTGTATGAAGCTGGAATTGCGGTAAAGCGCTAGGTTCATTCAAAAAGAATTTTCTTTTTTGCCTCTCTATTAGAAAGTTCTTTGAGCTGTGCATGTGAGAAGGCAACTCAAAGGCACGTGCCGCGTGAGGCATAATGGACCAGGTCAACTACGACTGCACTAATACGTCTTCTCCATACTCCAAATAAGTTCACAAAAATAATTATTTTATATAATTACAAAAAACAGATTATGGAATATAAAATATGAGATAGTCGTCGAAGAAAAACACACATTTTAATTTATATTGCAGCTAACCGGATGGTCTATCTTTTCCTAATTAAGTCTAAACGGTGAGTTCAGCCCTGAGGAATACGAGACTTTTCATATTGTGTGTTACGGTAATAGAAGAATCTGATTATAAAATGTTTGCAGGTGAGACAGTCGAATGTAGGCTGTGTGCGCAGCAATGCGAGTGTTCAGAAATAGTAGCGAACTGGCAAATATATTGTAAATAAATAAATAAAATTGTGTCAAAATAAATACTCTATAAATAACGTTTCGAACCCTCATTCCCACCAGCTTGTTATAATATTAATGTAGCAATCTGCCGTAAAATCCTATAATTAGTTCAACTTAGTATGTGAGGGTTATATTACTGGCGGAAGCCTAGAATAGTAAATAATTGCAGAATAATTAGATTCGAAGCAAGCGGAACTAAATATTAATTCATTACCTAATGTATGTTTTTTCCTTTGTAACGTTCTAGAATCTGTGGACAGTACATAATACTTCTATAATAACAAAATACTTTTTAATTACAGATCAGTATTGTGAAGATAATTTGATTGTGGGATGTTTAATTTTAAATCATAAGAAAATGCTTTCACTTAACTTCACTATACTATAGTTATGTTATATATGAGACTATAAAACGTGTTAAATGAAATGCAAACCGTAGGCAGGCAGACAGGATTTTAGATGATATCGTTGTGGGATTCCCTAATTATTAAATATATTAAAATCACGAATAATGTACCAAAAAAAGGTATGTATTACATGCACAGGATGCAGCAGGACCATGAACAGTCAAATATTTCGCTATATTGTAGAAATTACAAATGAAATGCTTGTTTAAAGTTATTTCTTTAATTATTGGCAGCGTAACTCTGAGGCCAGAGCATTGAAAATAACAGTATTGCTTGGTGAGAATGCAGAGACTACAATGGGTGATACGAATTGTTGTCGAGAAAGCGTATATATAACGCTTAGTACTTTTGACAGCCATCTAGGAAGCCTGCGAGAGAATTCTCTCGCAGGTGAACCTTCCCAGAGAGCCCTGGGTGAGGATACCTTTGGGGATTCCTTCATATTTCTCTGTTTTTTTTAACAAAGGTTCCCACATGCCAAGGCACCTCGGCCAGTTTTGACAGGTGTATGTTCCGGGGTCTCAGACCTTGGGCATACGGTAAGAGTTTTTCGCTATTCCTATTGGAATAGTCGGCCAGCTGTCTCCTAAACTAGTCAAGGTACGACGAGGGGAAAGCTGCGACCCCACAACAAAACCCCTATCCCGCCATCGGAAGGGCGTGGGACAAGTACCAAATGCCCGACCTTCTTGATGCAGGTTTTTCAATGGTTTTCCCCGCATCACTTTTAGGCGAATTGCCGGGTATGATCCCTAGTTAACTCTTGGCTACCTTCCTCTACCCTTCCGCATCCCCACTTTCAAATCTCTTACCTATGCTATAAGAGTGGAGTTGCCACTATGTGGATTACCCTATACATAGCCTGTCTACACCTACAAATAAAAATTGGACAGCAAATTGTTTTTGGGAGGCAGGACACTTATATAGTCAGTGTGTGTGTGTGTGTTTGGAGGTCTTGACGAGATAGTCAGAAAACATTAAATTGTAAAGTAAGAAAAGAGTTACTAAAATATTTAGAGAGTGAGTGTGTGTTTTGGAGCACCCGACCATGGTAGTCCGGGATGGTCGAAATCCGCAAAGTATGGGCGGAATATAATCATTTAGGGATAAAGCTTTTCACAGAAAACTGAGTCTGACAATACGAATTCAGTGTTAGGAAGTGAGACGAGAATAAAATCAGTGCTGTGGCCTGTCTATGAAATTTAGTGTTGTATAAAAAAATTAAATATACACAAAAAAATTAAATATACACCAGAGCAGCTCTAAATAAATTGTATGTTAAAACAAAAAACTTTCCTTTGTAAACCTTTACGTAAATGACAATTACCGCCAGATTTCTATAACTTTGCTATATTTCTATAACTTTTCAGATTTCCAATACTTTTGTTATTGGTATATAATTTTGTTATTGTAAATTTAAATTCATTTTTTACTCTCTTTATTACAGGACCGATAAGCGTTTCTGAAAATTAAATTATCATAAAAGCTGAGGCATTTACTTAACAATATAAAACGTAAATTGTGTGTAGACCAAATTTGTCAAATAACTAATTTTTATTATCTTTTAACAAATATTTCCTTCCTTTATTCATTTAATTAATATTATGTATATTACAATATATATAATTATTTTGTTTTCACCATATGTTAGACATAACCGGCGTTTATTTTATTAGTTTACATGTAGATATTGAAATTATAATTGAATCTGAATGATATTTGGTCCAGTTCCGACATAGATTTGCAATTTCAATTAAGAGCTCGTTTGCCGGAGTGTAATGTGTACATGAAGTTAGGCCACAACCTAAATATCAGTTTGAAGTGTTAAAATTAGAATGCAGAAAGCGTGATATCAGTATGCGGTTTTATTGAACTGTCAAAAGAAAACGTGCTTAAATAACACAAGTTTTTCAAGTAATTTTAATCTTTTTTTGATTATACAAAAGAAAGAGATTGAAAATTGCCTCTCTGTCATAACGTTTTGAACTTTTACTAATTTCAACAAAACTTTTTTAATAAACGGTTACTCCACTTTTTTCTTGCTAAAATGTGTGTTTAAAAAGTCAATTATCTATTATTACATATAAATAAGGTCTTATTGTAATAATCCTGAAGACAATATTTTCATTTGTTACTAACTTGCGTATTATGTATGTGGGTTATATATATATACATATACACACACACACACATATATATATATATATGAATATATTAAAAATGATTTTCATAATTGGATTGTTAGCGGTACCAATTATTGAAAGACAACAATGTGTCGGCGGGATTTGTTGAGGGCTGCGAAGGTTTTTATGAAACAGTCTGTCTGATATAGTAGGCGGGAGAGGAAGGCAAAAGTTTTAGAGAACTAACAGCGTGGCCCAAGTATAAAATTCATCCGAGAAAGTTACAAGTTTTTAAATCCAAGTATAAAGTTTGGACAGCGAGATACTTTGTAAAAAACTGCAAAGAGTAATCAAATATTTGCACAACATTAAGATTCCTACGTGTACTGAAATCAACATTTTCCACAGAAAGACAATGTGTAACAATATGACTGGCAGATGATCCGGAGGGGCAGCAGATCCAGTTCCCGGAGGTAAATTCGATAACTTCGACCGTGTGTTTGACAATAAAGTGTAGAGTCAGTGATTCATGGCCTTTTTAGTGTAAATTGTGTGCCCGAGACGAGGAATCTAAGTCTGATACCAGCCGAACATTTTTGAAAGTAGAAACCAAGTTAATTAAGTTTGTAAACGATAGTTAAAGGTATTCGTCAGATTTCATTCCTATCTTTTTGGTTTTGTTAGTTAATTTCTCAATTTATAAATTCTATGATTGTAACGTAAATTCTATTATTGTTCTTTACTTATCAAGCCCAGGTAAACGACCCTGAGAGCAGAGTTATCAAATTTCTAAACATTGAAACTTTAAATGTATATAACCTCAGAGAAAATGTTATAGATTTCTATTAAATAAATAAATGGTATAATAAAGTTTAAAATAGTAATTATTTCTCAATTCTTCCTGTTAAAATAAAATAAACTGTTCCAGAAGGAATTATCAATTTAGTTAAACTGCAAATTAATTGTTTAAATAATTCAAACTTTGTTTGTTAATTAAATAATCTCCTCTTTTTAATCATTACATTTTTGGCTTCCACAACGTGGGGCAATTAATTTAATTAACCTTTCTATTTAATCATTACATTTGGCTTCCTCAACGTGGGTCAAATTAAATCAATCTATTTATTAATCGTTACATTTTTGGCTGCCACAACGTGGGGTAATTCATTCATTTAATTAATTCATCTATTCATTACAATTTATATATATATATATATATATATATATATATATATATATATACATAAACATTGTAAAGGACATCTATTCGTATGCAGATTGAATATAGTTTTCATTTAATTAACTACCTACATTTAACTACGCTTGAAGACATTTGAATTTTTTCTGAACAATTAATCTCATTAGCTTCCGGGCAGCATTATTGACTTTGCCCGCTATAAGACTAATGGAGATCTTTGTTGAAGAATGCTGCAGGGACAGCTTTTTCATCTCGCGGCGTAAGAGACACTTTTATTGGCTGATAATTTTTGGTCCCCGGGAAAAATTGGCTTTGATTGGCTGTGAAATCAGATTTCTCAAAATTGTTTTTAATACTTCTTCCCACGTTTGATTACGCAGTGTAGCACCGTGCGTCCTAAAAGTTTCGAGAATGATTTTTTTCCATCGTATGAGGGACGTCAGCGTAATCTATCGATTTTAAACAGTAGATGTGCAATTGGCCAGTCAGTTGTGAACAGTAGATGTGCAATTGGCCAGTCAGTTGTGAACAGGCAGTGATGTGGGACCATAGTATGTCACGAAATCGCAACGAGCATTGATTCTATTTCACGTTTCACTTGCTATAACGGCTACGGAGACATTCGTGTCCATGAAAATGGCATACGACGATTATCGTTTAAGTCGTTGACATGTGCTTTAAAGAAGGACATGTGTCGGTCGTGGACAATGGGAGGTCAGGACATTCCAACTCAACTTCATCCGACGGAAACATTGAGAAAATTGGTAACCCTTTTGCAAACCAAGCGTCATCTCTCAGGTAAAACTATCTCTTAATGGTTAAACATCGCTAAAAAACCATCCAAGACATTCTCCGGAATGTTTTTATGAAGAGGAAAGGGTGATCATAGTTTGTCCCGGACACATTGACTCCGGATCCAAAACAGTCACGCATGGACGCCAGTCGCATCTAGATGGAATTGAAAATCATAAAATTTTTGTTCTGATAAAAATTATTACGGATGACGAGACTTGGTGTTATCAATACGAATCTTCCTCAAAACGATAAAGTGCAGAATGGGTCGGTGAAGGTTCGCCAACACCGAAGAAAGTGCGAATTACAAAATCACAAATGAAGATAATGCTCGTCGCCGTTTTTATGATTACGGCATTATCTACAATTACGAGTATTATCAGCGTGGAATTGGTCGGTTGTGCACGAGAATTCAGATAGTTCGCTTGCAACAACGGGAGAAGTTATTTCTTCTTCCTGCACAACAATGCACCCACTCACATGGCTGGAGTATTAGTTTAGTTCATAGCGACAAAACAAGTGACCACCCACCGCATTCACCCAATTTGGCGCCGAGTGTCATTTTTCATTCCCAAAAATTTAAATTAACTTGAAGGCTCAGTGCTTTGCCGACGTAAACGGCATTCAAGCCTCTGCGGTTCGCGAGTTGAATAACATCCAAAAACATGACTTTTTTGAGTATAATGTGATTATATAAACGATCTGTGTGTTGTACTCAATTGGAAGGACACTATGTAGAACAGCTGAACCATTAAAATTTTCAACTTTTTTTTATTAATCAAGTTTTGAAACTCATCTGACCGACGGAGTCCGGACCAGAATGAGCGACGCAGACATCCGAAAGATCCAGCCCTGGGTATCATCTCACCACGTGGGCTTAGGATTCGGAAAGCGAGGGGACGGAGACTTCCAAAGAAGGCAGGCGGGGTCGACATCTTGCAGCCCGGGGGCAGTCGCGTCCCTATTCCTTTGTTTTTTCCGAGGACGCCAAACTTGTATCCTGACTATGATTCACAGAGGTCCCACTGCTTGACTGTTTGTGCTTAGTGTATAGCTGCACTGAACAATAAAAATTTATTTACAGACCATTAAGATATAGTAGTAGTATTATATCCTTTTGTTCCTTTAGGAACATAGAGCATCTGTGAAACATTTTCATCTAACTTTATTCTTTGCCAACATTTTAACTTCTTTCCAGGTGTTGCCACACTCCTTTGCCTCCTCTATAAATCGTTAATAAGTAAACCATAGAATATAGAAGGGGAAAAATACTGCATCGTCGTAATGCATCCTCGGTGCATCCCTATCACTCCGGACCATGCGTGGTCTCCCTTATTTTCGTTCACCTTGTGGATTCCAGTCTAATGCTTCTTTCTCAACTGAACCTTCATTCTTCCTCAAGGTATGTCCTATCCATATCCATTTTCTCGTTTTTATCTATTTCTCTATTTCTGCCTCACCGCAGGCTTCCCATATTGCAGAGTTACTTATTATTTCGGGCCATCTTATACCAATTATTTTTCTTAAACAGCGATTTATAAATGTTTGTAATATCTTTGTAATTCGATTTGTTAATTTCCAGGTTTCGCATCCGTAGAGCAATACTGATTTGACATTGCTATTAAATATGCGAATCTTAGTTTTCTTGGAAATATTTTTGTTCTTCCAGAGGGTGTATAGTTGCCTTTTTAATTCGTGTTTTGACGTCTTCTGGGCACCTCATCTTGTTGCTACGATGCTTCCTAGTTTTGTGAACTCACTCACTGTTTCAATTTCCTCCTTATATTTTTGTGTTTCTATTTTTTGGCTTAATTTTGAGTTTATCCGAATGTCTTTGGTTTTCTTACGATTAATTTTTAATCCAACTTTTGCTGCTTCTTTCTCTCGGCATAATACTTTCTCAGTCATGTCTTTTAAACTCTGTGAGAGGTGGCAGATATCATCTGCATAATCTCAGTCTTGTAGCCTTCCGTACAAACCCCATCTTATACCCCGTCTTCTATTATCTATAGTTCTTCTCACCACTTTGTCCAACACCACAAGAAATAGGATTGGGGATAAAATACATCCCTGTCTCACCCCACTTTTCACACCGAAGGCTTCTGTGAGTTTCTTTTTGTGTATCACTTGACATTTATATTTTCTATACATTTTATTTATTAGGTTGAGAATTTTTTTAGGCCATTGCAGTCTTGCCACGTCCTCTGAGACTTACTACATTTTACACTTCTGGACTAGAGTTTGAACAACAACGTTTGGAAGACGACAGAACTTAAAAGTAAAGAGTTGTTGGGTTGTGAAATAGTACTCTGTGTTTCTAGGATAGTGCAAAAATACGAGAATCTTCTATATAATAAAAATATAGAAATGCTGGAATGCTTTTCGGCTAAAATTAATGTCGGTGATTCCATTTTCATGCATCATAAGCGTTCCGAGCCTTCTGCGGTTGCTCAATCGTTACACTTTCAATGGCTTCATACTTGTAAATTCATATTCTGAAGGAAAATTTCCTGGTGGTGTCGAATAGCATAATCTTTTACCACGCATGGTCCGGAGTGTTAGGGATGCACCGAGGATGCATTACGACGATGCAGTATTTTTCCCCTTCTATATTCTATGGTTTACTTATTAACGATTTTCGACTGCCACGGTGATTTTTCCATGACATTCAAATTACTAGACATCGGACAGAAGGCGATGTCTTCCGATTTCCCCAAATAATAACAGGCCCAAGTATTAACTAAGTGTAATTTGTTAGCGAAATGTGGCGTCGTCCTTTACATTGTTTTGAAAGGAATCCTCTTCCGAATATAAATTTGAAACTAATGCTATCTTTTTCATTTTTATTTTTCATTCTAAACTTCCGCTATTACTTTTATTATTTTCTATCGTAGTTTTCAAACTCGTCGTATTGTAATAAATAGGCATTGTGTGTTAAAAGTTAATGTACTATTGAATTATAATATTTTAATATGTACAAAAATTGTAACGTGTAGTTAGGTATTGTTGGACGTCAGAAGAAAATGGTTGATAACGATAATTTCTATATTGTTAGACTATACAAGTCTTTTTTATAGCTCAGCAAAAAATTCACTGTGTGTTTGATAGAATATCCAGAAGAGCGGAGACAGCCCGAGTGAAGGAGATAAAAGGAGAACTGAGTATCTGGAGTCAACTCGGTCACGTCTGACACTGCTCACGCTGCCGTTATTAAACTACATCTTATCCGAATTGGTCGAATCAGAATAGTTAAATTAAACTGAAGAAATACTAAGTGTTGAGTTTGAAGCTTCAATAAATACCTTGTTGGACTGGATTTTCTGTCTGTTTTATGTGTAAGATCGTCACCATGGGGGCACGCCGAATCTTCAAATAAGTGGAGCCAAGCAGCGTTGGACCCTTGACGTGGGGGTAACAAAATTATCGCGTGATCGTGCTCACATTGATTTTCAAAAAAACTTTAAGATGACCCAATTATCAACATCTATGAAAAATTATTTCATTAAGCACTTCATGCATAGCAAAGGTAGTGGTTCTGCATTTGTTTATCATTTTCAATGGTTACTCTTGTCCGCATTACTTTGACCTGGGGAATCTCGTTTTGTTATTGCATATGCCGAAATAAACACAGTTTGTTATAAAAATTTGAAGATTAAATTTACTGTCAATAAAGGAAATGAATTCATAATTCAGCACTCCAAAAAACCAGATTCAATATTCCTCAAAGTTACGGAAATATACGAAAGTGTATATACGTATATAAGTATGTCAGCAAGTGTGGAACGTTTGACAAAAATTATAATAAAAATCGTGAATAATTTTCGATCAGTATAGTAATTATTATAAAACCCACTGCACGTTGTTGAATTTTTCAGGGAAATATTTAATTTGTTTAATAATATTTAGTTTTTTATATTTAGTTAACAACTTGTAACAACACTCAAATGAGATCTCAAACCTTGAAAGGGTTCCGGATAACAAGCCAATATTTAATTATATTTTTATAACAGTTTAGAAAATCCTGCATGATTTTTCAAATTTAATGATACAAATAAATTAATTGGTTTTAAATTACGCATTTGTGTCAACATATTGTCAAATAAAAGATAACAAGAATTACTTTCCGGACAAATTAATTAAATTACAGTGTAAGAAAACTTTTTCTTAAATCATAAATATACGACCATATTATTCCTGAAACTGACCTGCTTAGACAAATATGTAAGTTAAATTATATCCCTTTCTTTACTGTTAAAGGGGAGAAGCCACCGTGCGGATGATCCTCATGTAGCCTGTAACCGCAAAAAAGTATTGTGGACTGTTTATTAACAGATCTCAGTTTGTTAATAAATTCAGGAGCCATAATAATGTTATGCATATCAATTTGAAATATCTGCATTTAAACATAATAAAATGTTGAAATTAAATTTATTCATCAAAATAAGACAGTTGAAATTAAAACCTGTTTGTATTAGTAAATAAGATAATTCCTCATACACTATTTATTATAGCGAAATAGGTTCAGGTTTTAATAAGTAATCCTTAGGGGAGAAAATTAGAGACGAAATACAGAAGAGAAAAAAAACTTGGCTGTGTGGATTTTGCGCAACGGGGGGTCCAGTCTTGCAACTTACCAATACGTGCTTCTGCATTATACATTTCCATGAATAATTCAAGCTGCGCCCGAAAAAAAACTTGCAAAATTCAATTTAGCTCACGTAACAGATACACGGGAATCGGATTAATTTCTGTTCGTAATTCTATACATGTCTTGAATGTGAAAGTTTTCGATTTTGAGTCTAGCTTTATCGCAGCTTTGCTTTTAAGCGTGCTTTAATCTGTTTTGCCTTTTGAACTTTTCGTATAAAGTCACCCTAAGCAGGTATATCCCTCAGTCAACACGGAATGTCGAGAACACTCCCAACGCATTAATTTTCTATTGTTTTTATTCATTTCCGAAGTTTTATGGAATAAATAACCAAAGAGTTCACTTACAATAGGCCTGAACAACTTACTTCACCCTCCACATATAAAAATTTATAAAAGCTTCCGACCTCCTAGTACGGTGAAAACGAATGTTCTCCTCACTTCTCTGTGTTTTCCTGTTTTTGAGTGCAGAGTATAACTTGATATGGATATGGTACTGAAATAGAATGTCAGACCGTTAATTGGCTGGGGCATCATGTGAGATACTATGTAACTGACCTTGAAATGCGTAATACAAGGTAGTATGATCAAAGGACACGCACAGTAATGCAAATACGGCCATCAAGACAAATACGACAAGATTACGTAAACTTGATGTAGAGTATAATGTATTCATGACTAAGTGACTTCCGTAAATTTCAGAGATAAATGTGACCCCCTATGCGATCGAAAGCTTGTATAAAGTTTGATTACAAGACAAAGCTTAAATAAATGGTTTTTAACCTAATATTAGGTTTTCTATACCATCACGTTTAACATTGCTCGACTCCTAAACTACAACTGTTTTAATTTACATGTATGTGCCATTGAATATTTACTTAGTAGTACCAAAGCATTTTTCTAAATCGAAAAATGTGGTTTGCATATAGCGAGTTAAACAATAATAACTGATTTGAATCTTAAAGTATAGCTAATTTGAAGTTTCTGCTAAAGGATTTATATCACTATTTCAATAGCTTACCTCTTCATCATTTCCCTTTTACATTATTTTCCATCGGGTAGCGATACAAAGGCTTCCACATTTGTCTCTCTCTCTCCAGAACTCTTTTCCTTCATTCAGTGTTGTTTTATTCTTTTCCTCCCCTCTTCGCAGTGCTTTCCTCCATTGTATGCATTCACCTCTTTACAGGCCTTATCCGTACTCTGTTCCCTGTTACTTTTTCTCATCAAATACCTGCTTTGGGACTCTATCTTCTTTCACTTTTTTGAGATGTCCAAATAAAGGAACCTTAAAAATCTATTTATTTTCATGAGCCCTACTTTTTCGCCGACTTCCTCATTTCTGGTATTATTTCTCCGTGACTTTCCTATTCTTTTTCTCAGGAAAAAGTCAATATCGGTACATAATACATCGCATAGAGGACCTTTTTACATTATTCTGGCATTTTCTTGTTCTACACAAATTCGCCTTGGTAAAACTCATTTGCTTGCTGAATTCTCTTCACCATTTCCTCGTTTAACTTTCCTTCTTCTGTGATAATACACCGTGGATATTTGAAGCTTTTCACAAAATCTAATGGTTTCCCATTTATTGTTATAATCCATCTACCTTCTTTCTTCTTGCCATCACAACCGTCTTACTTTTCATAGCATTCCATATTATACTCTATCCTGATTCCATATATTAATTTTGTTGTCGTAATTCCCTTTCATCCTCTCCCCACACCACTGTGTCTTCCGTCTGTACCTAATCGCTTTACCGTTTTATGGATTCCATCCATTAGTGTTATGAAAAGTATCGGGAACAATACTCTTACTTCCCGAAACCATTTCGTTTGTCCTATCTTAGTCCTCATTCTCATTACACACTTTTTATACCATTCTGTTATCAGTTTAACTTCTCAACTGTCTAACTCCTTTCTTATCGACGCATCCAAAAGAAATTGTCATGTTATCCTGTTATATTCCTTCTCTATGTCTATAAATGTAATCACTAAATCTTTCCTGAACTTTCTTCTTTTCTCCATAATATTCCTTATTACAAGAATCAAATCAAGAGTTGATCTATCTTTCCTAAAGCCATGTTGTGCTTCCTCCATTTCCTTTCCTATTTTCTTTCTCAGTCTTTCTTCTAAAATCCTCTCAAAAAATTTGTAAACGTGTTAAATGAGATTCCATTTTAATAGCTGTATATAAGAAATTTACATACAGTTCGTTCTACATAGAGTATTTGGCAAATACATATGTAGAATACAGTAGACTTTATTCTTTCCTTGCGAGACGAACCTGACACTGGTCATTCATTCCCACTCGTTTAAATTTACATAAAACAATAATAATCGAACCAATACTTTTGTATTAAAGAAATCAGTAGAAACATAAAAAGCTGTGATTGAGTTATTGCAAATTACTAATTAGCAACAGCTGGCTTGGGTTTTTATTTAATTATTTCCACTGTCACAGAGTTTGCCGTAAAAATGCGGCCACCGCTGGCGCCAGGTGCTTTTCATGCGTGGGATGTCCTAAAAACACTATTTTCGGCTAATGTATTTCATGATTTACATATTATTTTTCTAGTTTGAAGGAAAAACGCAAGCGTTTTAAATGGCCCAGTTAATATTCGACTTTATTGCTTAAACAGTGTAATACGTGGCGTAATTACTTTAACGTATACGTCAGAAAGGCTGGGGAAAGTAATTGGAGTAATAACATTAACGGTAACTTTGAACATATGAAAAGTCAAACGATTGTAGATTAATATAAGAAATATATTTATGTGACGATTAGAAGAAATAAAACAGGGTTGTTAGTTAGTAATCACACAAACCCAAATTTATATATATTTATTTATAGAAATAAAACGTAAACCAGCTGTAATACGACCACAGTAAAATTATAATTTTAAATAATAAACACAAACTCAGTCATATCGCGTACTTTTAATTCCATATACAGTTTTAATGTTTAGTAAAAACACGAATATGAAATAAAACTTCTTGAATTGATAGAAACCTAGTTTTTAATCCTTAATACTGTACTTTACTACTTGCTACAATGGGTGCAAATTTTACGTGACAGCTTCAAAAATGAATGAAATTTTTTCGATTTTCTCGTATAATATTTGGAAGAGGACACATTATGTAAAATTGTGTCTACTTTATTCAAAACTATTAAAGATTGCGCTTTATTTCATGTAGGACTATATAATAATTATTTACAATAGTGTAAAAATTATATAATTCATCTAATTATGTTTTTAAGCAATTTTTAAATATTTAAAATAGAGTAAGGCTATAAAATTGTGTGTCTGAAACTATTAGTTTCCAATTTATCGACACAGAGATAGAGAAAAACATCCTTAATTGTAAGTTAATATAGTAAAATTAAATGCTACTATACTCGCTTTATCAATTTTGATAACTCTTTCATTTTAATATAAAAGTTAAGGCAATGTAGTTCTATTTTGTTCTTTACTTTTATAACAATTTGCACCATTTTATGTTATATGTTTTGACATATGAATATTGTTCTCTTAAATCTTTTTATATAACTCGGAAATAAACATAATTATTTAAAAAGTTAAAAATCAATTATACAGAAACAGGTCAGGGTAAAGCGTGAATAAATAAATAAAACAGTGCGTTTCTGCAAACGTTGTTGCTGTCCTCAGGTGTAGAAATGAAATTTGGACAATTAAAACGATATAAGAGAAAGTACAGTAGTACCAAAAAGGCAAAGAAGTTATCTTAAAAGTAAAACTCCGTAGGTATCGTTGAGTTTCAATATATCAGATTTTACATTAATTGCAGTGTTGCTAGATATAATATATAGCAATTCATAAATAATTAGGACCCTAAAATATACAACTGTAGAGCACATTGGTTATGGTCGGCTAAACCAATTCTTCCTAATTTCAACATTTTACGTACAACGATTTTCCGCTCGTCTTTTATTAAAGTAACTAAATTTATTACTGAATAATGAATACGAAAGGTAGCCAATTCAGACAAAAAAGTGAGTTTTGTCAACTGACTAGTGCAGTTGTGTCGAATCTAGGTTGTTCTTCGCACCTGACGAAAAGGGACAAGGATCCCAAAAACGTTGTGTGGTATTTACCACTGTGATCAAAAAGTAAGGTGAAATTGTCATTTAAAACTCCCGGGTATTAGGAAGGCAGGTAAATTTTTTTCATAGGTTGGTAGGACTGTCTATAATATTAGCCAAGCGTCTGTTTGTTAAAAGGTTTAATTATCTCCGAGTTACACGTGTTTTTGTAAACAACCAAAAGTGAATTTTTCGATTTTTGCAATGGGTGATTTTGCTGAGCAAAGAACTTGCATAAAATTTTGTTTGTGGAACGAATATTCTTGTGCGGACACGTTGAAAATGTTGCGGAAGGCCTTTGGTGATCAAACTATGGCACAAGAAAAACGTTTATAAGTGGTACAACGTGTTCAAAGACGAACCGCGACGAGGGCCACGTCCAAAAAATCAAAGATTTGGTGCTTGAAAATCGTCGATGGGCAATTGGAGATCTCGTTGATAGTTTTGGAATATCATTTGGCTCAGACCAAACCAATTTGAAGAATGTTTTGTGTCTCAAACGCTTCAAGTCTCCATTGGTGGAAAAAAAGCGTCGCGTTGATGTGTGTGAAACTTTGCTGTCTGGCTATCAGGACCACTTGAAATGCATCATTACTGGAGACGAGACTTGGATTTACGCATACGACCCTGAAACCACCGACCAATCCAGCGAATATCGTGCAAAAGGTGAAGCAAGACCGAAAAGACCACGGCAAAGTCGATCGAAAATCAAAGTCATGTTGACAGTTTTCTTTGATTATCGTGGTGTGGTGCACTATGAATTCCTTCCGCCAGGCCAAACTGTCAACAAAGAATATTATTCGAGCGTTATGCATCGTTTGCGTGAAGCTATTCGTCTGAAAAGGCCGGAATTATGGGCGAACAACTCTTGGTTCCGTCATCACGATAATGCACCATGTCATACTGCATTGGTTCTTCGCGACTTTTTTGCCAAAAACTCGACTTATATCGTTCCGCAACCACCGTATTCGCCTGATTTGGCTCCGTGCGACTTCTGGCTATTCAGCAAACTCAAAAGGCCAATGCGGGGACGCCGTTTTGACACGATTGTGGAGATAAAAACCGAATGGAAGGAGGTCTTGAAGGCTATACCTGAAAAAGGCTATTCCAACTGTTTTGAGGACTGGAAAAGCGTTGGAAAAAGTGAGTTTTATCGGACGGGGATTACTTTGAAGGGAAAAAAATTGATTTGGAAGAATAAATAAAGAATTTATATTTTATAAATAAATTCACCTTATTTTTTGTTCTCAGTGGTATATTATCACTTTTTTTCTGAATGGCTACCTTTCTTATTCATTATTTTCAATCAGACGTAAATTTTTTCATTTTAAATTTATTGTTGTTGACAGTACTTAAAATATTCTGATACGAAAATTGCAGCTCAACCCGGTTTATAGTAGCTGAAGTATAAAATACCCATCATCTACTCAAAATAGAAATTCTATTATTCATAAAGTTTTTTCCATTGCCCAGAATTGATGCGTTTATTTATAAGCTCTGTATTTAGTGTTAGTGACATTGTGGGATACAATTTATTTTGTTATCTACCAAGGATATATCAGTTTGTTTTTCGTCTGTGTGAAACGTATAAAGAGAAAGAAAAATTGAGTGTTCATTATGAAACTGTGGAGAAGGAGCGGGTTTGTAAAGGCTGAATCGGATGTGCACGCATGATGTATCGCTGTCACAGGACTAAAATGTTTTTGTGTTCTATTCATTTTCGCCGTGCTTGTTTTGTTTGTTCGGTGTTTAGACCTTATCCGACAGCGTCGTGGTAAATATGCGCATACAAATGTGACACGCCCTGACTGACATCCAGCATCTCCCAGTAGCCGCTCCGATACCTGCAATACCGCCTCATCAATCTTTCATATTATGTTCATGCTGAATTAGGTACGTGTATAAAAGTGTAGCTATAACGTGTGTAAAATAAATTCCTCACCAGAACATTTCTTCATATTTTACAACACTTATTTTCCGCTTCCTATGTATTCAGACTCTGCATTTTCCAGATTTTTAGCTTATATTTTCAGCTTTAAATTCATTCTAAACCCTGAATATTTTTAAACATATTTTATCTACATTCTTAAAAAGTTTTTCATTTATGTATCAGATTACGCTAATATATTTGCTACAGAAAAAGAAGAGTCAGAAGGTGTTTCTCTCCGTGGTCTCCGGATTGTAATGAGTCCTCAGAATTGGTAATTCGTGTTTATTTCAACGAGTGTGTGAAATTTTTCTTTAGATTAATATTAATAATTCTGAAATATTTTGATAGAATCCATATGGCGTAAATAAATGTTTGAAGACTGACGATGTTTATTTGTGTAAAACTTTGAAATTTTGAGTAATTTAAAGCGAACATAGTTTTATGGACAGTTACAGTCGCTCAATGGCTTCTAGGAATTATTTTGAGTATTTTTGTTTTTTAGCGACAGGGAAAAGTAGCATACGACAGAAAAAAATATGTTTGCTTGGATGTTTACTACAGTTTGTATAACTTGTATAAGGGAATGAAGTCACCGGCGAACAGATTTGTGAACCGGTCTGCTACCACGTCAGCACCTACTCGCGATCAGTGCTGCAAATTACATAACGAAGTCTTTCCACGAGTGGGGGAAAACAGTCTTTCAGACACTACACGTAAGCTATAATTTACGACGTTAAATTTTTGGAATTATCGTCCACGGAAACTCTGCAAACCATAGGTACAACATGTCGCTTATTCTTAGCATCTTTAAAGAGAATGAAACATTCATTTACTTTAAAAAAAACGGAATTGCTTAGCTCAAATATCGGTAAAGAGTGGCCTTTGTCTGAAACAAAGTAGTAGATAATTTTATCTAATAGTATGCCACCAGACGTCAGCGTCAAAAACTATTATAGTTTTGTGCATAAGCGTTGTACAGAAGCGTTCAACTCTGTATAGCGGTTTCTTTATCGATCTCCTTTGTGATAAAATGATTTTGATTGCAGATTATTCAGTGTCTTTACAAACCAATCTATTGCATAACTTTTATTTTATTTTATTTTTTTATGGTAATAGGCTACATGGTGGCAACTCCCCTTCAATAGCATAGGAAGGGATTTGAAAGGGGGGATGCGAAAGGGTAGAGGAAGGTAGCCAAGGGTTAAATAGGGCCCCCGGGCTATAGTTTAAGGATTCTATCTGGCATTCGCCTAAAAGTGATGCAGGGAAAACCCTAGAAAAACCTGCATCAGGTAGGTCGGGCATTGGGGGTACTTGTCCCACGCCCTTCCGATAGCGGGAGAAAAGTTTTCTGTGGGGACCCAGCATTCCCTTCTCTGTACCTCGAGCAGTTTAGTTTCCAATGGGAACACCGAACAACTCTTACCGTATACCCAAGGTCTGTGATCCCGGAACATACACCTCTCAAAACAGGCCGAGGTGCCTCGGCTTGTGGTAACCTTAGTTCAAAAACGGATAGAGGAAAAGGCATCCCCAAAGGTAGCCTCTTCCTGTCTCTCCTACAAGTTTCTAAAAGCGAGAGAACATCCCTCGCAGGTACTGCCTGCGAGAGAATAGCCCTCGCAGATCCTCCACCATTTTTTAATTTCGACGTTTCTCCTCTTTATTTATTTTAAGTAACAGGCTACATGCGGGTTATCCACGTGGTGGAAACTCCCCTTTAGTAGCATAGGATGGGATTTGAAAAGGGGGTGGGGGGTTCGGAAGGATAGAGGTAGGTAGCCAAGGGTTAACTAGGGCCCCCGGGCAGATTTTTTGTTTCTACTTCTCACTGTGGTGTTTCAAATAAGTATTAATTTTCCATCAATAATAATTTGGCCGACCTCCTGTGCTGAAGGGGTCCGCGTGACTGCCCAGCATCACAAAGGACCCGGGTTCGAATCCAGGCAAGGGCATGGATGTTTGTGTGCGTTAACTAAACTCTCGTCAAATCAGACCCCCGACAAGGAGAAAATGAGTTTCCTTAATGAGTCGGTAATGACCTAAGCTGCTTATTTGACTATATATATAATTTTCCCCAAGAAGGGATTTTATTTTGCCTTATTTTACTTTTTATATAATAATTATATGTTGTAATGTTAATTGTGCACATTCTCTATAATGGTATATTGTATAACTAATTATCTCATTCATCAAGTGTTTCGTGTTCTATTTAGGTTTATTCAAAACTTAATTGTGAAGACGTATATCATTTAATATTTTTATTATATCATATTTCACTTTTTCCTTAACGGAGGACATTTATTGAATCATATTTTGGATCTAGTACTACAGAAATCACGTTATTTCGGATACTTAAATTTGATTTCTAGTGGATTTCCCTAGTCTGTGAAGTCTAGGAACTAAATTTCTAATTATTTAGAAAATGAAACGCTGAAGGATGTTGTTGTGTATTTTAACATCGCAAATGCACAATCGTCTTGGTATTGCGGAATTCTGTGATTGTTTGCACAGCGCTTTAGCGGCAGAGTTCATAATGAATTTCCGGCAGCTCGACGGTATAACTACTGTCAGATATAAATAAGCAGGAGAAGAAGGTCATGGTTCCATCTACGTCTCCGACACTCGTGATGAGTTCCGAACGGTGACAGCAGAATGCGATAGGACGTTCGCTCGACGAATCAATATTGCAACCTACCTCAACGCTATTCCTGTCGCGCTCTTTCCCCAAATAGATTTCATTCAACTTTCCCACTGCGATAGGCGACGTGCGTCTCTCATTGGACAAAGGGAGTAATCGCCAATAACCTACGATGGCCGTGTCGTTCATTGCCTCCAAACTGCAGTAATTTCGTTTTTTATGTTTCGTACTCAAAGTCGATAAAGAAAAAATTATTTAGGTCGTGTAACGTTGTTTAGTTGGCATCCCGTAAAGTCGTATATTTAAATTAATTATTCAAAGAAATAAGCACCAGGGGAACTTTAATAATCCTTAGAACTCTTTATTGACCATTAAACGATTTTCTGTGGTCATTGCACATTTCTAAGCAGCTACTCATCGTAAACAAAATTAATAAAAATCGAACCGAATTTATGAGAAGTCTTTATACAAAAATCATTCTACATGGTGATATGTTTTATCAAGTAAATAAAACAAACGAATGAAAAAATTTATTACTGATTGAAAATAATGAATAAGAAAGTTAGCCAATTTAGATAAAAATGTGATAATATAATTACCACACAACGTTCCTGGGATGCTAGGTGTTAAGAAGAACCTAGAGCGACACAACTGCACTTGTCAGTTGACAAAACTAAAAAGCCTATTATATTATCACTCATTCAACAATTAATTTAGTTACTTTAATAAAATACTAGCGGAAAATCGTTGTACGTAAAATGTTGTACGTAAAATCCGGAAGAATTGGTTTAGGTGACCATAAGCATTGTGCTCTACAGTTGTATATTTTAGTGTCCTAATTATTTATGAAATGCTATATATTAATATAGGAACACTGAAATTAATTTAAAAACATTTTTGTCTGAATTTACTAACTTTATTATTAAAAAATTACGAATGTTTAGAATTTCGAGTTACGGTTTTAAGAGGTAAAATTTTTGATTGACATCAAAGGAAATAAAATTTTTCCTTGTATACTTAGTTGGCCATCACTGATATATATATTTTAAATAATACTTTTAAAAGGGTTGGAGGATAATAATAACACAGCAAGATTACTTTAACGTTTTTATAGACACTATTTGTTTCGTTAAGAGATCAATACTAAACACCAATAACATAATTAAAAATTGGGATCTACGCTCTTCACAGTTTGTGATAGGTAAATTTATGGGCAAATTAATTCAAGGTAACGTTGAGCATAATGAATGACGATATATCAAGAAATTTTAGGTGACGAGTCAGTGAATAATTATTATTAAAATACTGAAGGCAGAAAAAAATTGCTGTTTCGTAAGGTAGCGCAATTAATAAACTCCAGACGATTTTAATCTAAATATTAGTAAATAATTTTATATTCATTTACTTATAACGATTTACTTTACGGATAAATAATGGTGACAATTGTGTTAAGGAATTCAAAATTCAGTACTACTCATTTATTCAGTGAACACATATGTTAAGTTTATCTCGATTTAATGAATTATATAATTTAAGTTGGTATTTACATACAAACATAAAATTGTTTTTCACTATTCGTTGCTATTTTTATAATATTAAGGTACAACAAATTTTTAATTAAATTTTAGGATAAAATTTGTAACTAAATAAAAAACGAAGGCAATGATTTATAATTTAATAAATTGTCATCCGTTAACATTATTTATCAATAGTTCAAATTATTTGGCCCGTACTTTTTTTTTCTGCTCGATTAAAAAGTTTTAACTACAATTTTCGTATATAAATTTCCAAAAAAATTATATAATTGGACATCATGAATATGATTTAAGCTGAAAGCTTCATTTATCAAAATTGAAAAAAATTATTAAGATCTTTCGTAGATTAATAAAAATCAGCCCTATATTAAATTAACAATATCTAAAGAGTAAAATTTAATATTTAGTCATAACTTCGATCAGCAGCAGTATTTAATTTAATTTCTTTCTCCATACTCGCTAAACGAAGTAGAGAAGTAACTGATTTTTTTGCAAATATTTTAAAAATAATTAATTAGTTGGTAAGTTTTAGACCAGAATGCTTAATTTTTAATGAGTTGAGATTAGAGTGTGGATTAATTTAATTTCTTTTCTTTTCTTTGCCACATTGTTATTTTTTCTAGGTGCAGTTGTTCTGCTTGTACCGCGAGGGTATCTCATTATCGCACAATGGGTAATTAGGTTTGCAAGCATCCGGTTCTTTCGTGTTGACTTAATTATTCTCTAACGTTCAATTTACTTATTATCACGTGAACTGTAATGCTGTTAAAATTACTCGTTGAATTTTGTCCAAGGGAAACTTATAACATAGACGATGAGTTATACGGCTCTAAAACCTCAGGAATACACAAGCACTAAAGACTTCTTGTCAGTTTTCATTTAAGAGTGTTGTAGCAAAGATTTGTTACACTTAAACTTTGTGGAATTTATTCTGTTATTATAATCAAGACAATATTTTTAATTTATTTGAAATAATTAGTATCTATGGTGTGGTTATTAGATCATAAATTACTAATGTTCTGATGCTAAGTTTGAGGTAGGATCGAGAACCTCTTTAATATTTTCGCCGATGAAAAGTACAAAGAAAAGTGTCGCCCATCGTAAAACCTCCGTAAATTTGAAAATAATGGTTTGCTTAAATAATCAAAGTGTCTGCCGACCCCCTGGGGAACTCAGCTTAGGGATATCTCTTGCCAAGCCGAATAATTTTACAGTGTAGACCACATAAGTAAACCAATTTTTGTTTTCTCAGGTGGGGGAACGCGTTATAAAAAGCAATAGGATTTTCTTCTTGGACATGCTAGCATTGTTTTGCTTATAGGTACAGAGACACATCATAGAGAAACTGTTACGAAATTTAAAGTCACATAACCATTTCGGAGAAACAACAAGGAAAGCAAACTACGAGACTGGACGAACATCGAAACGAAGGAAGCCGCTTACTACTTTGTCGAAGGCGTCAATAGTCGGCAAATATTCTACAAGAATGCCAAAGCAGTCCGTGCAAGCTATTCTTTCATAACATTCATTGTAGAATGGAATTCAAATTACTTTTTTTGCTGTTGTAATATCCGCGATATTTTTAAAATTCTTAGATAGAGTTAGTGCTTATTTCCATAAATAAATAACTATATATTAAATAATTAAATTAATTTTGAATTGTTATTAAAATAGTTTGTTATTAAATTCATTTTTATATAATTTATAACATTTTATACCAATACCTACACACGATGTTGGTTCTGAAACGCAGAACTGCTGAGCAGGTATATTTGTTCGGATATCGTGTGGAAAAAATATTTAAAAATTGCCTCGAAATGCCATCTTGCATTTTTTCTTGAAATCAATAGTATAATTTATAATTTCACGTATTAAAATAGATTTATTTTCTCGTATTAAGTACCAAGGGGAAGAGAAATTTCTCGCTGTTAAAATTAGGATTTCATTTCGTATGCAACAGAATTGTATCTCGCTTTTGCTAAATAAAACTCAAGTGAACACAGATAACTTTGGCTCACAAGCGTCGTATTGTATGAACGTGGGAATGAAGTTAATGAGCTGTTTTATTTGCTCTGCGCAATGAAATGGGTGTCTGCTTCTTATTTTTTATCGTGTTGGACAGCTCCAGGGGAACGGAGGGCGCTCGTGCCTGTAGCCAGGCTAAAGGCTAAAACAAGGATTTCCATCGAAAAAGTGTGCAAATCATCAGAGTCTACGGCGTAAAATATGGTCTGAGGGAGTCCTCTCAATAAATACCTATAATATTTATTTGAAATATATTACGTTAGCCCTTCGATTTTATTACTACATACAATATATATTTATATATATGTGTGTGTGTGTGTGTATATGTAATAGTAATTAGAGGCCAGTAATGATTTTAATAATTGGATTGTTAGCGGTACCAATTCTTCAAAGACAACAATGTGTCGACGGGCTTTGTTAGGCCGCGAAGGTTTTTTCTGAAACAGTCTGTCTGATATTGTAGTAGGGAGAGGAAGCAAAATATGAGAACGAACAGCGTGACCAAAGTATAAAATTCAACCAAGAAAGTTACAAGTTTTTTAATCCAAGTATAAAATTTGGACAGCGAGATAATTTGTAAAAAACTGCAAAGAGTAATCAAATATTTGCGACACATTAAGATTCCTACGCGTACTGAGATCAACATTTTCCACATGAATACAATGTGTAACAATATGTCTGGCTGATGATCCGGAGGTGCAGCAGATCCAGTTCCCGGAGGTAAATTCAATAACTACGACCGTGTGTTTGACAATCAAGTGTAGAGTCAGTGATTCATGGTCTTTTTAGTGTAAATTGTGTGCCCAAGCCGCGGAAACTAAGTCTGGTACCAGCCGAACATTTTTGTAAGTAGGAACCAAGTTAATTAAGTTTGTAAACGATAGTTAAAGGTATTCGTCAGATTTCGTTTGTCTCTTTTTGGTTTTGATTGTTAATTTCTTAATTTATAAATTCTATGATTGTTATTTACTTATCAAGCCCAGTTAAACGACCCTTAGAGATGAGTTATCAAATTTCTAAACTTTGAAACTTTAAATTTAGTTAACCTCAGAGAAAATGTTATAGATTTGTACAAAATAAAATAAATGGTATCGTAAAGTTTAAAGTAGTAATTATTTTATGAACCTTCCTGTAAAATAAAATAAACTGTTCAAGAACGAATTATTAATTTGTTAAAACCTCAAATTAATTGTATCAATTATTAAAAAATTGTGTGTAATGAATTATTAAGCCGCAATTTGTATTCATTACAATATTCATAATTTTTTTTCCTAAGCGATACTTATTTCATTTTCAGAACTTTGTCAAATTCACGTCTTGAATTTGCTTCCGACTTCATATCACAGCATTCTCTACGCTAAAGTAATTTTATATTCCACGAATTCAAGTCTCATTGGGTTGTGAATGCTTGAACTTGTATTTCAGTCTTGGGCTCAGTAATACAGCAGATTGAAAATTCAGTCACTGTACATGTAAATGCTCAATAATAATCTAATGATTTATAATGACAAATTATTCAACGTTATTTCATGTATTGGTAAACTTTCCCTTTAATGACAGATAATCCACTGATATCCACCGTTTAAATTCAACAAAACGAAAATAATGATCGAAAATATTTTATTTCGCTTTACGAAAATTTGAAATATTTTCTTTACTGGTGTCAGAAAATGTCTAATAACATTTTACGTTCTATTCCAGGAGTCACAAATTACAAATTAAATAATTTGCCAAAAACAATATAAAAATATATTCCCCATAACTCTATAAATTTCGAATACAATTTTATTATACAGATGGACATAAAAAAATTAATATAGTTTAGTGATTTATAACAACATAAATAATGCAATAAAAAATTATTTCAAGCAATGCTTGAAAAATAATAATGTAAAATAACTTAATCTCCCCTAAATAAGCTTTCGTAAGTGCACGGAGCTTTTAATAAGACAGCAATTTAAAGTCTGTTCAGTATTCTTAATATTTTGTCATTACTACGCGAGTATCTTTATATGTACGAATTTGAAGATGTATTGAATTAACTCTTAAATTCATCTTTTCACGTAAGATTACGGTAGGACGAGGAATGTGTGAACCACAAATATTATTTTATTTTGTCCAGACACTTGAATCTGTAATTTGATAACAAATAAAGCAATTAGGGTGTTAATCGAATAATCTAAACCTTGGTTTCCACCATTCATTGCAAATCAAACAAACACGCTTATAGTTTGATAAAATTACATTTAAAACTTCCAGAATAAATTAAGCTAAACTATTCACAATTTATATTCTATCTGGGCCTTGCAATAGAATAGAAAGGAAGCTTTAATTTGAAGGAAGAATTTGGCAGTGATAGTATACATCGCAACGCCAAGTACCGAATACACTCGTTTTCTTCGTTTTCTGCTGGTCACAGGAATTCGAAGGCAGACGCCGTTTGCTCTGGCCGTCGTCCGTTTGCACTGCAAGTTCTACGAGTCCATATTCCGCAGTTTGATAATATTTGAAAAGGGAATGCCAGATTCTGTTTGTATTATGGCGATGAGATGTTACAGAACTCGATAGAATGGCATAATCAATCAAATAAGTCAATTAATAAATACCTCAACTTCGCTATTCTTTAATACTTGGTTCAATTCCTCAATCTCTGAATACTAGAAAGCCTAAATTAATTTCTTAAAGTCTATTCTGTGAATTTATTCAAGCCTTTTCATCTTCAAATCTTGAATATAGTTGTCTTTCATTGCTCCCAGTCCATTTCCTTTCAACCAATGATTATTCTGGTTTTTCTGTAGTTACTCTTGGGACCCCGTCGTTATAGGCGTATATTCAGCCTTTCATCAAGGCCTACACTCTATATTTTTTCATTCATTATTTTGCTGATGTTGTTGTTCCGACACTGCATTCACAGGTACAGTCTTCCAAATATTGTTACTTTATTGAGTGACGGGCTACATTAGGGTCATCCACATTGTTTAATAATATAGGGAGAGAGAAAAGGGGCCATGCCGAAGATAGAGCAAGGTAGACAAAGTGTAACTACGGTCCAGTAGCTTTAGTTTAAGGATCCTATCCGGTATGAGCCTAAATATGATTCGAGGAAAACCCTAGAGAAACCAACACTAGAAAAGTCGGGTTGTTGTTACTTTTCGTTCAATAATTGGGGTTCAGGGTTTACTGTGGGGACGCAGAATTTCTGACTCCATGCCTCGACAACAAGCAGCCGGCCGACTGAGATAAATTAACAACTGGTACGATTTGGCCAGTCTGCGAGTCCGGCACATCCGCAAAGAAAGCCTAGATGGGAACCTTAATTAAGAATGCCTGGCTTGAAACCTAAAAGTGATGCAGGGAATACCCTAGAAAAACCTGCATCAGGTAGGTAGCGCATTTGGTACTTGGCCCACGCCTTTCCGATGGCGGGAGAGGGGTTTGCTGTGGGGTCGCAGCGTTCCCCTGACCGTGCCTTGACCGGTTTAGGAGGCAGCTGGCCGACTATTCCAATATGAATAGCGAACAACTCTCACCGTATGCCCAAAGTCTGCAACCCCGGAACATACACCTGTCAAAACAGGCCGACGTGCCTCGGCATGTGGGAACCTTAGCTAAAAAAAACCAGAGAGATGTGAAGGCATCCCCAAAGGTAGCCTCCTCCAGAGCTCTCTGGGAAGGTTCACCTGTTTTTTCGACTGATACAATATTCTATTAAGTCCTATCGCTGCCCCGTCATGCATACGACAGTGACAGATACAAAACGTGATACAAGAATTTGCGGTAGACTTGGCGAAGGATATTTATTTTCAAACAAAAATAACATTTAGAGCTTCTAGCTGAAATATATGTGTGGGAATTCAAAAACAGAGAAATTATTTTTATAAAGCTCAGTTCCTAAGGTTATGAAAGTTAATTAACAGATTAGGATAGAAATATTTTCGGACCAGATATTGAACCCAGCATACTTGGAGGCAAACGGTTTAATTGTCAATAATATCAATGAGTGAATAATAATAGCTTAGTAACGTTATTTACCTCGTTTGTCCGTGGTGTGATTGCAATGGAGATTGTCGTTAAATAGTGAATGATAATAAAATGATATTCCGCATTTTCAGTATTTTATTTGAAACGTTTAATAGTGTTTCAGACATTACATTGAGATTTGGACAACGTTTATTATATATATCTACAAACGGAAAGATACCTCGAACTGTGAAAAAAAGAATGATAGCTTTGAAACCCCTTATTGTGCCCTGAGCACGTGTGCTCTATCGGTGGCCATTAGAAGGCGGAAATATGCTCTACGACAGTCGTATATCGGAAGCGGATGAGAGACGTATTAGGTCCTCGACTGCTGCTGGTGCCATCTGCACGGGCCAACTGCAACTTATGCGCCGCCCGCAACAATAAATCGCCGAGGAGTCGGTCCGATCGATACGGACTCGCAATCGACCGATAGCGCGATATCATCGAGACCAACAAACTTTATAAAAAAGTTCACTCTGACTTTCATACTTTAAAAAAATTCAACTCATGAGTAAATAAATATTAAACTAATGACTTAAGGCCTCTAACTATCCTAAGAATAATAGCAAAAACACAGTATGTTTTCTAAATTGACTTAATTGTTTGGATAGTGTCTTTTCCAAAAATCACCCATTCCAACAAAATAAAGCTATGGTTTTTTATTTAGTTGCAAGCTCTACGATGACAAAATTTTTAACATTCACTATTTAAATTCTTATCCCCCAAATTTAATTAATAGACGTAGAAAAACTAGATTAAACTCATTTATATATAAAAATAATTCATCCACAACCAGAAATAGTATAAAAATGAATATATATATATATATATATATATATATATATATATATATATATATATATATATCGTTTTACCATATGTAGAAAATATACAATTTAAATTAATCAACTTGTTTGCCAATTACGATTTTAGGATGATATATGAAATAGGGAATTAAAATTTTGTTAAAAAATCAAAAGATGTTTTGAAAAATGTGTAAAACACAATGTAATATACACATTAGAATGTATGCATTATAAAGCCTGTTATATCGGTCATACAAAACGAAAGCTTCAAACTAGAATTAAAGAACGTTTTGCTAATTTAAAACAAATATTAGATAAATAAACTGTTTTAAAAAGTATAAATAATTAATAATATAATTGATTGGATTTGGATAAAAACCTTACATGAAGAAAGAAATTATTATCCATGTTTGATGAGCGAAAATATGACGTCTAATATAAATTCAATTAATGTAAAAGAAGATAAATATAATTTATTTCCATTTATGATTCGGTGTTATTATGATTTAAAATAATGTTTTTTTGAAATTTTTGTATGTTTAATTCGTGTTTTTGAAAAATTCTGCTACAACAATATAAGCTTGGTGAAGTGTTTGATTAGCATAGTTTATTCTCATTTCGGCCAGGGAAGGTGATGAAGGAAGTCGAAATTTTTTGTGTTAAAATGTTTTATAAAATTTATTACATATTTTAATTATAAGTAACCATATTACTTTTGTTTGGGGGGGGGTTCAAGCTTTTATTTTTGTTTAATTGTATTTTTCAAATAATTCCCTAGATACATCTGAAGATGAATAAAGAGAAGAAACGTTTTTTAGTTAAATTATAAATTAATAAATAAATTCTGACTTTTTGTACATTTTAACTATTTATAATGAATAATATTTTCTAACAGATGGATAATACACTTTAAAATATGTAGAAAAAAGATTAAATGGAACGAGAAAGCTTATATATATATTCATATATATTGTAATAAAAAGCTAAGAAAGTCATGAAGTCTGTTCTTATTTTTGTCAGATTTATTTACGAACTCAGACTGGGGATCCTTGAGTGGCGCGTACATATAAAAGATACTGATGAAATTATGGGTAAGTGACTTTTAGAGAAAGGGAGCTCTAATAATTTGGGCATTTTGCGGCTCTTAGGGCTAAATGGTTGTGACCGACGGAACCCTTAAAGGCATCATAACAGATGGACGACGCAATAATATTAAAAGGAAACGTTTAATTTAATTGTTCGAGTGGCTCTCGGAGCGGAAGAACGGCAACAGATGGTTTTTGTTTAGCGAAAGTGGAAATGAAAAAAAACTGTGAAAACAAGGGAAGATTCTGGAGCCCGGATATAAATAAGAGGGCAGTTGGACAGTAAAGAGGCTCATTATTATTTTCGGTTGGAGAGGAGACGGACGTGTCAGCGGAGAGAGCGAAGGTACAGGTCCGCAGGGACGGACGTAGGGCCAAGGTAAAGTGGCCGAAACAATGTTATGAATAGCAAGGAGATTTTTAGCATTCAGTAGGGAGAGGAGACGGACGTGTCAGCGGGGAGAGATCATCGGATGGTAGGCCAAGCTAAGTGGCCGAGAGTAATTAGCTGGATATCAGTCGTCAACACTCGGTGGGAGTTTCATCGTGGAGGTCTGTCTGACAGCAGAGGTGTTTGAATTCGTCGAGAGGGTGACGTCGTAAAGAGGAGGTGGCTGTGGTAGCAGTGTGTGAGTGCAGCCTGGTGGCTTTTAAGCCTGTATGAAGTGAGTGTGTGGACCAGAGAGCGTGTAAGTTTATTTTTCTAAATTAATAAGTGTAAATTGCTAATAAAGGGTAAAAAGTGTCAGATTTAGTTACTTTCGTTTCATTCGTTTCAATAATTTAAATAATTTAAATCATTTCGTTTTTCATTTATTGTAATTGTATATGTTTAATTGTAACACTTTGTTCCGTTTCTTATCAACCCAGTAAAGACCTTGAGGGTACCGAGTCCAATTATTTAAAATGTATTCTAGGTAAATAAAATTGTTTTGATTTATAAAATTTCATCTGATTTGTGTAATTGTAAAAATTGTGGTTAATAAATAAAAATTTGTTTGTTTATTTTTTTTAGGGCAACAGGCTACATGAGGGTGATCCACATTGGGCAACTCCCCTTTAATAGCATAGGAAGGGATTTGAAAGGGGGGATGCGGAATGGTAGAGGAAGGTAGCCAAGGATTACTAGGGCCCCCGGGCTATATTTTACGGATCCTACCCGGCATTCGCCTAAATAAATGCAGTGAAAACCTTAGAAAAAGCTGCATCGGGTAGGTCGGGCATTGGGTACTTGTCCCACGCCCTTCCGATAGCGGGAGAGGAGTTTGCTGTGGGGACGCAGCATTCCCTTCTCCGTGCCTCGACCAGTTTAGGAGGCAGCTGGCCGACTATTCCAATGGGAATAGCGGACAACTCTTACCGTATGCCCAAGGTCTGTGACCCCGGAACATACACCTATATATAATATGTATTATTTATTCGCTTATGAAAGTAATAAAAGTTTATTTCAATACTCTACCTATATATATACACAGGAGGACAACTCGACTAGTAATGCTGTAATGTTTCTGATTTGAAATAAATAAAATAAAAAATATTTGATTAAATATTTATTAAATATGGACTCAAAAAGATATTTTTAAGTAACAATAACAAAACATTTCTAATAATGTTGGGCGTCAATTATATTAAGTATTTTAGTTAGGATATAAACTGAGCATTAGTAATTTAACTACAATAATGATCCGTTAGCTTCGTGACTGTAAATAAGCAGTGGAAAAATAGTACGAGTTTCATCATCATTCTGCAATGGTAAGAGGTATGTTATAAAAGCACCTGTACTATTAAGTACTGACGGCCAGAATTTCTTAAACTTCCAAAAAATATCATAGCTCCAAAATAATCGCGAGCTGCCCACGCAAATTACTAATCACGAAAATTAAAAGCTCCGAAACATTAATAATAATGTTCCTCTCTCTTGGCTCTCATCTCGTTTTCCAGACACCTTGTGTCCTTTTTATTCCTAGAAAATTCCACTCTCCTAATAATAGCTGACAAAAAATTGTTTAACATTCTAATATATCCATTGTAAAATATATCAAGTATATTTGTAAATATACAATTGTAATTATTTACAATTCATGACTGAATACACATCCTTGTCCTCTGCAGGGTCTATGATCCTGATAATATAATTAGGATTTTCTCCAATTTGAATTGGCTTTTCATCCACACCCATAACTTTATTTCTGGGGTCATGGGTTTTACTTTCGAAGCCCAAAATTTATCCCGACCTAGGGTTGTTTTTATGGTCCCTAACCTGATGACGGCAACCCTTTGTGACGCTTGGGATTGCCTGGCGCGTAAATTCACAACATCATTGTCACCTTTCGCGACGGCCTGGCGCTTCGAATTAGGTGTCTAGCCAACGACAAACACGTTAGTAAACTCTCAGAAATTCCCAACATATACGTACCTGGTTCTTCGCCCCATACAGTGTGACAAAGGGTTGCCATTATTAGGTCGGGGACCATAAACAACAGCAGCAGGAAAATTTTTAGTTTTAGTATACACATACCTATATATATATGAGTGCGTAAAAGATCCTGAGTGCACGTTTTATACCCAGAACAATACCTGAAAAATATTTAAATATGTAATTATTCTTACTACATTAGGCTGCCTTTATTGGTTACAATTAATGTGTCTTTAAGGAAAACCGTATACAACAAAATTAAATTCTCTTTGAATAAAACGAGGATTTCAAATGAATAAATGATGAATCAAATTCATTCATTAACTGAAAGCCAGACATCTCTTAAACAGGCTTTCCATATAAAAGAGAAATAATTTTCATCCGGATGTAAAGTAGAAAAAAAGACTTTTCTCAGTGATGTATAAAGAGCTCAACTCCCATACAAAAACTTGATTTTATCTTATCAATAAAAGAGTTATTATAATTCTCAGTGTTGTACTTCAACCTTTTTTTTTACTGTCGTCCATTTCATTTCAGTAGATGTATTAAAAACATAAATTTACTATCGATAATTGTGTCTCGACAATGTTCTGCGAGCGCTGTATGTTTCTTTCTGCAATATATTTAATGGTTTCGATTTGTCTGTTCCTAAACTAATTGCGAGTTACGAACGTTAATATACAGGCTCTAGTATTACGTAACTAACCCCTCACTATCTGATTATCCGTTTAGGTCACTGACTGAATAATAATGTAAATACTCTAAATTACAATATTAAATATATTTTAATTTTATATTTGAATTCTTTTATACCTTCACGTAAGCAAGTTGTGGTAATATGCTTAAATATGTTGAAATATAATAAAAAAGGATGTATATTTGTATGTATGTATGTATGTATTTACGTTGTTCTTTATACAAATTTTATCGCGTGGACAGAATTCAACAAAAATTGGTATATATATTCTGCCAAAATCGAGAACCGGTACTGTGGGGGTGAGAAACCCCTAGAATAAACGTGGAAATAATTATAATTGAAATAAGTTACGAATTAGTGTTAAATTACTGCGCGAGACGATGACGTCATAAGTTTTCAAGACATTGACGCATCATAAAAATATAGTTCTGTATTTCGTAATGAAATAAAGCAGAAATATTTTGATTGAATAAAAAGTAAAATTTTTTCCAGTATTTTCCATCGAATAGTAATAAAAAACAATACGAAACACTTTACCATCCTTGCGCAAAGTTAATTTGCAATAGTTAATTATCCCGCTATCTTTGATAAAGCCAATATGGCGCCTTATAATACATTAAAATGTGTGTCGGTCGAGATTTATAAAATTTCATAATATAACGTACTATTGTATCCTGTATAATATTTCAGAAGATATTAAGGTACGACTGCTGAATTATATGTTTGTAACTATAAAAGTATTGAAAATGACCTACGGAACTCCGAAAGTTTTATGGTCGTTATTCAATTAATGCACTATCAATCAAAGGTATGGAAAGAAATAGGAACATTTAAATTGAATTAAAAGTACAATTAATTATACTTTACGCAACGTATTTCTATAAATTTGTATAAATGTAAACAAATTATTGCGTGCAATTTGTGTCGTGAAACAAAAATTTGAGGTTAGGATAGCAATATTCGTTTTCCATTTTTGGGAACGACGTTATAGATGTTTAATTTCTGAGAAATGAAGCTGAGCAAAAATATTTTGATTGAATAATAAGTATAATTAAATCTACCAATACCACATCGAGTGATAAATATAATTTATTATGAAAGGTTATACAATCCATGGCATTAATTTTCTTTTAAATAACTTGACTATTGACGTGGAATATTTAACGGGATCAGGGACCAATATGTTTCCCAATTATATCTTACAATACGCACTGGAAGATACATAGAATTATGATAAAAACAATACTTAAATGTTCAAAATTGATATTTTTTTATTGAAGACAGCGTATTTCGTAATGTTTTGCATTAATTTTATACAATGCTACCAACTGCAGATTGCTAAAACCACCAAATAGTTTAATTTCAGATGGAAAAGTTATATGTCTACAAATTTAATAATTGTTTTAAATAGTGTATGTATATCTATCTATCTATATATATTATATAAAATTGTCTTATACGGGTATGTTCGATGAGCGTTACATAAAAATAGCGCAAAAGCAACCGAAATTGGAGTGTATCGGGATATCTCGGGCAACACCGGGCACCTAGCTAGTGTTGAAATAAATAGCGTGAGGGTTGTTATAGTAGTGCCGTTGAGGCTATGGATATTGTGTATATCACATTCTCTCCGTTTACGTGCTATAGTGTTATGTAGCCTAGTGCTTCAATCACTTGCTTCGTTGCTTGCCTTACGATGAACTGCGGACATGAGTTTTGTTCGTGAAACCAGAAACAACAGTGTTAATCTCAGCATCACTGACGGTGCTTTAGACTTCTGTGCCTGTGTCGGAGTTTAAATGGAGTTTCAAGCAATGAGCTGCGAGTGGCTAGTAGACGTTTCATCAATTCAGGATGAACTACGCCGGAGGCCACATTACCACAGTTTCCGGGCCCCCCAGACGACATATATATTATTACTTTCTGTGCTTGTTGTTACTATGGACCAAAATTTTACCACCGACGAAAAACATTGCCGTTCCCGATGTCTGGGAATTCTTAAACAGGTTTCGCATCCTAGTACTGAAAAGACAATGACATTATTTACGGTCTTAAAGTTGTCAAAGTGGATTGTTTCTGAAAGTGTTCTTTGGTGCCCAGAATATCCGAAAACACTTTTAATCGACGGTCAGTGGCACTACTATACGTTTCAAATGTAGGAGCATCTTCATTTATTCTTTGTTGAACAATTTGGAGCTTTGAATTAACATTATCACGAAAAAACTTCCGAAGTTTTGTTGAACTACACAATTTACGAGAATTTATTTTATCATATGACGTTCCCTTATTTATTATTTAACATATCATTCAGTGTTTCTCATAGGGACTTGATTAGATTTATTTTCCTTTAATATCCAAATGAGGAAATGGGATGTCATAAGTATCCCAAATAGTTGGCATGAATTCGGGTATAGTCGGGTTGGCGATCGGGTAAGCTCGAGTAAGAACGAATATTTTGTCAGCTTTGAATACTTGTTTATGTTAATTAGCTGCTTTGTACACTCAAGTGCAGGCTGTGCAATGGAAGAAATTAACATTTGCAAAGCTTAGAAACCACTTGAACAAACGCTTATTACTAATTTACAGATTTTATTTAGCTATTTGAAAGTCTGGATTAGCGTTCGTTATACAGAGTTATATGACATTTTAATGTGTTAACAGTTTCCTGTCATTCCACATTTTGCTATGTCAATAAATAAATCATCATGAGTATGTTGTCTATAAAGAGAATTTATAAAATTACTTCTTTTAAGTCGGAGACTGTGGTGGCTTTTACATTTTACACAAATTTATCAAATTATTATATATAGTCTGCACAACCGTAATGTTTACACAAATAAAATACATTTTTATTTGAGTACGGCCAGGTTACTAAAGAATTTTCAGACATTACGAAAAATTAAACTAATGAAATTGATAGCTACGTTCAAAATGTAAAGAAATGCTCACCATATTGTAGTCTCTTAATATACCATGAAAACTAACTTACATTCTCCGCAAGTATAGTAAAGTATTTCGTATTGTTTTTTATTATTATTTGATGGTGTATAATTATATTGTGTATTGCTGGATATAATTATACATTATATTCAATTTCATTTCTGCTTTATTTCATTACGAATAAAGGAACTATTTCATTTTTTATGCAGTATCGCCGCGTACTAAAGTCTCTCGTGTGTGCTGTGACGTCTCGCTCACCAGGCGCGCAGTAATTTAACACTATAGGATCACATTTTTTAATTATATTTCTTTCCACCTTTATGCTAGGGCTTACTCACCCTCACAGTACAGTTTCTAATGTTTATACGAATATGTGTACTAATTTTTGTTCCAATCTGTCCACGCACTTAAATCTGGATGGAGATTAATGTAAATACATACATACAAATATACATACTTTTTTATTATATAGATAGAAAATATATAATTGTTTATGGAGTCCAGATAATACAAAAAGGCGAGACAAGCACAGTGCGATTGACAGTGATGTTCGGTGACATTATCTCAATCTATTTGACTGACTGACGCTCACGTTCACAAACTGATTAACTGTAAAGTGTAGTAATAAATATTGAAGTATGCGTGTGAGTGTTCCTTTAGTAGTGATTTTTATTTTGATCCTGGTATACATTATATATATATATATATATATATATATATATATATATATATAAATATTGTAATACTAATTAGAGACCAGTAATTATTTTAAATAATTGGATTGTTAACAGTACAAATTCTTAAAAGACAACAATGTCGGCGGGCTTTGTCGGTGGGCTTTGTTCGCGGGCTACGTGCGTATGCTGGAAGGCCAATCTGTCTGAAATCGTAGTCTGAAATTGTGGTTGGAAGAATAAGGAGTCTGTCTGAAATCGTAGGAGGGAGATGTCGTAACATTGAGAGAAAGAACAGCGTGACCCAAGTTTGAAATCCAACCGAGAGAGTTATAAGTTTTAAAATCTAAGTATAAAGTCTGGACAAAGAGATACTTTGTAAAAAACTGCAATGCATAATCAAATATCTAGCGCCACATTCAGATTCCTACGCGTACTGAGATCAACATTTTCCACGTAGACATTGAATAACAATATGTCTGGCTGATGATCCGGAGGTGCAGCAGATCCAATTCCCGGAGGAAGATCCAATAACTACGACCGTGTGTTTGACTATCAAGTGTAGAATCAGTGATTCATGGCCTTTTTAGTGTAAATTGTGTGCCCGAGCCCCGAAACTAAGTCTGGTACCAGCAGGACATTTTCTAAGTAGAAACCACATTAATTAAATTTGTAAACGATAGTTAAAGGTATTCGTCAGATTTCGTTCGTCTCATTTTTAGTTTTGGATTGTTAATTACTTAATTTATAAATTCTTTAATTATCAAGCCCAGGTAAACGGCCCTGAGAGAAGTGTTATCAAATTGCTAAACTTTGAGATTTTAAATGTATTTAACCTGAGAGCAAATGTTGTAAATTTCCATAAAGTAAAATAAACTTCAAAACAGAATGCCTAAAAAGGATGAATATCATAAAAATGATTGCAGCAATAAAATGGGGTGCAAATAAAAGAATAATTATTAACACATACCGATCACTTATTAGATCCAAGATTGACTACTGAGCTGCCATCTACTCCTCCGCAAAGGACAGTATTCTGCAATTGCTTGATCCAATACACAATACGTGCCTTAGATTGGCAGCTGGAGCCTTTCGTTCAAGCCCGATCTGCGACATACTAGCTGAAGCCAACGAAGAGCCACTGGCATATATAAGAGAAAATATATGTATATCGTATGCATTCAACGTAGCAGCAAACCCTAAGAACCCAACTTCAAAAATTATATTCCATAGCAATTACCTCAACAGATACAACGTCAAATCTTCATACCCAAAACCCCTATCTCTCCGGATCCAAAGCATACTCTCGATAACAATCCCTAATCCTCCTAACGTCCTTCAAATTTGTTCTCTCGACGAACCCCTAGAAACATTAAAAACCCCTAATATTGACCTGACCCTAACCAAATATGAAAAAAATAACACCAGCCCAGAAATATATCAAACCCTTTTCCGTGAAATACTTACAACTTATAAAGGCTACATACATATATACACCGACGGATCTAAGACAGCTAATGGTGCTGCATTTGCTAACATATTCGAGGGATCCACAAAATCATATAAACTTCATGATATGGCTTCGAGTTTTTACTGTGAATCTTATGCAATTACAACAGCCCTAAACGACATCGAGAACTCTATCAAATCCAAGTTCGCTATCGTCACGGACTCAATAAGCGTAATCGAATCAATAAAAATCAAATGTAGTAAGGAACCCATTACGCTTGGTATCATAGCCCAAAACTCAAAAATAATAACATCAGGTAAACAACTGTCATACATATGGATCCCCTCCCATGTCGGAATCGCAGGTAATGAAGCAGCCGATGTCGCGGCTAAATGCGCAATATCCAGCCAAAACCCATCTACCCTGCCAGTGTCCCACAAGAACATAATCAAAGCTGTAAAAGCCAAATTAAAGAAAAACTGGAACAACGAATGGGTTAATAAACAGACAAAACTTCACGAAATAAGGGACAGTGTATACGAAACCCAACCTCATCAGTAAAATTTAAACAGACGTGTTCAAACCGTATTCACCCGTCTAAGAATTGGTCATTCTAGACTATCTCACGGTCACCTAATCACCAAAACCAACCCTGTTGCATGTGGCAAATGCAACTCCAAAATTGTCACCCGACACTTACCAATGAGTGTAAGTACACGCTACAAAAAAGAAGAGATTATGGAATCCCAGACAGCTACAAGGAATGCCTAAACGAACCTCAATATATTAACCCAATCATGGACTATCTTAGGGACCTAAACGTGATTGATACTATCTAATTTAGCCATACTAGATTTTCCTATACAATCTGTATTATTAAAGAATGTAAACCATATTGTACCTAAGACGCAGCCAACATCCTGTAAATAATGAAACCTTAATGTAAAAAAAAGTAGTAGTAATTTTGTAATGTGAATCGTGGTTACTAATAACCATGTCGGTTGATGTGACAATAAACTAAATATTAAAAAAAAACTTCCAGAACGATTTATAAATTTGTTAAAACTGAAAAATAAATTGTTTAAATAATTTAATAAAATTTGTTTTTTTTAAATTAATTACTCACTGTTTCTTTTAATCATTACATTTTTGGCTTCCACAACGTGGGCTATTCAATTCTACCTATTCCTTACAATTTGGTCCACAACGTAGGGCAAATTAAATCAATCTTTTTTTTTATTTATTAAATTTCGGCGTGCCAACGTAGGACAAATTAATAGTAACATTAATTAAATAATTTAGTTAATTAGATCGTCTTTATTCATTACAATATATTCATGCTTATGTATGTGTGTCAGAAACGTTACCGTAAATGCCGTATATAAGGAGAATTTGCAAATGTTTTCTGTAAGTAAATGTACCGTCAATGTCTAGCTAAGGTTACGAGCCCTGCAGTGAAGCAAGTAGAGCGTGTGGTCGCGTTTCCAGGCCCTGAGTAATGCTTATGAATTTGTAGATGCCTCTACACTTTACTTTTTGGGCTAGCTTAGCTTAACTGTTACTATTATACATAAAATTAGCAGTAAATTGACTAATATAGTCATATATGGTTTCAAATTCACTAATCACTCATGTTTATTTATTTTATTATTATTATGGTGCGTCAAAAAGTATCAGGTACACATACAAGGGAGAAAAAGAGAATATTCATAAAGTTTATTTTAAACTCTGGTTATAATCATTGATGTGACGGGTTCAGATTTGTCATCGGAAATTACAACTCTGATATTTATATGGGTAAAGAATTAGTTGTAATCGTATAATTTGGTTTGAAAATAACAGCAACTTGCCATTTATAAGTATTAAGAACGAATAAGCAAAGGTGAATAGAATGGTTTGCGGATCGTAGGAAAGTATTTTGTTTGCTGAAATATTGCGTAAGTAGATCGAAAATTGTAGAGATACTATAATTGGTATGAAACGAGGAATGCATAAGGAGTTCGGAAAGTGAACTTGTAAGCTTTAAATGAGGAATTTATTTGTATCCGTGAAATTATGGTTCGATCGTTTGTGTATTTGATCAAAGAACTTACGAATCAAGCTAGCCAGAGAAATAATTTTTCTTTAAACCTGTTGATGAGCCGATTCACAAGGAGCCTTTGTCGGATAGAAGGAGGAAGGCTTGGCTTTGTGCACTTTATAAAGCTCACTTCAGTCAACCGGCTTGGAAGGAATTTGTATTTGCATTGAACCTCCAGATAACCTTTTCAAAAACGGTCACGCACTAACAAAAAGGTTGTGAAAGCATTACACGTACAAAGGTTAAAAACGTAAGTGTCTGAGACAATTTTAATGAATGATAAGTGTTTTAGAAAGAGAGTCAAGATTTGTTTATTCGTGAAAAGTTAAAAAAAAATACGGATATTTACAATTGAGTGCCAAAAAGTTGTTTCAATCCCAAGCTTTGATAAAAAGATAAGTTTTTTTAATACGCCAGTTACACACCAACTGGAGCATAGCGTCGGGACGGCTGCCAGACTGTCATCTTACATGACAGATTCAGTATTTATGAAGAGAGTGAAGGAGAATGGACAACCTGGCTACGTCTATGAATGCCGGTTTTCTTGGTCATGGTAGACACAACTATTATTGCCTTACCGGTATTCGAACCCGAGGCGTCTGCGATACGAGACAATGACATTGAGCATAGTACCACAACAGGTTAGCTAAAATAGCACGTGTTTACATAAAAATAATCACTGTTACAGTCACAATTACATATTACATATGTGCGTGTTTAGTTTAGACCTTTCGGATTAATTATCCGTTATCATCATCTGTAAGATAAAAATAGAAGCAAAAAAAATAGAAGCCCCTCATATTAATTTGTAAAAATATTGTTCGTCATGTCCAGTTAAAAATTTTATATTGGTAAATGTTATGAAGATCAGCATTAAATATATATATATATTAATGTTATCTAGACAGAGGTGTGTAGAATGTATCAAACTAATTTGTTCGACAAAATATTTGTACTTATTGATATGTGGGATTTCTAATTGTTTACTTTTGTTTATTTCTCTCTTGCAGTTAATAATGCTTAATTAAACTCAAAATAAAATATATATCATATCACAGTGTTGATATAAGTATAATTACAATGATTTCAAGAGCGCGTTTAGTTTACTCTATGCAACATTTTCCATATATATGCTGACCACAATCAAATTTTTAATGTAGTTTTTATTTTTAATTTTGTCATTACCTCTGTTTATAGTTTTAAGTTTTTTTTATTGATTATAAACATTCCATTTTCCATTTATTTTACCATAATGTGGTAATATAATATAATTGTTTATAAATATTTTTATATCACGATTGTTCTTATTTTCATTAGTTTGTTACGTGTGATACATATTTTTTAAGAGAATCCAATGTATCAGAAAAAAGCTATGATATTTAATCTTATTGATAATGCATTACAATTATGAAATTTTTAATTCAACAATGAAAATATTCCAAGTGTTAAAAATTAATAATTCTTACCCATTAAACTTTATAAGTAAAGACATTTCAAACAGAATTGATAACTAAATATATTATTCTAAATTTAAGAAGAAGAAAACTTATGAAAATAAAAATAATCAAGACAAGAAAGTGCTTAAATAATTTATATTACCGTATAACGGTAAAGTAAGAGAAAAATTAAAAAAAATATAACAAATTTTAACTTTTTCGTATATTATTAAATTTGATACAGAACTTGAAATGTTGACAGAGGTAAAGACAAAATTAAAAAATAAAAACAGCATAACGCCATATAAAAATAAAAATAAGTATTTTATTTCAGTTCTTTTTTGGACTTTGTATATTTTAATATTATTAAGAAAACACTTACATCGGTTCGATCTCGAAGTTAGTGTTTATCTCTATATATGTATTTTTAATATCAAATTTAAAAAAAATATAATTTTGCAAACGTACGCATCAATTATATCGTAAGTAAATTTTTTCAGAGTTTCAAGGCTATTAGAAATTGAAAGGTCACCAACTCTGTGACGTTGCTAATGTTGTTTTGATAGCTCACGTAAACGGAAACGTCGGCCAATACCTGCGTCTTGAAGTGAAGGCCCGGGCAATGTTCCAGACCGTCCCACGGACGACAAATTCCGAGAATAACTGGGACTTCAGGTTGCCGCAGTTAAATATCTAACCACAATGTTGGAATTCTTGTTCGCACTGGAATGGAGGCGACTGCAGTTAGTCTATGAAAACTAGAGAATGAAACAAACATTTACCACATGTCTGTAAATTGTTTATATGTATTCCAGGAGGCTTTAATAGGAAGAGAGAATTACAACAAAGGGGGGCTGCTATTTGAAAAGGTACGAATCAAGACTCCTCCTATATTTTGAAGACACAAATAAACATTACAAGTATAAATCGCATAACTATATGTGTGGATTAATGGATTGTAGGGGAATGTGAAACGCAAACAATTGGAAAGGAGGAATGGAGTAACTAGATGCTTTTTAAATATAGGAGAATGTTGAATCTTACGCGGATTCATAGAGGAAGAAACTATAGCAAATATTTACCATGTGAGAAAGCTTTTGACTACACTAACAAGAAGATGAACCATGTTTTGGAAAATCAACGTTTTATTTAACAGTTGGAAAACTTATTTATTTAGTCCTTCATTTAAGACTAGATTACACAGATTTGTTGAAAGCTTCTATGTAAGTTTGCTTTATTTGAAGGTGAAAATAAATGTTTTTAACTAATAATCTTTGACGTAATGCAAATAAATTAGTTTTATTTAACTTAGTGGTAGAAGCCTAAGTGAAGAGTAAGAATTATAAGGTAAAGCAGCTATATATTTATCAGGAGATGCTTGATGTGGGACATGCTGAGATCTTATGACGCTGGATAAAATGAGTCACAAGACTGATGACAATGAAATGGAAACCAGAGATCACCGAGAAAATGAAACCATTTAATTGTTTAACAAAGTATCACATTAAGACTATTAGAACAGATCTTTCCGTCATGATCGAACTAATTTATTTCTGTATAAAACATTTATGCAAAGTTTGATCTAAACCATTTAAGTACATTTAGAAATATGATAGCGCCGTCGAAAATTAATCGACAAGCTACCTAATGTATTGTACAAAAATATTTCACCTGTGAATGTTTTACGATTAAGTCACACCATATTCTTAACGAACAAATTAAATTTTTTCTTAAATTTATCACGTTGAATTCAGAACATTAAATAATACCCTGTAACTGAATCCTACATCGGGTAAGCTCCAGAAGAAACCGACTCGACGTTATATGCCGAACTGTTGTTTGAAAAACAAAAGTGGTAAAAAGTACTAAGCTTAAGTTTGAAGAGGTTGCATTGCTTAGTGTTCGTTTGAGAGCCATCAATAGTAAACGCTCTCACTGAATTTGTAAACATGGAAAAAATTAGTCATTGTTTTTGATATAATACTGTCATTTGAAAGGTCTCTGCCCAACTTGTATCAGATTCGAGCTACAAAGGGGCTACCTTTGGGTATGCCTTTCCCTCTCCGATTTTGAACTAAGGTTCCCACAAGCCGAGGCACCTCGGCCTGTTCTGAGAGGTGTATGTTCCGGGGTCGCAGACCTTGGGCATACGGTAAGAGTTGTCTGCTATTCCTATTGGAACAGTCGGCCAGCTGCCGCCTAAACTGGCCAAGGCATGCGTGACCCTCAAAAAGTGACCCGAGCTAGCAGAATCTCAAAATGTGCTGTACATTTCACATTTACTAACATTTTGGACATTCGAATCCTGTGCGCTGTATTGGTGCCGCGTTTGCTTACAATGCTACAAGAACACCGTCTTGAGGATGTTTCACAGCAATAAAGTAGAGTTTTTGAGTCGATTCATAACCATAGGTGAGATATCCGTCCATAACTTTACACATGAGACGAAGGAACAGTCAAAACAATGGACTGAAAGAGGAGAATCGGCTCCAAAGAAGACGAAGACAGTTTCATCTACTGGCAAGGTCCTGACGTCAGTTTGGAATAATCCTCGTTTACTATCTTAAAAAATGAAAAATAATCCTCGGAAAGAGTTACTAGAACTTATTGCAGCGTTTAAATGATGAAATAGAGAAACAGCAAGTCTTGTTTCATCACGACACCACACAAATTCACACAATCCATTATCGCGATGGCCAAAATCAATGAGTTACGAAATATTTTTTTTTGCAAACTTGACTCGATTTGCCAACAACGGAGAAGTGGAGTCTTCGATTGAAGGCTATATAAATATTAATTTATAAAGTTATGTGTTTCAATAATATTTTGCCGTACGAAACGAGTACTAATATACTTTTATTCATATTCATAGATTGATTTTGTGCGTTACCAAAGTTTTACTAAATTCGCTGAACGATATGAACCATCTTTATTGTTATAAATATCAATTTCAGAAACATAGCATATTTATTCTTTGACAAGTACAGGAGAACTATTATTAAACACACTTATATTCGGCATTTATTTTAAAATCTTTTTTTACGTAAGTGATGTGTACGACGGCAATTCTTTAAGTCAAACTTTCATTAATGTACAGATTGTAATATTTATAATGTTAACTCAAAATTCCTAAAGAAATAATCTAATAGAAATTTATTTTAAAAAAATATCTATAAAGCATGTTTTACAGAACCAGTCAGCTTACATTTCTGTAACTCAAATCTTGTAACAATTTCTGTATGAGAATTTTATGAGAACGTAAAACTTCAAACTATAGATCCGACGAATATAAACAAAATGAGAATAATTGTTCATAATTTTGTGTGTAACATTTAATAAACATAAGCCCTTCTGCTACTGTCAATAATGAAAGCTGCGTACCTAGCACACTGCTTTAAGTTTAACCAGAAGTTGCAAGGCCGCGTTGAGCAAATAAAGTGAGTAGGTTGCGGCTTGCCCAAGAATTTGCTTCAGTGAGTTTTATAACCTCAAAGCGCAAAAACTGCATTTTGGGCTGCGTTCAAAATTAGTGGTCTGCGTTTACATTTGACGGATAAACAAATAAACAGAGTGTACTCAGCAATCATGTCTTTCGGCAGCACAAAAATTAAAGTATTGATTTAAATATAAATCGAAGGCAGTTTTAGGTATCATGAAATTTAGCGTTTAGGAATTTACTTCATAGGTCATTGAAATTTAAGAATTTACAGTTCACTTTGATCTGATTACTCTTAAAAATTGAACTCGGATACATTCCACATATACATTCTTATGAAATATGTGATTTGATAATCTAAAAAGTGGGAAATATTTGAAATACAATTAAATAACGAACAGTTATCTGCGTTTTATGGAGAAACAGCATCGTTCTTTTCGGAATTGAAGGTACCTGCTATCTAATCACCATGATCTCTTATGTCCCGTTATTATTAGGCATTCATTCAATTCATTACGACAAACAATATATTGCGTAATTGTATTGCAATCTATCTGTATTTGATAACAATTAACAGCTACATGTCGAATTTAGAATCAAAGCAAAATGAGTAAGAGGGGTGTTGATTCCTCTGCACTTGAATAAATCAGAATGCATCTAGTTATTTGCCGGCTGAAATGTGTTTCTGTTTCAATATACAAATAATGGGCTGAATTAATGCTATCTGTTTTGATTAATGGCCCTTGTTGCGACTAAAAGGAATCGATCTATTTATGGAAGGTGCAGAGAGCATTCATTACGAACTGGAACATTTTATACCTGGGTAAATAACTCGCGAATATATTTTTAGAAAATCGAGTTAATCGTAAGGATATCTTATCTATTGCCTATACGACGTTTATTTTTCTGCTATATTTCTACATATTTACATTTTTACATATTCACAAAACTACAGAAACGTTTTTAGAATAAATAATAAAGTATGCGTGATAGTGAAACCCTTCCCACACGAAGGTTTTGAATATTTGAAATATACGTTTGAAGTATTTAATGTGGACGTGTGTCACCTTTTTTTAGTACATTAATTCCATAATATATTGTAGTAATTAGTAATTAATTTATTATTATAATTATAAAGTTGGATTGTAGAGGACTTATTATTGTATATAAAGCGGACACCGCAACAAGGCGGCGAGACAAAGAATGTATTGTTGGAGTTAAGAGAGTGTACGCGCTCAAAAATCTACGAGACGAAGTTGGTTAGTTGGACGGCGGACACAGTTGCAGGCAGACATCAATTCAGCAAATTCATATTATAAAAAGTTGGGCAGCGGACATAGAACAGTTCGAAAGCAATCTTCAGTCAGCGGCAAGACGCGAAAGGAAAAAGTCTACGTCGAGAACTGGGACATAGCAGTTCGATCCACATAGAGAAATAGAAACAGTAAAAGTTTGCGGATCCAGAATTATGAATAGGGCTATCTAGGAAGTCCAACGGCGAGCTAATAGTTTACATAAAACGCAAGTAACCAGTTTGGACGGAGAGACTTATAAAATCGCAGTTTGTAAGCAGAAGTTTTGCTTCATAAACTGAACAAATTTTCGCATAGAGAGACTTTGAGGAGACCTACGTCCGGAAACTGGCTGAGGGTGAGATGATCGAGGTTCCAGGATAGCAGAGATCCAGAGCAACTACCGTGTGTTCAAATTCTAATGAGTAGAATCTGTAATATCCCCAAATCGTGTGCACAGAAAAACCAATAATGAGACCTGGGCGGCCGTAAGTAGAAAACTTTAAAATTGATTGTATAAAATTCACCCATTTATCAAACCCAGATAAAGACCCTGAGACACCAAATATATTAGTGTAATTCTAAACCTTAATAAATTTGATTAATTGTTTTCTAATAATAGTTCTTTTTATTTAGCCACAGCCATTTGTAATTGGTAGTTGTTATTTTTTATTACAATATATAGGATAAACGTTTCCCGTCTTTATCAGTTTACGGAGATTTCACCTTCTGCCATTAACTATATTGAAGTTAAAATCCAAAATTTAATAAAAATAAAAAAAGTAATAGTATTAAATAAATTATACCAGTAATGTTACATGAATTTATTTTAGCGTCAAACACACATTAGATTCAGTACCATATGTTATTGTTGACGCATAAAAATAATTCGAATTCCGGGAACCATTTTTAGGTGGACTATGTAGCAAGATTCAATTAATTTATGGAAAGGTAGATGTAGACAGTTTAACATGTTTGGAATTTAAAAGCAATCATCACTTATGTGAATTAAATGAACACAATAATGTCGTTAGGTACTTGTGAAGCATTGTAATTTCTGATTATAATTTGAGAATAAACTAAAATTGTTATTGTGGTCATTTTAAACATATTTTGAGCTGGAAAAAGAAGAGAATTATAAAATATCATAGGTCTATGGTAGATTGTGTAACGAAATGGTAATATACGCTGAGAATTAAAATAATTAGCCAAATAAGATAAACAACGTTTACGTAATGCTAGATGTTTTCGTCGGGTGATTCAAAAAGCATAAGAGCCGTAAGAAACATTGTGTATTCATTTAGCACTTATTTTTTTATGTTATTTGGCTACTTGTTTATCGAATCACTACACTTTTAAAAGGGTTGAACACTGTTAAAGATGATGTTACCAATGCAGTACGCCAAGGAAATTTAAAAGTCGAAATTGTAACATCGTCCCTATAATTAATAACTACCCTCAAAATAAATTCCATGTCCCCAAGTACAAGTTATAGTATTTTCGCTGAACTAAATTATTGTAATTGTCATCGTACTAGTAAATTTTAAAATACCGCGCATTGTTAGGGATCGCAAATGAACAATAATGCATTTCGTCCAAAGACGGATCGTTGAAACAGCGGGTACGGATTTCAATTAACACAAATATTTATAAATTTCCCCCGCTTATTCTGACGACTGGAACAATGGGGCGCAATTCCTAAGCTCTGACAAAGTTTATTTTGCAATTGATGTCGAGTCGTAAGTATTGCACCTCACGTAGACACTCTGCACCGTAATTTACTCGCATAATACCCCTCAGACTCATCGTGTCCCGGAGGGGCTCTGGTAATTTTGGGATGCTCGCATCTCTAATCCACACACGCGTGACCAACTCGATCGATAGCTTAATCGATTTAGAGATCTTAGTGCCTCCGAGGGCAGGTCGTAACAGTTATAAGTATTCCCACAAGATCTAAAATAAGTACCACAAAAATGAGCACATATTTTAAGCCCTAGCACGTTATATTATAAGAGAACCAAAATACGAAATAATTATACGCTGGAATCAACATTTCATCCGCTGTAATGAAATTTCATTTACGGTTTCCGCAATTACTTAAAGTAAGATAAAAACAGTGAGATACATTAATAACATTAGTAATGGTTCAGTAATACTGTATTGAAAGTATTGAAATTATTTGGCACGAGTATGCTTTACTTCAGGTGGCAGCTCCAAAAAATCTGTAAAATTTGTTATTATTTACTCGTTAGAACAAAAAAACTATTAGTACAATTACGTGTTTATTGTACGCTGGAATTAAGTTTTCCGAGACAAATCTTTATGTGGTCAATACATAAGTTCTTAATTTTTGGAAACATACATACAGAAAGTAGTAGTTGATATTGTTGTTCCTTTGCGATATTCCATTTTACCTTAACTATACAGCTGAGTATGAGGACTGTGGAAATTGTTTTGGCATTCTATAATTTTTAAGAACTGTCAAGTAAAGGTTTTGTCGTGGGTTAGAAATTTTGGTGCTGCAGGTCCCACCTTTAATCATAAGTCTAAGGCCAAAATGACCGATCAAGCAGTTGGTTAATTTGGACTTTCTAATACTGGATCATCATCTCTCAGGAAATCAGATGAACTTGTGGCGAAATTTTACAACGTCTTAAATTGCAACCTTTTAGTTGGAAATTGAAAGAAAATGGTCTCAATTTACCAATTTCTGTATACTAATTTTATAGGAACTGACAAATTTTAATATTATCTTTTAGGACCAATCTCATTTCCAATTTACTGATTACGTTAACAAACAAAAATATTAGTATGGGGAAATAATTTTAGGCCTCTACATCCGCTGAAAGTTATATTACTGTTCAATTAATTTATCTCTGGGGATTGTTCGTGAGGTTATGATGTAATCATAAATGACAACTGGTAAGAAACAGCTTTAAATGTTTTTTTTACTCGAGCAACCAAAAACATTTCAGCTATAACAACAGAACATTATTTCAATAAGATGGTGTTACAATCCACTCATCTAATTTTTCTGTTTTAAACAAAATGTTTTCAGGAATACCCATATTGTGCAGAGGGGCTTCATCATGGCCTCCCAGAAGTAATGACTTGGCTACTCCTGACATTCTTTTCTGGGGATACTTATAAAGTAATTTTTAACAACAAACTAGCCATTACAGTCCCATTGAAGATGAATATTTGTAAAACATTGCTCCTATGCCATTGAAAATGTGCCAGTGCGTCTTAGAAAGTGTTTGTAACGTTATTATACCAAACCAAGTTACTGGTAAATATTTAGTTAATGACTGATCTGTAATATTCTGATCAAGTTAATAAGGTTATTTTACATCTTATATATTAAATGCAGTGTTAGCAGTTACTGACCGTTGATGTTAAGCTCTGTGGCTGCCAGCACCTTGTGCGACCCCGCGGACGACTGCCTGCTTCCAGGAGGTCGGATGTCGCCGTCGCTAGGATGTAGCATGTGATGACTGTGGTGATTGTGATGACTCGTGTGATGAGCATGGATGCTGTTGAGTAGAATGTTGCTCGAAGTCCGCGAAAGAGCTTTTCTCTGCCGCACCGCCTCTTTGTAAATCCTGTAGTACATGGTCACCATGACTATCCCCGGTATCCAGAACGACACTCCCGACGAAATTATGGCGTAGTAGTTGTTCACGACGAAGATACACACGTTGGGGTTGGACCGGCGGAAGCTCTGGTGTTCGGAGGTGGTATACCAGCCGAGGAAGATGGGCGTGAAGGAAATGAGCGCGGGCAGCAGCCACACGTTGGCCAGCATAAGTCCCACCGTGCGCTGCGTCATGGTGATGGGATACTCCAGTGGACGCACTATAGCGTAGTAGCGGTCTACGCTGATGCAGCAAAGGTGAAGAATGGACGCCGTGGAGAAATACACATCCAGCGAGTTCCACACGTCACACATGAAGTAGCCAAACAACCACTTTCCGCCCGTCAGCTCGACGCTGGCGTTGAACGTCATGGCGCAGAGCGCGACCAACAGGTCGGCCATTGCCAGCGACACCACATAGTAGTTGGTGATGATGCGCAGCTTGCGGTGACGTACCACGCTGATGATGACGAGGGCGTTGCCCAGCACCGCGGCGAGGATGATGCTGCTCATGATTAGCGCCTTGAAGACGACGCTGGGAATGTGCTCGGCGCTCCAGGGAGACAGCGCCTCTGCCGCCGCCACTGCCGACGCCGTCGAGCTGGCCGGCGAGTCGTTGTGCCACACTGCGGGAGGATCCGTCGCCGTCGCCGTCACCGTCGCCGTGGCCATTCTGCTCAGCATCGTGCCGATGGCATCCGGCCTTTATTTAAACTTATCCTCCCAGAGAAATGGCAGCTATTGTATCCATATTCACAAATAAACGTTTACCTATTTTTCAGGTCGTGCTCACCTTCAGTTCGCATACTTCCGTATTTATTATGGCAAACAAAATTAATTTTCATATTCATATCTTTAGCGTTTACCGCCTTCCAGTAAAATTTTCCAGTATGTACTCCTTTTACGGATGATTTCATTTGCATAAATAAGTTTTAAACATGAATAGTTTTTATTTCGTGCGATACAGAGCCAATGTCTTCCACCGTCTCAGATATAATGACAATAATCTAAGTAAGAGTTTTTACTTAAAACTTCTCCTCTTCCTTAATTGAAGAAAATATTTTGAAAACCTGCAAAAAGACAAACGATATATAAACGAATTATTTATTATACACATAGGATGATTAAGATAGAAGTTATTGCTAATGAATTTATTGTAAGATTCTGCAATAACATGGAATATTTTGTTCTATATTTCTCTCAAGAATACTACGAAAGAGAAATAAATTTTATAACGGCAAATGGGATATTATTTTTCATTTAAGTATGAAGTAAGAAAGGTTGACACTGTAAAAATTGTTATTAATTATAAATTTAGATAAAACGAATATGAAATTTTGTAAAGTTGTATTACACACACACATATATACTACAATTTTTATGTTGAATCTCATTTATGTATCATGTTTTTGTCTAATTCTTGATTTATAACAGGTCCACCTATGTCAATGACCTGTACAAATCATCACACAGTCGATGCGACTGTTGTAGTTTCCTATTTGAGACGACGAGGAAGGGAATTATCACATATAAATCGAGGAAGATCACCACACTCCTCAGCGAGTCATACATCAAGAGAACAAAACCCATAACACCCTGTGCAGAACTCATTCCATTAAAAGGTTTTCGTGAGTGATAAAATGCAAACAGTTGGACGTAAAAACTCTAAGAGAACTCTTATTGAAAATCATTGTAGTCATTTGTTTTGTATCAATATTTTAGTGTTGCGATTCAAAATTTACGTTTATCCCTGAAAAAATGATATATTAAATTAATGAGAAAAATATAAGTAGTATAAATTATATAAATTTGATTTGATACTTCAGATTGATTCAATTTAATATTTTTTTGTGGATATGCATAGAGATTAATAATATTTTTGATATAATATCAAATAAAAAAATAACGAGAAAATATAAATATATGATTACATTTGACAAAATTTGGTCAAACTGGAACGTGATTTCACTTAAGAATTAGTATAATTTTACATGCTGAAAATAATGATTTAATATGTAACAAAATATATTACAGTTAAACAAATTTAAAATAATGGTTTATATTAACTTTTTTACGTATTGATAAAAGTAGAAGTTATTAATATATTATAATAATTATTTTAAAAACGAGCACATTAAATTTTCCATCAGTATATAGGTGACTGAATAAAACTGGAAGTTCGTAATAAATTATAATAATTTATAGTGAATGCTTTTAGAAAAAAATATTACATCTAATATATGAGTAACAGAGTATCGTAATTATTTTTATACTATTTATCTTCGATTTACTCAATGGATAGAGATCATACTAGTTAACATTATTATTCAGATATGTTTTATTGCATAAAATATAATTCAAATGTTTAAAAGATAAACAGAAAAGCTGGCAATTTGTCAGAAACAGTTATATTATTCAACATTAATAATGAAATAATAACTTTATTACGACGTTTGTCGACTATTTTGTGACTTCATCAGGTAATGTATATAAGTAAAAGAAAATAATGCATGGCAGTATATATTATGTTAAAATTAAAGGTCAGAATATATATGTTTTAATGTATACTTTTATAGTTTTAAATGTCAGATTAATACAAATTTGAATTTAATAGTTGGCCTAATGTTAATTACAACCTTGAAAGTTCATAGTCATGAGAATCTTTTTCAAAAGTTGAGATAAAATTGTGTTTGGCATAATTATAACATGGGAAAGTAAAAACGATAAATAATTACATTGTGGAAGTAATTTAATGACAATATCAAGTATTGAAATATTTTATTAAAAGCTCTTATTCTAGGAATGGAATGTATTTTAGTAATTATCGCTTTTCATTTACAGACAATATAAGGAAATTAAGAACTCTATGTATTGTCAGAAAACCACTGGGGGAACGGAGTAATATGACAGTTTAAAATTAATCATTGGGATATATAATTGTTCCACATTTCACAAACCGTTGTAACACTTAATTTTATGCTCTTAAATATTTTAAAATTCCTTCGTTGAAATTGTATTACAATTTGTATGCTCCCGCAGTGTGTCGCGTTTATCGCATCAAATGAGCCAGGTGGTTGGCGAATTAATTTATAATATTGAAGCTCGTTAGCGAACCGTTAATTTACGATACGATGCCAACTTGGCAACATTCGATTAGCCGGGGTCCTTGTCACTGTACACAATATTAAAACCATGCTATAACCCATTGGGACAGACGAAATTCTTCATTGCAGAGCAACGAAATATTTTTGTATTTACATTTCTCACCCGACAATTACGTGTTTTCAGTTTTTGTGTAAACATTTGGTATTAGTAATTAACTTTTGGTACATTGAATCAGATCTTGGAAGTGAGTTATTCCATTTCAGACTTGACGACAACGTATGAATTTAGTTTATATATCACATTTTTTCTGCAAAATGGAAATACTGCTGATAGTTAACGCAGTATTTTCAGTTGTGTGATTTTAATCATCTTCATCTCAAATAATTTGATAATTTTATGTTAATATTCTTAAATAATAATGAAGCTATGGCATTTCAATGTTATTTGCCTGTCGATTTTTAATTAAATTAAACATATAATATTCATTTCGGCCTAATTTTTCGAAGTATAAGAGTTAGTACGCAAAACCTAAAATACTTAAGATTAAGGGATCAGAAACTCTACCACAGAAAGCTAAAGAATAAAAATATTTTGTTTTTGGAAAACCGCAGCTTAAACGTATTCATAAAATACGATAAAGGATTTTTTTTGTGTTTTACGTAGAATTACAAAATGTGAAAGTTTTGTGTATGTATTTCGTAATTGATGGTTTTATAAGTTATTATGAAATGTAAGGAAACAGGTAGAGTGGTCCGCGAATATCTGAAATTATTAGCAGTATTTACTATTCTATTGTCGAGAATGAAAACATTTTTAAGCTGTCTCAATTTTTTTTGTATCGATTGTGTGTTCTAATTAAAATTAAAAACTTCTTCTATGTGTCTGCAATATTTTATTATTATAAAAGTATATAATTTCTTCATTAAATCAAAAAACTCCGTCCTCTTGTGTGACAATCAAGGAACTATTCCATACTTCATGTACTCTGGAGAGTCCAGAGTCGTTAGTTCAAAAATATATTGCGTTATTACTCAGCCAACATCTTAAGTAATATTAAGAGACTCGCATTTCCTTGAGATATTAGACACAAAAACTTTCCAATTCACTTTACAAAGAATTAAAATGTATTAGACACTATTAAATTATTTTTTATAGAAATTAAACTGTCGAATTTAACAATTTATAGGCCTATTAGTGTTCTAAAGTATTATTATCTAAAGTTTAACCGTATATTTTCAAAAAATTATGCGATTAGAAGATCCTTTAAAATAATATTATATAAGCATTATGTATATTTCTACTAGTCAAAGCACGTATTGATATGATGGAAAAGTATTTTAAAAGTGATATACAGTCACCAAATTGCAATATATCCGCGGGAAATTTTAAAATACGGTTTACTGTATTTACAAAAAGGATAAAAATAATTGAAATTTTGAGAAATAAGGAATCCGTTGCTTAAAAAACCTAATATTTTGTAGAAGTTATCGTTTCTAAATAATTCCGCTGAAAATTTCTTAGTTTTTAAAAATCTTAATAAAAATGTTTGTAAGTTTCTATAGAAAAATAACATATGAAACTGAAAAAATTGACGTATTATTGAAAATAATGAATAAGAAAGAGAACCAATTCAGTTAAAAAAGTGATAATATAAATACCACATAACTTTTCTGGGATCCTTGTCCCTTTCCTCGGATGAAGAAGCCTAGAGCGGTACAACTGCACTTGTCAGTTGACAAAACTCAAAAGCCTTTTGAGTTTTGTCAACTGACAAGTGCAGTTGTGTTTCTCTAGGCTCCTCTTCTCAACTGTGGAAACGGTCAAGGATCTCAGAAACGTTGTGTGGTATTCATATTATCACTTTTTTGTCTGAATTGGCTATCTTTCTTATTCAAAATAACATATTATTGGCAAATACGAGCATTCATTGGATATATTTAAATGTACAATAAAAATGCGCAAGTAAGAAGTCAGTAGAAAAGCTAAAGAAAATGATGCTTGAAAACAATTGAAAATAATTGCTTAAGATATCAATAAATTAATTCGATAACATTATTTTATTGATATTTTTTTAAAACTAGTGCAACATAAAAAAACTTTTACTTATTTTGTTTACAACTTATAGTGTAGAATAAAATTGAACCCAACATTACAAAACTAATTACCGTAGTTAATTTAATCAAAATATTTCTCGGGGTAAATAAATATTCACAAAATAAATTTTTATTAAATAGGAACTGAAAATGAAAATTTATTACATCACTTTCAGAGTGGGAACTTTAGATTACTTATTTCAAAGATTTATCATTCAACAATTATTTACGAAAGAAAAATCTATTAGAATATATTTTAAAGTAGCCTAAAAAAATGTTGTTTTTTTAAAAAAAAAAGGATTAACGTACGTTGGTAAGCTCAACCAGTTTTAGCACATGTGAAGTAAAATAATTTTGATGCATAATCAAACATATTAATTTTGTAATTAAATTAGCCATACGGCGTTGGTGAACATTTGTTTTTCAAGTACGACGTTTGTGTTTGAAGATTTTAAAATAAAAATTTGTATTTATTTATGGAAAACTAAACTACGGTTCGTCGGTAACTTTGCGACTTCTTCAGGTTGAAGTTTAACAAAATTTGGACAGTCAGTCAAGGGAGAATGACCTGACTATCAAAATTTTGATCAACTTGAACCTGAAAAGTTCGCAAAGATACCGACGAAACGTAGTTTAATTTTCTATACATAATTATTTTTTACAATAAAAATTTATTGTAAGATAACTTTCCAGTCAGAACGACAATTGGTCTGAATCGTTTATGTATACTTTTATTTTGGATTATGTTTTTCGGGTGATCTATTGACTAATTTGTAGATAAAAGTAATAGTCTTAAAGAGAAAAGTTAGGCGTAGGTAAATGAAGAAACCTAATTACAAGGGAGGAAGGAGTGGTAGACCGACTTTTTGAACATTTACTAACTCTGTTCGTCTTCAAATTCACAGCGCAATTTGAAAATCCTTGCAGAAATGGAAATACTTGAAAGTCTGAAAGTCTGTGCAAAATAATAGCCCAATATCAAATTTTGTTTAACAAAAATAAATTCATTATTTTAAAATATTCCATTCTTCCGTAAATATTTTATTTCTTTAGTTAAAATGTTACCGTTAATATTGTATTAAATCAAGCAAAATTTTATTAACGTGAAACTTCAATATATTGTTCTCGGAGTTCAACCGGGTTTTGCATAATTGTAGAACGCAACGTTTCGACGACTAAAAGCTCTGTCGTCATCTTCTAGGCGTTCTACAATTATGCAAAACCCGGTTGAACTCCGAGAACAATATATTGAACAACTGCACCGGGAAAGGCTTCAATCTTTCAACGTGAAACTTGTTTACAATTACTGGGAATTCGGTCACTAAGCAGGTGAATGCGTTACGAAATTTGTTGTTATGACGCTGGGAATCAAAACGAAGCAAAAAAGTGATATATCAATTGATATAAATTATAGAATTAGTAAGTTTTCCGTGAACAATAAATTCATTTCAGAGAACGATACAGACTGAATATGAGTGTAATGCTCCAGGAACGTTATTCGTAAAGAAGTAACCATTTTCCCAATAATGCAACCCAATCTACTGATAACAAATCACGACTGATTAGTGTTGCAGGTGTCATAAGAAACGTCCCTATTTCGTTTTCTATTTTTATTCCCTATCCTCTGGCTGTATAACAACAGTATGACGCTTCCGTTCTTCTACACTACGATGTATTTAATTTACTGTTTCTCTTTCCTCTCTTTTAGACTTGTTCTGTTTGTGTTTGCAAGTACACAACATGTATGAGATCTTAACAACTTCTTTACGTGTGTGTACTGCGAATGTCGCTGTATTTGTCCTACAAACTTGTAATAAAAGAATGCAGTTTTTAATCAATGCCTGTTATTCCATGAAGGTATTTCTAGCATTGAACATAGAGGAATCTCTTATAGATTGTTTTTTTTACATTAAAATTCAATGCTTGTTATTTAGAATTTATTAATTAGGCAGAGAATTTTTACGGCCAATAAGAAAGAATAATGTATTGGAAGAATGCAATCACGACCTACCCCTCGTGATCTACTCTTAAATATATATGCGTTAATTATTTCCATAAGAAGTTTTTACTTCCACAGCCTCTGTTGTCATGACCATGTTTCAACATTTTCTAGTAGTAGCTAACTTTCATTATAAAACATTATTTAATATTTGTAAGATTCAGTGCAATTATCATTTGAATAATTTTCTATAATTTTACAGACTTGTGATATACCACAGTTTTTCAATAATTCGTACTTTTTGTAGGAAATTGATAGCATTTTTAGATGAAAGAAAAGTTGAAATTTGATTTCGTAGCACATTAGAAGGAGCTGGACTTAAACTTGAATCTCCGCTAATAGCATTATCCCTGTCTCTACGCTTCCCCTTCCTCCCACCACCTCTCTCTGGCACCGAAGCGCACACACACACATACACGTTGCACTTGATCGCTGACCAACAGCTGCATCAGGCAGGCGTTGGAGTGTGACGGTCGCCAACAACACGAAACAGATGACAATTCGGGCAACAATCAAATAATAAGGCACTTGTATCTAAAGAAATCGAGCTTTTAAGAAGGAAGCGTCTTTAAATATAAATTATTATTGAATATGAAAGATAGCCTATACTCAAAGTTTTTGAGTTTTTTCAACTGACGAGTGCAGTTGTGTCGCTATAGGCTCTTCTTCGCGCCTGAGGAAAGGCACAAGGATCCCAGAAACGTTGTGTGGTATTCATAAATCACTTTTTTGTCTAAATTGGCTGTCTTACTTATTCATTATTTTCAATCAGACGATAAATTTTATTTTTAATAAATTATTATTATTTAGATTAAAAAAAATTCGTTCTTAATATACATACGTTTAAACGCAACAAGCCTTTTCAGTAAATCGGAGAATAGTTTTACAAAGTTCCCTTATTGTCGACAGTCTTTAACGAACAAGAACTTCTACGTTATTACCAATAATTAGTCTTAAGACATAACGACGTTAAAAATCGTGAAGGAAACTATGTAGCTGCAATAATGTCCACAATGGTGATTGCTTAAGGCCAAATGATATATTTACATTAAATCAGTTTGCCGAGAGAAAGATTGATCTAACACGAAAACAGTTGGCTTTTAGTTAAATTTTGGGAAACGCAAACTGTCACGTTAGGAGCTGGAGGCACGTAATTAAACATTTTTAGAGATATATTGGTTATAAATAAATGGATGAATTTATTAGAACTGGTCTTACCAGTTAACATACATCAGTAATAGTAAATCAATATTATAATAACATCATAACTCTGAACATATTCTATTTTAAAAATCCCTAAACTTAAGTCTTCTAGAATGGCATCTGATTTTAAATTTATTCCTAAAATATGTCCAGATTTATTAAAATCATCAAAATTTAAAGTTCCTGGTATAAATTCAAGACAGAGAAACATGTTTGTGATAAAATATATAAATCTAATTATAAATGGCATAAGCAGTTAACCCGAAATTTTAAAATGATTAATGAAAATGATATAGATTTGTATAACTTGAATTATTGTCAATTAATGAAATTTTGATATACAAATATTTATATTTACGAATCATTGTTGTGAAAATTTTATTTTTCATTATATTAAATTTGTAATGTATATACATTTATATAAGCGTTCTGTATATTATATATTAGTTCTGAAATTTGTAATTGCATATAAAGTCCGTTTAGTTACAATATAAATAAATAAATAATTTGTATCATTATCAAACCTTCAATCCTAAGTCGGAAAGTGTCTAATTTTTTCCCAGAATTATTGGAGGATCTTTATTATTTACTGAGAAATTAAGCAAAAAATTGTATACTGAATTGAATATACGCGTTAAAAATCAAAGAAGAAATGCGCCGAACAAAGGTAGTCGATGACAAATTTGGATTCTTTTAGTCGTACTGGTATTTTATCAATTATTTTAATGCACGTAACTCACGAGGATACAGTCCGTTCTAAAAGTTTAGAAAGTTAGTGTTAACCTTCACACTTAAATTTACGTGATTTAAGAAACAATTGATTCATACAATTTCATCGATTTCATGTTTCTATTTTGATCAGAAACTTACAGGTACAGGTAACAAATAAGAACACAGCCGATTAAGAATACAAAACTGTTTTTTAGATTTAAATATTGATCAGCAGTAATATGGAAGTCAGTACCCAGTAATATTTCAACGATAAGAAATCCAGCTTTCTCTAGACGCATAAAGATATGAAACATAAAACTTGTATTCGATATTATAATAATTTATTTTAGAGTGTCTGGATTTTGTGTGAAAAAATTATTGTATACAAAACAGATGTAAGTCGCTAATTTCCAATAGATTAATGCGACTATAAATTGTAAATTGAAAAAAAATATCGTAATGTTATAATTTTTATCTGAAAATAAATTTTTGGTATGATAAAGTATGAATTAGACATTATTTATGAACCATAAACTTAGATATTGATATATATATATATATATATATAATTAATAATTGATAAAATGCTAATACACAAATTACTAGTTCAGTGCATTCATTTTCCGTAAATCTGATTCTGTTTCAAATTGAATAAATATTTAAAAATTAAGTATACGAAATATACTGATATTTTTCTTTAACTAACTCGGCGACCTATTTAATATCTCAATGTTCCAAAATAAGAGCTACCATGCTACTACAAAAAGTATTTTGGTTTGATTAAGCTACATTATTATCAATGTATAAGAAATAATGAGAAAATTAGATACTGCCTTAACATAAACCGATAGTATAAAATAATAAGAAAAATAAAATGAAATTTACATAGACTGCGATTCAATCAAACGCAATACAAATAAAACATTCAATTCTGTTATTTATTTTATGTTTCAAGTGAAAATGAAATACAAGCTTGTTGTATTTATAAAAATAGGAATAATGTACATATAATTAAATATGGTCTAACGAACACGTGAATATTTGATTTGCAGTCTTTTGTAGCGATAAAAATTTTAGTAATATTAAGTGGAATAAATTCCACTTCTATGGAACATATATATATATATATATATATATATATATATATATATATATATATATATATACATCAAATTCATGGTTGCAGCACTTTGTAAAATAAACAAGAAAAGCGCACCTTTTTTGATTGAAAGTAATCAACACGCTTACTTTTTTAAGAACATACTTCGCAAATTTAAAATATGTACTACAGGACTAGTTTGTTGAACTCAATGATACATCTATCTTTGTAGATTTTATATTCTCCAATAAGCAAACGATGCATTATAAGAAGCTTTAATAAAATATAATACAAATAAAATATTTTTTTATTAACTAAACACTTGTAGTACTTGCGTTAAAAAATACACAATAATATTTCCGCACAATATCGTTAACATACTATTATTTCATTCATCTTTCCGGTAACTTAATGTCGGCTGAATTTTTTTTTTTGGCCATTGAAATCGTATTACCAAAATTTATGCTATTTTCATATAATATTTACTAATTCGTATTACAAAATTACTTGTCGTGGTTACAAGATGATATGAATATATTTGTTCCCTACAGTCTACGTGTTGTCGGGGTAGCAGCCACTTGGGCCGTATACATTTTAAACGTAATTTCCCTGAACGTAACTTACGAACTCCACATTTCTCAAAGAGCATTGCTAGTATTAGGATCGACGTCCGTTATACCGTCCAGCTAACAATACCTTGTCACAAGTAGTTAATTTCGCTTAAGGATTTCTAAAATTGAACACCTGATATAAATATATTTTCTGGAGAAGTCGGAATTCTTGTATCATGAACTTAAATGATATATATATATATATATATATATATATATATATGCATGTAAAAGTATTCACAATATATTGAAAGTTGCTGCATGAATGTCTGAGGGCCAAGGATATAAATATATTGACAGTTTCCTTAGAATCCCAGTTTTCTAATTTTGGAAGACGGTAAATTTTTGTTTAAAAGGAGGCTGATTAGGAAGACATTCTATTAAAACTACAGACGAACATATATATCACCAATAGCATTGTATACATATAGGTTTGTGTTACTGTCACACCTCAGATAGCTGTCTTGCTGCACTAGTCACACTCGATCACGTCGCACTCGCGTCCCGACGCCGCAGCGCTCCGTCGCGCGCACGCTTCGCCGCGGGACTGGCCGCCCCCTCCGCCGCCCCCGCACCGCGTCTGCCCCCTCCTCTTACCGTGCACCCGGGCACCGCGCCGCTCCTCTGCGGCGGCGGCGGGGGGCTGCGCGGTGTTGTCGGGGTTGTTTCCGTATCGCCTGCGTAATGCGTCGCTATTGTTCCACGGTCTCGCCATGCCACTGCTAGCAACTACAGGCCCCTTTCCCGAAAAGGCCAACCATGCAACCAGGACCAAAAACGGGGAGACGAACCGAACGATCGAAGAAACCTCTCGTAAATATCGTAAAACCGTGGAGAGTTCCCATTCATGTATTTTGAGGCACGAAGTCTGTACAGGCAATTCAGATCATCCTTTTTCCCGCATAATAAAATGGAACTTTTAATATTTTGGAACAGATTGCAATTATTATGGAAAATATTTGTTTCAGTAAAAGGTTATTCCTAGGATTGTCAAATTATTAATCTATTCAATGGATATGCAGATGACGTGCTGTAGTTCTCCACTGTCAAAAATCAATTAAATCCCCATCGTTATACGCGTTGTTAAGTTATCCTGTCGGCATAAAATTATCAAAATATGTTAGAAAGTATCAATGGATCGGTGATATGACGTTTCTTGTTTTTAATTTGTATGAATATAATTATTCTAGTAAAAGACTGTGATTGACTACTTTTAAAAACTGTGAAGCAGATAAATGCAGATTCAAAACGACATTGATATGATTAAATTTCTCGACTCTGTTGCAATGTACTTTCATCATTTACAGAGTGAAACAAATTTATGTTTTGCAATTAGCGGTTTCCTGTTTTTTAGGGCAACAGGCTACATGAGGGTAATCCACGTCGGGCAATTCCCCTTTAATAGCATAGGAAGGGATTTGAAAGGGGGGATGCGGAAGGGTAGAGGAAGTTAGCCAAGGGTTAACTAGGGCCCCCGGGCTATATTTTAAGGATCCTACTTGGCATACGTCTAAAGAAATGCAGGGAAACCCCTAGAAAAACCTGCATCAGGTAGGTCGGGCATTGGGTACTTGCCCCACGCCTTTCCGATAGCGGGAGAGGAGTTTGCTGTGGGGACGCAGAATTCCCTTCTCTGTGCCTCGACCAGTTTAGGAGGCTGCTGGCCGACTATTCCAATGGGAATAGTGGACAACTCTTACCGTATGCGAGAGAACATCCCTCGCAGGTATTGCCTGCGAGAGAATAACCCTCGCAGACTAGTTTTTAGCAGTTTCCTGTAAACTACACGAAATAAATTTACAATGAAAAACTGAAGACAACTGCTAGAGATATCAATGGATATATTAAAACGATAATATTGAGGTGGCGAAATGTTCTCAACTATGTGGAAATGTAATCGGCGCCACGAAAATGTAAAATCATGGTCAAGTCTTATCCTTCGCTTCAGTGAAGACATGTTGTGCACTCCATTACGTCAACGCATGGTTGCCGCGCGTTGCAGCCTGAATAGTCCGCGATCTTGTTATTACATTTTCATGACGCAGACTATAGACCATTTGTTCATGTGGATATTAAATGAAGCCCACATCCAAAGAAATCGCAAACTTTCCTGAATTGGTGCGTCCAATTTTGGAGTACAAAATATTCGATTGGAAAGAAAAGCAGCAGAATATGCCAGTCTTGATCAAGGGCACGGTAACTCGGAAATTTCTGAATTAGGCTGGGGAAAAGTAGTAAAAGATAAAAAAAGCTCGCCTCTGCACTTTGTCTACACATGATGTAAAAACTAGCTATAAAGAAGATTAACTAAATTTTATTTGTCGGAAGGAACACACTAAACACTGAAACGCAGAAAACATTTTTAAGTAGAACTGTAGTAGATATAAATAAATTAATGACGGTCGACTTCAGTGATGAAATGTAGTGATCGTCTGTTGGGTCGTTAATTGACGTGAAAGTCCTTGAGCAGCGCATCCAATACTAATTGCGAAAGGCATGCGCGATGTCTGACCCCACTCGAAGTTGATACGTTTCTAAACAAGGTACGACATTTCTCCAACTCGTGCAGAGTTACAAATTATACATTCTAGCAGAGTTTCAAACAATTCCCGCACCGTTACGACTTACACTTTACTTCTTGGAAGCAGAATGCATATGATCGTTCAATTTTTGGAACAATCCACGAATTTTCCCAACTCGACAGCAATTTACTTTTTCAGGTTAATTTATAAAGTTGTGAAATTATAAATGTAAAATAAAATAACTGGCACAATTTAAAATACAAACTGGTATTTATTGGGGGATGGTGGGATGGGAAATTCGCGTGAAAATGGTCACCGAATAGCTCCTCACTTGAACAGATAAATTTAAACGAAATAAAATCCGTTGTAACTAGGTTTAAATTTTTCTTTGTCTCGGAAGTGTTTTTTGCTGCGGTCTTGAGAATTCGAAACCGTGCACGTGCGTGGGGGTGGAGGAGATAAATATATCCATCCAAGTAATTTCGTGTCCTGTCTCGATTGTTGGCCTCAACATGACAGAATAGTTAGCCATTGTTGACTACGGAACTGCAGCTGCGTGCTATAAATCTTGTGACAATGGAAGAATCAGTAAAACTGACGAAGTTTTCTAACAATGAAAAAAGTAAAAGAATGGGAGGCTATAATGGAGGGGACGTAGATAAGCTTTAGGAAACTGGACAGTTGTTCTGCGCTCACCGAAGCTGGTGGATGTGATTAAGAGAGGCTCCGTTAAGTAGTTCTCTCTGATATAGTTCGAGGCAGAATCGTCGTGTTAAAGGGGCCACAATTTGTTAGTGAAGAGTTCACAGAATAGCACCACACAATTTAGTACGACGGCTTGCCAGCATTCAATCCTGGAGGCCGACGCCTTAGCCAGTGATCAACCCCTGAGTCGACGCCAGTACGTCGGTACGAGAGCTACAGCAAGCAACACAACACAGAATAGCAGTACGCATTTGGTACGGGCAGCAGATCTCTTCTATGTAAAAACCACAGGTGCCTGAGATAAGAGTTTTCATGTTTGACTTTAATAAACTTATATAAAATTTATTTATTGGTCAAATATTTATTTTGATTTAACGTAAAAACCCAGCCCACAAAAATAATTCTTTACGCCGTAATAAGATAGCACAAAACATAAGCTGACAAAACAGTTTTTCTTCTCTTGTTTGTCACTTTGAGGCAGTGGACTATCACTCGTAAATATGGGTTGAAAGGCAAAATATTATTCATGTATAGACTTAAATATAGATTTAAATAAAAATGTGTTGGATGGGAAATTTTAAACCAAATCAAATTACTGGAACTGTTCTGGGGTGGTGGCGTTTATTAAATAGTTTACGACTAGCATCATCGACTTCTTCTAGGTGGAAACCCGAGAACAGTTCCAGCAGCTTATTAACTGGGAAAACCTACGGAAATTAATAAATCAAATTACTTTATTGACCGATTCCATTTATTTTATATTTGAACTACAGACCTTCATTTTAAAATATTCCAGTTAACTTTCGACTACAGTACTGATAATTTTTTTCCTGAGATTTTCTCAATTTTTTCGTGTCTTTCATGACTTTTTATTCTGAATAAAACCAATTTAAAGAGAACTTTTCCGAAATTAACTGTTTCATTACAACATATCCCTTCTGATGAAAGTAAATCTAACATTTTTATTTACGGTTGCCGTAAATATGAATCTACTGAAGTACTAATAGACGGATTATGATAAATTACTGGACCATTTTCTACTTTCCGGACGTTTAGATGCCACTCAATGACACCAAATCTACCACGTTAAAATTATATAAATTTAATTATTTTAATGAAAAAAATGAAAATATTTATGTTATTTCGTTAAAAACCCCTGATTGAAATTATCAAAAATACACTTTTCCTTTCTTCAAACATTTATTTATTTTATTATACGTAAGTATCGACTATCGCCATAATAATCTTCATGTGTCACATTTTAAAAATTATATTGGTTGAAGCCTAAACATTTAAATGTACAACATGTAGTTACAACGTTCAGTCTAAAAGTAAACAATTAAATTTACTATTTTAATTATTAAAAATAAAATTTTATAAATATAAATTAAATAATGAACAACCATGGTCATATAACACGCAGGTGTGTATAAGAAATTAATTAAAAATATTGACATAGCTTTCAAATTTTTATTTCTGATTAGATTTAATATTGAAATTATAATGATTTAATTAGTAAAAAAGTTTTAATTCATATTGAATATATAGTAATTATGTATTGTATATTGTATATTGTATATTGTATATTTAAAGCTTAAGGCATCAAACTATGTATAGAACATAAAATGATTCTGATGAAACAGGAAACTTTTCGACTTCTAAATTATATAAACGATTGAAGAAACCGTGTATTTTATTTTGTGACTGATTTAAACTTGGACTTTTGAATGAATTAACAGATATTAAAAGAAATGAGTCATAATAAAATTAAACATTAAATACATATAAAAAATATTTTAATAAAATAAAAATAATTTAAATAAACAGTAATGCAATCTTAACATATAATTAAGAACATATTTACAACTAAAGGGAAATATGCGTTCAAGAAATAATCCGTTTTGAAGAAATTAATTAAATTAAACGCATTATTTGAATGTATAGCGACAATGGGTGCGGCTTTCGTATCGTGTAACTTTAAGGCACGGATATTGTAAGAACATATAAAAATATATCGCTGCGGGATTACGTAATAAAAATATTATAATGTCTTCTGCAAGGGAAACTTGAAATACGCGGACGCGTTGGAGAATGTAGAAACGTGTGCCAGCACTAAAAGTTGCCCGTAAAACTGCACGTCAGAAACGACAAGTTGTACGCAGACGCGGCGGGTAATTCCTGCAGCAGCTGTGGATTCCCACGACGATGGTGGGATGGGGGGGGAAGGGGGGGGGGAGGTTGACCGAGCAGCGTCTTCGGGAAGAAAGGGTCAGCGGCGCCACGGGGAATTAATTACCTCTGGAAGCTGCTGAAAGTTCCAAAACCGCGACAACAAGCGGCTAACAGCGCGAACTAGCTTACACCCCGATCAATTCTTCAACGATAGCTTAGTCACTGAAAGGCCAGTGCCTTTGTAAGTTAATTGCAGCTTAAGTCAATACATAAAGTTATTTTACTTCTTGTGCTAATATAGTAATCTGCTAATATAAGTCATATGATTATTTAATAATACGTTTCTTCGTTATCATTTTGACAGGGGTCTTTGTGTACGGTATAGGATCAGACATACGCTCTACTCCCGGCAGAGGGAAAGGATGGTTATTTACACTGATCCATTGATCCGCCGTGTATTCTCTTGGAAAATAACACAGAAACCCTAAGGGAAAACATGAGCTAGGCAGGGCATTGAAAAGAGTTCCGTCGTTCTGCCGAATGAATCTCGCGAAGCCTAGTTGGGGATCAGTCGCATTAGCAGAGAATGGATCAACATTTTTTATACCCAAATTCAGAGTATCCCGTATTAATTTTCATACCCGCAGGCAACATGACGACCGTTTTCTAAAGTTCTATAACTTGATAAAACGTATAGATAAAATTTGCAAATATTAAATGGAAAAAATTCCGCGACATGTTTTCAGAGTTTAATATTTTGATTAGTTTAAACCACCAGATCCTATCTTAAAATATTTTAAGACCATCGCCACAAACTAAACGGCCAATAAAATAAAGTTCCACAGGGGACCAATACCGTTAGGAACAGACACGAAAATATTTATTTGCTTCTTGGTTAGAAACATTTTATTTCGTTTTACATCGTCTCCAGGTATAACATATAATCTCTGTATTAGATGAATAATAAATAATTAGGCAACGAACAGACAAATCCGAATGATAGAATCATCTGATAAAAACAACAGAGATTGTAGAAATATTGTGTGGTATTTATTTTAACTTTTTACTGTTTTAAATGTCGAAAAAAATGAGAATTGCGGAAACCTTGTGCGGTATTTATTACTTAATTTGTCCGTTAATTGGCTACTTCTATATAATTACTAGCCGGGTTATCATAACTTAAACTCAGCGACATCCATAACCTCGTAATTTACTCAAATATCGGCTGTTTTCACGTTATTTTTATGTACCGCCTCTCCACCCCATCTGTAAAGCTGCTTTCCTGTTAGGGGTAGAAATTATACACCAAAATTTCTGGAGAAACGCTATCTATCTCATTCGACGAAAATATAGGTCGTTTTAATATGTTTGAAAATTTTCAACCCTGTCCATCCCCGTCCCTACAGGTGGTAGTCGTGTCTTATACACACAGCGTTTTTTCAGGTTCGAAAAGAACAACTGTACAGAATTTGATCAAATTTTCTCCACGGGTGTAGAGTTGCATATGTAACATACGCACGCACATACACAAACAATACAAAGGTAATTTTTTAACTAATAAATAAAATATATTGTTTGCTTGTATTATATTGCTATTATTTTAGTAAAATGACGCTTCAGTTCTATTTTATTCGACACAATCAGATACATCACGGGGCTTTCAAATTTTCAGAAACATAACGCTCGCTATGGCTTTGCCCAGCCTTTGTTCATAAGTTTATCAAGATAATTTGCACAAGGCTTCATGTTAATTATATAACGCCATGTGTGTCGAAAATAAATGAGTCTTAACCAATTTAGGGAAAAGCTTCTCATAGTCCAGTAGTATATTTGATTCCAATATTTGTATGTATGCAATTTATCAGCCGTTTGAATTTAATATAGGATTGATAACTTCAGCCGCATTACGATTAACGCTCAAGTCGCATGTAAATAAAAGAAAATGTCGTGTTTCGCGGAACCCTCTGGGAACGTTCAATAAATTAGTGAGCATAAAACAAGAATACACGAAAATAAAAATATTGTGCGTGTAAAATTTATGTGAAACAGAACTTAAACTCTCTGTAATCGTAAATAAATTATATGTAGAACGGAAATCTTTTTGTATTGTCTGACAACTATCGTTACACAGATTTTAATAGAATTTGAAGGTTTATGAAATATGTTTATTAGATTCATTTTAAACATATAGAACAAATGAAAAATATGAGGATGTATTTATTATCCTTATAAATTTTCAGTTGAAAGTATAAATAGAACCTAGTAGACGGTCACTTGCTTTTTCTCATGTAGCCTGTTACTCTAAAAAATTTTATTTTTAGGTAGCTTTCGGCATAATCATACTAAGTCATTTAAAAGTTGAAAAACTAAAAACAATTTTAACATAAACTCTACAGTGTGCTTCGTAGTAACAGCTAATATTTATGTGTTCTACAACACGCCGTCTGGTTGACTTACAGCACGTAGTCAGTTATCAACCCACGAGGATAGCTTAATGGTTAGATAGATCTTATACTAAACGGGTTCGATTTTCGGTACTTCCTTGATTTTTCTATCCTATCCTTATCTTTAATTCACTTTCATGTTGGATTTCTACTTTCTTAAGGTTCAGAATAAGCTGTAAAGTTTGTTGAATATCTAGTCAAATGTGAGGTTTTAAAAGGAAAGTTAAAACTCATACGTATTTCTTTGGATTGGAACTCCATCATAAACCGACATTATTTTAGATTAATAACACTTGGAGACGGATACCACGTGTGTGACACGAATGATGAATGTGAAGAAGCATAAGATATACGGCGCTGGCTACGGGTCCGCATACATAAATATTATATCCAATACAGTTGCTTTTAACGTCTAACTGATAATATGGATAAGTATATATTATATAAACATCTTCAGAATGATGTAGTCACAGTATCGATGATGTGAAAAATGCAATGGATTAAATGTTCTACAATAGTACAGGAAAAAACAGCAGAAATGCCCATAGTGTAGAATTTACTACTGCATGTAACACAGCATAAAATATTTCTTCGTTAGTTAAGAAGGTACTTGACCAAATTGACAAAAGTAATAATTTTTACTTGCCCTGTGCTATGTAGTTCGTTTACCTCACGTCTCACGATATTGTAGGACGTTTATCATCATTTTAATTATTGTCTACGGATATCTGAATCAACTTTGGTTAATAATGAACCGAAATAATGAACGATGCAATTATTAAGGCACACACGTCAACGTCACTTTTGTTGGCGTACCTAAGAATGCGTACCCACGGGAATGTTCTAGACCCACCAGTCATGTGACAGACATTAATACACGTAAAATTTTGGAGTAGTAGTGGTAGTTAGCCAGTTAAGCAGACCAAACGCATACTTAGTAGTGAGTTGAGATACTGAGTCAGTGAAGCAGTTGAGAGAGTCAGTCAGCAGTTAAGTGTGTATGTATGTATCGCCGATAGAATGATTAGTAAGACTGGTTAATCGATACACGGTTAAATAACACGTGTGAGGTTATCTTGTGGTCGTATATTTGTAGCCTAGAATCAGGTCTTCCGAAATTAACATTGGTTTTTGAACACTGGAGCAGTCAAACCGCAAAAAAATTCGAAAGGTAGAGACTTCGTGAATTTTAAATTATTGTAAAAATCTGTATTATTTTCACTATTTACTGTCAGTTCTAGTTTTCTTTTTGGCAATTCATAATGGTATGTTTTGTTACATTAATGTTAAAGTTCTGTTTACTATGATAAAGTTCCATGTTCAGGCTAAGCCGTTAATTCATTTGTATTATTCTCATCAAATCGACCGATCACTTCAAGAATATGTCCAGAATCATGTTTTGCTGATTTTGTTGTAAATTCCATAATAAATGTTAATTGGATATTAATCTTCAACGACGCCTACCTCAAAAAAATAATATTTAATAATATCGTAACAAAAATCGAGTTTTTTTACAGGATTAAAAACGTTTTAATATATCATTCCTATTCTATGCAGTTTCGTGTTATAAATAGCCTGCACGCTCAGATTGTTAAATTTTAAATTTCTAATTAATGTTGAAAGTCCGGATTATTGACACAAACATTTGGTGTTTTTATATGATGCCTATTTTATTTAATTCTAAAATCTATGAAGTTCTCAAAAAATAATAAGGAGATACTATAATTTAGGAAAGAAAATTCGTTTACACTGCAGCAGCAACTCGGTCGGAGAAATCGACTGAGAATAAAAACAGTCATAAAGTTGTTAAATGTTCTGAATGTTTATAAATAAATAATATAATAAGTGAAAAGGCGAAGACCTTGTGTACAGGTTGCCGTTGTGATTGTGTTGCACCTGTAGGTGCGTTGTGCGCGGCCATGACTTCGGGAGAGTTTGGCAGTCCGCCAGTCCTGGGCCACTGAGGCGCCGCTTGCAGCCCTCAGCCCCTCAGCCCCACGGCCCCATCGCTATCGAGCGTCCACTGGCACCGCTCCCGACCTCGTCTCGTCCCTGCCCTGCCCTCCCATGCCATGCCGCAGTAAGGCCACGGTCGCTTCTGCTGCAACCACAATAACAATGGGGACGACTCCAAATATAATTACGCTCCTGCTGGAACAGGATCAACTCGGGTTTAGGCGAAGAAGCAACGCCACGTGGGATACAGTTTTGGTCTGGCTTCATGGAATGACAAAGAAATTGTTCATCTACTCATTTTCTGAAAACTCAACTTTATTTAATATAATTTAAACACATATTTCCGAGCTCAAAAATTGACGAAATTCAAAACAGGTACAACTTGTATCCTTAACAACCAGTCCAAGACTAAATTACTGTATTCCGTCTCATATAATATTTACAACTTCAACGAAAAACTTTATTATGTATTCAATTGTTTGTTTAAAGCCAATTTTACATGATAAAATCTCTCCATGAAAAGTATAATAAAATTTCTATTTTGACACGTGTTTATACATTTTATTTTACGCACCATACCTTTTCATTAATTTATTTCATTTCTTCTATTTTAATTTTTTATTTTTCATGTGATAATAAATAATTATCCCATGATTAATTTATTTATCTGAATATTTTTGGGTAGTTAATATTATGTATTTTTTCATTCCCTATGCATGAATTGTCTGTTGTGTACTGTTCGTAAAATTGCCCATTTCATCAGTAGAGAACTGATTGAATCAATAAATTTAAATCAACATTTTTTTTCCAGAAGCAGGCTACTATAGACCAATCTACGTTGATGCGACTTTCCTATATAAAATAAGGGGATACAAAGGGGTTGCGGAAGGGAAAAGTAGATAGTCAAGAGTTTACTAGAAACGTCTGGATGTAGTTAAATTCCTACCTTCGTCTGAATGTGGTGCACGGAAATCTCTAGAGAAATCAACATCATGTAGATTGGGCTCTCGGTAATGTACTACGTCCTTCAGTTGGCAGGGATTGGAGTTTTATCTGTTGGGGCGTATCATTCTCGACTCTATGCCTCAACCAGATTTGGAGGCACTTGGTGGACTGCTTTAGTCAGAGCAGTAAAATTTATTTCGCTATACCCAAGGTCTGCGTTCCCTGTCATACACCGTTTAAACTTGATCTAGGAATCACGACATATAAGAACATTAATTTATCTCCCGCGGTTTGGAACCAGAGATTTTGGAAGATATACTACAAAAATTATGAAGTTAGTATCTTATCGGAAAATCTCTAGTATATCACAACTTATGTGAGATTACTTCAGGCTTTCAGTTTTTTTCACTTTCTCTGATTTTGTGTTAGGATGTTAAGAACAGTATGCATATAAAATGTGGCTATGTCAATAGACCTCGTAATACCAGACAAAAAACCACAACAAATTTGCTCAGACCCACCATGGAAAATCGCTGAGATGAATGAGAATTTTTTTTTTAGGGTAACAGGCTACATGAGGGTAATCCAAATGGTGGCACCTCCCCTTTCATAGCATAGGGAGGGATCTGAAAGGGGGGATGCGGAAGGGTAGAAGAAGGTAGCCAAGGGTTAACTAGGGCCCCCGGGCTATATTTTAAGGATCCTACCCGGCATTCACCTAAAAGTAATGCAGGGAAAACCCTAGAAAAACCTGCATCAGGTAGGTCGGGCATTGGATACTTGTCCCACGCCCTTCCGATAGCGGGAGAGGAGTTTGCTGTGGGGACGCAGCATTCCCTTCTCCGTGCCTCGACCAGTTTAGGAGGCAGCTGGCCGACTATTCCAATGGGAATAGCGAACAACTCTTACCGTATGCCCAAGGTCTGTGACCCCGGAACATACAACTCTCAGAACAGGCTGAGTTGCCTCGGCTTGTGGGAACCTTAGTTCAACAACGGAGAGGAAAACACATCCCCAAAGGTAGCCCCTTCGTATCTCTCCTACAAGGTTCTGCCTGCGAGAGAATATCCCTCGCAGGTTACCTGCGAGAGAATCCTAAGACAAAGTTTATCCGTATTACGTTATTTTTTAAATGAAATACAAGGACACATGCGAGCGTTAGAAGGATTAGGACAGCAAGTTGCCCGGAGGACCAATATTTTATGTTGTATGTTAGGACTGTATTTCCCTTTGCTTTCACAAAAAATTAAATTTGCGTATGTGCTATTATGAAGTGATTTATTAACTGTTATAAATTCAGCATGCAACAATATAAAAAACAGAAGACGGACTGAGACAAAACATAAACAACTTTCCAAAGAATACCTTGTTGTACAGATGCACTACACCACACAAAAATATCAAGGCGTGATTACAATAAGTAATTAACATAATTCTTGCAAAGAAATGAAACAACTGATTTCCCATTGGGAACCACGGTTTTGATGATACTAATTGTTACTCAATTAAAAAATGCGATTGCTCTAGTACTTTACTATTTTAACGTAGTTACGTTGTTAACCAGCTCTGGTTGCTTTGGAAGAAGCCTAGCTTAATTAAAGGAAACTTTCTAGGTAATAATTAAACAGTTTTGGTGTCATGGCGAGGCTGTTGGAGCAACGTCAACTGCCAAATTGCCGGGTAATAAAATGTACAGTAAATAATCTAAAGCCGGGGAAAGGGTATAACCGATTACTACCTGCAATCTGAGAGTGACATTGTTGTTCGTTCCGCTTTGAAAATCCAATTGAAGTTGTATACGATCGTGACAGGTATTCAATGTGAAATCGTATTCGATTCAAAGTTTTATTGACATTACTGCACGATACCGGAAGTCGTTTAGTTACCTTTCAGACAGTGCCTGACGCATGACGTGATATAGTATTCGATGACATAACGGCTACCGGATATCTTTGAACCCTATTAGGACTTAGTAATTGTAAATTTAGGTCGTAATACCTAGCGTGACTGCTAAGTTATCAATGAATAAACTTCCTATCGTGGTTCGATTTGGATTTTTACTCATTCTGACTATTAATTCACTTAAGACGGGTCTAACCAGTGCCATTGGCAAATTATATTCCGACTGATTGTACAAATGATATAATTACATACGACAATATCCATTTGAAAAAAGAAATTCTTCTCAAACGGAAATTATTGACAATGGCATTATTATTAAACATATAATTAAAAGATGGGAATTTAGAATTAGATTCGAAACGTCTAACTTTATGATAAGTTTGGACAAAGATTCAAGTTAAAAATAATCATATTTGCTAATCAACATACAATTTTCCTGACTGTTAATTACGGTAGTTGTTAAATTGAAGTTGGAAAATTGTATACCAATTTAATAACGAAATGTTAAATCTTTCTTTGAAACTGCGCTCTAAAATTAAGCGTTGTAATGGTTGTAGATCAATCTCAATTATTTTACTTATGCAGAAATTACCACTATTCTGCAAAGAAACCTGTCAATATACTGTGAAATTTCTTCTGAGATATATTCGAAGTACTGTTTCCTTTTTTTTTATTACAAAGATCATATTAAGTTCACATAATCCAGTTTTTTAAAATTAATGTTGAGTTTCAGAGATGCTAAATCTACCACAAAAAAATGGATCACGACTTAGGTGTTCTCTTAATTGGAACAGAAAATTCTGAAGACATTTGCGTAGGAGCATATTAACTCAGATGTGAAAATATGCTTGCACAATTTTGAAATTGACAAACAACTGCTTAAATTTATGCCAAGATATACTAAATATTTTCTTTTGATGATGAGGAAATTTCGATTCATTTTCAGTTACCCTACAATTTTAACAGAAAATTTTAAGATATAAATATTTTTAATTAATGTCTAATTATAATGATCGTATTTCATAATATTTTATTTAGAACATTATAGAATTGATTTTTATAAAAAAATATTTCGCAAACATTTTTTCATTTCAACGTTGAAATTATTTAGCAAAATTTTATTTTGTAATAATGATGGGCCGACCTCCTGTGGTGTAGTCGTCAGCGTGGCTGATTCCCATCACAGAGGTCCAGGGTTCGAATCCCGGCGCGAATGTTTGAATGTAATAATTTCCCATAATGAGTCGCTAATAACCGAAGCTGTTGACGCGACTGAAAATAAATCAATATAATAATAATGGTGGTTATTTTGGAAATAAATTTAATTTTCTCTTTTAGGACCTTTCGAATATATTTGGGTCATAGAATAAATTGTACACCGTATTAAAATAAAAAAATTTGAAATTTTATGTTATATATATTATAATAATGAAATTAGTAACATTTAATTTGATTTAAAGAATTTGGATTTACTCTTGCCACACGTTGTGGAAGCCATTATGTAATATACAAAAATGATGTGGCCTTTTAAATGAAAAATTATAAACTTTAAAAACAAACAAATTTATTATCAATTTAAAACACAATTACACAATTTATTATAAATAGAAATTATATCAGTCTCTCAGGGTCATAACTGGGTTTGATAATGGCAAATCATTTAAAATAATTAAAGGCACAAATTCCAATTTAAAGATTTACTCGTCAATTAACAAAGACGAAATTTACTTGTCGACGAACTTAAACTACAAAGATGGATTCTAGTTTACAATTTTTATCAAAGGAAGAAAACGATATCTGACATCTATCTTTTAATCCGCTTCACATAATTTATTGTTTTACATTTGTACTCACGGCTGCCCAGCATTCCAGGATACTTATGACTTACGAAGCACTATGGAGGTTTTTTTTTTGCACAGCTTCTACTCAAACTCACAGATTCTGATTAATATTTTAGTTTTAAATCAGGAACCAGTTACCTCTTCTTCGTCGCTCCCTCCCTCGGTTGAGTTACTCACGGCTGCCCAGCTTAGCAGGTTTTTTTTATAGTTCTGCTTCATCAAGAAAGCCTTCGAGAGATTCTCTCGCAGGTGAACCTTCCCAGAGGGCTCTGGCGGAGGCTACCTTTGGGGATGCCTTCACATCTCTCTGTTTTTTTTTGAACTAAGGTTCCCACATGCCGAGGCATCTCGGCCTGTTTTGAGAGGTGTATGTTCCGGGGTCGCAGACCTTGGGCATACGGTAAGAGTTGTCCGCTATTCCTATTGGACTAGTCGGCCAGCTGCCTCCTAAACAGGCCAAGGCATGGCGAGGGGTAAGCTGCGTCCCCACAGCAAACTCCTCTCCCGTCATCGGAAGGGCGTGGGACAAGTACCCAATGCCCGACCTACCTGATGCAGGTTTTTCTAGGGTTTGTCCTGCATTTCTTTTAGGCGAATGCCGGGTAGGATCCTTAAACCATAGCCCGGGGGCCGTAGTTACCCTTGGCTACCTTCCTCTACCCTTCCGCATCCCCCCTTTCAAATCCCTTTCCTATGCTATAAGAGGGGAGTTGCCACTATGTGGATTACCCTATACATAAACTGTCTACACCCAAAAAAAAATAGTTCTGCTTGCGTAAATGTTTTTCGTATGAGCGGAACATTCATGGCCCAATCACCTCTTTTGGTTGATAATCCTCGTTATTTCTTTGCCAGTTTCCGTTGAATATTTGAACTGGTCTCGTCTTTTTCAACTTGACCAACTTGACCAACTTTCCAGCCAACTGATGCGAACTGGTTCCTCAATATTTTAATGTGACCTGTACTTGGCAAAACCGTCCACCCAACTGAAAACTTCTCAATACTTTAATGCGGTCTGCATCTGACCAAATCGTCCACCCAACTGAATTCTCGTCTCGCAATTTTGAGCGCGCATTCTTCTTCCGCCAAAGAAACAATGGTTGACTACATTGTTGTTTGTTTCTGTTATGCACCGCCGTCAAGAATTTCTCTAACAATTTAGATTATCAATTACACAATTAATGTCCTAATTGATTGGCATTACAATATTTTAAGCATTAGTGAAATAAAAGATAATAACTGAAATATAGCCGTAATCTCATAAAACAAAATATTCCACTAATTGGAAGATATTGTATTTTATTTATTTAGTATTTAGGATAGTAAGACATGTATATTTGGGTTTGTTTCCATTGATTACGTAAGGGCTATAGTTCACATCACACTTCTTGGTGTCTTTTTCAGCAGGTGCTAATTTACATTTAGTTTACGTACGCCTAAAATTATCATTATGCGCCTAGAGCCTGACCGCGTTAGATATTTATGGTGTATGGGTTTAATCCGCGTTGCGCCTCCCTTCCATATCAAAATCTTCGTTATTACTCTTCGCGGATGACGGGTCCTATAACCATTTTGGAACGAAACGGTGAGGGTTTATGTGGTACATACATATAATCTCCAGAAGAACGAATATCAAAGAATGTAACTCATTTCCCCTGCCAATGTTAGAGTTGCCAATTATGTAAATTCAGACGTGCTTGCTTAACATAGTAATCGAATACTATATTGAAAATCGTACATTTCAATAATTACGTTAAGCACTCATTTCGTTTACAGATGTCCCTATGTTTCCATATACCATATTCTGGAATTAAATATAAAACATATTTTACATCATCAGCGTAAAAGTCTCATGCGTCCCTGAATCACGACGTAGTCTTCAGCTCAATCAGATAACACCGCAATCTATTACAAATTAAAGCAGAAAATTATTCTCTCTTTACACAGTTTCACAGATTCTGAAGCATATCTAAGGCTCCTTGAATAACATTTCAGGTTATAAATTACATCATTTAATCCGTTGTTAAGTTTCACGTTACATTTGAACTTCCTAAGGTAAAAGCTGCCAGTGGAAGCCTTCACAGGAAATCCATTCATCAGGTTTACGTATTTGTTGCTGAGCCATTCATAAAAGCGGACGTAAACTAAATGTAAATCACTTCAATGTTCAGCTTTTCAGCTCTAACTTCACGTATTCTATGATTTCACCCTCACAATGTATAGCTATCACAATGAACGTTTCCATTGCATGAGCTTTTGTGACATACAATACGTTATTGCTCATTTAAAGGCTTTAAAATCAATGTACCGTTTTACCACTTTTTGTTTCTGTAACAATTGAATTCCCTTGTGGAAAGAGGCAGTGTGACGGGCTCACTTTCACAGATTTTAATACATAACGCTCATAACGTCTGGCTCATTATGGAACAGGACAAGAACCTCGCTTCATTAGTAACAACAACTCGTAATTTCGCAACAAAATGAACTGTGAACGTATTCATAATCTGAAAACACAGTTTGAACTTGTGAACTGAGTATAATTCGATTTTCCTGCTACATTATTTGGCGTGTAATTAAGGTCATGAAAAACATTTAACAACATGTATGTAATTCATCATAAGCATGTTATAATATTTCCTACAAGTGTGGTTAAACATTCCGTACCTTAAACCATTAAGAAGCAAAGATAGAATATTAAATTATTTCCTTATGTGTATTCACATTTCAACATTCACACAAATGGTAGAATCCTTCGCATTGTTGAAAATTATGTTTCAGTCATTATTATTTAATTTGAAAATAGTTAAATAATTTTATGTAAATTCTTGTAACTGTATTAATTTACTTATTGCGTATTTAAGGTAATGTTAAAGTACTGATAGAAAATTGTTATTTTATAATGCCATAAAACAGTATTCATTATATAGTCTTACTCCACTTATAATTAATTGTATATGTTCATGGAACCATTTCCAAATAACGCTGACAATATTGTTTGTTGCAAAGTTTAACTGCACTTTATTGAATGATATTAATAATAATAATAACTCATTGAATTGATAAAAATTTTACCAGGAACTTAAATTTGTCAAATGTTTCATTATTATCATTTACAAGAAATTAATGAAACGCATATTTTCCACATTTTATATGTAGATATTTAATATAAATATTTTTCCAGAAGGGTGTTGATTTTAAATTTTACATTAATTTGTAACGGAATGTTTCATGAACAAATCTTCCGTCATGTCTCCACAACAGTAAGGTTATATGAAAGATTTTTTTTAGGGTAACAGGCTACATGAGGGTAATCTATATGGTGGCAACTCCCCTTTAATAGCATAGGAAGGTATTTGAAAGGGGGGGATGCGGAAGGGTAGAGGAAGGTAGCCAAGGGTTAACTAGGGTCCCCGGGCTATAATTTAAGGATCCTACCCGGCATTCGCCTAAAAGTATTGAAGGGTAAACCCTAGCAAAACCTGCATCAGGTAGGTCGGGCATTGGGTACTTGTCCCACGCCCTTCCGATAGCGGGAGAAGAGTTTGTTGTGGGGTCGCAGAATTCCCTTCTCCGTACCTTGACCAGTTTAGGAGGCAGCAGGCCGACTGTTCTAATGGGAACAGTGCCGTATGCCAACTATTTACCTATTACTACTTTTTATGTCTAACAATAATTTAAAAATAATACATTTTAAATATTTGTATTCTTTACATCTGCAGGAAACTCATTATAAAATAATAACCATCTACCAAACATTGAATTTTTTGTACTTCTTAGATTCAGATGCTCAATAAAATAAATTTCCCTCTCCCTGGTTTTATGATTATGGACATATAATTTTCTTTTAATAAAAATATTTAAATACTCGGGATACTGCCGCTTACCTATTCTACAAATAAAAATTAGTACATAATACAAAATTTGGTCCCTAATATTTAAAAATTCTAATTTATTTAACATATCCTGAATTTAACTATATTTATTTTCATTCAAGATAGGTCTTAATCCTCAATTTCATATTACTTCTAATTTATTAATAACATTACTACTTAAACCAAACAATAATGAATACGAGGAACAATTATTGAAATAAATACTGATTTTTAGCTTTAAGGGACAAAATATTTCGTAACCTACTGACTAATCCTAATTTTTTTGCCAATTTCTTTTCAACATAGTCTGCATATGTATTAAATTTAAGTTCACAGTCAATAATAACTCAATCAATTCAAAGCTTTTTCGAAAAATGTACTGAAAGTAACGGGAATATTCGTGGATATATATAAAGCATCTGATCTATCTGTACCCTAAAAACGTTACACAAACTGTCTGCACCATTGGACAATTTAATTCAATCACGATACAATATTTTACTATTGTTTTTCACATTTTTTAACACTATAGAAAAGTGATTTTATTCCTATGTTTTTTAAATAAAAAGTCGATTTTTAACAATACTGCATATTTAACTTAGAATTTTTATTACACTTGCTCCGTTAAATGTTGAATAATACCTCCAGGGAACTCGCCGTTTTGAAATTCATATGACTTTTACTACCCTTAGAGTCCGTACCTGGATCCGATATATACATTACATCAACAATATATTTCACATGCTGTATTCACATTTTTAAATACAATTTTTAGTTTTATATATCTGTATCTTGTGATTCTCCCTTTTCCTTTTTGTATATGTATAAATAGTTTCTCCTTGTGGGTCGGTATGTGTTGTTTTACCTTTTACATTATTATTTTATACATACATAAACTTTAGAGTTTCCTGGTTCTCCTTTCTCAGATTAATTGTAATATAAAAGTAATTTAAACTAACATCTTACACTTACTGTGTTTAAGTCTTTATTTAATGCAATTTTTCTTCGGTTATTTCAGGTTTACCCGTATATATAAATCTTTGACTACATGAATTGTGATCCAATATTTGTGATAGCAGATTTGCGGTTGCATGAGCTCGGAGTAAACACTGCAATGCCGGGGGAGAATGGCGGTAATCGAACAGAAACCAACAACTGCCGGTTCCGACCTCATGGGGGAATACATCGTTGGGGCAAAACGATTGCATATACATATTGAATCCAAATTGTTTGTTAGTCACTAACTTTGATGAAAGGCTTTGTGGTAAGTAACGATTTTATGATTATAAACAACTTCAATGGAGTGCATGCTCAGTTAAAATCCTTTAATGGTGATACTTCACCCAATATTTTTTAAATATGAAATAGATTGAATTGTCATCCGATTGATGTTTGACAATTATTGATTTACTGTCAGAAACATCTGTTGACTCACTTTCGGACACGAATTCTCTTAAATATGTTGAAATTATTCTCGTTTAAATTTAACTCCGTCATTTTGACCAAGTTACACTTTTATTACAGTTTTCTTCTGAGAAGTAGGGTATTTTTTTTAGGGCAACAGGCTACATGAGGGTAATCCACGTTGGGCAACTCCCCTTTAATAGCATAGGAAGGGATTTGAAAGGGTGGATGTGGAAGGGTAGAGGAAGGTAGCCAAGGGTTAACAAGGACCCCCGGGCTATATTTTAAGGATCCTACCTGGCATTCGCCTAAAGAAATGCAGGAAAAACCCTAGAAAAACCTGCATCGGGTAGGTCGGGCATTGGGTACTTGTCCCACGCCCTTCCGATAGCTGGAGAGGAATTTGCTGTGGGGACGCAGCATTCCCTTCTCCGTGCCTCGACCAGTTTAGGAAGCAGCTGGCCGACTATTCCTATGGAAATAGCGGACAACTCTTACCGTATGTCCAAGGTCTGTGACCCCGGAACATACATCTCTCAGAACAGGCCGAGGTGCCTCGGCTTGTGGGAACCTTAGTTCAAAAACGGAGAGGAAAAGGCATACCCAAAGGTAGCCCCTTCGTATCTCTCCTAAAAGGTTCTGCCTGGTATGTTTAGAATATTATTTTATAATTACATGACAACTTACAATCTTTGAGAGTCTCGGTATTTTTTTTTGCAGACCTTGGGATTGTTCCCATTGGAACAGTCGGCCAGCTGCCTCCTAAACTGGTCGAGGCACAGAGTAGGGAAGTTGCGTGCCCACATAAAACCCCCCTCCCACCACGGAAGGGCGTGGGGCAAGTACGAAGCATCCGACCTACCTGATGCAGGTTTTCTAGTGATTGTCCTGCATCATTTATAGGCGACTGCCTGTGGGCCGTAATTAACTCTTGGCTACCTTCCTCTACCATTCCGCAAATCCCTGCCTATGCTATTAAAGGGGAGTTGACATCACGTGAATTTCCCTCATGTAGCCGGGATACTCTACAAATAAATTATATGAATCTCTCAACTCCGATTGTACTGAAATATTAGACGCAATAAAATGAAAATATACCAAAAAATTCTCAAAATATCACCGAATTATTTTTTTAATTGAGGACGTGAGTACGTTTATTTGTGTGCACGTATGTACAAACTTTGCATTTAGGATTTTATAACAAAGTAACAATGTTCTAGAATTCGTCAGATCAGAGTTTAGCAGAACAAATACGTAACTCATGCGGAAACCATTGATGGGACTTGGTTCAGAGATTCTATTGCCAAACTAGACCAACGTTAATTCCTTTCAAAAAATTATGTATACTAACTGTTTCATGTCATTTGTTTGTGTAATTTGATTTAAAAAACTAGTAATATATTTAGTAACAACTCTGACGGATAACTGGAAATAAATTGCTGGTCATCTCTAAATACGATGGTCAGTCGTCCACTGACCTGGGGTTGTAATGGGGGTAAGACAAAGCTCAATTCAGTATGCCTCAAAGGAGTAGTTCCATCCTGCAAAAAGAACTGCACTTTCTCCCTTCTCCTACTGCGCTTCTCCTACTACGCTTCTCCTACTGCGCATCTCATACGACCTGCTATTTCTCATCATCTATAAATTCATTAAATACAGTGAACAAAGAAATTTTAGTATAAATTCTCTATAAGTTTCTCAAAGAGGAATCCAGCATGTAGTAAAAATTATTTAAAACAATATTATAGCCGAATTACATCAACTTGGTAGTGTAAAATTATCCTGAAAACATTGATGCAAGTAAATATGTTGTCTTCACTTCGGGAGAATCATCTGTATGTTAATAGAAGATAAGTACAGGGTGCGTTAAAAAGATCTTTCCATTGTCTCTATATCCGTTCTTAAGAATATAATGAACTCCTAGTAACCTCGGGTAACTGATAGACTCTAATTGATTCATTACATTTTAATATTTGAAGGGTGAATCATAGGACTGAACGAACAACTAGTATCAATTTATTGGCTTTTTGAGTACTTGAAGTAAACGATTATTACATATTAATATATATTATTATGTATTTAAGATTTTCATTCAGACTTCATCTATTCCGTTAGTTATTTATCGGAAAACTTGAAATCAATAACTGCTTACTAATTCGCCAAGTAAGAGATCGTATCGAAAGATCCTTACCGCGTTAAGACTGCGGGCTTAATTGACGCTTGAGGGTGGCTGCGGGCCCATTTTGGAAACAGCTCGACTACAGATATAACTGACCCACTTACAGACCGTCACGTGGATGCTCCGACCCTGAATGCGGCTTTTCGGCGCGTGCGCCAACTTCTCTTTCCACCCTAACGCGTTTGTGTTTGCAGTCTCCGTTCCTACTGCTTTTTCTGCCAACAGTCAAGGATACGGCAAATCCGATATCGATGATCTGCACTGGCACATCTTAACCGACAAGTGTTTGTCCTTTACAAAGATTTTCAAGCTTCGGAACTAATAAAAAGTTTTTAAAAATAGGGAGATTTGAATTTAGAAATGATATAACAATTTCTATTTTATAAAAGTTTGGAATTTATATTAAGGGGAGACTAGGCATATAAAAAAGATTAGTTTTTGGATTATATTCGGTACTTTTGGTGGATGATTGGTAGAAGCACTGCTTCAATGATATCGAATTAATTAACTAATAATTAATTTCTTAGAAAGATAGTGACGTTACGTACGCATTAACTTTCAATTACTTGGAAATGAAATATATTTAATAGTTTATGATTACACTATTCTTAATATCACAAGATTACATTTGAAGTTACACGCAAACTTTGTAGCATTATAATATTATTGTTACATTTTAATTTATCCTAAATTTTTCTGCAGTGTAGAAAGTTTACATTAAACAGAACATTTCTGAATTATTCCTTAATTTTGGCAGTAATGCCGTTGAAATTAAATTCTCCTGCATTCTCAATTCCTCTTTTCGAAACCGAATAGTACTTAATTTTTTATATTTAAATTTCTTTGTTCATTTTATTTGAAGAATATAAGAGGTCGTGGGAAACGGAAAGTCCTACGAGATGCGCAGTACGAGACGGGAGAATATGGCGGTTTGTATTGTCGTTAGGGGAGTAAGTTGTCATGGAGGCAAGCTGGCGTAACGCTACTATCCTTCCTAAAAACATTATTTTACTATTACTCATCCTTGTGGGACACCAGATGTAATATCCACCGGATTTAACAATTTATCGTTAGATCATACTATAAGTTTCTAATTTTGCGAACTTTCCCTGGTCTGCTTAATCCAGATTATTTAATTTTGACTAATATATATTGTAATACTAATTAAGGAGGCCATTATTTGTAGATTTATAATAAATTGTTTGGCAGCGCCGATCTCAAAGAACGACAGTGACGGCGGGCTCTTATTGATATTAAACTAGGAAGACCATGGATTGTTTGGTTTACAATATTTTGTTTGGCGGCGCCAATCTCAAAGAATGACAGTGACGGCGGAGTAACGGCGGGCTTCTTTGTCACCGAGATTTGGTGGAAACTGCGAGCGTGAGAACTACGAGTGTGAGAACTGCGAGCGTTGTAAGGAGTTCAGATGATGACAATCCGGCGAAGAGAGTAGTTAGTTGGTGATCGTTGAGGAGAGAGGCAGCTTTGGGGTGATAGGAATGATCGGACAAAGAAGTGAAGAAATCAGTAAAATGGTTCTAAATATTTGATATCCATTGTTAAGCCTTGAAAGAATTACAATGCGGCGGAGATTAAATGTTTAAAAGAATTGAACTCTGTTATTGGTGTTCGTTGCAGTTTCTGGAACAATTTTGAATAGACTGGTGACTACGGTCCAACTATTTTGTAATCTGTATATAATTGGGGTCACACTAACGCTGACCGGTTTCCAAGGCCAGAACATCTTGGCGTTGGCGATAATACTGGATAATTGACTGGTGGCCGCGGGCGAAATATCTTCGGTCCGTACGAGGGATCCTTTTGTTTGAAGCTGAGAAAATATTGAACTGTGTGTTTTGTTCAAGTGTAGAGTCTGTGAATATTAGCTTTTTAGTCATGCTCTCAAAACGTTAAATCTGGTATCAAAGAAAGAGAATGTAAGTACAAATAAAAATAATAAATGTGTGTAAACGGTAATTAAGGGTAAAGTCAGATTTCGTTTCTTGTCATTTCATATTCCGTTCATTTCAATTTGTTTGAGTTGTTAATTTAAATTTAATCTTCATTGTTTCGTACTTATCAAACCCAGTAAAGGCCCAGAGAAGAAGAGTTATTTAGATTGATTTGTTTGTAAAATATAAAATTTTGTATTTTCTTTAAATGCCACAAATTATAAAAAGAATAATTAATTGATTTGTAAATTTTGATTGAAAGTGGTGTACTAAAGTAGGGCAAATAATTTGTACCCTTTAATAAATAAATTTGTTTTTAATAATTATTAATTTTTTTAAAATTCACTATTCTTTTATCATTTATATATATATATATATATGTTTATATTATATATATATATATATATTGTAGTGAATAACAACCTTAAGTGGCCGCCCTTGTGTCCGCGGGCCTGAGGAGGAATACATTAAACGTGCACGTGTGCTTTCCCGAGAGGCCAAGAGAAATCGCGGGTACAGGTTCCTTTTTTTGCATCGTTTGTGGGGGGGGGGGGCGGAGTACGAATAAATACTCCGAACCCGGGTGAAAGTAGATGAGACGCAGGCAGACAGGCAGAGTGAAGGCTGAAAGTGGAGTGAGAGGGTGGAGAATTTGGCGAGCGGGAAGAAGCAAAGGTTTTGAAGGACGTACATCGTGGGGAGGCCGAAGAAGATGGGCTGCTTACGACGAGACCAGTGACCCACTGCAAGTCGGCTGACGCCACAAGTAAAGTAAGCATCACAATTTTTGTAAAGTGCCTTCAAAAGTAGATTTTTTTACACAGTGCAGAAATAGACTCTGTTCTTGAATAGCTACCGAACCGCCCACATTACCCTGTTGAGAAGGAGGACTTTATAACCAAGCCGGAGCTAATGTTAATTTTTTTTGCAGACCAATGTATATCTGCTGGCGCCAAATAATATTTTTTTAATGTATTTTTGTATTTTCTTGTAATAAAGTTTATTTTTTTATAAATAGTAATAAAGGCTAATCATTACAATATATATATAAATATTATATTTTATTTACAATTCTATTTGATACATTAATATATATATATATATATATATATATATATATATATATATACATATACATTTACATAAAGTTATTTGCATATTTTGATGTATTTGCAATATATTTATTATTTACATTTATAGTTCATTGGTTTCTATTTGCGTTATTTTCAAATAAAATATTATATGGTTCTTCATAGAACACTTTAGATTTCTCTTTAGAGAAATCTATTACTATTGTGTGGTGTGATTTCTTCCTCCATCATCAACATTTTTAGCAATATCATAACAATCCGATGTTAATTGGCTGTCACACAAGTATCCATACTGAAATCTATGAAGTCCAGAATATATCCACCCAGTTTCTGCCCAATAACTACGAAAAGACTTTAATATTAAACGATCTAGTTGTTTGCACACTACGGTCGTCAGTCTGACCGGCCTATCGTTACAAGATTACGCCCTTGATTTTTATATTGGCACTACATTAGAGATTTTCCAGTCGTTTGTAACATCAATATTGTTGACTGAAATTTCACATGTGCCTCTGAGGTACGTTCTCCTCCAAGTTTGAGTAGTTCTCCGGAGATACCACCTGATCCTAATGATTTATGAGGCTTTATTTCCTGAATATTCCGTCTGAGTAAATTATAATTAATTTTAAATGTCATCAATCAGATATTACGACCAAACCGGTGTAAATTATATACTTTGACTTAAATAATCCAGTCTGTGTTCTCTAATCCAGTCTGTGTTCTCAGAATGAAATTTTGGTTAAGACGTGCTTGTAAATAACACAACTAAATTCTTGAGCGCAATTCGCTCCAGACAAGACGGGGGAAGATATAGAATTGGAAAATCCTATAATGCACCATGTATCGAAAATTAAAACTGCTCTGCGAAGTAACACCGTAGTTTAAGTTCATCGCGCGTTATAGCTTACGCACTAACTTTCATTAATTACTGCTCCTGCCCGATCTTTTCTCCATGGTCCATAATTAAACGATTGTGCTGAATGCCTTGCAGCTGCGGATGCATTCCAGACACAGATTTCTTTTAACATGTAGATCGTATAGACTGTTAACGCTAGACATTTTTTAAGAATACCAAAATAACATTGGAAACTGTTGTTCTCGTAGATAAATTAAATAGTGTCATTATCAGACCAACATAATTTTGTAACAAAGTATTATATTTGTGGTGTGGTGCATTACTTATATTAATTATTATTAAAGACTTTAATTGAACTTTTATAAACATTAAAAAAACTTTTTATTAAAATATAAACTTGCTAATATGTTAAATGGAACTAAACATCCTAGGTAAGGATAAAAAATAAAATATCCATCTTTCAACGGATTTTTTGTGTTTTTTATGGTTTCTAGGTATTTATTTAATTTTATTTCACTTAATTTACTTGAACGTTGCCGACATTGCCATGATAACTCGTGGTATAAAATAATTTACGTCTTTAACCCGAGGTACGGTAGATAATATTTCAGGCAGACAAACGTTTATAAAACATTTTAACAGTGTATTTCGTTCTATGTAACTTACAAACAATTATTAGACATACTTCAGCCTTTCTTGTGAGTCACTTGCTCGATAAAATAATTATAATTTAATATTTTTATACAACCTCATACAGGGTGGTTATAAATATTATGAAAATAATATTGTCAAGTTAAATTTAAATAATTTTTTTTATGATTTATTGAATAAAAGGGCAGTATTGTTTCCGTCGAGTGTGTAATTAAGATGCTACAGATTTTTATCTGAAAAGTTGAATTGTTTTAATTTTTATGCACAGATATTTTATAAAAAATAAGTTCAATATTGTCAACAGATATTTTGTACATTATTTATTGGTCATTCATAACCATAAAAGTATATATACATCTTTAGTTACACACATTTTTCTCAGTTTTTCCACAACAGTAATAATAAAAAGCTTCGGGCTACCAATGCTTTTTCATTAATCAGTAATGAACTCTAAATATTGAAAAAACCTTACTCCAATGTCGATAACACTTTAATTTTGAATTCAGTTTTGAACTGTGTTTATTATCAATGCAATAATTATGTTCTTAGATTTAACCGATATTTACATTTTAATCCACATAATTGTGTGATAAAGACTAGGTAAATGTGAAATTATAATGAAAGCAATTGATTGATTTATTTTAAAGACAAAATATAAAGTATTTACTTTACTTACAAAGTTTTCATTAAATTTGAGCAACAATTCAATTAGACAACAACTTTATATTATTTTACAATATTAACCACGTCAGTTGTTGATTCTACAGAATAAATTAAGCAGTTAGTTGAGTAAACCTTTTCGATCAAATTTTATGAAATGAGCTCACACAACAGCATGTTCATGAAATTAATTGCGCAGTTTGACAATACGAATGTACTGGCAAATGTTAGGAAACAATTGTAACAAGCACTAGTGTAACATGTACACACCACCAGTCGAATGCTTAATTAATGCGGTCGGTAGCAATAAGAACTCACCTGAGGGAGAAAGCTTCATATTCGATACAGTATAACACTACACGTGGAACAGCGTTAAAACACAGCTACCAAGTAACACTTTAACGAGGAATCTACCCCGTTAACAATTATTTTCAACAATAACGGTTCTTATATTGAATATTTAATTTGACATAAAATAAAGTGTAATTGTCATTAAATAGCACGCTTACATATTGCAGTTATTATTCACTAAATTACAGCAAGTTAATTTGTAGGAATATATTTAAAGCGGGTTTCAAAATTTATTTGAAACGTAAACATTATTTACAAAGGTTTATACACATTAATTGATACAAAATTTACGTGAAATCCTCATTAACTATTATATATAGTAATAAATATACAAATAGAAATTATATGGTAGTTAATGTTAATTTTAATTATAAAGAAGAATGCTAGTTTAAGCCGTCAGATGTTTCACCGACATCACATAACTCAACCGCTCGCAGATTCTTATACTTACTCCGACTCAATCAAGGTTCTTATCACTCATAAATTTACAAATTCACACACAAAAATATTTAACTATAGAATATAAGAATTTATAAAATAATTTTCTTTTGTGGGGTACGCTTTCATTTATTGCAAATTTTATATATAACTATTAAACATGAGTTTACACTCCGGTTTAAATATATTATTGAATTTGTGAGGCCTCTCTTTCATCGGCGTAGGTCGAAATTTGCAAATTAAAAAACAGGAGTTTTCCAATTTTACTGCATATGATTGAGATAAATGAAGACATTTGACAAAAAATTAAGATTGTGAATTTTATAGCGTACAGTTCGTGAAATGTCTTGCGAATGTTTCACCTCGTCTTCCACACGCAAATTGGTGTACATTGTTCGTGAATGGCTCCTCTGCGACGTTTTCAGCTCAATGTGAATTTTTTTGTCCCTAAAAACACCAACGTGGAGCCGTCCTCACCACACACAGCTCCCGTGTCGTCTCTTCGTCATGACGTACAGGTTGGCTTAATTCGCCCCGTGTGAATTATTGCATACACAGCTCCATTGCTCTCGTCTAGCGTAGTAGCAACTCCTCCAGTTTCCAACCTAACCCTTTGAGATTAATTTAAAAATTTTATATTGCAAATTCCTGATTTTTGCTAATAAATTAACTATTAAAAACGTTTCCACTATCGTATCTGGTGACTTTAAAGATATGGTGTATGCCGCCGACGAGCGTGATCTTGCTACTGTCCAATATAAATGTCTGTTTCACTCAACGTAAGAATTAAGCAGTGGCGCTAAACCAACCAATATTACGCTGTTTTTAACTGTTGTCAGACGTAACTGTTAATGTTTACAATGTTAATAAAATATAGAATATTTTTTTTATATGGAAATAATTCAAAATATGCGAGTAATTACTTAAAAAAGCGATACCCGTTCATTATGCATGTACTTTAATACATTACAGGTCCGTAATGTGTCTGAACAGTAGGATATATAAATAAACTGTTGCATCAAGAAAATTTTTGCGAACAACATTAATGAAACGATTGTAGTTAAACCTCGCGCCTAAAATGGTATAATGTTATGTTTCATTTTGTTCTTCATAAATCACATAGCTGCAACATCATAATACTACGTCACCAAATTCCAGACGTTGAAAACAGAAGCAGGAAAAACCACACTCTCAGTACCCTGTACCACACGAACAAGGAGAGACAATACACCTTTGAATTGAGCCAGAGATATCTCTTCGTTAAAGAAGTAATCACGAATCTAAAAACCTCCTCTTCGGGAGAATATTCCTCTTCGGGAGAATATTCCTGACGATGCCATAACTTACCTCCTATAAATCCAAAATTTAATTTGGACGTTGCACTACATACCACCAAGCTGGAAAGAGCATACGTTATCCCTATATTAAAACCTGGCCAAAACTCCTCAACACCTTCCAACTACTACCTTATCTCCTAATATCCAACTTATCTAAATTTTTAGAAAAAATAATTTACAATAGACTCATGTGGTACATGGAATTCAACAACCAACTTAACCGTAACCAACACTCCTTTCAGCGTTGGACAATTTCATCAACCAAGCAATAAACGACGATCACCACGCACTAGTCACCACCCTAGACACGAAAAAGGCCTACGATTCCGCCTGGCGATGGAAAGTATTACCTAAACACCATGGGTATATCTCGCCACATATTCTCTTGCACCAAAAACCTTATAACCAACACAACCATCATAGTAAAACTCAGAATTACAACATCAATTTATTACGTCACCATGGAAAATGGCTTACCGCAAGAGTCAGCATTGAGTGTCACGCTTTTCCTCGTTGCAGTCAATAATGTGTCATCAAAGATTAACCCCCCAGTTTTCCTCGAATCAAACACAGATCCTTCTCACCAAGGGTAACAACTTACGTCTATCGATCATACACATGCAACAGTCACTGGACAGCCTGCTAGCATGGGAACATGGGCAAGCAACATCGGATTCCAGTTCAACCCGCGAAAGATAAAAGCCATCCTCTTCACTCGCAACAAAAATCTAAAACCGCTCACCTTTAAATATGGCGATGACATAATCAAATATGAAAAACAAATAAAAATACTCGGCCTAATATGGGATACCAGAATAACTTCCTCCGAACACACAAATTACCTCTCAACCGAAACCAAAAGATGACTACCTTTCTAAAGATAATAGCAGCGAAAAACTGGGGAGCCAGCCAGAATATCCTCAGCTACAAAGCTATAATAACTACAATTCTTGACTACGGAGCCCACATCCACGGTACGGCACCAAAAACCATACTCAACAAACTAAATACGATCCAGAACAACGCCCTTAGGATAATCACTGGATGCATCCATACCACCCCTATCGTAAGACTCTATATATTTAATTTTCTTCTTATTTCCAGTGGGATGTCGTTGGTTTCATTAATCAAAATTGCTTTGAACTCCCTTCAAGGCCATTATCCTATCATCCGAACCCAATCTAACCTATCCCACCTTACCCTCACTACACTTCGTCAACAAAATACCTATTCCCTTCCACGCATCTGCCAAAAAGAACCTCCTGGAATTAATTTCAATCATCCCAGACATTGACCACAATTCAACGTCCAATACTCTCCCGTGGATTTAATGGAATTCAACATCGACATCTCATACTGCACTGAATTCCCTATAAACAACGTAATAATCTTCTCTGACTCCCTTGAAGCATTAAGTGCCATAACGGATCCAAAAATAAGGATCGGAAACATTAACCAAATGAGAATACTTATACAGAAAATATCAACATGTAAAAAATGAATCTACATCATCTGCATCTCCGCTCATGCCCATATAACGGTAAACGAGGCGACGAACACTCTCAATACCATAGTACAGCATGAGCATCACCCTGAAACATCTACAGCATGCACAGCCTTTGACATATACTGTAATCGCCTACCCGCTCCCTCGGATCCTTATAATGGACGAATGCCGACCCGGGCGCCACTGCATGTGCAGAAAAGTTTTATTTTAAATTATACAAACGACAATCGTCTCATTAAATAACATTCGCGATCCGCGCGATCCACACCAGGGAGCCGATAAACGATTTTCCAGAACTCTTGAGTACTTGAGTCGAGCATGAGACTCTCAATAACTATATCTCAGGTATCCTGGCTTTGATCAATTACGTAAGTAAGGATTAGCGGAATGAAAACAAAATGTAAACATAAAATTCAGTTTAATGGACAAATTGGGGTAAATACAAATACTCGGCACGACTCCTCAATCGCTAAATGTTGCCTTTTCATACACTCTTATTCATAAATTTAAATCTAACAAGTCTCCGTAAATATTTTGGCCAAATTTATCAAACTTAATATGACCTTTAAGAACACAGCCGGTCATTGGACCCACAACTCTTAATTCGCACTACTTTCACACGATGCAGGGAAAGGGAAGGAAGTTTGTTTACTGTGCTGCGACGCGTTGTCTTCTGATGATGTCCAGGTTCAGGTGCCTGGCCGGTCGGCTGACCAAATCCTCGCACACAGAGCAGCGGCTAAAACACATAGGCGCGACGGCCTACACTTGCTCCGCAATTCACGGTTCTCTCCTCCAAGAACCTCCGCACCAAAATCTCCTACGCGTTCGTCCCTTATAGTTCACCAAGAACTGACGACGCCCGCACTCCTGCCTTCCAGGGCGCGACTGTCTCCACCACACCACTCCGGTCAACGACGCCGGCTCTGCTTGCCGACCAGCCCTATGTTGGGTAACCACTGTCCCGTCTCCTGGCCCACAGCTTCTCCTTCGCCGTCCAGGACCCGACTCCTCTTTAATCCGCCACAGCTGTGACCAGCCACGGTCACCTTTGTCTAGCACGTTCACCACTACGGTCACAAAATGACCTGCAAATGCGTCCCTCGCAAACCCACTTCCTGTTGCCGTAAACTTTGTCCCAAAGACCGGCCGTGTGAAAAATGTTATCTCCAGCATTCCCACGACAAGATAAATAGTATTAATGTTTAAAATCACGTATTACAATACAATGAGCTCAAGAAGAAAATAGAATCAATCTGGCAAGGAAGGAGGCGTACTGGAAACAACGGACTCTTCCATCAGGAAATAACATCATCATCCGAACTAATATTCCCCAAGAACCTCCACAGAAACCAGGAGAAGATCCCTCCATACCAACCTCTCACATGCTCACCTCTTTTTCAGTACACCGAAACCCATATGTAGCCCGTGCAACCAATCCCTCACCATTCAACATGTTCTCTTTGAATGCAAAAAAAAATACAAAGAAAAACGAATTATGACAAATTCAATACAAAGGACTTCTGCGCTGATCCAGAAGCAATCGCTTCATTAATAGCCTTCTTAACCAGTGCCACAATCGACCATCTAATTTGAGAAGAAACTGAATGCAACCACAATCATAATAGAATAAATAAAATATTATGTACCCTATCAGTTAAATAATGTAGGCCGCCAATAACATTTTGGTTGACGCGACTATAAAATTTCAATAAAAAAAGTCATTCAAATAAGGTGCACTATGCGTATAGTATTGGTTTCATAAGTTCTTGTAGAAGCGTTGCTGTTCTGTAGTCAATTTCAATCTCTACCATACTGGACTTGACGTCTAATATATGACTTCTGGTCGCCTTATAATTGCCTTCCTGATGATTGATAATTACTTTCCTCTGTATGTAACTGGCTTATCTGTCCGTACATAGTAGCATTTTTGTAACCGCCTATATGATTACTGACGTGTTTTCCTTTTACAACCACCTCGTATCTTACATCAGAATTATTTATTGGGTATGGTCTCCATGGTTACTGGTTCAGGTAAGCCTCTCAAAAAGTGTTACCCTTTTTACTTACCAAAAAATCTCAACTAATTATAAATTTCTTTTGCCGACTTCTAGGTGAATTCCTACTAATTCACCTCAGAGCATACGTCGCTAAAGGGCTTCGCTAATCCGCTTGGGGATCTCTGATTCTTTTCTCTTAGTTTGCCGTCTGATAGTCCCACACGCACAGGACTGTCAATTATAAATGAAATAAAAATTTTAAATTTCAATAAATTTTTATAAAATGAATCTATATCATTCACCACGAATTTTGTTTCGAAATTATTATTGAAAAGAAGAAACAGCGCATATGACAATTTCATTTAAAAATAGTATGACATCTGATTAATTATTTTAGAGAATAATTTTAGTATATTGCCTATGGAGGTCTGTGTCAATTATTTGATTCTGGTTGCGTCACGAAACATTTTTCTACAACTGCCAATACAGGACGGCAGACAGTTTCCTATATTTTCTGGGAACTTCTGATGACGCTCTCTACGGGGAAAATCGCCCTGCCCAGAGCGGAGTAACTCGTGTGTATAATTTTGTGTAAACGTTTTGCTCCTTCTCAGTTGAGAAAACAAGAAAAAAATTGTTTCTTCAGGGCAGGGGATGATCTAGGTAGGTCAACACCTGGATTAGTAAACGGACGCCCTTACTGTTAACCTTAACTCGTATTACTTTGATGTTGTAACGTAGTTCATGCTAATAGCCCGTATTATTGGTATCCTATAGCTCTTTTATTTTCCTCCAGACCAATTTTCTTTATCAACACTGGAATTCCTCAATTGAATAGGAATCGGTAATAGTTTCAATCTTGTGATCGCATAACTAATTTTATTAACTGTGGAACTGTTACAGACAAAAAAATTAGCTACAACATATTGCTACCGTCTTACCCAATTACTAACATGGAAAAACAAAAATGGAACTTGTATACGTACATAAGTTCATGTAACCCTGCTTCTAGGAGGAAGTAACCAAACATAGACGCACAATTTTCTATGAGTGTTTGAGAAACTCTTTAGAAGAACCAAATTTCCTTAAAGTCATGTTCACATACATAATTTAACTCGATAAAACTATCAGCATAAAAATATAATAATAATTTTCGAACGTATAGTATAAATTGTTAATAAGGTCAAAGTATATACACTTAAAAATTTTAATTCAATTTAATATATATCAGTCCTAAGATGGCCCTTTATAATTTTTTCTATAAAAATAAAAAATTACAGATATAAATTATAGTACATAATCAAATATTATAAAAAAGAGATGAAATAACAAAAATAAATCGTATAAAATATTGGAAGATTAAATATCTTCGATTCAAATATTATGAAAATTAAATTACAAAATATAAAAAGCCTGTTTTAAAGTATACTTAGTTTTTTCGGTTCGTCATCGGATTTGTGCGGTGTGTCGTTATCCCATAATTTTTTTCATCAGCTGACGAAAGTATTTAATTTAATACTAATATTTGTGTGTTATTTATTTCTCTAAGAATAAATACTACTTAATAAATCAGTGCCGTTTTGACTTACTTCTTCTCTTTTCATCATCTTGGACTATCTCAGTACAATTATATCGAAAGTTTTATAATGTTTATTGAACACCTGATCAGTATCCACATTCGAAGAGCAATATGTAGTTAAATTAAATTACAATATTTTAGTAGTAGTGGCCTTATTCATAATTTAAATATAAAAACAACTTGTGGGGTGCTATTTCTTTTTTCTATATCAAGTAGGTCAACAGTTTAAATATTTGAAAGTACTACATTTCTATACATATTATTTGTTCTCCACTTAAAGTGAAGCAAATTTGTTAAGAAAAACTATAAATAATGTAATACAAAAAATGTATATTATAGTAAATTTACTAAAATTGATGTACTTGGGTTTTAATATTCTTCTCATCCTTTCAACGAAATGATATGTATTTTCTGAGGATAAATCTGATGTGGGTTAATTAAGGTATTTTTTTCCTTCGTGTAAATAAGTAATTTCCGGTAGTCCCTTTAATTTAATAGTTTTTTTTCTTTAATAAAACATTGACTTACTTTTCGAGAGGAATGTGCTTGTCGACCACAAAAACTTCTCGAAAAATAAATCTACAATCAATCGAGATATTGTGATTGGAGGCGCCTTTTCGGAGATGCCAGATTTTCGACGAATTACTACACGAGCTCAAACTGTCACGCTAAAAACACCACTTAGCAACAGTGAAATAAAAGGTACGCCAGAAAAGTGTGCTGTAAACAAAGCTAATGGTTGCGGGCGATGGTTTGATTTGTGTGGATTTCCAAATGGTGAAGGCACTGTAAAGTTAATTGTTTATCGATTTCAAGATTCAGTATCGAGATTGTTGATTTTCCAGTCATCATCATCATAACCTTAGGCTGTATTACGTTATTTGATAACAGAAAATTGACGGAAAAACATTACATCCTTCAATTGAGAAAAGAAGGTAAAAAAATAAAATATTATTCTGCAGATCGAGTACACGAAACTCGGTCTATTTTAGTAAGATAACGTCGTTAACGTCACTAAGATGTGTTCGCACTCTATAAAGTTTTGCGTTTACAGTATTATATTATGTACTGATATGGGTTTTTCTCACGCTTCGGCTGGTCAAATATCCGGCTTAGATCAGTTAATAGACCAGCTGCGAGAGGATTCTCTCGCAGTTAACCTGCGAGGGATGTTCTCTCGCAGGCATGACCTTTTAGGAGAGATACGAAGGGGCTACCTTTGGGGATGCCTTTGGGGATGCCTTTTCCTCTCCGTTTTTGAACTAAGGTTCCCACAAGCCGAGGCACCTCGGCCTGTTTTGAGAGGTGTATGTTCCGGGTCTCAGACCTTGGGAATACGGTAAGAGTTGTTTGCTATTCCCATTGGAATAGTCGGCCAGCTGCCTCCTAAACTGGTCGAGGCACAGAGAAGGGAATGCTGCGTCCCCACAGCAAACTCCTCTCCCGCTATCGGAAGGGCGTGGGACGAGTACCCAATGCCCGACCTACCCGATGCAGGTTTTTCTAAGGTTTTCCCTGCATTTCTTTAGGCGAATGCCGGGTATGATCCTTAAAATATAGCCCGGGGCCGTAGTAACCTTTGGCTACCTTCTTTTACCCTTCCGCATTCCCCCTTTCAAATCCCTATGCTATTAAAGGGGAGTTGCCCAATGTGGATCACCCTATGTAGCCTGTTCCCTAAAAAAAAGTTTATGTACAGACACAACAAATATTTCATTAATAAAAAAATTATTTCTAAGGCTAGAAAAATTATTGTTTCAGTAATTAAAAATATTGGTTTTAAAGATGAAATAATGAACAGACGAAATTTGTTTATTAAAATAATATTAGAACAAATATTTTTTGTTGCTTTCAAAAAACAGAAATTTAAGCGGTCGAAACTGATGGCAATATTGCTATATACTTATAACTTAGTTTCTATGGTTTAAATTGGCAGCGTGGTGCCAGAAATTATTTACTGTTTCTGATTATCCAAGATTTTGAAATACTGTGATAGGGACAACCAATTCTGAAACACAATGAATGTGAAACATTAACCTATAAAGTTTGTTTCAATTAATAAAATATTACTACAATTTAATTATAGTTATGTTATTCTCATAAATTTATTATAAATTATTACTCCGTCCCATTACATCAATCTCATCCAGCACGCTGAAAATATTCTTGAAGTGATGTTCTCTCGTAAATTAACTTCAACGAACTTCAAATCACTTTTCGTCATGGGCTGCGTTTTAATTTTCTTCACGAGGAAAATTATTAAGTCATTCTCTTCCAAAGAAAGTTGTAAAAGAGTAAGTAAGTTGTGTAGAAGGAAACAAATAATATGTTTGCGTGGAGAGAATTTAATTATTTTTCTCGTGCGCACACCCTAGGGAAAGGGGGGTAATTAAATTTGCTAGCCTCTCGAAGTCTCTCACAGACCGTGCTTTACGTTTTGTGTGGTCTTCACAGAAGCAATTGGAGAACAGTGTTGAATCGTAAGTTAATAATATCCGTGTAAATATTTTCTTTGAAGGTGACAAATTGGTGAAATTGAATTTCAACTGTGAATTCTTTGAGTTTACAATACCTTATTGTCTGTTATACTTACAGGGAATTAAAATACAATAGTATTGTAAGGTGACGAAAAATTAAATGAAAAAAGTTTAAATTCAATATATTTTTATTTACTTGGCTAAAGTGGATAATATTAGAGAGTTAGCACAAGTAAAACACACGGTCTCTAAAAAAAAGTTTTATTAACGCCATGGAGAAAAAAATGTAGCCTTCGTGTTCTTCGATTTCAGTTACGTGAAATAGGACGGGAAAAAGTTTACGAAACCACAAAATATAATTACTAAATTGTATTTCATAGATTCTAATTTTCAGAGAGCATCGAAAATATCCGAATGTATTTATAGTTGGATGAGTTCTAGAAAAGAACAGGTATCCATAACAAATACTTCGGATTAATAGAAAGTTATCATTGCTGTAGTATTTGTTGAATTAAATAAAAAATAATTAAATAAACTTTATCAATAATTATTGCATATAATTTATTAATTGATTTTAGACATATCTCATAGTAATATAATATTAAAATCCCACATCTAACTGAAACAATAGCCTTCCACCAACATATGAAGTATGCATTATTCAACAAACAGTGGACCACCTCAGTTTGGACTGTGATAAGTTCAAAAGCAAAAGAAAAGATCTTCTAGATTATCAAAAAAATAACAGACACTCCAAAATACCAAGATAATGTCGAAAAATTCATTATAGCGACAAACCAAGACAATAAAGTATATATAAAAAAAATAAATGAAATGAAACATTTACCAAAATATATAAAATAACGCTATTGTAAACCAATACGTACAACAAACTGTATACGTAATTAATGTAAATATTGTAAATACGTCAAAACTTGTAAAAATACACACTTTATTTATATCTATATAGAACAATGTAACAAATGAAATTGTAAATGTACGGTCGCTAAAGACCCTGTGGTTGATGAGGCCCTAAGTAAAACGGAAAAAACAATAAAATATAATTATTTAAGCCAGGGCAATTTTGAAACCTAAATAACATCAGAAAATAAGATTTCAATCCCGGGTAATCCTTCTTTATATGGGTGGCTTCTTTATGCAAGGGCAAAATTTCATCAATCCCGGCGGCAAATAAGTTCGCACCCTGACTTTTAAAGCAAAACATGCACCGCGGTGAATTTTGATATCTTACAAATTATTTCTGGAGGTGTATGACTCCTAGTCGGTGGTTTTCAAGTAACCTATACTGATGTTTAACTTCCACACGTGTTGTATAACATTTAAAATTATTTAACTTCTATAGCTTTCATCACTTTACTCCACATAACCTTTAAACTGCCTCAGTAATTCCTCTGCTTGCCCTTTTGAAAACTCTGACATGTGAAAGCCGTATCTTAATCCCGTCTCCATTTGTGACACTGTCCAATCGTTCTCCAATTTCGAAACTCTCCACCATAGTGATCACACAGAGTAATTCCACGGCTCCGTTTCCTCACGTACATGTCACATCCACCACACAGATATTGACAATTCCAATCATCATTGTCAAAACACGTTTCGTACCCTATCTGTAGCGAAGTCCAGGTAGTATATATATATAGTAGCATTAATTAATTAGGCCATTGAATTGATTAGGGATAATTTGAATTGTTTTGATAAATGAATTGTAGCGGTATTGAGCGACCAAAGTGACAATAGCGCTAAGCCGAAATGGCGATTGTGCGCGCAAAAGTAAAGTCTACGGTCAGCCACGAGAGGAGAGACATAAAAACAAATCTTCACCGAGATACTTAGCAGTTCTATCCAAATCGATAAGTAAAACAGTAAAAGTCTAAAATCGGCAAATCGTGAGTTCCCGTAAGCAAGCAGATAGTTGGACACAGAGATTTTCTGACAACTAGCCAACGGTGAAGCAAAGGTTGCTTCATTATAAAAATTGAACAATTTTGCATTGAGGGAAACCGACATCCGATAGCTAGCCAATTAGGAGAGGATCATCCGAGGTTCCTGAGAACTGAGTAAGTGCATTTCGACTGCGTATGTGTAAAATCTGTGAGGAAATTAGAATCAGTGTAAAATTTTGCATTTAACGTGTAGTGCTGAAGCTACAAAAGAGTACTGGTACCAGTCGGACTTATGTGAGTAATCAAAACTCTGATAATAATATTTATAAACGATAACTAAAAGGGTCGTCAGATTTCGTTCATTTTTCATTTCGTTCAAGTTTAATTTCTTTACATTTAGCTTTCTTTCATTTATCGACATATTGTTTCTAGGTAAATTTTATGCTTGATTTGTTAATCAGTTTTTTAAATCATTTTTCTGTTAATTATCAAACTCGTTACGACCCTAGAGAAGAGATCTTAATTTAATTGTAATTGTTTTAATTCTTGGAAGCCGCAAGTGAATAAATAATAAATTATTTTGTTTGTTAATTTTTCATAATCTTTTCATTTCATTCACCTTTTCATTTTGATTATTACATTAAATGGCGCCCAACGTGGGGCAAATTAATTAAACGACTAACATTTGTACATTACAATATATATATATATATATATATATATATATTGTTACGGCCCTTCAGTTTCTGCCCACTCGGCTCAGTTTCTTTACGTTTTTTGGAATAATAGCAGATTTACGTTGTAACCTACGATTTTTGGGCGCCAAGTAATTTTGCTCAGAATAACCAAACTTTCGCTGATTTTGTAATAAACCTTTATTTACAACAATGTGATCTTTTACAGGGATGGTTTTATATATCCTCCCGTGAGGAAGGTCATGACAAATGTGTCGCAAACAACCCAGAAACAAGGACTGCGACTTCCAGTTATGCCACATTATCTCTTTAAAGAGTAAAATTGGATGATCGTGATTAAAATTATTCAATATTCTCCACTATCAGCCAATTGTTTACATTAAATCCCTTGAATTAATAGTCACATGTTGTTTAACTACAATAGGAATCTAAGATACACTAATTTTATCTTCTTATATTTAAGGCTGTCAGTTACAATTATTAACAAATACAACACCTAAACCGTATTCGTACCCTAATATAAAGACATTTAAGTCAAACATAACTTAATACATAAGGCTAATTATAATAATTTATGATTATTCCTTAATTATTCTAAAAAAATTACAATTTTTCTTTCTGAAGAAATGTAACGCAATGAGTAATATTGAAAGTTTTCTCAGTTGCCTTTCCTTCTAAATTTACAGTAACATAGCTATTAATTCCTCACCTGTTCACCACTTTATACGGTACATCATAAATATTTAACAATTTATAGTTTATTTTCTTTATAAAATTTGAGATACGTATTTTTTTATAAGTATTTTAAATTCCACTGGTTTTACTCTGCCATTTACTTCTGAATTTTGCCTTGTTCCTCTTTTCCATAATATGTATATATATATATTTCATATTGCTTATAACCTTCACATCATCAACTAACCTCCGAGGAATGGGATAACACTCTCAGTACGAAGTGTGCAAAGTTTTTAAAACTGCAGGTCAACTGGTAGACAACCAAGCTAAAATTCATCCATTTTCTATGATCTTCTACATATACTTATTGTCACAGGGCGATACTTATTTATCGTATGTAGTTTTCAGTGGTGTTGGACTCTGCCTTTCAGAACACTCCTACATCATCTTATTATAAAGTTCTTCACATGTTTGACAGTGCCTGTACCTCTTTTTTCACACAACTTAATTCATTATTTAATTTAGCCACTAACACAACAAACTTATTATTTTGGGCAGTCCCATTTTCAATCAAAACCTAAAAATTCCTATCTATCTTTAGTTTATGTTCATTTAACTTAACCGATACCTTATCAGCTATTTTATTATTTATTTGGCTAATTAAGCTAATCATCTGATCTATTTTTTCTAAATGAGTGTTTTCTCTCCTACTATTATCTATTGAATTATTCTCAGTTTCACTGTCTGACATTTTTTATATATAACTTTTCAGAATATTGGTCTGACACAGACCTTTTTAACCAGCGGTTTTTTGTTAGCAGCCCACTCAACACTTTTCCAACTTTCATACTCACCACTTTCTTCCCTTCTTCCGCTCCTTGAACTGTAGAGCGTGAAGAAATTCAGGCAAGCGCGGGTAAACGACGGGAGTAACTATGACTCTCTTACCAATGAGGTCTCGGACCCTCATCTATTTCGTGACGTGCATGAATGGATTAACGAGATTCCCACTGTTCCTGTTTACTATCTAGAAAGTGATAATTATTCCAGAGCTCCACGTTGGGCGCCAAAATGTATCAGGCCTTCCGTTTCTGTCGAATCAGTTCAGCTTCTTTATGTTTTTCAGAATAATTGGAGATATATATATATATATATATAACTCGCCTTTCAGTTTAATTAATTGGATTGGTTTTTTTTAAAAAAAAAACTTGAAATAAACACACAGAAACAATTGAGATAAATTTTATAAAAATATTTAAATTAAAAACATATGCAGCTCCAATAAAGCCTTCCAATTAGGACAAATTAAATTTGTTTCAGATTGAACGTTGGGATTAAATCAGTGTTTTAGTTTAAAACAATACAAAATGAATTATGTTTAATGTTAGCGCCTTCCAATACAATAAGGAAGTAGGGTTCTTAGTAACTTGTACGATGGCATATGCTCTTGATAAAATAAAATAAAAAGTACTGACCTGAAATTTTGCGATTATATAAATAACGACTTATTCCGCATGTCCACAGATATTTACTCACGTTTGTGATAAATTATTTATGCTGTTATTTTCTCATCATTAAATCCATTTTTAAAAGTTCAGTGAGATATAAATAGCGCGACTATATTGGCGAAATTAAGGCGCTGGAATTGCGTCAATGAAAAGACGGTTTCATAAAGATCTTTTTTCCGTTTTCAATGGGCAGCTCATTAACGTCGATAAAGAAATGTGAAGGAGAATTGGCAAGGGAATTGGGGAGAAAGGAAGGGAAATCGATAGGGTCGCTAAAAGCGGACGTATGGTACTTCGGTCTTCCCAAGTCCCAACGCTAAGTTGCATAACTGCCATATATAACAATGGATGTCTTCAAATTTATCAGACTATTAGAAAATGAAACTTTTTCAAACAAATAAATAAAAGTTACTTTATTAATAATGGAACTTTACTTTCATTTTAAGAGTAACTTCCCGAATGTATAAAATCATTGTTGTTCGTCATTGTCACATTGCTTCGTAATTTCTCTTCTTTTCTAATTCTCCATTTCTTATATTAGTGGCAGAATTCCACGGTCACTGCGATGCATGTTCACTTTGAAAACATCTGGGTTAATACCTGGATTCCAAGAGACCTCTAATCGATTTAAAAGTTATAAACGCTACTGAGAGTACAAATATTATAAATTATTATTCAATTCTCGTCTCCATTAACCTCTCATTTTAAAATTTTCATTCCTTTATGGTAAAATCCGCAACATACTAGTATTTATTTTCATATTGATAGAATACACTACACGTTAGTATTTTATTAACAAATTTTCGTTTTATATTGTTTTAAAAAATACATCTTGTTTATGTTTTATAAGGTTATAGTGTTTTTTGCTGAGCTTTAGCATAGTATTAGTCTTCTGTAATTGGTGGTTATTATACCAGGAATTAGCGGTGGGTTGACATCAATAAATCCTTCACAAGTGTTCCAGGCTATGCGTTACATTGTGAAGCTTCGTTGGTTAAGGCTCGCAATGGATGAATATTAACAAATCTGGCAATCGAAACAGATATCAACAAAGTATCCAGTGGAATAATTTTTCGCAAATAAAGAAAATAAAATGTGTACCATCCTAGCTGTGTACAATCAAACAGTGACATGTTACGAGGAATTTGCGATAGTCCATATCAAATTATGATTCTGAGAGTCGTTTATTTCCCCTAGCGCTTACTATAATTCAAATTACTAAACATAACAGCTCTCGTTCGAGTGAGCTCTGGTTTCTCAACCTTAGGTTACAGATTCCCGTGTTTCAATCCACAAGTTACATTATTCAACGCTCATCGATGCGTGTCAGCCTGTTTCCCAATTAGCAGTAGCAATTTCCCGAATGGCTACCACCAACCGCTGCGGTTACCATACCTCAGCACGGAACTTTCCGAAGGGCAAACATCACAGACCAATACCGCAATTTATATCTTAACGCAACACTTATATTGATATCTTTAAATAAACAGGAATGATGGTGTAATTTTGTTTCGTAAAGAAATGTCAGACTTCACTCTAATATCATTGGATTTTAATCTGATCACAACAAATTCTTGGGTTGATATTTGCATTGATGATCTTTGAATACCTGAAAAACTGAGATTAAAACAATCTTATTTTGTATAACGTAGAGCTTACATCCAATTTTATGCTTACGTAGGATGAACATGACTTGATACAAACTTCATTGGCTAGCTGTGTTAAAAACAAGATGGTTTCCTTCATTAGATAAAAAAACAGACTGAAATAAATAAAAAATGCTAATATTTCATTAATTTCTCGGTCATAAGTAAATAAACGGTGTTCATAATAATTTTTCGCAAAAAAAAACGATTGCACATTACCACAAATTTTAATATAGTATAGAAAGCGGGTTTTGTTTGAAATTAAATGTTGTATCAAGTACCTTCCTTACAATTTTTTAAGAAGCTAAATTAATTAGTTTTTGTTCGACAGCCATCAGTAGCGAACGCTCTCAGTGAATTTGTAAACTTGGGAAAAAATTGGTACAGTTATTTGATACATTATACCATTTGAAATATCTCAGTCCAACCAATATCAAAGTCGAGCTATATTAAACTTTGGGGGAATCTGTTACATCGTTTAAAACAATAAAATATTGTGAGTCATTGTTTAAAAGAGGTCGTGCGAGCTGCCAAGTCGAACACCGCAAAGGTCGACCAAATGAAGTGGCCACGTCAGAATTCGTAACGAAAATATACAAAACTGAATTGGATGACCGTTGACTGCAAATGTGAGAGTTCGGAGACAAGATAGGAGTTTCAAAATGTGCTGTACATCGCAAATTTAGATACAAGGAAGCTGTGAGCAAGATGGGTGCCGCGGTTTGGTACAATGGAACAAGAAAACGTCGTGGTGAAGTTACAATTGAGTGATTGGCGATGTTTCACTGCAAGCCAAGCCGAGTTTTCGTGTCGATTCATAACCATAGACGAAAACTGGGTACATAATTTCACACCTAAGTCAAAACAATCTACTGAAAGTGCAGAAACGTCAGCAAAAAAAAATGCGAAGATAGTTTCATCTGCTGGTAAGTGCACACGTCAGTTTTTTAATGCAGTGGAATAATTGTTATTGTTTATCTTCAAAAAGGAAAAAACAGCGAGTGTTATGTGAACTTATTGCAGCGTTTGATTGATGAAAGTAAGAAAAAACGACCGCATTTGGTGACAAAAAGTGTCCTAACGACAATGCACCAGTTGACACATCCATTATCGCGTTTGCCAAATCAATGAGTTAAAGTTGGAATTGCTTCCTCGCGCACCCTATTCGCCATATTTAGGTCCCTCAGAATATTTTCTCTTTCCAAACTTGTAATAATTGGCTCGTTGATAAAAGATTTGCCAACAATGGAGAAAAGGAGTCTGCGGTTGATGGCTACTTAGAGGAGCTCGATGGCTCCCTCTTTTTGTAGGGAATCAAAGCTATTGAACATCGCTGGGAAAAGTGTATCGCGCCAAATAGTGGCAGCGTCGAGACATTTTCCGCAATTTTTTTGTTTTATATGTTCGATCGTGTACTTCTGGGACTATCACCGTAACAATAGTTTTGTCGGAGATTGTTGTATGCTCAATGTGGTAGTTTTAACCGTCTAGAAGAAGGGCGAAAGGTTGGAGCTTGTTCAAAGACCTTTCTTACTCGTTTGATGGATTCCTCTGAAATTAATTTTCACCGACTCGTTGCTTTATCCAAAACGGAGTTGGTCTCAGTGTATTTGTTGTGCAATTCACGAATTGATGTCGTGGAGTTCAGCAGAAAGAAAGACGTGTGATTAGGTGAAACAGTTTTTTTGTATTATCTGAGGAAAGCATCAAGGATTGCTGAAACGTTACATACTATTTATTTAACCCTTAATGGAAACGAGTCAGATACAGGGATGAACTTTCATGACTTCTCACAGAAATGTATTTACAATTATATTCCAAGTTTCTCAGAAATGAGAAATGAGGAAGTAACGTATCTTCGGTCCAGGTGACCTACTGCGACCGCTCCCGTCCGTACTTTTCTCGTCCTGCCGCAGTAGTAATAAGTGACAATATAGTTTCATTTTCGTAAAAATCATCAACGATTATTCAGTTACTCTATCAAATATTTCTGTTTACTTTATTTTTTTGTTATAAGTGAAAATTATATTTGTGGTTTTTATTATAATTTTCAGTTTTTCTGTTTGTGAACAATTGTGAAAAATGAGTCAAAATTTATACAAAATGAATAATCCTCAACATGTAGTTGAAATTCGTTATCTTCTTTTAGAAGAAGATAATTATGCCGCAAATGTTGTACCAGACGACCAGAATCATCAGATGTAGCGGAAACTAAAGATAATATAGGAATCAAGTCTGATGGGTCGGAAACGGATCATAAAATTGACGGACTAGATTTAGAAAATACTGCGGGCCATGTTTTTAAGGAAAGTAAAAATCAATATTGTTGTGAAAAGTGTGAAAGTGTTTGCGTATACACAACAAAAATAATATGCCAAGAACGCCTCGTCAAAAATTTAAAAAAACATGAAAATCAGTTTCTGATTAATGTATTAATTTTACCAAAAATGTAATTATTTAGATTATTATATTATGTATATAAATAATATTTATGAGTATTAATCAGCATTTTCGCGAAAGTAAAATACTTAACAAATCAATAAAAGTTGATAATATAAATAAATGTGTTTCTAAACAATTATATTTCAAGCACTCTGAAATTGTTTAACTAACAGACGTTTGGTTTACAAAATTAGATTCTTTATATTTTAAGTTTATAATTCTAAAAGATATTGTGAAATTATAAAATTAGAAACTTTTTGAAAGTAGATTTTCTTTAACAAATATTTGGAATAAAATTGCAAGTTTTAATTACTCCAGACTATAATTGAATGCGTATGTTAAATGTCTGTAAATAGTTTCAAAATAATTCATTTATAAAAGTTATCATCAACGGAATAGTTAATTTTAGGGCCCCTCGACCTAGGGGGCTTATCCGCTTTACTTTAGGGGGTGGTACTAACGGAGGGTTAACACAGACGTTTAATTTTTTTTATTTCAAGGGTACAAATATGTCTCCGCTTGGTGCATAGTACAACGTTTTGGTGATTGTAGGAATAGTGGAGATGTATGATTTATTGCATTTGAAAGTTGTAAATTACTTACTTTTTATTGCACTGGATGGCATGTATTTTAATACGTAAGTTTATTTTTATTATAGACGGTTATGGTTTACAAATGGTGGAAAACTTCAAATATTTGTGACAAATGTTAAATAATGCAATTCAACTGGATAATCGTGAACATTTTAAATGGTAAGATCCCATCAAAATATTATACAAGGTTCTTACACGGAGTGTGTTTTGAATTCTTTAACTTATTTAAATTAATAATTGGAAAAAATGTTTTATTACAACGGGCAGTAGTTTTTTTTATTATCAGTCTTCTGATTTTATTACCTACGTAGTATCATAGCCGATGAATATATCTTCACTCACGCGAAAGTCTTGGCCATTGATTAAATTAGAGGGTAGGACGAAACGAAGAGAACGAAGCAGTGTATGTTTACTGCAACAGGATTTCAGGAGCCGGTCCTAATCGATAGTGGCGCCAGAGGCATGCCAAGGTCTTCAAAGTAGCGCACTGAAGACGACGGTGGCTTTCATCGACATAAACATTGAGATAGTCTTGGCGAAACACATCAAGAAGGATGTTCTTGCGAAAACTCTGTTTTATGATAAGAGCCTGGTGAAAGAAACACAAAAATTTAACCAAGAAAGACTGTATGCGCCTCCACTCAAACGTACAAGCTTGTATTTAATACATGAATGTAAGCTTTAGTTTATACAAGGGAAAGTCAAAAAGTAAACGCAATTTTCTTCACGTCGTCTGTACGGTTTCTGCTCTTGAAAGCCGATAAATGGGATCATTGACTTCGCTCAGGGATGTTCCGAAGTAAACATTGCTCCGCCGCTGCCAGTTTTTGTAACATAAAAACAGTATTCCATAGACTGTTTTCCGTGGAGATTGGTAGGAAAGCAATCATCATATATTGTTACGGTAACATTATTTTTAGATTTTTTGAATGCTCGGGTAGACTTTTCCCATTAATAGCATAGGAAGGGACATATAAAAAAGATAGGGGTGTGGAGGGTACACCAACTCTCCAATGAAAAACAACATCAAGCGTCAACCGTCTGCTGGAGAAGTAGCTCCTACTCATTTTTGGGATTCACATGCGCCAGTTATGGAACGTGGTTTCAAAAAGTAAATGTTTCGAACACTTCGAGATACGTTAACAGATTGGCGAGTAAACACTGATTAAAAGATTAAGGAAGCGGTGAAACTCCATTTTTCTCTCGTGGTACAGGAAAGCTTAAGAAATGAGGAACCAAATGCATTGAACAGCAAAAATAATGTCATTGTTAGTTTTCTATTATTTCTGTAAAAATAGAGTGAATTAACTTTTTGATTTACTGTTGAATATGCAAATGTATGTTGAGATAACGGCGAAAAGGGAACGTACTGGATTGGTCCATCGTTGGTTGTCCAATGAATCGGTGAGCCTGTCCCGCAGCGTGGCGGCTGTGAACTAGCACACTGGCCTACCCGCAAAGAGACAACCCGCTGTGGATAGTTTTGAACTATCAATCCTTACAAATAAGGAATGTACAACTGTATAATTGGTAAACCGTAACAAGAGGTAATGATTGAGCAATCAAATGGTACATACAACTGTTAGTTATTCAGACCACGTACTAGAACTTTAGTTAGAACTAGAATAAATAAAGTAGGACTAAATTGGACCGAGCGTAGTTATAATAAAAATGAGTGAAATATATTTATAAATATATTATAGGTATATTACATTAATTCACAATATCCATTCTTCATTGAAGTTCTAAAATTAAGACGTGAAGAATGTTCTTCAGTAAATTCTTGGTCATCCTACGTTCAGGACTATAGAACGGATAGAGAAAGTTCGAAGGAGACCTGACGTAGACGAGTATAGCTGATTGGTCAGAGCGGCCGCGTAATATGCCATGGTCCTGGATTCGGTTCCCGGTGCTGTCCAGATACTTTTATCCTAATCTGTCAATTTCTTCTGTTTATTGGTTATTTCGGGAAATACAATCGTGATATACGTGAGATAATTAAAAAATAACTCATGAATTGAAAATATAACTTTATATAAATATAATTAAGAATCGGAAATCACGAATGTTTTAACCAAAAAAGATTCAATATAATACAGTAACGAGAAGAATGTTTCACAGAGCGCTCGTTTACTGCTACATTTCATAAGATGGCTAATAAATTTAAAGCTTTTGTTTTCTTTTACATATCGTGCCGTTTTGATATTTTCTTCTAGAAAGACTCGTGAGAATGAATTTTATTCTGTTTTGAACTGAATAAATTCTTATGTATTTTAAAGGCTTATTTCTTCAAAAAGGACTTTTCAATAATAAACTGAACGAAATTGTTGAGAGAACTTTAAAGCAAATTAAAGCACAAAGAAGTTTGTAACTTAGGTACAGGTGTCTGTAATCTTAGTTCTGAGTTATGTGAACTCTCGATGTCTCTATTTTTGCCTGAATATTATTACTTTTCCACTCAGGTCGATTTTAGATGTAGCTTCAGGACAAACAATTAACAAACTTCCATTTTAGCCACTCAATGTATGAAAATAATGTTTTGAATATTTATATATGGAAGCTAAAACGTATTGATTAACCATATTTCAGATATAAAGTCTATGTTTCTATCATACGAACGAGTTATAAATTAAGGTTAGCAGTCCGAGTAGTTTCATTAACTTTCATTTTAAGTAATACTGCTCTTGCTGTTACCATTCGCGATATTCTCCGTTGTTGTGGGTATTATTTGGCCCCGCTTTTCATCTTGTGCTCAATAGACGACGTGAACTGGTTTTTGTGCTCTTATATGCCTATTACGTTACAACACAACTGGGGGAGTTTTGATTGTTGAAAGATTAAAAGAACGCAGTAAACCGATCCTTAAAGTAAGAAACACGCTGGTAAAGCTCTCCTGGAAAAATTAGAACTTGAAAGAGAGGATTAACAAAAACACTGGTCACAGACGTATAGAGGAGGCGGATTACGTGGAATTAAAAAAAATCTTATCCTATACCATGTATTGTGTGTCTATAAAAAGGTGAGAGTTTTTGTAAAAAAAATACTGCGCCGTATAAAAATGACAAATTTCTATTGCCACGATTCTGATGTTTCTGAGACATGGCAGCTGTCTCGTGACTTGTGGTCATTAAATTGTGTCGCTCTATGAAACCGCTGAATAACAGGGATGCGATCTTTGAGGGAAAACAGCGAAGGCATAAATTCGGAGCTGAGACACGACGTATTTCGAACGACAACGCAACGTTTGGTCAACGCCGTAAAACGTGACAAATAATGTGATAGATAAATCGTTATCTCAGCCTCTTTTAATAGAAGACAGTTGAAGAAATAGTTTACTATTCTTTAATACTATGTTGAAATAAACTAATTGAATTACTCAACATTATTAGATTTTATTATTAATTTTGATAACAAACGTGTTATATTTTCATTATTTTATAGTATTTACGTCTATATAAATGGGACTTCGAATTCATTTTTCTTAAGAATGTTGAGCAAACACACTGGAATAGAAAGTGGAGAAAATTGAAAGCAGTTAAAATGCATAATGATATGAATGACCTCTGCTCTTTAAAAACCAACAACAAAGTGAATCCACATTATACACAACTGTTAGAGATACAAACCGGTAGAAGAACCACTAGTAAAAGAAGAGCTCAACAAAATCACAGAAACAACAACACACCAAAAGAAAATTGTAAAGGTCATTAAACTAATACATTATAGCATGGACATTTAAAAATTATGTAATTTTATAAGAGATATGTAATTAAAAAGGTATGTAAATAAATATTCTCTAAAGGCCTAGTTTCTAGTGTGCCTTAAAATAAAATTTTAATAAAAAAACACCTCTACTGTGAAATCTAGTAGAGGGAGGAGCCTAATATAATGTAAGAAAATGAGTGAATCCATAACAGATAGTTTGATTTTGAGCAGTGTTTTCCAAGTTTATCAAAACAAATTTACATCCTGCAGAAATGAGAACTGGGACACTTGCGATGGTAAGAGAGAGTTAAAAAAATTGGACGATAAGGATATGGGGGAGAAATTGTGATGAGAATTAGTAAGAAACTGAAAACAAATACAATCACTATACTAAGATAGAAATTTAGTTAGACTTTTAGTTAGAGGAGAATCTTTACATATTTTGGTAGATAGGGAGAATCGTGTAAGAATTTTTGAAACAGAATAATGGGAAACACCGCGTACATGCTTGTCTTCCTATCCAGGGTCGCAAACAGACACCCGCCCAAACTCTGAGAAAATTCAAGTTAAACAAAAAAATTACATCCTCAAGGTTATCTCCAACCAAGTAAATTAAATGAAAATACTGATTTTTGTCATAAATTATGACAACGGCTTTAAGCTTACCATACCCTGAGAATGAAAGTTATTTTACTATTATAACCTTCTGAAACGTAATAAATTTATTTTAATTATAAATGTATAATTTGACAATTATTTCTTTGGTTATTGTATTAAAATCTGCGAATAACAGAAATACATTACTTAAATATGAAATTAATAAAATACTCATACTAGCCTTCAATTATCTATGACAGTCATTTTTAGTAGAAACATGAATTTAAGTACAGGGGTGCGCAGTTTTTTTTATCTCACACTACCTCATTTCACCAAAAGTGAAAATAGTCTTTTAAGATGACAGCTATGTTGAATTTAATTCGCTAGTTTTAGATTAATTAGCTGCTATTTGCACACATGACTAGAATATTCTTGAAAGGACGCACAAAAAAATGGAGAGAGAGAGAAAAAAGAGAGAATTTTGTGGAAAAAAATTTTGTATGTATTTATATTTCAAGATATAAATATATTCAGACTTGTAAAATTTTTATATTTGCACCTGAATAGGTTGCAGGCAGGAACGATACGACGTGCAAATTTTACTTTACTAATAAGTTCTAATTTTTTTCTTTAGTAAAATATTATTCTCAAAAATAAATTATTCATTTCTAAATCAATGAAATCAGATACATAAAACTATAAAATTTTGATCAATTGCAGTTAATTTGAAAATATTAAAATTTGAACGTTACAGACAACGATCCAATAATCTGAGGAGTATTTAGTTTCAGTGAAGTATAAAAAGTAAATCAGAATAGTTGCAATGAACGACAAGTAAAGTTAAAAATGATACACGCAGTAAAACAGGAAATTCTGGGGGTTTCCAGTTGAAAGCTCATTGTCAACGGCACGTCATCAGAGTGCCACAGCGAGACTTCATAGTCCCTGAATGATTCTAACTGCCGTAAATCCAAGAGTAGCTATAAACGTCAAAACAGTGTAATTTGCCTCCCCACGTATGTATCATAAATGGCCATTGCAAACCGTGCGTCCTATTAAAACTCTAATTCTGGTCTTTATGAACTCATAAATCACCCACAAATCATAACAAGAACCTAAGAATAATAATAATAATAATTTCTTATGGTTGTAGCTTTCCAAACATTTAATGACTATTATCATTATATACACTCAATTTTTCAATTGCTATCGAACTTGCGAAAATTATCTTTTCTTAATCAATTTTCCATCTGATTAAATGAGAGACACAGTCTTGTTCGTTTTGATCGACGCCATAATGTCACTGTATCATGTATACTGGTTCTTTGAGTATATATTGGTTCACTACGACTTTATTATTTACCCGATATCTCACATAATTTATTTATTCGTTAATGTTAATATTATCTAAATTTTTCAACAAACACGCCACAGAAGGACAAAAATTCAACCTTGTCTGTTACCTCTAATTGAGTATGATCCATGATTGTATCACAGAGAAGTCTAACTGAGGACAGCAAGGATCACACAGCCTCAAATTGAACAAAACACATTCGCAAGAACCCCACCGTGGAAAATCTGAGACATTCCGGTAGACATAACTCTCCTAAACCAAGTAAAAGATGACTTCGTCAAGGAACACGATGAATTAATCAAGAAACACGATTATCCCAGATGAGTGTATGCAGATGGATCCAAGTCCGCAGCAGGAATAGCGAGCGCAATCTACAGCAGCTTTACCAGCGCACTCGAACACTAAATAAACAGTCATCGGCCCTGGCGGCTGAAGTGCAAGCTATCTACATGGCCACTGAACTCTGCATAAACATCCCGGATAACAATAATCTCATTATAACAGACTCATCCGAAGCAATCAAAGATATCATAAACCCCCAAAAAAGGAACAAAACATTGAACCTCATTAGGGACAATATCACGAAGATAAGGAATAGGAATGAAAACATCTGTCTAGCATGGATCCCTGCGCATAGAGGAATTCCTGGAAACCTCAGGGCCGACAAGGTGGCAAAAGTAGCATCAAGAACCATACACAACGGAGATAACGACTTCCAGTGCAACAGCAGAGAAACGTGGAAGTTGTGTAAAGAAAAACTCGAAAACAGGTGGAACGGAAAATGTAGAAGGAAGAACAACGGAATAATTCACATCGAACTAGTAATCTACAAAGATATAACAATTTCCAAAACCATAAACAGAAAAAAACAGGTTATGCTATCTAGAGTAAGAACCCTCTACTCAGTTTGTACTCATGCGTTCCTACTTTCCAGATCTACCCAACCAACCTGTGAAGAATGCAGTCAACCACTAACTATTCCTCATATACTATTCTATTGCAGCAGGTACAACGACATCAGAAGAAATACAATTGCAAAATACCACATCGCAGACCTCAAACTTCAACGACAGCTGCCTTGGACATCATCAAAAAGCAAACATAAGTGAACAAATATAGAAACCCGATTACAATTAATGTTAAGAATGTATGTAAACAGTAACGCTATCTAATCTATGGTAAATTACATACGGGTCGCCAATGACCACGATGTCGACGCGACCGTTATAAACTTTTATTAAAAAAAAAAGTCTAACCACTGTCTTAAGCGGTCAGAAAATTTTTGGATGAATAACACATTGAATTTAGACTCATTCTTTTCGAATTTAAATCTTCATAAACTAAAAACGATTAGCCATTCCAAAACATTCCTAGGGCAATTTTTTTCCATATTAAGTAAGCTTACAAAACGATCACTTTCAATCTACCTACAGTAGGCGTGAATGTATATGGGGAAGTTTGTGTCAAAATATGTTGTACGTAGCATGCAGTGTTGTCAAGCAGCGCCTAACAGGTAACCATATATATTATATGCATACTAACGCCGCCTATTATCCAGGGTAAAGCCACCATTAGGCGTCGGTCGTGAGATATAGCAAGTGGTACGAGGTGCACAGAAGGGGAAGGGAATATTTAGAGGGGGAGTATTGTCTCTTGGAGAAGAGCTGGATTAAAGATACTATCATTCTTAAAAACATGAATTATATTCTTACGAACGGGGGGGTATACAGGGAGCAGCAACGCTCTTTTACCACATCCAGTACTGATCATCTCTTAACAGTTATGTATGAGATTTTTTATGTACAGAATATTCTGCATTAATCATAACATATTTCCTTGAGTCCATGTTTTTAGAAATTTTTTTTAAATTTCCAAGTTGCTGTAACAAAGGTTCGTGTTGACTTGAGATATGGTCAACGGCCCCCACCCCCACCACCACCAGTACAACCACAGGTCAGAGATTCTAGGAAACGTATTTTGACAATACTTGCTATTTCTCTCCAGTTATACGCTTCTGTAGTTTTTATATTACGCCAACTTATCTTCCGTCATTGTTCTCCTTGATTACAGCTCCGGAAAATTTATCTCTGCCTTCCCGTTAATCCTTAATGATCTCGTAGGTTACTATTAAGATATGTCTCTTCTACGACAATTTTATCTGCAGTCAATACGCTGCTCTTCTGTCATACATTACAATTTCCTGTGCACTATTTTAACAAAGCAATTCATCATGAGATCTATGATATTTTCCATCACCAAGGCTCGTTCCATTTCTTTAACCGTTATCCTGAAAGATTAGGAGGTAAAAATGTATAAATAAGGATGTTAATAGTATATAAATAAATTGTTTTAATATTTAAACGAAACAATACAGAGATATTTTATTCACTCTTCCGAAACACCATTATCAACAAATAAAACGATTATTTTAAATAATCAAGACGTCTGAAAAAGTATTCAGAAAGTAAGATCTTTCAATAAAACAATCTTTGATGGGGAACATTAATTCAGTGTATTACAATTGATTTTGTCTTCGTCAATTCAGTATCTATTGTTCCCTTGTTATCAGTATCCGTTGTTACGTCCGTCCATTGTTCTCAGAGTAGAGCATGGCTTGTCTAATAAACGTTGCACCCCTATTTTCCTCCATAGAAAATTTATCTTTCAATGGGTCAGTATTTGAAAGTCTTCAGCTTTATTATAAGATCCGACGAAAATAAGCTACGGATCTTAATCAATGGTGAACACACACTCCTCTAAAAAATATAAAGGTAAGAATTAAGACGTAAATCGGAGTTATTGTATTATATATATGTTAATAAGAACATATGTAACCATTATATTTCAATAATGTTTGTAGTAAGTCTTTACAATAATAATAATTGTAACTGTCAAGTAGCAATGAACAACGGTAGTAATGCGCTGCTCAGAGTTGCCACTGCAGATATTTATATATCACTCTAAATTACATCTCCTTTTTAAAGAGACGTTACAAATTATATTCAATTAACAACTTTTGGTGTTTGATGTAGATTTTAAATCGTGTGGCTGATTTGACCAATCTTCCGCTTCGGATTGTCGCCATTGGAGTTCAGATACAATTAGTACCAGCTAAATAGGCTACATTTAAAAAATGTGTCCGTAATAGCAAGTTATATTTTCTGACAGAATTTACATTATTTTCATTAATCTGATCAGTGTTGCCACAACAGACGTTCCATTATCAACAGGTACATATAATTTTTATCCTTCGGGTGTTATCTGTTTAGAATAAAATCCATTTTTCAACCTTTGAAGTATCCCACTATTTCATTCAGGCTCAGTGTGGTGGATCTGCATGATACTAAAACCTTTACCGTCGGAAAATTCTTCTGGCCAGAGCCGCAAGGAAATTCCGGATATTGCTGCTTTTAAACGTTGTGTTGTAATGGCCTCGGAAGCTATTTACAGAGTTGAGAGGAAGACATCTTCGGCATTCTCGTTTAACTAATATCCTTTTGCGGCGTGGGCCGAAAGGGCTCGATGGATTATGTATGGCACGTGAGTGGGATGCTCCAGTGGGGTTTGAGGGGGGGGGGGGGGGTGAGAGCAGCGAGTGCTCCAAATGGGATATTATACGCATGTTATTGAGTGAAGGTATACGGGCCTAAGCCTCCGGCGTCCTCGTATTCATAACTGACAGACTGCAAATGTTAACACAGACCGATATGTAATTAACGACTGTCTTGTACGGCACATCCAGCTACGAAACAATTTCGTAACTAAGGTATCATTAATAGGTGTCGTATATGAAAACAGGCTAAAAATAGAGATAGGGGGAAATACTCTTAATTATTTCCCATATTCAAAACGATATTTAATTAATTGTGTGGCAATAAATCTTGAAATTATCTTATATATCTCTCGTATTAAAAGGTAATAATAAACTGTAATATATCAAATATGGCAGAATTTAGCTTTAATGGGTCATTCACATGATATATTTATTTCAATATTGCTTTATCATAGCTGAGTAAATGAGATATATGCTGGAGATTTTAGCGGAGTTACCTAGTTGTTATGCGGAAACTTCGTATAATTCAGTTCAATCGAGATATACAGGTAGTACGGGCCACCGAATGCACTGAGCATTAAGCATAACAATTTTCCCGGGGATCCTTAGTACAAATTCCCCCATGCCGTTTGCTTCACTATCTTCAGTGAAAGCAAAATACCTGGATTCATTTACTTATGATAATTCCTATTTCTTATCTCAGTTAATCCAGCCGTTCTCGTCCCAATTGTGCCGTACACTCAGCTCTCTCGAGTTATGAAGTCTTCCTGGAAGGCATCCCTTAGGATTACATTTTACCAGCCAGTCCAGAATATCCCTTCCAAAGTTTCGTTTGGCTAAAGAAAAGAAAATTAGATTTCCATAACTTTTCTTGAACAAAAACGGAGAGACTCTAGATTAAGTTTCCGTGGTTACTGAAACGTTTTCATGGTTTATTGCGTCCTTGCTCCCTGTTGATGTAAAGTTCCGTGTTTCGGAGTTACAGGACTAAAAATTTAAAAATATGAATATTTTAATTATATATCTTAGTTGTATTAAAATAAAGGTTTGACAAAAGTGGGTATACCTTGAAAACGAATATGGAATTATTATGATGAATTACAGATAATGAAACGTGACTGGACAAAACTCAGGAACGTCATTTTTTTTTTGTGTAGACAGGCTATGTATAGGGTAATCCACATAGCGGCAACTCCCCTCTTATAGCATAGGAAAGGGATTTGAAAGGGGGGATGCGGAAGGGTAGAGGAAGGTAGCCAAGAATTTACTAGGGCCCCCGGCCTATATTTTAAGCCATTCACCTAAAGAAATGCAGGACAAACCCTAGAAAAACATGCATCAGGTAGGTCGGGCATTGGGTACTTGTCCCACGCCCTTCCGATAGCGGGAGAGGAGCTTGCTGTGGGGACGCAGCATTCCCTTCTCCGTGCCTCAACCAGTTTAGGAGGCAGCTGGCCGACTATTCCAAAGGGAATAGCGGACAACTCTTACCGTATGCCCAAGGTCTGTGACCCCGGAACATACACCTCTCAGAACAGGCCGAGGTACCTCGGCTTGTGGGAACCTTAGTTCAAAAACGGAGAGAAAAAGGCATCCCCAAAGGTAGCCACTTCGTATCTCTTCTACAAGGTTCTGCCTGCGATAAAACATCCCTCGCTGGTATTGCCTGCGAGAGAATAGCCCTCGTAGCAGTAGTCTTGTCCAGGAACATAACGTAACATCGACGAATTATATATCGTATAAGCATGAGACTGCACTTGAATTATCACGAAAGACCATTGCTAAAAAACGGAAAAACATAATAAATAACAAAACGTTTTTGGGACAACCAGTGTGCATGCTTTCGGCACTCAACGCACAGGGTTACTGCCCTTATATTAATTGAATTAATGGATATGTTTAGTCGACGCACTGGAGCGGGGAATTTACTGGCCACAAACACAGAAATGTTAGCTATTAATCACGGAGTGCGCTGGAAGTGCATTCAAGTTTTAGTCTTTTTAAAACATCAGTACTAATTTTATCTTTTTTAGTATATTAGAATTCAGCATCAATCATTCAATTAAATATCATACCGGTCTGATATTAGAAATTTCCTGCGTGGGAATATGCCTACAGTTATTTTTCTCTGAGGTGATCAGTGAATATGACATTCATAAACTAAAACAAACAAATTTAACAAACTTTTAACGGCGCAAAATTATCAATATTATGTTTTTGTTTATAGAATTTATAAAATTATCCAGTACAGTCACATGTTTTAAATTATATTGAAACATTTTTTCTCTAGTAATATAAATGAAACAAGCTAGAGTATTGATTTTGATTTTAGCTTTTCCCGTGCTGTGAATTTCAGAGGAATGAGAAAGTATCGTACATACACAGCTTTTGAGCAGAACATGAAATATTTAGCATGTAATCGATCGCAGCAGAGTCGTCGTACTGTATCCGTTCTATTTCAGAAATAGCCAGGTTCAATGCGAGTCTTTCAAGCGGCAATTTTATCACTTATATCCTTTATGCGTCAAATAAATGTTCAGCAGTTAAATATTTAAGATGAGTTTTAGAAAATTAAAATTGATTTATAACATCTTACAAAATTACTAGTTTTCTGTCTATTGTGAGAACAATATTTTTAAAGAATTTATAAATGTTAAAGTGATTATGTCAACCATTTTTGGTGCCAAGAATCATATAATTCTCGAATCGTTGCCCATTCAAAATAATGCGTTACAACCAGAGAATTATACTGAACATTATTACCATCTAGAGTGTGAATGTATAATTAACTGCACATTTGCTTTGTGATCCGAATTACCAAACGTGTCATGTGAATTAAATGATGGTGTAGTTAACTTCGATAAAACGTAAAAAAAAAATTAAACGTTTACATTTCAAACACGTATAAAGGATTCTATGGAGATATTTCGCATATTAGTTTTCTAATAAATTATCTTGATGGAATTTTAATAAAAATACAAAGTTTTTCTGCTACCAGAGTCTTCAAGCCAAATATAAAATTAATTACTTATTGGAAAGTTTTTGTTTTGACAAAATCTTTATGTAAAGTAACCGTCAAATAAAAGTTATGTATAGCTTAAATATCCGTACGAATCAAGTTATTTATACTAGATTATTCATTATACTGCTATTATTGAAATACATAATAATAAATACGGTTTATAAATAAAATCAATTGAAAATATTTCAAATCACTGTTCATTATAAACTGAGAAAAAACGAGATTTTAATGCTCAATTTAAAATATTGCGACTATTTCCATAACAATCGTAATATTTTTCATATATATATATATATATTCTCTTAAAACCAGATAATGTTACACAAGACATACACCAACCAAATATTTAATCCACCGCTGCTATTAAATTCTATATCGAAATAACGTTACTTTTTGCGTTTTATAAATATTATACTAGTTGATTACCAGCCGTTTCCCCTGTATCTATTTCTGCCATGTATTGGAAAAAAAAATTGAATTAAATCCACTATAATATCTCGGTAATTGTGAACTATTTATATCAGTACCACCACCTGTTGGGGATAAAATTGGTCTTAGCAAGGCACCGGGAATAAAACGTTTTATCACAGCGACCCCGTCCTAAGTTTTTCATGTCATCTCATTCATACCGAATTTAATGTAGATGTTCAGCTGCTAAACGCTAATAATGTAATTATTGATGTCATTAATTCATCTTCATGCAATTTAAAATAATTGTAATTACGCTTGTAGAGTCACTAAAAATTGTGTTGTAGCTGCTGTTGGTTACTTAAAACCTCACTAACACATGCTTGAGAAGGATTTTAATTCGTACTACTGAAGAGTTCCAATATTTACAGATTCATTCATTGACGATCCTGTATAGTAATTCCATATTTAATTGCTTGCACGTTATTGGAAACTTATCCCACGAGACGATTAACTTAGCATGAAAATATTTGAAAATGCATTGATGATTGTTAACAGCGTCAATAGGTCATAAACACGTTGTTATACATCTCATTAATTTTTGGTTGCGATATGCAACGTGTTTGCGAGATGGAAGCTGCAGGATTGGACAGATCCAATATTTTTCCACGAGACAAAGGCGAGACATGGTGACGGGCTGCTGATTCTGCATCAGCAAAACCAACGATAAAGTCTTCCACGTGTTGGTTCTATGACGCGACCGTCGAGCGCGTGTTGGTCTTAGCACTACGGTCGTCGTCACCTGATTTATGGGCGCGGTCGAGCCTTGGAAGGGAACTATGGAGCCTTCTCCGAGCCCGAGTACGTCGCAAGGATTGGTCTGATCTGAAGACTCGATGGGGAATGGTCAACCTGGATTTCTATTTATCGTATACTCAACCTCTATGATAAATCTTCTTTCAATAAGACTTTGTGTCTTAAGGTTTGAACGCGATTCACTGCTCCGCCTGTTCTTGGAGCGTCATGTCCTTTACCAAACTTTCCTATTATACTTCCTATAAATTCATCCAATTTTATCTATTTCTGGTATACAGTAGTCTCGTTCATCGATTGTCAGAAAAATAAGTGTGATGGTGTCGGCGATGTAATTAATTTCATATCTTTAACTTAATGAAATGTAGTGCGTATAACCTCAGTGCTGCCGAGTTTACCAAAGATTAGCAATTATTCACGATTATGACCGTGGTTTTGTTTTGACATCTCGTAATTTCTTATTGCTAAGCCAAGTTTATTACTTTTCGGTAAAAGTTTTAGAGAGAAATAATTTTTGAAGCAGGTACAATAAATCATTATCTATCCATAGAGATGAATCCTCGGTGAAATAATAAATATAATAAAAAAAATAACCAATAAGCAGACATAATTGTGTGATAAATTAAAAACGACCTAAAGTTTCTACAATAATTGTTGTTTCTCGACCGGTGAATAAAAATCGTAGAAGGAGCTGTAAGAAACAAGGTTCACAAACCGGGTGATGGACTCAAAATACTCGATTCCATAATTTACTGATAATATGAAGCAGAAATTTTAAATTTTATGTAAGATTTAGTTGTGAAGTAAGAAATAAAATACTCGATTATAACGTGGGAAACAAGCTCGGGACCACTCCATTCTAAGAAATTTCCCTAGAATAGATTCCCTGATCTGTCGAGTACTACCTATCTTGATTAAAATTAATCCACATTAATAAAACCACTTATGTTTAATCATCAATGTAAGAATTCGTTTACATATTATCAACGTAATATGAATATTATAATTGTATAACACAGAACATGATCACCAAAATTTTCTTCACCAATAAAATTGTTTTGTTCCATAAAAATAAGGAGAAGCTTTTGAGACACTTTTATTGAACCGCAAGCGGAGAAGCTTCAGTAATTGATACCGACAGATATAGAAGCTAGAATAACTGTCGTAACCGAAGCCTCGGCAATTTAAGAAAGTTCTCTGACTTATTGTGTTATACTGTTTGGGAAGAGTTGAGAGAAATGTTTTCTCATATTTCTTAAGGAAAGTGAAAAGCATTTAATCTGTAATCAATACGTAATATTAGATCATCGATACTTCTCCGTCTTCCCCTCGATCAGGAACTCTACTCTCTATCATACATCTATTTCTTTATTATTAATAATCTGTGCTGTGTACACTTTACGAGAGGCTAAAGATTATAATACTTTCCCTAGAATATGAGTTAAACGTTCGTATTGCTTAAAAATTCTACAATATCATTATAGTATGCCAAACGCGTTTTCGGAGTAAATTGTTTTGATGCAATATTCCCATTTGTTTGAATTTGTGCTAATTTTGTAAGTACGTCCCTGTTATTTCTCCATTAATGACTAGATCATAAGGATATATGGATCTTATCTCATTCTTTATGTTCTGCTAATAGACTTTATGAATTGAATTTAAATTTCAAATTAATTGTGTTTAAACGGTTTAGCAAAAATATTTAATAGAAACAATATATATTAATTACAATTAATACAACTATTGATATAATGAAACAAAATAAATATTTTCTTTAATTATAAAAAAGTGCAATAGCATTTAATAATTTTAATATAAAACTATTTAAAGTATCTCAGCGTATTATTTCTCCCGGGACTTTGAGCATATTTCTAACAAAAATAAAAAAGGTAGCTAAATACAGATGAAAGAAGTGACGATATTAATACTACACAACGATTCTGGAAGCCTTGTTACTTTCTTCAGGTGATAAAAAACTAAAAAAAAACAATAGTCTAGAGTGACTAATATGTTGTGTTGCAATTTGTCCAAACGTTTAAATTTCTATGGAGAAAATACACACTGCCTTTTTTATATTGTAATGCCAATTAATTAGGACAACAATTGTTTGGACATAAAATTTAAATTGTTTGAGAAATCCATTATAGCGGCAGGAGCTTCCAAAACAACAATAGAGCCGAGCTTTGTTCTTTTGTCGGAAAGTCAAAATGGCGTATGCGCGCTATTACTCGAAACTACGATAGTTAGTTGGTGACTGGACATTTCGGAGGACGGAACAAATGATAGTAGAGCAGAGACTAGCCGTTGTTTAATGTATTATTAAACGAAGTTGTGAGTTTAAGACAAAGTAAAAACATTCACGGAAGCATTTAAATCGTAAATATCGCTAAGTTAGCAGTTTTTACGTCTATCAGCAGCCAGGAAAGTAGTGCAGTTTTTACGTCTGTAGCCAGCCAGAAATAGTAAAGTTGCAGTTTAAGTCCCAAGTGATAAAAAGACTAGCAAATCTATGAATCACAGGATTCATATAAGACAAGCGGTCACCAGATAGCTGACAAAAAGGAGAATCATCCGAGTTCCTGGGAGCCTATCAAGGTGGACTTCAAGAGTGTAAAGTCTGTGAGCCAATATTAGAATCAGTGTAATTTTTTTTTGCAATAGTGTACTCCCGAAAACAAAAGGAATGCTGGAACCAGCTGGACAGATGTGAGTAACAAAATAAAAAATTATTGATTTATGTAAACGTAATTAAAGGATAGAAGTCAGATTTCGTTGTATTTTAATTGTCAAGTTAATTTATTTTATTTTTAATTTATTTATATCGACGTATTGTTTGGGTGAATTATAAACTGTGCGTTAGTTTTTTGAAACAACTTGTTGTGTCCATTATCAAACCCAGTAGAGACCCTGAGAAATTAATATTTAAAATTGTAATTGTTTTTGAGTTATTGCCACAAAATAAAATAAATATTTTGTTTGTTAATTTCGATCTTTTAATTTAACAAAAGCCTTACATTTAATTATTACATTTTGACGGTTAACGTGAGGTAAATTCATTTAAAATTAAATTAAATAAAGCCTCATAATTGTCAATTATTACATAAATGGCTACCACAACGTGGGGATCGAATTCTTCAAAAACTGAAATTAAATAAATTAAATTGTATTTATTTGTTTATTAGAATATATAAAATGAAATGTTTTCCATCGCACTTCAAGTTCAATCCTTGTAAAAAAAATCTCTCGATTTCAGTAACAATACTAACATTTTGTGTTTTATTATTTAAATAGAGTCCAAAAAAATTTCTTTTAACGCTTAAGAACAATAATGCTTTTTTTAAAATTTATTAATCACTTGCTAAAAATGGAACCTTCTAGCATGTGTCTGCTTCCTAGACTTATTAAACCATGTAGATATTAAATGCTAAAAATTTCACTATCAACTAACCTATTTTTACAATAAGTTTGGAAACCAGAAAAAAGTTGTTCAGGGGCAAGTTACTTTATTTTATAATTTATCATTTTGCGTTCACTTGTGATGCTTATCTTTAAAATAAGATCAATGAACTCAAGTGAAAATTCAAATGAATAAACTGCGCAAAGAATGAATGAATCATTAGGCATCTTCTAACGTGATTTGCAATTTTTTTAAAATAACATCTCAATCGAAAAACCCTCTCGAAACCAAAGTTGTTTGCTTATAGCATTCAAAACAATGCGTTCAATTTTTGTACCAGTGATGAGAGAACCAGGGAAAAACTCTTAATTTCATTAATGAAATCGCCCTAGAACATGATGGAAAAAAGCTAGGAACATTAAAAACGTTCTGTATTGTAAATTTTTTTTACAAGTTTGTTCCTTAGTTGAAATGAACTCAGCATGTCATTGTAGCGTTAGTAAATAAATTATCGGGAAGTAAATAATTACACTACTGCAATTTATTCACATTTTAATTCACGGAATTATATTTACTATTGAGTACAATAAACTGCTAAAATACTGTAAAATTTAAGAAGCAAAGCCTTCATTTTGAAAAAAAAAAATGAACGTTTAAATTCTTGCATTCGTGTACCTACAAAGGGCGTACGAATAGAAAGAGGGAGAGCTGAAATGTCGTTGCGTCGGATTGCAAGTCGTAAACGCGGGTGATAATACCTCGGCGTGCAAACATTTATGTATTGTACGATAGGACCTTAAATTTAATATGAAATAGAGGTAGTAAATCTCTTTCACAGCGTTACTCAAAATGGAGCTGCCTCACTATCCATGACTTTGTTGATAACTAGTAGAATTCGTTACATTCGTGTCACGTTGATTTAAATACCTACCAGTCACAGTTGAAGAATATCTACACGAAGAAAATATTAATGTTTCTATTATCATGGACATAGAAAAGAAAAGTATTTTCGATTTCATTTATATAAAATTGAGTTTTACGATAAAAACCACTCATATATATTTTCGTACTCCATGTACAATCCTTTCGTTCCTGCTGATGCTTTAATATTACTATTAACATTAATACCTATTCTCTAAAAACCCCAATAAATACCCTCCTAAGGAGTTTGGATTGAGTCAATAATTACACTTTAGTAAATGCCGATTACATTCATTTAGTCAAGACTGTTATCCGAATATACAAGATAAATATAATTACCACGATCAGTCTTCAAAAGATTTTATTCGTCGGCCATTTTAAACATATTTTGAAGGAAGAAAAACATCAATATTGATTTGGAATTACGTCATTATAATACCTAATAATCTCAAATATTAATTCTTAAAAATCGAACTTTCGGAACATTGTACAATTATAACAATCATTAACCATCGTCATCCAAGTTTTATTAAAAAAAATTCTGCTATTTATTGGACGTTTCTCTAAATAAAGCAATAAACGTGGAGATACGTCGAATTAATATCACGGTAACAGCTTCTGGAAGAATATGGTACATTGATATTACGATATTGAAACAATGGACCGAAACATCCTTTTTTAATAATGATTCTGTTTTTTTGTGTTTTTACTTTTGCGAAAACTAGACTTGAAGAGAAAGAAAAAGTCTACAGAACTTGTGAACAATAAATATGTATAATCGAAGTGGAACGAGGAAAGTAAATATATTAAAACGAAGGTTGTACAGTAGAAAAACAGTATTTTAATATATGAATAAGAAGATAATTCAAATAAAATATGAATTAAAAATTAATATATTAAATATCCCGTTCTAGACAAATTAGTAAGATTATATGTATTAATAATCTTACTGGGAAGGTAAGAATTTGGAAATTATATTGGATTCTCATCAAAGGAGTCAAAATATTAGACAATGCAAAAAATATTCCGGGAAAAATTAGGTTTATACAGAAACAAAGAAAAAACTAAATAATTTATTAGTCTAATTAAAAATATTGTCCCATATAATATTAAAACTTGTTTCAGAGAAGTGTTCGGTGTGACTACAGTGCGCGACACACTTGTCGGCGGCCAAGTTTAGGGCTTTTCTTCGCAGGTGAAAACCTCTCCATGGCCGATACCAAGCAGTTTCTGTAAGCACCTAGAGGTTCCCTGATCGTGTATGTGTTTATCACGCGTTATCTCCCCTTCCCTCCCTAAATCTGCGCAACCCAAATTCGCTGCTAACGCGTGCTATAACTGATTTAAAAAAAATTACGGACAGGCAAAGGAAGAAAGTTTTTTTCCAATGCTTTCGAGAAGAATTTTCGGATAAGCTTAAGGAGGAGATGCGAGATACGTTAGTGAGAAGCTTCCGGAGACACCCTGGGGTAATAGATAATCAGAATGGAGTGAATGGGAAATACTGCGTCACCTGTTCATGAGGCAGTTAATTATGGGCAGGTTGGAGTGTCAAAGGGTACAATTGACGCTTCCATGAAACATTACAATTGTTTAACAGTGGAATTATAAGTTATGACGAAGGATCGTACGGTCAACGTAAGAATTTCGTCCAGAAAGTTAGAGTCGTTGTTTTGAGCCTGCGGGTACAGTGAGAGCGTGACATTGGCCACAGTTGTTGAAGTCTGGACACGAGTGCTAGGGAGTGACTGAAGGCAGGTAATTCCTCATGTGGACTGCGTGGCAGCGTCAGTCAGGCGCCGGGACATTACGGCGCTGAGATTTATAGGACAGCGTTTGCCGGATCGCCCGCCAGGGAGCGGCTCTAACTCACGGGCTCCCCCGGAGAGCTTCGCTATTTACCAGCCCGTCCAAACAGATGGAGCAGGTAATTACCAGTGCGAGGTTTTCACACCTCTCTTGTCGTTAACTTTAGCTATTAAACCCGAACAGGCGCCCTTGCGATTCGTGTGCCGAATGGAAACACTGAGTACCACGTGTCAACTCTAATTACTCCTGCTTACTGCATTTTACGGCAAATGTTAAGCCGGAGCGCATTTTAATCAAGAAAAACATTCTACTTTTCTTTTTTAAATACACAGTAAAAAGTACGGGGACTTTAAATACAGCTTTGGAAACTACCATTGTTAATTATATTTATACTTCTTGATATTGTCTCCTGAATCAAAACATTGTGTCATCAGCCAACTGTGATAATTAAATCATCAATGTTACGACAGTGACAATTCATGCCATGTAAATACAGGATCTTTCGGCAAATCATTCCTCATTCCTCCTTCCTCGTTTCAAATAATTAAATAAAAACTCGTAAAATTTTGGCAAATAATCAGAGAGAATTTGACAGGATTATGAAACAAACAACAAATTGCGAAAACATGTGGTTCTATTTATTGTTTAGAAAACAGTGATCTTGCTGCTATGTCATTCTAATCTGTTAGACATAAAGAGCACTTCGCTTTTTACGTTTTTAGACACGCGCAGCTGAAAACAAAAAATATAATAGATGATACCAGTCGCAACTATATACACAGTTTTATTAATGGATCAGTATGCGAATTTATTTATATTTTAAAAAATCATGATGTAAAGATATTCATGTATCTAACATGTTTCTGGATGTTTGTTTCAACGTTGTAATAATGCTCGTTTATAACTCTGACAAATGTTACTATCAATACAGTCATTTACACCATCAAAATACTGAGAAAATAAAAATAAATGCCAACAAAGTTTTCAAATGTCGGTCTTTCGACTAAATTTAGCCAGCTCTTAATTCAAATTATTATAGCTGGACCGTGGAGATAATTATAACGTATAGTTATTTATCTCATCAATGATAATAACCTGCCTTCGTTAAACATATACGATCACAGTTTAATTACAAAGTTATCGTGTTTTTATTTGGAGAAAATACTGAAAATTTGTGGATCGACGTAATTGATAGTTATGGGTGTAGAAAATTCTTCAGGGAATGAGAGAGCTACTATGACATCTCTCTCCCCAAAAACATCTCAATATGGCAACAAATAACAATATTAAGATGCGTCCTGTCCGAGATTTATGGCCTTTATTTTTCTATTTAGATTAATTTTTTTTTGTTTCAACACTGATAAATTTAATCCAGAAACATACGAATGTACTATTTTATTTTGTGTACTTATTCAACGTCAGTTAGATTTGATTGATTTATTCCATCAATACTCGAATGAAGAAATAAGATATGTAATTACATAAAGTTACAATACAATTGTTAGAAGCTACAATGAATAACAATTATAACTTTACTTACACCCAATAAAAATAAAACATAACAAAGTTTTTTTTAAAAAAACAACTAATTTTACGTTATATAATATTTAAAGTATGCTTACCAATTAAATACACACTAGGTTACTTAGACAGTTAACTATAAAAAAAAATGTGAATAATGTTTTATATTTGTATATATTATATTATAAAATAATTTTTTGTATTTTCACCTACTTTAATCAACCCTATTAATTATTATTTTTACGTTAGTTTTACTTTATGAAACCCCGTAGATTACGTATTCGGATAGAAACGGTAATATTAGTAACAGTACGCAAAAAAAAGATATACACCAAATTTTTTTCAAGATCACCACAGTCTGAATGTACACTCTATAGGTTCGCATTAACGATAAAACACCTCCTGTTTGAATGCCTTCTCTACGACTCGTCTAGGGGAAAAAAAAACTCTTGCAATCCATACCAGAAGAGCAATCTGCACATCGTCTGCAGCAACCCACTCACAGGCTCGACTTCCTCGCAGACGCAGGACTGGATAAAGAAATAAAACCCTCCACAGTTCCAATCTAGAATTAACTATCTACACTAAGATTACACTATATTATGTTTTGATCTGTACAGTCGCCAAGGACAATATTCTTGACGCGACTTTAAACCACTGCAGACAAAAATTAAAAAAATAATTTAAATTTTCTAACTTAGCACTGTATTTCGAATTTTTGCACAAAAGTATTCGTTAAAATGGTTTAAATGAGCTTTATACATATAAAATCAAGTCATGGATGAAAATGGTAAAAGTTTCAGTTCGTTATCAGTAACGAGTTTTAAAATATTTGGAATTTTCGTAAAAACCACTCGTAAAAGTGCTTAAAATTAGTAACGTCTGTATGGAAAAATACCGCAATGAACAACGATTCAGTTTTTTAAAAAACATATGTAATATATGTGCACAATACTTTATGCGTTTTTCGTTTACCATTAAGAGCTTTACGTCAAACCCGACGTCCTGAACATATTCCACAGATTTTAGTATATTCTTCAACAATGACTTAGTGTTAGTAAAATTTATGGATATATATATATATATATATATATATATTGTAATACTGATTAAGGAGGCCATTAATTGTTTAAATTCAAATGAATTGTTTAATGGCACTGATCTCAGAGAACACCTTACTGACGGCAGGCTCTTTGTCGGCGAGTTTTGTTGTAAACTGCGCGCATTGTACGGAAAGTTAGTTGGTTGCTGTCTGGCGAATCTTGTGGTCGAGAGAGGGAGCGAAATTTAGAGTACGAACAGCGTGGTCCAAACTTAGTAATTTCAACTGAGAGACTTATATGTTAATCATTATATTTGTAAAAAAAGATCTGGACGGAGAGACAAGTTATACAGAAATCAGAAAAGCTGAAACAAAAGGTTCAGCGCCCCGTTCAGATACATACGCGCTCTGAAATAATATTTTCCGCAAAAGGTATTGAAATTTAATACGTCCAACGGTTGACCGGAGTTGCAGATAATCGAGTTCCTGAAGGAGTAATCCAAGAAATACAACCGTGTGTTTGTTCAAGTGTAGAGTCTGTGATTCATGGCCTTTTTGTGAATTGTGTCCCAAGCTTCGAAATCATGAAGTCTGGAATCAGAAAGACAGTTGTAAGTACAAACCAAAATAATTAAATTTCTGTAAACGTTAATTAAGGGTATAGTCAGATTTCGTTTCTTTTCATTTCGTATTCCGTTAGTTTCAATTTGTTTGAATTGTTAATTCTTTCATTTATAATCTTGATTATTCTTATTTATCAAACCCAGTAAAGACCCTGAGAAGAAGAGTTATTAGATTTGAATATAAATATAAAAGTTTGTATTTTTCTTTGAATGCCACAAATTACATAATAAAAAAATTGGTTTGTAAATTTTGATTGAATTTGGAGTGCCAATGTAGGGCTAATAAATTGTACCCTTAATGAATAAATTTGTTTGAATTATAATCATTTTTGTTTAATTAAGCTGTTTAGTTAATAATTACAATAAACACACACACACACACATATATATATATATATAATGTAACATGATTGTTACATTGCGATGTACATTGCGGCTACAATATATATATATATATATGAAGCTTATACAAGAGTAAAAATAATTACTTATCGTTTTATTTTATACACATACTAACAAACGGATGAATTGTTTTCAAAAATATTATTTAAACATCAACCAGGACCTTTCCTTTGTGCGTCTAAATGACGGTGACAATTTTCAGAAAGCTATTGGTTACACTTTAAAATCGCTTGCAAGTTTCTATATGATTATATATGGTGGAAAGATTATATTTTCGTAGTGTAAATCAGGTTCTTCCCAAAATATTGACTCTCACGCTGAAAGCTCCTCTGGATGTTTTTGCTGACCCGTAATGGCGGCGGATACAGATTCCGGCACAGCCCAGCCTCCTAATGGATCTCCCTCCAAACCACGGTAACCTTACTGTAGAATTCACTTTATTATGTATTATTCTTGCTTTGAGATTCATAATTATTCTATGCAGAATATTTTACAGGAGTACGAATTGCTGGTTAAAACCTTAGTTGTACTTGTCATTCAAACGAAATGTTTCTGGTCTCGTCTAAACGTCATATTTTCTTCTAGTAAATTTAATGTCTTAATACATTTTCTCTTCAATAATAACAGTGTTAGTTTGTGTTAAATGACGTTAGGATTCATTAATTGAACACGGAACTTCCAGGACAGCTATAAAACCCCCAACAATGTCTCTGTCGAAAATGTGCACTCCTGTGTCCCTTTTATTCTCTAACCTCCTTCTTCCTTTTCATTTTATACCAGTTGCAGACAGTTTATTCATTATAATTCAATATTATTAAATTATTTTCAACATACAATATTCATTAGAATATTTTTTAGCTTGTAATGCCATTTATTTCTGATTATCTTCAGGGTTTGTCATTGGAAATAATATTTTTTTAAATAATAATGTCTTCGAAACAGCCTTGCGCTGTGAGAATTGATTCTCAATATTTTGTTATCGTTCGTATCACATAGAGTAAAACACATTTATTTTACACTTATATTTACACTGTAAGATGTGATATGAAGGTAAAATTATTCATCATTATTTATTCATGACAATTGCGCATGCCCCAAAGTTTCGTAGGTTATCTTAGAAATTCAGTGTTAATATCAACATCTCCTTTTAATTACTCTCTTCTACTATTTGTTTTTCGAATCACATAAAAATGTAATTTTTATCGAACCATAAATATTGTACACTAATAGAAACAAGGTTTATGTGTAAATTTGTCGTTCGCTAGAACAATGCTCGTTATTATGTTTAACCGCTTCCATGACAGTCACTTGTCTTTTATCATAAATATTTATTTATCGTTAATAGAAGTTGTTTGTTGTACACACATGAGTAATGATTTTATCTTATATTTTTATGTTGATGTTATTCAATATTTTTTCGATGACTTGTCCTTTTATTATTTTGCCTTACAAATATATTATCCGACAGAGTTTTACTTTTGAACTCAATTTCAAAAATATTTCACTAAATTATAGATTTTATTTGAATTTTAACAACGTTTCTCGAAACAGAAGTTCTTATATCCGGACTACATCAATCAAATATATTTTTAATTATTTTTTAAAATTCTTGACCCCTTTCTCCCAGTCGTTTTCCGTCTCCCTGTCCCATCAACCATCCATCACACAACTCAGATTTCCAATATGCAAATCCTTCATTAAACACTTTGATATTCATAAATCCTAAATGATTTACCACGTTGAATTTGATTAAAACGACTGCGCCAAGCAATTCTGAATAGCATATTACATAACATAAATTCGATGAATATGAATTACCTGGGTTTACGTTATGATTAATTAAATATATTCACATCATGAATTAGAATTTACAATGTAACTGTTGGTTTATTTGTAATAATCGTGTTAAAAGCGTAGCTCCCTGTGACATTATTAACAGTTGTAAAGATTCTGTTTGGTTTCAGTAGGAACTGTTAGTGACTTTACTGTCGCAGGAAACAATCCAAGTTTGCTAGATTGAGGTTTATTCATTGTAAATATTATTATGTCAAGAATAAATATTGCACATTTTCTCGGTCAAGATACGCTAAAAACATCGTGAGGCTGCTTCAAAAAGAACCATTTTTAGTTGACGTAAATCTTGATTATGCAATCAATTCTCATAGAATTCACTATGAAAATCGTTTTTTATTTCTTCAACAAATATATATAGTAGAAAAATTTTTTCAGTTGTCAAATTCTTTAATAATTATGATTGTCAATTTTCAGAATATTCATTAGGAGCAACCAAATTTTACAGGTGAATATGACACTGCTTTTTCTGGTCCACTGATTTTTCTTTTGTATATTAATGATCTTCCAGAATATATGGAACCTATAAAATCTGTCTTATACGCTGATGACACTAATTTGTTAATTACGGACATTGATTTAAATAATCTCAATGCGACGATTAAGACTGCATCTAGAAACCTAAATACTTGGTTCGCCGCCAATAAATTAACGCTCAATGTACAGAAAACTCAGTTAGTTAGTTTTACAACTGAAACCAACAACATCGTAACGGATAAGTTCTCAGATCATGCGACTTTCCTCGGCTTGCAGGTCGACAGTGAATTAAAATGGAACTTGCACATTGATCGCCTCGTGCGCAAACTTAGTTCTGTTTGTTACTCATTGAGACTATTGATGCAACAAGTTGATACCAAAACTGCTTTTCTAGTCTATTTTGCCTACTTTCATTCACATATGTGTTACGGTATTGCCAACTGGGGCAATTGTTCTCGTAGTGTGGATGTTTTCAAAATGCAAAAACGAGCCATTAGAATTATATCAGGATCAGATTCTGGAGAAAGCTGCAGGCCGCTGTTCAAAAGACTTCATAATCTGACTCTACCTAGCGCTTACATATTAGAAATACTAGCATTTGTTAGACGCAACATGAACCTTTTTGCAAGTAACGGGGACAATCATGGAGGAACCGTTCAGTTCTCAGGTCTGACAAGCACAGCCTCAGTCTCTACGAGTCTAGCGTTCATTATTGCGATATCGCACTATTTAACAGCCTTCCTGAACATGTAAAGAACATTAACAACTATAACTCATTCGTCAAACTTTTCTATTAAATGGAACTTATTACTCCGTACACGAATTTTTGAATCGGTCTTTCATTCGTTGAACTGCCTTACCTACAAAATTGCTGAATATGTTATAAATATGTAAGTAGTTTGTCCAGTTTTCACCTTTTCGTTCTGTTTTTCCTGCCTCTGCTTTCTATTTTAGTAAATATCTATGACGACATCCCTCCGTACCTAGCGACAGGAGGTTAATACCAGGAAGTGATTACTGTCGTGTGCGTGTTTCCTAAAGATAGTGTGTATGATTGTAGTGACTAGACAAATGTGAACATATACGAATTTTTGTGCGTGATTATGTGTAACCTATTAATATTAATTCTGTTTATATGTAATTTATCTACTGTACATTTGTGACGAATCTTATTTCCTCTTAAGAGGGCTAATGGTGAATAAATCTATCTATCTAAAGCTCCTGTTCTGAATTTAATACAGAATTTGACAACATAAAAAAGGTTTCTACTATATATTTGTCGATATTGGTTATGATTATTAATTATTACTATTACTAAATCTAGGAAATAATGGGGCAATGATAATTAGCGTCGGTATAATTCCCCACTCGGGAAATCATTGTTTTCAATATTTTGAGTTTTCTCAACTGTATTGTGCAGTTTTATCGCTTTAGGCACTTGCTTTTTTTAGTTTTATTAGCACCCGAAGAACACGTACTGTGGTATTTATATCATCACTTCATTTAAATGCATTTCGTTAGTCTTATTATTATTAATTTTCGAAACAGACGTAAATTTGTTCATTTCAATATTTGACGCCTAGCCGTATTATTAGCGTCTTTATTACTAAGTATTTACTAATCATACATCGATTACGTACCCAATTTGAAAGTTGGGAAACACATAACTTTCTGAATCAACCATGTTTTAACTACTGCGGCTAATGTTCTGTCGTTTGTCTATATTTTTCTTCATATCTGAAATTCGTGTACAATAATTTTCTATAAAGTCCAAGCAGTTAATTTTATTAAATTCACTGTCATTAATTTCTTGGTAATCTATTCATAAGCTTACACGTATTATTCGTGAAAGCCTTCCTCGTATCCAGTATTTGCAACAACTTGGTTGGAATTTCCGGAAATGTACGGTATTATAAACTTAACCTGATTCTGCGTTCCACGTTACCGCAGTCACGTTTTCAGGTGCTCGACATGTGTAAACAACACATTTCCATAAATAAAAATTTAAGACCGAAACGTCACAGCCATCCGCGAGACAATAAGCACACACATATGGTTCACTCCCACGCCCCTCCTCCCTCTCCTGCGCATTGTTTTTGCAATTCCATTCTTTTCATGCACTCGAATTATTCTTTCTTGCGTTTAAATGGAACACCTCCTGCCTGCGAGAGACGCTTGGTGCTTTATATTGAATTGTAGTTTATTCTATACAGAAAACGGAGGCATTCAACATTTCGCGTGTCGCTCGGTCTGACATTTAGTTCATTTAAACGCTGTCACGTTCTTGGAAGGCTGTCATTTTGTTCACACTAAATTTATCATTCACAATTTTCTCTCTCTCGTGTAGTATTAAACGTAGCCTACACCTAGGAGGAAAAATTGTCGTTAAAGTAGTGAGAGTCTGTAACTTAAACGTGTCAATGCGCGTAAGATTGAAATTTACATCATGAAAAATATTGAATCAACATAAGAAATGTTCTGAAACTATTTTCAATTAGTTTATCACGTTGTGCTCTCCCTTTATAAGCTAAAATCAGATAATGCAATTCAAGGTAAATCATATGAAGTAATCTTATAGTGACAAAACAAATAATTATGTAAATATAAAATTTTAACTTTTTGCGTTACTTTTAATAAAAGTGTAAGTAACTTAATATTAATATTAATTCTTAATTACGTAACACAATTAAAATGTTAAACTTCAAGCCTAATTATGAGAAAAATTTTAAGATCAAATTGTAAAACATAATATTAAAAAACCACTACTTTAATCCCTGATTGGGACTTCTTTAGGTGCACATTTTCAATTAAATTCTGTTATGTAAAAAAATTAAATGAAACAGTCTTACGTGGAAATTTTTAATCCAATTATCTATACATATATTTTTTGACAGGGTAAAATAATATGAAAAATTATCATCTAAGACTTTGGTTCACTTAAATTTCTTATAACTAAATTTAATTATAATTTCACACCATATTCATATTTTTCTGATAAAAGTAATTAAAAATTGTTTCAAGAGAAATAAGATTATTAGATTTGATAATTTAGAAATTATTCTCACGTATTTTTTGTCAATTCAATTAAATATTATTTTTAATCAAAACTTAAAAAATAATTTTGAGAAATCAACATTCAGTTAACTTTATTTATATACTAGCTGGGTGCCCGGCGTTGCCCGAGATGTCATTTATCTATAACCATCCATAAGACTCCAATTTGCGCTATTTTTATGTAAAGCTCCTCGAACCCTATCCCTAAATGTGCTCACCTCCCATGCCGAAGGTGGATGAAGTCATTGACTAAACATATCGGCCGTTTTTACATGTTAGAAGATGACCACCCCCACAAATATGCGATAATGAAAAAGAATGTATTCCACGCAAAAATCGGCCGATTACATTGTCTGAAAATTTATTCCCCCGCCCAACACCTCCCAAACCCGTCGCGTTACCCATGTTGTCACAATTAGATTCAGCGACATTCATAGTCTCGGAATTGATTCGATTCTCGGTTGTTTTTGCGGGATTTTATTGAACGTACCTCCACCCCACCCCTAAGCTTGCTCCCCTCACAGGGGTTAAATTATACACAAACAACATCGGTATAAATACTATCAAAGTAATTAACCCCAGGAAATAATTATCACAAATATCGAACGTTTAACATGTTTGAAATTTTTCACCCCCGACCACTCCCGCTTCGGGGACTTAAACGGTCAAGTTTAATGTCATAATTAAACTCAGTGACAATCCTGATAGTTTCTGGTTTATTTTTATGTAATGCTACTTCCACGCCAACCCTTAAGGGTGCACCCTTCCGAGACCGAAAGGGGTTGAAATTATACACAGAGAACATGTAGGGAAATTTTATTAATCTAATTCATCCCGAAATATATTTAATTGACGCAAAAAACAGCCGGTCAACTATTCCCAACCCAGCCGATACCCGCGCGTTGTCCAGATTGTCATAAATAAATTCAGCGACATCCATTACCCTCGATTTGACTCGAATCTCGGTTGTTTTCCCGTTATTTTCAAGGAAATCCACTCCACCCCCACCCCTATCATGCCTACAAACAACATCGGTAGAAATACTATCAAAGTGAATGGTCCCGGCATTTATTTATTCCACGCTAATATCGATGATTTAACATGTTAGAAAATTTCCATCCCATTCACTACCGCCCCTTGGGGCTAAAAGGCCAATTTGATGCTATAATTGAACTGGGCGACATCCATAACCTCGGATGTGACTCCAATCTCGGTTGTATTCGCGTTATTTTATTGCAGCGTTCCTCCACCCAACACCTAAAAGTGCTCTACTGATAAGTCCGAAAGGGGTTTAAGTTATAATCCGTGTAAATGTAGAGAAATCTCATTGATCCGGAAAAATATTTAGTTGCAAAGTTGATTCACATGTTTGACAATTTCCACTCCCGACCACGCCCGTCCCTGGGAGGTTAATTGCTAGTTTATAGCATAATTAAACTCAGCGTTATCCATAACTTTGCTTTTGACTCCAGTCTCGTTTGTATTCGAGTTATTTTTTTGTAATATTCCTCCACCCCCACCCCTACAATTCTCCTTTCCCATGCCGTAAAATGTTTGAAATGTTACTCACATACATTGCTATAAACACTATTAATCTCTTTTACCCGGAAAATATTTATGTGACTGTGTTAGCTTGTATGAAGAATTTGATCCACCGGAATAGATTTGTATTCTCCACCCCAAACGCTAGGAGGGCTCTTTCCCCAGGGTGTAGAGGTTGAAAATTATATTAAGATATCATCAGTGGAAACACTATAAATATCTTTATCCGACTGAAATATCGACTGTTTTAGCATGTTTAAATATTTCCACCCCCGTCCACCCCCGCTTCTGGGGGTGGTTGCGCGTCTCATCCCGACAGTGTTTGTTACCTGGTCGCAAAGAACACGTGCACGAAATTTGGTGAAATTTTAACCACCGGTATAGATTTGTATTCTCCACCCCAAACGCTAGGGGTGCTCTTTCCCCAGGGTGTAAAGGTTAAAAATTATATTAAGATATCATCAGTGGAAACACTATAAATATATTTGACCCCTAAAAATTATTATCCGACTAAAATATCGGCTGTTTTAGCATGTTTAAATATTTCATCCCCCGTGCAACCCCACTTCTGGGGGTGGTAGACATGTCTCACCCCGACAGTGTTTGTTTCCTGGTCGTAAAGAACACGTGTACAAAATTTGGTGAAATTTGCTCTACCGGTGTAGATTTGTATAACGAACATACAAACATACAAACATACAAACAAACATACAAACATACATACAATCTTTTTTATTTATAAGATATAGCTGGGTGCCCGGCGTTGCCCGAGATGTCATTTATCTATAACCATCCATAAGACTACAATTTTCGTTACTTTTGCGCTATTTTTATGTAAAGCTCCTCGAACCCTATCCCTAAATGTGCTCACCTCCCATGCCGAAGGGGGATGAAGTCATTGACTAAATATATCGGCCGTTTTTACATGTTAGAAGATGACCACCCCCACAAATATGCGATAATTAAAAAGAATGTATTCCACGCAAAAATCGGCCGATTACATTGCCTGAAAATTTATTCCCCCGCCCAACACCTCCAAAACCCGTCGCGTTACCCAGGTTGTCACATTTAGATTCAGAGACATTCATAGTCTCGGAATTGATTCGAATCTCGGTTGTTTTTCTGGGATTTTATTTAACGTACCTCCACGCCACCCCTAAGCTTGCTCCCCTCACAGGGGTTAAATTATACACGAACAACATCGGTATAAATACCATCAAAGTAATTAACTCCAGGAAATAATAATCGCAAATATCGACCGTTTAACATGTTTGAAAATTTTCACCCCCGACCACTCCCGCTTCGGGAACTTAAACGGTCAAGTTTAATGTCATAATTAAACTCAGTGACAATCCCGATAGTTTCTGGTTTCTTTTTATGTAATGCTACATCCACACCAACCATTAAGGGTGCACCCTTTTGAGTCCGAAAGGGGATGAAATTATACACAGAGAACATTTAGGGATATTTTATTAATCTAATTCATCCCGAAATATATTTAATTGACAAAAAAACAGCCAGTCAACTCATCCCAACCCAGCCGATACCCGCGCGTTGTCCAGATTGTCATAAATAAATTCAGCAACATTCATTACCTTCGATTTGACTCGAATCTCGGTTGTTTTCCCGTTATTTTCAAGGAAATTAATTAAACTCAGTGACAATCCCGATAGTTTCTGGTTTCTTTTTATGTAATGCTACTTCACGCCCACACTTATGAGTCCGAAAGGGGTTGAAATTATACACAGAGAACATGTAGGGAAATTTTATTAATCTAATTCATCCCGAAATATATTTAATTGACGAAAAAACAGCCGGTCAACTCATCCCAACCCAGCCGATACCCGCGTGTTGTCCAGATTGTCATAAATAAATTCAGCAACATCCATTACCTTCGATTTGACTCGAATCTCGGTTGTTTTCCCGTTATTTTCAAGGAAATCCTCTCCAGCCCCACCCCTATCTTGCCTATTAACAACATCGGTAGAAATACTATCAACGTCAATGGTCCCGGCATTTATTTATTCCACGCTAATATCGATGATTTAACATGTTAGAAAATTTCCATCCCATTCACTACCGCCCCTTGGGGCTAAAAGGCCAATTTGATGCTATAATTGAACTGGGCGACATCCATAACCTCGGATTTGACTCCAATCTCGGTTGTATTCGCGTTATTTTTCTGTAAAGCATCTCCACCCCAAACCCTAACGGTGCCCTTTTTCCAGGGCGTAGGAGATGAATATTATATTCAGATAACATCGGTAGAAACACAATCAATATCTTTGACCCCGAAAATATTTATCCAAATCTAATACCTGCTGTTTTAGCATGTTTAAGTATTTCAACCCCCGTCCACCCCCGCTTCTGGGGTTGGTAGACGCGTCTCGCCCCGACAGTGTTGTTTTCCTAGTCGCAAAGAACCTGTGTACGAAATTTGGTGATATTTGCTCCAGCGGTGTAGATTTGTATTCTCTACCCCAAACGGTAGGGGTGCTCTTTCCCCAGGCTGTAGAGGTTGAAAATTATATTCAGATATCATCAGTGGAAAGACTATAAATATCTTTGACCCCTAAAAATATTTATCCGACTGAAATATCGACTGTTTTAGCATGTTCAAATATTTCCAACCACGTCCACCCCCGCTTCTGGGGGTGGTAGGTTCGTCTCACCCCGACAGTGTTGTTTTCGTTGGCCGCAAAGAACACGTGTACGAAATTTGGTGAAATTTGATCCACCGGTATAGATTTGTATTCTCCACCCCAAACCCTAAGGGTGCCCTTTTCCCAGGGTGTAGGGGATGAAAATTATATTCAGAAAACATCGGTAGAAACACCATAAATATCTTGGACCCCTAAAAATTATTATCCGACTAAAATATCGGCTGTTTTAGCATGTTTAAATATTTCAACCCCTGTGCACCCCCGCTTCTGGGGGTGGTAGACATGTCTCACCCCGACAGTGTTTGTTTCCTGGTCGTAAAGAAATCGTGTTCGAAATTTGGTGAAATTTGCTCTACCGGTGCAGATTTGTATAACGAACATACAAATATACAAACATACAAACATACATACACTCTTTTTTATTTATAAGATAGCTGGGTGCCCGGCGTTGCCCGAGATGTCATTTATCTATAACCATTTTTGGTTACTTTTGCGCTATTTTTATGTAAAGCTCCTCGAACCCTATGACTAAATGTGCCCCACCTTCCATGCCGAAGGGGGATGAACTCATTGACTAAATATATCGGCCGTTTTTACATGTTAGAAGATGACCACCCCCACAAATATGCGATAATGAAAAATAATGTATTCCACGCAAAAATCGGCCGATTACATTGTCTGAAAATTTATTCCCCCGACCAACACCTCCCAAACCCGTCGCGTTACCCAGGTTGTCACAATTAGATTCAGCGACATTCATAGTCTCGGAATTGATTCGAATCTCGTTTGTTTTTGTTGGATTTTATTTAACGTACCTCCACCCCACCCCTAAGCTTGCTCCCCTCACAGGGGTTAAATTATACACAAACAACATCGGTATAAATACTATCAAAGTAATTAATCCCAGGAAATAATTATTGCAAATATCGACCGTTTTAACATGTCCCCGCTTCGAGGACTTAAACGGTCAAGTTTAATGTCATAATTAAACTCAGTGACAATCCTGATAGTTTCTGGTTTATTTTTATCTAATGCACCCTTAAGGGTGCACCCTTCCGAGTCCGAAAGGGGTTGAAATTATACACAGAGAACATGTAGGGAAATTTTATTAATCTAATTCATCCCGAAATATATTTAATCGACGCAAAAAACAGCCGGTCAACTCATCTCAACCCAGCCGATACCCGCGCGTTGTCCAGATTGTCATAAATAAATTCAGGGACATCCATTACCTTCGATTTGACTCTAATCTCGGTTGTTTTCCCGTTATTTTCAAGGAAATCCCCTCCAGCCCTACCCCTATCATGCCTACAAACAACATCGGTAGAAATACTATCAACGTCAATGGTCCCGGCATTTATTTATTCCAAGCTAATATCGATGATTTAACATGTTAGAAAAATTCCATCCCATCCACTCCCGGCGCTCGGGGATAAATGTCCAATTTGATGCTATAATTGAACTGGACGACATCCATAACTTTGGATTTGACTCCAATCTTGGTTGTATTCGCGTTATTTTGTTGCAGCGTTCCTCCACCCAACACCTAAAAGTGCTATACTGATAATCCCGACCCGCTTCTGGGGGTGGTAGACGCGTCTCACCCCAACAGTCGGTAGAAACACTATCAATATCTGTGACCCCTAAAAATATTTATCCGACTGAAATATCGACTGTTTTAGCATGTTTAAATATTTCCACCCCCGCTTCCGGGGAAGATTTGTATAACGAACATACAAATATACAAACTTACAACATACATACATACATACACTTATTTTTATTTATAAGACAATATAAAAACTTTTTAAAAGAGTATAAAAAGCAATGGTTCTGAAACACTTTTATTTTTGATTAAACGTCGTTATTAATGGAAACAACATCGGTTAAAATAGTATGAACAACACCACCCATAAATCTGCTACCTTCCCGTGGTGGAAAGGGTTGAATTTTTACTCATATCACATCGGTAGAAACACTATACCCATAAACACATAACATTTTGGCAGTTTTAGAATAATAGACAATTCTCACCCTCAGCCCTAAGCAAGCTCACCCCTAATGTCTAAAGGGATTTATATTTTCAACAACATCCGTTGAAATAGTATTCACGTAATTCTCCTCCAAGAACGCGCAAGAACTGACTATTTATCTCCCCTTCCAACCCCCACCCTTTCGGGTTAAATGGGCAATTAAAAATATTTATCCGAAGTATACTCACTGACATACATAACCTTCGATTTGACTCCAAACTCGGTTGTATTCGCGTTATTTTTCTGTAAAGCAACTCCACCCCAAACCCTAAGGGTGCCCTTTTCCCAGGGCGTAGGAGATGAATATTATATTCAGATAACATCGGTAGAAACACTATCAATATCTTTGACCCCAAAAATATTTATCCAAATCTAATACCTGCTGTTTCAGTATGTTTAAGTATTTCAACCCCCGTCCACCCCCGCTTCTGGGGTTGGTAGACGCGTCTCACCCCGACAGTGTTGTTTCCCTGGTCGCAAAGAACCTGTGTACGAAATTTCGTGAAATTTGCTCCAGCGGTGTAGATTTGTACTCTCCACCCCAAACGCTAGGGGTGCTCTTTCCCCAGGGTGTAGAGGTTGAAAATTATATTCAGATATCATCAGTGAAAAGACTATAAATATCTTTGACCCCTAAAAATATTTCTCCGACTGAAATATCGACTGTTTTAGCATGTTCAAATATTTCCACCCCCGTCCACCCCCGCTTCAGGGGGTGGTAGGCGCGTCTCACCCCGACAGTGTTTTTTTCTGGTCGCAAAAAACACGTGTACGAGATTAAACGTCGTTATTAATGGAAACAACATAGGATAAAATAGTATGAACAACACCACCCCTAAATATGCTACTTTCCCGTGGTGGAAAGGGTTGAATTTTTACTCATATCACATCGGTAGAAACACTATCAATCTAGTTTACCCATAAACACATAACATTTTGGCAGTTTTAAAATAATAGACAATTCTCACCCCCAGCCCTAAGCAAGGACACCACTAAAGTCTAAAGGGATTTATATTTTCAACAACATCCGTTGAAATAGTATTCACGTAATTCTCCTCCAAGAACGCGCAAGAACTGACTATTTATCTTCCCTCCCAACCCCCACCCTTTCGGGTTAAATGGGCAATTAAAAATATTTATCCGAAGTAAACTCACTGACATCCATAACCTTCGATTTGACTCCAAATTCGGTTGTATTCGCGTTATTTTTCTGTAAAGCAACTCCACCCCAAACCCTAAGGGTGCCCTTTTCCCAGGGCGTAGGAGATGAATATTATATTCAGATAACATCGGTAGAAACACAATCAATATCTTTGACCCCGAAAATATTTATCCAAATCGAATACCTGCTGTTTTAGCATGTTTAAGTATTTCAACCCCCGACCACCCCCGCTTCTGGGGTTGGTAGACGCGTCTCACCCCGACAGTGTTTGTTTCCTGGTCGCAAAGAACCCGTGTACGAAATTTGGTGAAATTTGCTCCAGCGGTGTAGATTTGTATTCTCCACCCCAAACGCTAGGGGTGCTCTTTCCCCAGGGTGTAGAGGTTGAAAACACTATATTCAGATATCATCAGTGGAAAGACTATAAATATCTTTGACCCCTAAAAATATTTATCCGACTGAAATATTGACTGTTTAACGAACATACAAACATACAAACAAACAAACAAACATACAAACATACAAACATACAAACATACAAACATACAAACAAACATACATACACTCTTTTTTATTTATAAGATTACCATGATGTGTGGGACCATATATGGAAGGGATCCTCAGGAGGGTAAATAATGCTTGTAATAGCCGCTCTGTGTGTAATACTCTGGTAGAAGCCACTGCAGCTGGACACTCACAATTATTTTCCACTAGCTGGGTGCCCGGCGTTGCCCGAGATGTCATTTATCTATAACCATCCATAAGACTCCAATTTTGGTTACTTTTGCGCTATTTTTATGTAAAGCTCCTCGAACCCTATCCCTAAATGTGCTCACCTCCCATGACGAAGGTGGATGAAGTCATTGACTAAATATATCGCCCGTTTTTACATGTTAGAAGATGACCACCCCCACAAATATGCGATAATGAAAAAGAATGTATTCCACGCAAAAATCGGCCGATTACATTGCCTGAAAATTTATTCCCCCGCCCAACACCTCCAAAACCCGTCGCGTTACCCAGGTTGTCACATTTAGATTCAGAGACATTCATAGTCTCGGAATTGATTCGAATCTCGGTTGTTTTTCTGGGATTTTATTTAACGTACCTCCACGCCACCCCTAAGCTTGCTCCCCTCACAGGGGTTAAATTATACACGAACAACATCGGTATAAATACCATCAAAGTAATTAACTCCAGGAAATAATAATCGCAAATATCGACCGTTAAACATGTTTGAAAATTTTCACCCCCGACCACTCCCGCTTCGGGAACTTAAACGGTCAAGTTTAATGTCATAATTAAACTCAGTGACAATCCCGATAGTTTCTGGTTTCTTTTTATGTAATGCTACATCCACACCAACCATTAAGGGTGCACCCTTTTGAGTCCGAAAGGGGATGAAATTATACACAGAGAACATTTAGGGATATTTTATTAATCTAATTCATCCCGAAATATATTTAATTGACAAAAAAACAGCCAGTCAACTCATCCCAACCCAGCCGATACCCGCGCGTTGTCCAGATTGTCATAAATAAATTCAGCAACATTCATTACCTTCGATTTGACTCGAATCTCGGTTGTTTTCCCGTTATTTTCAAGGAAATTAATTAAACTCAGTGACAATCCCGATAGTTTCTGGTTTCTTTTTATGTAATGCTACTTCACGCCCACACTTATGAGTCCGAAAGGGGTTGAAATTATACACAGAGAACATGTAGGGAAATTTTATTAATCTAATTCATCCCGAAATATATTTAATTGACGAAAAAACAGCCGGTCAACTCATCCCAACCCAGCCGATACCCGCGTGTTGTCCAGATTGTCATAAATAAATTCAGCAACATCCATTACCTTCGATTTGACTCGAATCTCGGTTGTTTTCCCGTTATTTTCAAGGAAATCCTCTCCAGCCCCACCCCTATCTTGCCTATTAACAACATCGGTAGAAATACTATCAACGTCAATGGTCCCGGCATTTATTTATTCCACGCTAATATCGATGATTTAACATGTTAGAAAATTTCCATCCCATTCACTACCGCCCCTTGGGGCTAAAAGGCCAATTTGATGCTATAATTGAACTGGGCGACATCCATAACCTCGGATTTGACTCCAATCTCGGTTGTATTCGCGTTATTTTTCTGTAAAGCATCTCCACCCCAAACCCTAACGGTGCCCTTTTTCCAGGGCGTAGGAGATGAATATTATATTCAGATAACATCGGTAGAAACACAATCAATATCTTTGACCCCGAAAATATTTATCCAAATCTAATACCTGCTGTTTTAGCATGTTTAAGTATTTCAACCCCCGTCCACCCCCGCTTCTGGGGTTGGTAGACGCGTCTCGCCCCGACAGTGTTGTTTTCCTAGTCGCAAAGAACCTGTGTACGAAATTTGGTGATATTTGCTCCAGCGGTGTAGATTTGTATTCTCTACCCCAAACGGTAGGGGTGCTCTTTCCCCAGGCTGTAGAGGTTGAAAATTATATTCAGATATCATCAGTGGAAAGACTATAAATATCTTTGACCCCTAAAAATATTTATCCGACTGAAATATCGACTGTTTTAGCATGTTCAAATATTTCCAACCACGTCCACCCCCGCTTCTGGGGGTGGTAGGTTCGTCTCACCCCGACAGTGTTGTTTTCGTTGGCCGCAAAGAACACGTGTACGAAATTTGGTGAAATTTGATCCACCGGTATAGATTTGTATTCTCCACCCCAAACCCTAAGGGTGCCCTTTTCCCAGGGTGTAGGGGATGAAAATTATATTCAGAAAACATCGGTAGAAACACCATAAATATCTTGGACCCCTAAAAATTATTATCCGACTAAAATATCGGCTGTTTTAGCATGTTTAAATATTTCAACCCCTGTGCACCCCCGCTTCTGGGGGTGGTAGACATGTCTCACCCCGACAGTGTTTGTTTCCTGGTCGTAAAGAAATCGTGTTCGAAATTTGGTGAAATTTGCTCTACCGGTGCAGATTTGTATAACGAACATACAAATATACAAACATACAAACATACATACACTCTTTTTTATTTATAAGATAGCTGGGTGCCCGGCGTTGCCCGAGATGTCATTTATCTATAACCATTTTTGGTTACTTTTGCGCTATTTTTATGTAAAGCTCCTCGAACCCTATGACTAAATGTGCCCCACCTTCCATGCCGAAGGGGGATGAACTCATTGACTAAATATATCGGCCGTTTTTACATGTTAGAAGATGACCACCCCCACAAATATGCGATAATGAAAAATAATGTATTCCACGCAAAAATCGGCCGATTACATTGTCTGAAAATTTATTCCCCCGACCAACACCTCCCATACCCGTCGCGTTACCCAGGTTGTCACAATTAGATTCAGCGACATTCATAGTCTCGGAATTGATTCGAATCTCGTTTGTTTTTGTTGGATTTTATTTAACGTACCTCCACCCCACCCCTAAGCTTGCTCCCCTCACAGGGGTTAAATTATACACAAACAACATCGGTATAAATACTATCAAAGTAATTAATCCCAGGAAATAATTATTGCAAATATCGACCGTTTTAACATGTCCCCGCTTCGAGGACTTAAACGGTCAAGTTTAATGTCATAATTAAACTCAGTGACAATCCTGATAGTTTCTGGTTTATTTTTATCTAATGCACCCTTAAGGGTGCACCCTTCCGAGTCCGAAAGGGGTTGAAATTATACACAGAGAACATGTAGGGAAATTTTATTAATCTAATTCATCCCGAAATATATTTAATCGACGCAAAAAACAGCCGGTCAACTCATCTCAACCCAGCCGATACCCGCGCGTTGTCCAGATTGTCATAAATAAATTCAGGGACATCCATTACCTTCGATTTGACTCTAATCTCGGTTGTTTTCCCGTTATTTTCAAGGAAATCCCCTCCAGCCCTACCCCTATCATGCCTACAAACAACATCGGTAGAAATACTATCAACGTCAATGGTCCCGGCATTTATTTATTCCAAGCTAATATCGATGATTTAACATGTTAGAAAAATTCCATCCCATCCACTCCCGGCGCTCGGGGATAAATGTCCAATTTGATGCTATAATTGAACTGGACGACATCCATAACTTTGGATTTGACTCCAATCTTGGTTGTATTCGCGTTATTTTGTTGCAGCGTTCCTCCACCCAACACCTAAAAGTGCTATACTGATAATCCCGACCCGCTTCTGGGGGTGGTAGACGCGTCTCACCCCAACAGTCGGTAGAAACACTATCAATATCTGTGACCCCTAAAAATATTTATCCGACTGAAATATCGACTGTTTTAGCATGTTTAAATATTTCCACCCCCGCTTCCGGGGAAGATTTGTATAACGAACATACAAATATACAAACTTACAACATACATACATACATACACTTATTTTTATTTATAAGACAATATAAAAACTTTTTAAAAGAGTATAAAAAGCAATGGTTCTGAAACACTTTTATTTTTGATTAAACGTCGTTATTAATGGAAACAACATCGGTTAAAATAGTATGAACAACACCACCCATAAATCTGCTACCTTCCCGTGGTGGAAAGGGTTGAATTTTTACTCATATCACATCGGTAGAAACACTATACCCATAAACACATAACATTTTGGCAGTTTTAGAATAATAGACAATTCTCACCCTCAGCCCTAAGCAAGCTCACCCCTAATGTCTAAAGGGATTTATATTTTCAACAACATCCGTTGAAATAGTATTCACGTAATTCTCCTCCAAGAACGCGCAAGAACTGACTATTTATCTCCCCTTCCAACCCCCACCCTTTCGGGTTAAATGGGCAATTAAAAATATTTATCCGAAGTATACTCACTGACATACATAACCTTCGATTTGACTCCAAACTCGGTTGTATTCGCGTTATTTTTCTGTAAAGCAACTCCACCCCAAACCCTAAGGGTGCCCTTTTCCCAGGGCGTAGGAGATGAATATTATATTCAGATAACATCGGTAGAAACACTATCAATATCTTTGACCCCAAAAATATTTATCCAAATCTAATACCTGCTGTTTCAGTATGTTTAAGTATTTCAACCCCCGTCCACCCCCGCTTCTGGGGTTGGTAGACGCGTCTCACCCCGACAGTGTTGTTTCCCTGGTCGCAAAGAACCTGTGTACGAAATTTCGTGAAATTTGCTCCAGCGGTGTAGATTTGTACTCTCCACCCCAAACGCTAGGGGTGCTCTTTCCCCAGGGTGTAGAGGTTGAAAATTATATTCAGATATCATCAGTGAAAAGACTATAAATATCTTTGACCCCTAAAAATATTTCTCCGACTGAAATATCGACTGTTTTAGCATGTTCAAATATTTCCACCCCCGTCCACCCCCGCTTCAGGGGGTGGTAGGCGCGTCTCACCCCGACAGTGTTTTTTTCTGGTCGCAAAAAACACGTGTACGAGATTAAACGTCGTTATTAATGGAAACAACATAGGATAAAATAGTATGAACAACACCACCCCTAAATATGCTACTTTCCCGTGGTGGAAAGGGTTGAATTTTTACTCATATCACATCGGTAGAAACACTATCAATCTAGTTTACCCATAAACACATAACATTTTGGCAGTTTTAAAATAATAGACAATTCTCACCCCCAGCCCTAAGCAAGGACACCACTAAAGTCTAAAGGGATTTATATTTTCAACAACATCCGTTGAAATAGTATTCACGTAATTCTCCTCCAAGAACGCGCAAGAACTGACTATTTATCTTCCCTCCCAACCCCCACCCTTTCGGGTTAAATGGGCAATTAAAAATATTTATCCGAAGTAAACTCACTGACATCCATAACCTTCGATTTGACTCCAAATTCGGTTGTATTCGCGTTATTTTTCTGTAAAGCAACTCCACCCCAAACCCTAAGGGTGCCCTTTTCCCAGGGCGTAGGAGATGAATATTATATTCAGATAACATCGGTAGAAACACAATCAATATCTTTGACCCCGAAAATATTTATCCAAATCGAATACCTGCTGTTTTAGCATGTTTAAGTATTTCAACCCCCGACCACCCCCGCTTCTGGGGTTGGTAGACGCGTCTCACCCCGACAGTGTTTGTTTCCTGGTCGCAAAGAACCCGTGTACGAAATTTGGTGAAATTTGCTCCAGCGGTGTAGATTTGTATTCTCCACCCCAAACGCTAGGGGTGCTCTTTCCCCAGGGTGTAGAGGTTGAAAACACTATATTCAGATATCATCAGTGGAAAGACTATAAATATCTTTGACCCCTAAAAATATTTATCCGACTGAAATATTGACTGTTTAACGAACATACAAACATACAAACAAACAAACAAACATACAAACATACAAACATACAAACATACAAACAAACATACATACACTCTTTTTTATTTATAAGATTACCATGATGTGTGGGACCATATATGGAAGGGATCCTCAGGAGGGTAAATAATGCTTGTAATAGCCGCTCTGTGTGTAATACTCTGGTAGAAGCCACTGCAGCTGGACACTCACAATTATTTTCCACTAGCTGGGTGCCCGGCGTTGCCCGAGATGTCATTTATCTATAACCATCCATAAGACTCCAATTTTGGTTACTTTTGCGCTATTTTTATGTAAAGCTCCTCGAACCCTATCCCTAAATGTGCTCACCTCCCATGACGAAGGTGGATGAAGTCATTGACTAAATATATCGCCCGTTTTTACATGTTAGAAGATGACCACCCCCACAAATATGCGATAATGAAAAAGAATGTATTCCACGCAAAAATCGGCCGATTACATTGCCTGAAAATTTATTCCCCCGCCCAACACCTCCAAAACCCGTCGCGTTACCCAGGTTGTCACATTTAGATTCAGAGACATTCATAGTCTCGGAATTGATTCGAATCTCGGTTGTTTTTCTGGGATTTTATTTAACGTACCTCCACGCCACCCCTAAGCTTGCTCCCCTCACAGGGGTTAAATTATACACAAACAACATCGGTATAAAAACTATCAAAGTAATTAACCCCAGGAAATAATTATCGCAAATATCGACCGTTTAACATGTTTGAAAATTTTCACCCCCGACCACTCCCGCTTCGGGGACTTAAACGGTCAGGTTTAATGTCATAATTAAACTCAGTGACAATCCTGATAGTTTCTGGCTTATTTTTATCTAATGCTACTTCTAAGCCAACCCTTAAGGGTGCACCCTTCCGAGTCCGAAAGGGGATGAAATTACACACAGAGAACATGTAGGGAAATTTTATTAATCTAATTTATCCCGAAATATATTTAATTGACGAAAAAAAGCCGGTCAACTCATCCCAACCTAGCCGATACCCGCGCGTTGTCCAGATTGTCATAAATAAAGTCAGCGACATCCATTACCTTCGATTTGACTCGAATCTCGGTTGTTTTCTCGTTATTTACAAGGAAATTAATTAAACACATTGACAATCCCGATAGTTTCTGGTTTATTTTTATGTAATGCTGCTTCACGCCCACCCTTATGAGTCCGAAAGGGGTTGAAATTATACATAGAGAACACGTAGGGAAATTTTATTAATCGAATTCATCCCGAAATATATTTAATTGACGCAAAAAACAGCCGGTCAACTCATCCCAACCCAGCCGATACCCGCGCGTTGTCCAGATTGTCATAAATAAAGTCAGCGACATCCATTACCTTCGATTTGACTCGAATCTCGGTTGTTTTCCCGTTATTTTTAAGGAAATCCCCTCCAGCCCCACCCCTATCATGCCTACAAACAACATCGGTAGAAATACTATCAACGTCAATGGTCCCGGCATTTATTTATTCCACGGTAATATCGATGATTTAACATGTTAGAAAATTTCCATCCCATCCACTCTCGCCCATTGGGGCTAAATGGCCATGTTGATGCTATAATTAAACTGGACGACATCCATAACCTTGGATTTGACTCCAATCTTGGTTGTATTCGCGTTATTTTATTGCAGCGTTCCTCCACCCAACACCTATAAGTGCTCTACTGATAATCCCGACCCGCTTCTGGGGGTGGTAGACGCGTCTCACCCCAACAGTCGGTAGAAACACTATCAATATCTGTGACCCCTAAAAATATTTGTCCGACTGAAATATCGACTCTTTAAGCATGTTTAAATATTTCCACCCCCGTCCACCCCCGCTTCTGGGGGTGGTAGACGCGTCTCACCCCGACAGTGTTTGTTTCCTGGTCGCAAAGATCACGTGTACGAAATATGGTGAGATTTTTTCCAGCGGTGTAGATTTGTATAACGAACATACAAATAAACAAATATACAAATATACAAACATACAAATATACAAACATACAAACAAACAAACATACATACATACATACACTGATTTTTATTTATAAAATTAAACGTCGTTATTAATGGAAACAACATCGGTTAAAATAGTATGAACAACACCACCCCTAAATTTGCTACTTTCCCGTGGTGGAAAGGGTTGAATTTTTACTCCTATCACATCGGTAGAAACACTATAAATCTAGTTTACCCATCAATACATAACATTTTGGAAGTTTTAGAATAATAGACAATTCTCACCCCCCAGCCCTAAGCAAGCTCACCACTAATGTCTTAAGGGATTTATATTTTCAACAACATCCGTTTAAATAGTATTTTACGTAATTCTCCTCCAAGAACGCGCAAGAACTGACTATTTATCTCCCCTTCCAACCCCCACCCTTTCGGGTTAAATGGGCAATTAAAAATATTTATCCGAAGTAAACTCACTGACATCCATAACCTTCGATTTGACTCCAAACTCGGTTGTATTCGCGTTATTTTTCTGTATAGCAACTCCACCCCAAACTCTAAGGGTGCCCTTTTCCCAGGGCGTAAGAGATGAATATTATATTCAGATAACATCGGTAGAAACACAATCAATATCTTTGACCCCGAAAATATTTATCCAAATCGAATACCTGCAGTTTCAGCATGTTTAAGTATTTCAACTCTCGTCCACCCCCGCTTCTGGGGTTGGTAGACGCGTCTCACCCCGACAGTGTTGTTTTCCTGGTCGCAAAGAACCCGTGTACGAAATTTGGTGATATTTGCTCCAGCGGTAAAGATTTGTATTCTCCACCCCAAACGCTAGGGGTGCTCTTTCCCCAGGCTGTAGAGGTTGAAAATTATATTCAGATATCATCAGCGGAAAGACTGTAAATATCTTTGACCCCTAAAAATATTTATCCGACTGAAATATCGACTGTTTTAGCATGTTCAAATATTTCCACCCCCGCTTCAGGGGGTGGTAGGTGCGTCTCACCCCAACAGTGTTGTTTTCCTGGTCGCAAAGAACACGTGTACGAAATTTGGTGAAATTTGATCCAGCGGTATAGATTTGTATTCTCCACCCCAAACCCTAAGGGTGCCCTTTTCCCAGGGTGTAGGGGATGAAAATTATATTCAGAAAACATCGGTAGAAACACCATAAATATCTTGGACCCCTAAAAATTATTATCCGACTAAAATATCGGCTGTTTTAGCATGTTTAAATATTTCAACCCCCGTGCATATCCGCTTCTGGGGGTGGTAGACATGTCTCACCCCGACAGTGTTTGTTTCCTGGTCGTAAAGAACACGTGTACGAAATTTGGTGAAATTTGCTCTACCGGTGTAGATTTGTATAACGAACATACAAATATACAAACAAACATACAAACAAACATACAAACAAACATACAAACATACATACACTCTTTTTTATTTATAAGATAGATACAATGAAATTAACTCTTGCCTACTTTGGACATAACTTGATGATAAAGAATCAACATACAAAGACGACAATATAAATAATTGGTGAATAGTTAATGGGGGAAAAATGTCAGAGGAGAACTTATTGAGTTTAATAGTATGAATAATCTTACGGGAACCTAAATGGAAAATAACCATACGCTTCCACAGATCCCGCGACGAGGACTACGGTTGTAGTAGTTCGACTCTACATACATATTTGCTTCGTGTGATAAATTAAAAACATGTTTTCTTTTTTGTTGATTCTAGAGTAACAGGTAAAATGAGGGCAATCTACATGGTGGAAACTCCTATTTAGTACCATAGGAAAAGATTTGAAAGGGGGGATGTGGAAGGGCGGAGGAAGATAGCCCTCGGTCTGTAGTTTAATAATCCTACCCGGCATTCGCCTAAAAGTGATGCAGGACAAACCCTAAAAAATATGAGTCAGGTACGTCGGGAATTGGGTACTTGTCCAACGCCCTTCTGATGGCGGGAGAGGGAATTTATGTGGGGACAAAGCATTCCATTATCTGTGTCTCGACCAGTTTAGGAATCAGCTGGCCGACTGTTCCAATGGGAACAGCATACACCTCCTACCGTATGCCCAAGGTCTGTGACCCCGGAACATACACCTCTCAAAACAGGCCGAGGTGCCTCGATTTGTGGGAACCTTAATTCAATCACGGAGAGAGGAAAAGGCATCCCCAAAAGTAGCTCTCTCCGTCTCTCCTAAAAGGTTCTGCCTGAGAGAGAACATCCATCGCAGGTTCTGCCTGCGGGAAGGAGAAATTGTTGGAAGTTACATAAATGTGGTAGCGTTCGAAGTCGAGAATTAACAAACTGAATTGTACAAATGAAATTATTTCTATCAGCAACTTTTATCAGTTTATCAAACTAACCATGAATTTTCTTCGAAAAATCTTAAACCATATACTTAACGATTAGAGTTTTTCCAATGTTGTCTGATAGGGTTTTATGGTCTGAATGCAATGAAATGACGTTTTAAATATGTCGGTTTGCAACGTATAAAGTTGAACTGTTGAGAACAGAATGCAAAGTTCTGAAATGAAATGTAGCGTAATACTACGAGAGCGTTTGCGAGTCGGTATTGTAGAACTGATTTACTGTTCACGAAAGTTTGTCCCAGACTGAATAACATAAAACAAACGTAAAACAAAATATGAAAACGTCATAAGAGTTTCAGCACTGCGAAATGAAGCTTTATATTCCTTGAACGCAGTGAGTTGATCTCTTATTCCTCGTCTTCTCTACAGCTGAGATGAAAAACCAGAGATACTACTAGTAGTATAACTTCCCTCTCGTACCACACACTGTCGGTTCATCATTGAAGCATTTGTCATACGGAAAGCTGCTCCTCGTGGTTTCGTGTGGCATGACGGTTTTTCGTATTGAAGGGAGCCCAAAAATATAATTATGTTAATAAAAATCTTAGGACTTAAAACTGACTAACTTCGTGATCCACGCCGTTAGCATAATTGTGAGGAGCATCTCCAGCATCCTAGCACACATGCTCATTGTAATACTCAATTTTTTGCTGTTAGATGAATTTGTAGATCCGTTAATTTGTTTTTTGTATTTGCTTAAACATACCTTATAATATGATTTTATTGTACCGGAAATTGAATGAATCCCTGTAAACCTTATAATTTATTCGACGTTAAAAATAGATCACATTGAAATTGTTTTGTGTGATGCAATATTCTTCTCTCGGAGAACTGATCAATTTTCTGATCCCGGAAAACTCTTCGCGTAGTCTCTGTTCCATTCCTTAGCACCGCTCCCCGTCATCGAAGCTCTATTTCCGAGCTCGGCAAACAGTTTCCATTGCAGATGCATTTTGGAGATAAAATACAAACCGACAGAAAGAATATCTCTTTGTACTGCCATTCAATTCGAAGCAGCAGGGAGACAGAAATATCAGAATGATGTGGTTTCCCGCGCTATAGCTGAGAAAATATTTTTCAACACATCAGAGTTTTAAAAGAGATTTTTAATTTTCAGAGAAGTCGGTTAGTGGATAAATAAAAATTATGATTCAAGAATTTAATAAATTTAATTTTTAAAAATTATAACGCGCATATTTGCGGAGAATATTAAAATCAGATAATTATACGTAATTGAAATAAATAGAATTTTTGACTCACAATATATTTGTTATATAAACACATGCTACTGGGCGATGACGGTTTTTTGTAAAGGCTAATAGACTGGCAACAAACTAGAGAAATTCAGTACAATAAGAAACGAACTGATAGTTCCATCCATAGAATCTTCAAAATAATATTATCAACTTTTAATATAAAAATAGTTTGTACCATCTTCAAAGCTCACGCGAGAGCATTAGTTTTCGCCCAAGGGAATACTTTGAATGTAACAGATTTACCCGGTGTGTTATTTTCATCTGAACTGTCATCGAGTGTGTGCTCTCAACGTCAGAAATTGTGTAATAATGTTCGGTGGAGGTCGACGTATATTCGACAGAGTTCTCTAATGTTCATTGAACGTGGGCGGTGAAATTCATGTTCTGCATAATCCGTATTTACCTACCAAACAGGGCATGAGGTATTGATTACCAGCTTAATCTATGTTGGTAGTCCATAAAACAATTTCGATTGATTGAAGGTTCCTGTATGATGTGTATTAGGTATCAGCATGTCCATACTTTAGGATAATTTAAGTATTTTTCTGAACGTTGAATCTTTCGGTCAGTCAGATTAAAATTTTTCCTTCCAGTAGTATTCATACTCAGTCAGATGTTGACCAGCGAAGTACAATCATTATCGTTGAAGTTCATTTATGGAGCATAATTGTTTCTAATTCCTTTAAACAGACACAATTTAACACATTCTACGATTGACTACCAAAAGAACCTGCACGGCCGTATTTTAAATTCTACACCTTTTTTTTCTACGATTATATTTTCACAGTTTCTTCCAACGCCGAAATTACTATTTTCGTGGAAATGTACTCTGAAGTCTTCCTCTGAGGGTGCAGCTTGATCTCGCTAAATTGAAAGCAACTTTGTCCTTGCATTCCGCCTTTCACCTTTTTTTTTGTGGCGGCAGATGTGGCTAACGAGTCGACTTCGTCGACGACATCGAGCTCCAATTTCCCCTTCCTGAAGCCATACTTGGTCTCCAAGAAAGACTCGGTTTCCTTCCAGAAAGTATTCTGGTCCTTTTCTGAAATAAACCCACAACGTCTCGACGAAAAAATTGGCTGACACAATGAGGAGACTTTTCTGATTTGCAGAAGATCCGTTTTCCTCGTTCAGTAAATGCCCCCTCAAGATTTCGCAGAATTTGGTGGTAAACATATGAGGGAGTAGTTTGATCTCTAATTTAAGTCGTATCGTAGAACGCTTTTTTTAGGGCAACAGGCTACTTGAGGGTGATCCACATTGGGCAACTCCCCTTTAATAGCATATGAAGGGATTAGAAAGGGGGGATGCGGTAGAGTAGAGGAAGGTAGCCAAGGGTTACTAGGGCCCCCGGGCTATGGTTTAAGGATCCTACCCGGCATTCGCCTAAAGAAATGCAGGGAAAACCCTAGAAAAACCTGCATCAGGTAGGTCGGGCATTGGGTACTTGTCCCACGCCCTTCCGATAGCGGGAGAGGAGTTTGCTGTGGGGACGCAGCATTCTCTTCTCCGTGCCTCGACCAGTTTAGGAGGCAGCTGGCCGACTATTCCAATGGGAATAGCGAACAACTCTTACCGTATGCCCAAGGTCTGCGACCCCGGAACATACATCTCTCAAAACAGGCCGAAGTGCCTCGGCTTGTGGGAACCTTAGTTCAAAAACGGATAGGAAAAGGCATACCCAAAGGTAGCCCCTTCGTATCTCTCCTAAAAGGTTCTGCCTGCGAGACAAAATCCCTGCGAGAGAATCCTCTCGCATGCTTTTTTCCTCATCGTAGAACGCTTTTTTTTTTTTTTTTTTTGGTGTAGATAGGCTATGTATAGGGTAATCCACATAGTGGCAACTCCCCTCTTATAGCATAGGAAAGGGATTTGAAAGGGGGGATGCGGTAGGGTGTAGGAAGGTAGCCAAGGGTTACTAGGGTTACCCGGGCTATATTTTAAGGATCCTACCCGGCATTCGCCTAAAAGTAATGCAGGACAAACCCTATAAAAAACCTGCATCGGGTAGGTCGGGCATTTGGTACTTGTCCCACGCCCTTCCGATGACGGGAGAGGAGATTGCTGTGGGGACGCAGCTTACCCCTCGCAATGTAAGATCATAAAAATTTCGCTATCGAGAGAGCTGGAACAACTGATTCATTTCATTTTCAGTAATCCTTAGTAATAATACCTACTTCTTATGGTATAGCAAAGAATATCGTCAGAACTAGAACATAGACACAAAGTACTTACAAATAACGAAAAAACATTTGCATTAATTAATTCGTATTTCTCAACAAAATCTCCTTCCAGCTTGCCTTTGTCCAAAACGCCAAACAATTGCGGAAGATACTCAAAATAGGCATTGATTTCAACAGTTATCACCTAGTTAAATGTAAAAAACATTCCGGCGACTCATTTTTTCAATTTTATAAAAATAAAAAAATAAAGGAGGTGACACAAATGAATTTTGCAACGGATCGCACTTGAATTAGGCAATTTTCAATATCGAACTGCAACCGTGAATTATCTCGATGGAAAAGCACTTTCTCATTGATCAAATGAGTATAATTTTTTATTAACTTTTGTCGCAGGAGACGTATGTTAGTCACCACTAAACGTTCGTTGTCTTTATAAATAGTTAATGGAGTCACAAAAATCCATGACAATTCACTTCTGACGGATTTCACGTCCTTCGTCTTCTCCGTAGTCTTTGGAGACCTTGGTGGTTCCATGTCTCATAAAAAATTGTCGGTATTGAGACGAGAACTAGCCTAAACTTCCACTGTTTCCATTGTGACCAAACGTGACATACATCTTTTGCATAATTTATTAAGGAAAAATTTTTTAATTCTAAATTGAAAGCACTGCTGTACAGAATATGCGTGTGGTGTCAATAATTTACCTCAATTCGATTAAACGTCAGAAAATTCTCGGTGTACGATTTTGTTTGTCTCATTTTCCCAATTATAAACGGATTTACGGGCTGTTTAACCACTGGTCTGAAAGTATATTTTTCCTTATTTGAAAATCAGGCAAATTATTTGTTTACTGATAATAAAATGAAATCACACAAATTACTTTGGCTGAAAAATTGACAGAATATTTTTTCTGCGAAAAAAAAGCACCTGTTTTGATATTTCGAGCTTCGTTTCTTATATTTTGTAAGTACTGTGAATGGATTCCATAGTATTATTTTACATTATGTTTTAATACATTGTAATACTATAGCAGGTTACATACAACTAATATTCGGACATATATTTAAAACTTAATCCTTTAATCAAATAAGAATTGTGTTACTTCTTATTTGTATTTAAATTATATATATATATATATATATATAAATATATTATAATACCAATTAAACAGGCCATTAATTGTTTTAATATAATTAAATTGTTAGCGGTACTAATGCGTAAAGGCGACTATCAAGGCGGATTTTTCCTTTGTTTAATAATGGAAACTGAAAAACCGCGCGCTTGGAGAACGGCAATCTGGAATCGGCGATGAAAGGTGAAAGAGTCTAAAATCTGCGTACCAGAGATGAAACAGTTAAAAGTCGACGGGGAGATATAATACAGTTCAGTTCACCTAGAGCAAAAAAACAGTTAAGTCTGCAGATATAAAGTACGAATAGTGAGAGACTGTATTTTTAAATGAAAGCAAGAAAATATTTTTACGGAGAGATTTACATAATAATTTGCTTCACGCTGATTGAACAATTTTCGCATAGAGGAGACCGGCATCCACTAGCTGACCGAAGGGGGCGGCTCATCCGAGGTTACAGATAGTAGAGGACGAGTATTTCAATCGTGGGTATTAAAAAATTTCAATAAAGTGTAGAGTCTGTGTAAAAATGGCTTTTTAGTGTGGTAGTTTACAAGTTTCAAGAGAGATCTGGTACCAGACAGACATTTCGTGAGTAACAATACTTTTATTCAAATTGGTAATTAATAATTAAAAAGGTATAATCAGATTTCGTTCAGTTTTCGTTTCATTTAGTTTTCTTCTGTTTCACTTATCTTCATATTGTTTTAGGTTAACTTTTTATATTTCAATTGTTAATTGTCAGTTTATACATTGCTTTTGTTCTTATTGTCAAACCAAGTAGAGACCCTGGGATATAGAGATCCGACGTATTTGATTGTAATGAAAAAAATTATATTTTCATAAATGCCACGAATTAATAAATAAAAAACTAAAGTATTTATTGTTAACTGGATGAAATTTGGCTTGCAAATAGATCTTATTCAATGTAAATTTATCAAAAATAAATTTTTAAATATAAATAAATTTTCGTTAATTGAATCATTAATTAATCATATCAAGGTATTTATTACAGTTATGGATTCACCAACGTGGGGTAAATTAATCTTTAACCTGTGTTTATTACCATTTATTATAAGATGTCAACGTTTCTGGGTGGAGATAGGTGCTGTGCATAGTTCTGTCTCTCACTCAATTAATTCGTCTTCAAAAGTGTGTCCGCTAGCGTTAGTAAAGGTCGTGAGGTATAGTAAGTCGTAAAAAATGCGCAGTAGAAGGGATACGATGGATGGGATTAATGTCATAGAGGTGGAACTTCCCTTGGAGACAAACTGGCGTACCGCTACTATCATTCTTAAAAACATTCATTATATTCTTACGAACGGAATATACAAAGACAGCCGCAAGGTATTTTTACCACAACCTGATATATCTTAAAATTTACTGATATTTTGACTATTAAACTGTCTTGAACTAACTCAACATATTTCCTTGCGTTAATTGTTTCAGAATACATTGTACACCACTAAGTTGTCGTAACAAATGTTCGTGTTTAAGAGAGTTGTAGCTAATTCACACTACAACCCCAGGCCTGTGGACTAATAGCTACTTATCTCCATTTATACGTACACTGTCTATGTATTTACATATACATATACTCATGTTCATATATAGCAAGTTTAGCTGCGTCCACTGTCCAAATGATCAAGGAATGAATGAAGTCAATAGAACGAATAACGAACTGTGTATATATCGTCTGCGGACGAACCGTGCAGCATTTCCATGCGACGTCTCTGTAACGCTGTGGTATTGAAGTCACGACTGCCCTTTATTGCATGGGATTTTGCAGCATAAGAGCCCTCCAGCTTCGTGCGGCCAGTGCTTACAGCTCTGCCTCAAAGTTACTTGCTACATTCTCCTGTTTATTTTGAAACTGAAATGTTACCACATCAAAAAACCTTATCAGATGTCATTGAAGTTTTATTTTATCCAATATTTTACAAACACTTTACAGATTTATCATATACACATTAAAGCCATTTTATACTTGTTTTGTACTTGTCCAGTTTCCTTTGTCCCGACCAACAGCTTTCCTTCTTCGTCTATATCTATCTCATACTGAATCTCACATATTTTATTCAGAAAATCCAGAAAAAAGCCATTTCCGCTAATTTGAGACTCATTCTACTTTTCTCCGGTAAATATTTTATCTTACATGATTTTCAGTTTCAGTCCGTATTCAATTAATTGTGGCCAGAGTGATATCTGCACACTTAACTAATTCTAAATTTGATTTGGTCTTTACATTTTCATATCTGACTCAAAATCATTATACGACACAGGTGAAAGTTATTCAATTTCTTAAATAACTCAAAATATTCTCTTTTTAGGAGAAAATATTTCGTCGGGGTCATTAATAGTTTCATTACCAATTGATCACACCAAATTTAAAACTCTCTCAAAGTCATAGATGGTATTGATAACAAAGTTGTGGTATATGATATTGGATCCAAGACCAATAAAGCGAACGGCTTACGCATACTGTAGGCATGCTTTGATTATTAGGCAGTGTTATTGTTCTTATATATATATTAATTAACTTATCCATAATCATGTTAAATTAGATTTATTTAATACGTAAATGTATAAGAGTGATATGAATTACGTAACCGTGAAAATATGCCACATTCTTCTATGTGCCAACCTATATATGCATATATATATTAAAATTTAAAAATGAACGAATCAGACAAAATTAAAAACACGTTTCATGTAATTTTCCGTAGAGCTCGTCAATTGCAACACTTCCATGAAAATAAACATACAGACCATTAAGATACCTTTTTTATTTTCACTTAAGATGTTAAAAGATAATATAGACTCACAAATTGTAATTACAGCGTTCCTATTTATTCATATATTAATTGTATTATTTAATTTGTTGTATGTCATTTAGGAAAGTCAACCTTTTATTATACTTATACGCCCAAAATTTTTGTACACGTCCTATCAAAATAATGGTCATTACGTGTACTGTATCTAGATAGTATCGAATGTTTATGAACCGAAATTTTTAAATTATAATGGTACTTAGGGTCCTTTTTGTTCGTCCAATAGAAACTGCATCACAATTAGAGAAAGAAATCTTATAAACAACAAAATAAAGATCCAAGGGATGTTTAGGGTATTTTGATGTCGAATAAGTCGTTACGCAATTGTATATATTACTTATTTTAAAATTTTTGAACGAAAGTAAAAATAAAAGAAACACACATAAAAATGGTATGGAAAAGGATAGTGACAAAATTACCTGTGTGGTAGAAAGAAACAAATTTGTGTATTCTCTTTCTGTTATGTGTATGTTCCAACATAACTCTTAAACTTATGCAGAAAATAAGCCGACTAAATGCCCGACCTACCTGATGCAGGTTTTTCTAGGGATTCCCTGCATTACTTTTAGGCGAATTGTTTGGTAGGATCCTTAAACCATAGCCCGAGGGCCCTAGTTAACCCTTGGCTACTTCCTCTACCCTTCCGCATCCCCCCTTTCAAATCCATTCCTATGCTATTAAAGGGGAGTTGCCACCATGTAGCCTGTTACCCTAAACAAGTTGATGATTGTTCAAATATGACTTACAATTTTGGGGAAAATGTGGGAGTAAGAAATCACTAGCATTCGCACGGGTTGGTGTAAAGTGGGGATGCCAATTAAAGCAAAACCGACTGATATCATTCCGGAATCAATAGCTTTTGGAACTGTAGAATTAAATGTGACTATACTGATGCAGTTGTTTTGGTGTTATAAAGGTATGAGAGAGGGTTATTAATAAAATATCTCAAATGACCGAGATTCGGGATTGTATACATTCTTTTTAATAATGTAATTGATTATTGTTCCGACGTCAAGTAAGTCTAATATTAATAAATTTATAAAATTCCTTAAATTAGTTTTGGGTGCCACTATTGATAATATATAACCTCACGCTTTGGCAAATTAAATTAAATTGTAACATATTTTCGAAGCCTGTGCACAAATACAATAAAGGGGATTGAAGCGTCTACCTTAACATGAAAGGGAGCGAGTGAATCTTATCGCTCTGATATAAAGTATTTTCGGCATTATAATGGGTAATCCACGCAGTGGAAACTCCCCGTTTAATAGCATAAGAAGGGATTTTGAAAGGTTTTGAGACCTATTGTATTGTCTATAATCAAGCATAGAGCGGTTATCCAGAATAAATAGAATTAATTTGTTTTATTGTCTTATATGATATATGTAAACAAATAAATACCCGGACAACGCCAGAAATTAGTTGATAAAATTTTGAAATTTGTACCAGTATAATTGGAATTCTATAAATATTTAATGGGGTATTTTAGTCTTACAAGTATTCATTCTATTTCAAAAAATCAAATTTAAACTCAAAAGTAAATCAGAATTTATGGACAAACCGTCAGAAAAAAGCTTCCTACAAGAACTTAAAGAATAATAAAAATTACTTTTCTGGAAACAAATAACTTGAAGAGTTTTATTTGATACGAAAGAAACGCATATAAGCATTTAATCGGAGCGTAATAAAATTTTGATAAATATATATGTATACGTAGAAGTAATTAACTAGAAAACAAATAATCGGCACATGAACTACACAACATTCATAAAAATATCTTGGAGAATTATATCCAAAATAATATACGGAGACAAGAAACATTATGTGTTAAGGAAACAACCCGTTAGATGTCAATTGTTAAATATATTTATTTTATTAAAATACTCATTCTATACACAAGAATGTTATTATCCACACATGACATAACCGAATGAATAATTCACATATAATATAAAAATCTGTATACGGTATATATAATTTATTAATGTATTTTACTTAAAAGACTTCCAAAACTTATATATAAATAATTTTTCCAGCTCAAAGTTATGCTTTCAATTGTTTACTTTGCATTGTAGCTTAGAATTGTAAAAAATTACATATGTTAATTTCAAAGGCTCTTCCCAAATTTGGAATCTAAATTAATGTTTGATTTAGGTTAAATCACTTCTGACTTAAGACTAATATAGAATTAAATACTTTTTCGGTTTTATATAAATAAGTACACGGGCAACCCCGGGCACCCAGATAGTGTTAAATAAAGAAATATGCATATAATTAATAGGTTCAGAGCGTTCTATACATTAAGAGAAATTTATTTTAAATTTAAAAACATTTATTTCAGTCGCACGAGAGCGTCATATTCAAACTTTTTCCAGTTATTTATTTACAGAACACACAGAATCCACACTTTCCGGGCATATTCTGCTAAGTGGACTTTTTTTTAGCTGAGCTTGCAAAAATTAGAGGGGCATTGTAGGGGATTGGCAATACACCTACTACTTTTGCCCTTTCATTTTTCACGTATCTAATTTGAAATTCAGTTTCAACTCGTAGACGCTTTTAGTCCCGTAAGCTACGCAGCAGAAGCTGTAGCTCTACTGAAAATATTATTTGCAGATAATAAAGAGATTTGCTTCGCACCTGCAATCAAAACGAAAGTAACGAATATTTACTCTTCATATAAACACAAAGAATAGCGAAATTAGTTTCCACGTGTAGTTATAAGCTTTCGATCATTAATGTTGCGTAACAAATCTTCATAGGATAATTTATTATAATTTTCCATGGCCATAACGATAAATATATGCGACTATTTTTTAATTGGTATTATAAAAATTTGTTAGGCAGATTATGATTATTTGAACTTGAGTTCGATTTTCATATAATATTGTTCCGTTATTAGTATAGAACTTCAAACTCTTATGTTATCAAATTCACGGCTTTAAGGCCCATGAATATAAATGCCGTGTATTTTCGGTTGGATCGGTTCCGTAATCCGCCAATAATTGGATGCACCTTTACTGTTACACATTAGACTTGGCTCCTACTCATTCTTCTCGTCTTATAAGTTTGTTAATAATCGATTTCATTTTTGGATAACAGTGACACGTTTCATTACGCTTATGGACAAGTAATAAAAAACATTTTAGAATAATATCCATGGCACATATATTCCTTTGTACATAAAATATCCTTTAGGTGTTAATTATTTTGTCATACTTATGATAGACCTTTACAGAACATAAAATAAAATATATTTATGGTCATTTTATTTATTTATATGTATAAAAACATTGCATGGAATTGATCCCTTAATTATTATTTTTTTATGGCAACAGGCTACTTGAGGGTAATCCACGTTGGGCAACTCCCCTTTAATTGCATAGGAAGCTATTTGAAAGGGGGGATGCGGAAGGGTAGAAGAAGGTAGCCAAGGGTTAACTAGGGCCCTCGGGCTATATTTTAAAGATCCTACCCGGCATTCGCCTAAAGAGATGCAGGGAATCCCTAGAAAAACCTGCATCAGGTAGGTCGGGCATTGGGTACTTGTCCCACGTCCTACCGATAGCGGGAGACGAGTTTTCTGTGGGAACGCAGCATTCCCTTCTTCGTGCCTCGACTAGTTTAGGAAGCAGCTGGCCGACTGTTCCAATGGTAACAGCGAACAACTCTTTCCGTATGCCCAAGGTCTGTGACCCCGGAACATACACCTCTCAGAACAGGCCGAGGTGCCTCGGCTCGTGGGAACCCTAGTTCAAAAACGGAGAGGAAAAGGCATCCCCAAAGGTAGCCCCTTCGTATCTCTCCTACAAGTTTCTGCCTGCGAGAGAACATCCCTCGCAGGTTACCTGCGAGAGAATCCTCTCGCAGGCTTGTCGGGAGTCTGGGGATCCCTTAATGCTTTTAACATTATTTTATTAGGTTGTAGTCGGCCAGCTGCCTCCTGAACTGGTGGAGGCACGGAAAATGAAATGATGCGTCCCCAAATCAAACTCCTCTCCCGCTATAGGAAGGGCGTGGGACAATTACCCAATGCCCTATCTGCCTGCTGCAGGTTTTTCTAGGGTTTTCCCTACATTTCTTTAGGCGAATGCCGGGTAGGATCCTTAAAATACAGCTCGGTTAACCCTTGGCTACCTTAATCTTCCCTTCCGCCTCCCCCCTTTCAAATCCCTTCCTATGCAATTAAAGGGAAGTTGCCCAACGTGGATTACCCTCATGTAGCTGTTGGTCTAAAAAATAAAAAAATAAAAAATAAATTGATTATGTTTCAATTTCAGGGAATGAATCGTCAAACATTTAGCCTTTTAATTATCAATTCAATCCTGCGCACGTTTTCCGATTAATATCGATGTCGTCCTTAGAATTTTAAGTTGTATGTTTGGGAAAGAATACAATTGTGGGTATGAGTGTGTGAAATAATTTTACACGTCTGAGCATTTTATTCTAAGTGAGAGTTACTCTTATAATTGGAAAACTCAATTTCAGCTAATGAAAGCGGCTATTCTTCAAAACATTGTTATAATAGAAAAATGCTTTATCGGTTTATTAAACTGAATGCAGATACTCTTTTTTTTAATGTCGCCTACATGTGTCTACAGAAAGACCCGCAGCAAATTAATTGTTGAGCCATGCGGTCTAATACCATTCAATTACACGATTCCCCTGGTTTATGCTTTAAATGCTAATGTGTGGTGGACACAATTGTTTCGGCATACAAAATCAGGACTAATTGCTTTCATTACCTTTAAATGGATTTAGTACGTCTGCAGGAAACCTTTTTGACAATTTAAAGCGGAGGTAGGTTTGGAAACGACATGTATTTCCCTAAAGAAAAATTTACTCTATTTTATATTTGGAACTATATAGAAAGGTGTGAACTAAAAATAGTTAACGTTTAATTTACAATTTTAAACATTGCACATTAAAAGCGTTTAAATATCAGTTTTTGTATTTAAATCAGGGATTCCCAACGGAGTTCAGCTGGATGAAAGTTTAAATAGGGCTGTAGTATTCCAGGGGACTATTAAGAGTCGATCATAAATTATTTTTTATACATAATGTGGATTTCTAGCCTCGTACTTTTTGGTACTAAATAATTACAGAAACAAATACTGAAGTCACAATAAAATCGTTTATTAAATGTGGTATCTTTCGACCCTATGAGCTATAATCACCAAACATATATTTCTGAAGCATAACCATAAACATATAAGATACAATTATGATTTTTTAAAATTATAGAAACAATGCATAATAAGTTAAAAACTCATTACTTTCCTAGAAATGTATAAGAAATTTTAAACAAATTGACAAATATTTTGACTATTAGCACAGTGAATGCTTCTAACACTTACTTCATTTATAATTTTGGCTCTACTGATATTTATAAATATAGCCTAGCTATTGTTACTTTTAATGTATTGTTGTCTTTGAATAAAATATATATGTTTTAAAATAAAAAATAATGATTTTGCAATTGTTAGACAATCGGATAACTTCAGATTCAGGTTTCTAACTAAATTTTAAATTATACATTTTAAAAAAATAGTGTAAGTCAATCCGTTATTAGAATTTTAGAAAGATATTATTATTTATTTGTGTTTTTAAGCTGTATCTTTTTTACTTGCATCTTATACATCATCTATGAAAAAGTATAAGTTTCTAACTAATTACGCATTATTTCTCTAAATTTTACTAATCACGTTTGTGTCTAAATGTTTATTATATGCTTCAGAATAATATATTAGATTCTTATACCTCAACGGGTCGAAAGCTACCACATACAATAAACGATTTTATTGAGACTACAGTATTGGGTTTTGGAATTACTTTTTTTAAAAGATATTAAAAATTTTTTAAATAATGTAAACATTAACAGTTTTAATATGCATGGATATAATATAAATTACTATTGGGTGATGCGATCCATGCATCTACAGCGGAATGTCACGTTGATTGTGTATAGTCTCAGAATGTAGGGAGAATTAGGAAGATAAAATAAATTTTAGAACAAGTGGTTACGAAAAATTTTGGAATTGTAAAGGTATTACGAAAATATACCTCAAATCAATGAATGATTAAATATTATAAAACACCGTGATTTAAGATAACTGTTAACTAATTTTATCCCTAAAATTGTTATGGAAAAGTAGCAACCACAACCATACAAAAATAAAAGAAATATTATGGTGGATACCGAAGTAGAAGAATTGTTTAAACGACTATTAGGATTGTTGCGGCAAACAAATTAAAAAATATATGAGTTTAGAAGTTAGAGAATCAGATTTCGTTAATGCGTACAATAATTTGTAACGTATTTTTCTTTCTAGTATGTAACATATTTCGATTTGAAGATGAGAATACCTGACAAGTGCGCATTCACACCGCCTACGAATTTTCGGCGATCCCGTGTACAGAGGAGAAGTAAACTGTTTAAGCGTTATGAACAGCGGAATGTGATACTGTAGGCGTCGCATCCAAAACTGTAGCAATTAACAGAGGCAACTGTTTGCAGTGTTCGTTAATGCGGGCTGCATCCCAATCAGCGCCAATGTCTGAGCTCCGACACGGTTTCCAGTTTGCTTTGATTCATCCCAGAGCTGCACGAACTCTCGTCCATTTACAAACAGACTGAATATGTTCGTATTCGAGCCACAATGTTTGATCAGTTATGAAAAACAATTCCGTACAATTTTTACTCACAAGTTGTATTTGTTTAATTGTGAACATTTCTCAGCGGTACACATTCACAGTTAATTATAATTCGAGGTAAATAATAATCCGAATCTCGGATAAGTGGTTGGAATTGTCTAAATTTAACAATGCTCTACGTTTCAATTTTTATAAACAAATAAGTATAAAAGTAATGTTGGAATTATACTGAAAAATACTACTAATTCAAATATATTTCCTGAGAAGTGAATTGGATTTATTATTCTAGTAGTTAAGTTAGCAATACAATTTGTAAGACGATTATGATTTTAAATTACATCTTTTAATCATTTCGGTGCTCGAGGCAGCGCCGACTATACGCTTCTCTTTCCTGGAAAAGTAGAGATGAAATAATATCAGACGAGAATCAGGTTTCATCTGCCAATTTGAATTATATCATTACACTTTTATCATATACTACTAGAGGTTTATTTTATAATTTATAATCGAACTTCTTTTTATTTGTCCATAACTTCAATCAAATACAGGCTTTGGAATAAAACGAGAGTTGAATTTTAATTATTAACAAAGGACATATACATTTATATAAATACAGATTTCACGTGCCTTTTTTAATTTTTTGGTTTGTTGAATTCCTTTTACTTCAAATGTATTTTGTGTAACATGTATCACTTTTCAAATGAGATCTCAGGGAAATGATCTACTGAACGCATTATTTGTATTTCTGTTATCCCAATTCTAGCTTTACTTGAATATCCTGCCAAGATGTAGAAAGTATATTTTCGCGTTTTCTCACAGCTATAATGCAATACGCGGTTTGCGTGAATTCGAGTTAGAGGTCGGGTAAGCTCGAGTTAGTCCGGAAGTCTTGAATGTTTTTTTATTACAAATAGCTGTTTTGTACACTTCAAATCAGGTCGTTGCATTTTAATACTTTAGGCGTTAAGAAACTACCTGGCAGGCTCAAGCAGTTATTTGATCTCCGAACGTTTGTGTGGTATTAAATCCCAAAAAATACATACTGAACTAAGAGTCTTAATTAGCGTTCGTTTTACGGCGTAGGCATAATAAAAAATATATTAAGTATATAAAAAATAGAAAATAAATAAATTACAAAAAAATTCATAGATAAGCACGGCATTTTAGACTTTCCTTGGGACTTCTTCGGGGATTAATTAAGGTATGAACATACTTTCAATTATTTGCAATTATCGCTTCAATATTCATAACTATTATAAACAAAAATATTTTAAAAAAATGAAATGAAAAATGCCAAAGAATACTATAAAACTTTGAAGTAAACAAAGATAACATAAAGCTACGTAACCATTGAGTATGAAAGGACTTTTCAGAAAATCAATAAAAACCTATATATAATACATAATTTATTTACAGTAATACGGTGTAAGTTTTTAGTGTCATTTTTAACAGTAATTGCATTATTATTAGCTCTAAAGCATAACAATTCACTCATTAACCTCGTCAAGTATTTGTTATCTTCACCCTATATTTTAACATTAACGAAAACAATATTATTTTTATTCAGATAAAGATTGTTTTGAAAAATAGTTCTTAAATAATTTTCGTTTTGCCTGTTCTATGAAGCATACATTACAGTACAATTAATATCTCATATATTTTATCGTTTCTTATAATTTTGGATTTCCCATCCAATTCTTTATTAAATTAAAAGTTAATTGATTTAAAAATAATTTTGAGGCCATTTTAAACAGATAAATAAGTTAAAACTATATATTTTCTAAATATAAAAATAATTAATCTCATAAATTCCATTAAATTATAAAATAAATTATTTTTAAAGGAAATTAATAAAATGCTATATGTATGGTTTAAAATTTAAGGAAAGATTGTTAAAAACATTCAAATTATCTTTATGCAATTTATGCTGAGGTAATTGAAATATTTTATTCGGATATCTTGGCCCCTTATTTTTATATTATGTTAAATAAATTTCAAGGAGGCTGGACTACATTGACCGGTAATTGGTTTGTGATTCACAAAGGACACTTTTTCTGTTTTAATTGTTTCATTATTTGAAGTAATCAGGCATGGTTTTACACGCGTTTCATGAAGAAAACACTGAGTTATGCGGTTGCGATAATCAATTTGGCACAAACTTTCCACTCAGGGGAAATTAAATTATTGTATTAATCAGTGGCGTATGTGAAATATAGAAAAATAATTTCTTTTAGGTATATTAGTATAACCACTAGTTCAACACACATTAGTACACATCATATGGATCTAGTGCAAACATTCACATTCTAGCCAATAACAGTAGGCACGAGTACAAACGGTTTCACTTATTAACATGGTCTAGTTTGTTCCACAGTTTGGCAATGCGTGTGTCGAGGCTATGCAATTTGCAATTTATCGGCAAATAGCTCTGTATTATCCACACCTATTATTGTTCATTGAAACATGTACAGTGAACTCTCACTAGGGATTTCCCCACAACCACTAAACAGAGTGGCAGGTCTTTTGCCTGACTTCAAAGTTGCGGCTGTTAAAAACTCCCCAAGCGAATGTAGAGAGTAGGAGGAAGGGATGGGGGAGGTTTATGATTGTCGAGCGTGCCTTTGACTCTACGTACGCAGTAGTAATTTGTCCAGTTGTGTGGAAAAATTGTTGGTGTGCAGCCCCAGTTTCAGAGGCTCGTGCACGCAAATGTGGGCAAACGAAACGCGATTTACTCCTGGATGGAAAAATGACTCCCGTTCTGGGGCAAGTGAAATGATATTTCCAAAGGCCTCGTTACGTTACAAAGAATAATTACAGAATAATACATTTAGACACACTATACAGTTACAAATATTGCTATCGCCCATCTGAAATATATATAAGGGAAAGTATTAATAATAACTAGCTGGGTTTCTGGCGTTGCCCGGGAAGTCATATATCCATAACCCCCAATTTGACTCGAATCTCGGTTGTTTTTGCGTTAATTATATGAAACGCCCCTCACCCCCATCCCTAAGGATGCGTCCCTACCATACTAAAAGGGGTTGAAATTTTACAAAAAACATCGGTAGAAATAATATTAACGTCATTGGCTCCGACAAATATTTATTCCAAGCAAATATCGACCATGTTTGAAAAATTCCACCCCCGGCCGTGGGGTTTAACTGGCCAATTGAATGTCATAATTAAACTCACCGACATCCATTACACTGGATTTAACTCCAATCTCGGTTTTATTCGCGTTATTTTATTATAACGCCCTTCAACCCCCCACCCCCTAACGTTCCTCCTTTCCAATTCTGTAAGGGGTTGAAATTATACACATATCACACCTCGTTTACCTAAAAAAATATTTATGCCACTCAAATATCGGCTGTTTTAGTATGTTTATATATTTCCACCCCCGTTCCTGGCGGTGGTAGACGCGTCTCACCCCGACAGTGGTTGTTTCCTGAACGTAAGGAATACGTGTACGAATTTTGGTGAATTTTGCTCCACCGGTATAGTTTTGTATAAGGAACATACAAACATATATACATATAAACAAACAAACACTCTATTTATTAGATTAGTTTTGGATTAATTTTAGGTTATAATTATGAAATTTCAGAATTAGTGATTTATGAAGAAATTGAAGCAGCTATAATATTATTTTTTACATAAATAAAATGGACAAAACGCCATAAATAATTTAATACAATATAAAACATAGTTTATTTTGGAATATATTCAGGTGTACAAGTACAAAATTACAAATTTAGTATTAATTAATTCTACGCGCATAACTTAACAAATTTCGTAGTGTTGAATATAATTTATTTCCCGTAATACTAAGTAATTTCATTAAAAAAAATTATTTTTTTTTGAAAATTTTCTGAACTATCCAAAATGATTGTATTTATTCGATGTAATATTATGAAAATAAAATCTATCTTCACCATTTTAGTAACTATTGAAATTAAATAATAAAGCAGAAAATAAATTCTATTAATCAATATCAAATTGTTTTCTTATACTTGCACACCTGAAGATTTTCAAAAAAAGGAGCGGTACGTTCTGTTTTTTGTATTAAATTGTTTCCGATTCCTTGTCCGTCTTATTTATTTATTTATTCAGCTAATGTAAAATAAAATAAATATTAATATTTCTTTTCTTTACAAGTGTAATTGACTTCATACATTTCATTGTAGTCATCGCTAAAAATTTCCATTGATCTCTTCGTGTTTGAAAACGTTTCAAATTTCACCTTTTACTCGCATAATTAGTTTCTGGTCGAAACCGGTGTTAAAATTTTCATACGAATTTATCTACTTATGAATATATCTTTTATGTCAGACAATTACTCTCGTTAAATAACAACCACGTTTCTCTTGTGGCATACTATTGTACCAAATCAATTTATCATGACTACCCAATTTTTTCTTCGTTCAATTTTTGAAGCGAATTTTCTGTGCAGTAGTTGATTGATTTCTACGATTTCTCATACACTTACATGATCAACAGTGTATAATTTCATATCTATAAAACTTAAAATCAATTAGAGTGAACGCCAAATTTTTTTCTTAGCCAATTTATTTATTATAACATTGAATATAACACAAAATAATGATAGAATCCTTACATGCTAATAACTTAATCTTCATTATCAAATTTTGTGCATGTTCAGCTCATTGAACTACATCTCCCAATACTCAATATATGAGAAAAAATTCGATTCTGTAAGATTACATGGATATCAGTTTTTTTTGGGTGTAGACAGGCTATTTATAGGGTAATCCACATAGTAGCAACTCCCCTCTTATAGCATAGGAAAGGAATAAGAAAGAGTAGAGGAAGGTAGCCAAGAGTTAACTAGAGGCCCCGGCCTATATTTTAAGGATCCTACCCGGAATTCGCCTAAAGAAATGCAGGGAAAACCCTAGAAAAACCTGCATCAGGTAGGTAGGGCATTGGGTACTTGTCCCACGCCCTTCCTATAGCGGGAGAGGAATTTGCTGTGGGACACTGCATTCCCTTCTCCGTGCCTCGACCAGTTTAGGAGGCAGCTGGCGGACTATTCCAATGGGAATAGCGGACAACTCTTACAGTATGCCCAAGGTCTGTGACCCCGGAACATACACCTCTCAGAACAGGCCGAGGTGCCCCGGCTTGTGGGAACCTTAGTTCAAAAACGGAGAGGTGGATATCAGTAATAATATTGTGACATTTACAGTAGTTATGGTATAAAAACAACTAGTGCAAAGAACGAAAACATATTCTCCCAATGTTTTACGAAATATTATTCGTTCAAATGAGACAAGGATCTACTGATGAATGATTGTATTGAAGGGTAAAATTTACTATTAGACGGATGCTGCTCTCAAAAGTCAAATATAATAATTTAGTAAGGTCTAAATTTCTACCATCATTTGTCGGACACTAATAAGAATTAATAATCTCGTTAATCACTTCATCTTCAGATCTACACTACTTATGCTCATATTAAAACTTAAAAACGTAATTCAACGATTTATTATTATTTACGTAAATTTTAGAAAAAACAAAGTTTTTAATACTGGACATTTATGAAAGAAAGTTTTAAACTTTTTTAAAATTTATGTTAGATATGATTTTTATGTGCATGTTATTTAACCGTAAAAGCCACTATTCTCATAGTTGCATTATCATTAATTGGAGGTGTAATAAGGAAATGAGCAGTGCTAAATTCAGTATCTCCAGTGCTTGGTCCAGGGGGAACTTTCACCCAGAGAAGTCTGCGATGTAGCCGGTGATGTATTGCTGGATTCGTTGCAATCAGTGTAATAGCGTCTGCAGCCCGCGCGCCACCTGACGTCCCAAAATCTCAAACCGGCATCCTGCAATTATATGTCTTTGAACCAATCGCTATAACGTTACATTATTATATTTTGTCACAACTTTTTGCTCATATTCGAACAATAATTAGAGATAACGTTGCTAAATATAACAACAAAGCAATACACCAGAAATCTCACTCTCACTATCTCTATCTATTCACAGACTACACACTCTCATCGTATTTACGTCTTTTAATATTATTAACTGCTATTAATGGTTTTATCGATGTTAATACGTAGAAACTCATCCCTACCTTTAGCTCATTGAGCAGGTATATTTTAAGCTACATAAATGTAATTATTTTCATGTTTATTAATTCGGTGTATAATTACCATTTTACTTCTTGCTGCGAAATAACGAGCAAATTTAATATTAATAAAAGCTGTTACTGAAGATATGAATTGAAATTTCACATTACCAACGTTGATACGTGTAGTTATTGAAGAATATTAAAAAATATATAATTGAAAATATATCATTCATTTATTTACAAATAAATAATTTATATATTGTCCATTTAGATTATTATATTACAAAATATATAGTTCGAATGACAAATACCTTAGGATAATTTAAAACTTAAGGAAAACATAATGGAAATCTGAAATGAATTCTGTTAAGCGACGGGAGTTCCATAGATGTGACATATGGGTGATGCTTTAACACTGGAAACTGGGTTGATATCTATTCGGAATTATTTAGCGCATCTCCAAACTTCTTCTAAGGTTAACTCTGTTTGTAACTGATAAAGATTCACAAAGCTTCGCTACTGGATTGCTGGAAGATTGCTATATTTTCCCCTAACGGTTTCTAAACCGTGTGCACCTCAGTGACACATACTCAACTTTAGAATTATTTCTCCACCCCTAACAGCTTATAAAGTCACCGTTAACTGTAATATAATGTTCCCCAAGTCAGGAAATTCATCTGTATAAACACGCGGCTCTGTCGAGTCACATTATCATGAGTATCTTCCTGCAGGTCACCAACCTCTCTTGCACAAATTTTCTCAAAGTGTATATAAATTTATTTGTTACAAGGTCTTTCTCACATATGAACTAATAAATGCTCACCAGCCACTTTCACAAGAATCCATTAATATATTGCTGTCAGTATCATTTACTGGTTACGTCGCTTTCAATGGATTCAAACACTTGTATAAAATAAGAGTTTCTCATAAAATGCCCACTATTTCTGCAGTTACGCGCAAAATCTGAACACGTCGTCATTCAAAAATATGTTAAGAATTGGAGTTGATAAAACGCGCCTGGACACTCATTCAAAAAATAAAGCTGATAATTAATTATTCCAAGGTTGGGTCTTTTGCGTTAGACGACGAACTGAGTTTTACAGTTCTTAACGTTTAATTGTTTCTTCCTTCTTCCACATTCTCCTGTTTTCTATCATTGAAAATAGAAAACGTCGTATATTTTCTGTGCTGTTACTCTTCTTCGCTCTGCGAATGATGCACCGAAGTTCAGTTATGACGCAACAGGTATCAACAATACTATATTCAATTATATACGTCACCCTTAAGTGTATTTAAATTATTTTCATGAAGTTATGCCACCTTATAATATAATATTAATTTTTTAATCTCTACTCTCCCCATCTTACGTCACATATAAGCACTTCGTTTAGAGTAATTATCACTAAATTCACCGGTCAATTATACGTAATTATGTCACCATTTTTCATACGAAATTAACCAGCAGTTACCACCAAAACATGATGATAAATCAAGTAATCAATTTTACCGATTGCTGTACACACAAAAATATTTTTATAAAAATTTAATGCGGCATGTTTCCCACAACAGTGTAACACAAAACTAAAATCATTTATATGGTGTTCATATTTAGAATATTCTCCCCCATCGCCTGATTTTTTTAAAATCAAAAGGCAAATAAACTATTGAATGTAAGTTCTTTTATTGATTTGTTTCAAATATTTACTAGAAATAATTTCTTTGCTTGCTTGCAAGTCAAATTGAATGCAAAGTGTGAATAATTATTAATTAAGTAGACTTGTTCAGAGGCTTCGTAAACTGACTACGACAACCATAAACAACCAACAAAACGTTTATACTACCTGAAAACCTTGCTGTTGCAGTAAGTCTAATCTTGGAGAGAAAAGAGCAAACTGAGAAGCGGCGAGTCGTGAATTAGCCAGTGACGTGGCCAGGAGGAATATCCCTGCCGTCCATTACTACGGCCGCCCGTCTGTCCTGTCACACCAATCGGACCGATATCGATCCCCGCGCACATATAACTTTCCTCCCTCGCAATATCTGAATAATGAAGCCGGATACGCAGCATTTAGCTGCCGGAAGGTGTGCAACTTGCTCAAGTCAATACGCGATCAAACAGCCGATTGATTCAATACTTAGGCGACGAGTACAAAATTTGTTCGGCAGGTGATTAAATAATAAAGTTGTGTGTCTATTATTCTGTCAAACGATAATGATGCGACCCTTCGAATGGTATAAATTAGTATCGACCTCCTCCTCAATTCCTGTGGAAAGTAGCAGCTTACCAAGCTGCGATTTGGTCAGAATTGAGTTGGACTAAGGTTTCCGTTTCAGGTACAATTATAAATTATGAATTAATATTTCTTAAATTTTACCATGGAATAATTTGAGGACCAGTTACTCAGTTTGTACGTCTAATTCATATTATCGCAATGTAAATTTATTCACATTTCACCTAATTCCCGTTTATCATAAATTCATCGCCAAAATTGCTTGCTTCGTACCATTACATTCGTGATGTATTGTACAGCAAAATAAATATTTCCAAACAGGTAACTTTTTATTTATTCTGCCTTACTGCTGACTAATTTATATATATAGATTAATACAAAATTAGTAATGTTTAAAAATTAAAATGATTGATTTTATTAAATAAAAAATTTAAATTAATTTAGTTAAATCTGTACAAATAAAAGAATTCTTTTTTCTGTATACTTCTCAGAATCTAGGTATTTTAGTATATCTTTAAATTTCATGTATTATTGGTTCCGAAAACAATCCCTGTCACGCTGAATTATTTTTCTTACTACAAGAAAACGGTAAGACTAATTTCAACGCGGGTTGAGAAAGGTTTTTAGCGGTATTAAATGAAATATAATCAATTCAGTCAGCCCAATTTTTTTTAGTAAATAAACATTTCATTTCCAACTGTATAAATAGGAGAATGTGCAAGGAAGTCTGGTCAATGCACCTCGATATACGTATATGCAAAAATCTTCATAAATATAAATGGTTGGTAGTATAAAATAATTATTATTGAAAAATACAATTATTTACATAAAAAACGACAACTTACGTTCTGAATTTTTATACAAATATAAGCCAGCGCTTTCATGAATAATATTACGCTAGCTCAGTTTTTTTATTATTATTAAAATTGAAGCGGACGCAGGTTTTCTATTCTTTACAAGTTTCACACATAACCAATGAGCCATAGGGTTGGAATTAAACCGATCACATGTACTGAAACTAAGCATCATTTATAGACCAAATTCAGGATTTTAATACAAAGGAATACTAAGTTTATCGGCAAAACTTCTGAACACAATTATTTTTCCTTGTCTCCTGTTTATAGTAAAAAGTACCAAATAATACCATACTTTACCTTACACATTGAAAATAAGTTCGAAAAAAAAATAGATTTGAAAGCAAATATAATTATGGATTTTGTGGAGTTACTTTGAGTCTATTTCGAGCTTACTTAGGATTTAATAATACTCAGCTCTGTCATGAAACGACATAAGATGCTCTCGACTAAATGTCGACTTCCAAACATTTTTCAGAGGGAACTGAGAACTGGTAGAATGCTACCACAAAAAATCGTGGACTTCAATTCTTTCGTGATAATTTACCAGCAACAACCCTAGAACCCCAATTTAAAATAAATTTTCTGTGATCAAATTTCTCATAGATCTGCAATCTCAGATTACCAACGTTCAATCGAATCATTCTTATCCCGATGTAATAACTGTATCAATGTATATAAATATTTTATCGTTTTTAATTTAAATTGACAGATTTATTTCTGCTCAGATATAAATTTGAGGTACGTAACAAATAAAATTTCCTCCTTAGAGCCTCAGAGATTGTCATGCAATTCACGAATTTTACAACATTTACGTATCAGATTTACGAGAGCAAACAATTTGAAAAGTTGAGATGGATATCAAAATTGACTTTTAATCTGACGAGAGCAAAATTACATTTTAACTGGCATTGAAACCAGTCCACGCATTTTTATTTTTATTAAAAATTATTTTCTATTTTATTAAATATGTATGTATATATATATATATATGTAAATATGTAATTAAACATCTTAGCACTTTAAAAAATCAATTTAATATCATTGAAGTATTTTTTGACGAAAAATTATTTTTTCATAAATGTTTCTTCTTCAACTATTATGCTAACCTGAAGAAATCTCAATGTTTGCCATTCAACTCGTTCTGACTTATTGGCTACTATATTAATTTATTCATTTATAAAATTATTATTAAATATTAATTAATTACGTTAAGCGATTGATTTTGATGGAGAAAAAATACGCAGTTTCGAATTGAACTAACGGATGGGGATAAATTGTCTCTTTCCCGAAAAGCATATATGTATTTAAATATAACACGTTTCTTACCTGTCATAGGATACTATAATCTCCATCAGACAGATCTTTTCCTATTGGAAGTTTCTTGATGAAACACATCTACGGACATGTTCTAGCAATTCCTTTACTTCATATTAAAATTATTGATCCTCAATTTTTTACGGCACTTAATATAGAATTTTCCTGTCTTGCGCCAAATTACGGCAAACATTTAATTATATATCATTATTTAAAATGAGATAATATGGAGTTACATGTTACGTACAGTGAATAACTTAGAATATTATACAGATCAATGACGTTAGTGTTTTCGAATTCTCAATTATATGGTTACTAGGAGGTATGTGTCATGACGGACGTAATGAATACAAAATTATGTAATTTTTGATATACTGAGTAATATAATACATAAACAAGAGTTTAATTTTATTGAAGTTGTTGAAAGAAAAATAAATTTTACAGGCGGACAATCCCTATTGTTATTGACGGTCAGAATATTATTTTAAATGTTTCTAATGTTATTGTAAATTTAAGTTTTGACGCCGTAGCATGTCCGATAAACATTCCACACTGAAGTATACTTCTGAGATATTCCTTATATTTTTCAACTCTACATAAAGTATCCTGCAAATAAAAAGAAAGCGTGGTACACTCCTACCATTAATACAGTCACAAATATTGCCTTTACTATTTGCTTTTCATTGTTTAGCGCATGCCAGGACAGGACCACATTAATTATCTGACTCTCGCAGATCACTGATTTGTAAATGAAATTGGAAAAGCAAAGTTAAATGAATGATTACTGGCTTCAATTCACTAACTCATTAGAATCGATAGGCTGAAGCAGGTAATTAATACGTCACCGCCAACGTTTTGAAATATCAGACCAAGCAGAAAGTCAGGGATAAATCGCATTTTGGTCCAATCGATATAAGTTTGATGTCAGCGATAATAGCGACATTAATAAATGAACCAATGTTTTCGGATCGAAAAAGTTTAATTTCTGCTATTACATACAATCATTCGAATAGTACGAATTTAAGAGTTTGTGAGTCAAAAAAAGACATTTACTATTGTATTCTCAAATATTAACTTTTATTCTGTGTTAAAATGAGTTGGATAATTATAAAGGTATAATAAAAGGACTAACACACTAAAAAAATAATTGAGATAAATTGTTAAATAATAAAATTTTTACACTGAGTGTCACTTTATGCCAGTTAAACTATTTATTTAAATGATTATTCCTTTCTTGGAACTACTAGAAAATTAGTTCCTCATTAATAGTGTATAAAATATCCTATATCTGGACTCATACGTTCATCATGATGGAGGAATTCCTTCCAACCGCACCGAATATTAAGAAACATTGGATGTTTACAGAATATCGTCATACAAAAAATTGATGTTAGTTTGAAGGTCCTCCGCAGGACCTAAATATCCCAAAACACACTCGAAAGCCGAGTACTGGAAGTTCTGTGAATTGATCTTGTACCCCACTCACATTTTCCGGACAATCACAATTTCATCGACCAGTACACTTGTGATATTTTTTGGTTGTCTGATAGGGGTGAGAAGGAATTCTGAAATGTTTGGTTTATAATCATGAATAGGATAATGAACTGAAAAGTATGTATGTAATTTTAATATCGTAATTAAAAAATTACCCGCTAAAACATATGTGAACTTACATTAAACAACCGAGGAGTTTACATGTAATATAATTTAACTGTTTACTTTTAAAGACTAAGTTATCCAAGTAAGAGTATAGTAATAAAATGTACTCAGTAATAATATGTAAAACATCTAACAAATGCATGGAATAATTTAAATTTAGAACAATTTGACGTTGCACTTTACGTACGATTTTTCAATATGGATATAAATATTTGAATTTTTTAAAAGTAAATATGATATAAACTCGATATATCATTCTTAAAAGCATATATGTAGTTGATAACATGATGTTATTCAAAACACAAGATTACGTTGCAAAATTAAGTTTTGATTGCCAATTGTAATTGTTATTTTGAATCTTTGTTACATGGATAGATGATAAATTTCGTATCAATTTATTTAAAAATTAAGAATAATTAGAAATTTTTTAAGAAACATGGAAAGTTCTGGAAACAAAATAAAAAATAATATTTGATTTAATTTTACAATAATCTTTGAAGTCAAGGGTTAGTGAAAACATGAGATACGAAAGACTTTTGTGATATGGAAGACAGTTTATTCACCACACTGCAGTTCACGAAGGGACTGACAAATGCAACACCGTAAGCTACATTAGCATAATTTATTTTTGGAATTAGTACATAACAGAAAATGGAACTTATTTTTCCCTTTGATTTTAGTGTAGATTAATCGCATTAAATGCATTCTACATTAATCAATGAAATAATACAGCGCCAGCTGTTGCAATATATTTGAAGGAAAAAGTGATGGCGATATGAAGCACCGTATCACCGTCGGTGGCTGTCACCTACACAGCACGCTATTAAATTATGGACAGTACGAGTAGCGTCAATCAAGTTTCGATTTTCACGCTGTATGTGTTTGTCCAGCCAATCAGTGCTTTCTCGCTACCCCAACGTAATGGGACGAAATAGCAGTTAATTAATTTCTGAACACAATCGCATTTGGACACATTTTTTAGTGTGCGCGTAAACAGACGTAATTACTTTCGATGGAGGGATTATTTGAGCTCAACTGATTTTTCGTGTTAGGAACTGAAATGTAACATTATGAGTTACGTAGATTTTACGATAGAATTAACCATCCAACAGGACGCAAGGACGATTACACTTCTAATATCACATTTTTTTAGTTCCGATGTGTTGTTGGGAGATATGTATCAACGATTTGTGTTACTTCTTCATAAACTACAAATATACTAGTTCCTGTTATGTAAACCAAGAAGAAGTCAGTAAAAACGTTACCTTTCTAGGGGAAGGTGTGGAAGTAACTTTCGGGGATTTTAATCGGATAGGATGTATAAATTATATATTTTTTGTAAAATCGCTATTCCATCATCTTCTGGCGATGCCAATTCCGAAGTGGAGATGATGTCAGAGCAAGTCATCGAAACGTTGCAGCAATTTGACATACATTAGACTCGATTATAAGATCGGGAAATATTCTATACTAGCTGGGTGCCCGGCGTTGCCCGAGATGTCATTTATCTATAACCATTCATAAGACTCCTATTTTGGTTACGTTTGCGCTATTTTTATGTAAAGCTCCTCGAACCCTATCCCTAAATGTGCTCACCTCCCATGCCGAAGGGGGATGAAGTCATTGACTAAATATATCGGCCGTTTTTACATGTTAGAAGATGACCACCCCCACAAATATGCGATAATGAAAAAGAATGTATTCCACGCAAAAATCGGTCGATTACATTGTCTGAAAATTTATTCCCCCGCCCAACACCTCCCAAACCCGTCGCTTAACCAAGGTTGTCACAATTAGATTCAGCGACATTCATAGTCTCGGAATTGATTCGATTCTCGGTTATTTTGAGGGATTTTATTTAACGTACCTCCACCCCACTCCTAAACTTGCTCCCCTCACAGGGGTTAAATTATTCACAACCAACATCGGTATAAATACTATCAAAGTAATTAACCCCAGGAAATATTTATCGCAAATATCGACCGTTTAACATGTTTGAAATTTTTCACCCCCGACCACTCCCGCATCGGGGACTTAAACGGTCAAGTTTAATGTCAAAATTAAACTCAGTGACAATCCTGATAGTTTCTGGTTTCTTTTTATGTAATGCTACTTCACGCCCACCCTTAAGGGTACACCCTTATGAGTCCGAAAGGGGTTGAAATTATACACAGAGAACATGTAGGGAAATTTTATTAATGTAATTGGCAGTTTTAGAATAATAGACAATTCTCACCCCCAGCCCTAAGCAAGGTCACCACTAATGTCTAAAGGGATTTATATTTTCAACAACATCCGTTGAAATAGTATTCACGTAATTCTCCTCCAAGAACGCGCAAGAACTGACTATTTATCTTCCCTTCCAACCCCCTCCCTTTCGGGTTAAATGGGCAATTAAAAATATTTATCCGAAGTAAACTCACTGACATCCATTACCTTCGATTTGACTCCAAACTCGGTTGTATTCGCGTTATTTTTCTGTAAAGCAACTCCACCCCAAACCCTAAGGGTGCCCTTTTCCCAGGGCGTAGGAGATGAATATTATATTCAGATAACATCGGTAGAAACACAATCAATATCTTTGACCCCGAAACATTTATCCAAATCTAATACCTGCTGTTTTAGCATGTTTAAGTATTTCAACCCCCGTCCACCCCCGCTTCTGGGGTTGGTAGACGCGTCTCACCCCGACAGTGTTGTTTTCCTGGTCGCAAAGAACACGTGTACGAAATTTGGTGAAATTTGCTCCAGCGGTGTAGATTTGTATTCTCCACCCCAAACGTTAGGGGTGCCCTTTCCCTAGGGTGTAGAGGTTGAAAATTAAATTCAGATATCATCAGTGGAAAGACTATAAATATCTTTGACCCGTAAAAATATTTATCCGACTGAAATATCGACTGTTTTAGCATGTTCAAATATTTCCACCCCCGTCCACCCCCGCTTTTGGGGGTGGTAGGCGCGTCTCACCCCGAAAGTGTTGTTTTCCTGGTCGCAAAGAACACGTGTACGAAATTTGGTGAAATTTGCTCCAGCGGTGTAGATTTGTATTCTCCACCCCAAACGTTAGGGGTGCCCTTTCCCCAGGGTGTAGAGGTTGAAAATTAAATTCAGATATCATCAGTGGAAAGACTATAAATATCTTTGACCCGTAAAAATATTTATCCGACTGAAATATCGACTGTTTTAGCATGTTCAAATATTTCCACCCCCGTCCACCCCCGCTTTTGGGGGTGGTAGGCGCGTCTCACCCCGACAGTGTTGTTTTCCTGGTCGCAAAGAACACGTGTACGAAATTTGGTGAAATTTGATCCACCAATATAGATTTGTATTCTTCACCCCAAACCCTAAGGGTGCCCTTTTCCCAGGGTGTAGGGGATGAAAATTATATTCAGAAAACATCGGTAGAAACACCATAAATATCTTGGACCCCTAAAAATTATTATCCGACTAAAATATCGGCTGTTTTAGCATGTTTAAATATTTCAACACCCGTGCATCCCCGCTTCTGGGGGTGGTAGACATGTCTCACCCCGACATCAAATTTTATTCTAGATTAATATCTGAAATATTAGTCAATAAATCAGATTATGTATCCATCAGTGTTTAAACTTCTACGCACAATATAAGTAAAATTTATGTCTGTTTAACCTCTTTGGTTTCCTTATGACTACATATTGTTTATTTCGAATGTAGTTAGAGAAGTTTTTGTACATCAGATAAGGTACACAGATTGAGAAAGAAGCGTTGTATAATCGTAATATATGTGTAAGTATTTTTGTTTATATATAATTAATTTTTAATATACCCTTTGGGAATTATTTGTTATTAATTTCTAATGTCAATTATAACAATATCAACTAGTTATATAACTAGAGTGAAGTACATGACGTACGAGTATTTAATTCTCTAGCAATAATCATTGTCCTTAACCCTCCGTTTGTCGTACCCTTTAAGTAACGCGGGCAGTCGTGCTAGGTCCAGAGGACCTAAATATAACTATTCCTGTGCTGATCTCTTTTTGAATGAATTATTTTGAATCTTTGTGCAGACATTTAACTTACGCAATTTTGACACAAATATACATCATTTAGACATACAATTACAGTCTGGCTTAATTATACTTGTCATTTTATTGAAAATATTTGATAAAGAAAATCTACTATCAAAAACTTCTAATTTTCTATAAACACAACATTCTTTAGAACGTTAAACCTAAAATGTTGAGACACTAATTTTGTAAGCCAAACATCAATTAGAAGCCAGATAGAAATATTAGTGTTTAAAAATGCTGTTAGTTATTTATATGATTAACTATAATTGAATTTGTTAATGTATTCGACTTTTGTGAAAATGGTATGAAATGCTGATAAATTATATTTGTGTCCATAATGTAAACTAAATAATTACATTTTTGGTCAATTAAATACATTAATCAAAAATTGTTTCAATGATATTTTAATTTTGGACAAGTCATTCTTGGCTAATTATTTTTCTGTGTATACGCAAACGCTTTCACACTTTTCACAACAATTGAAACATGGCTAAATTTCATTCGTCGATTTCATGATTCGTATCCGAGTCATCAGACGTAGATCTAAAATGCTTTCAGTTTGCGATTCATCTGATTATTCTACAATATCGTCGTCTGCTACATTTGAGTCATGATTATCTTCTTCTAAAAGAATACGACGAATTTCATCTACAAATAAGGGATTTGCAAGCTATATATACTTTTACTCATATTCCTCAATTGTTCACAAACATAAAACATAAAATTTTGTAATAAAAAGACAAAAATATGTCAGCTTATGTAAATAACAACTTTAGTATGAAAAGAGAAATATTTGATAGAAAAATGAATAATTGTCATTGATTTTTACGAAAAGGAAGAATATTATCATTCCGTACTACTGCACAAAGAACGAGAAAAATACTGACGGGAGTGGTCGCAGTAGGTCACTTGGACCGAAGATACGCTACTTCCTTATTCAAACGTCATTTTCCGAGAAACTATGGCTGCTTTTGGACAGTGGCCTTGGCATAATATTGTGAACACAATCAACTTAACTCTAATAAAATTTTATCCTTGTATCTGACCTGGCTCCAGGGATATCAAAGAAATTAAATTAATGAATCATTTTCAAGCTACGTCTCAAATTATTTTTAAATTTAATAATTAATTATGCATATTTGTATTAGTTCAGATAATTTATATTCACATTCTTTTGAGCCAGTATGAAGTGTGTGAAAAGGGAACATAATATATACTAAATTAATTAAATCGTTTCGGTTGAATTAATTTCGTCGAATGCAATATTTTTACTAAAGCAAGAAGTTTAAATTATAATTAATATATCTCAGTATTGTCTGAATTTAATATATAGTATTTCTATATGAATATGAATGAATTTTCTTGATTACATAAATTATGCTCCAAGTGATGATTGAAATAAAATTTTTGTATCAAAATATCAGGATGGGAAAATCTTGATCGGACCGGGAATCGAACTCGGGAGGATTTTCTTAAATGGCCTAGAGTCTACACTGACAGCCCACTTAACAAGCGGGGTCCCAGGTTCGATTAACGGTCATGGTTGATGTTTTTCTATCTGGATCTGTTAATTCAGTTTCATGGGTTTTATGGCTAAGTTTCGTTTGGAAACTATTCTTTCTGTTCTTAAATTTATGTATTTTCTCTACACTGAAAGGTGTTTACTGCCTAATAGAGAAACTTTAAGTTTATCGTAAGGAGAATCTTGCCAGAAATTAGTAAAAAGTTTAAATCTGCAGTTTTAACTCCTTTATAGTTGTTCGAAAGCTTCTGTTCTCTAACGACATACAGGCGGAAGTTTCGTAAACGAAAACATAATTTTATGGTTTGATCTTTCTTATTTTACCCAGTTTGCCCCACTTACTGAACTAAATTTCATTTCTCCTGGGTCCACATTTTTAAAATAGAGATTTAAAAAAAAAATTTAGTAAAATGAAACAAATTGTGAAATGTACACGAGTTGTGATACAAAATTAGAATTGTCTCTGTGGTATACACAAACACGCGTGTTTCATATTATAATTCACTGCGTTCATCTGCTACTCAGATTGACTCTTAATTGTGTAGTCCAATGACTCATTAAGTTAAATGCGGAATTTTTCGAATAAGTGTATTAAAAATAATATATGCTTCAAAGAGTAACTGTAATTTTGAGACGAAATATGAAGACAAGTTCTACTATCAGTCGTTGAAACGTGACTTTCGGATACTCTTATAAAAATTGAGCGTGCGTTGTCTCACTTCATCCAAAGTCGATGGCGCATTGTCCAATTTACACGGCACCAGCACAGTATGCTTAACGTTATTTATTTCACGTTAAGCTTCCTTTTGTTTTGAAGATCACATCGCTATCTTGTTAACTGCTATTTTACTTTGATTTCTTTTTCTATAATTTTCTATGGTTTGAAATATCCGTTACCAATAGTACAGTAGAATAACATTTTTGGTTTTAGCCGCTCTGCCCTGTATTCTTTGTTGCAAAAGTTATATATTTTTTATTTTACGTAGTATATCTTTCTATTTTTATTTTCGGCTTTTATCTTGTATTGGATGCAGGTTTTTCTAGGGTTTTCCCTGCATTACTTTTACGCGAATGCCGGGTAGGATCCTTAAACTATAGCCCGGGGGACCTAGTTAGCCCTTGGCTACCTTCCTCTACCCTTCCGCATCCCCCTCTTTCAGATCCCTTCGTATGCTATTAAAGGGGAGTTGCCACCATGTGGATTACCCTCATGTAGCCTGTTACCCTAAAAAATAAAATAAAATAAAAAATTGTCCTTAACGTGCTCTTTACACCTAAACTTGGTGCCTAGGTACTCTATGGGTGTATTTACTGTAAATCAGAAATATGAACTTGTACAGTAACAGAAACATGTAATATGTCTGAAATTAGTTCCTGATTCACTTTTACGTGGTATATATTTCTATTTTTATTTCCGTCTTTTATCTAGTATCGTCTTTTGTTGCGATGTCACGTAAGGACGTCTTGTCAGTGCCGAGATTAATTAAGTGTTATTAGAATAGAAATGGTTAAAATATACTTTTATTCTGAATTTTAAAAATATTTGTACAAAGTGTGGCTTCATATCATATCAGCTCTTACTCTTGGACGGCCGTCGTAACATTGCGTACAACGTTTAGTGTGAGAATTTAGCTGAGTTGTTAAGGTCCGAAATGTTATATGTATCACTTTACTGTGTCAGTAACAGCATATGATAAACAAGGTAAATTTCGTAAAAGTAAATAAGGCTCGCGTAGTGAAACGGAGAATAAAAACAGATATTAAATTACATATTTTTTTTTGTTTTCGAGATCCTTTTTATTAAATTTAATATATTTAATTGATAAATAGTTAAAATATGTTTGCCGACATCGCCCTAAAAGAAAATATAACGCAGTGTATTCCACTAAATTTTGAAATGAAAAATAAAACTCTGGATAAAATCAAGAAAAAAAATCCGGCACTTACTCCGTTCGGCAGCGACGTTAACATTAATAGAGTCTTCAATCTTAATTTACTAGTACATTCTTTTACAACTTATGTATTTAAAAGTCTTAAAATTTATACTTAATATCAAAGTTTTACCCACTATATCTTGAAAAACTTTACTCTTAATTGGAGTGCAAATAAATTCCAAGTAATAAATAAAATACGAAATACTAAACTCAAGAGTTGTTAAAGTTAATATTATCTCATTCCCACCACTCCGGCATAGGATCGTGACAAGCTCAACAGAAACCATCAAGAAAGAATAAAAATTGAAAAAAAACTGGGGATTTCGTTAAAGCCAAGTCCTAATCTTGACAACGTAGAAACTTTATAAAAATAAGTTAGTAGAGAGAGTCTTACGGTGAGTTTTACGCTGAGAGATAAGACAGTAAAATTGTGGTGGCAGTAGGGAAAGAGAATGTGGCAGAAGATTATAAATTTGTTAAAATTCTCTCAATATTTAGGCTGAGGTGAAAATAAATTTGGAAAAAGGGAAACAATCGATGTTACTAATTATAATTATGCTAATACTTCAATTTTATTGCATCTGCATCTGCATCGGCTCGAGAAATGTAATCAGTATTAAATAATATCGTCCTGAAATAAGAGAGTACATTTCGAATCGAGAAGTGTTGCATTACTAATTCTATTATAATTAAAATCAGTATTTGTTTGTATATTTTATTTTTCAAGTCAGCCTCCGACAAACATAATAATTTTTAGTATGTATTCCAAATTTTGTTTTTTAATTATATTTTTATAATTGAGGCAAAACTTGTTCAGTGATGGACAATGTTTTCTCACTTACTAGACTCGGATAAACCTAAAATAAATTTGGAATTATGAATTAATTTCTTGGGAATATTACACACTATAGTATTGTAGTTGCCTTTCTGCAAGCACTGATTGGGTTGTATTTCTCACCAGTCAATGCAACTTCAATAGATATTTCTGGAACGCAATGTCCAAGCTTTGGCAATAAAAGGAAATGTTATTGCCTCCGCTAGTGACCCGAATTCGGAAGTGCCTGTGACGTAGGGCAACGATGTGGAACTGGACCTTACCAATTACAACTTACTCAATATGTACCCGGATATATATGAAATTGTTGCGTCTCAGAATCGGCAGATATTTCGTATAGAATAAAACTCTGATGTAGCGGTGTCACGGACACAGCCCTGTGTTGTACGTGAATACGTGTACGTAACGTGTAATATTTTCTATATAAAAGTCCTTCGGGTTTCGATGTTTTGCTTATGATGGCAACTATTTCCTTTCGTCGGTTTCAGGAAAGAAAAACAAATAATTACTGTGTTAGAACTTTATTAATTATAGGTCTGCGATACGAAAAGTACGACACAAATGACATACAGGATACATCGATATTTCTGGTAAACGTTAAATCAATACAGTTATTACCTAACGTTGTTGGAAAAGTTTCGATGAAAGATAAATTGAACTCGCTGAGCATGAAGCCGGACAATGAGCATTAACATTAAAGTCTCCGACTATCATAATTTGTGTAGTGAGATCAGGCTCGTAATCGGGTATAATTTTAGCGATGTTTTTCGAATATTTTAATAGCCATAGTAACATAAAGAGTTTAATTTCTACTGTCGCTGCGCGCGGACGGATGCACACACACCCGGGTATTAATTTGAAGATGCCATTGATTGTTACGTTTGCTAGACAGACATCACCACCCTTTGCGTCTTTCATTTGCAAATTAATTTCGTCGATGTCAATGTTAACTCTGTTACAATCTATTGCTGTCTCGATATATGGCGACTCCACCGGATATGCGACTTGTTGATGATGGTGATACCGCAGCCGATCATGTAGTTGCAATTTGTCTGCGCTTAGCGGTATTACAATATGACCTCAGACCGAAGCCAGTCACATGCACTGGCATGAAATTTTACATCCAAGTCTCGCTAACTGCCAAATAATCAGAACGGTTGATGATGGAATCGGTAGAGATGTCTTCGGAGTGCGCGACCAATCTTTGTGCATTATTAACGGTGATAAGTATACTAGCTGCTGCCCAATGTGTCTTTATAATAGACGACCGTACAAAATCGATGCCTACAGGGCGTCGATATAGAAGAGATTTCATCATCCACTTGCATAATTTCAACCGCCGCAGCTGCAGATGTTCTGGCACCGTCGTTGATCCGCTCGGCCACATTCGTTCTTTTACGTTCCCGGCACTGCTTCACTCGGTCAGATGGTGTATTATTCGTATCATTAGATTGCTTTTGAGAAGCCCTTTCCAACCGCATACGACCTCTGTATTTGGATTTGGCTTTTTGACGCGTATAGGCCGACATTATATATGTTTGATTATATATATTTTTATTTTAACAACATATATATTCACTGTAACTATTTTTAACTAATGTTTTATATATGAAATCAATAGATTTTGACGAGAGCCATCAATTGAAACTTAAACGAACGTCGTAGCTTCTCCGAGTCGAAAGTTATAATAAATGGAAATCTCGAAACGGAGCAAAATGGCGGCGCATTCACCTCCACCTAGTGCGATGCGTAACGAATTATTTGATCCTTTAGCTATCCAGTGGTGTAATTAAATTTTGGGTACAGATTATAGATATGTAACAGCAACACCAAACTGTATCCCCCAATTTTGTTATCATTCGTTTTCTGAATTTCCTTCCTAAAGACTTATTCACGACAATATATCGATCATGTCCTATATGTTTCACGATTTTTACATACACTGGATTGTTTATCTTTTTTACTATCATGAGGCAGGGTGGGGAAATTGTATTATTCGACCATTACATACCGCTTGAAATTGATGAAATTTATTAGTTGAAGCTTCTAATCTGAATTTCTTTACATTGGAAACTTGGAGAATGCTGTAAAACGTGTAGTCAATAAGTAAATTAAAATATCGCGAGAAAAAATATCATGAGAACATATCTTCAGTTTTTAATTTCAACTTCATTGATATGTTACAAATTTGTTTCCTAAAACTGGAAAGTAATTTTATTTTGTTTTTGAGCTGTACTGAGTTGAATCACATCCGTATTCCTTTTTTATGTTTGACAGTCGGTTGGGATTTGATTCGTTTAATATTAGTAACTGCTGTATTTGTTCTTACAGTATTTATTTCCATTATAAAGGTCCTATTTCTTCACTGATTGTTAGACAGTTAATCAGGTAAATGGAGAAAATAGCAATATGAAACTTAATACGTTGAAATTGTAAGGAAGGTCAATTGTTGAAATTTTACTCATTAAAATATTATAATTATTTGTTCATTTATAAAGCATTCATAAAAGCGTAAATTAAAAGAGCGGAAAAATATTTTGATACGAGCTTTTAAAGGTGATTGATATACATGACGATCTGATAAATCAATCCTTAGTGTCCATTTTAACTATAGTTAAATAGGCTTTTATGCACTCGTAGAAATCTTGGTATACTCCTGTCTATTAAAATTGCAAGTAACCTTACGCGGGAATAATAACGTTAACAAGTCTTTAAATTATCGAGATTGTCAGTTTCCATAAATAATTAAAATTAGATATTTATTCTTCTCAATGACTAAAGGGTCTTCTACTAAGCAAAATCTAATTATTATTACGTAAAAAAAAGTCTGATGAAAATATACGAATAAGACAACATTAATTTAACTGTAATAAGACAGGTAATTCTGTAATTCGAAACATTATCACCTAAAAATTAATTTTTACCAATACTGTTTGTGAAACAGTTTCTATTATGACTGCAATGAAACAGTAGATAGTTTTTAACATTTTTCAAATAAAATGAAGCTCATACATGATAACTTCCGCCTTAATTAATTAAACATTATTGGTTGGATGGAATGTGTTACCTTTAATTCACAGAGAGTGATTATATTGGTTGTTCAATTGCAAAAGCAATGTAAGTATTAGTCTTTCATGTTAATATTCCTATAAATGACCATTGACAAGTATTTTCTAGTTTAGTACTCGTCTAAAAAGTAACACGTTTTCAATAACTAAAATGCGTTTTAAGTTGAGACCAACTTCAGTGTTAAGTTTCAGAAAGATGATGCCCGTTTCTCTAACTCTTCCAAAAACCCACTCAATTTTTAATAGCATTTTGGAAATATCGATTAAAATAAATTTAAAGACAATGCATATTTTTCGTTCTATAATTTCAGTCAGTTGTATTTTATGAAAGATAAAGAGTTTTACTTTTATTTACATCAGATCACGCTTTTAATGTTATTATAAGAGAGTGAAATTAAAAATGAATTTATGCAGCTATTAATCAATCTATCCAAAATATAACGTATTTAATTTTTAAAAAATTTAAATGTGAAAACAGGTGTTATGTAAGACTAAATATTAGCCTGTTTATAACAGTGGTTATTAAGTCATTATTATATAAATTACTAGTATCGTATAGTGTAATGAGTCATTAAATATATCTTAAATTTGAAGAGAGCATTTCTTTTCTTACGGTTCCAACTTTAACTGCGATGCAGAGAGCCTTCAGGCAGCAAATAATGTCTGGGCCACCTCTGTCGGCGTTGTTACATGTTTGATTAGCTGCTGGGCCAACATCAAAGTTTGCTTGAGTGGATGGCCATCTCACTCTGCTTCCTTCGTCGAGCTTCAAAGGCTCTTCTGACAGAAAATATTTCATTACGAGTGAGCGCCCGTTAACTTAGAGCAACTTTATGAAACACTTACGGCCGCCAAACAAGGACTACTTGGAAAATTAGCATCTAAGAAAAGACAATCTCATATTATTTCGTAAGACTATTGAAGGACAAATAAATTTTCATATTTTACTAAATTTGTACGTCACTCACGAAAGACTAAAACTTTGCTAACTTCAGCAAATGTTTTCTTAAAATGTAATTATGTTTATTTGTATTCTATTAAGTATATTTTGTTATTACAAAAGATAAATCGTGGTTCAGAATTAAGGTACTCCAGAATTTACATCCGTCTAATCACCGTTGGTCCCTTTATTTGTAATCCAGTAAAAATTATTGCTTTTCATATTAATACAATGCCGGTTAATAATTTATTCTGTCATGCATTTTATTCCAATATGCACCAGTTACACGAAAAACATATCTTATGTTTCTTTATTTAAATATTTTCGGAACTTTATTCGTTACTGAACAATTCAATCCCTGTAGAGTAAAGCGCTTATTCCAAAAATATGTATCTTCCATTCAAAAAATATGAAATGGTAATTCAATTATGACAGTTTATATAAGTTTTACAATTTCCAGGGATATTACTTTTATAAATATGCTTAAGATAATGATTAATAAAACATTACTGAGACCGTTCCACAAATCTAGATACCCGTTAATCATAACATTCGGCAGAGACTGTTGAATATAAACATGAAGCTTTATCAAAGTAGGTTGACCATCTTTTGAATGTCAAACGTTTTGAGAAACACTATTTTTTGGTTAATAAATCACTATGAAACTAATTCAAGAAAGGCACAAAGGTATTTTTTAGACTTTCTCGAGAAAAATATGAAGAAATAAATTATCCATGAAGGTTTTCTTGATAGTCATGTTGTATGTTTCCTGAACCAGATTAGGAATCGTATAACACAGGACTCTTTCCCCGTGGTCCCATATATGAACACATCGCCTCTATGTAACAGAAGGTGTAGGGTCCCACCAGCAGAGGAATCGCAGCGAGTCTTAACAAGACTTATGCTGGTTTGGTAAACGAATACGATGTACCTACATACTATACTATACTGTCACGCTGTCAAAATGTTTGTAAAACGTGCGCCCCTCACCGTTTGCAGTGAGCTAAACTCACATTGCCTCCCGCCACTGAGCTACGACAGATTGGACAATTAAGTTCTCCGAGCCTTTGGCTGTAGATGGCATGACAGAGCCAAGCGTGATGCTCCCAGCAATGTTGAGGATAGCCAGGAGCTATGGTCGAATACTGCCTTTGTAGAACGGAAAGACAATCACTGTGGATTTCCCGTAAGCTTTAATTGACCCCATAAACACACTATGGAGCTCCGACGTAAACAAACCACAGTACTCAGGTCGGGTGCTATGATGAGACTGTTCTGAGGGCAAGCACAAGAACGAAAACAAGACTACTGGATTAAAACTATGGACTTAATTTAATAAGTCATTGACAGCAGCGTCGAATCACAAGAACCACCTACATTCGATACCGAACAAATTTGAATAGTGTAAATAAAATACTTATTCCTACTCGCCTATTAATGACGAACAGGTTAAAAAAATTAACAATTCTTCCAATTATCAGTCTTGAAATAGTTTGAGATGAATTGGACTACTATCTCCATGCCACGAACGAGAAATATGCAAATCTTGCCCAACTGTATACTGACGCCTCATATACGAAAACAAAAACCACAAGCGAGTATATACAAGTGAACCATACGAAAGTGGTCCAGATCAACTCATCAGCATCAATGACATCAGTGGAGATCTACGCAATACTCATTGCTCTCGAATACTGTATTCAATCCCCTTTAAACACCTAAATAATCTGCTCGTACTCCTTGAAAGTATTAAAGGCCATAACGGACCCAAAAATCAGGACTGGGTACAATAGTAATCTCAGACTACTTCTACATAATATATCTGCATGCCAAAAATCAATCCACCTAATCTGGATCCCCGCTCAAGCTGATATAACGGGAAACGAGGAGGCCGACGCTCTCGCTACCAAACGTACAGCATGACCATCAACCTGACACATCCACTGTACGGACAGCCTCGGACCTATGGAATGACATCAAAAGGAAGATAGAATCAACTTGGAAATAAAGGAGTTGTAGTGGTAACAACAGACTCTTCCATCACGAAATAACTTCGTGATATGATCTAATACTTCTGGAGAACCTCCACAGAAATGAGCAGGTAATAATTTCAAGGATAAGATCCCACCATAGTAATCTATGCTCACCTCTTCAGCATAGAATTTCATCTCACATCAACCAATATCTCACCAAACCTGTGCAGTTTGAGTGCAGAAAATACCGGGAATAAGACTGTATCCAAGTACACTACTACAGATGTGTGCTCTGATCCGAATTCAATCACTACATTACTAGCATTTATATCCAGTGCCCAAATTTATCACCTAATCTAAAAAGTAACTGAATGTAATCACAATCTTAGCCATAGAAATAAATACCTATCAGTAAATAATGTAGAAGGTCGCATTTAGGTCGCGACCATAAAATATCAATAAAAATTGAAAAAAAGTAATTAGACTGTGCGATTACATTATAAATAATACTTGTAACGTTGCTGAAGTTTTAGGAGGTTATTTAAGTTGAAAATTTAATATTTAAGTTTTTCGCTAAGGAAGGAAGCTTGGCAATGGTCGTTCGACGTCCAAATTGCACACTCAGGTGGTACGAAATTCAAACTCGTGGCACAAAAGAAGAAATTGAAGATCACGACATGTTACGAAAACGCCGGGTACGTTTACCCCTTAGTGAAGAAGCTTACTCAGTTCAGCCGCTTCAGAATGAACGGCTGCCGATAACGCAATCAACTGATTCGAAACACGAAAGTTTACGCTGGCTGCTCAATAAAATGCGGCTTCACTAGAATTGCAACAAAAAACAAGATGGACACAAGTTTCTCAGAAGAGGACACACAGGCGATACGGGAAGAAGCGGCTTCAGCCTACTAGAGGACGCAACTGAAGTGCTCGGAAGCTAAAGACACAATAAACGCAGAAAAACAATTTTCCCGTGGTGCAGACAAGGAAACAACTGGCGGAGGCTCCTAAAACTACAAATCACTCGACGGCGTGAACATAAGTGAATCTAACCATCTACCAACTGTGGTAACGGAGTTCAACCTGGAAGCTAGGCGAAGTAGATTAAATCGAATCGTAATTGATCCGGAATTTTTTTGGGAATAAATCCTCGTATGGCCTCTGTTTACACTAGTCCGGGTCCATTCATCCCGTCACGGAAATGCCTACTAAGTTCAGCAATTCCAGGATAAACAGCTGCCAGACACGTAATCAGACTGAGGAACTGTGTCTAATTCATACAACTATTCACAGAATACTAAAAAATATAACAAATAGTGGGTAGCTTGGACGCCTAAACCTTTGCTTGAAGCAGAAAACTGGGCAACCATAAGCTGAATACCCTAGTAACGGTCGCTCGCCAGCTCGGAGCAGCAAAACTGGACGCACCACGCGTCTCGTCGCTCGAATGGGAAAATCTGATAGAACGCGAAAAAGCGATCCCCAAGTTCGGAGACAATGTCGATACATTCAGATATAAGCCAGACTTCATCACTCATACAAAAATATACGAATTGACTTCAAGTATGGCTTCAGAAATGGAAAATACAAATAAATGAAAAAAAGTCGTCTCATGTGACGTTTACATTATGTAAAAAAACTTTGCCCACCGATCTTTATAAACAACACAGAGATACCTAAAAAACCCTCTGTCAAATATTTGTGTTTACATCTCGATAGAAAACTCAATTGGAAAATCCACATAACCAAGAAAAGAAAACAAATGGATATTAAACAAAAAGAAATGTACTGGTTACTAGGACGGAAATCACACCTCTCCATAGAAAATAAACTACTACTATATAAAACCATAATTATACCAATATGGACCTACGGGATAGAACTATGGGGATGTGCCAGTAAGTCAAATACTGCAATAATTCAAAGATGCCATCGTTAACGCCCCCTGGTACATAACAAATGAACAAATACACAATGACTTAAAAATACCAACTCTTATGGAAACTGCCCATCAAAAGAGTGTTAGTCACCACAAAAAGCTTAAATCACATTAAAATTCATTATTACAACCACTACCAGTAAATGATGTAACAAGAAGACTGAAAAGAAAATGGCCTGCACATCTCTAGACAAGATTTAGAAGTTCTCTTCGCTGGAGGGGATCTCATCATGCCATAATGTATAATATGTAAATAACATGTCAAAGCTACCCCATTAGCTTATAAATTAAAATGTAATCTGATTGCTGATAAATATAATATTAAAAAAAAAAGTTCGGAGACAATGTCGATTTCAAATTTACTACCATCACAACCGGACGCACCGACCAAGAAGCGCCAGATGCACTCTTGGATGTTCGCACGTATCGAAGGTAAAAACCGGACGGCTCAATATTCACGACTTGACGGCAACAGAACCAGGAGATCAACAACACTGTCCAATGTAACAGGCGAGACTAACTGGCAGACTCGACAGGCCCACTTCTGTGCCATCGGTGGCGGAACCAGGAAACATCCACGCAACGAGTGTGAACAGATGCCCAAATATAAATTTCGTGTCATGGATTGAGACCTTTGACGGTTGTAGCCGAAATTAATTAATAAATAAACAGAAAAATTACCATACCTGTTAGCTGGAAGGGATAAGGAACAATCCAGACCACATGGACCTTTATCCCCTGCAATGAATATAACCTGAAGGTGTGTGATTCGTGCTGAGACATAAGAAACTGTTCTATACAAGTGTAATATTAACGCAAATTGAAAAAAGAAATTTCAAATTGACAACAATAAAAGAAACATTAGATAAAATTTTCATTCAATGGATTTATGTTTGTTAAATGATATGAAAAATGGATGGAGACGAAAATTATAAGATGGGAAATATATCAATGCTTTAAGCCTCGACCAATCACATTTATCATTTCCAGTACTCAATACATAATGATATAATATGGTTGCCCTCCTGTGGTGTAGTGGTCAGAGATATATTATGTGACAGCATCGGTAACGAATAAAATTGATGTGAGCCTTATAATCGCTAAGGAAGTACTTCTGAGGTTCCTCATATACGATATGCAATTTTGTTCAAATATTTAATTTATTTTGTTTTTTAAAAAATAATTCCGAATTATTGTTAAAAATATATAATTACCCGAAAACAGACAAAATAAAATGATAAAAATACCACACAACGTTTATGCAAACTTTGTTGCTTACTTCAAGTGTCGAGATTAGTTAAAGGCTTTTGCAATTAACGTGACACAATCTGGGCAACGTAAACAAAAGCAATGTTTGGGGAGGGCTGATTGTATATTTTGACATTGCCAATGAGTTAGTTAAATTTCATATCATTATCAATATTAGTTCTAAAAATTTTTGATTTTATAATATATAGATTAGTAAAATTAATAGTATTAACCGTTTCCTTTAACTGGATTGCACTTAAAGTAATTAATTCTTTAAAAATTGCATAAATATAATTACAACAACACATACTTGTGTTATTTTCTACCATTTTAATTGTTTGCAGATGATTTTAAGTTTGCAATTCTATCTCAAATATTTTTTATGATACAAATTCTATAAATACATTTTTTTCTTGTTGTAATGGTAATGATGTCATTTTATGTTCTGATAAGTGAGCTTCAATTACTTTCAGTCTATAACTGCTCATGCAAATGTCTGAAAAATTAATATTACAAATGTATCTATTATAAATTAATGAACCAGCCAAATTAGTCAGAAATATATTTTAATAAATTAAAAAATCAGAACATATTAATAATAATGAAGTGGCACTTTGTATCGATCGTTTTTGCAATCTCCTCAGATGTAAATGTAACAGTTTTACAATATCTCAAAATTAAGAGATATTTTGCGTTTGCAAACATGATATTTATAATACATGTGTGTGAAAATTTATAGAATACGGCTTCAATTCATTTCTTAAAATATAAATACATAATTTGTGGAGAAAAATTCTAAACGTATGTGTTTTACCTACACATTACAGTCAAAAACTTGAATACACGCAAAGTTGTACAGCGTATTGCTGGTATTTATTATCAATGGAATTTTTTTTACATTAATTGATAAAAGTAATTTATAATAACAAAGAATCATAAATTATATGTTAATTGTTAGTATCATTTTTCACATTATTAGCCGAATTATTTGATCTAATGTGCAACATGTAGGTGATTAATCTTGAATAGTATGTAAATTCTTGATTTATAATTTTAGAACTTTGCAACAAAACAAAACTTTTAAACAAATTTGCTTTGACCCGACTGAAAACCGTTACAGTTTTTAATGTATCTTTTGTCGCTTCTACAAAATATTTAGAACTGACTTTTGCCATGACATGACATTTTAAGGACTCAATGACAAAATTCGGAATAAATGTTTATAATATAAATTATGTGAAAAAGGAAACTTCAGCGAATAAAATTATGTTAATTTCTATTTGTCAGTCTTCGTACCTTTGAACACAATTCTTTATTTGTACACACATTCTTCGGAATGTTTTCACACTATTTTGATATATTTTATTAATTCATTGATTACATATTGTAATACTAATTTAGGAGGCCATTAATTGTTTAAATTATAATGAATTGTTTAGCGGCATCGATCTTAAACGACAAAAATGACGGCAAGCTCTTTGTCGGCGAACTTTGTTGTGAACTGCTCGCATTGTACGGAAGGTCAATTGGTGGCAGTCTGGCGAATCTTATGGTCGAGAGAGGGAGCGAAATTTAAGAGTATGAACAGCGTGTTCCAAATATAGTAACTGTGAGACTTATATGTTAATCATTACATTTGTAAAAAAAAAATATCTGGACGGAGAGACAAGTTATATAAAAGTCTGAAAAGCTGAAACAAAAGATTTGAGATGTTGAGATACATGCGCGCTCCGAAATAAAATTTTCCGCAAAAAGGAATTGAAATTTAATACGTCCGACGGTTGACCGGAGTTTCAGATAAACGAGTTCCTGGAGGAGTAATCCAAGAAATACAACCGTGTGTTTGTTCAAGTGTAGAGTCTGTGATTAATGGCCTTTTTGTGAATTGTGTCCCCAAGGTACGAAAAATAAGTCTGGTACCAGCAGAACAGTTGTAAGTACAAACCATAATAATTAAATTCTGTAAACGGTAATTAAGGGTATAGTCAGATTTCGTTTCTTTTCATTTTGTTAGATTTCGTATTCCGTTCGTTTCAATTTGTTTGAACTGTAATTATTTAATTTATAATCTTGATTGTTCTTACTTATCAAACCCAGTAAAGACCCTGTGAAGAAGCGTTATTAAATTTGAGTGTTTGTAAAATATAAAAGATTGTATTTTACCTTTAACGCCACAAATTATAAAATAAAAATTTGTTTGTAAATTTTGATTGAATTCGGTGTGCCAACCTAGGGCAATTCATTTGTAAAACTAAATCTAAAAACACTTGTTAAAATAATCTAAGGAAATTAAAAGTTTTTTAATCTTAATCTTTTTGTTTAATTTTTTACCTTTTATTAATCATCCTTTTAATCATTACAATATATTAATTGATATTTACCATATAAAATAAACATACCATCTTTGAACCGTTCCAGAAAATTACTTCGTACGAAATTTATTTATTGTTTTCTTAATTGTATTACTTATAGACGAGTTTAACAACAATGAATTGAGATTACATGTTCCTAAAATAATTAATAGACCGCACTGTTATTTTAAGATACAATTTGTTTGCAATGCGTTAACAGAAAATAAAATGCTCTTTCTTTTTGTGCGATATAAATGTAATTATTTAGTAATAATAGGTGTGGAGAAAGTCTCATTAATCGAATCTTTTATTGCATTGAAATATCTATAATGTTTCATTCCTCGTTTTTAAACTGTGAAACTGTAAATTTCATAGATTTTTGTAGCGTTATTTTATATTGTTGTATTTACGTCTTTCGTGTCATTAAGGGATTACTTTTGAATAATTTTGTAAGTCTGGTATAAATAAATATTACCAATTACTGAGATCCCGAGTGAGCAGAGAAGAAAATTGAATATCTGCTTTTTGTTCCTGAACTGGGAGAATACAATGTACGAGTACATTTTCTATCTAGATTTCCCAAATCTCTTCTAATGTAGATGTGCTTAATTCCTGTCTTTTCACTCCGTTTGTTTTCTGCTGTACCCTCGCTTATCCCCCAAGATCCCGGATGTTTTCACCACCCACCAGTTAAGAGTTTTGGATGTTCAGCGACAGATTAACGATGACTTCGTGCGCTGGCGAGATATCTGGAGAGGGAGTAGTATTTCTGTAACATTAGCATCGCCGTAATCCTCTTATTGCGAATGGCTCGCTTAACTCGTCCTTCCAATGAGAACCGCATCTGCCGCAGTGACAGCTCACCAGTTATTTCCTCGTCTTCTTCAGCAGGTTACATTTTCCTGCCATTCTGCAAAAATGAGATGAAGACTGTGCTTTAATATCAAGTTGACCTCGACCGTTCATATCATCTATTTTCGCAAAACTTTAACACCTTCTTACGTGTGAATTTCAAATACATATTGCACTATTGAATTACCTCTCATTATTTATATCGATTTCAGAATAATGTTCAAGACTTTCTCTACTTCCTGTACAACCTCTTTGCTACATCAGATATGTAGATGACATTTTTCGTGTTGTTAATACCACTTTAATCAACCTTATAGTCAATACTTCCAAAAATTATCATCCCAATGTACAATTCACCCATGAACTTTAATTTAGACATTCTCTCAATTTCCTTGATGTCACTGATTCAATTGATTAACAAAACTTCCATTCTCACCAACTGGTTCAGAAAACCTACATTCTCTGTCAATCGTTCCCAAATACCTCAAGACAAATTTTTTCTCGTACTCCCTTATTACAAATTTCTACATCACAAACTTATCCAAATATTCAAAGAATATCCATCATTTACATATCAAGTAATACCGTTTCCTACTTCATTAAATACCTCAAGGACCCACTTGACACCTACAAAAAACATTGTGTTGTTTACAAAACCTCTTGCTCTAATTGAAATTCCTGCTACATAGGGCTAACAAAACGTTCCCTTGATACCCGTATCGAAGAACATATATCTAATATCAAACTTCCCATTGAAAAAAAAATGTAGTATCCAAATATATAAACAATTCTAAACATGCATTTTGCTAAGAAGTAGGTTTTCTGCTAAGATTTTAGACATTGACACCAGATACAATTCCAGACTCATTTCAGGGATGCTTCACATCACAGCTATAAATGTACAAAAACACACTATGAAACTCAATAATTGCTATTCGCCCTTATTATTACGCTAAACCCTTCTGTTTTCCCTATCGGCTCTCCCATTGTTGTTGCGTTTTCGTCGCTTTTGATTTTGTTTACTAACAAGTGCAGTTTTGTCGCTCTAGGCTCTTCTTTGCACATGAGGAAAGAAACAAGGATCCCAGTAACGTTGTGTGATATTTATATTATAACTTTTTTGTTTGAATTGGCTATATTTCTTAGTCATTATTTTTTATAGTTTTCTATTACATAAGTTCCATTTATTTATTCATAAACAATTCATATATTCCGATTCTCTTTTAATATATGAAATATATCTACGAATCAAATAATATATGTGTGTGTGTTGTAGTGTTGTGTATACAAGAAAAAATAATTATTTTGGTTAAATTTGAATGTGGGAATTACTAATATTTTTTTTAGGGTAACAGGCTACATGAGGGTAATCCACATAGTGGCAACTCCCCTTTAATAGCATAGGAAGGGATTTGAAAGGGAGGATGCGGATGGGTACAGGAAGATAGCCAAGGGTTAACTAGGTCCCGCGGGCTATAGTTTAAGGATCCTACCCGGCATTCGCCTAAAAGTAATGCAGGGAAAGCCCTAGAAAAACCTGTATCAGGTAGGTCGGGCATTGGGTACTTGCCCACGCCCTTCCAATAGCGGGAGAAGAGTTTTCTGTGGGGACGCAGCATTCCCTTCTCCGTACCTCGACCAGTTTAGGAGGCAGCTGGCCGACTGTTCCAATGGGAACAAAGAACAACTCTTACCGTATGCCCAAGGTCTGTGACCCCGGGCACCTCTCAAAACAGGCCGAGGTGCCTCGGCTTGTGGGAACCTTAGTTCAAAAACGGAGAGAGGAAAAGGCATCCCAAAAGGTAGCCCCTTCCTGTCTCAATTTTCTAATATTTATATTAATTAGCTTAAAAAACAGCATTTATCTTTTACATGTGAGTGTTAATCTATTTGTTTGAGTCAAGGAAGATTGTCTTTGTATTGGTTTTTTAATAAGATGCAACAGCATATTGAAGAGAAAATAAATAAATTAAAAAATATATTGTATTGTTTTTTTACTGCAATGCGTTAACGTAAATAACGCTATGTGTAAGTATTCCATAATGGCCGCGTAAATTATGAGACATGAGTTAAATTTAAAGGCTGTATTTATCGATTGTGATGTCCCGGCGAGAAGGCGGAGTCCAGAATTACAACTTGTGGTTTGCGGGAGTTTCCAGACTGTGTCCCTAGGAGACACGGGTTTCGATTACTTAGTGACAAAGAAAATGAAAGGATGGGAAGTACATTTTTTGTCCTAAGCGTTGATTCTGTAACGAACAGGAGTCACTGATATAAATATTTACTTAATTATTTTGAATTATTTATATATTAAATTAATTTATTGTGAATTTATTGGTACTGTTAGTATGGTTAGGCATTGTTTGAACACAGTTATATAACAGCGGTTAATACTGACAGTTAAACACTGTTTGGTGCTACGACTAAATACCTACGTTGACTGAAACACATTTTTGATGGACGATTTTTCGATCCCAAAAAGTAATAAAAAATATGTAATTTATCATCATCTTTGAATTCGCTTGGGAGCAAGAACACGGAAAAACGCAGTCAACGATGAAAGTGTGAGCAAGTAGGGACACTCTCGTTGGTGGCCGACACACGGAACATAAAACCAGCATATTCTGCTGTGAAAACGTTTCGGGATTTTTTTGTTGTAACGACTGGGTGCTCTCGCTATAACGACGTGATGTTCTCGCTATAACGCCGGGATGTTCTCGCTACAACGACGGGATATTCTCTCTATGACGACGGGATGTTCTTGCTAAAAAGCCGGGATGTTTTTCCTATAACGACGGGATATTCTCGCTATAACGACGAGATGTTTTTGCTATAACGACAGGATGTTCTCGCTATAACGACGAGATGTTTTCGCATTAACGACAGGATGCTCTCGCTATCACGACGGGATGTTCTCGCTATAACGACGGGATGTTCTCGCTATAACGACTGAATGTTCTATCTATAACGACGGGCAGATTAGGTCAAGATTTTGCAATGAAAACTTTCTAAATTTATTTTTGAAGGTGTAGACAGGCTATGTATACGGTAATCCACATAGTGGCAACTCCCCTCTTCTGGCATAAGAAAGGGATTTGAAAGGGGGGATTCGGAAGAGTAGAGGAAGGTAGCCAAGGGTTAACTAGGGCCCCCGGCCTATGGTTTAAGGATCCTAACCGGCAATTCAGCTATTTTTCTCTAAGTTTTGGGTTTGAAATATTATTCCATCCTGTACGCTATGGCGAGGATTACGATCCGTGTGATGAGGACTGCCTATGTTCCTGTTTTCGGGGGCGACAACCTTCACATCGAGCCATAAACGTCGCTGAAGAGTCATTCCCGAAAATTATTCCCGCCAATTTTCCGTGTGGAAGCAATAGTAAAACATTCACAATTTAAAGCATAATTTAAAAATGTAATCTACAAAATCCCCAATCTTATTTTTTGGTTAAATTTATTCAATAATCTCAACCATATCGAGATAATCTCAAAAGCTCTGTTTTTACTTGAAAATTTCTACTCACAATACGTTGACGATAGAAAGATCTCATAAATTCTATAGTAAATTTAAAGCCGGTGTAATATTTTGGTTGATTAACGTTTTTACTGCTTTCGTAAAAATATATAAAATTTGCAGTCAATCCGAAGGCGCCACAACAAAGTAAAAGAAAGTTATTCTATAAATATCATAATTATACATTTAAATCGTTATTTTTCTGTTAATAAATATTTTGTGTCTGAATCTGTAAACTTTTGGAGTATTAAAAAACCTCGATTTTGTCGACATATCATTTACTTGGTAAATCATCAGATTGTGCCAATGCCGGTGCAAACGAATCTTCGAAGTACGGACGGCGTTAGTTAACCTAATTAATTTTATTGTTATCTATTACACTTAAAATTACTTAAAAGAATCATTACAATATGAATGATTTTATATACTCTTATTTCATATTTTTAATCGTTTCATCTATAACTGAATTAGTAGCTAATTTAATTAGACAATAAATAAGAAAAATAAGTAAGATCGCGTAAAAACACTTTGTCCCGTTTCCTCAAGCAGTTGTACCTTTTCTGACGTACACAAAAATTCAAACTACATTGAATAACGAAAGTAAGCCTATAAAAATAAACAACAAAGTGATTACCTTTTAGAGTAATGGTTCATATATATTACTTAATATGAGAGTATCTCTAAGATCATTTATTGCTGCGTCTTTAATTACAAATTTTAAACCTGATACTGCTCTTTTCGATGTATTATAATGTTTTAACTTCATATGTGCTTAGTATATTTCCTTCTTCCGGTCATCCGAGTCGATGAAGTGTTTGAATATTAATTTTTTTCTGTACAAATAACTACAAGAATCTTGAATTTTGAACAAACATTCTAAATCAACAAAAGTTCACCCTGTTTCTCCGCATGGAAAGTTTGTTTTACCATCAGTGCTCATGAGCGTAATAAATTATGCTCGATAACATTATACAGCTTGTTTTAAGGATGAATTATGGGAGTAGACAATCACAGCTTATTGTTTTCTTGCAAATTGCAGCCGTTGGGAACGTTTTATTCGATTTGGAGGGCGTTTTTACCCTTGCTTAGCGCAAGGGCCTCCACTTCTTCAACAGCTGTTCTATTCGTGCCATTGTTCTGTCTCGCCTCCTCAAAATTGGAGCAATTTGACAACGTCACACTGGGGTCTCACCGTTTGTCATTTTCGCGGACGGAACAAGGGCAGTTGTTCTGCGTACAGTGACAAACTACACGATAAAGTCTGCTTCGTGAGCGAGCAGCAATAACCAGTTCGCAAAATGAGAAAAAAAATCAATGTTTTGTTTGTATATGGGGATTAAAATACGAAGCATGAATAAGTATGAAAAAAATCTTGAAATGCTACTTCAACTCAGTATTAATTGTAAATTAATTATCTTTGGCACCTCTATTATTATAAAAGTGAAATAAATGGATTGCTTATACGAGATTCAACGTAACCTAAACAACGATACACGTATTCAAATGTGGATCATTAGACTGAGACGTTGTAATGAAATTTGGTCACATTAATATTTGTTTTTATGAAACAGGCTAAATGAGAGCAATCCACGTGCTGGCAAGTCCTCTTTAATAGCATACGAAATTATTTGAAAGAAGGTATGCGTAAGGGCAGAGGAAGGTAGCCAAGGGTTCACTATGTCCACTGGACTGCAGTTTAAGGATCATTTCCGGCATTTTCCTAAAAGTAATACAGGACAAACCCTAGAAAATCTGCATCAAGTAGGTTGGACGTTTGGTACTTGTCCACGCCCTTCCGATGGCGGTAGAGGGGTTTTCTGTAGGGACGCAGGATTCCCTTTTCCGTGCCTCTACCAGTTTTGGAGGCAGCTTGCCGACTATTCCAATGGGATTTTTTTTATTATTATTTTAGGGCAACAGGCTACATGAGGGTGATCCACATTGGGCAACTCCCCTTTAATAGCATAGGAAGGGATTTGAAAGGGGGGATGCGGAAGGGTAGAGGAAGGTAGCCAAGGGTTAACTATGGCCCCCGGGCTATATTTTAAGGATCATACCCGGCATTCGCCTAAAGAAATGCAGGGAAAACCTTAAAAAAACCTGCATCGGGTAGGTCGGGCATTTGGTACTTGTCCCACGCCCTTCCGATGACGGGAGAGGGGTTTGCTGTGGGGACGCAGCTTACCCCTCGCCATGCCTTGGCGAGTTTAGGAGGCAGCTGGCCGACTATTCCAATAGGAATAGCGTACAACTCTTGCCGTATGCCCAAGGTCTGCGACCCCGGAACATACACCTCTCAAAACAGACCGATTTTTTTTTTTTTTTTTTTTTAGGGCAACAGTCTACATGAGGGTAATCCACTTTGGGCAACTCCCCTTTAATAGCATAGGAAGGGATTTGAAAGGGGGGATGCGGAAGGGTAGAGGAAGGTAGCCAAGGGTTAACTATTGCCCCCGGGCTATATTTTAAGGATCCTACCCGGCATTCGCCTAAAGAAATGCTGGGAAAACCTTAGAAAAACCTGCATCGGGTAGGTCGGGCATTGGGTACTTGTCCCACGCCCTTCCGATGACGGGAGAGGGGTTTGCTGTGGGGACGCAAAAGTTGTTTGTGTGCTATATTCAGTTCATATAGCGTTATTACTGCAAACTATTAACTAAATTGATACTTTATACATACATGTGACGTATTCACTGATTCCTCTCTGTCTTGACCTTTGTTTTATATGCAAAATTATTTTTTAAATATCCACGGAAGCAGTTTCCTTTTCATGTTTTGCGAATTAATGGGATTGAAACGCAGTTCTTCGTGGCACTGTTTTACACAAAATGTATGATGCACGGGGAAGTATAAATTTAGTAATTATGGGGTTAACTAGATGAATTTGCAAAAAATTGGTTCAGCATTATAGCCGCCGTGTTCCTATGATTTAGAATTTAGCGTCACTATTATTAAATTCTACGGGAATATTTTTATTCTGTTAAATAATATTTAATTCTTTATTTTAGGAGTCCGAGCGCCAGCAGTGCCAATTCTGCAGCCTTCAATTAACTTTTTAATACTCGTTTCTCTGTATTTGCAGTGTTACAGCTTTCATAGTTCCGAAAATAAGGTTATATTTCAATAACCGTTTCCATTTGTGTGATTGGCTACCAGTAATTCGTCCCATATGGTAAGGCGGTGATGTGATTAGTCCCTCAGAGTTTTGAGGCGAATGATGGAGAATGTTCGGTGATGTTGTAGATTGTTTCGTGCACCTCGATAACCTACCTGATCTGCAATGTTGGTCAGATATTTTTAAACTAAAAACTAGTTTTCACGTGTACCCCACGATCCTTAGTTGGACCTAGTACCATAACACTGTTTCATGTTTCCAAGGATGAAAATGAAGCTCAACGGACGTCGATTTATAGTCATTATAGAAAATTTTGGGGAGTGATTCAAGTTTCATTTTAGAACATCGCGATGGATATAAAATTCTCTTCGAATAAGGTTTGATAATGTATTTTTTTTAATTACGTTATTTTAAACGGTTTGAAAAGGGGAAATTTTCTGAAAGTGTTCAGTGGCGCCAAGATGTTGCGTCTCTTAGCTCGGGAAACAGTCGAAAGGCACGAACGTCGACAGAAAAATATCCTCTTTCAGGGAACAAAATTGCGATTGCCCAAATACTTTGTAATAGGTCGCAGGTCTCATGCCTATTTACCATATTTTGGTAACTGCGTTATCTCATTTACCAAAGACATTTTGCAGTATTTACCGGACGGCTAGCAGAAAAGCAAAAAGTAATTCTTTTCAGTCGGCAGATAACTAAGAAACTAAATGATGAGTGGCAAAGTAGCCTGTGAGAAATAGCAACGCTAAGCGTTACATATCCTTGATAATGTATGAACAATAATTATTGAAAACCGTGGTTCAGATCTCAGATTTCTTGGCTAAAGTAACAGTTATTAATTTTCTATTGTTGTAGGAACATCGGAAACGCTATTGATGCAAATGGTACTAATTTTGAACAACATAAATTTTTGATTGACAGTGATTAATTAATATTTTATAATTGTTTTAACTTTTTGTTACAGTTGTTGCATTTATCTGTCAAAATATTCTCTTAATTCGTAGAAGATCACCAAGTGGCTAGTAATTGGCGTTTCCACGAATAAACAGCGCTGAGTATCTTTTTGGCTTCAATAGTGTAAGCATTTTTTTCCAATTTTATTCCTGTATTATTATTATACAGATATTATATTATTATTTCGACTGCTTCATAATTTATCTTTTGAAATGTATCCCCTATTTATTACTATAAAATAAATATATGATAGAAGATATTGCAAAGTAAATAAAGAAATTTCATAATTGTGAAGTAATTAAATTAAAATTAAAATAGGTTGAATTTATATATAAATCTAAATTTAAAGATTTACTACCGTTTTTATTCCACATGGACTTTTCCTCTTAGTATTCACTGACATTCATCTGACTCTCTCTGGTTATGTAATACGTATGGACTATTCATGTGAGGACTAATAAAGCCTACGGAGAATGAGCGAATTATGATATTAGTATTTTTCATGCTAAAAGAGTTGATGTTCCTCGTGTCATACTCAATCACCAAAATAATCTATACATAACATGACGACACTATCCCACAGTTAATCTGTTGTGGGGATGTAATGACAACGGTAACATGAACAATATTCCGTTTGTCGTAATATGAACAGATATGATCAAATAGAGGTTGAAATTTATAGCTTTTTTATGTCGTATTGAAGGTCATCTTCATTTAATCACTGAACTTTACCAACAGCGTATTTGGAAATAAGATTAATGTGAGTGCTTATCACAAAGTGAAGTCCTGTAAAGACTTGCGTCGCTCTAAATTTAGAGGCAGTCGGTATTCTCTCCTCCCTCCTCCACCTGAAGACTTTTCGTTCTTCCTGTTTTCCCACCGCTGGAGAATATTTACGAGCGTACGCTTCCCCCGAGGGAGGTTTAAAATCTACGCAACGAATGTGTAACCCTTGCGGAAAGCAGAAGACGTAATACCCTGAATCCAGCCAATTAACAGGACATTTGCACAACATAGGGCGCACCAATGGTGAATACTAAAACCACATAAAATTAAATTACAAAATTCCTGCTTTTAATGTAATTTTTACAAAAAAAATGGTCTACTTCCATTTACACCTGACACAATTTTTATTACAATTGAAATATTGCATAATAATATTTTAAGCGTTTTAATTCGAGTTAACACTTTGAAAACGTATCAACTATGACAACGGAATATTTTTAAGATCGCTAAATAACATAATATTTTCTGTCCGACGGGAATTTAATATTATTTAATTTTAATTTAAGAATTCAGAACCGAAATATAGGCTACTAAATTCCTTCATGGTAATTCATGACCAAATTGGTTGAAAATTAATCATGAAGATAAATGTCTGGTTAAATTATTATGTTCTTTCATTGTATTATCAATTTATTGTAAGTCAAGCTGGTATAACTTTGATACAGAAAGGGAAAGAAATCAATATTTATCCTGTTAATTTTCACCGAACTTAAAGAACCAAGTATGAAATAATATTTCAATTTCAATGTGTAAATTATTAATAAAATTTTCGCGGTTAAGTACCAGGTTCAGATTTCTCGATGTTGACGTTTTCGCGGTCATTCTCTACCACATCCTTCAGACAATGAGTTATTTTTATATTATCATTTCAAAGTATTCGAAAGACTTTACCAGTTAAGTTGTGATTACGTATATGTTTCTAATCCTTTAGTATTAGTTAGTCCAAAAGAATGATACGTAATTGAAAAATATATTAATATTCGTCATTAAAAAAGTTTTATCTCTCGTCGGCTCCGTAAAAAATTCCCTTACTCGTCCACGGATGTGGAGAGTGTTATGCATTTGAGAGCAGTGACAGATTTTTCTTATTGATACCATGCTAAATAGATATTAACTTTAAAATAATAATATTTCTGAAAATGAAGAGATTTCTTGAACCAAATTACCGGTAGATTTTTTTAACATTTTTAACCTGCATAAAATAAAGCGTCCCATCAAAATTTATGGAACAAATTGATTTTTGATAAACTATAATACATCCATATTTAACGTTCTTTGTTCTTATTATTTCTGCTTAATAAACTATAAAGAAATTTTTATATTTAAATTATACATTGACTTCAAGTACTCTTCTTCCAAGTTCGATACCCGTTAAAATATTATTTAATCAATGTTCTTGGGACTCCGAGCGGGTCAATAGACTGCATTTTGCTATAACTTTTTAGAAAATAACTTCGAATCTTCTAAAAAGGTCGTGATAAATTTGAGCTTATCCGTATGGATGAATTCACTGGGAAAGCCAGTGAAACGTTTATAAGATGTGATAGATTATGTGACAAGGAATTAGGTTTGATGGAGTACCTCATTAATCATATCTGCAACATGTATAATCCCAATCAAAGAGCTCGATTACCTCGTGAGTTTCAAATTACCATCCCTTCCGTTAGACAATTTGAGACATAAAAGAAGCATAACGTTAAGCAAAATAATTCAAATTAAATGTAATAATATGTGAAAAGGTTTAGTAATTTTTAAAATCTCTCCATAAATATTTTAAAATAAATCAAACATAAAAATATTAATACAAAATACTGTTAACACGTTCTTTTTTTAAAAAAAAAAGTTTTTAGGGCAACAGGCTACATGAGGGTGATCCACATTGGGCAACTCCCCTTTAATAGCATAGGAAGGGATTTGAAAGGGGAGATGCGTAAGGGTAGAGGAAGGTAGCCAAGGGTTACTAGGGCCCCCGGGCTATGGTTTAAGCATCATACCCGGCAATCGCCAAAAGAAATGCAGGGAAAACCCTAAAAAAATCTTCATCAGGTAGGTCGGGTATTGGGTACTTGTCCCACGCTCTTCCGATAGCGGGAGAGGAGTTTGCTGTGGGGACGCAGCATTCCCTTCTCCGTGACTCGACCAGTTTAGGAGGCAGCTTGCCGACTATTCCAATGGGAATAGGGGACAACTCTTACCGTATGCCCAAGGTCTGTGACCCCGGAACATACACCTCTCAGAACAGGCCGAGGTACCTCGGCTTGTGGGAACCTTAGTTAAAAAACGGAGAGGAAAAGGCATCCCCAAAGGTAGCCCCTTCGTATCTCTCCTACAAGGTCCCGCCAGCGAGAGAAAATCCCTCGCAGCTCTAGATTGTTAACACGTGTTTTTGTTTTGTTTTTTAGGGCAACAGGCTACATGAGGGTAATCCACTTTGGGCAACTCCCCTTTAATAGCATAGGAAGGGATTTGAAAGGGGGGATGTGGAAGGGTAGAGGAAGGTAGCCAAGGGTTACTAGGGCCCCCGGGCTATAGTTTAAGGATCCTACCCGGCATTCGCCTAAAAGTTATGCAGGACAAACCCTATAAAAACCTGCAACAGGTAGGTTGGGCATTTGGTACTTGTCCCACGCCCTTCCTAAGGCGGGAGAGGGGTTTGCTGGAAGGGCGTGGGACAAGTACCAAATGCCCGACCTAACTGATGCAGGTTTTTATAGGGTTTGTCCTGCATTACATTTAGATTCGTCAGTCAGTACAAAGGGCTGGTGGACTTATTTTTTTCGGATGAGTTTCTTGCATTACTGGTGGAATAAACTAATATATATGCTGCGCAAGAAATTGAATAACGCAAAGCAATGAAAACATCTAATAGGTTATCAAAGTGGCAAGCCTGTAAGAAGTTCCCCAAACAATAAAATATTATTTTATTTCTTGAATTTGAATTAGTTTTTATAATTTTTTTTTCGGTTTTTACTAAATTTTCCGTTCATGCAAGACAACATTGATTTATTTTTATTTTTCCAGAAGCCATCTATCAATATTAGCACTGATATATTCCGAGTTTAATCGCAGTTGCACAAAAATGACAAGCAAACAAGGACGAGATAACTCGTAGTTGGCGTCCTAGAAAAGAACGCAGTCTACGAGTTATCATGTAGTCGGCAGTCAACGTGTTAAATAAGGAAGTAGTTAATTGATTGTCACAGTAAATGAGAAAAATTTTCCCGTATTGATAACATTGTCTTAATTTATGGAAGTGGAAAAGATAGGAGAAGCAGACTTATAGATGCAATGTAAGAAAATAGTTTATGTGACAATAAAAATTTAATTCTTGACAAAATGCTCGTCTGTAGGATACAATGAACTGAAATATGAAAATGAATTTTTAATGGGAGTGAAAAAAAACTCAGTTCATATAATCAGACAAAGATTCATTGAGCTCAAAATATAAATAATTCATTCATAAAGTATCTTCCTGATATATTACGTTCAACAAACGAAGTTGAGTTAATCATATTTTTAAAACAACTAAAAAGTTTGGCATATAATTAAAAAATTTACCTTGCTCTATAATATTAGTGTTTATAAAAAATAGGTATAATCATAAATTGAAGAAATCCAGAATCTGTTGCAAATTAGAAACGAAACGAGTTTTGTAAAATGCAATTAAATATTAAAATGTCTGAAACGGCTATATCATTCTTCACAAAAAAAATTAACTTTGCCTTCTTTATTTTATTTGGCGTTTTCATTCTGTGTAAAACAGTTTTAAATAAGAATAGCACTTTCTGACTTGTATTTTGAGGTCACCGTAAGTAAATCTGTTTTTAGACTATTTTTCAATTTTAATAGTTGGCATTAGTTACAATTTGTTTAAAAGATAGAGGAAATTTATATGAGATACATAATTTTATTCATATATATTTCTAAAAATTAATTAGGGTTTGTTTTTGGCATTTAATAAATATCGACAATATCAATTGTAGAGGATGACAACGGCGGTAGTATGCAAAAAAAAAGTTTCAGAATTGTGTGTGCTATAAAGCGCTCTGCACAGGGGGAATAAGCTGCAGTCAAGTCATGACCTTTACCAAAAATAGCTAATGTTCGTTATTTACCAACTTATCAGAGTAAATAAATCCTCTGAAATCATGCCCATTAATTGTTAAATACGACTCTTTTGATATAATTTGCACGTAAATCGTGATTTGTTACGGTGCTGGTCACGGTAATTAGTCACAGTCAAAATTGTTGTCCTCAATAGCACCGCAGAAGAATTATGTCTGATATTTTCGTTCATATCAAGGTCACTTAGCTACATTGCGTATTCAACGTAACACAATTGAGTATTTCAAAACACGACTGTGAGAAAATGATTGACTTAACCTTTCACGCGAAAAGCAACAAGAGCAATATAGTCATTGCGTGTCGGCACGCACTTTCGCAGTTGGCCCACTCGTTCGCGGTCAAGTACACTACCCGTGTTATTACTACACAGAAACACATGTAAATGTAATACGCATATCGCTCTGCTGCATAATTATCACCTCACTACACATTAATCTTGACAGATTAAATATGCAAAAGCAGTATCTGTAGTAATACCTAGAAAAGTTATTTATTATATTAGTTTAATAATAAGTGTAATTGAAATACTGGACCCATTTATTGTTTGGTTTGGTGTCTTTGAGGGATTTCAAGAAGAATTTGTTGAATTTATGGTGGTACATAGAGAATATATACTAACTGGTGTTGACAGGGAGGAAAGATTAAGAGTGTGTGAGATTGATAGTTTAAGACAAGCACGAATGATAGCCCAAGGATTCTAACTGTAAGACTCCTAATCGCTTTTAACGCGTAAAGGTCGATTCACACTATACGTAACGTCAACGTCTCGTCAAATCTTCTGTCCATTAACACTACACCATCAAGAACCGGCAATTCATTCGTTTTGCTACTTTTGTTGTTCACTAGTGTTAGCTATATGTCACAATAGCGAAATTTAATACAGGTGAATTAGTAATGATTGAATTAATATTAAACGAGGAAGAAGAGAATTTCAATAAAACTTAAAAAATATGGATCAGAAAAATATTCACCAAGAGAAAACTTGTTGGGGAATATCATACATTATTTACGTAATTATAAGATGATGAAATTTCCTTTTACAAATATTTTAGAATTTTATTTTTATGTCCCTTTGTCTCACATTAAAAACAACATTAAAAATCGGAAATTCTAAATTTCGCGAATTAATTACTTCTAAGGAAAAGCTTACGGTATGTTTAAAGTAAGAAATAAGCAAAATGTAATCAAACTTGTTTTAACTATATATTTTGTTTTAGCTTACTGTTTATAGTCGCGTCAACATAATAGTCATCGGCGAATTTACATACCTACTATATGATATTATTACAATTAATTCATATTACCTATACATTTTATTCTTAGTCCCAGATTTATTGCCTGTTTTGATTAGATCTTGAGTGCCGATTTCCTTACTAAACTTAAGCAGGTTACTTATTGCCACTGCTGAGATACATATCTACTTTCTCGTGTATTTCTGAATTGTGGCTCTTCTAGTCCTGTCGTGCTTTGGGCAGTCGTAGAGGATATAAAAAGAATAGAAAACTTCTTGTAGACCATGATGTACAACTCTTCATACTGCACATCCTCAATAAGTATTTCTTCATACATTTTCACTTTAAAATGACAGACACTTTGTTGGCGCACAAACAAGTAGATATCCAAAATGCAATCTAACGACGACGGGAACGGTCCGGATCACATTCATACTATTCTAATGGATCAGAAACGGACATGTTGGAACAGGAAACAACTCGTCAAAATATTCTTCTCGAGATACTGCGACGTTCCGTAACTTTACCGGTCCGTGACGTTGTCGTTTTGTGTGAACACTCCCATTCAAAGTACATTGTAGAATAGTTTGACGTGACGTTGCCGATCCGTGACGGGACGATGACGTTACGTGTAGTGTGAATGGACCTTTAAGATAATCAATGCCCACAAACGTGAACCTATTCGTCTTATTACAACTCAGGGATTCCTCTTACTGCGTCTGAAAATGGTGCTCAAAAATTTCTATCATAATATGCAAACAAATCATAATTCAATAATTATAGAAATGCTTTCAAACAATATACTCCTAGGATACCGCCCTGGAAATTCCATGAGCTACCAATAGACACTTCCGACGCCAATACGGGATAACATGAAGAATTCGGACCGGGAGATGGAGCTGAAGAACCTAATGGCGAAGTACTATTTTTTTTGGGGTGTAGACAGGCTATGTATAGGGTAATCCACTTAGTGGCAAGTCCCCTCTTATAGCATAGGAAAGGGATTTGAAAAGGGGGATGCGGAAGGGTGGAGGAAGGTAGCCAAGGGTAACTAGGGCCCACGGGCTATGGTTTTAAGGATCCTACCCGGAATTGGCCTAAAGAAATGCAGGAAAACCTTAGAAAAACCAGCATCAGGTAGGTCGTGCATTGGGTACTTGTCCCACGCCCTTCCGATAGCGGAAGAGGAGTTTGCTGTGGGGACGCAGCATTCCCTTCTCCGTGCCTCGGCCAGTTTAGGAGGCAGCTGGCCGACTATTCCAATAGGAATAGCGGACAACTCTTACCGTGTTACCTAAAGTAATATATACGGATGGTTCAATAATCTGCGAAGGAGTTGGATGCGCTATAGTTTCAGACGAGTTTTAAAGGACGACAACCATAAATAACAACGCAACTATAACTACGGCGGAAATATATGCCATATATATGGAAACCATACGATGCATGGAAGAACCAAACAAAAATTAATTTAATTCTAACAGACACTCTGGTTGCAATTAATACAATAACCAACCAAAATATATGGAATTTTACCGTCAATAAAATCGGAGAAAACCTTATGGTTATTCTAAATAGTAATAATAAGGTGATGATAGGATGGATACCGACACACAAAGGAGGGAAACGAAAGGGCGGACAAAAGTGCAAAGATGGAGGCATCCCAACAAAAGAATAAAAACAACAGTCCAATCTGAACTAAAAATGATGGGAGACAAGCCTATGACAGTATACTGGAGAAAAAATGGTATAAGTGCAGAAGAGGAAGGCATGAACGTATTTTTCAAAAGGAAGCTGACAGCTTCAAGGAAATATCCTACGCTAGCAATCTGTCACGGAGACAGCAGGTGGTTGTTGCTAGGTTAATAACTCTCAATTCTAGCGTCACGCACTCCTATCTGTTCTCTAGATCACCGCAACCTACATGTGACGTATGCCAAACTGCCCTGACGATCCAGCATATCCTCTACGACTGCCCAAAGCACGACAGGACTAGACGAGCTACAATTAAGAAAAGAAATACACGAGAAGGGAGTTATGCACGTCAGCAGTGGCAATAAATAACCTACTAAACTTTAGCAGGGAAACCGGCATTCAAGATCTAATCTTAATTGTCAAAGAATCTGAGACTAAGAATAAAATGTATAGTTAATATGACTTAAAATTTTAATAATTACATGCAGTATGTATGGTAAGTCGCCAATGACTTTTATGTAGACGCGACTATAAACAATAAATTTTAATAATAAGTCCCTGCCAAAGAAGCCATGAAATTTAATTAAAGGATCAGGACGGTAAAATTCGAGTGCCGGGAAGAGCACGACGGACCTCGTGGAAGTCCCGGGTTCGCGCTCGCGCGATTCCCGGTCCAACCTGATTCTTGACTACAATTATTAATTTTTTTTCAAAGCTAGCCATTGTTTGTAACAAACGTACCGATTTAATTTTGTTCGGGATAACTACCAATTACAGATATACGAATAGAAAATTTTCAGAGTCCGGTAAAAATAGATTGATTTCATTTATTGTATTGTTCCGTCCGGTAAGGTAGATTACCTGTGTTGGAAAAACTGATAAATGGAAAGGACTACAGAATGTCCATCTATCCTGCTTGTGCTCAGGCCTCGATCGCCAAGGAAACAAGAAAGAGGAGAATAAGAGAGTAAAACGGGAAAGTTTTCATCCCTCAAGAATGTGATTTATTGCCGGAAAAGAAGCAGACCGGAAATTGGTTGATCGTTTGCTGCAATTCTTTTTCTTCTTCGCAGGTTGTAAAGATCCTTATAAAAGTCTTTCAGCAGGATTAATGCCTAAGAAACTAATAAATGAGCCATTCAATTCACGGAAGAGGTGTTAAGTCCAATATTGGTTTTTTAAACAGCTAAATCGAAAGAAAAGTTTATTTAAATTGGCAAAATCCAGCAGTCGGTCCCGGCTTATGATATAATTCACGAAGTAACTTATATAGTTCTATAATTATTTACTCAAATATAAAGTTTCTCACAGCGTTTCTATTTAAGTAAAACGCAAAGTACCCATCATATCAAAAAAAACAACGAGTAATGACATTTTTTCGTCTCGATTGGCGACATTCATTGAATACCGAAGATCAAGCTTCCCAGAACAATACCTTTTCTAAAAATCATACAACTCCAAATATGGTTCTTAACATTTAGTTTTTCTTTCATGAGTGTGGCAAATTAGGTTCCATTCCAAATTTCATGAAATTCTGTTCAGCCGCTGATCCAAATATACTTGAATAATTTTTTCCAAATAGTAAAATTACATGAAATTATAATTATTGTATATTCACAATTGTTCAATGGACATTTTAATAATAACAGTTATGAAGATTATATATATATTGCATTAATTTGATACAACTCATATATTTATTCTTTGCCAACACATGCAAATATGAAGCCGAGTTTCGCACAGAATTTTAAGCATTGAGCGTCGCGTGTCGTATTCTGTTTGTGCTAGGCAGACGTCGGAGTCATCGCGATGCTTAATTAATGACGAGGTCTTGAAGATAGTGTCACTTTCATGAACTCATTCAACTTCCTGTCATAGGAGTGCTATGTACTAGATCCAGCTAAAATTTACATTAGTTTATTTTATTTCATTATATCTTACTAGGAATTACATATATTTCTTTCCGCCATTATTTAAATTATTTTTATTATTCTTATAATACTAATGAAAAAATATTTCTCATATGCTCATAGAACCGTCACAAACATTTTTTCTCTGATGAACAAACGCCTGAAACTTGAAACCCGCGGGATCGCAAACGGCCAAGGCGGCGGCCATTTGGAGAAAAAGAAATATTAAGAAGACGGCTGAATTTAATATCATGAAAGCAATCTTATGTAGAGAAGAATTGAGATAAATGAGTTTGTAGAATATAAAGACTCTAAACGTGGAAGTCTAGAGAATTTCTCATTTAAGAAAGAATTGAAATAGTTAACGTTGATAAAATCTGAGAATATGAACCAGCCCAATACAAATATATTTAGACATAGGGTTATTTTATTATAAAAATGAGTATAACAACTACTCATCCAAGATCTCTATCTCCATATAATAAATAGATCAAACAGTAAAAGAAACAATCTAGATTATTGGAATATAATAAAATTAATCCAAACTAGTAGCATTATTAAATAAGATTTTATCCCAAAATATATTTTGACTATACATACAAACATAATTTAGGAGCAATTTATATTCGCGAAAAATTAAATATGCTAGTTTATGAAAAAAAATTGGTACTTATGAATGTTATATATGTATGTCAATATTGTGTAAGAAAACTCAATTATTTTTATTTATATAATTTCAAATTGAAATTGTTTTACATTAATGGTGCTTTATTGAACAATGCATTACTCAATTCCAATAACGTATTATTAAAAAGATAAAATGAACAAAAGTCTCAGAGAAGTTATGTGGGTGAACAAAACCGAAAAGTTTTCCGACAATTGAGAAATGTACCGCTGTCTCCAGGGCTGTACCACGAATGCTATTGTGTTTCGACAACCAATTATATGAGTTTTTCTCTCCCTACTCTGTCATCTGAAGAATCTACAATATTTCTCTCTCACACCAAACATAGGACCGCGGTTTTAACCATTATTCCTCGAACTCAAGTAATTGACGAAAATTATTGTCACTGATACCGCACTCCACTAAGATCTTCCAGTCATTCAAAATTTTGTAGCTTTTCAGACTGATTTACTAACTCGATATCGTTCTTGTTCAGCGACGTTCTCCTTCAGGCACAACCAGCCTGGCATCGTGACAGAACGTCCATAAATCAGCCAAAAACTCAAACCCTGCTAATATGAAACAATTAAAATTGTATAGATATGGTGCTACATAGCAAAGTCGAAATAATAGATATGTATGTAAAAGGGAAATTCTCAGACTTCATGGTATTTAAATGTATCGTTCACGTTAATCAGCTTCGTGATCCTCGCGAGTTTATTCCTGCCTGTTACGTCTGCGGTCGTCGGCGTCCTTCCCATTTCCCTTATCGTTGGCGTTGAGCGACGTGTAATTTTCAGTGCCAAACAGTAAATTACCTGATAACTGCAGAATATAATAATCCTCTAACTCTCAGCTGCTGCCTCTTTATACCTTTATACCTTCCAGAAATCGCGAATTTTTTTTATAAAGAAGCACTATACGGGCTATTTTCAGCAAATGTTCTGGTATTGAATAACAAACTTTCATTTCCGTTTCACCGCCTATCAATCATTTCAACTGATATCAATTTCAGACAATGCCACGACATGTTTTAGCTGCGGCTATTGTATTCGGAATTCAGGTTTCTTGCAAAACCCCTGAAATATGATAATCTGGAAGTCATATCGATAGCCTATAATCATCATTACATTTTTACAGTATGAATCATAGTTGCATTACTTGCATCCTGCCGGATCGTTCTCTGAACATTTCTAGCATTTTGTAAATAGGAAACAACAAATAACGGTTCATAAATATTTGTTACATTACTAAATAAGTAATTAACAGCTTCAGAAAATGCATCATATTAGCAGATGGAAAACAGAAATTCTCCACGAAAATCGTGAAGAAAATTTGTTCAGAAATTTCTCTATATCACGCCACAAAGGTGTTTTTAAAATAGCAACTCCGTAGGTGAGAATAATTCCAAATATTGGGCACGTATTTAACTAATCTCTGAAAATTTTAAAATTGTTATAAATGTTAAATTCGAAAAAATATAATCTTACTTATCGTGTTAACACAGAAAGGAACCATTTCTTGATAGACTTTTTTTCTTTTAAGTGCGCATAAAGGGAACAAGTACTAGAATATTGCAGCCAATAAAAGGAGAAGGCAAGTAGAGCGTGAGATCTCAGCTTCCCCACCCACACTTCTGTTACGGAAATGGGAAGCTAAAGGAACACATAAAGAGCTCATTCTGTTTCACTCAAATAAATTACACATTCTGGGAGAGAAATATATTTTCAGATATTTCTAATAAATTAAAATGTTTATGTAATATTAGAATATTATATGGATCATTAATAATTTTTACTCAATCCATGTAAAAAATTAACCAGGTTAAGGAATACTACGGAAGGTTTTTATTGATCTCAATTCTCTAAGTCTAGTTCTGAATTTTCGTCATTCTCATAAAATGTAATTAATTCTTTTCCAGTTCTTGACTATCCTTCTTTCATTTTTGACGTTTCTTAACCCTATTTCTGATAATGTTTTTACATATATGAATACGAACTGCGGATAATTTTTATTATTATTAATTGAATTTAAAACATTATTAGCCATTTTTCTTGAAATTTTGGAAACAATATTCGACAGTATTTTAAGTGTTCCGTATACCACGCTATTCAGTCATTATGACACCCTTATTTTTCAATATTTATGGCCAAATACTTCAATAGTTAGTTAATTTTAAAGCATATATATAGTTCTTATGTTTTTTCAGTATGAATACATTTTTCATCTAATATAAAATTATTCAACAATAATACTTCTTGGAATCTATTTTCAATATATTCATTATGATTAACAGTTTCACAGTACATTACTATCCCTAACGTCTAATTCGTCACGGCTGAGGTTGAATTTTTAGATATTAATAACTATTCAGTAATGAGTCTGTTACGAAATTAAATTCCACCACAATTTCCGTTTAAACAAGAAGTTTACATTTTAATCAAGTTTTTATTTTTGTGTGTTAACCTCAGCCTTTTTTTGTATAGTTTTCTCTGATCGACAAGTAACCAGAATGTTTTCATTTATTTGCATTGACACTTTCTTCTGTTATTTTTCTGATTTTCTTTTGTATTTATTTCGAAAAGTTTTATCATGATGCCCCTTTGCTTCTTGATAGGTGTCATCGGCGTTTCTCAATTAATTTTCGCCTGATTTTCATAATTATTATTTTTAGCCAGTGCAATATCGTCTTTCTAGTGTTTCACAACTAAATATTTCTTAGCAATGAGCTGAAAAATTTTGGGGGTTTCTTGCATTTTCTAATCTGGTTCTCTTGACGACTACTACGTTGATAATTGGCATCTTTCCTTACTAATATGTCATTACCAGCAGCAGTATATGATTATTTCTTTGTTGAAGGATCAGGATATAATAATCTCTACCGGATCGGGAATCGAACCCGAAGTAATTCTTGCTCATTGATTTTATACATTTTTATATATTTATTCTACGCTGATACCAGTTACAGATACTTTATCTGAAATTTTAATTGATAACAAATCCCATCTAATCCTATAATATTCATGAAGTTTATCGTTATACTTGACCTTCTGTTAATTCAAATATTACTAATATTTCTACTTCGATCATCTCAAGAAATGTTTTCTGTAACATTCAAAATCAAATGACTGACAATTTTCGTATTGTTATTAAAACTATTAAAAAAAATATGACGTACGTAACAATTGACAATTCAGGAGTTTCCTGTCTAAATTTGGAGGAAGACTCTTGGAAACTTTGACGAGATTATAACTTTTTGAACAGATTGTCTCTTGTTGATATAGGGGGACTACTTATCCAAGGAGTGAAAATAATGTACTCCATTGCAACGATTAAGTGTTTTCAGATATAAAGTAGTCTTATAATTCCGGCGACGATAGTGTAATAATTTATTAAACTAGCTTTTGTTATCTTTTGACAATAATTCATGATATGAATTATATGGCGTTTTTAAATGAAAAGAACTATTACGTGAAAACTATTAAACAAGATTTATTAACAATTTTAATACAAGTATTCAAATCACAAAATATTTGGGATGTCAGGGTCTTGAACTGGGTTTGATAATGGCAGAATTTATATAATCAAAATCACAAAAATTACATTTACTTTATATGGGAATCAATGCGTCTGAACATAGACGAAATTTGTTGCTGAAGAAATAATACTAAAGATTGAATTTAAACAATTTCAATTTTTATCAAGAAATAAAGTATGGTCTGAATAATTAAAGATCTCATTTTATCGATAATTAAAGAACGATCTGACGTTTATCTTTTAAACGTGGTTTACAATGATTTTAAAGTTTTCTTTCTACTTACGGCAGCCCAGGTCCCATTTTAACTTTTCGTTCAGAATTTTGGGGATATCACTGATTCTAAGTACTCACAGACTCTAAATGTTCACAGACTCTGATTAGCGTAGTTTGTTAGTTGGTTTAGAATAACTTTGTTGATTCTCGATGATTTACTGCAACCTGGATTTGTAGGTCTCGTGGATTTTTGTTGAAAATGCACCTCATTTGTTTTGTGTGTTGACTGAAGACTAGTTCAGTTTCTGCATTTTCGATATAACAGCGTACTGGTTACTGGAACACTTCCTGGTTCTTTAAATTAGACCTTTTTCATTCTCGCTGCTGACTGACTAAATTGTTCAACTTTTCGTGTATTAGAATTTTGTGGTCTTTACACCTCGCCGTTCATTGCCTGACTGTTCGTTCTTTTCGTCTGTTCTATTTGCTGTCTGCTGCCGACTATTCGTTCGTCTCGTAAATTTTGAGCGCGTAAAACCTTCTCGACCGATCAACAATACTTTCTTTGCATTGCCGGTTTGTTGCGGCGTCCGCTATATCCACCAATAATGAGTCCTCTACAATTCAACTTCTCAATTAGAACAATGCCTTAATTACCAATTACTACAATAGACATCGTCATTTTCAGGAGAAGCTACAAGGGATATGAGATTTTAAAATCATGAAACAATGTGTTGCAAGGGATAACTACAATTGAATGAATCATGCTTGATTACACATCACGGTACCACATATAGAAATAAGTTGTTTTAAAATAAATGTAAAAAAAATTATTTTCTGACATTTATTCTGCCATAAAACTTCAACAATTATTGTTCCTTGTTATTTACACACGTCGCGATTTTATTTTTACTCGATTAGTGTTTGGTAAATTTCAGGAAAATAAACAATTATGAAAATATTGAAAAATTATTAAAGCAGATGGAATCCGTGTGGCTCATCGCGAAATTCTATCGGAATCGTACAAATATTGTGTCTCAAACGAATTCGGTACGGAGTTCCAAGTGTCCGGATTAAACGGCTCTTTTCGTGGATCAAGTTATTTAGGACTGCGGTATTATCGCTGCAGGGAGCAAGGCCCCTTATCGAAACATCGACACAGACAACTGTAATGGAATATCGATTTCTGCCAAAGCTATTGCAGCTTGTCAAGCGACCACTGTCCTCCCTTCACTCGATTTTTGTTGCCAATGTCGCAAAAACCGTTTGCCCCGACAAGCGCTGTAATTCATTTGGTTGAAACAAAACTTTTGTTCCGTGAAGGATGACCAGTATGTTTGAAGCAATTGTGCAGCGAGTATGAATTTAAACGTTAAAAATATATTTATATAATTTACTGTAATATCTCGAATAGTAAGTAACTATGTTTATTGGTTTATGTGCTGTTATTTTATGCTGTAATTGTATTGAGAGAATGGAAAGCAATGATATCTCTCTGTCATGGTAACTTAATACTTATTTTATTACAGAAACCACATTAACAAAATTCTATTCCATACAATTGGGGAGTAAAGCTATTTTAACCATGAACGAATCGTGTTCATTATTAAATAGCAACAAAAATCAGAAATGTACGTAAATCTGATTATCTTTTAAAATTAATTTAACACCACGTCGGCCTTGGACGTCTTCTCCAATCCGCAACACTTCTTTAATAATTGAGGATCGTTACAGTATTTAGAGGTTAGCCGTCACTGTGCGTCAAATTATTTAAAAACCATTATTATTTCATTTATCTAAGTCTGTACAAGAGACTAAAACAACTACAAAAATACAGCCGTTGCAGAAAAGTTACCTTTTAATAACAAAATTGAATATTATCCAAATCTTCTTCAGCTGGAAAAATTAGAATAATTTTATAATTCAGTGCTATTAAAGGAATTTATGCTAATTTATATCATTTAATGGTACGACTTATATATGAATTTCCTGAGTCAGAAACTTTTCTTGTTTATTATGTGGAAAATGAACCTAAAATTGTGTATACTTATCTAGAAGGTAAACTATATTACATATTCAGACACTTTGTATTAGAGAAATGTGTAAAAATTTACGTTCACTGAGTTGAAGAAATCTTAGATGATACATGTTCTCATAGCTCTTTATCATAGACTTGGAGCAAGTCATGACAGTCTATTGTAAATGGTTTCTTTGATACAGTATGATTTTCTTTATAATTATCATGTTGAAACCAATAAAGGACATGACACATATTAACCAATATTTTTTGGGGGGAAAGTAAATAACTAGCATAGTTACTATAGTGCGCGGCATATAAGATGGCGGCTCAATTTAATGTCCTTCCCGTGAGCATAAAATTATCTTCAATAAGCGCCTAGATCTAGACCGTGTTAGATCTTTGCGATGTATGCGATTATTTTCCGTTAGCTCCCCTCCCTGAGTCTGCGTCACCCGTCATCGTTCGAGAATGCTGCTATACTGGTACCGCAGAACGACGCACGTATATTTTCTGTTTCGTTAACTCTAATGCTCAACTTACAAAAAATTATTCTCATTAATGTGAGCATCAGTACTGATGATACTAAAAGATATATATTAGCACGACATTTCTTCTACAGTTCTATTTGTATTTGAACGAGCTTACCTAAATCCTTTAAGCAACTTAGGAAAACTACAACTGTATAAGATACGTTGTCTAACTAATTATCCTTAAATATTGCCATCACATTACAATTAGTTGCAGTTCTACAGATATATAAACGTAGCTAAGATTGTTTTTCCTGTTTTCGTATTTATACTCATGAAAATAAAATAAGAAAATCAGCTTCGTTTTACGATGTAATAGAAATAACTGTTCTCAGGAAAATCATTTCCGTTTTCTGTCACGAGTAATTTTTTTTTCCGGAATAAATTGTAAGGGGATTCGATAAATTGTGTAATAGATAATGAACGAGAAAGGTTTGTTAGAAGGAGATCGCGTAGGAAATTAAACTAAATCCAGGATGTACTTGTAAAACATCACGGATCAGATTAAGATCTTAATCATTGCGAGAACTTGAAAGGTCAATTTTGAGACTAGAGAGTTTCTAATTGTAGTGGCGATGAGAACTTAATAGAGAACTTAGTCCTGACTTTCAGTCTGGTGTGAAATAACAGTGAGTTTCAGTCTAATGTCGTGACGGAGTAAAAAGGAAACGTGGTCCAGAGGTGAGAGACAGACGACAATCATCAAGGTACACTTTGGTGCCATATTCCCTACCACTATTAATTTCATATTTCTAAAAGTAACTTAAACCACTTTTATTAAAACCGAATATGATACATCATGGCGGATAAACTTGATTATTTTTATATTTCTCAAATTAACATTTTAAATTGATTATGTAAATGTTTATTGCGTATCTCCAAAGCAGACACTAGCAAAAAGTATTGCCAATTCTTAGATTTTTTTTGAACTGGTCTCATATTTATTCTGTTAATTTACATATGCATAAAAATACACCAAATTTGGAAAAATAAACTAGTCAGTACAGGTTTACAGAAAAACTAGTGATACTTCTAAGTCGATTCATAGTTGATTTCTGCCTTCCCGTTGCATGAATATATTATCTTAGTTCGCTGATGATTGTAGATATTCATCTTGTTTACATTACTTAACCTTTAAAACTGTCATCAAACGATTCATTGGGTCTCTCTTTCAACAGTGTTTCAAAACGAATTCTAACAAACTGAACGAAATATTCTTCAATCCAGGAACGCAATAAGTTTCACCCCCGATACAATTTCCGAAACGCTTTCAATTATTCAATCCAGCATAAATACAGTCTGAATACGTTTCTCAGTGCATGAGACATTGTCGTGTTTTAGTCAACACTGGAAACTGGTTTACGGAAGTTACTGTTTGCTCGCGAAAGTAGCTTATTGGTAAATCGATAACAATTCTACAAGATTACGCCAACAAGTTAGCTGCACGACAGTCAAGCTGATACAAAACATCGGAAAAATGATACAGTACATTCGTGTGTTTTCTTATCGGAGAATAAGACTCGGTATGCATGAATGAACCTTAGACTCTGTGTCGCACACATTATTTTCAGAAATAACCGCAAGTAATTTATCGTTTGTAATCGACTATAATGAATACACAATAAAGTTGCTTATTATAATAGTCAATGAGAAAAGTAGATGTGATTTTGGAGTAATATGTACTGAATTTTACGTCATGCTGTTGAAACTACAGTGTAACTCTATAAAAGCACTTTTAATTTTATTCGGATGAAGTTGTATGCAAATAGATCAAATAAAAAATCATATCACAATTACCAGAGCAATTAATTATCAATCTGCTGTTTTATTGTTTATGTTTCATATGCTATTGAAAAATTGTTTGGTAACCTTATTGAGACCTATCGTCATTAATGTAAACATTTCTATCGTTCATAATTTTCAATTAAAAATAAATTAAATTGGACCACTTTACACGTTGTGCGTCTATGTTACGCCTGTGTGTCTGCTCAATTTTTATAATAGGTCATAAATAATCTATTTAATTACGAATATTGTTCCTACGACAGACGGGTGTTTCTGCGCACTACTAGGATATAGTTCAGACAATATCGTAAATTTACTATAATTTGAAGGGAAATGAAACAAAAATAATAATACAAAATGTGATTAACCAAACGTTATAATTTGTAATTCGTCTGGAGCATGAGAAAATCATGTAGCATATAAGCGGTAAATAACATGGTAATTTATTATTGTGTATTAGACGTTAAATATGCATATTAATAAAGTGGTTTGATGGCGTGCTTATAATATTCGTAAAATTTGCTTTACTGAAACCTTTTCAAGACATTTCATAAAATAATTAAAAACTAATACGTCATCGAATTATCCTTTATTAGATTGTCAAATATTTTATCAATAGCTTTCGGCATCCGCCAAAGTAATCTGCTTACTCAACGTACGTATAGTTTAAGAACAGATTCCGTAGGACTTCAAGAATGTTGAATGAGTCATAAATTGCACATAATTTAAAATGTATCTTATAATTATAAATATATATCATACATTAAGTTTACATTTTAATATTAAACATTTTCTTTAGCTTTTTTTATGGAAGGAGAGCGAAGTAAAAACTTTGTTTGTTCTTTTATTTATTTAATTTTATAATACTTTACCTGTTTAATGTTGTTTGTAAGCTTGTTAAATATAGTAATACTATTACGATTGTCTCCTTTGTGTGTAATTGATAGTGATTAAACATGTCCGTGAGCGGTTGCCGAACGCTTTTGCTAAAAAAATTGACGAATTATTAAAGGGTAATTTGATGACTTATTGAAGATAAATATTTAAAATTACAACACATTATGAACACAAAAGAATGAAAATACTTGTCGTTTTATCATAATTGTTATCGTTCAAGACGCAAAATGCATGCAATAAATTATTTTTGGTAGAGTTGTTGGGAGTATAAACAGTTAACAAATATCAAGAACCGGACTAGTTATAATTACAAATCAAGAATAAAACTTTTCAGAATTCACTCTTCTTCTTTTACCAATTCTGATAAATGTACAGCTCTTCTTAAACTTTTCATACAAGAAACAAAAATAATTGATTCACACAAGATTATATACCAAGTGAATAGAAATTTAAATCAATCTAGCTAGCAGAAAAATGTTACAGATAACTTAAATTTATAGTTCCAACTTAACTCATAGAATTGAATAACTATTACCCTTTTAAATTAATTTTAAATGTTTTTCATGTCCTACCACCGAAAGAGCCTTTGTTGGGGACACATATTCAAATATTTATAGTATCAGTTTCAAGAAAAATTCCTTATTCACAAACGCAAAGTACGAGACCAATTTGGAGGGGTCAGAGCAGTGACCTGAAAGACTTAAAGTAGTACTTCGCATGAGCTAGAGAGACAGTGCTAAGAATAAAGTCTAGATCCAGGTCGTAGATATTACACTTACATTCATTGATTGTGAAATTATACGAAGTTGTTCCAAACGGTGGGCAACAAACTGCAGTCGTAAACGCAGCAGTTAATTCAATTGATTTAACATTCTGTTTTATTTGAGTGTTTCGAAAGCCTGGTTTAAAAACCAATCGAATAAGGATGACGGTTATTTTTTTGAAAATCTTCTTAAAACATTTTATATTACTTTCATTGTAATGACGAAAAACTATGTCTGTTTATAGAAACATAAATAAATAAATAAACTACCATGAGTCATAGAACTATTATATTTATTAACAAAAATTAAATTTAGGAGTGTTTCGCCCTATTTCGGAGATATTACGCCTTTTCTCAGATTGAACAGTTTTTAATAATTTTGTATACAAGTCATGCATAAATTTTAGATGCAGTGTTCAACTTTTCGATTTCAACAGGAAAGGAATCAGTATGTGTCTCTAAATTTCCCCTTGAATTGTATACAAAATTATGAAAAACTGTTTAACCTGAAGAGGTCCCAAAACAGGACGAAACGTCGAATATTTAATTTTTCTTAATAAATGTTATACTTTTGTGACTCAAGACCGTATTTTTATTTATGAAATTATCATATTTCTTTAATAATACGTATATATTTATGCTAATCTTTTTTCGTAGTGTTGTAAAATATTATCTAAGTAAGAATGTTACAATTTACAATGTTCTGAGAAGTATTATTTTTACTTCAAACATTGTTTTCCTTAATAATTCTACGAGAATAATTTTTGAAGTCAATTATTCCCCCCAAAAATTTTATCTTTCAGGAAAATCAGTATTTAATTGGAAATCGTTAAGGCGAAACGTTGGATGTATATTTGATTGTACTTTAGTTTATATGCGGCAATTACAATTTAACGACCAATTTCCGTGGGCTTCGTGAATGAATGAACGAATTCGTTAACTAAGCTTACACTTGGAGGCAGCTATAATTAAAGATAAAATTTATCTTATCTTTTAAATTAAAATATACCAACGAATTTGGCGCAAAACTATTAGGTTTTTAAAATTAAGATCTCATCTAGAAAAAGAAGAAACAGGAAACTGAGAAATTTTTTATTTTAATGCGAAGGAAAAAATTTAAGTACTGAACGAAATTATAAATAATAATATTCTATCAATTTTAAAATATACAAGCTGTTTTTTTTTTCAAATAAATTTTTCAAAAACGACTGTAATAGCACTTTAAGCGTCACTACAATGTCGATAGCAGATTAAACTTTTCAAAGTTACTATAATATATTTATTATCGTAAAGTAGTTCTGTATGAAATGAATTTCCATAAAAATGTACATATATTATTTAATTGAACGCCACGTTGTGTTTTACATATTAAAACTGGTCTAATAGACCAACAAGTAATTTTCCTTTGTTAATTATTCGATATAAGTATTTATATTTACATTGATTTTAATTTGTAGGCTGCTGTACGTCTTTAATTAATATTTTGTATTTATAAAATGAAATTTTTTTATGCTGTAACGTAAATTACGCTGGAACGAATTTAGTATTCGCACAGGTGGTGTAAAATGTTAACAAACTTTGGAATTCCGTAATTAATTCTAGTTAAACGAGCGCGTGTTTGTAGTCCCATGAAAATATAATTTTGCAGTTGAAATATTTTGAGCATATTTGTAATTTTTAAATGTTCGGTTGTGCCATTATATGAAGATAAATAGGATGTTCAGTAATCAGTATGTGAGCCTGTATGAGAATTCATGAGCAGAAATATTGCCGATGAGGGAGTCAAAAGACCGGACTGGAGCATGGTCGGAAAGTGGGATCACCCGAAAAGATTAAACGTGACAGGGAATATGCTTTAGCGTATTTTACGTACTCACCGGCGTTTTGTCCACCATGATTAATTTCGTATCACCATGTAACCACTGCATCAATTTTGCTCTCATTAACTCGAGATAACCTCAGCCTTGGAGTAAGATTAATTTAGATGTGAAAATATTTATTTTATTATTTATGAATTGCAACACCTTACATGAAATGAATTTTTATTACTTTATTAATTTTAAATAAATCCTGAGATATTATTGAATATGGAGGTAAATAATAGTTCACTAAAATTATAATAATATACTTCGATCTTATTTCCATCGTAATTCATTTAAGTATCGCTATAAACCATCGCCTTGATAATGATAATGAAATATATAATTACGTGATTATTTATCGACTTTGTACTATATTAAACGACAATAATGAATTCTTCCTTATTGGCATATTAAAATCCTTCGTTTGTAATTTCCAGCGATATATATTCCTCGCGAGAAAAGGAGGCTGGTTGAAATATCTCTCACGGCTGAAGCGTATTAACCTCTGAGCGACAGCGACCCTCGTTATTTCTAGCGAGAAGAAAATCTAATGGCTGAGGAGGAACTTGAGCCCCAGGGCTGTAGATAACGCCCCCTGCTCCTCATACTCTCTGGATTACCTTGAGGATTTATCAGTGCAGAACATGTAAAATTAAGTGAAGAAGTTTAAATTTACTTTCTAAGAGCCATCCCTCCTTGGGCTTCGCGGGAAATAAATTGCGAAATTGAATTTCTATTTATCAATCAAGCGCCGTTTAATGCAATCAATATATTTTTATATTGTCAAACTTCACAAGTTACCAAGTTGTATTTTAAATGTGTTAAAAATTCAAAAAATCGAAATAGACTATTAAAATGTATCAATAAACATTAATGGAACAATTATATTTATAAACGATTTGGGGAACAATTAAAGAGAAAGTTTTAAGTGTTCTTACCATAACTAGTAAGTATATAGTATAGGGATGAACATCTACCTTTAACGCCGTCAGGGATCGATGACAGTTACCGAGTGGCACATCGGTCAGTGTCACGATTCTCATCAGTCCTCATCTGGGTTTTCTACGGCATGGTAGACACAAACATCCTTGTCCATTCCCGGATTCGAATTCCATATCTTTCTTCTTTTTCAACATTGGTGAAACATTCCGTTCATGGTCTTGGCCTGTCACGACGGCCGCCAGACTCTCATCTTCCATGAGACATTCAGGTTTTCTTTGGAGTGACACGTGGCCAGTGTCTCCTTCAGCCGGATGCATAGTTTTCATGACCATGGCGAAAGCAAACATTCATGTCCATGCCGGGATTTGTACCCGGGAGCTGTGGGATGCGAGGCGGTTGTGCTGACCGCTACACCACACCAGGTCGGTGCGAATCGAACCCCAGACCTCTGTAATGCGAGGCAATGACGCCGACCACTTCACCACAGCTGGTCAACCAAGAATAAAAATAACAACATAAATAAATAGACAAATAACAGTCAAAAATAATTTTGTAATAATTAAATTATGAAATTAGTATACTTTTAACACAGATGTTTTATACTTGATAATTTCCAAAATAAATATACTCCATAAACATTTTATTTTTCATATAGATCTTGTCCTTCCGTCCTTTCTGATATCAACAACCAGTGTTAAATGACTTGAGGTACATTAGAATACAAATGACTAAAATTACGTTAGAGACTATCTTTAGCTGACAGACAACTTTCATATATGCATAAGAAAAATAGTCAAAACAAAAAAAGGTAATATAAATACCACACAACGTTTCTGGGATCCTTGTGCCTTTCGTCAGGTGCTAAGAAGAGTCTAGAGGTCAGTGGACAACACTCAAAACCCTTTGAGGGTTTTCAACTAACCTGTGCAGTTGTGTTTCTCTAGGCTCTTCTTAGCACCTGGCAAAGGGCACAAGGATCCCAGAAACATTGAGTGGTATGTATATTACATTTTTGTCTGATTTGGCTGTCTTTCTTATTCATTATTTTCAATCAGACGTAAATTTTTCAACTTTCATATATATTCACTTCACGAAATATTTAGTCCATATACGCTTATTGTGGAATCTACTATCCCGGATAACAAATATTTGAAATAATTTTCTTTGAAAACATACATACTCGTAGATTCGGATCACAAGATGCATTCACATGATAATTTATTTCTTAGGCTTTTTTATTTCTTTTTTTATAAAACGATAGTTGATCGCTATTTATGTAATAATTTATTCTTTGAGGGGTTATTTTAATTTTTAATGTTTCTGTTTAACCAATATATCTAATATATAATGTAACATGATAATGTGATATCGTCCGCGCCGCATATAGTTTGTCATTGTTGAGTGGATGGCGCGCGCAAAGATTTGTAAACAAAAAGCGTAAAAAGTGTTGTACATAATTTGAAGAAATGTACATATCTGATTGCTCGAGAAATAAATTACATACATAAAAATTGTTTAGGTAATTTCATACTAGAAAATTATCTAGACCCTAAATAAATTGTCGAAGGCAACGAGGTAGAAGGTTACAATAAATAAGAATTTCAGCAACTAAGTACAAAATATAAATTAACTTATACAATTTTTAAAACAAAAAAATGTACCTTTCTCTCAGGTAAAATTACTGAGGGAAGATCTTAGGTCTAATCGGAAGTAATGTCGTTTCTGAGCATGTCAATTTTTTTTTAGGGCAACAGACTACATGAGGGTAATCTACATTGGGCAACTCCCCTTTAATAGCATAGGAAGGGATTTGAAAGGGGTGCATACGGTAAGAGTTGTCCACTATTCCCATTGGAATAGTCGGTCAGCTGCCTCCTAAACTGGTCGAGGCACGGAGAAGGGAATGCTGCGTCCCCACAGAAAACTCCTCTCCCGCTATCGGAAGGGCGTGGGACAAGTAAGTACCCAATGCCCGACCTACCTGATGCAGGTTTTTCTAGGGTTTTCCCTGCATTTCTTTAGGCGAATGCCGGGTAGGATCCTTAAAATATAGCCCGGGGGCCCTAGTTAACCCTTGGCTACCTTCTTCTACCCTTCCGCATCCCCCTTTCAAATCCCTTCCTATGCTATTAAAGGGGAGTTGCCCAACGTGGATTACCCTCATGTAGCCTGTTACCCTAAATAAAAAAATCATATTGCACTTCAAAGTCGTGACAAAGACATTTTAAGGTTAGAGTAACTTGTTTATTCGTAAATAATTAAATCTTGTTTCTTACAATTTATGGTGAAATTGCCAGCCAAATACCGGCAGACGTACATATCCGTCATTTTATGCATTTGAGTTTCACAAGTGTAATAACGAAACAGATGCTATAAAAACATTTGCGATGTTTATTGAAGTTCATTACACGTTCGTAAATGCCATAGGTGGTTTTTTAAGTTCAAATCAGATATTTTTAATATTTTCAACTCTTATCTATCAGGAAGACCCACAACGTTAGAGAATAACATGTTAAGGAAGGAAGTGAAAGACAATCGAGGAACTGTCAAACACTCTTAACTAACCTTGGTCGACCAACCAAACACATTTGCAGCCGATTGGTAAAGAAAAAAAATCTAACCGGACCACCACATGGATTATTGCTTCAGCGACTCAATACTGAGCGTTTTTTATCGATTCATCAGTGGAGATGAAAAATGGGTCCTCCACGATAATGGGAAACGAAAACGCAGTGGCTCTCTCCGAATGAATCGCCACGAAGAACAGCTAAGCCAGATTTACATTCCAAAAGGGTGCTTTTGTGTGTTTGGTGGAGCATTCGCGGCGTCGTTCATGTTGAAGTGCGGAAACCTGGACAAACTGTGAATGCAGACCTTTACCGTGAACAAATGGATCGAGTAAATCAATCATGAATTGAAAAGTGCTCAGCGATTATCTGCAAAACGATAATGCAAGGTTGCACTGCTCAAGAGGAACCCTGGAAAATATTAATGAATTGGGACGGGAGGTATTCCCTCACTTACCATACTCGCCCAATATTGAGCCATCGGATTTCCATTTATTCCAAACGCTACAACATTTTGTAAGTGACAAAAATTTTGATAATTTAGATGCTAACCAAAAACGTCATCTCCAGATATTTTTCTCATGAACCAATTCATTTTTATCGATCCGGCATTGAACATTTATACACTAGATGGTAAAAGTTTTGTTGATTACGCGGGTTATTTCATCATTGACTAAAAATAAAAACATGAAAAAAAATTAAATTTAATGTAAAAAATGACATTACTTTCCGGACCACGTTATATTTTGGTAAAACTTTTGTAGCAATATGATAAAAAAAAATTGATCTAACGTTTAATTTTATCTTATCTTTGACTGTCCTACATGTAGCAGTAGAAATATCGGCTGTAATTCTCCTGCATTAAACTTTGTCTACTGTAATATAATAGTCTACACGTGCCCTCTAATCATAACGTCTCTTCAGCATAGCGGACCTAAGAGGGCGCAGCTGTAATAACACTGAGTCAACACTTAAGGTGCCATATGCAGCAATGCACACGGCAGCAGAAATCTTCCTCTCTGTAAGTGTTCTCATTGGAGACTTAAAATCATCAGGGAGGGGCAAAGGAGTCTTCGAATTGTTCAGAGCTTCTTGGGAACGGCAGTCGTGATCCAACCTCCAGACGGGTCGGTGGCTCCTGGTGCTATCCGCCAGTTTGTCTTACTTTATTTTATTTCTAACTATTAAATCTCTTTATTCTTCATCAACTCTTATTTGACTGAAGTGCAGCGAAACACCAACATCTACGCCTAGGTTCAATTAGTTGAACCCGAACCCTCACGTTACCGACTTTCCTATTTCTGTTCTTAATTCTTCCTTTATCCTCTAGATCGGTAGCCAGGTGAGCTAACGGAGGTATAGCTCGGTTGGTGAACGATCTATCTGGACTTCCCCTTTCCAACTGCTGGAATGTTACATGGTCACAGTGGTGGAGTGTTACATGTGTGGTAGTTTGGATTGTTACCCTACGTCTGGCAGTCTTCTCGATGATAGTGTGCCCACACTTTCCTCATTAACGTCTTAAAATCATGTAACTTTTTATTTAAAAATAATACTATACTCTTTTATTATTACTATTATTATTAAAAATTCAGTTCTCTTTCTCATAATCTCGTCGTAATACTATTACCGTTCCGCCAAATTAACTACTTTACCTTTAACTACTTTATAGCACTCAAACACATTGACGACCATTTTTTTATAAATAAATACGCTGTGCTTGAAATTTTACATTTTCATAATGTTCCTCTATGTGACCCTCTGAACAATAGTTTTTTTAAAATTACAGTTTAATGTCGCATTAACCTTTTGGTCATTTTTTAACACATAGTATCAGTCTACTCCGCACCCAAACAGGCACACCAACACCAACCTGCATGAACTGTCAAAGACCCCAGTAATATATGTCAAAATCATTCAATCCTCCCAAGTAGTTAAAATATGTACAAAGTTTTGGGTATTCAAAATTTTTCCACATTAAACAAGATTTTCGGCTGAAATTCTGGGTTAACCGTCCAATGAGGATTGTTATTTGGACAAAATACATTAATAACAATTCAAGTAGTAATTCCGCATTTCATTAAATAATTGTATTAACAAACAGAATATCCGCGCTTTGCTACCGTGTCTGGTAAAAAATGATTACTACGTCGAGGGTTTAAAACTGCGTGGTCAGAAATTGAACAAAAAAGAAGCCTTTAATGTTAAAGAAGCCAGTTGGATTTTTGAAAAGTATGCGTGATTTTTTTGGCGATCAAAGTAATATGTTATTTTTAGCTGGACTTTATTATTTGTAGGTATTATTACACTCAGATGATCCGCGTTTTACGGCGTTGTTTTGTAGTCTGCTAATTTATTACTGTTAATCCAAGTTATTTTTAAGGGAAAAGTTTAGAAAAATTAATAACCGATGGAGAATCACAGGATCATATCTCATCATAAATACAATATTTATTATTTAGGTCTGTTGGAAGCTGAAAAAGGGGATAAAACCTCGTTTCGGCTTACGAAAATTTATATATATGATAATAAAAGATAAAAATTTATTTCAAAAACTTATTTCGTGATTGAATGATTTTTCAGTTTAACGTTCGAAGTAGAGTAGACAATTTCGATTTTCGGCACAAAATAGTGTGTGAAGTTTCATAAAATACATGTTTAATTTTTATGTCGTTAACCGTAATTTAAATTTGCTGTTCCATTACGACGTAACAACGGTGAATATAGGTCATAATTTCATTAAATGCGGTAGTTACCTTCGTGGAAATGGGTTAACGATTCGTTAATAATTGAGCTCACAGACTAATATACGTTCTCAATCAATTAATTCTGATCTCTTTCCCTCACAATTTTTGTTTAAGCGATTGGAACCATTTGGCTTGAAAAAAAAAGCACTCTACATAAAAATAATGAAAGACTGAAACATAAGTTATACAAGTTCAGTGAATTAATTTAAGAAATTAGGCTTTAGGTGTATAATAGACTCTTATGGAATGTTATAGTGAAATGATTTGGAGTGTAATAAAAGTGTTATATTACTTATAAAGCCAATGTTATGAGATATTTTATCATAGTAGAAAGACGTGTCTTAATGAAGATGTGCTCACAAAAAAAAATCGCTGATATTAGTAATTCAATGAATTTTTTTATTTTTGGGAAAAAAGAAGTTAGACCTTGAAAAAAGATTATAATGTTCTATGTTGTATTGGAAATTAAGTTTTTATATAATTTTATATTTAATGAATAAGAAAGATAGCCAAACGATAGCCAAAAGATAGACAAACAATGATAATATAAATACCACACAACGTTTCTGGGATCCTTGCCCCTTTCGTCAGGCCTAGAGCGAGACAACTGCACTTGTCAGTTGGCAAAACTCAAAATCGACAAAAACGAAACGCTCTTCTTCGCACCTGACGAAAGGGACAAGGATCCCTGAAACGTTATGTGGTATTTATATTATCATTTTTTTGACTGAATTGGTTATCTTTCTTATTCATTACTTTCAATCAGACGTAAATTTTTCATTTTAATTTTAAATGTTATTATAGCTGCCGTCAAGTGTAAGCCTAATTAAATTCATTCACCCATGTAACTAATATTGTAATATATGGCATTTTTTCTGATTCACTCAATTTTTCAGTTATGCCCTATCTTGGTAACATAACGTACAACTTCATTCTGAGGTTACCTGAATGTAGAAAAATATAGATATTTTTTAAGATATCATATTTGATCAAATATTTTCGTTTTTTCTGGTGAAAGATGGAATAGACACAGGAATAAAAAAATATTCTTCTAATTTCTGAACGTAATTGAGTGACGCAGCCACACAGTGACTGGAAATACCAGGAGTTTGAATTTCGTTATTACCTGCCTTCGTTGCTAACAGGCATAAATTGGATGCCATTGTGAGCATACGTTTTAATTATGAACTCGCAGACGACACAGAACCCGTTAATAAGCATTGTTCGTCCGAGGTGTATCGGGACCCTCGTATCTCAACGTACGCTGTTTGTGGGGGGAAAAAGGAGTAACGGCGCAGGCTGCAGTTGGCATTAACTGCTTTCCATGTTATCGCGATCGTACTACAGCCCAGTGAATGCGCCAACTTCAGCTCGGAAGCAAATCTACGACGAGAAAATATTTTGCAGGTGGTGCCTGTAAAAATAGTCGTTGCAATGTTTGCACTGTGAAATAAGGGCGATAAAAATACTAAATGGAGAAAGTGGAACTTTATCGCATTCGCTGTTCAACTACTGCTCACGCATGCAAGCGTGCCTGTAATAATTTGTGAGAAAGTATTTGTAGCCTTGGTTATATTCACTACCTGAATTATTGATTGGATGAGTGCCAGTGAAGATTTATAAAATGTAATACAAAATAATAAGTTAAAAAAATTATAACTTAATTTTCTTCAACAAAATAGTTACTCGCAGGAACTTGATTGAGCATGTCCGGAAATATTTCATAAAAATGCAAATCGTATACGGACTTGGAACTAAGGTTCCCACAAGCCGAGGCACCTTGGCCTGTTTTGAGAGGTGTATGTTTCGGGGTCGCAGACCTTGAGCATACGGTAAGAGTTGTTCCCTGTTACCATTGGAACAGTCGGCCAGCTGCCTCCTGAACAGGTCGAGGCACGGAGAAGGAATGCTGCTTCTCCACAGCAAACTCCTCTCCCGCTATCGAAAGGGCGTGGGACAAGTACCCAATGCCCGACCTACCTTATGCAGGTTTTTCTAGGGTTTTCCCTGCTTTTCTTTAGGCGAATGTCGGGTAGGATCCTTAAAAAATATCTAGTCAACCCTTGGCTACATTCCTCTACCCTTCCACATCCCCCCTTTCAAATCCCTTCCTATGCTATTAAAGGGGAGTTGCCCAACGTGGATTAACCTTATGTAGCCTGTTGCCCTTAAACAAATCGTATACGGCACGGATTTTGGAAATTAAGAATCTGTATCAGGTTTCTTCAATCTGTCAGATGAATAAGAGGAGAATTTGTTCGTTTGTGAAAATATTTACTGATAGTGTTTCTTTTTATTCATGGGACGGAAAAGCACATCACCGGAGCAGTGAAGGCACATAAATTATTTAAGTTATGTTCTGCATAAACGCAAGCAACAATTTTTTACGAGGTTAGTTATGTAAAATAATAATACTACAACAGTTCCTGTACTCAGTTTCCAATAGTACTTAAATTCTAAAACCTGAATAATTTTGCACCAAATTGACGCGCTCTAAAGTATTGTACTTAAGGTACTTTGGTACATATTTTAAATAAAGTTATTTTTTGGAACAAGCCTCGCATATGGGAGTGTTGTATGCGGAGTCGTGTCGTAGAATTTTGCACAATGATGCGCCTTAAATATTTCTTTCTTTAAAATAACCTTCATGATCCACTTAGAGGTAGCTGTGGCTTTATCTTCTAGGCGGAGACGAAGGTTTTTACGCGTTGAGTATTTCTTCTTAAGACATCCAGTTCAATTGACCTGAGATGCGTCGGCTTCAGCATCAGCTTAAGACTGACGAAAAAGCAAATACTTTCGCAACTTAAAACTATTTATCTTTCTTCCACTACCTGTAAAAGGAGTCGGCAAACATTTGTCGCTTCTAGAACGTCAAATGCTACCTCCTATTTTTCCCATATTCTCTTGACTCTCTGGACCTAACAAAATTTTACGTTTCTGGAAGTTTTTGCGCGTTTGCTCTCACGTCATTTAATCGGTTCAATGTCCTCTTGTTTTGAGTTAAGAAACGTTCCAAACGAGGTTATAAACCCTGGCGTTTCCTAATTTTCATAAATGTTTTATACCAGACAACATTTGGCGTCACCTCGGGGTACCTGACATGCATCCCATTTTGTCAGTGAAGTGCGCTGTATTTTCCGAAATTCTTCGTTGGTTTTTCTTTCATTACTTGGCTCTAAAGTCCATTGACAGCCTTTGCCTACCGGGACGACTGTCAGACTGTCGTCTACCGTAACACATTATGGATTGAGGAGTGACACGTGCTCAGTGTGTCAAATGTTAAATATATTTTTAAACAATTTCATTTACGATTTAATTTAATTTTTATTAGGCCACTATTTGGGAACTATTAAGCGAAATCTGAAGAACGTCTGGTGGGAAACAAGGATACATATGGAAGATAAAATTATAGGAAAACAGAGGATGGGAAATATGAATGTGTAGAATATGTTTTATCGGCATATCCGTCGTAACTACACTTGATATAGTTAATTAAATAATACATTGAAATAAGTCATTCATATGAATAGTAGGTCTAAGCATCCCCTTCACCTCAGTTTCATGCAATATACCGTCATGGAATGTAAACTTCACTTAAGCGAGGAGTTTTCGTAAACAATTTGTTTCTAGGGCTTCTTCAAGGCGATCCAATTACTTCGCCCAAACCACCGACGCACCCAAAAACTTATTCTAATTTTTGTACCTATTCTTTACTTTGAATTGAAAAATATGGAATACAAACGTGTATGAAAGAAGTGAACTTTTAAGAATAATTTTACTGAATATACAATATATACAAAAAATATACAAAACATATCTCACACGATAAAAATAATATTGGCAAAAATTAATATTTTATTTTCTAATTTTTAATTATTATTATTATTTTTATATTTTCGTTGAAGGAATTTAATTACTCGGCTTTTAAATTACAACTTTTAATAACTAATAACATCAAAACATAATACTGAACACCACAACAATATTGAATTAAAACAAATAGTAAAATAATTTTAATTTTACAAATTTATATTCGTACATTTTCATTCAAATAGTATTGCTGTAAATATAATGTGGCCGTTGTTGATAATATGCATTAAATTGTTTGATGAATTGTAAGCTTTAAAGACTATAATTCTCCGTATTTGTTTATCCAATTAAATTTAATTTAATTTGACATTTCTATTGATATCTGAAGTCCCGAAATTATTTCAACAGTGATATTTTGACACTAGCATTAAATATTGATGACGTTTACCAAATATGCTGCGTAATTTGCGGGTATGTAATTTCACGATCGAAAACGTAAACATTTACGAACGAACAATTTCCATGCATCTACATAGAGAAGTTTAATGAATTGTCGGCTGAATCCACACTAAAGTTAATTGTATTTACAGTACTGTTGATTATGCAAACACACTTCGCTGCGGTTTATAATTAGTAGAATTCAACTCTCTTTTATCGCTGTATTCATTTGAGTTGTTCTAAAAGTACTTACGAGAAATAAAAACCAATAACTGTTGAGTTTTTTAATGGATGTAAAAAACATTTAACGTAACTGATACACGACATGTATTGGGTATGAAGTTACAGATAAATAAATATAGACATTTTGTTGCTTTAATCTTACCGTTAAATATTAAGAGAAAGTTATTAATGCGTTTAAAATAAACATAGAAAAATATCAACGTATCTCATCGATCAACTAAAATAATAGTGCCAACATTAGTCGTAATAGGAGTAAAACGTGGCCACGAGACCAAAAACATCCAATTTGATAAAATAACAATGAATTGTAAATACAATTTCAATACTCGTCTTATGACTATTTGATGAATAACCCCGTTCATATGCGAAAATAGTTAAACATATATAACCACAAATTTTGTTATTGCTCAATAACCAGGGAATTTGTTTCAGAAAATTGGTCAGCAACCAAATTCTTAATTTCACACTTCGGAAACTAATTCGGTTTCATGTTTCTCAAATATGAATTTCCATCCAAATATGAATTTAATGTTCATTCTTTGTCATTTTATGCGCTATCTATTTGAGTAATTTCTATCAGAATTTTCATTTGTTGTCCAGTTTGAAACGTTCAGATATACTCCATACATAGTGGAGTTGGTGAATAAGAGCCTGTTTGTATAATAAGTACAACGGACTCTTGCTCTATACTGCACGTAAGATCGGCATGGGGTTCAAAATATGACTCCAACCGATTTATATTACGAGCCATTTGTAACATAAATTTACTTAAATGGGGAGGAGTAACTCGGGTTGCATGCAATCAGCTGCTCAAGCGTGAGCTGTTCTAAATCGACGTCAGAATCAAAACAAAACTGACGTAGGTCACGTGATACACACCTCAAAAACATACTGCGTAGAACATCAGAAATGATACATAAAAACTAGTTACCCCGATAGAGTTAGATATAGAACACTTTGCCACTACTAAGCAATTGGAAAGATAAAATCTCACAATACACATTGATTAGATTATTATAAAGAAAAAAGTTTCATGGGCGCCGGTAACTTTTTATTACAAATATTAAAATTGCTAAAAAATGTTCACTCCTGCAACTTATAAAAATGTGTAGGCCTACTTTAAATATCTAAATCTGCAGAAATAAATAAATAAAAAAAAGGTTGAAATGGCTTATTTTAAGCAACGTTATGCGTTGACAAATACTTGTGGTACAGCGGAATGAATATTATCATAACTAAAAATGCACCGTTTTCGTTTAAATTTAAATTAAATTCATAAGCGGCGTTGAGTATCTTTACCGCTATAGAAGAAATGTCGCGGTTAACAACTACGTTTTACTCACTCTAAATGGCAAACATATAATAGTTTATAAAATATAAAGTAAGGAATTATCATAGTGTAATGTTGGACAAAGCAAACGTACTTTCAAAAACAACATTAAAGAATTTATTGAATTGAAAATTATCATATAAATATTAATGGCCCATTAACTCATAATAAGTATTAATAAAGAATTAACAAAATATTCATAGACAAACACAAGGTTTCGTAATTACATTATGGAATATTGAGATATTAATTAATTAATTAATAGATGAAGACGTCCTAATGTAAGGCCGAAATGTTGTTTTTGTCTATGAATATTATGTTACTTATTTATTAAATATTTTATTTTGACTTATTTGGCCAATAATGTTTTTATGATAAAAATGTACGGTAAATTTCAAAATTTATGCTATAAATTGAAAATCTACACCTTTTTCGTCTCTGGTTATTGGGGCGTTATCCCAAATTGATGATAATACCTGATGGTATTCTTTCTGCGTTGTTATGGATACCCACGTTGGTCCAAGATTACCACTGCGCGACACCAAGCCAGTTTACGACTCTTATCGGGGCAGTTCCCAGTTAAAAATTACTAAATGGTGCATTCTACTTTGTTGTCTCCACGATTTGGAACTCCGGTTTTCACCCTTAGCAAAGTAGTTAGTAGTAGGAGGTCATCGTTTAAAAGAACCCGAGTTGTTTACCAGTATATGGCCAGAGACCCTCTCAGCAAAAGGCTGAAAATTTATATATCTTCTTAAAACTGAATCTCCATCTATCGTCCACAGGTCGCTGAACTCACGCCGCCTGTCGGAAAAACTGTGCTTCTCTTAACAATTACTGTTGTTGGCGGCAGACAATACAAAGTCGTTACATTTTGATCCCGTACGTTGCCTTGAAGCTGAAAACATTCTTGAAGACGGCACTGTTTAACAACGAAAATAGTTTGATCAAAATTAATCCGACCGATGTTTTCGTGACCGACTAAACTTGAAATTACTTCGATTCCGGATTCTCTATCACTCTAAATGTCTAAATAAAAAAAATACCGGTATTTTAGCCATTTGTAAACAATTATATATTATTTCATAATTTAAACAAAATCGTAGATCTGATAACCATCTAAAAATCTCCTTAATCCCTAATTCATCTACCAAGAAATTATTTAAGTATCTATAGAAAATGAATAAAAAAGATAGCCAATTTAGACAAAAAAAGGTAATATAAATACCACAGAACGTTTCTGGGATCATTGTTCCTTTCGTCGAGTGGTAAGAAGCGCCTAGTGAAACACAACTGCACTGGTCAGTTGACAACACTCAAAAGCGACGAAAACGCAACGAGAATGGGAGAGCCGAAGAGTTAGCGTAACAATAAGCGAGCAACAACAGTGGGATAATTTCTATGATCCCTTATTATTACGCTAAACCTTCTGTTCGCCCATTGTCGTTGCGAATTCGTCGCTTTTGAGTGTTGTCAACTGCCGAGTTGTGTTTCTTCTTAGCACCTGACGAAAGGAGCAAGGATTCGAGAAACGTTGTGTGGTATTTATATTACCCTTTTTGTCTGCATTTGGCAATCTTTTTTATTCATTATTTTCAATTAGACGTAAATTTCTTCATACATTGAAGATAATAAGATATACAGGTGCTAAAGTTAAAAGTAATTCGTTCTCTGTACGAGTGAAAAACTGTCAAGCATTTACACCAAATTCATACTAGCACTCAAGGCATTTAAAAATTATAATTAATCAAACATCAGATTAGTAATTACGTAAAATATCATTCAGGTTCTTGCATAATTACAAAGTATACCGGGTTTTTCCCTTTTGAGCATAAAATGATACAGGTATACCGAAACTAAGAATATCTTGCACTAAACCGCAGGAACTTTAACAACGACGACTCTTATGATACGAAAAAGTGGTAAAAATGGCACGGTGTAGAGATGTGTCGGGAGCTAGTACTCTAAATGCCGTTCCTCGCGAAGAGTTTATAGGAGAGACTCGTGCAGGGTTAGGATTCCCGGAGCCGGGAGTAATAAGCCTGGTCTCCTAAACTAAGACTTTATTCCACCACGTGGTGCGACTCTGGCCGTTGTCGGGAAGCACAGGTAATGTCTCGCGCGAGAGCCGGGAACAGAGTGGGGGCTCTCCGTGTGCACGCTGAGGTGCTCGGTAGGGTCCCGTTACTTGGTGGGGAGCATTGTTTGCATCCCCTAACGGGACGCGTAACGGGACCCTCTTGCTCGCATGGGGACACGGAATATTCGTCCCCACACCAGCCACCCGTTAAGAGACGGAGTCAGGATATACGTTTTGTGCCAGAGTCGCATTACAATACCATAATAAATAAATATGTTCATAATTTTTACAAAACAATATACAGAATATTTACAAAAAAAAATAATAATAATGTGCGAAATGTTCTACGGCGTGGGCGAGTAGCGGTCCGGGGCACGGGCCCGGCGACCCGAGCGAGTTGGCGGCGCTGCTAGGCGATGCGGGCGAGGCCAGTCTCTTTGCGCTGGCGTGGAGAACGTCGCCTGTGGTGCCACCGGGCTGTCGTTCGTGGCTGCCGGCGCTATGCTGGGGGGCCCAACTGCTTCCTCTGGGCGCAACATGAAGGCCGGTTTTACCCTGTCCAGTGAAACTCGTGTTTCTCCGCGACTTGTATGCAACACGCAGGTTTTCTCGTCCCTGCTGACGATGCGGTAGGGTCCCGTGTAAGGCGTACAAAGGGAGGCCTTTATACCGTCGTCACGGAGAAAAGCATGGGTGCAAGTCGCCAACTCCTTGAACACGAAGCTTCCTGGTCGGGAGCGTCGCGAAGCCGGTGTGGGCCGTATGTTTGTTGTTGCCTGGCGGACCCGCTCGATGAGTGACGTCGGGTCGCCAAGCTCGGGTTCTGCGGTGAAGAATTCGCCGGGCAGACGTAGCGGTTCTCCAAACACCAGTTCGGCGGCTGATGTCTGCAGGTCCTCCTTGAAGGCGGTACGAATCCCGAGCATGACGACCGGGAGGGCGTCGAGCCAGGAGGCGCCTTCATGGCACATTATCGCTGCCTTCAGCTGCCTGTGGAGCCGTTCTACTAGCCCGTTAGCCTGTGGGTGGTACGGCGTCGTGCGGGACCTCTGCCAGCCCGTGTACTTCCCCAGTGCCTGAAAAAGATCGGACTCGAACTGCCGTCCTTGGTCCGTAGTAACACGCTCTGGGCAGCCATAGCGCGAGATCCAGCCGTGGAGCAGGGCGTTGGCCACATCTTCTGCGGTGATTCGCTCCAGTGGATAAGCTTCTGGCCAACGCGATGCACGGTCGATCGCCGTCAGGAGGTAGCGGTAAGAGCCTGCTGGCGGCAGTGGACCCACGATGTCAATGTGTATGTGACGGAAACGAGCTGACGGCGTCGTGAAGTCTCCCAGTGGCGTGTGGACGTGCCGTGTAATCTTCGCGCGCTGACATTGCAAACACGCCCGAGTCCATACGCGTATGTCTCGTTTAACCCCGGGCCAAACGAAACGCGACGTAATCAGGCGCGTGGTAGCGCGTGTGCCGGGATGGCTCAGGCCGTGGACCGCGTCGAATACCTGTCTGCGACTTGGAGCTGGGACGACTAGGCGTTGGCGACCCGTCGATACATCACATAACACCCGGAGGTCGAGTCCTGGGACATCGACGTGGCGGAGCTGGAGTGCTGTGCTGCCGGCTAGCAGCTCGCGTAGCTCGTCGTCCTCGGCTTGCTGCTGGGCGATGCGGCTGAGATCCACCGGGCTATTGGCTGCTGTCAAAGCTTCGACGCGGGATAACGCGTCGGCGACTATGTTTTGGGACCCATTGACGTGCCGAATGTCCGTGGTGAACTGCGAGATATACGTCAGGTGGTTCCTCTGAACGGGCGGGAGTCTCTCGTTCTGCTGCTGATAGGCAAAACATATGGGCTTATGGTCAGTAAATATTATTGTGTGTTGAGCCTCCAACGCGTGACGAAAATGCCGGACCGCCAAAAAGATGGCGAGTAGCTCCCGATAATATGCCGGCCACTGTGTTTGCTGCGGCGTCAGCTTCCGGGAGAAGAAACCCAACGGTTGCCACGCTCCTCCCACTTGCTGCTGCAAGCTGGCGCCGACTGCGTTCTGCGACGCGTCGGTGAAAAGCCCGAGCTGTGCCGTAGGGTCCGGGTGAGCCAGCATCGTTGCGTTGGCGAGCGAGGCCTTGCATTTCTCGAAGGCTGCTGTACTGAGTGGGTTCCAGGGCACAGGGTGGGTGCCGCGGAGACCTGAGAGAGCCTCCTGGAGCTCTGCTTGATGCGCCGCTGCCTTGGGAAGGAAACGACGATAGAAATTTATCATTCCCAAGAAGCGACGGAGCCCTCTGGCGTTGGATGGGCGCTGGAAATCGCGCAGTGCGGCGACACGTTCTGGTACGGCGCTTACGCCTTCCGAGGAAACGTGGTAGCCGAGGAAGGTTACGGCCTGCTGGCCCAGCACGCTCTTTTCCACGTTGACGATTATGCCGTGCTGCGACAATCGGCGGAAAACGGTTCGCAGGTGTTCCCGGTGTTGCTCTGGAGACGCGCTGTAGATTAGAATGTCGTCGATGTACGGGAAGCAGAAGTCCAGCCCCTGTAACACTTCGTCCATAAACCTCTGGAACGTTTGTCCAGCATTTCTCAGTCCAAAGGTCATGAACGGGAATTCGAACATCCCGAACGGCGTGGTTATGGCCGTTTTCGGGATGTCCGTCGTGTGCACCGGAATCTGTGTGTATGCCTTAACGAGGTCGAGGACAGAATATATTTTGCTTCCTCGAAGGCTCATAGCAAAGTCCTGTACGTGCCGAACGGGATACCTGTCTGGGACGGTTCGCGCGTTCAGCGCGCGATAATCACCGCATGGGCGCCATTCTCCGTCTTTCTTCTTAGGCACGAGATGCAGCGGCGATGCCCACGGGCTCTTCGATCGTCGCGCGGTCCCGTCGGCGAGCATGGCCTCGAATTCTGCCCGTGCGATGTGGAGCCGCTCCGGTGCCAGGCGTCGTGGTCTACAGGAAACTGGGGGTCCTGGCGTCGTCCGGATGTGGTGGACCGTGGTGTGACGAACAACGCGGGGCGCGCCGGCCGGGCGCGTGAGCTCCGGGAATCGGCTCAGGAGGTCCTGGTATGGCGAGCACGTCGTCAGCACCCTGACGCTGGGTTGCGGCGATCGGTCCTTATTCGCGCTTACGACGCGGCCCGTCGTCCCGTCGAGCAGGCGCCCGCTTCGACAGTCCGGTAGAAGTCCAAAGTGTGCCAGGAAATCAGCGCCGATTATTGGCAACGCGACGTCCGCGATGACGAAACGCCATACAAACACCCGGTGCAGCCCCAGGTCGATTCGCATGGGTAGGCAGCCGTACGTGTTGATAGTACTGCTGTTCGCGGCGCTGAGCTTGTAGTTGGTGACCGCGCGCTGGCCCTTGAGTAGGTTGCGCGGGAAGCAACATAAGTCGGAACCGGTGTCGACTAGGAACCCATGTCCGCTGGTGTAGTCCCTAACGACGAGACGGCGTCCACTGGATGGGCAGCCGGCAGCTGCAATAGCCGGCTGCCTTACTCGTTTCCCTGGGCGTAGCTGCACGGGGGTTCGCAGCGTTGAGCCCGGCTACCGAACCGTCTGTGGTACCAGCATTTCCCGGTGCTGGCGTTGTCGCGGCGGCCACGCTGTTGTTCTGGCGGCTGGCGGCGTGCTGGCGGCCTTCGTTCGCCTCGTAGGGCTGCGACTTCCGCGGTGAGCGCCTCCAGGCGCTGCTCGAGGCTAGGGGCTGATGGGCCGTGGAGTTCATCTGCCTGATTGGTGGACTGTGAGCTCGTGCTGGCAGCGTGGACGTGCGGTGGGAGACCGGGTGTTGGAATCTCCATAAGCCTGTCAGCGATTTGGGCGGCCGTGGCGAGCGGTGCGTCTATATGACTTTGGACCGCGACCTGTACGTAGGCCGGCAGGCGCTGCAGCCACAACGTCCGCAGGAAATCGTCCGACACTTGAGTAGGCCCTACTAGGCTGCGGAGGTACCGCAGGAACTGCGACGGAGATCTGTCGCCAAGTTCGGCTTCGCTGAGCAGCAGCCGAGTTCTTCGCTCTTGTGAGGGCGAAAGTCTCTGTATCAGAGCTTTCTTTAAACACTCGTACTTGCCTGTTGCTGGCGGGTTGACGAGGATGTCCTGGACTTCCGCAGCCCATCTTTGTTCGAGGTGAGCTGCGATGTGGTTGAACTTGGTGGCGTCCTGCGTGATGCCGGCGATGGCGAATTGGCTTTCCGCCTGGGCGAACCAGACGTCCGTATTGTCCGCCCAGAAAGCCGGCAGCTTCGGTGTGATCCTACAGACCTGTGCTGCGTCATGGTGTTGGCCACGTGGATCCTCCTTCAGCCTTGCGATCTCCTGCTGTAGCTCGGCGATTTTGTTGTTCAAAATGTCCATCGTAGGGGTCACCAATATAGGAGAGACTCGTGCAGGGTTAGGATTCCCGGAGCCGGGAGTAATAAGCCTGGTCTCCTAAACTAAGACTTTATTCCACCACGTGGTGCGACTCTGGCCGTTGTCGGGAAGCACAGGTAATGTCTCGCGCGAGAGCCGGGAACAGAGTGGGGGCTCTCCGTGTGCACGCTGAGGTGCTCGGTAGGGTCCCGTTACTTGGTGGGGAGCATTGTTTGCATCCCCTAACGGGACGCGTAACGGGACCCTCTTGCTCGCATGGGGACACGGAATATTCGTCCCCACAAGTTGTTCAAAGAATCTTACCGTTCTTGAGCGAGCTGTGAGATGGCGCGCAGAGATGGAGGAGATGTGGCTCAAAGAGCGGATACAAAACTCTCTGCTTCTGTGCGAGCTGTGGGCTTGGGCGCTTAGTTTGAGGGGTTCTCGCTCAAAGAGCGGAGGTTGCAGAGAGGTATTTTAAATTTTATGACATTTTTTAATCATTCGCTTTCTGATTGGAAGATAGCGGGTAGCGGCTCCTCGGAAAGAGTCCTTCGTTTGAAACGACTCGCTCCGGAGCGCCCAACCTCAAATGAACAGTGATGGCTGTTGTGCAACCCCACAGGAATCCGTCCGGCCTCGATTTGGAGAAATTTTTAATGCTCACAGATGTGAGGTTTCAAGGAGATTGCACTATAGCTCCCACATTCTGTCGTTTTTCTAGACTACTCAGAGAAATATTTCCTGGAAATGCAATCTCCTTGCGTGCAGATATCGGGTGGCCACCACGTTCGCCAGATTTAATATTCTGCGTCTTTTTTTTCTCTAGGACAACCTAAAAGTCAAGATATGCCAACATCGTCCTCTAACCTTAGATTCTCTGAAGGAAATAATTCAACACGAAGATTCTGTGATTACGCCAGAAATGACTGTTAAAGTCATGGAAAATTAATTTGAGCGGCTGAATCAATACATCAACAAGAGAAGCAGACACTTAAATGATTATGTTCTTAAATTGAATTAAAATGGCGTTATGTATACTTTTAAATAACGAAACAATTTTTTTCTGTATCTCATTTTGCTTCACAAGCTGAGGCTTTTTTTCTACCACACCTTGTATTTACATTTACGATAAAAACCCATTAGTTGATACGATTATATAAGACTTCAGAATTCTTTTTCTAACTGTTAATTTTTATTATTTATTATGCTCTATTTCTGGCTTTACTCAAATAATCGCAACCATTACAAAATTACGAAAGTTACGTCAAGTTTCCTGCGAACAGTTATTTTTAGCTAAGGGCGCCTCACGCAGCCTTTAATTAAAAGAACATTGTTGGAGAACTGGTATTTGTAAATAGTTCCACGAACACTGCTTCCGGGCAGAAGATTACACGCGACTGATCAGGTTTAAGTGTAGACTAATACAGAAAAATCTAAGCCGTACGAGAGGAAGTGTAAGAGGTAATACATATTATTAGTTTTATTACTTATCATATCATTCAAAATGAATATTCTTTGATTTAGCGGAAGTAGTGCAACACTGCCGTCAGAAAAATAGTTTTAATACGTGAATGTTGAAGTAATTAACTTTTTAGAGGTTGAACTATGATAAACGTCCACTGTCCATACTTATAGCTGTATTTCTGTTTACCACTATTAAAATAATGTAAGTGTACTTTTGAATATTTCATGTTCAAGCTTCACAAAGTAATAGTTTAACTGGTGAATTTCTTCCGTAAATATTAAAGCACTTGAGAATATTGTCAGTGTAAAATATCAATACGTGGACCAGAGATATTATTGCAATCGTTCAATGAATTGAACTATTTGAATTCAAAAATTGAAACATCACATCGACATACTTTGTCATCGAGCTTTTACAGCCGTATAGCTTGTCATAACGACCAGTTAAAGTGGTCAGAAAGAGCTGAAGATGCATTTTACAGACCATCTGTAATCTCATTTTCTGCGGTAGCTGAATCCACGCTGCTGTAGGAACTACGTCCTAACCACTTTACTCGATTGGTGAAATGTATCTTCGAACGACTTCGCGGAAAACGGAGTGATAAAGTTGGTTTCAATGTAGTCAGTGTTGCTTCCGATGTTACAATACTGTACACTATATTGGCGTTTCAATAACAGATTATTTTTGTGCACTTAACATGAGAACTATTTTCCATAATTCTTTATCAGCATCAAAAATTGAAAAATTAACACTTAATCATCTGTTGTCTAATTTCAATGTATTGTATTATAGTAACTTTCATTTTCATGAAGGTCGGTTCATGCTTTTTAAAATTTCTTTATTTATGTGTAAGTTTTGGAACGCTGTGAATTTAATTTTTTACACTTATTTGAATCCAAATTTAAATTCAACAAAATCATTTGTTGTATTCCACAGATTTATATTAACCAATGACGCCTTTCTCATTAATGTATTACTTGATGAGATTTAATTTATTTTTGTATTCTTAATTTCAATGTAGATGTAATTCTCGAATCTGACAGTAGATATAGTATCTATTTTTTTCGACTTTATATCATTCGAAAGTGTATCATTATTTAACATTGCGATCCTCCAAGGCACAGGCACTCCTGTCGCGTCGTCCCATCCATTCCAGTTCCTGGAAATCTTTATTACTCTTGGTATTTAATATTTGAACGGTGAAAAGTTTGGAATACCAGCTGAATACCTTTCGAACTCCGTGTTAATTGAAAATAAATATCTTATCTGACTAAGCGTCTAAGTTACAAGATGTTCATTACTGACGCTCTCATCCCCGTGGCTTACTATTATTTACGGTTTTATTTTTCTTCGCGACGTAATTGTATTGTATGCCCGGGATTAGAAAAACCATGGCTTTGATTCTTGTGTACTACCTTCGTGACTTCATAGCTACATAATAAACATATTTGTTACTATAAAATTATTTGCAAATTTTCATCTTTAATACTAATTTTTCAATGTGAAATTTGAACCTTCGGAATATCAAAACAAGAAGTTTTTGATTATTGTATTTTAAAAAGAATTATAGGGCATAACTTGATGGGTAAAATGACAAACTAAAACGTTTAAAGTTATGTAAACAATCAAAAAAGGGGAAATTTAAATAGACCACTTACAGAGTTCCATGAATTATTTAACGCTACCTAATACATTAATAAGATGGTAACCAATGAATGGACGTGGAGTAACGTAACAGTGTGATATAATAAGAATTTAAAGCAAGAAAGGATTAGGATAAGATAAATAACCATTCTCAAGTAAACTTATTACGGATAACACCTAAGGGAACAAACGAATATACAACTAATATGTATATATATATATATATAAATTTTAATAATTAAAAAGGTAGTAAATGAATTAAATTAAAAAAGTTGTCTTAATTAAAAGAATAAATTAACAAAATTTATTCATTTAAAGTACAAATTGTAATCCCTACTGTATACGCCGAATTTCATCTAGTTAACAAATAAATATTTTGTTTCAATTTTTAAATTCATGGCGTTCTAGGATAAATACAACTTTATATTTTACAGTCAAATACGTCGAAATTCTCTTTATCTCAGGGTCATTACTGGGTTTGATATTACGAACAATCCAATTTAATAAACTAATATTAACAATTCAAACTCATTGAAACTAACTTAATACAATATGAAAATAAACGAAATGAAAGAAACTAAATGAAAAGAAAAACGAACGAAATCTGACTTCTACCTTTAATCCTCGTTTACAGATTTTAAATAATTGTTTCGTACTCACGAATGTCTTTCTGGTACCAGATCTGATTCTTGGAGCTTGAGGACAACACTCACCAAAAAGGCCATTATTCACTGATTCTACACAATAAAATTTTAATACACTCGGTCGATATTCTTGTTCTCTGCCACCTGGAACTTTGGATCAGCCGCCCCTCAGTCAGCCCTCGGACCTAGGTGTCGTTGGTGCTTCTATGCAAATTCATCGTTTTCTACTTTTCAGTGATTTCCACGTAAAACAATACGTAGACATCAATTGTTGTCTTATACTGAAAAAACTTTAAATTTTTTGTCACCATAATTGCTTTATAAATCTATTTATAAATAAATCCCAAACAAATTGACATTATATGAATTACAGGGTGAACTTAACAATACTTTTTAGACATAATGAAAGTTCACGTTAACTTCTCAGCCGCATAAATTACTACTGTTCTGCCGCCAAATCAGCACTTGATTTAAGTGAAAACATCAATAATATTTGTAATAATAATTAGATGATGTAAATAGACGAGCTAAGACAGTCACCAATGATATTCTAATATGCACCGGATGAAGGACCTTGCCCGGTTTCTGCGAGTTCCATGGTTCAGTGTTCCAGACCGGTCAACGTTACTCTAACTGATTAAACTGCCAAGGGCGGACGTTCCGCGATATTTACGTATGCAATGACCAACCCTGCAAGTCTAAGAACTCTATCCTCTGTCTCTCCCCAAGAATCCCTTACGAAAGGGAGACCCATATTAATTATCAAATTAAAATTTCATTATTTTCTTTAAATGTGTTTTGAATTCATTCTAATTTTTCCTTTCCCTGTAAATAATTTTACTTTGCTTATGATAAATAGCGATCTTAAAACCTCCATAAATACTCTAGTTATCTCGAGTTGTATTCGTATTTTATGTTATTGCGTATTTACTGTTAATGGTCATTTACGTGTCAAACATTTTGCAGGACAGCATGAAGCTCGCACTAAGATGCTTTTGCTATTCCCACGTACTCATTAGCTCATAAGCCGAGCAATAGCCAAGAAACCGCCATTTTAATTAATCTGTGTCCACGAGGATTCGACTAAGAGCTTGCGCTGCTAATACCTCACCGCAAACAGGAGGCCACACAGCTATATTACCTCAACTCATCAAACTTGTCGCGCAAGCAACCTGTACAGAGCAGGCTGCTGCCATAACATCTTATTTTCAACTAATATTTGCAGAGAAAACCATAGAGAAAAATAACAGCGCAGATTACAACACTAAACAATTATATTTTCATAGTACCAAATTTATAAGACTCATATTTGGTTGTTTAACCTCGTTTCTGTCTATGAGAAATAATGTGTGTGATTCATGATTATGTAACATATTTACAGAGTAACGGAACAATAAAAACTCGTCTAAACTGATCGACAGTGTAAATTATAACGTTATTACTGAAGGCTGGTAGGAAAGAAAGTGACGAAATATGAATTTGAAAGAACATAATTTATTGGAATATATTAATAATGATTTATACAGAATACATTTCATTGTCATTTAATCATTTAATTAAGCAGTCTATTTTTAAAAACTAGTATCTAAATTTAATTTTCAAGAAGATTGGAAAATAAGAACTTCTTAACAATATTTGTACGACGACCTTCATGACTTCGCTATTATCTTTATTTTATAATAAGCGAATGACGGCTTTCATTATTTCTCATGAGAACAGCGTAAGCTATTGACGAATTATTTATATGTTACACTAAAATAGTCTCTGGCTCACTTTATTAATTAAATAGTATGTATTCGATTTCTCTTAATGTATTTCTGCATTAGTTAATGTTCTATTTTCGCTTTTAGAATAAAGTTTATTTTATGCTGTATATTAGAACTGTATTTCGAATTGGGTTTTTAAAAAAATGAAACTTACGTATGTGATATTATGATGTGGTTTATAGACTGTTATAAAATTCAGCTTGCTACAATATAAAAAAAGAAAAACATAGACATAGACAATGGAACAACTTCTTTCCAAAGAATACCTCCTTGAGCCACAGAGGCGCTACACAACACAAAGATATCAAGGCGTGATTACAATAATTAATTAACAAAGTTTATTAACAAAAAGTCATTTCAAATATTTACAATAAAAAAGAAGTTACATAACTCTTTTACGCGTTTCTTAAGGGAAATAAAGTATTTAATAAGCACAATATAGCGAAGGTAATAATTTGAGCTTATGTCATTTATCTTTCATTTTATACTCAATGCAGTAAGTATCTAAAAATATATCGTAGTACAAAATTCACTTCTTCGAACTGAAGAGCACTGTTTTATTTTCTGTGAGTCAACCTAACTTTCGGAAATAAGTTACCGTTGCACTGTCTGCTGTAGAATTGCAACTATGGCAGCTTCCTACGTGTCTACTCCTATTCTCTTTGTAGCTCCTTCATTTGCTGGAGTGCATTACAGGTGGAGACAAAGGTAAATTTCTGGAGCACAGAAAGTTCCATAGAACTAAATCCACTCTAAGAGATGCAGACGTTCTAAATTTGACTATATTGGCCTTCGGAACGTCGCAAGATGTCTTATTACCTTTGTCAGCTAATTATGGTAAAATATCTAGAGGTAACTGATGTTCTATTCATAACAATTTCAATTCATCTATTACCTGAAAATGTCTCTTCACTACATGGGAAGGATAGACATAATTCATGTTAGCATATCACAGTTTTCTATATGAAGATATTTATTATCTTTCATGAATATAGAATAGGTGAAAATTACATTAGTTACACTCGATTAAAAACAAATAGATGATTTAAAAAATAATTATATATATATATATATATATATAAGTAATTTGTACGTACTAGATATTGATGGTTTCTCTAATCCGCAATTTAATTAATGATAATATGAAACATAATGCGTAAAATATAGAATAAGGATTACTGACAATATTTATGAAACTTTGTGTTACAGTTTCGACCCGCCTACAGGTATTTGTCAAACAAGAGATATGGACGATTTATGGATAGAAAGTGAATTCGAGAATCAAAGATGTGAAACAAATGTCAGATATAATATAGTATTATAATTTTTATAAATATTATATAGTAAGAATTCATAGATGCTCGTAGGCTAATTGTGTCTTGTTTAAAGGGGAGTTGCCCATAGTGGATTACCCTCATGTAGCCTGTTGCCCTAAAAAAAAAAAAAAAAAAAATTTATGTTGAAGGAAGGGGCTACCTTTGGGTATGCCTTTTCCTCTCCGTTTTTGAACTAAGGTTCCCACAAGCCGAGGCACCAAGGCCTGTTTTGAGAGGTGTATGTTCCGGGGTCGCAGACCTTGGGCATACGGTAAGATTGTCCGCTATTCCCATTGGAATAGTAGGCCATCTGCCTCCCAAACTGGTAGAGGCACGGAGAAGGGAATGCTGCGTCCCCACAGCAAACTCCTCTCCCGCTATCGGAAGGGCGTGGGACAAGTACCCAATGCCCGACCAACCCGATGCAGGTTTTCCTAGGGTTTTCCCTGCATTTCTTTAGGCGAATGCCGGGTAGGATCCTTAAACTATAGTGCGGGGGCCCTAGTAACTCTTGGCTACCTTCCTCCACCCTTCCGCATCCCCCCTTTCAAATCCCTTCCTATGCTATTAAAGGGGAGTTGCCCAAAGTGGATTACCCTCATGTAGCCTGTTGCCCTAAAAAAAAAATTATGTTGATTTTTATATATTGATTTTTTATACTTATATACATGAAATAAAATATATGTTTATTTTCAAAGTCGAACGATGATTTATTCTAAAGATGTTTAGTTATGTGCGTATGTTTGTAATTCAAAGATTTAAAATCTATTTCCGTGTTATTTTATTCTAGCAATCAAATACATTTTAATAATAAATATAACCAAATACAGAAAACAAAAGTGATAATATAAATACCACACAACGTTTCTGTGATTCTTATCCCTTTCTTCAGGTACTAAGAAAAACCTAGTCGGACACAACTGCACTCGTCAGTTGACAAAACACAAAAGCTACGAAAACGCAACGACAATTGGAGAACAAAAGGGTTAGCATAATAATAAGGGATCGTAGCAAAAGTTGTGTTTCATAGTGTCTGTTTGTACATTAATTGCTGTGTGATGTTTGATTTTATGTGAAGCATCTCTGATATGAGTCTGGAATTGTACCTGGTGTCGACAATAAAAGCTTAGCTTTTTGCTCATCAAATGAATGTTTTGAATTCATGATGTTTTTGGTGACTATAGATAGAATATCGGTGGGAAGTTTGATATTAGACATATGTCCCTCGATAGGGTATTAGAGAACGTTTTGTTAGCCCTATGTAGCAGGAATTACAATTAGAGCCAGAGATTTTTTTAACTACATAATGTTTGCTGTAGGTGTCAAGTGCGTCTTTGTAGTTTTTAATAAAATAGGAAAGAGTATTAGTTGATCAGTAAATGATGGGTATTTGATATTGTTAATAAATTTGGACGAATTTATGATGTATAAATTTTTAATAAGGCAGTACGAGCAAGAATTTGGATTGAGGTGTTTGGGGACGAGTAACAATATTAGATTTTCTTCAATCTTATGTTTATGTGTTTATTAATCAAATTTAAATTAGAGATTAAAATGTTTCGTACAATATTTATGTTGTGTTGATGGAACTCGGAGTTATAAAGTAATATAGCTGTCTCTACAAGACTATATACCATAGCTCTCTTTTGGAGGATGATGAGTAAGAAAATTGAGAACACGCCCAGAGTATGTATGTTTCCTGAACCAATTTGAGAGAATTGAAATATTGTGAATGGATAAAGTGTCTTCAAGGAATTTAAGTGAACGGTTAAATTCAAGTTCAAGGGTGAATTGTAAGTTTGGATTATAATTATTGAAAGTATTGACAATAAAGTTGATTTAGAGTAATTAACAATACAAAAAATGTCATATACATATCTAATGTAGCAAAGAGGTTGGACAGGATGTAGAAAAAGACGAGAATTTTCTAAATCTCTCATGACTATCTCAGCAAAAAAGGGCTACGGAGGCTTCCCATAGGAGAACCTTCGATTTTATGATAGTGAACCTGATTAAACTTGAAATAAGTGGGATTGAGGATTGGATTTAAAATGCATTAAATTTCATCAAGTGGAATTATAGTATATTGACTGAAAATAGTCCATCTGCTTTTTTTAAATTGTTAATGCCTAAATTATTGGGAATAGAGTTGAATAAGGAAACGACATCAAGAGAAATTTAAGAGTTGTCATGAGGGATAGTGAGATATTTCATTTTATCAATAAATTGGTAAGAATTTTTTAACAGACTAATGTTTTCCTCCATCTAGGGCTTCATTTTTTAATTTTTTTTTCCAGGTGTAAGACAGGCTATGTATAGGGTAATCCACATAGTGACAACTCCCCTCATATAGTATAGGAAAAGGAGTGAAAGGCGGGATGCGGAAAGGTAAAGTAAGGTAGCCAAGGGTTAACCAGGGCCCCAGGGCTATGGTTTACGGATCCTACCCGGCAATTCGCCTCAAAGTGATGCAGGAAAAACTCTAGAAAAACCTGCATCTGGAATGTGGTACTTGTCCCACGCCCTTCCGATGGCGGGAGAGGGGTTTGCTAATATGTTATGAATGTAGGAGGAAATGTTGTGTAAGGGACTGCGAGTATAAGCAATAATAATTCTAAAATTTAGGTCAGGTTTGCGAATTTTAGGAAGGGCATAAGCACTGGAAATGGTAGCTGAGGTGATGAATAAGGAGTAAAATGTAGTCTGGCCGATAACCACAAAAAAATTTAACAATTAATTTTGTAAACAACATTTTGAACATCAAACGTTGTATATCAATTTTATATTACAGTTAAAGACCTTTTAATTATTCATTGAAATGTGCTCAGTTATGGTATTATATAGTTTCCGGACGGCATTTATGCCTTGATTGTGCCAGCGACGAAACGATCACATAAACCTTATCTCTGATTAAAATGAAAAATTTACGTCTCTTTTGAACATTAATAATAAGAATAATAGTCAACTACAGACAAAAGAAGTGATGATGTAAATACCACACAACGTTTCTAGAAACCTAGTGCTTTTCTTTAGATGCTAAAAAAGCAAGAGCCTAGAGCGACACAAGAGCAGAATTCAGTTGACAGAACTCAATCCATAGGCCAGGCATATCTAACGGTGCAATCTTGCTTTCCGGAACGTATACGAATACGGAGCGCCTTCCTAGAGCCAAATTATCCTCTACGACTTGACCGTGGGTCTGCCTTGTTGCATCTTGTAGCGAGGGTTGCATTCTTGTACCCTGAGACTACCACGAAGTGCTGTGCTTTCTCCCAGCGAGGCTCGCATATTCGTATACTGAGACGAATATATCTGGCGTGCCGTCTGCAACGGTGGTCACGTCTTCGCATCCCGGAACAACCACGTCTTCACTTCGCAGACCATTTCACCAAAAACTCGGAGCAGTACAAAATCTATTTTTATTAAACTCGTGTGTGAAGCACATTTCTATTTCTTGTATTCTACGCAGCAGGTTAAATTTAGTTTTGATCTAAACAAACTGAACCAAAGCATCCTGCAGATTGAAGAGTGGATAATTTATTTTCTAGTTTTACTAATTCATGCTCTTCATTATGCTCTTTATTCATTATGTGTAATAAATTAAATTCAGATGGTAAATCATTTTGTAAAATAAAATTTTCACTTGTAATTTGAGTTGTGAATTAAAATATCTTTTACAATTTGTTTAATATCTCATGTGTATTTATTGCATTCAAAACAGAGTTTGTGAAAATCTTATCTGTAAGACGGGAGTGTATACCTTGGGTTTTGTCAAGGAGATCAGCTATGTGTGTGACCCAAAGCTGTGCTAATATCACTGTGTATACTATATTTATTAGCGCTCAACTCTGGGACTTTATATAAAGTATGTTTCGATGTGGAAGTAGTAGATACATCAAATTGTTTAAACAATTTTGTTTAGATGAACCAAAACAATGAAGTATCGTGAATTTTTTTGTCTAACACTATCTGTCCGGAATAGAGGTTATCTATGGGCTTTGTAGTATTAAACCAAAATGAATCGGAAATGTAATAAAATTTCCCGTCGTAAATGTTAAAAACAATTAAAGAAACGAAATTGACTGTTTCATGAACTATAACTGTCGTATATTTCATATATAAAAAATAAACGAAAATGAGATATTGTATTATGACGGTTGCATATTACTGTTCTATGCATGGTATGTATAATATTTAGATAAGAGAATATTAATTACGAATTTAAAAATATTATGATGATGAATTTAACTAAAATCTTCTTCAAACATATTGAAAATCATGGACCATTTTTTGGCAGGAATGATGGCCCGCAAGGAAGTTTAGGATCCCACCCGAGTTGGTTAATTTATGAAACAAATTATTTTATCCGTACAGTTGAGTTCGGTAAATGGATACTTCTAAGAAATTTAACAACAGACAACACCAATCTGGAAATAGTATGGTGTTACGTTATTTCTTACACTTACATCAACTAATAAGTATGTTCAAAGTCAAATTATCTAATTACATCGCTAATTCCAGTACGTAATTTGTCAAATCATCATACATTACTTAACTTGGCCGGATGTATTTGGAATAGTATAATATTATTTATCAACTGTCTACTAGAGTAAAGAAATAGGAGTGAGAAGTTTCTTGAAAAAATTATCGAGTTTATTTCTATATTCATTAAAATTGAATAATATAAAAGATTATTTAATTTAAAAAGTAGTGAGAACATACATTGGTCCTTACTTCGTTACATTAAGGCACTTTGGAATAAACTCATTTAATTACCTAAAAGCTAGAACGCTGTACGAGGTTTCACACTCATTCAATTCCCACAGAAGCACACCATTAATCTAAACCAACCCATCCGTTTCAGAGCTATAAGATGTAAATAACTGTAGCTTTTAAGGATTCATCAAGCATTAACTAATTTTTCCATTAATGTTAACACGTTTGTAACTTATCATGTTAATTCAAAATTCATCATCATCATCTGTTAATTTGTAAAAAAAATTCATGTTATATCGATCGCTAAAATTTAATATATTATTATGAATTAAAAGTAATATTACACCGGGATCTGTAACATAATAACCTTCAAAAATAAATAATATATTCAATTATGCTCCGATGGCCAACTTTTAATATCATTTCCTAATTTCAACAAATTTAATCTTAAACAACTTAATCCATACTTATGAAAGAGAGACCACAATTTTAACGGAAATTTTGAAGTAATAACGCGGTCAAAATAATTTTTCTTTATGCCAGTATTTACAATCTTAATGGAGTTTTTATTCCCGGGAAAAACTGCGTTGTAGCCAGTAGATTTCAACATGGAAATGAGGCTATTTTTAAAACCATTTCCTTGCTTTAAATATTTCTGAAGAAGAAAATTAGCACTTAAGTCATAATTCTCCGTAGGCAAATCAAATTGAAGATCCAGCGGTAAAGAACCTTGCTTCATCCGGCGTATCAAGCAGATAAAGTGTCTTGGAATTTTATAGACTTCTGTCGGCAAGTAAAGTTTTATATGTGCAGAATGTAATGGTTCTTTTATTCATACGACTGCGATCCTACTCGTGGAAACATGCGTCGACACAAGTTTTACGCCCAAGGCTGTTGACTACCACTGTACTAACACAAAGAAAATGTTTTGTCTGTCACTAAATGGCAAGCCCTTTGATATTGTGGGTACAGGGCCCCTAACAAAACATACTAATTCCTGTCCACACAAGTCCTTTACGTGAATGAAGGTGGACTGTTCACGCTTTGTATTCAGTTAAATGATAAGATCAATGAACTTAAATAGTTAAAGTACTTAGTTTTTACCTTTGAATTAATTCTCATATTTCGAAAATATATAATGAACTGCTGTCATTACTTAAAGTATTTTCTTAATATTTATATTAAAATGATGCACATTGTGTTATGTCTTAAATGACACCTGTATAAATGCAGTATCTTATTATAATTATATTTATTATTTTTAAATTTAAAAAAATTAATATTATTACTTACATTGAAATCTGACACTATTGGGTTTAATATTGAATAACATTATTAAGAAAAATAATGAATTTTGTGCATTCCGCTACGAGCCAACACACGTAAAACTAACTAGATGATTTCCAGACACAGTCTAGAAATACGGCAGAAAAATTCTATCTGTAGTACAAAGTGAAAGTATTTTTATTAGCAGATATTTGAAAGTATAAGTACAGGTTAGGAACTTATTTTTATATTAATTATCCTCCGATCTGTATTGTTACATTCCTGCTACAATGATAATTAAATTCTTGCGTGAGCTCATCCTTACGAAAACAAAAAGACAAAGATTGTTATCTCATAAAAACACTACACTAAATTATAGCCTGCCCCTGTTTCATTTTTATGCTGATCGATAACGCAAGCCTCATTGTAAATTGCAATCACTTAAAATTTAAAAGTTTGTCCTTCATAAATAAAAATGTTTCACCCTCGCCACTTCCCGCTTTAAGAATGTCTCCCTAAGTGTTGTTTCTGCATATTATATATATATATATATATATATCTTTTATAAATATCTACATATTTCACCAACCGGCATCACGATCTCACTGTTTTAGTTAAATATTTAATTTTGTAAAATTTATCCTTAGTATGAGTGACAAGATTCGTATTTTTAATAGTAATAAAAATTTTAGTAATTGGGCATCTTAGTTGTATTATTACAATATAAAATTTATGTTGCCACCGGGCTCGGCGCATTGTGACGAAATAGATCCATGTATCAACACTAATTATTATTCAGAATTTTTTTTATTTCACCCACTTTCCCCCGTGCCGCAAGGGGGCTGAAAATGAACTTAAACGGCATCGGGACTGTCACAAATCAGTTTAGTGAGCCTAAAAACTATACATTAGATAACTATTTTGTTTATTGTGATATTTAAATTTTGTACCAAATATAATAAAATATCTGACAGTTACAATAATATTCATAAACAAATACACAGCTTTATGATACAAATTACCTCTGCAACAAATAAGTATCTTAACAAATTATTAAATAAACGACATTTTGTCCTATTTTAAGACCTTGCCTCTAAATTGTTTTTCATCCCTTACACGAAATTATTATCCTAAAAGAATATATTCGTTTATATATATATATATAATCTTCATAATCTGTGACAAATATTTGAAAAAATAAAATAAATAACTTCACAGCTGTTCATGTGAATATATTTTTGTAATTTGTAATTTGTAATTTTATTCCGGTATATTCAAGTTGTTTTTTTTTAAAAAAAAACAAGTTTAAGAACATTTTTGAAGTACATGTATGGATAGTTGTATTCATGAACTACCATTCACCTCGAAATCTGTCTCTAAATAGGGGATCCGGACGTAATTTGCGGTCAGTGTAATATTCTGTGGTTTTTGGCTACAGATAATCTGATTCAATGTACACAATACCGTTAGTTGGCAACAGCAGATCTGATCCTGATACCTGATTTCTATGTCCATGCTGCGAAGAAAGGTATTAACAATATCATTTGCAAACTTACATAGAAATTTATAGTAATTAAATGATAATTACTTAAAATTTTCATACTCAGTTCCTCAAATATATCCGGCTCACCATGTCTCTTGCCCATAATTTGATATTATACATGAAGCCATATTTTTCCATTTCTGTTTTACAGACAGAAAAATGCAAGAAGCATAATTCATAATAAATCATTAATTTAAAAACCACACCACTTTTTCGAAAATAACTATTGCTTCGTAACAGCAGTTTATAAACATACATAATAAAACCACTTTGCTGTATATTCTCCACGTGTCTGTTTCACATCGCTCAGAAGCTCAGATACCACATCAGATCTGAATCAAGTATAATTTATGAAAAAGAGAATTTAATAAGTTTCTCGTATTTTGAAAATATAAAACATCTTTATTAGATTAAAATTATCAAATATATCATTAAGTAGCCAATAAAGAAAGAAACATAAGTGATCAAATAAATTCTAAATATCGTTTTTACAAATCTTGCTGCTTTTGTCAGGTGTAAAAAAAATTGTAGGAGCTTTGAGAAAGACACCCAGCACAAATCAGACAACATACTAAAATGCTGTAAAATAAAATAAGTTGATTTAAAAAAAGGGACGACAGATAGTGTTCCGTTTGTACGTTAATATCAGTGATGTAAGATTTAATATGAAACATGTTTAAAATAATTCTAGAAAAGTACCTGGTGTCAAGATAAAAATTTTTACTATTTGGACTATAAAATGCAGAGCAATGTTTGTATGCAATGGATTATTAATGTTAGACATGTTAACTTAAATACGGGGTAATAATGATCTTTAGTTTGCCCAATATAGCAGGAATTAGAATCAGTGCAAGAGAATTAGTAAACCACACTATATGTGTCAAGAGTATTTATGTAGTTCTTAAATAAAAATTAAAGTGTATTAGTATATTTGTAACTAAGGAAAATTTTATATTCCTTAAAGATTTGGATGAACTTATATAATAATTTTAATAAAGCAGACAAAAAAATTGGGATAAGAAGACGTTGGAACGTTGGATTTTATTAAATCTAATATAAAATGTGTTTTTAATCAATCTTAATTGTACTTATTACAAATTCAAATATTACTGGCAATATTTGTGTTTCGTTGATGCAACTTGGAGCCATACAGTGATTTATCTCTGTCAAAAAATTGTTTTAAACAGCTCATTTTTTCTGGTTGGAAGGATGATAAATTGAGTGCACATTTTGTGTATGCAGGTTATCTAAAATAAATGGTGAGAATGGAAATACAGTGAATAGAACATGGAAATTAAGAGAACGGTTCAGTTAAAGTTTTCGATTTATTAGTAAATTATGATGATAAATTTTGAAAAGGGCAAACAATTAGGTTAATTTGTGAGTTCTCAACTAGACTGAAAAGGTTTATTACGTGTCGAATTCAGCGTAGAGGTTAGTCCGGGAGTTATATTAGAAATAAACCAGTCATTTGTTGACGTCAAGCAATTATGTTATGGTCGATTCACAAACGTTTGTTATTCATATAAATCGTGACAGGGATGACTCTGACCGGCGACGCGTCACGATTGTTCATTTACATACATTAATTTGCATTCATTCGTTGTCGATCCTCAACTGTAGGCGAATTAGTAGTGATAGAGTCAATCGAAACTCAAAAATATGTTTTAGACTTCGCTTCAAAGTAATTGGCGTGGAAAACTGGGTCTTCGTAGATATTTGGACAGGTTCATCGTAATAGAATGATTCTAAATATCTATGAAAATTTTAACCAGCTATTTTTATGATGTGATAAAACAGCTATCTTCTGTGTCATACAAATAAAAATTTTCTGTTTTTATTAAAGATTATGAAATTGAAACACACGTGCCAAAATGTCGCAATAATTTTAATATATCATATTACCCATCTATTACAAATGAAAAATATTCGTATAAGCACCTATCATTTATTTGAAACTTTAAAAATTTAGATGCATTGTAATATTCAAAATTTAAGTGTCGTTTATCATTAAATATAAAAACAGTTTAGGGCTATTTGATGTGGCGGAAATTTACACTTACAAAAAACTGGGCGCCCCTTGTAGGATGCAACGCGCAATACAACTTATATATTGGGAACATTTATGACTGTCGAAGGAAATAGCAGAGTCTAACATGTAATCCAGATATATATATATATATATATAAGCTGAATAAATAAACAAAAAATCTCAAATTTATTTCCAACATAATGAGACCTAATTAAATCTGCAATTTAGGAATTTATGACTCAACAATTTATGAATTGCTAAGAATTTTACTCTAATATAATAAAATAATTCTAAGTTGAATGCAATTGGAGTGCCACTTAGGTTAACAGGTTCAAATATTACTCTGGAAATTTTCACCCAAAATGTAATATATTGAAGAAAATTCAATCTTACACTATTTATTAACACTCTACTCATTCTATAAATGTGTTAGCATTTCAGAATGTATTACAATATTAATTTTTAGCTATTTATTTAATTTACTTTAAGATTGGTTTGTGATAATTTTATTTATATATTTCTTGTAACATGCGATACAGCTTTTGTTCATAAATTATATATGAATGGGAGTTATACTGAACTTTATTTATATGTTTGTCTTGCATAGTAATTTTTTAATTCTCTGTACCCTAATTTTATTGATATTATGCTTGGCTTTGACTTTATGGTCTGAGATGACTATAACTTTGTGTGTAACTTCATGTTGGTCATAAACGGTTTATTGCATTCATTTTTATTTACAGTAGTTTTTATGTATTTCAGCTAAACAGATGAGCCAAAACGGTTTGAGTAGCTTTCAACATTTCCTTGGTGAACGGGTAGCATAAAATCTTGAATATTATGAAAAATACCTCCTAGTTTCAGTGCCTATTGCAGACAATAAAAGTTTTGTAACGAGACCTCATTACGTGATTATTCGTGTTATTTCAATTACTGTATACATTTATTTTTAGTATGCACATTAATTGAAAAATATTTGGCTAGAAACAAGAGTAAAGAAAATTGAGATAATGCGGCATATAACTGAATAATATTTGTTTGTAAATAATAGTAAATCTTCATTATTAAGGACAAAATATGATTATTTGAATAAAGTGTGCTAACTAGAAGGCTAGTTGGCAGTATTATGCGTGATTGTCGCTTTTACATTCATCAAAAACACTATTTCTAGCGTTGTCTATTTCATAATGAAACCCGATTGTGTCGTTGATGAGAATTTGAGGAGTTATACAACAGCTTGTATTGTGAGAATTAAGGAAGGATATCAGACGAGATTGGTGTGAGAGTGAATTGTTGAATTCAAAGTTTTAGGAGCGGTAAAAGTGTCAAAAACCGATTAATCCGAAATCGGTTAAATTGCAGCTCTTTTAAATGAATAAGCGTATAAAGTATCAGTTATCTCTGCGTAGTCGAATTACTGTCACTTTCACGCGAAGTAAATTAACACCGAAGGCAGACTGCGAACGGACTAGTGTTACTTGTTTCTACGATCCATTTGCCTGTCCTCAACCTATGACACAGCAGCAACTATCTACCAAACGAGAAAGGTCCAGCACTTGTCCAGTACCTGCGAACCACATCATCCCGTCATATGGCGCGAGTGAGTGATTACAGCATTTAGCATTCCGTGTCACAAGTCTAAGATTACGGCGTTGCGCCGATGGATACGCAGAGAACTATAGTTAGGAAATTGTCCTTACTCCTAGAAAACTTAAATAGGAAAATATTTTAGAATTATTAACTATGCAATTAATATGGCTCTTTTTACACGATAAGTGTGTTTAAAATTTTAATTATTCCTTTCTGTCATAATATGATAGTTGAGGCCCGATATTAAAATGTGATTTCAATTATATTAAATTATTTGAATAATAATATTAAAATACTACATGTCAAATTAAAAAAATAAAATCAAGTAGACGAATTCTTCTGCGGCTATTGACTAAGATTTTGATGTAATATATTAACAGTCAATTTGGAATCTTGAGATATATTGATCAATTAAAAACCAGAACCAAAAATTTCCGATTTATGGACATTTAACGATGTGTTTCAAACTTACTTTTTTCAGGCCGATAAATTATTTAAGGGTATATCAATGCTCATTTAGAGCGGCTTTCCAGATAATTGCTGGCAATTAAATCGCCTGACATTATTGCCGTCAGTCGGACAGCGGAGAAGTATTTGGCCTGCAACTTGTAAGCCCATTACAGGCAGTTACCATAGTAACGCAGCGACGCAGAGCGATGTGTGTTTGTGCGAGTTCGCTATCAGGCGAGTGCACAAGCTGCCATAATCCACTGTTGCTGACACTTGCTGCACTGAAAGCCTCTATGGCAGGACTAGCCCTATAATGTGTTGCACTGTCAGCACCAGGCCACGAGAACAACAGAAATCAAGCAGGCTACAATACTGCACTTTTCCCTTTAACACTGGCCGGTGATGCTTTTGTCGGTGCACCTGTCTCCGGGACATAATTCAATGTGTTATTATTTTGTCTACACGCGATAATTTATAATTACAACACAACAGAGCCTTTTTATGTTTGTAAAATTGAATATAATATCGCAAAAAAAATCGATAAACATTATATTCTGGATATTTTTGTTTTCAAATAAGTTAATTTGAGATAAATGCTAAAAGCAACATGAGGGCATTAATTGATGAAAATCGTTACTTGTGACTGCAAAGGACTATGCTAATAGGAAAGAAAGGGTTACAAGTTCTCATCCTCATTTGAGGTTTTCTTTGATTCCCTGGGTTTCCGTTTCCCAGAAAAAATGAATGTTTTGATATGAGGATGCTGTTCTGACGGATATTACTGCATTTGTAGTTTAATCTTTGAGAATCAAATCAGAAATCAGATATACGAAATTATGCATCAACTGAAGTGCACAATTAACTTTCAGAAGGTTACTCGATATTTTGCCAACTGTGTAAGGAAAATAATGGTATTAGTGGATAATTTTTTTATTTTCTTATTTTATTTATAGTCGCATGAACAGCTATGGTCATTAGCAACTTTTTTTTTGTTGCAGTTCACTGGCAGGTAACTAATATGCGGTGATTACTCGGTATGGAAACAGATACTTAACGACCATGTCCACGCCGGGATTTTAATCCGAGACCACTGTGATGCGAACTTTTTTATTGTTTGTTATGATTTGTTATCCCGACAGAGTTAAATCAGAACCTCATTTTTCAGACAACAAGATCTAGAGTTAACGTATTTATTAAGCAATCTAATAAATTATCTGCCATCCCAACAAAATTTTTATATTAAATTCCAAATAAAATAATATAAATTATAACTTTTTTAAAAATACAGCACGGAAAAAATCAAACTTTTTATTATTATTATTATTATTATTATTATTATTAGGGCAACAGGCTACATGAGGGTAATCCACGTTGGGCAACTCCCCTTTAATAGCATAGGAAGGGATTTGAAGGGGGGATACGGAAGGGTAGAGGAAGGTAGCCAAGGGTTAACTAGGGCCCCCGGGCTATATTTTAAGGATCCTACCCGGCATTCGCTTAAGGAAATGCAGGGAAAACCCTAGGAAAACCAACCATACTGCACTTATAATATTTCCAAGGCTGAAAACAGCTGCATCTAATATGATTAATCAGTTATCGTATAGTGTTCTCTCGTAATATATGTTGTAATAGTTCATAATTTAAACTTAGTAGCTTTAATTTATACAATTATGAGATAAATATAGACAATTTATCAATTGAATTGGAATCATGAATATTTGCTTTGGAATTTTGCCCTGAGTTACAAAGATGAACGCAGTTTACAAAATATATTTCTTAGTTGAAGTTTGAGTCTCTTCTGTAAGAGAAATCGCCGGTTCCGTAGAAGTTCAATTACTTGCCCACATCTGTGAGAGCGCTTTTGTGTAACGTGATGGTTTCATGTTACTCAAGCCGAGCCGAAAATATTTTTATATTCAAGTACTTGCGTGGTAAAAGAATGATCATCGAATTCTATGGAATTTAGCTGATATCCACTCGTTAATTGTTAATTTATCACCGCATTAAATACGTGAAGAAATTAAATATCACCGTTTTGAAATGTCAAATAAAAATTCTGTTAAAAAGAATATCTTTAATTCAGAAATAAGATGGAAAATTAATAATAAAGATAGCCAATTTAGACAAAAAAGTGATAATAGAAATACCACTCAACGTTTCTGGGAACCTTGTTCCTTTCGTCAGGTGTGAAGAAGAGCCTCGAGCGGTACAACTGCACTCGTCAGTTGACAAAACTCAAAAGCTTATGACGTTGAGTGGTATTTATATTATCACTTTTTGTCGGAATTGGCTACATTTCTTATTAATTATTTTCAATCGGACGTAATTTTTTTCGTTTTAAGATGGAAAATATTTCAAGGAACAGGAGTAAGCAGTGGAACTGGGATCGATACCCGGTTCCCACGAATATTATCTACCGGATAAAGAAGTGAATCCAGATTCTACTCCCAGTTACGTAAAATATTTTCCATATTACTTCATAGGCCAAAAACAAACTACATGACTGAGCTTAAGGATAAAATCTTCCAATATAAAGATATATGCAACCAAATTAATAGTAGGTATATTATAATTTATAACCAGTCACACATTATTTCCCATAAATTTCTATATATATACATGATGTTTTGTAAAACAGAGCGTAAGATCACCAAATTCTTTTATCACATAAATAAGGAAGAAGAAAAATAAATATGATAATTAAACAGTTATGATTTAAAACCGAATTCTTTACTGTAAATAGATAGAAAATTGAAAATATTATTCGGACCAAACCTAGAAATAAGAATAATCAAATTGTATTTGCGAATGAATTTTTAATTATAAACATGAGCGTACCTCACATGAGGACTTTAAACGCGAAATAATAACTTTAGGCACACATTATTCTGCTTATGCGAGATAAAGAGCGCTTCAACAATAACTGAAAAGCTTGTTGAGGGTATTGAAAAGAGGACAGATAAATCCGTAACGCGGTCAGGATGGCGGCAAATGGAAAATAACGCAAAGCCCCGTAAAGCGATTTGCGGCCTGATTACTCTGGAGATAGCCACAGGCCTAGCAGCGTCGCTCCGTTAATGGGCCACATTCTGCTCCTGGCTACAGCTCATTACATGTCCCCACTTTGAAACGATCTACCCGGGATGCCAATTTCGTTCACATCGACCTATTTTCCAACCAAATGTCGCTGGATTATTATTTATCAGAAGGCGTCATTCTCGCAAATATTCTTAAAATTTGTAATGAGTTTTAGAGCTCAAACTGTTCTCTATTTTCCGTCTGTTTAAACCGCATTACTATTCATGTTCATCTTGAATTAAAATTTATCATGAGAATTTTTAATCTTGGAAATGTAATGCATATTGACGCATCCGTGGAAGATGGGCATCGAACACTGAATCTTAGTTACGCTGATATTTTGTTTTCTAGTAGTAGTCTGATAATACTTAATACATTAATTAGTTAATGTAAGCAGTAGTAAAAATATTACTCGTTTCAAAAGAATTAAAAAAATTATTATTAAGAATTATTTTGAAATCTATTATGATATGTCGAAAATGTAATAATTATTCGTGTGTTTTGTGATTTTCCAATATTTTTATTTTTCATGCGGTTCACAAATAATTCGTTACTATGTAGCTTCACCCCAGATTGCTTCAGTGGTCAAAAAATGTTTCTTCGGCGTTTTCTGAAGTTAATATTTTTTTTTTATATTTTCAGGTAGTTCTGAAATATTTGAAAATATTATTTTGTCTCTCTGAGAACTATCTGAAAATTTTTGTGTTGAATACTTCAGCCATTTTTGTTTTCAAAATAAATTATTGCGTTGCAATTAAAATTCTTAGGTCTCAAATAAATGTCAGAAACGATTGTAGAATTTTCAACAACTCGATTTTTGGTTGGTCTTTGAGAGCTTACTCTGATATTTTCCCTTCTACTTTCATGATTTTACATTTTCATGTGTATTTACTCTTTTCTTTCACTTTTGATTATTCCTACTTGTCTTTTTCCTGTAAAGATAATGTAATTAATTATTTTTCATGATATAGTTTTTTAATCTTAATTTTTACTGTCATCTCATTTGCTGTATTCTGCTTAGAGGACGAGTATGAGCAGCAAATTCGACACTTTCTGATTGTATAGAAACTGGATAGAGTCCATCAATAATATATGTATATATATATATATATATATATATATATATATATATAAACCATTTTTTTAGAGCTACAGGCTACATGAGGGTAATCCACGTTGGGCAACTCCCCTTTAATAGCATAGGAAGGGATTTGAAAGGGGGGATGCGGTTGGGTAGAGAAAGGTAGCCAAGGGTTAACTAGGGCCCCCGGGCTATATTTTAAGGATCCTACCCGGCATTCGCCTAAATAATTGCAGGGAAAACCCTAGAAAAACCTGCATCAGGTAAGTCGGGCGTTGGGTAATTGTCCCACGCCCTTCCAATAGCGGGAGAGGTGTTTGCTGTGGGGACTCAGTATTCCCTTCTCCGTGTCTCGACCAGTTTAGGAGGCAGATGGCCGACTATTCCAATGGGAATAGCGGACAACTCTTACCGTATGCCCAAGGTCTGTGACCCCGGAACATACACCTCTCAGAACAGGTCGAGGTGCCTCGGCTTGAAAAAACCTTAGTAAAAAAACGGAGAAGAAAAGGCATCCCCAAAGGTAGCCCCTTCGTATCTCTCCTACAAGGTTCTGCCTGCATTATATATAAACCAAGTATTTATATTGCAATATATAAATAATATTATTTCATTAACCTACCGGTGAGTTACTGGAACATACAGCATTTGCTGTAAGAATTCCCTAGTTTTCACGAAATATTACACTAGTGAAATTAGTTTCGAATAAGCTTACCATTAGAGCATATATTTTCCGTTAAATTTATGAAGTATTCTGCATTCCAATTAATTTATAAGTTGGATTGGAGCTTATTTATCTTGAACCGAATATGTATGTATTTTAACTAGATTCAATCGGGTGCTCGTAACACCTCGGGCGACATTACAGTAGCATCTTACGGAACTGAATAATTTACATGACACGTCCACCATTTATAGTATGATAAAAATGAACATTTTTCCACTCTCATATTTTTTTCTCACTCCAGTTCATTTTATATAGTTCAGGTTCGTGAATACAATCCCGGGACTATAATTTTTGTATTGAAAATCTCAGGGACACCAGACAGCGGGCTTTCGAGGCTACATCCTGGAAAGCGGATTGATGTTGCGGTATGATAGCGTACCTCATTTATATAAATTTGCGATAAAAATTCAAAATTGACCTTAAAAGAAGATGAAAAATGTACATAATCGTAAATCCTACAGACATTTAAAAATGATGGTTAGCTTTAATACCAAAGGCTATAATGATCATTCGGGAAACCCAGAGTTGGTCAAAAACAACTTTATGTCCGGATCACGAGATCGAAAGATCATGACTTTTCCCAGGTGGGTTAACGAGGCATACAAACTTCTCACGGAAGCTTTTTTTTCGCATGGGACATTTTGTTTATGCACGTATTCTAACACATTGTAAAACCAAGTAACGGGGTCTAAAGTTTATGTCCCATTGTTCTTTCGCAGAAATAGTGGCAGCAACAAGGGAAAAACTGACTTCGGGACTGGAATATCACAGAAGCAGAGAAGGGGCCAATCATCGGGAAATATTCCACTGTAATACGGAAAGTTATGTGGAAAACCCCTCTATTATTCATTCATTCCGAAAATGGAATGTCAATTAAATTCTTTAAATATGACTAAAACTGTGATTCTTCTTAAAAATCTTGCCATACAGTTAGTATTTAGCATTACGAAAAACTGTCTATCACGTTGCATATATATATACATATATATTGTAGCCGCTCCGCTACCCTCCTTGCGTTTTTTCGTTGATTATTCATGTTTGGGCGCCAGGTAATTTTTGGGAGAAAATCACCAAAACAACTTTTTAATCTTTCATAATTTTATTTAATCGAACATGAGACATAGGTTAACTTCAAGGCGTGGTTTATCAATCTTTGTAAATTATTTGGAGCACGTCCATCCTCGGTCGAGTCCAGCTTGGAACTGACCATTACGATTCTCCTCTTGGCCGGCCTAAAATAACATCGCATTTCCGGCGCCTGCATAAACACAACCACTGCAGTCACCCCCGCCAAGGGCGCTCTACCGTACCTCGCAACACTCATGTTACAATATATATATATATATATATATATATATGTGTGTGTGTGTGTGTGTGTGTGTGAGTGTGTGTGTATGTGAGTGTGTGTGTGAAATTTTGAACTGTAATTTAAAATAATTTATAATAAATTCATATTTTACATAATTTAACATGAACTTTATATAAATACTACCAAAATATTTTTAACATTGATAATTATTACGCATATTCAACACAATATTGCTGTTTTTCAAATCATTCGAACCCAGCCAATTATTTCCATATTTATAAATTTAGTCTCATGAAAAAATTATTTAACTTTATCTTTCAGTGAAATTTCGACGCCTTACTACAGTTCCTCAATAACAAGTTTGCACGGTTCCCTTAGTCGTTGAGAAAGTCCCGTAACAGTAAAACGTATAAAAAAGATTGCTCAACCAAATGCTTTCAGTGGTCATCCTGGTACGTATTAAAAAATAATAATTAAGTTAAACTTTCTAAATTTGTCACAGAAAATGAAGTTTTACTGCATAATATTTGTCTAGTATGGTTCTGTGTTAATATATAACAAGGCATAACATACATTCATGCGTCAAAAATTTAAAATGATTGTATGAATCAATTGATGTTATTATTAATGTCTATGTGTTACGGAATACCCATGAAATATGTAGAATGTCTACATAGAACGTCGAACTATAATAAAACTTAACATTTAAATAATTTATTAGACACTCCAATATAAAATTGCCAGCTGGAAGAATCTATAATATTCCATTCACACTAATATCGTATCCTTCTTGTTTCTCAACGGCTTCTGCGTTGGAAAAGGACGAAAGCTCAAGTTGTAAGTACGGTAACTTTATATCTAAATAACGAACTAAAATAAGTTTCAGTCATCAATAACAAAATGCTCGGAACTTATAACAAAAAATGTCATCATTGCATTTTTCATAAAATATACTTGTTTTTCTGTATACTATCTTGTTATTGTACATAATTGTTGGAAACATTAAGTAATAATTGCCACAAAAATTAGATATTTCATACGTTGTCTACGAACTTCAGTAATTCTATACATTTCCTAGGTGTTTTATACAATACCAGATTTAAATACCCATATATAAGCAAATAATGAAACCCTTATATTTTATACTTGATTTGATATGAGATATTAACTAAAAATGTTACGCTACATTTGTTAGAATTTATTTAAATTAGTAATTATTTTCATTTAACTTTATTCTGTCTAATGAAAAAAAAAGTTCTCTTCAAAATACAATGAAAGTGGCAAACTTCCAAATCAGAGTTTTCTGCAACAATGAATGAGACTCTCGTTCAAATATTCATGTATACTTTGAATTATTTACGTTCCAGAGCATATTCCAGTAATAAGTTCCACACGTGTTTTTAAAAGCAGCGTCGTAAACGGAATTTTTAACTTTAGCCGGCCGTAGAAAATTTAAAAGGCCTAAAATCTGCTGATGTAATCCTGTCTGGGGACAGTTTCAACTCTGGCGTGGAAGTGTGTTCGAAAATTGCGGTTCCGTATTAGATGTTCAGATTTGGTGAGCTTTGAAGCAGATATTTTTGATAAATGTATATTAATAATTTTATACGGCTGATTTTGCTAATTAAGAAATTATTGTTTCAAATTTAAAATATTCGTCATAGTATGTGAGTAAGAATCCAAGAATTTGGAATGGAGACTGCACAGCATCTGCCACCTTCAGTTATACAAATGTAAATGCACCTTTAAAATTATCTTATAATCACTCCACACAGACTCTATTTTTACATTATACTTTTTGTAAGACTCCTCCTCACTTTAAAATGTGGAAGTTATTTCTCAATCAGTTTCGACATCTCCCTTTCATAAGTATAAATACAGCCTGAAGTGAATAATATGAGGGCTTACGAATGCATTAATTCTATATATTATAAAATAATCCTAACCCGGTCGTAACAAAGAAATTAGGTATAACGAAATGTTCTTGTAATTGTTATAGACGGAGAATTTCACTATGCATGTATATCCGTAGCCCTAGGTGTGTATTGAAGACGTTAAATGCGTACTTCGCTAGTTTCCTTTGATATGCAACCCACTGTACGAATGGTCTCGTCCCCAGGGAGTCTTATCAAGGATATGTATAACACAAATTTGTTGCACGAAATCGGTTTGTCCTTACAATTATTATCCACGTTAAATTAAAATGCGGACTTTGACATAGCTTTGCCCAATTGACCGAATAATTGTAGATTAATCCAGCGAAAAATAAAATCGTTACCTTCAATTCGAACAAAAACAGTTTAATTTTTAATTCGGAGAACATTTTGGAGCAAGAACCTTTTCTTGGTCTGTTTATTGACAATAAATTGAAATTAAATCACCATATAAATAAACTCTCGGGAAAACTTAGCAAAATTTGCTTCACATTAAGAGTGTTAGCTCGGGAAAGTGATATATCTACATCTAAAATGGTATATCATGCATATTTCAATTCTGTCATGTCCTACGGCATAGCAAACTGGGGTCGTTCACATCACGCGTTGCAAATTTTTAAACTTCAAAAGATGGCAGTACGCATCATATCGGCTGCGGATTGCAAGCCTTTGTTTCAGGATCTTGGGATTTTCCTTGTACGTATATTCTAGAAATGTTAAGGTTTGTCTGAAGAAACATCAATTTATATGCCCTAAACGGAGCAAATCATTTATATAACACTAGAAATCGCTCTGAACTTCGCATAGAAAAACATCGCCTAAACCTTTTTGAATCAAGCATTAGTTTTTCTGGGATAAATCTATTCAATAGTCTTCCGGAAGAAATAAAAACTTTAAGTAAACTAAATTTATTTATAAAGAGTTGAAAATCTCTGTTAATTACTGGAGCTATTTACTCGGTGAATGAGTTCGTAGAAACGAAGGACAGATTAGATCCTCTTTAATAAATAAATAATTAATAAATAGTTGGCTGATATCCTATCAAGTTACGCTATTATTTTACGATCATAATATTAAAGAATTTAACTGCTGACTTATTTTATTTTTCGTGCTTGAAGGGAATCGATGTAAGGTTTTCTACTGGAAACTCCGTCGAGTGGAAATTGAAGATGAATTAAAGCTCTTATTATTTTTTCAATTACTAATTACTGTCATATTAATATATTTAACGTAGTTTTAAATAATATATTTTTTGTAAAGTACAATGTTTAACGTAGTTTTAAATTCTATACTTTTGGTAAAGTACAGTGTTTGTTTTTTAAACCGTGTATTTGTAATAATCAATGCAATATTATTATGAGAAGTGTCCTATTTCCTCGCTCGAGGAATATTGGAAAGAATATTAAATCTAAAATATAAATATAAGTATTAACATTAGTCTAATAAATAAAGAATATTATTTGTGTGTTTACATATATATAAGTAAGTTCGACATACAAATTTAAATCCGTGAAGCAAATTTCACCAAATGTCGTACACAAGTCCTTTGCAACCTTGAAAAAAACATTTTCGAGTTGAGACACGTCTACCATCCCCCAGGAGCGGTGGTGGACGGGGATGGAAATATTCAAACATGTCAAACGGTCGATATTTGCGTGTAATAAAATATAAGTCGGGGTCAATGGTATTGATAGTATTTCTAACACTTTTGTTTTTGTATAATTTCAATCCCTTTCGGTATGGGAGCGGAGCGCGCTTAGGGGTGCGGATAGAGGGGTGTTAGATAAAAATAGCATGAAAACAAATCGTAGATTAGAGATATATGATAGCCCGGCCAACACTGGCACCCAGCTAGTTATAAATAAACCTCAGCTTTTAGACGTCAGAAAATGATTTTTAAAAGAAATTATTCAACGTTTCGTCGCTATCTTCAGGTATAAAAATTTTACACTTTGAAACAAACATAACACAATAATTAAAATAAAACTTTGATGGTAGATTTGGCAGATTATTTCTAGTAAAAATCATTTTCTGACGTTAAAAGGCTGTGGCCTATTTATAATTTAATCGAAAATAGTCCGAATATATCATCATTAACTCTAGTTTTAAATTTTAATTTGTCAACTTCGATTAGTGACAGCAAAACATTTCAAAGTTGTCCATTAAGATTTATGCTTCAGTAGTACTGATCTATAAAGAATTAATATTAGCTATTCTTTCAAAATTTGAACATACTTTTGACATTTTGTGGTATTTAGATCCTTACTTCTTTTTTCTGTATTTGTCTATTTTATCTTATCATTAATTTCAAAAGAGACGTATTATATTTTCATTTTTAGATTTTAACAAATTTCACCAATGATGAAGAAGGAATTTTTAACAGGTTTTCAAGTTACAACAAAACTTCAGGTATATTTCAATATTTCCTTCAACTCCAAAAGGTAATTCACGGTGTTAGCTATATCGTGAAACGTCTTTTGCTCTACGTTTTCCGATCTGTTGATATCTCTGTTAATGTGTTCTATATTTCAGATCATAATTGCGACGTTTAGTTCCGAATGTATTCCAGTAGTATTGATCTCATAACATTTCCATTCCCTGATTGGTTCTAATACGATCGATTTCACAATCACAAGTTACAAAGATTTCTTTTGGACGGGAGTTCATGGTTGTTCCATTGCAGAGAAAGTCGGATGCAGATATATATTACCTGTCCTTTATTTATATTTAATTCTCTAATTAAATTTACACAATATAAAGTCATTAATAATTAGGGTGTAAATAGGGTAAAAAAGGAGTCGCATGTTTCATGCGAATGTAAATAAGGACTAATCAAAAATCATATTTCTAAATTTTTATTATTAGTAGTAACTCAGATCCTATCAGCCAATATTATAAAATTAATTTTACACCTTAATAATTATTAAACATGTTAATTTTAGAAAATTTACTGTTACTATTACATATTACATTATTAAATTGACTGAAATAAAGTAACATTCCCTACGTTTAGGAATTTTTGTCACAAGTGTGAGCTTTTTATGTGTCGATACGCTGAGCATAAGATTAATTGTACTAATGGCGTATTTTTGAAGACGCCAATGACGAAGCACTGTGACAAGACAACGAAGTCAGCGGCTCGAAGGAAATGAGTCAGGAAATGGTTCCCAACCTCTTGTTCGCTCTTTGCCTCACCACTCAATTTCCGTTTCCGACATTTCCCTTTTCTGAGGATCCTTTTCAAGTGGCCAGTTATCTTCACTCCCGTTGTCCTCCTACCCTTCTTGCCACTAACTGCTTCTCATCGTTATTCTTCTTTCCTAACCCCAAGGTTTAATTACTTTTTCACTCCTCGTGTTGGGACGACGATAACGACGACATTTATTTTATTTCGTACTCAAAGTTCCCATTAAAGAGAAAGAGTGGATCATCGAATTATATTGTCTCGCTAACTTTCATTATATAACCAACATATAATTATCGTGCTTGAATTTGAGAAAGTAATTAAATTAACAGAATATGTGACACAACCAAATTTCTCAATTAAGGAAGGAATGTGATTATGATTTAAAAAACAAATATACATTTAGTAGTTTTGGTATGAAAATGTTAATGAATATTAAGTAACTAAAATATTATTCTTCAGAACACTATGAACCATTTCTATACAAATATTATGTAATGAAACTTCACGTTCTGCAAAAATTTATCAAAGTTTACATTAATTAATTTTTTTAATTTATTCTTTCACACTTCGAAATTAAAAACTGATCATTATAAAACATTTGGAATAAAAAAATTATAACTACGTTCAATTATGATATTTTCTTCCATCCGAAGGCGTACCAAATGCCCCAACTACCTGATGCGGGTTTTTCTATGGATTTCCCTGCAACACGTTCAGGCGTATTTCTGGGGGAAAATCCTTAAAAATACAGCCCGGGTGTCCTAGTAACCCTTGGCTATCTCGATCTACCTATCCGCAACCCCCATTTTAGTCCTTTTATTATGCTGTAAGAGTCACTACCTTCTATATGGCCTGTCCAACAAACACACACACGCGCTATCTTTGTCTCCCTACCGCATCCCACCTTTAAAATACCTTCCTATGATATTAAAAGTGAGAGGTCGCCACGTGCTTGATCCTCATTAAGCATGTAACTCTAAAAAAATAGCAAAACCAACTTTTATATTTTTACTTTTTCTTTGTCTAGAGCGGAAATTTGATAAGTATATACTATAAATCATCAAATACTATTAATAAATTATATGTATCTAATAAATAAGGCTTTTTGACGAATAGAAAATTTTTTCCCTTTTCGGCCACAGAAAAATAATTTACTTTTCAAATAGAGCATGAAGTTGTTACATGCAATATTTTTTAACGGTGTTATTTTATTTTTAGAAAATTAAGACTTAAGTTTGAAATCCTAACATATCATTTCTCGTACAACTATGGCCAATTATTTACATTCCGTATGGTTGATGTCAACATGGGAATGAACTATATATTTTAAGAACGTAACAGCAACATATGATATCCTTTAAAAGAGATTAAATACTCCGATTTTAACGTAATTATATTGGGTATGCGCTTAAAAACTAATTTCTTTATTTCATTAATTTCACTTGAAATTAGCAATTAGTGTTTTAGAAATTCTCAACAATATAATGCGAGTAAATAGCCAAGAAATAGAATTCAACTTGTCATTGATACTGCCCAGCTTTTATCCAACTTCAGTTGTGCGAATATAAATGCATCTTTAAAATTTACAAGTGGTCAGATTTAATTCTCCGCTCCTTATCTTATAATTTTTACTTTCTACTTTTTATAATACATCTCTTCAATTTAACAATTACTTCATCCCGTTTCAGAAATTGCAAACAACCTGATGTAAACAATACGGACGCTTACGAGTGAATTAATGTGTTACATTCGAAAAATCACACAGTTTGAAAGCACTAATGTCTGGAATTATCCTGCAGAATCTTCCCAGAAGAACATATATTATTATATTCAACCGAATTTTTCGTTTAATCAGTTGTAAATTTTTCTGTCTGTATTTTTTGGCTGTATTTCTTATTTATATATAAGGGTTCAGATAAACGTAAGTCTTATAGCGATAATCTGTTTTTAACAATCACCCTTGTTAACGAATTTTAACATATTTTATATTTGAAAATAATTATTAAATATAAAATCAATTGTTAACAAAACAAGGTTTGTTTGACGTTGTAAAAGATTCGCCATTTAAAACATTAAAACAAACTTTTTTTTCATTCAGACAACCAAAGGAGAATACAAACGCGTATAGAAACGATGACGTGTTGTTAATTATAGATTTTATGGATAATAGTTTTTTTAATATACATGTGTATATAGATATGATATTTTTAGATCTATTTCCGCTTGGTAATGAATACATGTGTAGTTCGATGACATTTTCTCCGCTCTCCAGTCGGAAGCAGTCGTGATTTGCTTCCATGTTAAAAATCGGGACGTGGAAAATTGCAAACCTCAACCTCCTGTCAATCCGAAATACATTTCGTCATGTGTTTCGAAAGATTTAAGCTGATTTCATCATCCAACCTTTCCTCAGTATGAGTTGTACTTTCTTATAGACAACATTTTCTTATTTATATTTATCCTATGAATTTTATAATATGGTATAACAGCATTCTTGCGATTTTATTCCTTAATAACTTGTTGTGTTAGTGTTTTAAAATTTTGTAGAACATCTGCAGAGAATACCACAATGATTATATCACCGTGTATCCAATATTCATAAAATATTTTGCAGGTAATTTATTTAATATTAATTATTTCACAGTGCTTTCATTTGTGAAATTTTTAACATAATACTTAATTAATTATAGCGTAATAGGTGCTAATTTGGTAATAGGTGTAATTTAGGCAGGAGCCAAAAATGCTCCATTTTTTAATTTAGGTTTGAAAAATCTGTGCTTAGGATATAGGCCAAATGGAAAGGTTAAGTGTACAATATTTGGTTCTAGGATTAATACAATATTTTACATTTATCAGGAAATATAAGAATATAAAGAAGAGAAAATAAGTAAATGAGAAAATATGTATGTGACGTAATAGAGAAGAAGCGAGTAATAAGTAATAACTATCCGGAATGTTATCCAGAGAACCCTCCTTGGTTCGAATCTTGATAGCCGAATCTAAACGCAACATGTAATTGCAAAACCAATATTTCTAAATACTAAATGAAAATCCCAGGAGTTAATTTTCTATGTTTATGAACTCTAAACTAATTTTTAAATAATTCGCCCATTATAACAATATGGTTATAATCAATTTTCGTTAAAATTAATTTGTATTTATTTTGTCGCTTACAGGTTTCCCTTTCTCGTGAGTAAGTAAATCATTCAATAGATTTGATTGGTTCCCTTCTGGGTTTCTAATCTGAAGTAGCAGCGACCTCCCGAAAGATGCGGAAATTGCCCCAAGCTTCCTATCAGGCGGAAAAAAGTCTGTGAATCGTGTCGAAGAGTTTCATTTGTGGAGGCCTTAACACCGCCCTGGGGGCGCACCTCCCGTATTGGTTGTCAGAGAGCCAAAGTTTTCAGCGAGACGAACTGCAAACAACCCTTGCTCGGTGCCGACGCTGTGACAGGGACAAAGCTAGCGATTCTCAACGGTGTTCGAAAAATTCCTAAGCTTAATATTTTTATTTCCAGTAATTACAATTTATTCTTAAGCTGTAAATAAATTGATTAAAAAAATTGTATATCAATTTTTAAACACTTTATTACTAAAATGTGTGTAATATTCATTTATAAAAATATATTGTAATTTAAAATTTAAAAAATGTATCTGAAAATGCTATATAATAAAAATAGAATCAACCAAAATATTATATACAGAAAAACCATATAAACATATTTCGGATATTAATAAATTCTTTGCGTTGAATAAAAAGTTTGTTACCATGGCCATTAATTTATTTAATTTACCTTATTAATAAATTAATTTTATATATAAGCTAATGCATGGAAGACTCAAAAACTGGAAACTCGTTCCTAAATTCTCCATTTTCATTTTGATAGCCATCCGGAATCTTCCCCTTGACATATAATGAGGCAGAAAGAAATAATTAATTCGAAAGTCATCGTATCACACTAATTCGTTTTTTATTTATCCTTCTGAACCAATGAACGTAATTAATTAAGCTGAAACGTATCTCGTATTTCGATGCGAACCCTAGAAAAATTATAAATTAATATCATATCAATAATTTACCTTTAACAATATTTTATAATACTGTAAAAATATTTACAATACGCAAATTAATTAAATTTCTATTGGTTTTCATAGTATACCGCTTATTTTGTTTTTTATCTGTTTTCCACTTATTTGTCAGTATTCTCGACGGAATACGTGTCAGTAATAAGGAAATTATTGCTACACATGTATAGAAATTGTGTAATATTTTATCCTAAAGCAAAAACCGGTTCAAAATTTGATTTTCAGAAAGCACACTTACGGTTTAGAAGTTTCTCATTTATCTTTAAAAGTTTATCATTTAAAAGAGTGAAGACATCGTATGAATAATAAATTAATTAATTAGAATTTCGTATTATTTTGAGGTTAAATATTTATCATTTGGACATTAAATATGAAAGAATGCAAATGAAACGACATTGATATTCTAATAAGGAAATGCCATTTCTATATCACAAGTTTTAAAACTGAAATTTTCTTGAATGAAATATTAGTCAGCTTGTAAAAATATTAGTAATATTTACTTTTTAAAGATAACAATAACTGAAAATGTAAATAAATTTGTGGATAAAATAGAACACGTCATGGTTGAGGAAAAAACGACTGATGAGATTAATTTTAGAAATCCTATTAGAAACCTAAGTTGATACAGATATTTCTACATAAATTACTACAAAACAAACTATACGTATCCAAAAATGTGTAAATTAATTTTGTATAAGGAAAGATTTAATTCATATTAAATTGAATTTTTTTGCATTGTTTGGTATACCTTCATGTTTTATTTACGTATAAGTGAAAAATGATTTTCAAGTAAAAAATAATTCAACATTTTAAAAATTGTATTAATTTAAAATAAGAAATTAAATCAGACTTGCTGTGTTATTTTAAAAAGTTATATAATAGTCTATATATGGACTAATATCCAATATTTATAAATAAAAAATTTAATAAAACTACCTGTAGCATCACAATCCTGTCGAGGCATTCATCTTAACGTAATCAATTGTTCGTTTTAGATTACAATAATACTTCAACTAATATTAAGTATATATTTATTAAACACGTGTAGACAATGTCGGTATCGTTCTGTGTTCGTGCTAGTTAAAAACGTTCTACAATATAAGTAGATTATCGTCCTTACTATTCCTAATTTTTTTATTCGAGATGTATTATGAAAACATTATTGAATTATCCCGGCTAATTTAATATATTAAAAGTAGGACTTTGTTCGTTTGAAAGTATCAGTTCAACAAATTATGTGCTTGTGTGGTTTAATTCCTTAAAGTGACGTCTTGATTCATTGACATTCCTCATCGAAACGTCGTACCACGAATTTAAGGCTTATCAGTGCAATAAAAATTGCACTCAAGAAGCATAGTTGGATTATTGATTTTAATTCAACTTGGTGATATTTGAGTAAACACTCTCGTAGTTTTTAAGCAATCGTGATAACGTTCTTTCACTAAACAGTATTGAGGAAATTGTGAAGCATGTTCTAACTGAATTCATAACTAATATACTGGTCTAATATTGCGTTGTTTGGAATACCTTAAATAAAATACACGTACTTTATAACTTCTTATAATGAAGTTGTATTTACTGAACTCTTTTCGAAATTTAACCATTATGAATCTTATAAACTTCGTTTCCAGCAGAACAGTTAAATGGGCCAAATTTGAATCTTTAATTGGTTTTCTAGCCCGGGGGTCCTAGTTAACCCTTGGCTAACTTCCCATACCCTTCCGAATCCTTCCTTTCAAATCCCTTCCTATGCTATTAAAGGGGAGTTTCCACCACGTGGATTACCCTCATGTAGCACGTAACCCATAAAATTTATATAAGAAAACTAGCTTATTTTCTTAGGAAAAATCTGTTGTTATACCGAGGCCTTAGTGATAAAAATCCTGAATTGTGTACGAGTGCCCCGCCCTTCGAGCAGCACAAGTAAGACGCGACGCTGTCTCTTATGCCCTAGAGGTTTTCCGAACGTGTATGGGCAATATTATGGCAAGGTTTGTGATGCTCGTGTGAGGCAGGTGTTGTGCTAATAGAGAGCGCAGCAAAGGACACGATAACAAGCTAGCCGAGTGTATACGTTATTTGCATAATGTATGCCACGTTCTTGTCTCCTTTATGCAGACGCTCCACTCTCTTGCAACACGCGGCTGTAAAAATTGGTTCGTAAATAAACTTCTCACATAAACAAAAAGCGAGAGAGAAAAAACTGACGCGAATGACTATATTCAAGTGGACAAAACATGATTAAATGTTTTTAATATTGACCTTTCAGAAATAAATAATGGTTGAAATGCAAAATAAATGGTTATTTCCTGAAAAAAAAATAAAAATCCAATATTATGTTGTCATTTACTTTGTGTTTGGGAATCAACACCAAATTCCAATGAAACTCGTATTTGTAAACTCCAATGTGGAAAATATGCTTTGTAGTATCATAAATTGTGCTCAGTAAGGAGGAGATGAATGGTTTTAATTCCAGTGGCTTAAAAATTAGTGATATTAAATATTAGCATTTTAGTAATAGATGAACTTAATCAAATAATGATAATTAAGATAATAATAGTAACCTTATATAGTCTGCAAGGTGAACTAATATTTTTTATTCCGAGTTAATCTTAAATAATAAAGCAGAGTGTTTGTTTATATGTATGTATGTATGTTTGTTGTTTGTATGTATATTTGTAAGTTCCTTCTACAAGTCTACACCGGTGGAATAAAATTCACCAAATTTCGTACACGTGTTTTTTACGACCAGGAAACAAACACTGTTGGAGTGAGAAGCGTCTACCACCCTCAGGAGCGGGTGTGTAAATATTTAAACATGCTAAAACAACCTATATTTGAGTCTGATTAATATTTTTAGGGGTAAAAGAGATTGTTGTGTTTCTACCGATGATATATGAGTATAATTTTAATCCCCTAGACCATGGGAAAAGAGCACCCTTAGGTGTGGGGGTGGACAATCGTTACAAGAAAATTAAGCAAATACAAGTGAGATTAGAGTAAAATCCATGGTAATGGACGTCACTGAGTTTAATTATGATATTCAATTGGCAATTTAACCCCCAGGGTCGGGGGTGGAAATTTTCAAACAATGTAACCGACCGGTAACACATTTAAAGATACGGGTCAAGTTGCGTTACATAAAAATAACGTAAAACTCAGGGGTTATGGATAAATGACATCTAGGGAAACGCCGGACACCAAGATAGTTCTAAAATTATTCAGTTCGTACAGGAATGATAGCAATAATTAAAAAGTGTACAGAAAAAAATGTATTTTTTTCGGTTGTCTGGTAAAACTTAGAGCTCAAACAAGAAGGATGTTCATGACTTTGTATTATTAAGCAATGGTACGAAAAGAATTGACTGGTAGGTCGGAGGAAACTTCAGCCTCGCCTCCTCTTCAGCCCCGAGAGGAATATATCTAGGATAGGAAAGAGGACAGTTGATAACATGTAGGTTTTTGGTATCTATGGTACCGTCCAGAAACTTGAACAAATTAGAAGATTAAAGAGTTTAATAGAAATACTGAACTTTAGGGATTCCATGAGCCTTTTCAACAAGAATATTGATGCATGACTTATTTTAGAGTGTGTTTCTTCTGTTAGAGAAAAACTCTCTCTACATATATAAAGACCCGGCGCCAGCACACTTAGTAGAGAACCAATCAAAAAATTCAGATGTTGGTGAAGCCCCTCCAAACTGGTTAATACTCGGTTATTGCTAAGTCCGCATGGAAACTTTTGAACTGTCATGTAACCCGATCTCATTTATTGATTACGAAAATCCGTTCACGTTTGGATAGCTTCCTATCTATTGAGAATACAATAATAAGTTAAATCAGAAGAATACGTAAAGAAATAATATAACTATATGAAATTTCATATAAAAACATACCTTAGAGATATAACCAGCCCAAGTAAGTCCCTAATTCAGAAGTTGGTACATTATAATTTTCTACTTCGTCAATTGTTTCGCTGCACAACAAACTTAATACTATTACGTAAACATGTTTGTACTGTCAAGGTAATCTAAAATATCGAGGTTCGATCCTAAGACCGTATTAAAAATACTACAATCTTTACGATCAGTATAGTATGTAATAGGGTACACAAGTTTAAATTAATATAAAAGTAAAAGTCAATATTACAGCAGAAGTAGTTAATTAAAATTGGTAACGGTAGTCCAATGTTATTAACTATTAATCTATGCATAATAATAGTTTCATGTAAAGGGCAAATTCAAATTATGATAGTAATGAATAAGAAAGACAGCCAATTCAGACAAAAAGACTGACGTAAATGCCTCACAACGTTTGGGATCCTTGCACCTTTCGTCAGGTGCTAAGAAGAGCCTAGAGAAACACAACTGCACTAGTCAGTTGACAACACTCAAAAGGGATTTTCATTTAATTTTAAAACCCAAAACAGTCGCAGTTTCAGGACACAGAAAGAGTTTATTTGTGAACGTATTTTTTTAAGTCCAAGATTCAAGGATAAATTGTTAAATTTTTAACTAATTTGATTTATTTTTTGATGACATTAGGAATTTTATGTAACTCTTCCATTGAGGTGCAGTTATAAACAATTTACTACATCAACTTCAGGCATTTGACTTTTTTTTGTAACAGCCCGCCATTTGTAATTTATTTCTCCCTCATTTTGCCAAAACTGAATTTTGATCAATTGTGGTTGTCGTAGTCTAAACGCCCTGACTTAATTATAATGTGATTCAAGTTTGGCTTTCTAGTCTGCTATAAAATGAACCGTATATTAGAAATTCAAAACTTCTTAAAAATTGACCATATAATTATTGTGCTTATTTTAGGGTAAAACTTATTTAATATGTGGTGAAACTATTAAAAGTTGGCATTCTATCTTTCCTGATTCCTGTACAGTTTAATTTGAAAACACATCTATCAATATGTAAATAATTCATGCATATAGATCCACATTTCTTTATTTTACTTTCCATTCGCCTCTTCACATTCGTCCATTACAGCAGATTTTGCGTAATCCGTCTCTGTGAGAGGCTTTCCATTAACTTGCATTCCATCAATGAGTTACTGCCGTCTGGTTCTATTTTGCTATATTTAGATCAGGTTTACTAGTTGGTTGGTAAATCTTACAATTTGTTTGTATTACTTTATATCTTCTGTCAACTTCCCTTGCAATAACTTCCGCTGCAACTGTCTCATTGAGTTTCTATTTAACCTATCATTTTTCGATCGTATCAAATGGTTCTTGTTGTATTGGATTTTTACATGTGGAATTATGGGTGGCGGTCATCAGTTTAATGACTGGCGGGTCTCTTTTGTGAACTCATCATAATCTCTTGCATCAGACGTTCTTAATTACCCTAATCGCTGTCTACTCCTACTATTCTATCCCTCAACAGTGTTTTCCATCACAAAGTTTACCAAAATGAGATTTGTTATGGATGTATCGTCTTCTAATTCATTATTTCAACACTTATTAATTAATATATTTGTCATGATTAAATCACAGTGAGTGATGTTCATAGAGTATATTAGGGTTCAATAATTAGGAATATAAACAAATAAAATAATACATTTCTTTTAATCTAATGATATTAGTGCATCTTTACGTTTTACGCATTAGGGATCAGAAACTAATATCTTCTAAATTTGTCTGTCTGTCACGCTGTGATTATTCGCTTTTAGAAAGACAAGATTTCTGTAAAGCGTTTTTTCGTTGTTATAGAGATTTGGTAAGGATTTCAAAATTATCTCACTGGCACCCGTTTGCAACTAAATGAAGAACGTTACAAACCTAATTTTAACTGCCAGGACAAGACCTCTGCAATATTTTCATATCAAGTGGATGGAGAAATATCCCACTTTTGTTAATGGCACTTGCATATATTACTGCATCCATACTGCAATTACCCAAATAAATTTTTCCGGTGCCTAGGCTAAATTACTCATATCTATGGTATTTTATTTTATCCTTTCGAAATATTTTAGTGTTCGTAGAGAAAGTGTCCAGTACGTATTTAATTGGTCTATATACTAACGAATAGTTCCTTATATCAGTTCTATGCTCCCTATAAAAGATGCCTCTTTTAAATTCGGCATCAAGTAGATCGGTCAAAGGGCACTGACTTCTTTTGCATTCTCCACTGGCACGTTAGCCATGCAATAAAGTATTTCCAGGCCTGAATAGGGGGTCATATATTTGATAGTGTATTCGTTATTAAGTACACTTTGCCTGAGTATTATAGGATCATAGCTATGTACGGCTGAAAGGAAAAGAAGGTTGTAGGAATTGTAAGAAATGCAAATTAATGTATGTAATCGAGCCAGTATTCAACTTGAACAACGCAGGAGAACCATTGTCGGGGAAATTGGTCCCCGGCTAAATGAAGATTGACTAATGGAGAAGATCGATTTTGTTCGTGTAGACAGACACGAAACCATAGACATGCAATTTTGACTCGAAACGATTACAGTGTTGCAATTTCATTTAATTCTTTATAATTTGATTTCCCACTGTCAGTTTAATTTATGGAAGAAAATTAACAATGCTTTTACTACCCGTCGCAGGCTTCCCCGTCACTCAGCGGACAGTAGGGACTGATTTTTTTTAACTAGAGCATAATTAGAATTCACCTGCTGCCACCCGTGGAACAGAGGAAATGTAGCAGCAGTAATGCATTTACGTGATAATGCAGCAGTGTTTGCCGGTCTACCGAGCATTACAGTGCTGCTCTCTGGTGGTCCTAATAACAGCTGCTAGTTCTTGCAAACAGACCAGAGAGCAGCACTCTCTGTATTTGGGCTACTCAGCAGTCCGGCAACGCTGCTCAGACTGAAATTTTGGAGATCAATTTTTGTAATTCGTAACTGTCTAAAATAAACGATTTTGACCATAAAAAATTGTCTATTTTGCAGGAAAATATATTAGTTGAAAACTCAAGGATTTTGATTAAAAATAGCTGGGTGGCCTATTCAGTTTATGAGAATAAAAACATATTTTCAGTTCGGGTAAGTTTTGCCTAAATTGTTTGTCTACCATGGGTTGTATAGATAGGATACGTCTAGGATCTATATATTTTATTAAATTCATTGTTCAATTTTTTTCGGCAACGGCAGTCAGCAGTGATTTTTTTTTTAAAAAAAATTAAACTGATGAGGTCTCCAAATAAGGGACGAAACATTTAATTTTACATTAATAAATTATTTTCCTGACTTAAAATTGGCTGATGTTTATTTATTTGTTTTCTCAATACTCAGAATATATATATCATTATTATTATTTTTACCTTTCCATAAGGTTATTTCAAGGCTTTTTTTCTCCTTCTCTTGGCGACAAAGATTTTGTATACCTACCACTAGAGAGAAAACTAAATTTAGACAAAGTTGATTTTAAGATTTCTAATGGTGGGTGGTGATTCGGGGTATCCTCTAAGTTATTTACCGCTTCAAAAAAAACATTCAGTCGTTTTTCTGAATAGCAAACAAAAATACCTGGCCGAGCAGCTAAGATCGCGTTCTGAAATTACCACACTTAGTTTGAAGATAGTGGACGACTGTTTTATATTCCTACAAATTTTTCCTGCATCTCTATATAACAAAGGAGAAGAATTTAATTGAAATAGGTCCTACGGTCTGTCTGTGAAGAGAGAACAAAATGAAGATATTTGAAAGACAGAAATTTTCTATGAATATTCCGGATGTTATTTTTCATATCGCTGAGAATCTCTCTGCAGCTCTGTGTGATTACGATAAAAAGAAAATTTTTATTGAAATCGGTCCCACAGTTACTTCAGAAGAAACTAAAAAATTAAGTGTGGCCTCCAGGCAGAAAATTAGTTGATAACAACCTTTGCATGGAATTATAATCACCTAGATTTAAATAATATCACAGACGAATTATTGTATTATTTATATAGACTTTTAACACTATTATCTCGTCGTTTTCATTCTGGAGATTTACATATTAAATTTCCAGAATTTTATTAATATTACAATTCGATCTACGAGTTCATTACATTCACAAATTATATTGATATTCATTAATTTATATTGAAAGAATATAAGTATTCTGTAATGACATTATCAGCTCAGTTTGTTATATAATACATTATTATTTCATTTTTTGGTTCAGTAACTGATTATTTTTCGTAAAATTATATGTAAAGTTTGATAATGTTCCACCTAATTCACCATTTGTATTGTACTCTCCCTTATGTCCTTTAAGTCACAATTTTTGTGTGACATTTCAATCGTCGTATTATTAGATTTTAATATCTATGTACATAATTACAAAATTTAATTTTTTGCTTATAAAGAACTGTATATTTCACAGATTAATGATCAAAAAAAGCAATTAACATCAGACAACAGACAACATCATCCAGCGCAAGTCGATTAAACAATTAATATTTAAATGTAAAAATTAGTGGCTTTAAGTATTATACGAAAAAATAAAATTTAAATAATATTTTAGAACACAAAATCAGTAATGTGTCTGAAATGGTATTTTTAAATAATTAAACGTAATAAATTAACAAGAATCGGGTAGCCAATTTCATTCAGAGTAATTTTTCGGTTATTTGTAAATCAGAGTTATTTGAACAATGCTTGTTTAAGACGATAAATAAATGTAGAGGGAAACAGAAATAGTTCTTATTCATTACATACGTTCTTTACAACACCACAACTTTTAATTAAATTGAACAAACAATTACCAAAATACGTAACAGGTGTTACATTATATAGTCCAATAGTGAGTAATGATTCATAGTTTCACATTTTTCAAACTGATTCTAAGAACAAAATAATGTTTTTAACTACATTGTTGTTAATAAAAGCTTTGAATATTGATGTATATGTTTTTACTCTATAAAAGAAACTAAAATGAGTTTCTTGGATAATTTTGTTCTGTCAAATACACGTGAGTTTTATAACAATTGACAAACGTGCATTGCGCCCGAATCTTCCATACCCTGCCATCTATTCGTGAAGGTAACAAACGCAACCAGCGCCATCTACAAGCCACGGAGAATAACGACGTAATATATACTAACTGTAAATATTTAAAATTTCAAACAAAATAAATTGCGCTGAGTGGTCAATAATTCAGAAGAAATGGTTTCCCGTAAAATAAAAAATAACTTATTACTCACACATTAAATTCATTTACTGAAGAAGGTAGCTCAAAATTATTTTAAAATTGTAAAATTTGTCTAGTCATTTACCTTGTATTACCTATATAATTACTATTCCAAATCTGAAGAATATGAACATTTCGGCTTTCTGAATTGTATAGAAATAGTATTCCGTTAATTTAAAGCAAGAAATGTAACCCAACTAAAATAATTTACTCATTCATTTCATCTATGTTTAAAAAATATTAACCAACTAATTTGATTTTTAGATACATCACTTCACTAATTAATGAAACGACGATACATTGCTAACTAAACCATTCTGTATTAATCAAATGAAAAAAACAGCTCTTATATTTTCATTACATCTCTGAACGAACATGAAAATAAATACACTCAAAAGGATGACAGTGTCAAATTAATAACGTGTATCTGAAAGATCCTATCTATCAAGAATTTGTTTGTAAAACTATGAGATAATTATTAAATTGATAAAACAAACATTTTCTAGTATTACTTCCTATATTTTTTATTACTATTATTATTCAGTATTACTTCCTACACTTTATCCACAATCAAAATCTATCAATACATTACAAAATTTCCACTGCGTATAATTATTTTATTATAAGAGTATTAAGTATTTGATATATTGTCATTATACACGTTAATAGTAAAACTACTGAGTACCAATATACGTAATATATTTAATTGAATTTTAGTTTAGCATAGAATCTGGTTTATTTAACTTTGCGTGATTTTATATGTAACTTTACGTTTCATGTATTACAGACGATTAAATTTCTGCCGCTCTCACGCAAACTTTGTTCGCTTTTCACAATAGAACAGTAGCCTCTTAAACTCGTCGAGGGTTGGAGAAGGAATGCTGTGTCCCCACAGCAAACCCCTCTCCCGCCATTGGTAGAGCTTGGGCAAGTACCTAATGCCCGACCAACCTGATGCAGGTTTTTTAGAGTTTGTCCTGAATCACTTTTAGGCGAATGGCGGGTAGGATCCTTAAAATATAGCTCGGGGACCCTAGTTAACCCTTGGCTACCTTCCTGTAACCTTCCACATCCCCCATTTCAAATCCATTCCTATGCTATTAAAGGGTAGTTGCAATCATGTGAATTACCCTCAAGTAGCCTGTTACCATAAAAAAGTTATAGTTGCGTAGAGCAGTCAGAAGACTCTTAGTAATATAAATTATCGTCCTCCAGTTGGAGAGAAAGTGGTGAGGATTCCAAAGACAAGAGAAGTACAAAGACAATAAAAATGTTTTCTTTGTTATGAGAATGTCTTGATGAGTATAATACAGCAATACTGAGGACTTTACAAAATAGATTTAACTAGCCGGACACGGAAATTCTTCGCTTTGCAAGAAAACTACTATAATATTTTTATCTGAAACTATTATTATTTTTGAGGCTATCATAAACTATCAATTATTTTAACCTATAATCAACAAAAACTTCGTCATATTTTTACGGTGCTCGTTATTAGTTGCTACATAAAATTGTCAAGAGTTGTCGAGAAGTCATAGTTAAGAAGCGACAAACCGTAATACACTACAAAAAGCTTGAGAATGTTACAATGTGTTATGAGAAATCCGTTAAAGAAAAAATACAATCAATCCTTAACCCATCAATAACATACATCGTATCTATAAAACATAAATCTTGGTCAATAGCTACCAATAACGTTAATAGACATGTTCAATGATTTCATTTCCGTATGAAGGACATATAACTCAACGATTTCTTAAATAATTATTAAAGAATATTTTATATGGAAGTAGAAAGATTTCAACATTTAATAGATATCTTCTCGTTTGCCTCTTAAGGAGAACCCGAGACCATCATTTATGCATAGTATCTATCAGTAACTTAAGTAATTAAGTTTCGTTAAATAAATTAACTTCTCTTATTTTTATAAAAAGAATTAAATTTTTCCTTACGTTTGACTCATTTCAAAAACATTTCAGTACCGCACGTTGGGTTTTTTATTGACTATTATTTTGCAATATTCTATAATTAATATAACGATACAGAATTTCGCCCTATAAAATGTACGATATCTTTTGTGGTTTAATATATGTAATTTCTCATTATATAATTGCACATTTTACATTGACACAGTTTCCCTTCTATTCAGTTTCTCAATTCTGATATAATTATGATCCTGTTATCTGCTTGAATAATCAAATAAATTCTATTGTGAATAATTGCCTATCTCATTAAATTTTATTCACGTCAATTTACATTCATATTCTACATTGGACTACTCTTTTTCCTTTCACATAACGATCAGTAATTATAATCGTTGTAATAATACGAGTTATATTGAATTCAGGTTTTAATAATTTACATTAATTGGGTTTATAAATTTTTGTTTACCACCAAACTGGTTATACACGTAGTACAAATTTATATATGTAATAAAGAAAAGAAATATTCAATCACTATAATTAGGAAAAAGGAAACAGCATTTATCAATTTATATTTAAAACCATGTAAACTGATTCAGGGTATTATTTGATTGTTCACTAACTTTAAAACAGATATCCGGGAGTCTAAAACGACACAGTGGGGAATTTTTGTGCCAACTTCGATTGGATAGACACAGAAACACTGTTTTTAACCCTTATTCAATTTAAAGACCGTATACAGTCTGTAATTCTGGGAAAGGCTGTGAGTATTTCAATTGCTACTTTGCTTGGGACAGGACTGAATAATAGAATCCTTCCAGGTATTGGCCATTGATCTCTCCGCGACTATTTTGTAGTTTCATAATGTGAAGCTATTACTCTTTCGTGCCATAAAGAAATATATGTAGACTGCTTCCTTCTCAGAAGCTCAACCAAAATAATAGTTCCGCCATTACCTTGCGACGCAATTTCGCAAATTAGAGTGTCTGGAATTCATCTGATGACTGCATCATTTCGGTACGTCATTCCACTGTCCCAACTGTGAAATAGTTCCATGTTTCAGTTTTTTCCTCTCTTTCCGGTGTAGGCAATTATAAAAAAATCCCGATCCTTCTCTCAATTCTGATGTCAATTTTCAAACATTCTTTGTTTCCCAACATCAACGTTTAATGCGATGAAGTTATGCCAAAATGAAAATCTATCAGGTCGTATGACTTTAGCATCTGCTGCATATTTGTTATTTTCATGGTAAAAGTCGCAATTTCCCAGAAAATCCTTTCCCGGACTTTCAGCGTCTGTTCGTTTTTGACTGTGGCCCGGGAAACGAATTTTATAAAAAAAAATGCTTTACGCAACCATGAGATACGCGAACTTGGTTACCAGACTGCGGTCTCAGAAACTCAACGACGTCCCTCGCAGCTGGTTAATGATGTCTCTCCCGTGGAGTCTCGCTGGTAAATATCTCAACTTCTCAAGCAACCGCTCGCTGTGACTTCTCCACTCAGAGTCCTCCTCTAGTCAGCATCAGAAACAGAATGCTTGACCAGGCCTCCAACCTGTGGGACCAACCGTTCCTCTATTGGTCCATTCAATTTATTATGGACCAATCACAGGTCCTAGACGATTCCATCAGCGAGACTCTCCGCACCTGCTGCTTGTTGACGGGAAAACCCCGGAGGTACAGTTACTATCCCCAGCCTGACTGGCACCAAACGGTACTTTTTGCTGACGTTCGATAAACATGGTTGCTCACGCGTTTAAATAAACTGACTAAAATATCAGTAAAATCAATTAAAAGACGCATATCCTAAATAACGCGCTATATGACATTCCACAATACTCAGTCAGTCTCCCCACCCCCCTCCCCCAAAAAATTACAATAATCTCCTTGACCCCTTAGCATACTAATTTGATCGCTACAACGCATTATTATTATGAACCGTCTATCATAATTCTGCTTTAATTTTAATGAAAACATAAGAAAAATATTAATTTATTCCATTAAATGAAACCGTATTATAATTAATATCGTCAGGTATTAACGAAGTATAACAATTCAATTATTCCATACTTTAAATGTTTTCAAATTTACTTTTATTAAAAGTCTGTAACTTCTAACCAATAATTAATTTTTAATGAAAATCGATATCCGAAACTAACTTTTAACTGTAACGCCAGTAACCGCAATCCACCTGACGACTGTGGCAGAGCATACCATGAATACGTTGTGTATTAATAAATACTTAACGCGGTTGGAAACCGCGAATGTTTTATTCACGCTTCTGTTTGTTTCAATTACAATCGTTAATTTTAATTTACAATATGTTTGCATAGTGTGGAATATTGTGTTCCGTAGTATATAAGACCTATTAATAATAAAAATAATTTAATTACTTATAGCACCTTCATTAATGAGTGATTCACCTTCTGAATATGACCGAGCAGAAGGGTTCCATTAGCTAACTGCTACATCCGCAATAATCGTAAAGTGAGCAATTTATCTCTCAGAGTACATTTGTAGTTGTGACGGACTAAATGCTTCAACGGTCTCGATAAAAGTTTCATGAAGCATATACATTCTACTAAAAACGTTAACTACTGAAAATGGTAATTTTAAATCAATGCATTAATTATCAATAATTCGTTGACATGAACATTTTATTTTCTAAACAAAATAACTCTCAAGTTCAAAGAAATAAGACAATTTTTTTGTATCGATCAATTTTTAGATAAAACTTTTATGACGATCCTCAAACTGTGCAACAAGTCTTGGTCGTTCAGTATAACTGTAATTGTAACTTAAATACTCATTAGCATCTAAAGATTAATAGTGCCTTCCGAATTATAAATCAATTACTCAGGTGCGTGACAGATGTAATTAGAAGGTAGGCACCAATATACAGATAACAATTTGAAGATGATAATGTCAAAAAGACGATAAAATCACAGCCAGGAATAATCTCACAAGTTGTTCCACAAGGTTCTTTTCTGCACCTCTACTATTTATAATATACGTAAATGATATTCAAAATGTTAAGAATGGTATGCTGGTTGCCTACTCTGATAACAACAATTTTGAATTGACAAATTTATTTGCAGATGCTAACGAAGAGCTCAATAGAATATAGATAACATTTTATATTAGCTCGAAATTAATGTGAATTCAAATAACAAAACATTCTACACTTAAGTTTAAACAGTTCTACTGCAGAAAGAGAAAATAAATTAATCTGCGAAAGAAAGAAATTTACTAAAGTCCAGAAAGGATCTAGGCATTTATGTTTATTGTAAACAATCACGGATAACACGTTAATCAAATGTGCAATGATACAGTAATTAAGATGCTACTATCATCTAACCCCAAAGAAGAACGCTTAATATATACAACATAAATGACTACTCCAATATTAGTTATGGTACACAAATTTGGGGATGTGCTGCTTCTACGTGCATGGACAGGCTTATGATTTCTCATAAAAAATTATTATATTTAAATTTGGTTTGAAAAAGAGTTATTCTTGTAAACTCATATTAGTTCTAAATAAATTAATAACAATCTCCACATTATATATTCTTAAAACTATGACGATGAAAAAGAAGACAAAAAATTCCCTGGCCAAAATAAAGTAAATAATTATAATACTAGAATAATAATAGAATATCCTCGAGTAAGGACAAATATAACATTCTCTGTAATCTAATTATGAACTCACAATTACTAGGTCGCCAATAACTAACAAATTGACGCGACCATAAATTAAATAAAAATGTACGAGAATGACTCATTATTAAAAGGATAGTTATTTTTAATAAACTTCTACAATACATGTTTAGCAAGTAAAGTATATATAATTTAGGTGAGCTGTACTGTAATTGTATATATGAAAGGTCTGTCAAACTATTCTCTGATTTATTCGGTCTCACTGTGTTACGATTTTTATGTCAACCTCTCACCTGTTCGCAACGATCTCGGTATCCTGTCACAATTAACTTAATACGCGTGGATAAACAATTCATGTCCTGTGATCGCAATTAAGAGGCGTTGTCAGTGTGTCAGTAAAAAGTTACGTTCTGATAAAATCACAGGATATGAAAACAATTAATTTTAGCTCAATCGCCATAAATTTCTACTCTAATATATGTAGCAAATGATCTGTTAAATTAAATAAAGACCTTTATTTACAGACATTTTAAAATATTTTTTTCAACATAACAACGACGATTCAGTACCTTTTGTATATTCATCAGGTTTTAACTTTAAATAAGATCTTATTTCCCTTGATAAATATTTTTTGTTAAACACTGTGAAAAGAATAAACATTTTAAATCGAAAATTTATAACATGCATTATTTTTATTTATATATATTAATATTTAACGATAAATTATTTAAAATAAAATCATAATTTTTGTACATTTTTTCTACAATATTTCATAATAAATATTATTAATTATAAATGAAATTGAAACCTATTTTTTCAAATTAAAACTCAAAATTAACACAAAAATTATATTTTTTTATCATATGTAAAAATAATGTATAATAAATATTATACTATGGTATCATGATGTGAATTTAGTTTGTTATTATTGAAACATAAGAAAATAATTACCCAGTTAAAACCTGATGAAAGTATAACTTAAAGGCTCTTATTCTATTTTCAACATATTTATAAATTCAAAAAGCAGCAATTAGAATATTTATTAAATTTCACTTAAGGCCAAAACTAAATGGCCGACCTATTAATTTACTCCCACTCTAATTTCATATTTTCCTTCTTAGCATAAAAATCGTCTTATTATTTACATTAGTATTTTTTTATCCTATTCAACTCTGATATAGCGGGTTCGAAAAATTTCTGTCTTTTAGTCGCAAAATAGGAGTTAAAAATGAAAAACAGAAAATATAATATTTTTGGTATTATTAGCTTTTAAAATTTTTATTCTCCAGACAAAATGAACAAAGATTTCAGAATCATTTTGAAATATTCATGTTATCACATAACTTTGGTTATTAGCCATTTTCTTTTAAATAATACTTAAGTTCCCAAAATTTATAAATTCATTACAAATTGTGTTACATAACATGTTAATATTTTTATTTTAAAATAGTGTTATTGTAGTATATATTTCAAAATGAATATATTAATAATACGAAATAAAATTGAGTTGAACTGATTTTTTTTTAATTTGTACGGAAAATTGAAGAAAGCAGAAGAATAGACTAAATATGATCTCATAAAAAATTTGTACATTCTCCTTTTTGTTTTATATATATATATATATATATATATATATGTATATATATATATTATAGCGTCCCACATTATGATTACTATACATATTTTATTGCGCAAAATTTCATTCCCAAGTTTGTCTGTTGAGAGCAATAAATTTACTACATCTGTAGTTCCCTATTTAAAATTTTGTGCTGATATCTGCACCCGCAGTCTGCATGAGAGAATAAATCTTAGTGTATTTGAATTATAATTCTAACTCCCCTAAAGTGTTGTTACATAAGTTTGATTTAAATACATAATTAGATTTATTTCTTTATTCATTATTGCTTGAGCTACGTCAGTCATTGTTGTTTCGTACTTTTCCACGAAATTAAGTGATTTTGTTATAATTATTTTCAAATATTTAAAAGAGTTAAATCAACACGTAGGTTATGCTTTGATCTTGGGCAACAACATAAAAAAGAAAGAAAAAATATTAAGGGAGATGAGTGACGGCATTTTCGGGGAATTTTAAAATCTGGAAAAGCACACATTTTAAGGTCGAAGTTTGTGGCACTCATTAAAATATTCAGATTCCTACATAAAGCCAAAAATTCGACATATCAGATATTAAATTGGCCGGTGACCGTCTTTTACGGTGATCTTCAGTAAGAAGCGACCTGCTGACCCGGTGTGATGATATTTTCCTATCCCTCCATCGTATCGTCGGAAATAAAGAGTCCAGTTCTGTGCAGAGCCCAGAACTGAGGAACCGAAACTACGGACTCCATTAAATTTGTGTGTTCCTTGCCGTCTAAATAAAGTGACCTTTCTGTATGATAACAGAACAACACAGTATGTGATGAAAATTTTGTTGTTTTTTTCACGAAATAATATCAAGCATTTTCGTGAACATTTCCGAAAAGGTTTCATTAAATGTGTGTGAATTTGTCGTTTACATAAAGTGAACTTTCTGCATGATAACAGATAAACATTGAATATGATAACTTTTTTTGTACGCTCCAGTTTTTAGTGAAAATTTCACAAGAAATATTTCGTTCATTTTGTTCAAATATCAGAAAGACAAACTGTTTGCATGAAACTTAAAGAATGAAAAACCACCATAAACAAAAAAAAACATTTTTAACGATGTAAAATTAAGGGAATATTTTTACTGGTGTACATATATTTTAATCACATTGACAATATTCTCTATTCATTTAATACATGATAAGTATTTGAGCAAATAAAGATGATATTGCCTTACTAGGTTACGTTTATTTCCAGGAAAGGCTTAACTGTGGAAAGACTCTGAATAGTTTATTCCTATAATTTTTCCCTTTCTTAAAGAAAATAATTATAATTTTCAGTACGGTTTATTAATTTTTATATTGTGATGAACGTAATTGTAAATATCTGAATAATAGTTGCGTCAACAATAATACGTATTTTATAAAAAAGATTTTCAACCATGAATAGCGCAGAGAGAGATAAAGAGCTGGAGAATGAGAAGAGGCGAGGTAATGAAAAAAGTGGAGGAGTGTTGGAGAAGAGCTCGGACGGGAGGAGGATGACAACTGAGCGAGTGTCCAGGCGCTCGTCTTTGGGGGGTCCAACCGAGCGGACGTCGAGGGAGACACGAGGGTACCCGAGGTCGCCGTCTCAACGACGTCAAGGGCCGCGCGTGTGGTATCGCACTTCAATGATCGCCGAAACGACCCCGGATCAGCGCCGATCACGGCTACGATAAGCAGATCGATTTCTTTTTTATAAAAAAACAACAACAAAAACTCTTTAACAGTCACGAAAGGCAATTCGCCACTGTTAATTGATCACTTCATTTTGTCAGGCCTAGATCCCTTTAGTTTAATATTTCTCATTAATTATCATAAATACAAATTATCCTTTGGTTTGTTAATTTTTGTCTGAAATATAGTTGTTCTTTTTATTCAAAGTTATTGTTGTTTAAAATTGATTTCCATAAATCATCTGCCATATTTATATTTTAGCGATTACATTGTTGGCTCCTCCCACGTGGTCAATTTTATCATTATCATTATAAATTATAAGGCTTTGTTTATTGCATTATTGACACCTTCAACGTTGGGTTTATTATCAATATATATATATATATATATATATATTATTTTTATAACGTAAATATATATGCCCAATATTTATTACACTATATATATATATATATATTTATAGTTGATGATTCAAATTTTTATTTAAGTTATGCATTTGTTGTTACCAATATGGATTTTTTTTGTGTTAACAGAAAAATTTAAATTTATCTCTATTTTTTAATAAATTACAATCTGTATTTCTGATAACATTTATATATTTTTAAACAAACCTTATCTTAACCAACCTGTCATATATGGTGATAATTTTGTGGTTGCTTTCCGATCGAAAAATAAAGGAACTATTTTATCCAACTCTTGGATAGTTTGCGAACGTTTTATTTTCATAAATTTAAACAAATTTTTCACGAGTTTGCCTCGTGTGGCGCCCTTCTGAGGACTGATATTGTTAGACAAAATTTATCGCACATCTTTACCTACAACACAAAGGTTGAGTACTGGAAAGTCAACGTATTTGGAAAAGAAGCAGGTATTTTCTATTACTGCGCGAGCCATTTTCAACACGATCCTGAGATAGTGTTTGCTTTGACTAGCCGGATGATTTTAAAGATATATATATATATATATATATATATATATATATATATATACTGATATTACAGAATAAATAAATCGTGGTTGCAATAATATACATTAACGCAGTATATATCTCAATAAATTTATTTGTTTCTCAAAAGAACTCTATAGTATCGCCATCATCTGACATTCTCTACATCTCCGCTTATTACCGAACTTATAAATGAATAATTTTTAGCATAAATATAACTATTATTCATCTATTCTTATCTTAGAATAATTATATTTAACCTGGCATTTTCCATTGACTGTGCTACTTGCAGAAAATAAAATGTCAGTAAATAATTGGGGACGGAGTGAATCATACAAGCGAAACTCTGAATACAAACGTTAGGAATAAAAGTATAGGTGAAGCAATGGTAATACATTTATGGAATAGATAGCGATTGAAATGATCGATATTTCTTAGAATACTGAACTATTACCTTCATGAAAGCTGACAGCTCAGAGCGTAAACATATGTCCGGAACTCTTTCTTCTTTGTACCAGCACTGGCAATGTGTATAACGTGCTGTTCTCCATTTTAATAATGTTTTACCGTTCGCGTCTCGACCTCAGTGTAAACAGGGAGCAATTCAACTAGAGGTTTCCGCTAATAGATAAAGCATAAACAAGGCGGTGGTTTTCCTACTGTTATCTGTTAGACATTCTCGGTTGGTAGCCAGAACTTGTTCTTAAGAATAGAAATAGATTATTTTAGTATATCATTTAAATTTGCAAAAGTACTATTCAATTACAGAAGAAACTAATATAAAACGTTCTGCTTGGAATCAGCTACATATTTACAGAATATTTATGTTGGTTTGTATATATGTTCATATATAATATTTTCATTTACTTTGAAATTAATATAGAGATCAATGTCAACCCATATTATGGGAACCAATCTATTATATTCTCGAGGTTTCTCAGCTACAATTCGGCTTTTACGCCGAACAAGAACAAGAAAAATTGGTGCATATAAATATATATTCACCTAAATTTCCTTAAAGAGTTTTTACTTTTATTCAAAATCTTAGAATATTATCTACTTTTAATTAAAAGTTTTAGTGAACATATTTAAGACAACAAATATGAAATTTTTTCCAGAAACTTGAGTGATTGTGAAAGGTTTTCGGCTACCTAAGTTGGCCTGGGAGGAATGTGTCAAGTTGGCAAGGCAACGGCTTCAAGAGGAAGGAATTTTAAAAGATCCCTTACAGAAAGAGGAAAAAAGGATAAGCGAAAGCGTGTGAGATCTGTTCTCTCGCAGGTGAACCTTCCTGGATTGCTGGACGGGCTTTCTTTGTGGATGCCTACTCCTCTCTCTGAACTAAAGCACCTCGGCCTATTTTCAGAGGTGTATGTCCCGGGGTCGCTGACCTTTAGCATACGGTAATAGTTGTTCACTGTTGCCATTGGAACAGTCGGCTAACTGTCTCCGAAACTAATCGAGGCTTGGAGAAAAAACTGCTGCATCCCCACAGCGTCTCCTTCTGGTGCAGGTTTTCTAGAGTTTGTTATGTATCACTTTTATGCGAATTTCCGGGTACAATACTTAACCCATGGCCCGAGTGCCGTAGTTAACTCTTTTCTACCTTTCTTCCGCATCCCCCTTTCAAATCCCTTCCTATTCTATTAAAGGGAGTTGCCACCACGTGGATTACCCTCATGTAGCCTGTTGCTCTAAATAAAGTGCCATTGAAGAGACATGATATAGTGGGAGATAAAATTCAGAGTTCATGAATTGTTACAATAGGTGGAAGAAATATAGTTTGAAATTTGGAGTTCATAATAGAGGTTTGTGGTGTTCATAAACTATTGGCGCTATGAAGTTTTAAAGAATGATGATTTAATGTACAAATTATCAGTGGTTTAAATTACATTTTAAGCGTGAAATAATAATAAGTTAGAAGTGATACTGGTTATGTTTATTAGAATCACATTTTCACACCATCAAAAACGTTAAATACGTTAGAAGATCTCTGCTGCCTACGCGAGTTCCAATTTCTTGAAAATCAGCTTGCGAAATAGACAGCCAATATTCCTTCTGGGTTGAGAAATGTATGAAAATTCTAATTAAATATTGGTTACAGATAGTTTAGGCCAAAAAGTTTCCTTTTTCTGATCATGTCTTATCAAAGCAAATATTAGAAATAGAATTGTAATTTGAACCACAAATTTCATGTAATAATTTTAATTTTGTTTTTGTTATTGTGATAATTAAATATTAAAACCCAATAATTGATAAATATCTGAAATAAAACTCCTTTCATATTAACACAGGCGTCTTTCACCTGACAAAGTTCGCATCTGACATACCGAATACCATGACTCTTATCTGCGTTGTTAAAAGTAAACTTATATTTTCTTATCTTTGTTGATATTAAGCTATTTACCACAACCCACGCCTAACTTGTCGTGATTATTTTTGTTGTGGTTTTCGTAGTGAAATGGAAACTGCAGAGGATGTCGATGGCGGAGGTCTTCATAAAGTTAGCATATTTAGTTTTAAATTCAGGCGCAGGAATAAATAATTTTTGGGGTAAATCTATTGTCACCCGTGGAAAGAAAACAAGGAAAGTTCAAATCAACTATGCAATACATAAAAACCACCCCAGCGAATTGTTACTTGTGGTTGGTAACGTAAATTAAAAAGAGTACCCGTCGGAATGTGTGGCATCTGAGGGACATAAAGTGTTTTAGTCTCTATATTTTTTTCAGTAACGTTGGGACAGTTAAAAATAAATGTAATGACCCCCAAAACGACGTTATGAACTACAATCCTGGTAGGATGGTAATTTTTATGTCACCGGCTCACCATCCCCGTCCCTAAGGATACTATGGGTATGTTGTCTCCATTGTGATCATTCACAAATTGTAAGCTAAGCCAAGTTATTGAAAATTGCTCCTAGTATGAGTAAATGACGTACATACCATTTTTATTTATTAGATATTTGAGACACGGTTACTTTAAATATAAATTAGAATAAATAATCAGGAACAGCATGTTCGGTTTGTAATCTGTTTTCCAGGTCTCCTGCAGTTTTGTGTTGCGTGGAAATATATAGAACCTATTTGCTAATCCAAATTACATTCGTTCCTCTGAAATGAAACAACGCGTGCAAGGTATGCAATCACTGCACGTGACAACGGCGCCAGACAGAAAAGTCTGCACCGTGTAGCATATTTAATGACACTGGAGTTAAATCCTATTTTCAAAATTTATATTTACTTTTTTTCTCTATGACTTTTATGGTATCCGTCGCTTTAATAGCTTAGATCAGCATTTACTACCTATATTTTACGTTTCTCATACACCTTATAAAGTTATCTTGACTAATTAAAGTATGGAATACCGGTATTAATTTGGTTAATTTTAATTAAGATAACAATTTCTATGTTCCAAGTATATACCAGATTATGTATAATACAGAAATTAGATCTTCAGGAGGTCCAAAAAAATTTATATAAATACATTTTGGAGATGCCGACTGCATTAAATTTCATCATTGTCTGGAACAAATTAAATTTACTTCTTAAGAATTTGTAAAAACATAGCGTCTTGGACAAAATAAATTGTTTTTATAGTTTCAAAATTTTATTCTTTGTGACTGACGTAAAAATATGGGACAATATTATTAATAAAGTTAATAATACCAAAATTAAGTAATTATTTAGTGTAAAGGATTTATAATTAATTTTAAAAACAATGTCTGTGCTGTTGTAGTGTTCTCGTTATATTTCTGTGCTCTATATTAAGGACCCAACGTGTACGAAGAATTTTAATTTAGTAGAAACCATTCATTTTATCTATATTATAATGGTAAAACAATTTACAAATTATATGTTTAACCCAAACTATAATTTAACTGTAGACAAATGAAAGGTAAAAATTATAATAATCTGACTTCTCTTTAAATAAATGTTGAAAAACACCAGCCTATTAGCCTATTAGCCTATTAGTAAGAAAAAAGTGAGATTATTATTATAGTTTCCTATAAAAATTATAACTGAATTTAATTACTAAGTATTAAAAGTAAAAACCCTTTAAATCAGCATCCAGTTTGTTGTTTTTATTAATTCATTTTACAGTAGCTTTAGAAATGTTGTCTTCTTCGATCTCTATTTAGTTCACTTAAAAATATAATTTTTGTCTTCTTCCACTGCTTCACTAATAAATTTCTTGGCCTCGTGGGTTCTCCAGAATTTCTAATTAAACTCGATGAGAAATTTCAACACAACTTAGTACACATAGACATCATTCCCGGAATAAAACGACTAACATTAAGATAAAGGAATTTTAGTTAAAAATGTGAGAAAAGGTGATGCGCGCGCAGGACAATGGCGTCACCGCACAGATATTAAAGTTAGCGGGGTGGATTACCCTCATGTGATCTGTGACTCTCAAAAATAAAAGCTTGCCTACCTTGCATCCACTATTTCAAATCCTTTCCTATGCCATTAAAGGGAAGTAGCCGCCACGTGGATTATCCTCGCGTAACCTGTGACTAAAAACAATGTGTAAGTATGTACGAAACCAGAAAAAAATTTCCCTTGAATTAAATGTAAAATTATATTTGGAAGATGCACACCAGGAGACATCGAGTGACATTAAAAAAATTACGAAAGGGTTCTTTTAAAATTTAAAACATAATAAAAACGGAAATAAAATTTAGTATAGTTTAAAAATTTGTAATAATGAGAAATTGTAGTTCTATACTACAGCTATTATAAGAAACAATTTATAGAGTGCATCCGGAGAGTTTTTTCATAAACGTTTCGACCTCATGAAGATGGCGGAATTAAGTGTCAAACGGTGCACATTTATGCAACGACTGCCCGGTTTGTAATCGGAGAACTGTTTATTCAACGCTTTCATCAGGAATTCAGTAATCCTTTTAGATCTATTGAAGATTGTGGTTAAGAGAAGGAATGCTGATATTTTGACGTTCTACGTACTTTATTAAGAAAGTTGTGTGGTTATGCAGACGAGTAATAGGTTAAGACAATTAAGTGCACTTGGTTAAATGTTTTGGGGAGTTAATAATCGTGATTACTTTATATTCTACTGAATTTCGTCCAATTTTAGAGTTGTAAACATACAAAAATATGTTTTTACGTTTCTGATTATCACCAAAAAAAATATAGAAAAATATTTAAAACGTTTAGAGCTCGCAATTGAATTGGAGTGTTGGTGATTCTCTTAACGCGTTAAAAAGTAGCTGAAATATTAATTACGACGAGGGATATTGCGGCGAGTGCGGTCTGTTGGCAACGCTGACGTATTGATCTGTGGTGAGTGCCAGGAGCGGTGCCCGCGGCAGTTTTGAGAAGCACTCAGTAGCGTTAGTGTGCTGGAGCCCAGCGGGACCGGGCGGCGAAGGGGCCGCTTTCCTCTCCAGTAGGTACAGCGTGTTCGCCGACAACACAAAAAATTACCTTTCGTCTCATAGTTAATAAATCAAAATCTTTTCTTATTTTTTTGAGAATGTTGTCCCGCGTGGGTAAATTATGCTTGAATCTCTTTCAGAAAACACCGAAATCTCACTAGATCCAATGTTAAAATAGGCTGCCTTACTTGTAAAAATTACCTATTGTAGAATTTGGGTTGTGTCGCTTCTCACCATATCAGGAGTAAGCACGTGTTACGGGTTCTGTAGAGTAGGGCACTCAGCCAAGTATGTTTACCAACACTCGTAGTAGGAATAATTTGGAATCTGGCCACCAGCCACCTGCACCTTTGTGACATGTCCGTTTCGTTAGCTAAATTGGTGACAGACACGTTTAGGTTAACACGTCTGCACACAGTCTCATGTGTCTCACGATTAAAAATACTGCACTGCCGGTGTTCACTACAGCACTCGTCATAGCCCTGCAAATACACGTTGATACTCTCACAAATGGCAATATTATTTCAAATCTACTTAATTTTACTTGATTTTTTTTTCATTTAGTCGAAACAAAAATATTTACTTATCCTACGAATAAATTAAAAGCGTTGCGGTACTTCAACTCCGCGACCACCCTGAAATTTAATTTAATTGCCTTACATTTTAATATATCACATTACTTTAAGGTTTTCTTCACTTTGTAGTGCTGTGTTTATTAAAAAGCCTCTCAATCATGATTAATCTAACATAATAAACCTATCTACGTACATGAATTTTTGTCACAGCAGTTCTGCGTGAATGATAAATGTTGACACGTTCATCTTTTCAATTCTAGAATTATAGTTACTCTTTTATGTTATTATGTATGTAAAATAATGTTTGTTTCATCTGTTTCTTGAATAATTCTGTTCCATACTCTGCCGAAAAATTATTTTTTAAGGTACCGTATGTTACGAATAGAAGTAATTTTTTCAAATACTTATGAGAAGTCACTCAGACTTTTAGATGTCTGTATAAAGAAATCGTCATTATTTTAATAAGAATTTATACTAAAAACTCTAGAAGAAATAGGACAATATTACTCGTCCCTCTTCAATGCGTGTATGTATCGTAGATGTCTAGTTAGCGTGAAAATTATAAAAAATCGGATTCAAACGAACAACAACAATATAAAAAAGTATAATATATTTATTGGAATATTTTCCAACACCTAAAAACGGTGGATATTTGTAGAAACTAATAAATCACCAACTGTTACGCACAGAATTAGGAATAGGTTTAATAACAATTCTTGTGCCTTGAAAATGCATAGTATAATTTCCATGCCTGGGTTTCTTAATAATTTTGTTACCTTATGGTACTTCAAGGAAACTTGTAAAAATTTACTTTTAAAAGTTTATGAAATACACTACAGTAAGTACTATTCTAGAGTTTTATATTGTTTCGATCCGTTATTTAATTGAAGAATATTTAGTTCAGTCCTTTTCCTTTTTCTTTTCTTTCATTTTTCCGCGTATAAAATTTTTTTACATCCATATGTAAATATAACCATCATATTGTTTCAATAAGTACGAAAACAATTGCCGTCTGTTTAAACATTATTTTTTAATTGTAATCTTGGTAATTTCACCTCGCTTAGCATTAAATTTATCCCATTGAACATCTGAAATCCTTTAAACCCTATATGTATAATGTGTCATTCCTTGCTAAGATAATTCCGCTTAATGTTCTAAGAACATATAAATCAGCATTGATGCTACTTTTTGCGTTTCGAAAAACAGAGGTAATTAGTCGATGAGGTGCAGCTGGTCGTATGGAAACGAGTTAGTTTTCCTATATTCTGCTGTCAAATGTACAGTACATAATTTCATTATTACTATCGGCCAAATAGTTCGTTCTATTTTCAAACATTCAAAGAATGAGTTTCGACTGAACACATCCAGGTGAAAGGCAAATTCGCGTAAATAAATAAATAAAAGCCGATATTAATAAGCCGTTAAAACCCATTTGTAATAGGGTGACGTGGTTTTAAATGAGGTCTGACATCTACCAGTGATAAACATCGTTCGGGATGTCCACAGGAAGTGGCTGCCAGAACTGATCGACAAAATTTATTATATGATGCCGAGTGATTGATGAGTCAAATTAAGTAAACGTTTTGTGGCCACAGGCATATAACTCGGTTATTTAAATTTCTCATGAAAAAATTGTTTCTAGAATACGTTGGATTAGCACTGGACGAAAAGATATTGTAGCGGTAAATTAAAATGTATTACTCAAAAAAAAATATTTTAATCTACTGACGAGTGTTTTCCTATGGCAAATAATTACTATAACTGGATCCTTAATAACAGAAGTAAATGGAAAAATACTCGGATGTAGGACAATTACTATAATACTTTATATTGAAATCAAATATGCCATTATTTCCAGGAATGACAGGTGTTTGAACTATATGTACTCCCAGTAATAACTTTGTACAGAAACGGGCACGTTAGAATGCAATATTCAAGTTGTATAAAGATAAATGGAAAGATCTAATTTGGGAAAGAATACGAGTAGAAGTGATGGTTTAAGAAATGACTAAGAAGTAGGAACAAAGTAACATACGAAGTGGGGCCTACTTGAAGTGAGAAATCGCGGGTTGGGTCGACAAAAGCATGAATAATGGATTCCAGTGGACAATGAATATTCTAACCTCGAACCCCTTCTTCATAAGCGACAATTTTAATTTCCTTTATGACGCATCGTCTTTCCCCACCCGAGAAATAATGGACTAAATAAAATCTATCTGAAGTTTGATAGATCAGACAGGTAGACGACTGGGACTAATAATTCGACAGTGGAGAAATATAAGTCGACAATATAAACTTAAAGTGAAATTGTATGTAGGAGAAACCACATCCTGAAAAAAAGGGTGAACTATGTTGGTAAAATAGCTAAATGTAAGAAATCCTGCGCCTAAAATTATCGACAAAGCAAGACAAATTAAGTAGTAAGTTTCAAATGTGTGAGAAAAAACAGAAAATTGAGTAAATACACAAACTAAATGCTTGGAGGCTAACATTTACTTTCCGCACTTAAGACCAACAATATTTTTTACTGAAATAAAAAATTTACGTTTGGTAGAAAATCATTAATAAGAAAGATAGAAAAATACAGTGAAAAGAAGTGATAATACAAATACAACACAATGTTTCTTTTTTGACTTTTAAGTTTTGTCAACTGACTAGTTCAGTTATGTCGCTCTAGGCTCTTCTTAGCACCTGAAGAAAGTAACAAGGATCGCAGAAACGTTGGTTGATTTTTATATTATCATTTCTTTTGTCTGATTTGGTTATCGTTCTAATTTATTTTTTTTACTGTTCGAACTTTTTATTCGTTCTTCTCTCGCATCAAATCGTGTAAATGTCACTCACTGTCACCTTCTCTGAAACGAAACACATCTAAATCCAATCTTTGAAAATCTAAAAAATATTATTTAATTATTATAAAAAGACTAATTAGATAAGGAAGTAGGAAATATTACGTGATAAAATAAATACCACACAAAGTTTCTGCAATCCTAGTTGCTTTCGTGGTTACGAATTGTAAGAGCTGTAAGAACGACACACAGCACCAACAACATGACCTACTCAAAAGCTTCTGATGAAACAAATAACAAGGATTGCAGAAACGTTGTGTTGTATTTATTTTGTCTGTTAATTGTCTGATTCTTTATGTATTTAGCCTTCATCTAATACAATAGATTTCATATTTTATTCAAGTACAAAGATATGAAATATTAAGTGCATTATTACTTCAATTACGGTCTTCTGCATTATATGAAAAAAGAATTCTAATCAATACTATGAACCTTTATTAATTTATATAATGGTTTTGTTCTTAATATTAATATTTACGAATCCTTTTGAAATGAATTTATTTTATTTTTGTGTTATATTATATAAGAAATTGAATGTTTATAAAAATAACGCCTGAGAAATATTTGGGAATACTTTATTTTATGTCCAAGAAAATTAAAACAATTTAAATTCAAACCGTATGTTACCATGGTTATGATTTGTTGTTGTGTTTCCGGTTGACAGAATTATTGCCAATACGTTTAGTGTTATCGGATTCCAAAACTACCAATGTTTTATTTATTTGAAACGAACATTGACATGAAAATTCAGACACTCACTTCGATCATGAATATTCATTGAAACGTATATCTGCATGTAATTTTCTTTTAACGAGAGTTAAAAGCTCCGTTACTGCAGTAGAACGACAAATATGGCAACGAAATACTGCTTATAGCAAGTCCACAGAATAGTTTTATTAATTAAACTTGATAACCGTAAATACGTTTTAGTGATTAATAATTTTACAGAGTTTTCAAATTGAATTCGGTAATTTTAAAATGTATTGTTATTGATCAAATATACAAAAAGTTGGTCGCCGTTACACTTAATAAACACGTTTAGAGGAGTTATAACTTCATATTACTTTGGATGTGTCTTACAGCTTATGAAACAATAAAATATTAAACCTTGAATAATTTCTTGAGCTGACAACATTCGGCAACAAAACATGAAATGTTTTTTCGTAGCTGTAAAATGCAGCTTTTGATGAGGGTCGTTTGAAAAATTCTGGTCTTGACAGATCGATAAATATTTCTGCACAACTTGCTTTTTATCTTTTAATACAGTTACTTTTTCAGTTTATTTATACTTTCAGTTGAAAGAAATCATCGCCATAACTTCCGAATACTTCTACGTTTTGAACAGTAAAATTTATGTTCTAGGAAAAACTGCTGTGTATCAGATCCGGGAACCCTATTTTGAACACTCCTTGACGTATTAAACCAACGAAATTCAGCTTATTTGAGAATCGGATATCGTGAGCCTACGCGTTTGACTGAAACGCAAAATTCTTTCAATCATCCACCCTCTCAAAATTTCTTTTATTACAGACAATGAAGCACCAGATAAAATCGTTTCCAAATATCTGAGCAACGTTGTCAACAAACTTCTAAACCAGAATGCTATTGACACGATCTACCGACTTTTCTGAAATATCGATAAGTTAGTGAATTTTCAACCCGCGATCTTTCAGTACTTCGATGTGGACTTCCTTTATTTTATATTACGCCGTAACCGTATCTAAGCGCCCTGAACGCTCGTCGACAAAAATGTGTTTGACTGTTGTTTAATTCACATTCCCACATCTTTACTGCTGAAAACTGGGTAAATATTCTATTGTAGCTGTCTGTTTATAGCAGTATGTACAAATTATCAACTGATTAAATCTCTAGATAAATCACATGCAACATTTCTCATATGAGATCAATTATAAACTCGATTATTGACCCTGTGTAAATATTCATGGCAAAAATAATGTGTTGCTATTCGTTTAATGCGATACATTCTTACAAACATATAAATCTTAAAATACATATAAAATTTTAAAAGCTATTATCTCCATCCTTTTCCATCATTCTCGTTTTAAAATCAACGTCCGTTTCTTGTTCTCTAAACTTATCTGGCTGCATTTCAGGCCTATGATACGAAATTTATTTTTTTTAGAGCCGCAGGATACATGAGGGCTATTCGCTTTGATGGCTACTCCCCTTTAATTTCATAGGAAGGGATGGAAAAGGTGGGATGCGGAAGGTATAGCAAAGTAGTCAAGGGTTCACTAGGGCCCACGGGCAATATTTTAAGGAACCTACCCGGCATTCGCCTAAAGGTGATGCTTGGAAAAACCCTAGATAAACATGTATCAGGTAGATTTTGCATTTGGTCCTCCTCCCACCCCCTTCCGAAAACGAGAAATTGGTCTGGTGTGGGAACGCAGCATACCAAACTCCATGCCTCGGCCGAATTTGAAGGGCAGCTGACCGACTGGTTGAATAGGATCAGTGAGCATCTCTTATCGCACACCCAACGTCTGGAATCCCGGAAAATACACTCCTCAAAATCAAACAAGGTATCACGGCTTATGGGAACACTAATTTGAGATCCCTGCCCAAGTGCAAGAATGAGGAAAATCTCGATCCGGAATAAGTCGCTTACTCTGACATCCTACCTTCTTGGATTTGACACTGCCTCACTCTTTTTCTCTTTTTTCTTTGTTTTTTTTTGCCTTTTTCTTTCTCACATATGTAATCCACGACAATGGAATACCCGAAGAATCTAAATAATAATCCTATGATACGAGATCTACACCTAGAGTCTAAATATCATAAAATACATAACTGAGTATTGAGATGAAATAATTAATTTATATTACATATACGATCAATTTCTGAAACGAACGCTATAATCCATTTCAAATCGAATACAAGGCGCGGATTAATTCTCAATGATTCGACAAAATTATACATTTAATGTATATTTTCTATCGCATACAAGCAAATGATATTGAAGTCTAGCCGATACTGCTTTGAAGAAATTATTCGAATAGATGAACATTAAATCAGTAGTCTAAAATAGATCTCAACCTATTTCAAACCCCGGCACCTCGTACATCTAAGAAATGAATAACGCATTGGTCGTCACTGGGGACCTAATTAATTTCTGTGTCAAAAGGTCTGTTACGTAGCAACCGTTGCGAGACTATAGCTTTGTTTGCATATTCTTATACCTTGCGTGCTAACAACCCGTACACAACCGTGAAAAATTTTAACGTTTGAAGAATTGCTTTAAACGGAAACGTAGACCTGCATATTACCATTTTTGACATGAAGTGATTTGTAAAATATTCTTTACATTTCAAAAGTATTAATTTTGACACATCTTAATACTTTAAGGGAACATTGGTGCAGCGTTTAATAGCCAGGAAATTATTACTTTAATGTATTTAATTTTTAGTTATTTAAAAATATATTTCAGAGAGTTGCATTATCTATATATTCATTGAACATGTTCAGTATAATTTTTTTTATGTTTATTATCATTGAGATTCTTATACACTGTCTGACCCAGCCTTTTTTAATGTCGAATTCGCGCACACATTATTTATTGTTTGTGGCTTAAGGACCGTGGCTTACACATAAAAACTCAGTTTCTTATGGCCATTTTATCTTCTCACGTGTGTGTACCACGATCGGTCCTTTCAGATTTCTCGCCGCCTCTGTCATGAGGTTGATCCAAAGTACTTATTCTTATTTCAAGGTTTAAGTGCAGAATTGTCGAATACATTCGTATACATTTAATACTGATATTCTGATCTAATTAAATACATTTGCTAAATTATATGCATTCAGACTAAGAAACATATTTATACAAGTTTTTATTATTACGCTAAAGTTTTAGTCTTAAAAAGTATCTTACAGTATTAAATAACAGTAATAGAAATGGAAATTGGGAGTCATTCAAATAATAATCGTATATATATATATATATATATATATATATATATATATATATATATACTAGCTGGGTGCCCGGCGTTGCTCGTGTACTTATTTATATAAACTCGAAAAAGTATTTAATTGAATACTTAAATATATTCCTTGAGTATTTCAGGATATAATCGTCACTCAGTCTTCATACATTACGAAATATTACATTGCTGAAATTGTTAGCTAGACTCACAACTAATACAGCGCGAAAATTAACTTACATTTTGCCCAAGGATGGTAAAGTAATTCGTATTCTTCTTTACTATCATTCGATGGAATATTGCTGCTTAAAATTATACTTTTTATTTAAAGAAAATATTTCTGCTTTATTTAATTCCTAATAATCTCCTTCGTTCGTTGCGTAGTAACGTCTTTCTCTCGCGTGACGTCATTGTCTCTTGGCGCGCAGTAAATTAATATTTAATGATCACGGTTTTTAATTATAATTCTTTCCACATGTATACTTTATATTAAATAAAAATATTTCTGCTTGATTTCATTACGAAATACAGAACTATATTTAGGATGCGTCAATGTCTTGAAAACTTATGACGTCATCGTCTCGCGCAGTAATTTAACACTAATTCGTAACTTATTTCAATTATAATTATTTCCACGTTTATTCTAGGAGTTTCTCACCCCCACAGTACCGGTCCTCGATTTTGGCAGAATACGTATACCAATTTTTGTTGCATTCTGTCCACGCGATAAAATTTGTATAAAGAACAACGTAAATACAAACATACATACATACAAATATGCTCCCTTTTTTATTATATAGATATATATAGCAACATAAAGCTAATGTGTGCAGTAATTTTCCTCTTTTATGAATCAATGAATAGCATAATAATATTTAAATGCGTTTTGAAGCATGCATTAAGTATTGGAAAAAATTATGATTACTGGATGATTTGTAGTATATCCTGCATCAAATTATTTCAGATGCTTCACACTGAGACACTCTTTACATACTACCAAATGTCAATATATATATATATGTGTGTGTATATATGCATATATATATATATATATATATATATATATATATATATATATATGTGTGTGTGTGTGTGTGTGTGTGTGTGTATTTGTGTATACGATACTATTGTATAGTTTAAGCATGATACTTGTCCTACTCTATAGGCTCTAAGGATAAAATATGCATTATTTCTTCCTCAGCTTTAGAATAATTTCTGCTTTTACTAATCCATTATTTATTGGCCTCTCTGATGAGTAATATTTTAAAGACGTTAGAAAAACCATACAATATTCGTATTGTAAAATTAGTTTATTTCTTAAAACTTAGAAATATATTTCTATTATAATAACTTTAAAAATTATCACTAAAGAAAACCACGAAAAATGTATACCAATTGACCCTATAGTTGAAGAACTTCGTTGATATGACCGGGGCACAACTATCTAAAATTTATTTCCTTAAGGGTTGATGAAACGAAATTTTACATTAATTGTTTAATATTTGTTTAAACGGAATTTATATAAATTAAACAGTCTTCCGAGCAGATCACAATCTCTTTTATTAAAACATGCCTGAATAAACGGTCTAGGTGAAGCTTGTGAATCTATGAACATCGATCATGACGCATCCTACACCTAGTATATTTCTTCTTGCTGTATATTTCTCTACATCCTAGATTATTCAATACAACAAAAAATACGGTTCACTTAAATTATAAAGCTGTACTTAAAATAATTCACAACTAACTGTAAATATAGTAAAGTTTGCTATAAGTCCAAGAAAAGTTTATAATATAGGCCTAGCATATTTTACTCTTTTACATATCCCTTACTATTATACTAATATCTTTTTTCAAATTTTTTTAAATCCAATTTTTTTCCATTCAAATCATATAATTCCTCATTCACTTTGCTTCTTCCAACTAAATTGGATATATCGTATGATATTATATTATTCATATACTCACGTATACACTCCTGCCCTCTTTGTTTTCAACATAAATTTCCAATATCACATTTCATGACCTTCGAAGTACATTATTTCCTTTTTCAGGTGTGCCCATGTATTCGTATTGAACAACACTTCAAAAAATTATCGACAAGGCGCACCAAGTTCAAACCCAGTCCAATCACTTGCTCGTATTGCGAACACACAAAGAGACACATTTTCTTGTCAGTCACGCGACTATAACAATTGTAGTTACGTTCGTTCGCAAATGTTGATACTGTCAGGTCAGATAAAAAGTAGCCTACCTTGGTGCTCGTCCAATTTAAATAACATTTCTCTAGCTAGCTTTTGCAATACTCTCCTTCTTCCGTGAGCTGCATGAAAATCTGCATACTGCACTCTCCACATTTCCCTAAGAAATTCTTCAACATATATTCGTCTGTAAATTATTATTAAATTAAATTTAATTGGCCTTTATGAATAATTTAATAAAATACACAACACGTTTCGTTTCGATCATTGCTCTGAACAACTTCCAAGGACGAAAAAACTACAAAAAATATCCTCTCTAAGATTTTTAATTATAATACCTCCATTGGACGGCACGGAATGGATATGCAAACGCTTTTTCACATTCTGATAAATGAGTTTCGTCCCACTATATAATTTTTTTGCATACAAATATTTTTCGTCTTAGCTTTCCTTGCTCTGGAGAATAATAAGGACCATAATAAAACACATTACATTTACTGCGTTACGTGAGATAAGGACTGAAAACTGAATTGGGAAATGACGTTCAAAAAAATGAAAGTTAATTAATTTTTCCAAACTGTTAATAAATTATTTTATAAATTGTAATAGTAAAATTTAATTTTTTCATTCTCTTGTCAATATCTGAAAATAATAACACAAATACTTCTAGTGATTTCACTTGTTGTATCGAGATCCACTAATAGCTGCTTTTGAATTAGATTTTTTTTAGGGCAACAGGCTACATGAGGGTAATCCATTTTGGGCAACTCCCCTTTAATAGCATAGGAAGGGATTTGAAAGGGGGGATGCGGAAGGGTAGAGGAAGGTAGCAAAGGGTTAACTAGGGCCCCCGGGCTATATTTTAAGGATCCTACCTGGCATTCGCCTAAAGAAATGCAGGGAAAACCCTAGAAAAACCTGCATCAGGTAGGTCGGGCATTGGGTACTTGTCCCACGCCCTTCCGATAGCGGGAGAAGAGTTTGCTGTGCGGACGCAGCATTCCCTTCTCCGTGCCTCGACCAGTTTAGGAGGCAGCTGGCCGACTATTCCAATGGGAATAGCGAAAACTCTTACCGTATGCCCAAGGTCTGTGACCCCGGAACATACACCTCTCAAAACAGGCCGAGGTGCCTCGGCTTGTGGGAACCTTAGTTCAAAAACGGAGAGGAAAAGGCATACCCAAAGGTAGCCCCTTCGTATCTCATATTTTTTTAGGTAAATATGATTTTATCACCTTATTACTGGAGTAATAAAAAGGATGGACTTGTTCAATTAAGACTTTTATTATTCAAATCAAGGATCGATTCAACAAATATATAACTTGCTGAATTAATTATTTTCACATTCACAATTTTACATTAATATCATACAAGTTGCTGAAACGGAATTTGGATTAACCATATAAATGTGGTCAAACTGAAATTCATATGAAATGGAAAATTTACGTCTGATTTAAAATTAATAATAAAAAAGATAGCTAAATAAAAACAAAACAAGTGATACAACATGTCTGGAAGCTTTGTTCCTTTCTTCAGGTGCATTAAAAAAATGCAAGAGCCTAGAGAGATATAAGTGGCTTCGAGAAACGTTGTGTGCCATTTATATTATCACTGATTTTGTCTATATTTAGCTGTCTTTCATATTATGAAATTCATTCGGCTCCGTAAAAAGAAGGTCGTGAATCAAACGTTATTTCGTTAAAAGAAACATGAAGAAATGTATCCAGAGTTCATTGACATTAATTACGTGTATTAAGCAAGCAAAGATTTGTCAGACGACATCACCAGGAAGATTGCCAGATACACGTTTGTGAGACACGTGCCAAGAGATGAACTTTTAACGGATGTTACTTAAGCTACGAACTCTGCATGTACAACTATTTAACTCTAATTCTCAACATAAGAAATATTTATTGGCATTTTCTGCTGCTGTTAGAATTCTACTCAAGTGCGCTAATTTTATACAAATAAATTTCTATATTTTTGCAATGAACTTCATTTTTGTAATTATTTATATATAATTATTAGTGTGTCTGCTGATTACTCGTTATGAAAAATAATCTCACGGGGATTTAGTTTGGCAAACTATTAAATTATAGTGTTTTACATAACTTCAAAATATCAGTTTGAGTTTCCCGTCTCAAGTTTGTTGAAGACAATAAATAGTTCTCGGTAATATATTTATTTATTTATTGAACAACTACACGGGGAAAGACTTCAATCTTTGTTGAAGACATGATTAGCTAATTCAGCTCATTGGCTTTATAAAAATATAAAATAAATTGGTTCAAGAACTTGAGAAATGTTTTTAACCAAACGCAGCTCTGAAGGTTTTGGAAAAGAATTAACAATGTAGGATAGGAAATTATCGATATGTCTGGGAATCGAATCCATGACAGTGAGTTCGGGGTTCCGCTACCAAAATACACGTCAATAAGATCCGAATATCTCAAAACAAAACCCTTCATTATAATACAAACTGACCCTGGTACTTCTCCAATTCCCGAACCCCTAGGACCTCAATATTCCATATATCCACGAAACAATAACCAAATCCATACTTCTTCAATGTAAAAAGACATAACTCACCCCAACCCGTTAATATCCGATTCAGATTTTTCTCCTCCACCTCCCAGCCAACATAGCCGTTTAAAAAGAAAGAGACCCGTAGACCAATTTAAATATCAATAAAATAAATAATTTCACAAGGTGAAACAAAATACTCCGCAGGATATATATTGTATAATTTAACACGTACATATATCACCACTATAAAATATTTACATTCTATATTTTCCCGTGATCACTGATCTTTTCCTGTCAACTCCCGGCCCCACGCGAGTTTCAGCTAACCATTGTTTGAGACCTGAGAACAGCCTCGCATACAGTTTACAGAATCACAATATTAATTCTTCATTGATGTCCTAAAGTTAGGCCGTGAAGAATGTGATTCAGTAAATTTTAGGCGAGTGTGCGTTCAGTTTTATACGACAAATAGAGAAAGATCGGGAGTCGACAACCAACAAGTGTTACGGCGTCCACATACTAAGATTCCCAGTCCTGACGAGATTTTTCCATCCTTATGTATTAAATAAATTTGTTATGTACACCCCAATAAAATTATTAACTAAGTTATTATTATTACTGTTATTAATGACACGTGTCTTTTACCGTTATAGGGTCAGATCCCTCTTCAGAATACGGGTTTTATCCTTGTAATGGAGTAGGTCATACCTTCATTGAACTCATACCTGCATTTAAATTCTAACAAAAATATAATTATTTTCTATGCTGCATCTTAAATTGCATCCAATTCGCACCATTTACAATTACATTTTTTGCGCTGTATTATTTTCTTTGCTTTTTCTCGAAATGATATTAAATGTAAGCAATTGTATGGCATATTTTTATTCTAATTCTGCATGCGTTCGATAATAATTTCTGAACTGTTTTGTTTACTCACATTCAAATAATTACATCATAATGAATCAGGTTGCATATTCTTCGTGCAATCTTGCGTAACATCTTGTTTTCCGAATTGAGGTCAATGTTTAGGTAATTTAAGGAATATTTATTAATTTCGGATCTCGTTTAACAAAACCAGAGGCAGATTCCTAATTTACGCGAACGTACCCTGTCGACTGTCTTTTGTTCGCGAAGCTCTTTTGTGTTTCCCTCTCCTGGAGAGTTATTTCGTCTGCCGGCTTGTTCCATTTGTCACGATACAGCAACCAGCCTGTTTGTTCCCATTAGCTATTGATCCTGAAATGATATTTATGTGCAATTGTAAACGAACTTGTTTTTCGCCCATTGTAATCTCCGGTTCACGCGTTTTACGGTGCTGAATCAGCCAACTTTTAATTAAATTGTGCGTAACTTGTTTTCCACTTGTTGACGCTCGCCGCGCAAACAACTAACTTGTCATTTTGTTTACCTTCAAAATTCTAAAAATTCACTTACTATGCAAATATGAGCTCATTTATAAGATAAAACTGATTAATTTTTTTCAATAATCTTTCTTATAAATGAAATTTATATCTTATATTGTTACGATAGACTTTTCTTTTAGTAGTGAAATAATTGTGTAAGGGATTCATTTTAATTGTAAAAGATTTTTGTAAGTTTTGACAGTTTCGTATAAATAATATTTTAGTACTTTCCATTATCTGGAAGAGAGTTTCTACAATACCTCTCAGGTAATGGGAACCCCAAAAATAATCTCTACCAACCATTGTTGTTTAAACTTTTCACTTATCTAAATTCAAGTTCAGTTAAGTAGGACATTCGGTTCAATTAAGAGGCTATGATAATTTTTCCAACAAGTCTATTTGTCGTTAAAGGTTTACTTCGTAAGAAAACCTAAAATGGTGTAATCAGTAAAAGACATAAGCTTGTGATAAGTATTATAGATAACTAGAATAAGAAGTACTCACTAAAGATTGATTACCATTTTCTATGACCACTAAAATTGCATTTTATATACAAGTATGATTATCTTATAATCCGCAGTTCCTTTCCAACTGAAAACTAATGTCATTCCACTACTACGTAAAAATAAATAGCGTATTAAGGAAAATTGCAACTAATAAAATAATATGAAAGATTTTAGATATGGAAACACAATTTGTTTAGATCTATTTACAGTTTCCTTAACAAAACAAAATTCACGAATTATTCGCGCGACTGTCTCATAAACATGTCACGTTTTCTTCGTTAGGTTTGGACAAATTCGATTTTAATTTGGCAACTTTTGAGACGCAGTTTTATATTAAGTAGTTCAGTTGAATTTTAATACTTATTTTCCTTTCATATTATTAAAATATTTAACCCTTCGTTAGTCACGTTAGTTCCAGGGGACCGACGCAATTTAATTTCTTCGTTATCTCCGTGGACACGTCAGATGCAGGGATGAATTTTTATGACATGTCAGTGTGTACAATATTCAGCAAAGGCCACACTCCAAAAGGAACCGTAGTTTCTCGGAAAATTACGTTTGAGTAATGTAGCGTATCTTTCCTCGAAGAGACCTACAATAGTACGTAGTGATAATATACTTCCTTTTAGTAAAAATCATTGACGATTATTCAGTTTTTCTATAAAAATATTTCTCTTTTGATACTTAGATTTTTATCGTCATAATTGGATATTATTTTTGTGGTTTTTTATTAAAACTTTACTTTTTCCAGTTTGTGAAAAATTGTGGAAAATGTGTAAAAATGTATATAACTTGCAAAATTATCAAGGTGTAAATGAAATTCGTTGTCTTCTTTTATAAGAAGGTAATTAAGACACAAATATTGTAACGACGATAGTAGTGTCTAATCATCAGATGAATCAAAAATTGAAGATATTTTAGAACTGGTTCAGATTACTCGGATACGGGCCATGAAGTTGAAGAAATATATTTAGAAAAAAATGCGGTCATGTAACCAGAAAACTAAAAAAAAAAACACTGTAAAATATAGTATTGTGAAAAGTGTGAAAGTTTTGAGTTAGCGTAAACACACAACAATAATTTGCAAGGAACGCCTTGTTCAAAATTCAAAAGACATTGAAACACACTCAGATAAATATATTTATTTGACCAAAAATATATTTATTTAGATTACATTATGTATACAAATATTATTTATGAGCATTTCATCACAATTTTTACAATAGTTTAATACTTTTAAAATCAATAAAAATTGATTATATAAATATCTAACTGTCTTTTATACAATTATATCCATCAAGCTTCTAACTGATTTTTAGTTTAAAAAATTAGTGTCTCAATATTTTATGATCATAATTCTAAAGAATATTGTGATATTGGAAAATAATAATTTTTTTGTTAGTAGATTTTATGTGACAAAATATATGCAATAAATTGACAAGTTTTAATTAAACAAAAGTTACTTTAATATCTAAATTATGTATATAGTTGTCACAAATGCGTATGTTAAATGTCTGTACACAGATTCAAAATAATTCATTCACAAAAGTGATCAGCAAGGGAATAGTTAACTTAAGGTCCCCTGGACCTAGCGTGACTGACCGCGTTTCTTCAGGGTGCGCGACTAAAGCAGGGTTAAATTATATTTAAAAAAGTAGTGTAATGTTACGCCGTGTTAACACGATTTTGGTGACATCACAAACACAAATCACAGTAACATTAGCTATTACATTTAATAAATATGTATTTTTAACCATTACATATAGAACAGTTCGTTTTAAACTCTTTTACGTGCAACATCCTATTAAAAGTCTTAACGGGGGCCCAGAGGATGACATATTTTTTCTTGTAACGGCGTTTCGATACGTATTCACATTATTAATAAATAAGAGATGGTAACGAAAAATTTATTTTAATGTATCAGACTTTTTTGATTTATCGATTTTTAGTATGTATCACATGTGTACGCTGAATAAACTACTGATATGTTTAATTGGTATGATTCATACTGTTGATATTTAAATATCCTTCTGCCAAGTATAATAATTGAATAAGGAAACAAGATAGTTCTTTTATTTTGCCTCTTAAAGTAAACATATGAACAGATGTTGCCAGTTGTTTTTAAATTGAAATTTTGAACCCTCTAACACGCAGAAATAATTAATGGCTTGAAATAAATAATCTGACACTCTACCTGGCCTTTACTATTTTCAGCCGTTTTCATTTAAATGTATATAATTATATAAATGTGTTTCATCGTAAAGTAAACTCTCATAAATTGGGAACGTCGCCGACGATCCGTGACGTTAAAAATTTTACCCGAGTGTTCGTGGGTGCTGATTTTCATATAATATGTTTGTTTTTGGCCTGCGACCACATTTAATAACGATTTCTATACACGGTGACAGTATCATCGCAAAAAAAATATAGCCAGGCACAAAACTTCATCCCAATTTACTATTAAGCGAAGACGAAACCAAAAGTAAAATGTTCCAATCAATTAAATTTGAGATAAATTTTATTTATAACAACTTAGAATCAAATTAGTTTTATTTAAATTCAATTACTTTTGACTTGATATCTCTGCAGGCCTGTAACACAGAAGTTCATTAATATGTTTGAACACTATATAAAATATTAAAATATTGGCCCTGCTTAACTATAAAATTAGCTCCGACAGCAGAAATATATTTAACGCTAAGGTAAGTCCTTAAAATATTACTGACCGAAGCGGAAAATTCTGAAAGCATGAAAAGACAAGTTAGCTGACACGAGCTCAAACGGGAACTTTAAGCAATACGAAATAATATTCCGTTGAGTAAGGGAGAAATACCAGTATACTATTTTAAAACGCACAATTAAGCACAATTATACTTTCTATAATAGACTTTATATGATTTTGGTAAAACGTATTTCAGGTAAAACGTTTGTTTCGTAAATAATTTAAAATTTTACTATTACAATGCCGCTAACGTTTATTTGAAAAATATTTTGTCATGACACTTTCACCATTACGAAATGAAAACAACTATTTAAAAATACTTATATTCTTATATAATAATGAAATATTATCTTCACAATAAATGACAAAGTAATAGAGTAATGTTTCACGCGAAATAACACTTTCTATGTCTCAGACTACTAGTGAGAAAGTCGAGCTTTTTATGCATGTAACGGAAGCCTTTAATTATTTTTTTGTAAGATCTATTTCTATTCTGCTATCAACGTGTCATGTATTGCGAGCACCTACAGAGGCGAGTGTGCGAAAGCCGTAACATTGATCTCGTAATACTAGACGTCGAGAATGCCGTCGGCTGAAAGCCTGCATAAAGCAACTCGCCCAAAGGACTACAGATTCGTTACATTCCGTGTCCAATAAATTCTACTCGCAAAATAGAAGGGTGGAATTAGCTGCTGCTCCAAAACCTTTCAATAAATGTCATGTCGTCTCGTAAAAATCTAACTAAAGGAATTAAAGCACCTATAATAATTATTAAATAAATAATTTTAAATTAAATTACGGTAGTTGAATAACTTATAATTTATTTCAATGATCCTTGTCTTCTCGTTAAATTGAGGATTACTAAATTTCTGTTTAGTCCTTCTCTCTGTAAAATGAGGAAAGTGATTTGGACAAACTAAGTCCTAACCATAAATTTTTTGTCTATTAACCTTATTTTTTATAAGAAAAAATTATTTAAAATCATTTTAATGGCCTAATATATAGCTTGCTCAATGTATAAACAATTCAGACATTGTTGAAAAAGTTCACGTTCTATCAGATAGTGGTGACACGTCAGTCCAATAGAAGTACTTCCTCATCTCCAAAGAAGTCACATCTCGATCGTAAGGCTTTACAGTTACGTGACGATGTTTTCCAATGGACGAAAATTTTGAAAACATATTTATATTACAACGATTAATTATTGTAGCAAATAGTCTTACCTTCTGAAAGTCGCCATTTATTTGAACGGTACATAAACGCAATTAATTATCTGTGAAGACTATCGTCAACAGTTTAAGAAATTTTAAGTTACATATATTCCCACAGACATTAAAGTCGGCCTCCAATTTCATCCAGAGATCAGGATTGATAGATTTTATACATTAGTCCTCGGTTGAGGAAACAAGATACGTCATAAATTTAATTGCAAATAGTTGCCAGAAACTATGGTATTCTCACCTATAACTGAACTTTTTTACAATATAACTAAGAATACGGTATAATAATTACAAATTAATTAAAAGTTTTAAATAAAATTAAATAATGCAACAAACGCGATTAACACTACTGAGAGAACAGTTTAATATTTACAGAGTTCCAATTTATATTTACAAACAAATTATTTAAAGACAAATAAATCATTCACTGAAAAATAAATGGGGATACACACACAGTAGTACAAACACAAAATCTACGAAAAAGTCATTCGTCTGAGTTGAACGACGAGAAATCAGAACTTCCGTAATAACATACAGCCTGTATACGAATCAAATAAAGAAAAAAAACGAAATACTTCACATAAAGTATACAATTTTTTAAATAAAATATTTAACTTTTTCAGAAAAATAGTTTCATCTATTAAGGTAACGACTTCACAGAGTGAAATCTGTGTTTAATTTAAATATTCTTACTCTGTTTCCCAAAACTGTTGTAGTTATTATTATTATTCTTTACCTATGGATGATTCTATTACATAAAATTATCCCTGTATGGTAGACATTCTCTGGAATAAATAAAGGCGATGCTTGTTCTATCTTAGTGCTAATGAATTTTTCGTCCCATATTCGTGAAATTCGCGATTCCTTTGAAACATTTTGTGTTCCGATTTACAAATCATAAAATTTAATGAATGAATACCCTAGGTGGAGTCCGTTTTTGTAACTTTTGAAGAAATATTAACACCTTCATCTGTAATCAGCAATAAAATTATTATAACGGCACTTTTATTCAACATTTCAGTGCTCCTGGAACAATTGCCCCGACATGCGATGACAAAGAACATAGGTGTAAAAGATATGAAAAGTAAACAATTTTTTTCTGTTGATGTCAACACGTTCAATTATGTTCACAGCATAACAAGCTCCCAGAAAGCACATATGTATGAAGTTTCCTGCACATCACTTTTGGATCACAGAAATTACTCTTAGTGAACAAAATTTTTTACAATTTGAATATCAGCACAATACAAGTTTACTACAGTAATTATAATGTGACACGGAGCAGATTGTGCTCTTTTCAAAAGAGATTTAAATAATTTGAAAAAATGAATTGCTCAATAAAGCAACGCAGCCGATTTGTTGAGCCACTCCTGACTGCAAGTGGCGAGTGCTAGGTAGTACGTGATCGGACAGCCCAAAGGATTGCTGGTGGCAGCTTTAGCTTTCTCTCCTAGAGGCTGCGAGGGCGCCTCGAGAGCTCTTAAGGACGCTGCTTGGCTTACTTCACGAGCGTCGATGCAGAGGCGTCGCAGTCACGACAAAATGTCCCTACAAAACTATCAATATATTCATAAAGAGGGGGGGGGGTCTAATATTCCGCTAGAAAGACAAATACGTTACTTTTACTACTAAATAAAGGGGAAAAAATTATTTCAATTTCGTCAAACCACATTGAAAACTTAAGAAATATACGTTTTTCAACAAAGATAAGCCAACATCATGCGAAACAATTGTAATTTATATTTAAATTCAACTTAAAACATTTTTACTCTTGGCTTTGGTATTACAGTAGTTGTATTTCACAAAATATATTTTTAAGTAACAAAATTATGTGTATACGTAGTTAGAAAAAGACAAAAGCATAAAAATAGTATGAATGTAATATAATTAACTGTATTTTAAATTAAGCAAACTATTTTAAAAATGCAAGAAACATAATGAAACTTAATTACACGAGATCAACCAAGTATATATATATATATATATATATATATATATATATATATATATAGTGTAGTATATACAAAATTAAACAATTATATATATGATTACAATTATTAGCCTCACGTTTTGTGGTATTTCCTAATTCAAGTACAATTAAATATAACAGTTATCCCGCGTTGATGCGTCCATTTAATTTATTTTAACTTTTAAATGAAAGGATGTTAATAAATAAAATTTTTAGTTAACTAAACAAACACATTAATTTTATAGATGCACAAAGATTTCAAGTTACAAAATTTGTTATTTACCAAAATAGGTTATTTACCACGTACAATCAAAAAATTTTACTCTCTCTCTCTCTCTCAGGGTCTTTAACTGGGCCTTTAAACAAAGAAAAGTTATTTCTTTACTTTTTTAATCAATCAAATTACTGTGAAGAAATTCAACAGTTTAAAACATTATTCACAATACCAATACACAATACGATATTCAAAAACCCGAAATCTGACAATTTTATCTTGAATTAAAGTTTTAGAATAATAATTTAATGGATGTATGTTTCTCTTTTACCAGGGCAAATTTAACTCTTTCAGCAACCCTTACACACACTCTGCTTTCTAAAAACAGACCATTATTTTCACTGACTCAACTCTTCCCCGTTAGTTTAGCTATATCTCGAAGATGACTTATTCTGAAATAATGACAATTTAGTGTACTTCAACTAATTCTTCCACGTAGACTTTTCACAATTATTTGGCATAAACTGGAACACTCCGAAATCTTTGCGCAGCAATATCAGGGTGAATGCTGCACTCTGCTTCTATTTAACAACTTTACTTTTCAATACTTTGACGACGTCTGGTCTCTTCCTACAACGACAGCTTTATGCCGTCCTTCATCGCTGACTGACTTATATGTTCCCTTCAGCGCGCCAACAGTCCCACAATACTTTAGACCTATTATTGTCAATTCTTGTGTGTAATTTCTGTGTTTTTGCCGCTAACAATTCAAGTCAAAAATGTTTTTAATTATTAATTAATTGCCTTTTAATTACCATATATATATATATATATGAATAAATGCTGAATCAAAAAATGTCCTATTTTATCTTCAAATTATTTTCTATCTCTTATGAAGATTATGTAGTACCATTTCTCTTTTATTTTCGCTAGATGAGTATTATTTTAGAAATATGATCAAACTTTTCAAATTTTCTCTATTTTTCACTTTCTGTGAACGAAGATTTATAATTTACTATAATATTTTCCGAAGAAATATAATGTACCCCAACACAACAATATATTATAGTTTTGTCGCTTACTTGAGTTAATAAACTTGTTAGAAAACAATACTAAAGATTCTAAAGGTATCACAATCATATTTGGAAATTTAATACTGGTTAATTCTGCTAAAATAAAACCACAGATAACACAATTCTAGATGGCAGTCAGCAGTTAATTAATTGTCGGTATTACCGATGATCATAAGATGAACAGATTTATTAAAAATATCATTTTAATTAAATACATAGGAACGTTAAACAAAAACATTAATAAAAAGCGTAAGATTTCCCGACGTATATTCTGTATAAAGAGTTCTAGGGTTTCCGGTCGGCTAACGTGATTTAAACACAACGTTTCCATCGCTGTTCACCTGACGAAGATGGCGGTGTACGCCATAGAAACGTTGTGTTTAAATCACGGTACCCGACGGGAAACCCGAGAACTCTTTATAGAAAAAAATTAATATTTTGTCTCACAAATAGGCACAGAATTTTTAACAATTCTACAAAAATTTACCCAAATGTATTTTTCAGTGGAAAAAATGTTAAATCCATTAATTATCTAGAAATTAGAATATGTTTCTGGAGTCCAATTCAATTTTATTTCGTATATATAATAATATTGGCCTTATTTTTAATGTTAAAAAGTTTCATTCAGATAATTTGTGATAACGTAAAGAATGATACACATTTTCTGACTTCAGTTCACTCTGAGTAATTTGAAATTCCACTATTTTTTCTATGATGTTATCAATTAACAAATTATTTGAATGTGTCAGTAATACTCGCTTAGTCGAGTCTATTTACGTTAACTAGCAAACCGGCTTTAAATTGCGGAATCCTCTATTCAACAGGTCCTAGAAGAGTGACGTGTTCTGATACGTGATGCTTGCATACGTCACGCTGAAGGCAGGCTTACGGAGTCGCCGACCGCCTTACAGCTTTTCGTGTATAAAAAAGGTCCCCTGAGTGCTATATGTCACGCAGAGCACTGCCGTATCGAGGTTTGCCGAAGCCCAGGACACTCGCTGTCTGGTCGTTAATTTTTAATAAGAACAAATGGATTTACTTCCTCTCTATGCTCTTATATATGTATTTTCTTTAAAAACAAAAAAAAATTAATGTCGGCTTTTTAATATTATAATATCAAAATTGCCATATACAGATAAATTTTTAATAAAAAAAACAGTAATTTTACGACGTTTCCTCTGAAAATCTGCAGACCTTCTCAAGTATAACCTTCAAAGAAATTTAATACTGACAATCAGGACAACGACATATATAATAAGCTAAATATGTTAATCACAAATTAAAGGGTCATAGATTTTAGTTAAGTATCAATCTGAAATGGTCAACATCAGAATCAATTAGTTCACATTAAATGCACATAGATGATTCTAGTGCGATAATTATGTTCAACGTTAACTATTCTGACATTATTACAGTATAACTATCATAATTAATTCCTATCTTTTTAAAAAAAAACTGAATGCTTGACAACAGAATATTTAAAATTAGATTTATACACTTTATTCCTAGTTTTTAACGCACGATTGGTTTTACCCATATTTGCAATCGTAACATTTGGATCATCCTGCTCGACAGTAATAATTTTATTATATCTGCCAATTTCCAGAGAAAACGTCGTAAAATTTATGGTTTTTGTTTCAAAATTGGTCTGTATTTTGCCGTTTTCGCGATATAACACTTTCTAATTAAATAAATAAATAGCCAAATAACAGACAAAACTAAGTGATAGTATAAAAACAAAAAACAGTTCTTCAATCCTTGTTGCTTTCATCAGTAATGAAAAACGTAAGAACCATAAGAAGATACAACCGCAAAAACCAGACACAGACGTATTTCAATTTCTAATACCTTTTTTCAAAGTTTAATAGTGATGTAATTCGATTTTCAGGCCCATTCATATAAGAATATCTTTACCCTCGTCAATCCGATCCCTTCATTTATGGATGATGAATATAATATAATATTATTTTAGTGAATTATTTAAAAATTATTGGTTGCACAAATAATATTATCGGTGGATTTTTAAGATATTTTACCACTTCTTGAATATGCCTTTGTTATTCGTATTGCAACTACTATTCTTTGACTTTGAATTTTTATTCTATAATACTCTAATTGTATAAAAACAAAAGATTTTGATACTAAAAAATATTTCCCACATTTTATCAGAAAAATTGTCGAGACAAAATTTTAACTATAATATTAAACTCAGGTAAATAAAATTAGAGACAAACCGTTTTAGATCAACCAGCATTGAAATGTATTCAAAAATCTCTAACATAACACATTGTGACTGCACAAAAAACCGTATTTAAAAATACTAACGCGCATAAATCAGGCGTGCCTCGGAAAGATATTATCATTTATAAATTATACGACACTTGGTGAGTCACAAACTGCACTGTTTTGGGATAAATATTAATGCAAACACACAGGGAGAGCATGAAATAAATAAATATTATGCTATAATAATTCTAGCTTAGATATAAAAATAAATTTACAAACGTAAATTAATGTTTCTTTTTTAAGTTGTATAAAATAGAGGTAGAATTTTAATCATAGATTTACATATACATATATATATATAAATTTCGGATTATCTTTTATGATTAATAAGAACTATAGATACTAAACTTTATAATGTGAATGGACTCCAAAACTTGAAGATATATGAAAAATGCTTATGAATAATTTTGTTCTTCATTAACAAATAGCTTTATTTGGTAGTCATATGTTTCAACTCAAGAGAGAAAAACGCTGAGTTTTTCTATTTTTTTAATATATCACACTGATTCACTGTGTCACCGTAAAATACGCAAATAAAAAATTCAGCTATAGTTAGAAAATAAATAAAACCGTTACATCAGCGAGTTCTAAAGTAGGTATTTAAAAAGACCATAGAAGTTCAGAAAACATAATTAGACAAGTTAATAATTAGAAATCGGATATTGTACATTTTCAGAAACTATCATATTTTTGATAGTGTTGCAACTTTGAGTTATGTGTATTGATGATTCTCATAAAATAATTTTAACACATTTTGGCATGAAACGAATGTATTATGTTCACACATATTCAGTTGTTATGCCATTTTATTTATTTGGTAGCAACATATTTTTATAAATATATAGAGGGCAAGGAATCCACAGATTGTGGAAGAAACGATGTTCTGCAGAAATTTTTCTTAATTTAACTATTTTTAAATAATATTTCTTTGTAATTAATTATTAACTGCCGCCTTTACCTTTCTTTTCTATTAATTTTCAATGTCAACTACAACAATGTGAAACATTTCATTCACTATGAACTATATACTAAGTTAAATACACAATATTTATAAGACTTAATTTATGATGGAAAAATTAATGTATTCTTCCTCATTTATTTTCTGTTTAACGTTAAAGAAAACTCCACCTTTCATGAGCAGGTAGAAGAAAATACAGCTGTTTGTTTCGTGAATTCGCAAACAACTGCAAACCTGGTCTTGCCGCAGTGACGTCACTTCCTTGAAACCACGCCATCGTCAAGGCATCGCTCTTCACATTAAGCAAACACCTACACAGACATTTACCGTCATTCACACTCCCAAGAAAAATTGCAAATACTAGTAAATATATACAGTACATTAAACAAAAAGCGTTCTCACGTCTTTATTTAAAATACTATCTACATTAAACAGTATGTTAAACTGTGAAAATTATCATTGTATTAAAAAATAATTAATCAGTAAAGCACGTATCACTCATTAAATATTATTTTCGTTAAACATAAAATAGCTTTCCTAATTCAACACGCTTAGTCCATGAGACCGAGCAAATCTGATGTACATAAATATCAGGAGAGATTTTATCTTGGCGGCCATTGCACTGTGACTTTTCTCTCTAATTAAAAGTCTCTCAAACTTATTTCATCACATCTGAGCAAATTTTGATTTTAACTGCTTCCGTATTTGCTACATCGCATTTCTTGTTTTCTTTGCTTATTTTTAATCTGAAATTAACATTGTCCACTCGTTTATAATGATGTTCCGTACATTTTACTATCGGATAATGTCGACACATTCAAATGTTAGAGTTGAAAGGAATTTTTATTGAGAATTTTCTTCTGTCCCCCCTTATTTTCTCATTTTATATTTACTAACACTGAGAGATTAATCAAATTATTTATGCTTCAGAAAGTTGAGAACACACCTTTCAAAACTCTACAATTACCAGATATTAATTTAAGTATTTCTACTTTTACTGCAAGGCATATTATTGTTAAGCTTTTAGGCTGAACGCCTGTGTCGATAATTTTAAAGTGCCAGCAATTGGTTTCCGTCAATAAAGGTACTACACCTACTTTCCAACACACATGAGGAAATTAACTATAATTTTCAAACCACAAGTTGTATAGAGGAAAATAATTGTAAACGCAGGAATGTATTTTTAATTGCTGCCTGTCTTCAGTGTTATACATTAATTACAATTAGACTTATTGGAAGTTGTATATTATTAATTAATTATATCAACTGAATCAATACAGTAGATGTAAATATTTTTAATTAAGGTTAACCTTCATATATTAATTAAACTAAAAATTAACATTTTGGTAAATTGCAAATAATTCCTCCCCATATGTGTGATACTAAGTTGGTTTTAAAAATAATTAATCGACCTTACGAACTTATAAAATTCGTAAAATAATAGATATAAAAAATTGAGAAGTAAAACACGTTGAAATTACAAACGGAAATGTGGCAAATTGATTGGAAATTTTACATTGTGTTAATGCTCTCGCAACTCTTCCATAAGAGAACCGTTGCACAAGTTAAGAACATCACCATTGGAATACGTATATTCGTGAATTTATTGTCTAACGTCATCTTTTATACCTTTATGACAGCTAACTGTGCTTTTTTCATGGAAGTATTTAACACAAGAAGTAAAAAAATTGATTATTCAATTCATATCCTCGCCCAGTTATCCAAATCAGACATGGAAACAGAAAATTCATTCTAATAGAAAAAAATACATATTCACCAGGAAGTGAATAATCTTATTCTAACCGTGGCAGATTTTTTTACATGAAATTTTTATTACGTAACTCAAATCAATGATTAGGAAATACATTAACGACACCATTTTGTGCCCTACGTCAAATTCTTCGTCTGTCTATTTTTTGTGTATAATTCCTTCAATAAATTAATTATTTTAAATATATTAGAAGCGCACACATGCCGTGCACGGCATAAATTAATTAATTATATATACTCATTTAGAGCTCAGTGTTAAAAAATATTTTGACTATATATTAAAAACATGGCTTGAATATTTGTAAACACTTTCTTACTTCACGGCTTTTCTTTTTGAAGATTCCTCGTAAGTTGAACAAAATTGCGGCTTTTGTAACGGTGAAGTTTATTGCGTGACCATGTTCATTATCTACGTCGGTGCATCTCCCGTGCAAGCAGAAATTCTATTTAAACGAGAATGACGTAGAAAGTGAATCTTGGTCTACAGACGAACCCAACTGGAGCTTATCTTGCTTAGAATTAGTTAGTGGACGCACATTTTTCCAGTTACGAGAAATTTAAAATAAATTTTCAAAGATACATGATCAATTTCGTGATATCACAAAAAAAACTTTCTATAGTTACATATAGAACATCCATCAATTTCAGATTTCATTTTGGCACTAAATTCGCTTCCTTGGCTGTAATAAATTGAACGTAATTCATAAACTTCGGATAACTGGCCGTTGCCAAAACCATTGTGACGTTAAATGTAAATTACGGACAATTTTTGGGTGTTCGTGACGAATATAATGCGAATTTAATTGCAGACGGATTTTCTATTTTATCGAGTAATATTAATTTACAGCTCATTTTTGTTAAAAAAAAATGATAAAAAGATCAATTATCTGAGAATAATGCATAATTCTATTATAAGTGATCATGTTTGTAAAAGTTAGTTTTTTTCGAAGTTATAATTACAAATGTAACATTTAATTGAAATTTAAAACTCCTTAAGAGGTCCCAAAAATTTAAGGATGAAACGTCGTGTTGTTTGTTATACGGTTATAATTTAATGTTTTCATACAAATTTCTAACTAATAGCCTGATTTTTTTCATCCATTTAAAGAAGTCCTATAAATATAATTGTACAAACTGAAACTATGAAACAGAATAATGGCTGTTCCATGATTTTTACGCTTAGTTCTCTTTTTCTTGACTATAGTCCTTTCGTTTAATTTCGTTTTAACTTTGCTTTTGAGTTGGTCACGTTGTTTGTCTCGTTCTTGCGGCTTTTGCTTTTTAAAATCACCTGACTGAAACAACAAGGTTCCCAGAAACGTTGTGTGGTATTTTTTTTCTGTTATTTGTCTATTTATTTGCTCTAATGAAAACCTGTTATTGATCAAAGTTATTTATTATTTCTGCTATGAAACAAATAATCCTTCTGAAGTAATTTTAGAGAAAGCATTGATAAAGTAATTGCAATATTACAAATACTGTACAATTTATTCCATTTATAGGAAATGACACTCAGTAAAACATTACAGGTATTAAAAACAAAAGAATTATTCAATAAATAGTTATCGTAATTCACACGCGTTTTGCATATTTATATTTACACGCAACGTTTCGACGAGCTCTATCGTCATCTTCTAGGCGAAGACGGAGCTTTCAGTCGTCGAAACGTTGCGTCTAAATATAAATATACAAAACCCGTGTGAATTCCGAGAACTATTTTTTGAACAACTTCACCGGGAAAGACTTCAGTCTTAAAACAAATTATTTATTATAGCGAATCTCTGAAACAATCAGAACCTAATATCGAATATCCAACAACTGCATAGATGTTATCAGCACACCGGCGAATAAAAGTTTACTAAGTTTCATTCTCTCTCCATAAAAATATAGAATAACTATCATTTTCTTTGAGAAAAGTTTACCTAGACTTTAATTCACTATAAAATTAAATTGGGCTTGAAGTCAAGCATTTAAAGCACACATTGCTTAAGAGACGTTCTGAAGCGAATGTTTCACCCACGAAGTTGTATTCTCATAAAAGTATTTGAAGAAGCAACTTAAGCTGATTACGTCATAAGTCATTGATAGCAGGATGATTCGTGCGAGGAAAAAAGTTAAGTAAGGCGAAGGTGAAGGTAGGCTGTAGACACATGCAAAACTCTACGTTTTCTGACATAAATTAAAAATTTCACTGCAGGAGTAAATACCCTAATACCACCCGGCGTCAGTCCCATATGCGAAATTTAATTTTGCCTCTCTGGCCTACCTAAGGTAGTGAGTGCTACTGGGCTTTGCGTCTTAACGAAGCATCCGAGCAACGTGCGAAGTCAACAGTTTACATCACGCACAAAGAACGAAGCCTACATGCGGCTCGAATTTACGTAAACTTGACTTGGAGGGCGTAGAAAAGTCTTCAGTAATACGGCTTCCTGTTTTCCAAGACTTTGCTGTTCGCTGATCTCTAGTATCCCCCAAATACCTCGATGAAAGCTAAAGTTGTAGATTTCACTCTAGAGAATATTAAATCCTTAAAAATCATAAATATTGAATCGCATTAAACTATTCATTTCTATTTACTGGTATGAGTAATTCTTTTACTAAGCGGTGTAACAAAACTTGTAATTAAATGATTCCTAACCGTATTATAAATTCAATGTTGCTAAATATTAATGATTTTTTTTAAAAAAAATTGTATTTGAAATTCTTTATTTAGTTTATTTTCTTTATTGAATTGTTATATGAACAGGAAATTTATATTTCTGAAATATAAAATATACGTCTGATTGAAAATTAAGAATATGAAGAGTAGCCAAATACAGACAAAATAAGTGATAATATAAATACCACAAAACGTTTCTTGGAGCCTTGTCCGTTTTTTCAGATGCGGAAAGAGCCTAGAGTGACACAACTGCACTAGTCATTTGGCAAACCTAAAAAGGTTCATTTTCTTAGCACCTGAAAAAAGGATCAGTGATCCCAGAAACGTTACTTGATCACTTCTTATATCTGTATTTGGCTATCTTTCTTATTATTAATTTAAATTTCTCTTGTACAAATTTATATAATAAAATATTCCAGAGTTAATGTTGAATTTATTTACGGACACCAGTAAAAACAGAACTCCTTAGTTATCAATATAGTAAAGGCCTTTCGTGTTCTTTATTAGTCCATATTTAAAAGAATTTTTACAAGACAAAACAATATAAAACTCGTGTCTATTTTCGTTTAAGTTTCAGTTATTGTTTTCATACCTCAGAATAGTTAATTTAATTTGATTATTTGATTTAATTTGATTGACAATTAGACCTTTAACCTAATTTATAAAAACATCTGAGCTCCATGAAATACATTTTTCCTGTGATATCAGTTTCAATTTAACAAAATGCTATCATTAAAGTTTTGGGTTACGATAGCAATAGAAGAGAATTTTTTAAAATTTAGCCTTCTCCAGAGAGCGCTCTGCAGGTCCGCATTGCTGACGTGTCAAAAAATACCACAGGAGGAAGGAAGGTTAATGCGCAATCAATGCGCAAATTGTGTCCCCGCCATCATAAAATCTCATCGGAAAATCATCGAGGCTTGGTAGTAATATACGTGTGCACTCAATATCACGACTGGTATGTTTTCAATTACCTTTTTTTTAATATATTTCGTATTGTTTGTTATACTTTAATTAAATTTGTAAGGATACAAATATTCCGTTTAATGGCTCTGAAGATATAAAACGAGCCAATCGTAAGTGTAAAGTTGAATAGTTCTATTAATTTTTTATTATAGTTCAATACACACAATTTAGATGATTCTTTATGTTATCAATTATTTCCTTTTCTTTACTATAACGTTTTTATAGATACGACTAACACAGAATCGGTTTTACCTTGTTGTGTAATTTTCTCTGAATTATTAATTGAGGTACTGACCCTCTCAAATCAATAAAAATTACTAAATTTATCAAACCTGCTGCAAAGCTTTCATTAAATTACCTACCAGGTCAGATTCGATTAATTTTTTTAATGTGATAGACGCCTCTACGTCACATCAGCAAACCTGTAACTCAAGGTATTAAAATAAAGATAAGTTTTGAAATAAAACAATGTTTCTTCTAATTAAGGTTTGTTGTTTCACATAAAAAGGAAGAGAAGTTTTTAACAAATAGTATTTTTACACGAATTACACAGTATTATCCTAACTTTAATTCAAACAAGTAAGATCAACAGCTCAGGTTTTGATTATTGGATCAAACAATATTCATTCAATTTCAGCAACTTATTTATCAAGGATTTTTGAAGCGAAGTTTGGTTAGCAATTTCTTAATATCGTATATATATATATATTGAAATGATTAAATGGAAAGGTTAATTAAAGGAAATATTTAACAAAATTTTTTTAAGGTTAAAAACTTTTAATTGCCAAAGATTATTTTATCAGGTGTTTTAAGTTTTAGTTTTACAAATCATTTGCCCTAGGTTGGCACGCGGAATTCAATCAAAATTTACAAACAAATTTTTATTTTATAATTTGTGGCGTTCGAGGTAAAATACAATCTTTTATATTTTACAAACAATCAAATTTAATAACTCTTCTTCTCATGGCCTTTAACTGGCTTTGATAAGTAAGAACAATCAAGATTATGGTCTTTAACTGGGTTTGATAAGTAAGAACAATCAAGATTATAAATTAAATAATTAACAATTCAAACAAATTGAAACGAACGGAATACGAAATCTAACGAAATGAAAAATTACGAAATCTGACTATACCCTTAATTACCGTTTACAGAATTTAATTATTTTGGTTTGTACTTACAAATGTCCTGCTGGTACCAGAAGCTTGGGGGGACAATCCACAAAAAGGCAATTAATCACAGACTCTACACCTGAACAAACACACGGTTGTATTTCTTGAATTATTCCTCCAGGAACTCGATTATCTGCAAGTCCGGTCAACCGTCAGACGTCAATGCCTTTTTGCAGAAAATGTTATGTCGGAGCGCGTATGTATCGGAACGGGGCGCTAAACCTTTTGTTTCAACTTTGCAGATTTTTATATAACTTGTCTCTCCGTTCAATTTCTAAGCTTGGACAATGCTGTTCGTACTCTGAAATTTTTGCTCCCTTTCTCGTCCACAATATTAGCAAGACTGCAAACAACTGACCTTCCGTACAATGCGCGCAGTTCACAACATATCTAGTAGACAAAGAGCTTGCCGTCATTGTTGACCTTTAAGAATTGATACCGCTGAACAATCCAATTTATATAAACACTTAATGGCCTCCTTAATTAGTATTACAATATATATTCGTATTATTCTTTTCTAAATTATCCCGGATCGTAATTATGTTTATTAGATGAGGTGCCGGTCGATGATGAAATTTTATTAGAAAGTATGCTTATAAAAATATTAAATTTCTCATTTCTACATCTATTTTGTAAATATTTCATTCGTTGATGGAAGAACTCCTTTTGAGATGTCCCTCGTTCAAAACTACAGCTTTACTTTAAAATTTCCAGGACGTTTGGTCCGTTTGCCATGTATATAAAAAATTTAACTTGCATAGCCAAAAATTCAGGTTCTGAAGTTGTTTTTTTTTATTATTATTTGTTAAATTATTACTTACAAAATTTTCTCGTTGTGTCAAAACATATATAATTGTTTTTAAAAAGTGATATTTACATGCATGGATAAACTTTAAGTATAATTTGTCATTAGTTATTTATATCTGCAAGTCTTTTTATTTTAAGTCATCTTAATATTTTTGGTGGGGGGAGGTTGTGGGTGATTTGTGAAATTAATGGATTAGGATGTAGGATGGATATGCGTAGTTGTCTATTGACTGCTTAGCGTTTTATTTGAGAGAAAATACTGTGAGATAAACATCGCGTAACGGAAATGACGTGACATACAATGATGAAATTGACCGAGAACCAATCAATAACCTCTACATAAACGTGTAAATTTAAAAATTAATTACTTAGTGATATATGTCGTATTCAAAGGTAATGATTATTAACTACATACACTAATATATATATTGAATACAGAGCAATTATTTTATTCAAATTACCTCGATGTATCCGTATATTCACTATTTTGTATTTCCTGAAAGTAAATCCAATGAGCATATTGCATAAACTATCGAATACGGATGAAGTTATTACATCTATCAGTATAATAAGGTTTTCTGTTGAATTACAAAATCTTTTGCCTTTCCAACTCGTATATTTCTTTTTATCTTGTACTAAGGACAGGAATTGATTATTTTTGGAGTAACAGGCTACTTGGTGGTAACTCCACTTTAATTGAATAGGAAGGGATTTTAAAGGGGGTTTCGGAAAGGTCTGAAAGCTCCTGTGTGATGGTGTATGCGCATTTAGTAAATACGTAAAGTATCTCAAAACTTAAAATTGATGTTTTATAAGTTTTAGCTCATATATTTCTTTTCAACGACTGCATGGAGTTGCACTTCTGTCGCTCGTAATGTTTACGCGCACAATAATCATTTTTAAACGAATTAAAATTATCTCATTAATCACTCCACTTACTAGTTTCTGTACTATTAGCCTTTCGGTAAAGCTACGCAATTAACGTTTCTCGCTATCTCTCGTGCATCCGCATGTAATATATTAAATCACAACAATCTTATAACCTTTCGCATTCACCCTTTCAAATCCTTTCCTATGCTATGAAAGGGGAGGTTTCCACCACGTGGATTACCCTCATGGTGTAGCCTGTCACTAAAAAAAAATCTTGGACTCTGATAGCCCTATTTCTATCACTTTATTAACCTCTAAATCAATATAGCGTTCAATTGTCTAGCGTTGTAGCCTAATTTTTTTCTCTTGCACAGATCCTCACGTCTTATTTCTAGTACTATATTACATTATTACCCAATCATCAATGTTCATCGTAAGTCTCTAAGAATCTGAATAAGCTACACACCAAAGTAAGACACTATATTTGTTTTAGTTTCAATTTACTTTTGACGAAAATAATTTATCAGTTGCATATTGTTGTAAGTTTAATTCTCGAACTATAAATTACTGTACTGGAATAAGTTAACTCAGTGGAATCCCTAAACCTCTGGTTCACCTTCCCCACAAAACACCTCGGCCTGTTTTGAGAGGTGAATGTTCCGAGGTCGCAGACCTTTGGGATATGGATAGAGTTATCCACTCTTTCTATTGGAAAAATCGGTCAGCTGCCTCCTAAACTGGTCGAGGCACGGAGAATGGAATGCTGCGTCCCCACAGCAAACTCTTCTCCCGCTATCGGAAAGGCGTCGGACAAGTACCCAATGCCTGACCTACCTTATGCAGGTTTTTCTAGGGTTTTCCCTGCATTTCTTTAGGCGAATGCCGTGTAAGATCCTTAAACTATAGCCCGGGGGCCATAGTTAACCCTTGGCTACCTTCCTCTACCCTTCCGCATCCCCCCTTTCAGATCCCTTCCTATGCTATTAAAGGGGAGTTGCCACAATGTGGATTACTCTCATGTAGTCTGTTACCTAAAAAAATGAAGGTTTTTCTAATATTTTACCTGCACCACTTTTAATTAACTCTTCGCTACCGTGCAGTACCTTTCCGCATCCCCTCTTTCAGTCCCTTTCATATGCTATAAGAGGGGAGTGGCCACTTCTGTGGATTATCATGTCTACTACACCTTCTTCTTCTAGTTAACTCAGTGGAATCCCCAAACCAGTGGTTCACCTTAAGAAATATTCATTTTAGTTTTCATTTAGTACTAATATATTTGCCTTTAAAAAAGACACCAATCCATGTGGTACCGTCTGCAACATTAAAATGTTTTTAGTTTTTTTTCTGAATTGTAAGTCTGTCTTTACGGAGTCGCCTTTAATATTATTATTTCTAACAGACATCAATGTCTATGTTAATATTCAATTTCATTGCCAACTGACGGCCGATAAAAAGAATAAGCTTGAAATAACTAGGACATAGTCGCTGTTACACTGCAGTTAATCTGGTTCTGAATAGTAATTGAGAACTGTTAAGTGGGTCAAGCCCTAAAAGCAAACCCCCGCAAGTTGCGTTCGCCTAAGTGGCGTGTGGCTTATCAGGGATCAGCAGCTTCCCCTCTTCCAGCAACTGGTCGCACTTCCTGCTTTCTGGCTTGCTCAAAGTCGATATCAGCGCAAATTACCAATTCGCCTGTTGAGTGGGCCGTCGACGCCTTCTAACTTCTTCAAAGAGCTTACCTGAAATTTATTCAATTTACAAGACCTTAAGAGAATCGCAGTATTTAATTAAAATACGTAAATAATAATTAATTATAATACAATGGCCACGAAATCTGATCTAAATATTTTATGTAAACCTTAGTTTCTTAAAAAAATAAGATTTAATAAAAAATAAGATTTCGTCACAAATTTAATTACTTCTTATAAAGATTTGTAATTAATTCAATTTATGGTATAACGTGGCACGATACATTTTCATACGTAAAGTTCAACAATGGACCAAAATTTTCGTACCCGAAATTTTTCTGTTCACCAAGACTGAAAATTTTGTAGTTAACCTAAATAACTATAAAAACTACTTTTAACTGCTTTGGAATGGATTTTGTTTGCAGAAAACGATGAACGTGTTTTCTCTGAAGCGTTAAAGATATTTTAGGTTATTTTAAATTGTCACTCGCCTTTTGAAACAACTATAACTATATATATTGTAATAAATAAATGTATGGCTTTTATTAAATGTAAAGTTTAAACAATTAGCAAACAAAAAAAATATTTGTTTCGTTTTGTGGCTTTGAAAGAATAGAGGTAATTACAAACAAAATTTGAGATCTGTTCTCTCAGGGCCTTTACTGGGTTTGATAACGAACACAAAAAAATTGATTTAAAATCTTAGTAACAAAACAGTTCACAATTTACCTAAACAATATGTCGATAGACTGAAAGAAATTAAAAAGTTAAGAAATTAACTATGACTGTAAGTTAAAAGAGAACGAAATCTGACTTTATCCTTTAATTTGCGTTTACAATATTATTCAAAATTAGGTTACTTACGGACCGTCGGGCTGGTACCAGAACAATCAACTTTACCTCGTTCGGACACTTTTACACTCTTTAATTATTTAATATCAGGCCTTGAGTTTCACTGATTCTACACTTCACTTTAAAATTTGGCAATATTGGCTGTATTCCGCCGATTGCTCCGCTACACAATAATTTACCAATGTTATTCCGCAACAATTCCCCCACGAAGATTGTACAAAGTTCTATTTTGACGAAACTGGTATTACTTTACAATATTCACGTTGCAATATCTCGGTGAATATTTTACTCTGCTAAATTTTATAAAGACCGTTCTCTGCATCGTTTTTACCGTCGGCCGCTTCTATTCTCCAATGATTCACCAACTTTATTATACCATGCTCGACGATGTCTGACCTCTGTACAATCCAGACCACAACGACCAACTAACTATCCTAGTGCTCTCGAGTTTGAGCGCGCATATGCCATTTTTGACTTTCCGACAAAGCAAGCAAGCTCGCTTCTCCATTGTTGCTTTGTTCGATCAGACCGGTATAATGGATTTATCAAACAATTCAAATTTTATGTCCAACAATATATATATATATATATATATATATATATATATATATATATATTGCGGTGACTGTATTGTTACTACTTTATACTGATATATCTTACTCATATCGTATTTTCACGAATTTGAAATGAAATTAGGTTTTGACACGTTCGCCATTTTGTTCGCTAGTCATAAGGGAACTGTCTGACCGATTGGGATTAAACTGTATGTTATACGTGGCCTGGGAGGTTTCAAACAATATTAAACTACTGTGTGTCACATTAATACTTTTGAATTTGTCATATGGATTGTGATGTTTTGTCACTTTTGGTTCTTGTGTTTTCTAATCACCTGACGAAAGGAACACTTTATTTTGTCTGTCATTCGACTTTTTGTATGTAATTATAATATCTTAATTCCTAAATCGTCTTATTAAAGCGGAAATAAATTTACGAAAATAACGTTCACATGCAGAACAATGCTATAACAAAAGTGAAAAACTGATGACTAGTGAAAAATGATTAGACAAGCCACCTCTTAAAAATTCTGTGCCAAAAAAAGTGACTGTCACAACACTGTGAAAGCTTTTAGAGTACTCTTATATATAATTAGTAAATTAACAGCATAATACTGCGGTAACTAGATTTTCCGAATACGGCGAAACTAGTTGAGTAAAATTAATGTTGGAGAAATGAGTATTTACCAAACAAACATTTGTTGCTAATTATTAAAATTTGATTGATTTTGTGGAACATAATGGATAACTTAAGAACATTATTGAACGGTTGATCAATTAGTTTGTTTACAGTTGATAGGTGAAATTGTAAATGATAGAAAATGTAGCAAATAAACTATATAAATAAAACAATTTCGTCTGTACATTCCTTATAATTAAATGAACGTGAACTTATTTGAGTATTAGAGTTATTGAAATCTAAATTCATGTTTTTCTGTCCCGTCATAAGAAAACGTTCTGACCGATTGCGATAAAACTCTTTGTCCTTGTTATGGAAGAAGGGTTTCAAACAAAATCAAACTTCCATATGTCACAATGATACTGAATGGCTGACGTGGCAAAACCTAATTTTAACTGCTTGGGAAGGGATTTTGTATGGGGGAAACGCCTGAATAGTATTTGTCTGAAGGATTGAACGTCTTATAAAATATCCTGAATTGTTATTCGACATTTGGGGAAGCTGAAACTTAAAATAGAATCTGCCTAATTTACCCTTTATTAATAGGTAAATTAAATATTTGATTTCTAGAGAAGGCGAGAAGATGGCAGTATTTATAATAAATTTATGAAGATAACCCAGGGATTAAATTTTATCATTTAGAAGCATATTCGTAATACCGCTCACTAACGTAGTTGGATGTAAAAATGTAATAACCTCTTTCAATGCCTTTGAATTTGATTTAGTTTCAATTAACCCCACTGATTTCGAATTTTAATTAAATTTATTATGAGGTAAAAGTAACCAGAAAATACGCGTATATTTAAAATGTCCATCATTTTAAAATTGTTGCATTAAAAACAGGGATTTATTGACTCACTTTAAAGTTAGTAAATTGATGAGAATTGTTTTCCTATTTCGTTAAATGAACACACATTTTTATGCAATTTTTTTTTTGAATATATTATGTCTCCAATGAGATAGAGCAATGGTGGTAATTCAGTGGATGCTAATTTATTATTCTAGAATTAATTATATTAACCAAATTATTTGCAATCAACGTTGGACGTTTACTTGAAATGGATTTACATCTATAGAAAATTCATTTTATTTGTAACAAAACACACTCCAACAATTTTATTGTAGTTAAAGTTCGATTAAAGTTCACATACTTTTTTCAGTCCTTTTCTTACCAGGACTTTTAATTTTCTCATTCATAACAGAAATATAAAGATCCGTCCAAAGAAATTTCCTTTATTAAAATTTCTATATACTCACTTAAATGATAGCATTGACTGTATCTTCATATAGGAGTATTTTTATTTATACGAAACAAATTTTTCAATTCACATAGAACAGGAAGAAAATAATTCATCGCAGTCGTATGTGAAATCTTTCTTGAAAAAAAGGAGATCCGTTATATTTAATTGATATATAACGATGTGATTTTTTTAACAAATAACCCTCTAATTTCATATTACTTATAGAATATATTGGTGAAGACACTAAATCATTACACAACTCTCTAGTTATGTCTTACAGTCAAATATTTCGGAATCGAGACATTTTAACGAACTAAAAGTCGTTATACTTCCAGAGCACTGCACGCGATAAAATCCTCTGTCATTTTCCACCCAACACATTCTTTTGACAGTTTTTTTGTTTGTAATCAATGTCGGCTTAGATTATATAGTGTATAACATCTTTAGATATGCTAATGAGACCGGCAACAGCTTATGTACAAATTATTAACTATTGATATTTAAAATTTAATGACAAAATCTATAATAATTAGTTTAAATAGCCCAAAACAGACAAAAATAAGTGATAATATAAGCCAGAGGTCAAAGACTTTTGAGTGTCAACTGTAATTGAGCGGCTGTGTCACTCCTGGCTCTCGTGGTTTTTTTTTTACAATCAACCGACGAAAGGAAACGTTGTGCGGTATTTATATTATCACTTAATTTTGTCTGTATTTGGCTGTTTTGTCTAATTATTATATTTTTACAGATATTATATTATTTTAATCTATAATGTACTTTATAAAACAGAAGTAATCTAGTTCTTCGAAATTAATGAGGAGTATTTCAAAATATGGTTTCGCATATATGCATCAGATTAATAGTTGACACGAATAAGAATAGATTTCTTATCATTATCTTTCAGAATATATTTATGTAAAACGTTACATTTAAGCAAATTATATCCTATTAGCTGATAAAACCAAATAACACTGTTATTAGACAGGGGTCCGAGAATTAATATCGTTTGTACGACATATATATTGACAATAAGTTATGCAAAATACTCCAAAATAGTTCAAATATAGTCCAATTTTAATTCTTCCAAGTGTATTTCAATCGGAGAAAACAAACAAAGAATCGAAATGGACGTAAATTATTAATAGTAATTATATAACTATATATATATTACTGTATATTTCCTGCTTCCACCTTTTTTTATTCTATTCATTTAGAAATTACCTCCTTGTAATCTTCCCTATTAACTCACCAGAAATGCATTTTTATCAATCCTTACTGCAGTGATTTAAAACGTGCTAGATGAAATTCGTTTGTATTTGAAGTCCTGTGGCCTTTCTGCTCGTTCGATTTACCGGTCCGCCGGTCAGCGCCTCAGACTACACCAAGCCAATTATCTTACAGAACACGCGCTTTGACATGCTCCATTAATTCTCCGCGTTAACTTTTTTTTACGCCCAATATTTACAATTCTAACGAGAGAGACCGAGCTTCCTGCTTAAATGCGATAAATGAGCTATGAAACCTCAAATTACCTCATTATCGGCTGAATAAGAAGCGTTGTCAGCGTATTCTTCAGACTCGAGGCACGTTCTTCTCAACCGATTCGCATATATTAGTCCATTTTGAGTACATATCATTCAAAATCCTTTATAATAATTAAATATTAGTCCCAAGATTTTAATTACTTAATTTATTAATGTTCTAGTAAATTCTAAAGGAAAGAGAGAATATTTCAGTAATCACATTTTATGACTAGTTTCCGTTTAAAGCTGAGAAACTGATAATGTAAACATAGGAAAGTCCTTTCCGTTATGAGTCATGTGTGCAGACAATATCTGGTGAAAGAAACCCTGGAGAACTTTGAAAATTTCGAAGTCGTATGATGAAGTTTAAATATAAAATACAAACGCTCTCTTAAGTTTTTGGTAAAGAAAAAAGGCACATTACTTGATGTAATGAACAAACTTATGCAACTTCAACGAGAAATAATAAATACTGGCATTTGTTAAAATAAAAAAAATCTCACGTTCGTAATTTATAAAACAAGCTCATGCCACCGATGAAATCGATCACAGGTTAGCAACGACAGATAAAGGAACTTGATCGGTTACTTCGTGAGGATTTGCTCATGACATTATTATCATTCTTATTCATTATTCAATACGAGGGTAATCCGAAAAGTAAGATCTTCAAATGCCTTGGGAGGCACAGAAACTGTTCGTATGGGTGTTTGTTGATTGTTAATTCTCACACTCCAAAACTAGTTGGCGCGCTCCTTAATGGAACGCTCAGTCTTGGTTTGACAGCCGTTTGTAATAGAGCTCCCGCTTGGTGCTACCGACAAGTACGAAGTTCACGCCGTTGTTAGGTTCTTGAACGCGTAAGGTGTTAAACCGATTGAAATTAATCTCCATCTGACGTGCTGTGCATGAACATAAACATCTGCAATTTGTTCAAGGAATTTGTGACATTAATAACCCAGAATGAAGTGGGGTAGTCGTGAAAGTTGAGGAAAGTCTGCTTAGTTTCTGCAATTTTTGTGCCTGGGGTTTCAAAAAACAATAATAAAAAAAAATTGCAGGCAAAAAGTAATATCGGGAAGTATGCTCAAGCTGCGGCCTATGAGCACTCACAGAATATCGCCAACTGTAATGAGTATTTCTTGGCCACTATGGAAGCAAACAGAAAAATCTTTTGGATTCCATTGTCACGAGTAACGAAACATGTGCGTTAGAATTCAGACCTAAGACCAAATAAAAATCACGTGGGATGAAAGATGAGGTTTAACGCTTCCTTTACGACACGGCGGCGAGCGGCTATGACATGAGAATACAAAATATTTTACAGTGCACACAAAAGTTCATTCACAGAAATAAAATCACGTAGACAATTTGGTGCGAGAAACACCAAACTATTAGTCAGAAAGTTTATTAGCAAATTCAAAATAATATATTTAACAAACGCAACGTTTCATCTCTAATTGGTACCTCATCAAGTTTACAACTGAAATTAACATCAGTTATCTAAAAAGTTTATGAAAATAAAAGATTACACAAATGATAATTTTTAATAAAATTGTGTATAAATACAATTTATTGTTTATGATTTACAATTTTTATAAGAAAATTCAGATTATTATAAATTTATATACTGCAGTTTGATCGCTAATTGCTGCCGAAATGACTTATTGACACAGCTTTTGAGTGTAGTATTGAATTTTAAAATAACTATAGAAATGAAAATTTATATAATATAACAAATAAATTATAATAACAGATAATCAAATTTTATTTAAATTATTGGTGTAATTTTTTACTTTAATGTCTGAAGCATTGGATTTAATATGTGACATTTCGCTCATTAATCTGTAAATAATATTTTTATTCTCCATATAAAATCGGTACATTGTGCTAATAGAAATAATGCTTTTTAAAATAAATATGTTTGGATGCAGTTGCATAATTTTGGACGTCCAAATAATTTAGGATATTTCACATTTATTTAAAAAGTTGTCTGAATGAATATAATTGTTAAAATAGTTAAATGTTCAAAACTTTCAAATCACGTGAACAATATTTATAAGAACTTAACCTCGTATAATTGTAATTAATAAACTTTATTATTGCTACTGTAAATTATGGTTGAGTTCGCACTTTATTATCACATACTACGTAATTATATTTAAATACTAGAACTTTCATTTGTATTTTACAATTCAATTATAGCTCTGAAAAAAGCTCTCTAGCTGAACACTATTCTCATTTCACGTCTAGTATATAGTAATTATTACATCCATATTTGTTATTGTACATAACTCTTGAACCCAATTCAATATTCCAAGTAATTACTATATATCATTACAGAATTCATTCTACAAACATTTGATTAAAGAAGTAGGAAGACTTTTATTTGGATAAGGTTTCAAAGGGGCTGAACTTATTTGCCTTAGAAGTAATATGCAGTTAGAGTGGAGTGTGTGCTGACAGGTTTATTGGGTGTTGTCGGGAGAAACGTTGGCATGTCAGAGCCGCAACAGCGCATCTGTCCCCAGAGCCATGTTCCAGCAGGACAGAACTGTGAAGCGGGAATATTCATGGTCTGCGTCCCTCAGGGTCGTAATGTCACAAACCTCTATTATCATTGCAAACAGTTTCACCGTAAAACTTAATCACAGGCACATATTTGATAAAACTTTTAAATCTAATTATATAAGTTATTTTGCAACTCCTATTGTATATAAGAAAACAAGTTAAACCTGTATGTTACCTCTCCGTTTTTGAACGAAGGTTCCCACAAGCCGCGGCTCCTCGGCCTGTTCTGAGAGGTGTATGTTCCGGGGTCTCAGACCTTGGGAATACGGTAAGAGTTGTCCATTATTCCCATTGGAATAGTCGGCCAGCTGCCTCCTAAACTGGTCGAGGCACGGAGAAAGGAATGCTGCGTCCCCACAGCAAACTCCTCTCCCGCTATCGGAAGGGCGTGGGACAAGTACCCAATGCCCGATCTACCTGATGCAGGTTTTTCTAGGGTTTTCCCTGCATTTCTTTAGGCGAATTCCGGGTAGGATCCTTAAACCATAGCCCGGGGGCCCTAGTAACCCTTGGCTACCTTCCTCTACCCTTTCAAATCCCTTCCTATGCTATTAAAGGGGAGTTGCCCAAAGTGGATTACCCTCCATAGCCTGTTGCCCTAAAAAAACCTGTATGTTACATTATCATTATAATTAAATTTTATTTTCATACAACCTGGGTGTCCGCGGTTTTCCCGGGTTGTCAAATATCCATAATCCCCGATTTGACTACAAACTCGATTGCTTTTGCGTTATTTTCATGTAACGTACCTGACCCCTTTTCCTAAGCCCGCTCCCCTTCCATGCCGAAATGGGTTGAAATTATACACTAACAACGTCGGTAAAAATACTATCAACGTCATTAACCCCGACAAATATTTATTCCACGCAAAAATAGACCGTTTAACATGTTTTAAAATTTCCACCTCCGCCCCTGGTGATTCAATGGCAAGTTGAATGTCATAATTAAACTCAGCGACATCCATAACCCAGAATTTGACTCCAATCTCAGTTGTATTCCCGTTATTTTCTTGTAACGCCCCTGCATCTCCCCCCTAAGGGTTCTCCTTTTCTATTCTGTAAGAGTTTGAACTTATACACAGATAACATCGGTAGAAAACTATTAATCTCTTTGACTCCTAAAAATATTTATCAGATTTAAATATCGGCCGTTTTAGCATATTTTAATATTTCCACCAGCGTCCACCTCCGCTCCTGGGGGCGGTCCACGTGTCTCCCCCGCAAAGTGTTTGTAAATTAGGTGAAATTTGCTCCACTGGTATAGATTCGTATGCGGAACATGCATACAAACAAACATTCTTTTTTATCTATTACATGCTATATTAGTTAAACGTTTTATTAATGGAGGCAGATTTTTAACATTTTAAAGCTACAAAGCTTCCCAACATATTTCAGCCCCTGCTCTAGGACCAACATCAGAACACGAACCAACTAACTATTTAACTCCAAAATTTTACTTCGTGTCTATTAAAATTTGTGGCTGTTATAAATATATTTTTCGTTATTTTTTACAGTTTTTTAGACCCATAATTGAAGATAAACCTCCCTTTATTGTTCTTTTACTAGCTTGTACGACATTCTGCCAAAAAGTAAGCCTTCCACAAATTTAGTGAAGGATGTCTAACACGAAATACAGCGCCACCATTTCATACATCCTGTACGATGGAAATTTGCGCTAGGTCGTCGCGTTTCGTTTTTATGGACATTTTTCGATTTGCGTGAGTCAAGAAATAGACTGCCGGGTTTCAGGCAGTAATATCTTGCTTTAAAGTTTAGTTTTTAAATTGGAAAACCTTCTGAAGAAACATGTTGGAGGAGATGATTTCTGCCACAAAGAAATTTACAACTTGATTAAATGCTTTGTATAGTGTTGATAAAATCCTCGTTATTGGCGGCCGTCAACAAACAAACAACTTGAAAATTCTGTTATTCGTTACGTGATTCTGGATCACCGCTCACTGAATCTGCAATATTGAGGGGATATAGTTGTAGTTGGGACGTGCCAGGGCATTTTTTTCGGCTAACGTAACATGAGACGGATTTCTGCAAAGTTTGTACCGCGACTCGGTTAATCACCCATGAATTTCTGACAGAAAACAAATTGGCAGTTGTTACTCATCCACCACATTCGCACAACCTCGCCTCCTATAACTATTCTCGGGGATGAAAAGATCATTAAATGGCAGATTATTTGACACATTAGGAACATTTAGGCGGAATCGCTGCGTGTGAATATAAAATGGGGACTATTTGGGAATGCTGCGTCCCCACAGCAAACTCCTCTCCCGCTATCGGAAGGGGGTGGGACAAGTACCCATGCCCGACCTACCCGATGCAGGTTTTTTCTAGGGTTTTCCCTGCATTTCTTTAGGCGAATGCCGGGTAGGATCCTTAAAATATAGCCCGGGGGCCCTAGTTAACCCTTGGCTACCTTCCTCTACACTTCCGCATCCCCCCTTTCAAATCCCTTCCTCTGCTATTAAAGGGAAATTGCCCAACGTGGATTACCCTCGTGTAGCCTGTTGCCCTAAAAAATAAAAATAAAAAATATAAGTAGCTGATGTTTGCGGTCCATGTATACTGTAATTTTTGTTCTTACGTATTCATAGAAATTTTAGGTTTCATATCGTATATTACACAAAAAAATTCACAATTCTTCCCTTTACTCCTTCAATTTGTTAGTTCCCATTGTCTTACTAATACCTCTGTCTCACCAATCAAATATTTGTTATATTTTGTTTCCCTTCAGAATTCTCTTTGTCCACCGCCCATCGACTTCCCTCGCAACGTGTTTTTCACTGTCATTTCTTACTTCGGAATTGTTACGCAGCTCCAAACTTATATGTAAAGTCGTTCCTTAAATGTTCTCTTCTATTCTGTCGGAACATAATTCAATATTTTTCTCCGTCACTCTCGGTTTATTTGCAATTCATCGTTATGGTTTCTGATCCTAATCGTAAAATATATCAATTGTTTAATTATTTCAATCATATTTAAATAAGTAAATTTTCCCATTTAATAGATATTTCAAATCAATTGGCCATTATGCTATAAAATTGAGAGATTTAGTCATCAAATTTTCATTTAATGCCAAGTAAATGTAATTAGCCATGTTAACGTTGGCTGCTAATAAAAACGTTAAGAGGACTATAGATTGAAAATGGTAATAATATTACTTTGAAATGAAAGTTACAAAAATAAAGGATGACATTTTTACGTTTTGAAATCTTAACTTATGTGTATCTTCAAGAAATCGATTTTGTATGCACCAATTTCTTTCTCAAAGTCCTCTACTCCTGTGAGCTGTTCGCCTTCATTAACATTAATCCGACATCCACTTACTTAAACTCATCTAATCGCATTCGTCTATTTGTAATACCCGGACGTTATTCGTAAATCTAGCAGCAGAATTCATTAAATGAGTTGTTTCAATAACTTTCCAAATTTTCAACTCCCGATCTAATAATTGATTATGCTTTCCGAAATTCTCTAAATAATTAACCCAATTCTCATATTTTTAATGTATTATTTGCATTATGATTCACTTGTAATTTATCAATGCTTATACATTTTACACTTATTAATTTTTGAAAGACAAATATCTGCTGGCTACTTTTATTGCCATCAGTTCCTTAATAGCGGAAACCCCTATCAAGGTTCCCAGTTAGTTAAATAAGATATTTTGTCGTCTTACAGAATTTTCTTATCTTTATGAAAAGTCGTAAAATAATCGTATTACCCAAATTGTCTGTACATTTTGAGCGAACACAATAATATTTTACCGCACACTAAATTAACCCTTGGTAGTTTTCCATAAATATTGATCATTTTTGATTCTACAACATATTAGAACTTAAGAAATATTCGTCTTGTCGAGGCATTCACGTGACATTGTATCCATCGGCATTTCTTTTTAAATAAACATTTTCTCAGTTTTTATTGAAGCAGATATTTTATCATCATAGAGAATTAATTCATTAATGAACGTTCCCTGATTACTCTTATTGTTTTAAGAATAGAAATATAATTCAAAATCTCTTCCTTGAGTAAATTCCAGTTCCATGAATGGAAGAAATACTCCCTAGATTAGGTTTTTATCATTGTGAAAGTAATCCAAGCCATAAAACGGACAAGCTGTATCTAATTTTTTTAGCGATATTAGAGACGAACACTCAGATTATTCCATACACAGGTAAACCTTTATACGGCGAAACCGGCCACTTTCACAGGCATAACCTTTGAATGTCATAAAAAAAAACATTCATTCGCAACACTAACCCTAAAACGCTTCATGCATAATTCCGCTCGGCGCGAACTTTTTTTTTCAACATTCACCGCGTTATCTTTACAAAGAATTGAAAAACCACAATCTGTTAAAATCTGTATTCAGAGTCGCGTTATCCTGTACCCGTCAATCAATGTAGGCAAGAATAATTTATTAAACGCCGAATCTGTTGTAAACGTATGTACTATTTCAATGTTAAATACAGAAACACGAATAAATTCCAATTTGTCTTTCTCTTTTGGAAAAAATACAGCACTATAAAGTAAATTTCATACTTATGAGAATCCAAGGGAGCCGGCGAGGGCTGTTCTCTCGCAGGCCAACCTTCACAGAGGCTAACTTTAGGGATGCCTCTCTGAAATGCCCGACCTACCTGATGCAGGTTTTTATAGGGTTTGTCCTGCATTACTTTTTGGCGAATGCCGGGTAGGATCCTTAAACTATAGACCGGGGACCCTAGTTAACCCTTGGCCACCTTCCTCCACCCTTCCGCATCCCCCTTTGAAATCCCTTTCCTATGCTATAAGAGGGGAGTGGCCACTGTGTAGATTACCCTTCCGGGGTCGCAGATCTTTGGCATACGGTAAGAGTTGTCCTCTATTCTTAATTGAATAATCGGCCAGCTGCCTCCTAAAGTGGTCAAGACACGGAGAGGGGAATTCTGCGGTCCCACAGCAAAACCTTCTGTTGCCATCGTAAGGGCGTGGGAAAAGTACCAAATTCCCGACCTATCTGATGTAGGTTTTTCTAGGGTTTTTCCTACTTCACTTTTAGGTGAATTTCCGGGTAGGATACTTAAAATATAGTCTGCGGGCCCTAGTTAACCCTTGGCTATCTTCGTCTATCCTTCCGCGTTCCCTCTTTGAAATCCCTTTCTATGCTATTAAAGGGGAGTCACCACTACTTAGATTACCCTCATGCAGCCTCTCAGCCGCAATACCAAAAATACGTACGTGAAATATAAAACATTTATGACACTTAAAAGACTATAATTTCAAAATAATTTTTAGAAATTACTGTCAAATGTTCTCTGGACTGTGAAGCCTCATTCAGCCGTTCAGATGCTACGAAATCTGTGTATTTGTCAATTTGCCCCGATATTCTAATAGGTTTTGACGATGACGAAAGATTTTCTATTTTGGTAATAGATTTTATCATCACCATACTGCTGCTCGTGAGGGACATTGTGCCAGAACAGGAAAGCAAATTCGGAAATCCAATAGCGGATCACGAACTGTGACAATACCGCTGGATGGCAAACATCTTGTCGGCACAGCAGTGACGGATCGTTGAGGTTCATTGCATGTGTTAGCACAAAGGCGGAACACTGAAACAGGTGCGACTGTGTCTCAAGAGTGCCGAAAACTGATCTTTCAGAGTGTGTTTCTGACTGCATTACGGAATCGAAGATTCAGTAGCTGCAAAACGTCTTCACGCCGTGTTTACAGACCAAATAATCGCTAAAAATTCGACTAAAAATGAATTCCCTATACAGGTTAAACTATAGCTTGGTGACGGGTATCATCCATACTGCATTTTATAACCTAATATTGGCCTAAAGCTAATTTAGTGAGTTTCCTTCTCGTTACTGTCATTGCATGCATCAAAAATTGGTCCAACAGGGAAGTATTTTTTTTAAAATTTATTTTATTTTAAGTCGCATCAACTTCTAGGTCATTAGCGACTACTAAATACACTAATTTATTTTACATTAATTATTATAGGTTATTTATATTTCACAGTAGAGATTAATCATTTTCAGGTATTTAATTATTAGTCTTTGGTATTTTGATGTTTTTACTGTACAGTAGCTGTTTTCTTTCTTGATCGTATTTTGAACATTCACTTATTATATGTTTAATAACTATTGGGGAATTGAATAGCTCGCAATTAAGTGAAGGGCTATTGTTGATTATGTGGAGGAGTGTCATCTTTGAATGTTCAGTTCTGATTCTTGATATTACTACCTGGTCTCTTCGGGTGGCTGTGGGGTCGACTTTTTATTGCTTGAAATTCTTTGATTTTTTGGTGGATATTGCTAGCTTTAATTCCTCTCCATTTGTTGTTCCACTGGTGTTGGAGTTTACTTTTCCACACATCTTTATATGTGTTTGTTGGTCTTGGGGGTGGCTTTGTGCGTGGATGTGTGGCAAGCTTGGCCTTCAGGCCTGCAATATTGTTCCCATGGATACCTTGATGAGCTGGATTCCATACTACAATGACTGTTCTGCTATTTTTATGAATTTTGTGATAAATTTATTGGATTATCATTGGTAATTCAGATGATGTATCTTTTTTAGTGATTTCTTGAGTAGCAGTCAGTAAATCGGTAAAAATTATATGTTTTTTGTTGTTGGATGAAACAATGTTCCATGGTCATACGAATGGCGTAGATTTCAGCCGTGTTAATTGAGGATATCGGGTTGAGTGTTGTGATAGATGTTGAGTCGGATGAATAGAATGCACTTCCAGTTCCAATGTCGTTTTTTGATCCATCAGTAAAAATTTGGTTATGTCCAGGGTAATGGTCACATAATGTTGTAAATTTATTTTTCCATTCTTCGGGTACTGTTTTCTTTTGTATTGGATCAGGTTTGTGTCTGCTATAATAGGGGATAATGTCCATGGAGGAAGTCTGCAGTAAAGGAGCGTTTCCATTTCAGGTATTTGGAAGTTTAAGGTCTGATTTTTGTATATATTGGGGTGTATTTAGGGAAATCATCTTTTCGGTTTGAATATTGTGGCACTACGTCCTTTTTAATGAGTGTGTTGAAGGAAGTTTGTGCTTTAATCGCATATTTAAGGGTCAGGGAATCTATCCTTTGGTGCAGATTCGGTTCTTGTGTTTCAATGAAAATGCTTCCTATTGGAATAGTATGGAAACAATCAGTAGCAATATTAAGAGCTGAGTTATGGATTGTGTCCAGTTTCTTTAGCACTGTTTTGGTGGACGATTGGTATACAAATGTTGTATTCACATGCGAATCATAAACTTGGACGATGGTTGACATGCTGGTAAGTTAAGTATGCAACACGTATCGTTTATTCATACTGAAAATAATGTAAATGACTTTTAAATGTAATGAAGCTGATAAAAGATCTTAAATTCTGCAGTGCTTGATTAGGAGGCTACTAAAGAACAGAGAGGGTTTTGGCGTCTCATGCAGCTGTTAGAATTTTATAATTCGAAAAGAGAAGACAAATTGAAGAAAATCAATTTCGTAATGTAACATAAAATTGCAAGTTGGGAAATAAGTAAAAATTATAATGTTCATATTATCAAACGTGAAACTTGTACACTTCATAGCTCAGTGAAACGTAAAGTAATGGTGTATTGTTTTATTTCACAATTAAAGTTGTACTTAAAATAAATAATCCTAAATATGAAACCATCTCACTGTAAACTTGGCGAGAATATACAAAAATCAGATATTTCCCCTCAAATGTCTGAAAACATCTTTGGTACAAGGGCCATGATTAAAAAAGTTGTAACATTGACTCGTTTCTAAACGGTTTTGGCAAGAACTTGAGAAGTTTATCATTCTGCCAAATTAGTTTCTCTCAAGAAGTTATTACTTTCCGTATAACCGATTGTGAGAACAGTGCAGTTGCCAGCTTTAGATTTTTTATGTTACGTTGGCTACTTGACTAAACTACTGCATATCAAAACACGCAAACACCGCAGCCATAAGATCAATACACACAGTTTACAGCTAGAAACATTTTTTTAACGAAAGTTCTGCACTAAATACCTTTATATATTTCAATCCATTTTCAGTTCAAAAATTTGATTTTTTAAATAAATAATTTCATTCCTCGTTAACTATCTTTCTCTTTTGGAGTATTTAGAATTTTCCCATTTTCACGAATCAGCACGTATTAACTTTACCATAAAGAATTATAATGGCATTCTTATATAAGGCAGAAAAATAAATTCGAAATAAATACCCAAATAACGAAATTGTTTCTCGGTACATAAAGTGGTGTATTTAATTTAGCACTTATTTTTGTCTGATATTTGACTATTTATTTATATAATTCGTATAGGTCAGACACAAATGTTGTAAATTTTATTATTTCATAAAAATATAAACCATGAGATTTCGTCCTAAAATTACGACATTTTCAGGTAATGCCGGTAATTGGTTAGGAAAACTGTGAAACTAAATAATAAATTATATATAGTTTGATGTGATGCTGTTTAATATACAACTTTAAAAATTAAATGAATATTTAAACCCAAAAAATTGAGAATTGTAGAGATACATTGTTTCTTAAACAAATGTATTCTTTACGATTTTCATTGATTTAAAATAGGATTAGAAATAATATAATGCGTTGCTATTATCATTATATCTGTTAGATAAATTTTTTTAACTTTATAATGATAATCATTTCTTCCTTTCGTTACATTTTACGACGAGAGAAATACTTTTAATTGTTAATAGGAATAAACATACTTATTTGTTTATTTTATAAATAAACATATATCTGATTAAATCGACGGAGGACTTAGTTTCTCTGCTGGCATTGAATCTAGAGACAATTTTCTTCTAAACATATTTAAGAACTGACTTTGAGAGTTTATAATTTCGTTTCATGAGATTATTTTCTAAAAATAATGTCACCTTATTTTCGATGAAATATTTTTTTAAAATTATTTGTGGAATGATTTTTGGTGAATTTATCTGTTAGCTCGGAACGAAGGCACCATCTTCTAGTTATCTATATCTCAGGTATTATACATATTTTTCTGTAGAAAATTGGTTTTTGATGATGCAAAAAACTGTTTACTTCAGATATTTCGTTCTTCAAATTAAATATTTTGACATGTCCTGAAAATTATAAAATTCTGAAAACAATTCACTATTTTGCTACATATCATTTACATGAGAATAAAATGACTCGTTTCAAGGCCCAAGTGTTGTGTCGTAAATTTCGTAAGTCGTTGATTCGTATGTTGCCCACGAGAGTCAACTGACCTGAGGCAATCGAAATTGGGGGGGAAAAACGAACGAATTTTATTAGGCTTCGTGTGGAACAGCTCGCGGATAAAAGTGGAAGACTGTTATGCATCTTTCATAAGTGGCGTCCATTCACTGCGGCCTCCTGAATGAGATGCCGTGCAATAAAGAGCAGACACCCACTCACGCCTCAGTTTTCCTCATGAAAAATATACATTACGTCAGTGGAAACACTCTCTGCTCGTCTGCATTAAAACCATTGATATTTGGGTACTTTGTGACTTGTTAGTTTTAGACTGTGCAAAAAATAATCTGATCAATTCAGATGTTTTCTTCGGATTTTTTTAAATTCAATTAAATATTTTTTACGTATTCTGAGAACTAATTTTAAAATTTGTGACGATCTTAGATATATTCATGGAGCCGTTATCTTTATGTAATTTTAAATAATCGCGAAAAACGACCAAAGTTATCACAATGTTACGGTAATTTTCTGTTGTTCATATTCGCACTCAGAACTGAATGAAGATAATTGTTCAGGACAACCATCCGTATGTTGCCATGTTAATTTCAATATAATACTTAATCATTATTATCACAACTGTAAAATCGCAAGATAAGATTTACCTGTGCATTAAAAAACTCATATTCCCGAACCTGTTTAAACTACAGCTTAATTTCTATAGAAAATTGAAAACTGAACGAAATCCTATTAACGGATCCGTTGTGTAGCTCATCACTTCGAGCACATTGGATCTTTTTCTATGTCAGAATATTTGGAGGAAACAAGTTTCGGATTACTTCCGCAGGAAGCCAATTTCCGTGCTCTTCACAGGCTCTCGTCAAAAATAGATTAATGTTCTCTGCCGTTTAAACTCAGATACCGACGGTGACGATTTTAACTGCTCTAAAATGTTGTTACAGTTGCACACGATATTTACTCCGCAATATCAAATGGTGCTTCCTGGCTCAAAAATGTTTATTTACGTAAAGCATACAAACCCAGTAATATGTAATTTTATGGAAGGATATCAAGAGTTTCACAAAATTACATTTATTTATTAATCATTTATTTAACAATCGTCTACATTATTAAGGAGCTTTCAACCATTTAAAGGTTAAAATCATCGGACAGAATCAAAAAGGTTACAGTTTATGCGTATCCTTTATAAAACGATGATTCTGACATTTAACATGGTTGAAAGCTCATTAATAATACAGACTATGGTTAAATAATTTATTTTAACTGTATATTTTGTGAACCTGTTTTTGTAACGTTTATATCGTAAACACGTGAAATTATTTGTAATTGTTATTATTCGTGGAATTAAAAATGGTTTTGAAGTCATATTTTAAGAAAATATTTCGCTGTTTTGGAGCGTTTTAACAGAAAACATTCTGTGTTTCGAACTTAAATTTTGAGATTATATAAAACAATGCTTTCGTTAATATTTTGAGTTCTAATACTTGCTAAAAGCATCCAATAACTTAAAACTTCTATTTTCAGTTGAAAAAATATATATAAATAAAATAATAGTTTTGTCTTACATGGTTGGGATTCCCCCTCTCACAGACACAGCTTTTATAATAAAATTATCGGACCAATATCGGTAAAACTCTTTCATCCGTGAAAAAAAAATTTAGCGACATAAAACAGCCACCCGCCACCTTCAGAAAGAATGGCGTAGTTCCCAAGCCACGTATTTTACGCTTTCTCTAAAGGAATTAATGGATTTCTATCAAACTATTTTCGTTGTTATATAGAGCAGTGAGGTTTTAGCGGTATCCAACTGCCATCCACTTTCTATAGAAAAAAAAATATTTCGTTCGTTTCAAAATCTTGAATTTTTTCGATTTTAAAAGATACCGACGGAGTGACTTCCATGAAAAATATTTTTACAGAGTAATAAGAAGGCTTAAAGCAATATCAGTTATCCATCCGACATCTGGAGAAAAAATGGCGAAGGTTCCTAAACTGATTTCAATTTCTGTTCGCTTTGCTGAAAAATTCCTGTAAATATTTTTGAGGTAGTCCGGAAGTGTATTCACCATTGGAAGAAATTAAAACTAATAATTTACAATTTATAGAAAAAATATATATGAATAAGAAAGACAGACAATTCAAACAAAAAGGATAATATAAATACCACACGACGTTTCTGGGATCCTTGTTTCTTCCGTCAGGTGCTAAGAAGAGCCTAGAGAGAAACAACTGCACTTGTCAGTTGACAACACCCAAAAGCCTATCAGACGTAATTTTTTTCATTTAAAAAAATATATATACCTAAGTACAATTTTTTTATTCTATTATATCGCGTGAAATATTTGTACCAAAATTTAACCCTACCGTTAATAATCGGAATAACAAGTTCCTTATTTAAGTGAATATGTTTAACACCCTGCCAGTACATTGGTTTAATAGGATGTTTGTAAATTAATAACTTGGATATTTTGTAGTGACTTACAAAACTGATGCCAGAATCACATTAGCATTCATTTTTCTGTGTGACTTCATTTTTCTTCCGTTGCTTTTTAAAAACATATCCCCCAAGTAAAATACATAAAATATTTTCACATAAACCAAAAACATTTTTTAATAAAAAAATAGCCAAATACAGACAAAAGAAGCGGAGATAGAAATACTACGCAAGGTTTCTTCAGACGATAAGAAAACACAAGAGCCTTGAGCGACACAACTATGTTTTTTAGTTTTCTTAGCTAATGAAGAAAGGGACTTTGTCACCACAAACGTTGTATATTGTCTGTATTTGGCTATTTTTCTTATTAAATTTAAAACAGACGTAATTTTTTCATTTTAACATATTTTAATTATAACTAAAATATTCAACTTATTCGTGTTTATATCCATTTTTTAAATTATTAAATATTTTTTAAGCTTTTGTGCGATCTGCACTGAGCGATATATATTTCTTCCTATTTTTTAAATACCCTGTTTAAATACAGTACGAATAAAACGAGATATAAAGTAGAATTTTATTTGCGCTAAATGTCTCGTGTACAGTGTTCCAAGAATCAGTATTTGTTTAAGGTTACATATAACCATTTTATTATTTCACAAGCGAAGGTTTCTCAGAAAGAGTGCGCAGTGCTTCAGTTGAGTTTGTTCTGTCTCTGCAGACGCATATAGCTTCATCAAATTAATGAGTTCGGTTCCTCAGACGCCTCTATGGCATCATTAGCCTCATTTATCCGTAGCGCATGGCTTTATGCTCTCTCATCTCTGGTATTCCGCAACTCGCAACGCAAGGAAATAGTATAACAGAAAATATGTATATTATTAAACAAAAATTTATAACTACACGTCCTTATTTCTGTCGCACTTTTAATTAGTTGAAACGAGAACCACCGCCATTTCAGAAAATTGAAGGATTAGAAGCACACTTTAATCAAATACATATTTCAAAGAAAATATTAATTTGATATATTAGAAAACAAGAGTATTTAAACTATTACAGTGCTTCAATATATTGTTCTCGGAGCTCAACCGGGTTGAGCTCCGAGAACAATATATTGAACAACTGCACCGGGAAAGGATTCAATCTTTGATTATTACAGTGCTTATTCAGTAATTTACTTCGGTAATCCTACAAGTTCTTTATTGCCGAATTACGATAAATTCCTCAAAATAAGAAAACAACGAATGATATACATAGTTTTTAATACATGCTTTCTAATTTTTACGAAGTTAGATTTGTATAACTGTGTTCTCCTACTCAAACAAGAGTGACATAAAAATACTCTCAGGCCTGAAGTTACTTGTTGATTCATTAACGCGATTCGTCATATTGATTAGATGATTCCTCCACTTTCTGCGATTGTTTTCAGCATTCGTTGTTAGCGTTGCTGACGAAATATTTTCAGTTTCATACTCCAAGACCACTAATTGTAATTGATTTGGAAAATATTTGGAATCACGTGTTATAACTAACTCACTATACTATGTGATATGTGTATATGACATTCTGCTTTTCTTTATAAATTAACCCGCTAATTGTTCAGCGTCCCCTTTGTATTCCAATCTGTTATTACACTGGAAATGGAATTAATTCGACAATAAAAGCATCATGCGTTGAGGCCTCAACTGTCAAACGTTGAAAAAATAATTTATTCAAACAGGACGGTGCCACATGTCACATAGCCCACGAGATTATCGCATTCTTGCACGAAAATTTTCCTTGAATGGCTATAGCACGGAATGGTGATATCAACCTCGGACGTCTCCCTATAGGGTTATATGAAATCACATGTTTACGAGAATAAGTCACGAACGATCCTTGACCTTCCACAGATAACCACACGCGATAGCTGTATGAATGAGTAGCGAGACATTGAGTCTCAAAATTCCTTTAAACAGAAAAAAAAAAGCAGTGGAAATCAATTGAATCGTGTGCTATATTCTAAAACTGAATGTCACAGATTGCTTTCTGGTGTATTAATACAGAATATTACGTGTTTCTTACATTTGGTATAATTTTTATGTATTAACAACCTTATTGTTAAAATTATTCTCACTGAAATTTAAGATAACCGTATCCAGATCTCATCAGTATTCGTATGTAACAATCCCCATAAGTCTGGATACATTCGAATAAGCATAGGAAGGTCGCTTGTGCTCATCTCTACGCCGAATACTCTTTACAATGTAATATAGTATCATGGCAAAAAGTGTTTTTCTGTATCGTAATAACGTATTTTGAAACTGAACCTTATCTTTATACACTCCGTACTCCATTATTAATTTATTAATTTAAATTCAATCGTAAAGACGCCATCTGAAACATTACAACATTAGGTTGCTTTTTGATTATCATTCCAGTAATATTTCTGGAATGATAGATTAATGAAAGCTCGTTATGTAATTTATACAACGAAATGTATCACTAACTGAGCTTTACTTTAGATGCATAACACTTGTTATCTGGTAAACACTTGAAAATAAATCACATTCTCGTAAACGTTTTGTACAAAATATATAAGCTCTATGGTACAAAAACAAACTAATATCCGCATAAAATAGCATGCGAAAAGAATTAAAAAATATTGTTGTTTGAAATTTAAGATTTTCACTTTCATCGAGCATAGATTTTTTAAAATAATAATTCCAGAGAATAATATATATATACACTGTTGTGGAATTGAAATTGTGTGCCAAGATTGCTACTAATTGAGTTTTACTGAATTTGTATGTCCGCCATTTGCAGGAATAGGTGTTTCGTTGATGCCTGGGTAACAGCTGCTGTAACTAGCGGAAAGTAGCATTCGGTCCGGTAATAAAAGCTGTTGACTGCAACTGACTGCTTGTCAACGTTACGTTAACGATGTGTTTGGTTCGAACAGCCTAGTTTTAAAACAAAATTCTTTTTACTACGAATTTAATATTAAAATTCCTGAAATACATTCGTTGCTGTATTATTTTAATAGAATATAATAATATAAAAAATATAAGCTAATTCTTATATTAATTCCAAATTATAACCAATTCAGCGGTTCTCGGAATTCATTTGAAAGTAATGTCTATTTCAAATTCTATGCCTACAGTAATTAACCTTACTGACTATTTATTTGTCTTTGTAATCCCTGTTTAATACCATACTGTCGCTGCTTCACAAAAAATTAATTCAAAGTTTTTATCACATTAAATATTTTATTTTGATTACTATTTAAATTAAATAGATTTATTTATTCAAATTGAATTATAGCCATTATTAATTTAAAATTTTTTATTTATATTATCACTTTTTTGTTTGAATTGGCTTTTCTTATTCATTATTCATTAAAATTTATATATTTTTACATATACGAGGAGTCATCAGAAACTAAGGTTACAATGCCTACAGTGAAACGTGTACATTTTATTTCATACAACCAATACAACCATCCGATATTTGATATTTTTCGACATAGTCTCCATTCGGATTAGGCACTTATTGCTTCGTGGGATGTGTTTGTCTATTTCCACCTGGTTAAAATCATGTCCTTGAGTGTTTAGACACGTTGTCGCGTGTTTCACCTATTCACCTCCTCGTCTGATGCTCCTTCAAGCGATGAAAAAGTTTAAAGTCACTTGGAGCGACGTGCGGGATGTAGGTCGACGATGTTCCAGCAAAACTACTTCAACAGGTTGCCCCTTTTCGTGATTTTTATTCAATATTTGAGAAGGAACGAGTCACAACAGTAATTACGAACGAACGATTGTATTCTACTTAAAGAAATATTATTTTATAAATTAATGATAAATTTATGTTTTTGATAATTTTTATTTCTATTTCAGATACATTCCATCCCTTTCGTTACACCACCGGTAAAGGTAAGTTACAGGCACTGAGAAATTTCTTGTTACTTAAACAAATTGTTTAATTTTTCTATCACTGTGTTAAAAATTATTTTCCGCTCACTAAGAAATTAATCTAGAGCCATAAATTTCAGATCAATCTAAAAGAGGAGTCTGAAAGTTTCAGTTCCCTTAAATGATCGTATTTTAACACACGTTTGTCAGAAATAGTTTCAGTACAGACGATTCTTATGCAAGTGTTATATTAATTTCCAATCACCTAAATACGCAAAGATATTTGATAAATTCGTAGATTATAGCTCTCTTTTTGTTTTCGGGGTGAGAACCACGCCAAGCTTCACATTCGTATAGAAGAGAAGTAAAATAGTGGAGGATTTGAGGCCATATGCCACTTGACAGAGAACGGAGGGCAATAAAGTTGCCAAGTCACTAGCCAGCCATTTCCCTTGTCCCCAATGGAACCTCACTGCTGCTTTATGAGGCTGCTATGGGTCGTTCGATTGTGCTTATAGAATCATGTTCGCATGCTGACTGGAACCTTCCCGATAAAGTTAGCAGACAATTTAATGAAAAAAATTAATTAATCGAATTTATATAGTATCAACAATCAATTTAATGAAACAACTAGCTACATTATAAAATTATATTATATGATTACAAATGTTTAATTCGTTCTATTGTTTTCCTTAGGTGAATTTGTATCGCCAGCTAGTTCAATACAAGAAATATAAATGTATATAAGCCATTTATATATTTAAAAAATATTATATTTAATGAAGTGTATACACGTCAAAATATTGCGGGTTTATGGCGCGTCAAATTTAAAAATAATTATAAGAATTTTTTATAACTATAATAAATATATAGAATTATGCAAGTTAGACATTATACAATTTCTTTATTTTCAGTAACAACCCATTTAATACCAGAAAATTTGTTATTACTCAAATACAGACTTATCTCGTGTACTTCGAATTATATTTTGTTTTCAGAGACAAATTTTGTTAAATTAAGTGGTTATTATCTGAAATGATTGAAAATATAATAACTGATATTATAACTATAATAGTCCCAAAAAACGCTTTTTTTTCAAAAAATTCATAATTCCCCATATCTACTTTTCTACTAACCAAAAGACTATTTATATTGTTAGAAATTTTTATTTTTCCATTATTTAATTTCCTGGGCCTTCTTGATAATGTCCTGTTCCGGAGAACAATTTTTTGTACGGGTTTTTGTATTTTGTCACAAATGTTTGGTATCATTATAACTTACTAAATAATATTTCAAATACTTTACATGCAGCGTATAATACAATATTTCATTTTAAATAGGAAACAATGTTCATAACAGCATATATTTATTACTTTGGTCCAATAAATTGTATCAATTATGGAATTTTTCCTTTAAGAGATTTTTTTCGACAACAATAAATTAAAGGGTATACGGAAGGAATTATTTCCAAGTACTGTATTTGGTACAAATCAACTTCAATATATCCATTCGGATAGCATCAACCTCGAAACATACTAATTTTTTAATTATGTAGGCATGAATAAATGGTTATGTCTTGTACACGAAAAGAAGCGCCGAAAGAACTAAATACTACAATTTCAGATTCATTAATAACAAAAAGATAGTCGATCCCTTCCGAATTATAAATCTATGGGGTTGCACTTAGTTAATTCACTATTTATTTTTTTACATTGGATTTATTGAAAACTTGACCTTATCAATTCGTTTCTCGGGCGACTGAAAATAGAGTTAGAACATTACTTCCTCTTCCGGTCACCAAGCAGAGTTTTTAAACAGTTCCAAGTGTCAATGATTATTCATTTCTTTCTCCTTCCACCTCCTGTATACCCTTATGTATTTTATTATTTTTTGCACTAATTAAAATCACATTCTGTTATTTCTGAACAACGAGAAAAGATGTTTTCATGTACCACTTTAACTGAGTATTTAATTCCGCCAAAATTGTTCTAATAACTGCATCCTTCTGCACACGTCAAAAATAACTTTACATACAATTTATACTACTGTAGTTGTCACGCATATCCATTCAAATGAGATAACGTTTTGTACTAGCGATTACACATTTTAGTATTGAAAGGAGAGGGGAGAATGGTCCAGATATCTCCGGACATCCGGCAACAGATATTGCACTACACTCGCCTATAAATAGTAGCTTTAGGGCCACCGTTGTCTTGGCTGCAATGTTTATTCGGTTTTATCCGTACTAAGACAATCATCTGCGTTCGACCAAAAGAATTAACCAGCAAACGGATACATGAAGCCTGATGGCGATAACAAACTGGTAAAAAATTTATAATAATTTTCAAGTAATTGATATTTACTGAACGTAAATTATATAATAATAAGAAAGATAGCCAAATACAGGTAAAATAAAGTACTTTTGAGTTTTGTCAACTGGCCATTGCAGTTGTGTCGCTCTAGGCTCTTCTGAACACCTGAAGAAAGGAACAAGGATCCCAGAAACGTTGTGTGGTATTTATAATATTCTTTATTTTATCTGTATTTAGCTATATTTCTTATTATTATTTTTCAATGCGACGTAAATTTTTCATTTTCGAAATTATTTAAATACGTATAATTATTACTATTTATATTTAACTTTTAGACTGAAATTTAGACTGAATTCCTTCACAATAGTCCTCCATACCATAATTATTGTTTTTACCTGACGGCATCGGAAATTAATTTCGCTGAATCGTAATATTCTAATAAATATTTGACCCGATTGATAAGTCGAGATCTTTTATTAAATCCATACACCAGAAAAACTTTTTTAATTACTTTTTTATTCCTCCGATCAGTGCACATTGAAATTCTAACAACATAGTAAGACAATCTAAATTTGTAATTTAATTTATTATAAACACACATACCTCTGAATCTTGACCTTTCAACAACAAAATTTTCATGATTTATTACCGTATTGCCACAGAATTCAGTATCACATTTTCTGTTAGATATTCATGTCATGTCACTAATTTATAAGTAAAATGCTGAAAAACAATGTCAAATTGAAAAAATTTGCTAATTTCTGTAAGGTCTTACGTTTATTCTCTATTAAAATTTTAATGTCTTCAGAAAACTGCGTAACCTCGGAAACTTAAGGTATTTATTTTTCGAAAAGAGCAATGAACCATGAATCGAACCTTGTGTATCCCCCAATTTTGCCTGTTCCGAAATTAAGCGGTTTAGCATATTATGAATAATTCATTGTTATCCTTGGTTTCCTGTTGGTTATGTAGTAGGAGAACCAGAACTTGCAGATTTGAGTGCAACTCCAGAGTTTCTCAATTTTTCGAACAGAATGCAATGATCGACAAAGTCAAGTGCTTCGTAATGGTCACAAAAACGTTCGATGTATTTTAATATAGCTTATTTTCTATTCTTTCAATATTCAAATTTTTGCCAGAAGCTTGATAATGATATTTATTATTTTGTAAGCTCCTTTCCAGATTACATCTTTCCTAGAAAGTTGATTCACATTTTATACCAGAAATGAAATGAAAAGGTTAGTGTAAAGACACTTTAGAATGTGATTCTATTATAACATCGACTTCTGCATAAAAACATGAACGGAACGTCGATTTTAAGTAGAGAAAGGAAGCACACATAACAATCCCGAGCCATTAAATATTTCCACAGTTTTCTGTTCCGTCTATGATTAAATTCAGCGTCTGGACTTTTCCTCGAACAAGGCTATTTCGTTGGAGTTTATGTTTCATTCCTATTTAATGTTAGACCTATAAATTTATTACGCTTATTTTTTACAAGACGGCTATTTCCTGAATCTACTAATTTTGTGAATTCAACTTAAGATAGTATAATCGTCAAAAAAATATCAGAAGAAATATTATCTCATTTTAGTTATAATTATTATGGAATTAAGACAATGAAATTTTATAACAAATATTTTTGAAGCCTATTAATCGAAGGTTTTGACACTTTATACAAACAAATTTAAACAAAAATTCAACAGACTAGAATAAATTTTTGTCATAAAAATTAATTATCAATTTTAATTTTTTTTCAGCTATTATTGTGTTTACTTGAAGTCCCAAATTAGGAACGTGGCGTAGTTATTGTATAAGTTCACGTCGTGAAGTGCAAACAGTACCCGACAAAATTTATTTTTCTGTTTCAATGTAAATAAGAATGAACTTGAAAAAATATATTTTACTTTGATTTAAAAAAACAAATTACGGTTATTAGGTTTTGATTTTTTTCAGAAAAAACAGATTCACATTAAACTGTAACAGAAGCTATATATTTGCATTTGGGTTGTCAACACAAAAGTTCGTGCAGAGAATACACTATTAAGCTGCATAAGCCTCAACTAAGCTCCATTTGTACCCCAGTACTCCACTGTTAGCTTGTAACTTCCTCGATTTGAACTGCGAACAGTGAGCGATGTGACAGGAGCGTGCTCAGAACGAAGTTTGTTGATGAGAATCATGTTTATTGCTCAAACCACGTTTGTAGAATTAACCTAGTTAAAATCGTACATCTAAGTTATTTATCGCCATTAGTATGAAGAAATTATTTTGCATCTCTCGAATTGTTCATTGCAACAGCTGGTGCAGCCTTAAACTTAAAATCGATACAGCATCTCTGTTGAAGTCGTCACTATTCTCAATGATTCGTAATCACGAAATGGCAAAGGTTCAAAGTTGATTAAACAGAAGTTGGTAATTCTGCTAATATTGTAGATCAAAAAATATATTTTTACGATTTTTAATAGCTTTAAACTCATATTTATATTTGGATAAAAGTGCTATATTCACACGAAAACACTTAAAGCAGTAAAATATACGTACACAGAATTATGTTTCATTCCTATTTAATGTTGGACCAATTTTAATGTAATGACGCTTATTTCCTAAATCTACTAATTCTTGAATTCAACTTAATAAGATAGTAAAATGATTCAAAAAAAATCATTTTGTTATAATTATCATGGAATTAAGACAATGCAATTTTATAACAAATATTTTTGGAGCCTACTAATCGAAGGTTTTGACACTTTATACAAACAAATTTAAACAAAAATTCAACAGACTAGAATAAATTTTTATCATAAAAATTAATTGTTAAATTTCATATTTTTTCACCTATTATTATGTTTACTTTTAGGAAAGTAGCGCAGTGCTTTTTTTCTGAATTCAGTTTCAATGCAGCTATTTACCTGTACTTTTAATATCAAACTTGTTCTGACTTCTTGGACATTATATTTATTTCTTTTCACATATTTTTTCTTCGAAAATATACTGAACCGTGAAAAATCATAACGTGATCAAATAAACAGAGCCAATTCATGCATAATTTATAAATGTGAGATTAAACTGAGTAACAATGACACCTACAGTATGCTGCCAAATTAATAAATGAATATTTTTTAATTAACTGGAACGAAATGTACGTTTGTGACTCCTCATGTTTCGCTTTATCCGGTGTTCTCTTACTTTCGTATCGGCGAGTCTTATATATTTTTTATTACATAGATTACTATTATCAGACTGTGCTTCTATTTTACATTAGGTTGATTAATTTAGCTTCGTTGATGAACTTCAGCATCTTTAGAATCGTCGGATCCGTTGTCGTTAGGTCGGAATGGTGATAATTCTCATACTTGCGCACACTTCACAGCTCAGCAGGATGTGCTTCGTGGTTAGGATCTCTTTGCACTGGGAACATAGTGGTGAGTCTGTTCTGGAAAAAATATAATTCTTGGTTAATTTGGTTTGCTCTGATCTTATTCTGGAGGGGATTATCTGGTTTTTTTTCCGGTTTATCTGTTTTGAGAATTTTGCTTCGTTGAATGCTGTGATTTTGTACATGCTTATTTATTTATCTTCTCGAGGAATTTCGATTTCCAGTACTCTGTAATTTTTTATATATTTTTGAACGTTCCTTCTGCTGGTCTCGTTGATATTTAAGATGTTTTGTTGAGGATTAGGTTTGTCCATTCACGGGGTCTCCATCTGTAGTTTGTTGATCAGAGTGTGTAAGGATTCCCTAAAAGATCTGTAGTTAGTTGCTCCTGATGCCTGGTGCTGCTTTTTACGGGATGCTGGACTCCTGTGTCAGGAGTGTATAACGTACAGTAGTAAGGTTCATCCTACACCAGATGTTGGGTTGTCCCGATTCGAATAGTAATTTTTCTCTGTTAGTAGTTCTCAAGCAATCTGATATCGATTTGAATGCTATAATTCTATTGTGGCTGTTTTGTTTAGTAAGGATTTGCTTGCTCTTTGAAAAATTAGGATACCATACTCGATTTTCGATCTTATAATAGCATTAGGGTTCTTCGGTCAGCGCCCCAATTTTTTTGCGGCAATACAGTTGAGTATATCAATTCTTCTTTTTATATCATTGCGTAGTTCTTCGATGTGGTATTTTAAAGTTAATTTCTTATCCCATATTATTCCTAGTATTTTACGTGCTGATGAAACTGTATATTTTCTCCTTGTAATAGTAGCGATAAGTGGATTCTTATCTTCTTCCCCATATACTCTGAGCCACTCAAGAAATTCCTGAAATCGGAACGAGAGCGTAAACAATGTCATCGAAACAAAGCCCAATCTCCGACAAGTATATTGTCCGTAAATTGATCCACTCCTTGAAAGATACATCTTGGAACTAGAGTAGCAAACAATAATATCGAGACAGCTGGAGTCAAAACACCGTGATTTCAAGCTGCTCTTCTAACTTTCATATTGAGAAGGTTTCTAGATATTCAAATAACATTGGCGCCGTGCGGCACATCACAAACAAATAAAATGTGTATCTACTTCTTGTGACGAAAGAAACAGAGGGTGATTTATGTTACCCACAAGACTGGGAACAATCTTATGAAATAAGTTAATTGAAACTAGTGCAATATAAAATCGACAAAAAACAGAACCGTCAATTTTTATTTTCCGAAAAATCTGGATGCGACTTCTTTTTTAAATTACCGTTAAGTAGAAAATTCCTCATTACGATTCGAAACCTTATTAAATTAAAATAATTTTTCAAATAGTTCGGAGGCCACGTCAATAGAAAAGGGCAAGTTTATGTCCAACATAAAGAATTTCTCTGGATTACAGTTATTTATTTTAAAAAATTTATCACCAAATATTCTATCTATGTTTGCATTAAAAAGAAATTCAATAAAAGGTTCATGAATTGTCTCGTAATAGTCTTTCATTGATGTTTTTTACAAAGTTTATATTACCGCTTACATTTAATCACCTGCCACGTATTTATTAGTACGTTAATGTAAAACTTATTCAGTTGAATAATATATATATATATGCCTTAGGTACATCCGTATTCTCTCTTATTTTATTATTTCCTAGTTTCGTTTGACTTAGTGTTGAACGGACGATAACTGCATATAATTGCTGTCACTGAAAATTCTGTGAATATTTGCTGGATGTGGTCGTATATATACACCATAGGTACAACTGTATTCTCTCTTATTTTATTATTTTCTATTTTCGTTTGACTTTGCGCTGTACCGACGATAAGTGCATATAATTGCTGTCACTGAAAATGCAGTGAATATTTGCTGGATGTGGTCGTCGCCGGTAATAAACGGAAGTGGAACTTATTTCCCTTTTCCTGCAGCTGATTGATTCTCCTTCCGTGTGTTACATCAATAATTTCAATAGAATCTATGGGCTATTGTGCTCAGTGCCCGCTTGTGACGCGCGCGGCTCACAATTTCGCTCTGCATGTATATCATTATTAACTTCAACACTCTTGTACTTCAAATTAGTGGATAATGCTTCGTAATGAACTAGTTAAAATAGTAATTAAATAAACCTTTATACAGAGTCATGGTGAACATTATATTTAAATGTCCAAGTTAAACAGGAGCTTTCGGCCCATTTTCGGATATAATCATCCGTAAAAACATGACATAAAGAAGATTTAACGGTAGAATTACAACCTACACGCTAATAAACATTATATTACATATTTTACAATTAAAATCAGAGATAAGTTTTTCAGGCTGTAAATCGTTTATAATATGAATCTATGCTTTCTGTCTTTCTTGGTATTCCATACGATTCAATTCTACCACCACTCCGTTAAGCCGAAGAATAAAACTGAGTACTTCGAATAGTTCTATAGTGCGCGTCGGTTCAGAAGCTTCTTTATTCGCTACCGCCAATGCTTCAGTACGCGCCTAGATCTTTACCTTATTCGATTTAACGTCGTGTATACGCATCATGGAAACGTCGGCACAGATGAGAAGCGACCTTTCCCTCAATCTACGTCACACGCTGACCTTGCTGACACGTGGTATAGTTGCCCGTGTAACTTGGCATGAAAATCAACATTGCATTTCACCAGTTCCTGCACGATATTATTAATAAACTTCTTAACTAAAATTTCTATCGACATTGTACGTAGTACCAATAGCTTCAAATACGTTCCTCAATTATAAAATTATCAGTTTAATATTACATTATCCAAATTAATATTTAATATATTCCGTATTAAAGTAGCATATGCCGCAATGACTTTATTAATTTTTTTACCGCGGATTCATTTCATTATCTATTTTATGTTGGATATGTATTTCATCCAGTATTTTCTTTTTAAAGGTATTTTTGTGTTTATGTATAATTATTTTTCTGCTTATAAATTGGACATAGCTGTATTAGTCTTTTTGTGATGTTTCTATTGCGTTATATTCGATTGTAGAGTCCCATCCCCGCTTATACAACCACACGATGTCAATGACTTGTACCGGATTAATATTATTTTTCATTTGTTTTATAAGCGGACTTACTTTGTTTATCGGTTCATTTGGCTAGTTTAATCTTCATGAGCCCACAATATCTGACTACGCTACAAATTCTCTCGGAGAACTTTATCTATCCATCGTTATCAATCCAAAGACAACGCAGATATTCGAAGGCAATAAATCATATGTTTTTACATTCGCTATCCCCCTGGAAACTACACAGGTAGAGTTGTACGTTTAGAAAGTATAAACACAAAAATAAAATTCACTTGAATGTGTTAAACCGTCTTTGAGTTTATTCCAGAGGGGAAGAGGAAACGGTAGGATAAATCCTAGACAAAATTATTCTTAGAATATTTGCAGTAAGTGTGTCACTAAAAGCCACATAAATATAGTTTTGGTTCCAACGATAATATTAAACATTGCATGCTGCATAAATAAATCAGCACTTGGTAAACTTAATTTTCCCTATAACGATGCTACCTATTGTTCTCATATGGTCATGCACTTTTCTTCTCACAGATTTTCCTCTAATTCGTCTTCTGTGTCGTCCCTCGCGGATATTGAATTTTCACTGAACTGAAATATACTCCTAGTTGTGAGGTATTCGGGTCACGCACTGGCACCCAGCCCTCCGAATCCAATTCTCCATGTCAGCCTTGCCACTGTAATGTGGAGGCGTTGTCCCTTGGAAGGGCGTGGGCGGGGATGCTGCTGCGGGTCACACGAAAGGTCATATCTATTGCGGGGGCAAGACTTAGACAGCAGTGCGTAATAGCTTAATTAAATAAACGTATCTTTAATATGAGACTATATATATGAAACAGTATTATTAATTCGATATCATTATCAAATATTTGTCTGTTTTTACCTCATGCCTACGCATCATATGCTTGTGCGTAGGTGTAATATTCATTCCTCTATTTCTACCAGAAATAATACACTACGTGTACTAAACATTATCTAAGCAGATAATACAACAATTCTATAAAAGCTAGTGAGACTTAATACACAATATGTTCTCTCATTTTAGTCTTCTTATACTGTTCCGTAATCTGGAAGAACTAATGATAAAAATTAACTCCTTAAGAATTTGTTATGAGTAAATTAACGACGTCATTACGATATACAATTGTTATCTATAATTTTACGTATAACAGGTAATTATTATAAAATCAGTAGTAATATGAAAGGTCGGTCGAAAGAAGGAAATAGCTATTATGGATTTCTGATTTTAGATCCAAATGAATGGTATTCCAATCCAAACCGGCTTACATTAAAATACTAGCATTTACGATGGTGTTGTGCCATTGATAGAGTGTGGATCTTAAAAGAGAACAATAAATCCTTGCAAAAATATATTCATAAAATTTACAAGCAAAAGAAGCGTCACCAACTAACCCATTAAACATGAAAACCGCAGTTAACAGAAGTTAAATTCTTGGGTCTCGTATTAGACTCGAAATTAAAATGGTCTCCACACATCAAAGCAGTGGTTCAAAAATTAAGACAACGATTAAAACAATTTAAATTCATTTAACATGAACTTCAAGTCACCAGATAAAATTTAAAAAACCTGTTTACATGACAGTAAAACGTCTCACATTGTTATATGGATGTGGTATATTGGTATATACGGCTCCATCACAATTTTAAAAAATACAAACGTTTCAAAGTAGAACGCTAAGGAACAATACCATCAATCTAAATATATCGTTGACTTCATACAATCTATCTATCGGAGCCTTCACGAATCAATGGAGTGCCACAGATGGTGAGAGCTGCGGCAGTTAATCTCCCGAAACGTAATTCCGAAAGAATAGCAAGGCAACATGGCCATCAGGTTTTCTACGGGGTGTTACGTAATAACTACGCGTGCTGTAAATGGTCATTTATACGTGATTTCATTAAACAATAATGCAATGAATATACTTTAAAATACCGCACCATCCACATTTGAAAGCTGGGGCCTGCTGATGAGCATTTATCCCTACCATGTGAACTAGTGGTAACACTATCAATGTAACTCAGATCAATTATAAAGTACTTTTTACAAATAAAGTGAAACAAAATTATTTAAAAAGATATGCGTAAAATGTAAACTGTGCAAATATCTACGAAGGTAGCGATGTCACGATATCCCTTGAGATCATGACAATTATGCTGAAACCTACGGACGTACTGAAACATATAAGTAATCTTATAAGTGTAAAAGGATAGTTAGCGAGAAAGTGATGTCCGATTGATTAGGAGGTTCGGAACTTGTACCCCAATCAAGTTTAATAGCTTAAATACAGAGTAACAAATCAGTTTACATCAAGAGACATGATGAAAAATGATCCGTGGGATTTTTAAGATAGTGCCAAGAATATGGCACTATTAATTATGCATCATTTACACTCTTTGTAATTTTTTATTATCAATAATTTTATGAAATAAAATGAAAGATAGTCAAATATCGGGAAACCTTGTTTCTTTTCTGAAAGAGCTTCTTGAATTTTGTCAACTGACCTGTGCAGTCTAGACTCTTGCGTTTTTTCTGCACCTGAAGAAAGGAACAAGGCTTCCAGAAACGTTGTGTGGTATTTATATTATCACTTCTTTTGTCTGTATTTGGTTACCTTTCTTATTATTAATTTTTTATCAGACATAAATTTTTCATTTTAATCTGGTGAAATAAGTTTCCTGATGTAGGACTCTCAGAACAGTTAATTAGACCAGGCCAATTATGCAGTATAAGTATGTTACTGAATATATTCCTCACCGCAATTTTTGGTTAACATATATCCACGGTGGTTTGAAAAAACCAATATTCTTAATGTGAATCATAATGAAAGCATTCCCATTTCCCCACATTTTTATCTATTTATCTTTCTGCGTTTAAAAAATAAATTTGTACAAAATAACGTTATATAGTATTAAATCCGAGCAATCATACTGTGTGAGAGTTACCCTTGCCTCGCTTCCGTGACAACAAGCTCTTCGAAATTTTTCTGGTATGTCCACACGCAACATTTTTAAGTAATGAAAAGATTTCGTGCTCCTAATAAATCTAAGTATGCAGACTTCCAACAAAGTTGAAGATAAATTTTGAAAATAATTATTGTATGTCCGGATAGATACTTCAACTCAAACTCGACCGGAGTTGTCGGAAATCGAATGCGAACTACTTAAAAAAATAGGGGTAATAGTTTTTTTCCGACGAAAGTCAATATTATACCGAATATAATAAAACACTGTTATCGCGTTTTTTTCACGTTTTTTTCTCAAGCCATTTAGAGTTTTAGAAACCGAGAAATGAAACATCTAGTATGTTTGGACGATACCTGTACTGTACGACACAAAACCACGTTTTTTACATGAGATATGGATCTTCGTCTGACAGTTGTAAAGAAAAATATAGATGTGATGATGTTAGAACGAATCGTTTGTACTCATAGAGCTTCCCTGAATAAGATTGGAAATTACGTGGAAGCCCAAGTATTCCAGGCGTAAGACAGACAAACAGAACAACAAAGAAAGGAACTATTGCTATGTATACAAAAGGTCACCTACATTAAAACCGTTATATTGACATTATCTCCTTGCTCTTTGCCTTTATCTCAATCTTCACTTTTCATCATAAACAGTCCAATATCCGTTCCTTCCATAATTTTCTTCTGCAGCTCATTCTAACTCCTCTTCAAACCTGAATAGACATCAATATCGATCATAGATGGAGGTACTTTTCACATTCTGTATTTAATTGTTTATGGGAAACTACAAAAAGATTGTGTAATTAACTTTCATAATATTCTTGGCTTACGTACTATAGTTGCCAAGGATACAATAAACCCACATCTGAAAACAAGCAATTTTACTCAGTTAAATTTTATTATTATGACTCCGTTGTAAAGCAATTATAACTTTAAATAAAATACTGAAATGTATAATGGTGAAAATAATGGCTGATAAAAGTTTGGTGCAATACTATTCATAGAAATATTGCTGTAAAATAATATTACGTTAAAAATAATAATCTACACGCTTATATTTAAATTGTATATATCTGTATTTTCTAGTGGTGTTTTGTATCAGAAATAATCAACTAGTTCGTTCTATATTTATTTTAATAAGTATTCCCTGGTCGAAAATATTAAAGTGATTCTATATTAATGCGTCGTGTATATTACATAAAATAGCCACAGCTTTAATTTGCATTTGCATTACAAAATAACTTTATTTGAGATTTGATAAATGATTTCAGCTTGCACAGCAGAGATGCTTTCGTCATATAAATAACGCTTGACTCTAAAAGCTGAAACGAATATTTCATTTAAATGAAATTATTTTTGTAATTTTATTTTTCAGTAGTTTTAAAACAAATGCTTCTGTTTTCTACAACCACCACTATTATCCTAAGTGCTATGCACTCGTCTAGACATTTAAACAAAGGCCACTGAACTTTATTCTTGACTCGCTGCCAATGTTGCAGTTCTTTCTCCTCGATGCATCGCGGTGAACCATGTTGTCTTTTCCGTTCTTGTAGACGTCTCACTAGAACGCATTTATCCTCTGACCAGTTTTAAATTGTCAATAGTAAGCCTTTTAACTTGCTTCCGAATTTCACTAATCTTTACTAAGGGTGTATTTTTATACATTTTTTATTCTGGTAGTTTTTTAATACTTGTGTAAGCTCAGTCTTGTTTCATTAATTTCATATGTTTTGCTTGATTTTAAAATAATAATAGTCAAATTCTTCTCTCATCTTCTTCTAATGCCTTATACCGTTAAGAGTCGGGTTATCCTCGTTCTGTCCATCTTCGCCAATCCGACCTGTTTTGACAGTCTCCTCATTTCGATCATTGTTTTGCCTCTCTCAATCCTGTCATCTTTTGTAATGCGGGGCCTGTCGCTTCCTGCTCTTCCTTCTACACGGATTTCATGGACCTGCTTCTCTTTCCTGTCCTGATCCATCCGTCTGACATGACCTTCAACTGCCGTTCCTCTTATCACCACACTTATCGCCTTCTTTTGCACAGTCTCTTCTCAGAGTCTCTCACTTCTAATTCTATCCCTTCTAGTCTTTCTTACTAAGCGTCTTATGTACTTCAAATCGGTAACAGTGATCTTACTCAAATGCTTATCTCGTAGTGCTAAACACTCTGCCCTGTACAGGGTAATTGGGACCGTAATTGTACTATGCAACTGCATTTTAGTTCTGAGGGTAATTTCTGACTACGTAATACAAAATTAAATACCAATATTGGGAATTATTTACTCACTGTCACATTTATCAACTGCACTAAATAACCGTAATTATCGAATTAAATAAAAATAATATGTATGATTAGCTTCAACGGTAAATAAAATAATTTTTAAAATGACTGAAATTAAAATCCAATCCGCCGTTTTTGTGGTCGCTAAAGTGTTATTTAAGCCCAAGCTTAGTCGAAACCTTCTAGAAGTCTGAATTAATATGAAGATAGACATAATTTAAACGACTATTTTTACAAAGGGAGTGGATAATAACATTTGTATTCCTCTGAATTCCGATGAATCTCACTTTTAATTCCAAGAGATTGCACTTCCAGTGAGACTTTCGTGATCGATCACGACGAACAAATCACCTTTGTAATCTGATCATTATTGCAGAGTAAATTTGAGATCATTGTTTCTTCCACAGTGAACCTTTTTTTTACTGAAGTATAGTTATATCATCGAATTTTTTATTGCTTCCGGTGTTGAAATTAAAAATATTATTTTTCATGAAGTTTTGAGGTTAATTAATATTATGAATAAGAAAGATAGCCAATTCAGACAAAAATGTGATGTACCTGAGGAAAGGGACAAGGATCCCAGAAACTTTGGGTGGTATTTATATTATCACTTTTTTTGTCTGAATTGGATATCTTTCTTGTTTATTATTTTCAATCAAACGTAATTTTTTTCATTTTAATTAATATTATAGTGAGGTTTTAAAAGGATTTATAATTTGTAGTTTTAAATATTTGTCAGTAAAACTAATCCGCTTTTCCATTATAATTAGAAATAATTCATTTTTTGTCCAATATAGGATTTTTAATACATATATGAGAATTTTGCGAATCCTTCAAAAATTAGGAAGTAATATTTAAGATAACAGCTGTTGTAAATTATATATAATGCCGTTTACTTTGTGAAATATAAAATTGGGAAACCAACCTCCTGTAGTTTAGTGGTCAGTGTCTCAGACTGAAATCACAGAGGTCCTGCGTTCGAATCCTGACGCGGGTATGGATGTTGTGTGTTTTCCCGTACCGAGAACCCATTAGTTCCTCGAGTATAGAATTGAAAAAGTGTACAAAGTCTCTAATAACCATAGCGGTTGATGCATATAAAAAATAAAATATATTTATAATAAATAATATCATAATTTATTGTATATGTAGTTACTCAATTGACAGTATAGTACTGAAAAATTCATACAATTTCTGGTTCTCAGCCAATATTATTTATAACTATTATACACATTCGCCCTCACGAGTCTTCATCCTAACATTAAATCTATAAAATTATATCCCGTTATAATGTAACTATTTTTAATATAAATAATTTTAACGACCATTGAAAAAGACATTTTAAAAATATTTTATTCGACAGCGTTTCTCTTCATTTTTGTTTATTTTATGTTTGTACGTACCGTTATGTTTCTACGGCACATAGAAACATTACATAAACAATCTTATGTAAGTAAAAAAAACTTATCAGAAAAGTTGTGGAGCAAAATATTTCTAAAATATCTGTAAAATGGTAGTTAAATTTATCTTATAAATGAAAACGGACGTTAAGTTTGTTTTTAATTTAATTATTTTTCCGAAGAATACAAACAACGCTTAAGTAAAATATTCTTTTTAATATAAAATTAATTGAGTATTACTTCCTAAAATAAAGAATACAAACATCGCTTAGGTCTTTTATGTCTGACTAATGGAACAAACACCAGTTATTAGTCATTAAAGCCATTCCTTCATCCATGTAAATGAAAATGTAATGTTGTGCCACAAGACTCAGAACGAAGTTTATAATGCTGTGTTCTTCAAGCCACGGCGCTTAACAGAGCGTGGGCCACTTACTTTGAGCTCTTTATCCTAAATTCGTTTAGCTCCCGCAATACCGCGAACTGCCGCTTTGTTGTACGACTGGATTCACGGTTCAGCTGTTATAATGTGGCAAGCTACCTGCAAAACAACGTTTGTAGAATCATTGTGACACTCCTTTACGGATAACATTAATTTATGTGTCGTAAACTTTCACCTAATTAGACTCTCTTCATTTCATTTAAATATTTATATATGTAATTCTGTAATCTCTGTTATAATAATGATTTTCCTATACGTAGTTTAAATTAGTTCTGTGATCAAAACAGGCAGATAATTCAATTGTAGATATGAATGTACAAAGATACTAAGCTCATAGTCGAAGATTATTAAAAAAGTGAAAATAACAAAGATAAATAGTAGGAATGCAGACGGATGATTTTCGATTATACATCATGAGTTAAAATATTATAAATATAACTTAATAAATCAGTATCCGTTTTGATTATGAGAGAATATTCATTATGTTTAATAGGATTCATTTCTGAAACAAATCAATATTTGTGATTACTATCCTCGTTTAAAATTTTGTAACTATCCTACTTGAAGATATAATTGGTGTTTAAAACTTGTAAATAACAGATAATTTTTCACACGGAATACTTAATGTTGTTTTTATGTTCCCTAATTCTGGAATTGTGATGGGTCTTTCAGTTTGATTTATGTTTATGGATGAACAATTATTACAATTTAATTGTTAAACTAGTAATCAACATGATGTTTCAAATTTTGAGCGGATTTTGTGATGAGCTGAAAAGGATCAGAAGAGATGTGTTAATTAAATGTGTAAATGTTGGTGGAATGACACTGTAATATGAAGTGTTACTGCTTTGGTACGATTTTTGTTGAATATGTGGCCTTTATTTTAAAAGTAATCTTTTTATTATTTATTTGTTTATGAAATCTTATGGATACGAATTGGACACTGAATTTCTTTTAATAATTTTAATGTTAATTAAATAAACAAAAGGCCATGTCTCATAAGTTTGTTTATTAACAAAAACTTAAATATTCCGACGTTTCGTCCTTTTTACGACCTCTTCAGATTTAATAATTCTATAAATAAATTCAGAAAACAATTTAGAGGCCAGTTGCAGAAGGAAAGGCAACACAACCTAGAAAAATGATGGAACGTCCCTTTTTTTGTTAATAAACATAAATTTATGACTCAAGTAAGTTTTTTATTTATTTATATTAAAATGTTAGATATTTTTTCATCATAATTTTAATGATGATCCGATGAAATTTATGGTGAGATATCAGTATCAGTTAGGTTACAGACGACCGTAAATGTTAAATTATAATTTGTCTGTTTCGGGCCTCTTTACTACTGTAATCTCGTTTCCTTGTCGCGAACACAACCGAGATAAATTATAATAGTTTTACAAATAAGGAACTATTCGAGAAGCAAAAATTTATGCACTACTTCGAATAAATAAAAAATTTGATTCTACATGTCACAAGAAAAAGGTCAAAGTTCTTAAAAATTAACATCAGATATTTAATGTATCGTAATATACATTATTACATTACAGAGGTGCCGAATGGATTTAAATTGTCCAAAAAATTGTTGTAACAAATCAAATTGGCTTCAAAAACTTTTACAGACATCGTTTTGAAAAATAAAGTTGATGGTTTCTTCAACTAAATGAATGATTAGAATTAAATTAATTATAAACTTCAATTTACTTCAACTTATATAAAATTCAATAATGCATTTAATAAAAATATTATAAATATCAGTCATAATAAATTTACAGTGCCTGTTTATATTAGAAAACTGACGTTATACAAAATAGAAAAATTTCCTGATTTTTCTGCGTGATTACCAACTGGGAGAGTTTTGCCACACGTTTCGAAGCCTAGCAATATGAACACAGCTGATAACAACAGCATAGATAAGCGTCGAAACGGTTTGTTACTGAATGTTCTTTGATATGTGAGGTTGCTGTGATATCTTTACGATCCATTGCTGGCAATGGAAAAACTCACCCCGCATCCCTTTGATAAATATAATGTTTAAAATTATAAACTTTCTTTTAGGTCGCCTTATTTGTATTAGTTTTTATTAAGCTACACCCCAGTAATAGCAGCATTTGTTAGTCCTCTTTTCCAAATAGTTTTGCAGCTAGCCTGGTAAAAGTTTTCTTGTGTGAGTAGGACTTCTAATTGAAGTAATTTGTTTCTTCATAAGAGTTCCGTAACGCAGTCAATTCTTTTTACACACTTTTTACACACTTTTTAGCAAAGAAAGGAAAGAAAATAAAAGTTTTGTGATGACGTGACGGTACACACGCCGAGGCTGTGAGCGTCTTCTGCGAGGAGAGAATGCGACCCTTAAGTAAATACCGGGGCCTAATCGAGGCGTCCCGGAAACGAAATTGCTCCCGGCGAGAACGGCGGGAGGCGAAGCTCTTCCTATTTACTAACAAATGTTAGCTCGCCTCGCGATGGAATGCTCAGCTCCGTTGTTTCCAAATGGCTAGCGCCTCGAGAAAACTTTCAAAGGAGGATATTAACTGTGAGGAAACTTTTTTTTTTATTAAAATAAGTAACGGCAATGAATTATTACAATACCCCATCGTCACGTATCATTACTTACATCTTGGTTGTAATCTATATAATAAAAAAATGTATATTTGTATGTATGTATGTATGTATTTACGTTAATCTTGATACAAATTTAAACGCGGGGACAGTTTGCTACAAAAATAGGTACACACATTCTTCAAACGACGAGAAACGGTACTATGAGAGTGAGAAATCTGTACCATCAAGGTGGAAAGAAATATAAATAAAAAGAGTGATCATTTTGAGTTAAATTACCACGCGTCAAGAGACCATGACGTCACAGCACACGCAAGAGAGAGAGACGTTACTACGCGACGATACTGCACAAAAAAGTAAATAGGTCCTTTTTTCGTAATGAAATAAAGCATAAATATTTTGATTGAATAAAAAGTATAATTTTATCCAGCAATACTCCATCAAATTATGATAAAAAAAACAATACGAATTGTGTAACTAATTTTCTTTTAAATAACTTGACTTTTAAATTACTGACACGGCATAAATATGACACGAACCATGTATTTGTATGTACCGGAGGAGTCGTAGAATGATGATGAAATCAAAATATAATATTTGTTAAACATTATGATTTTATAATTTTTAATGTGCTAAAACTGACGAATTATTTTAAGCGAGATTCTCGAAAAAATTTTGTTATATGTTTATTATTATAATTTCACATATTTCAGTTAAATGTGTAAAGAATGAGTACCCGTGCAACGCTGGGCACCCAGCTATTTATTAATATAAGTGCTATAATTCCTGTCGTCTCTTTTAGCTTTCAACGCTGTTTTAATTATGTAATTATTGTAAATCAAAGAAATTTACATCCTTTTTTTCAGAAATTTTTAAAATATATTATTTAACACTCTAACAACGTTTCATTACGTTTTTGTACGTCCATCATGTTTCAATCAAGTTATGCATATTAAAACAACTTTTAACACACCAAATACACAAAATGACATTTTAAAATTAAGTAATATTTACGATCCATTATTTTTAACTGTCGATGCTACTTTATATGAAAATTAATATGAATATGTAATTTTAATTTAAAAAGTGAGCTAATATTTACTTTTTAATTGGTGATATTCTTAATTAAATTTCATTAAATAATATTGTAAATATCTGATTTTAATTAAAAATTATAATAGAAATTTAAGAAGATATATATATTGTAAAACTGTGATTTGAAATATTGTTTGAAACAATAACGTTTCCATAGTATTAAAAACGCAATGAAAAGTCGTTAAACTTTTAAATAAAATATTTTTAAATGTCTGAGAAGGTCGTTGCTTTCTTTAATACATAATATTAATAAAATACACATAAATAAAAATATTATTTTTATAATGGTGATGAGGTTATGAGCCATATAGAGATTCCCTATTCTATAATAACAACGTATCAAAAAATGAAATATCCAATTCAATATAAATAACACACTCATAAGACCTGTACTTACGTATGCTTCAGAAACATAGTCCTTAACCATAAGTGATATCAAAGTACTGGATTTCTTTGAAATAGAGTAGTGCGCAAAATAATACGCCAACAATGTGAAAAAGGAAGGTAGAGGAGGTGGCACAACAATGTGATGTATTATATATCTGAAGAGACATCAGTCAGTAGGATAATAATATCATCAATACTGAGATGGGAAGGGCTCGTGGCAAGGGTGGGGGAAATCAAGATACCAAATAAGAGTCTGAATGGACGGACATCCTGGTGGAAAAAGAAGAAAGGGTAGGCCAAAAACACAAGTGGCTGAATTGATTGAAAGGATATATACGTAAAATGTGACACAGGGAATGGAAGGTGTTGGCACAAGATAGAGATAGGTAGAGAAGATTAAGTTCACCAAGGACTGTAGAGCCAATCAAGAAGAACAAGTATATATATTGTATTATAACAATTCTTTAAGCTTTCGTTTCAGATGCTGGGCACTTTCTGAAGTCACACAGTCTCAAACAGCTGTTTGTAAATTTCGTAATTGCAAATCAGTTAATAACAAGCATAAAATTTCTCAAAGAACTTCATTTTACTGAGACCTTAAGTAAAACAATTCAGTGTAATTTAATACCCGATAAACCTCATGGTTCCAACCAACTGAATGTTACCATGTAAATTTCAATAGAATACATTTAATTATCGTTATATAAAGTTATCGTTCACTCGCCAATTTTGATCACTTATCTCACCTAAATTTTTACCCAAGTAAATGTTCAAACGACAGAACACCTGAAATCAATCGATGCGTCTGTAACAGTTTGGCATTTACGATTTCATCCTTGGAACCTAAGGATTTGATTACTCGTAGCCGCATTGGGATAAATATTCTCTCCTATTTCTGTACGTATACAAGCTATAAATTGTAGTGAAACCCGAACAAAACGTCCATTTGTATGTATACATTCCGACAGGAAGCTGTACAACTTACGCATAAACAAAATTTTATGGTAGTGCTTAATATCGCTTATCCGTGACGTAAAGGGGAGTGGAACTGTCGTTCCTTTGGAAATCATACATATAGATTATTAAAACGCAAATCACACTAAGTAGTTGTAAAATCAAATTTACCGGTATATATACAATATATTAATATCGTGTGGTGGTTATTATTATTTTTCCTATAATTCATTAATGAATAACGTTCTGTCATGCAGTGCAAAACACTGAGGTAATTGCCGTAGAAATAATGAGAGAATTCAATTTAAGTCATTCACTTCTGCTGGTTTGAACTCAGTTTTGTAATTAAAATTTTTCATTGAAATCAAAACTCGCAATAGGTAGGCTGAATCAAAAATTGTCGTAAAATATTTTCAACAGAACAAGAACAAGAGATCGTCTACCGACTCACAACGAACTTCATGCTGATGACAGTGAAAATTTCCCGAGTTGTATTTATTTTAGTATTGATGTGTATTTGGGTCTTGTGTCAATAAAATCATCAGTGTCTACACTGTGGTTGAGTATGGGATCTTCTACGACACCGACGCGATCTCTATCGGAGAGGAAGTATTCTTCTTTCCGGTAGACTGTGTTTATGTTTTCAAAAACATAAATCTTTTTAAAGCTAAATTAGACTAAAAACCCTACTCAAAATTCATTTTCTCAATTGTTATAAAAATAATTTATTGTCTTATCGATCCAGAAATTATCCCAAAAGCATTCGTATTATATGAATAGCAGTATAATTATTTCAATAAAAATAATGGTATATTAATGCAAGAACATACATAACTACCAATAATAAATTTGATTTAATGCTTTTGATAACTATTTTCAACTAATAATTTGTTTATAAAACTGTAATGGTTCATAATTTTTTATGAAAACCTTTTAACCCCAAATGACATTAATTTACCGATAACATACAAAATGGGGAGTAACTATCAGTTTTACAGAAAATGAGTTTTTCGTATCGTATAAGATATTTTAAAACTGAAAAAGCTGAGAACGAAGCACGTAATATCATGTACAACAGTTGCAACGAAAACTTCATATTATGAGGCATTTCCAGAAACAACACACTCAAAAATCTTGTGATGTGGCCACCAATTTATTCTTAAATGGTTACGTAGCAGTTCTTGAAGAGAAGACACTTACTAATAAATAGAAGGTATACTAAGGATCATTTCTAACTATACAGATTTCCTTCGTCGCCTCTCCGTGTGTTAAAGGAGACTGGTAATGAAGTTCAGTAACAAACTGTGCTTTACTTATTATGGTTGATATTTCCGTGCAACTTTGCGCTTCCCACATCTTTTCCATTTGAGATACCGGCAGCTAATTTGCTGCTGTACTATGTGATATCATATTATGATGGAATATAGACAAAATTTTCAACACCACCACCGAGTAGACACAAACGGAGAAAAATGATCTCATTTTAGAAACATACTACAGACACAATATATGCTATACATTACAATCCATATTTTTGTATCACATATGAAAAATTAATCTTTTACACTTCTTGTTTAGGAAATTCATTATTTAAACGCCTTTGCTTGTTTTACATGAAATCAATAGGAAGAAGCTCAATTGGTGGGGGGGGGGTGACAGCGAGATATTACGACCTGAATTGACAATTCACATCCCTATTCACTATAACTTCCTAAACGTTTTGGTGCAACAATGTGATTTTCTCACGTGCTGAGTGACGTGTGGCACCGTACGTTGTTCTCACAATATTTGCTAGTCGTGGTCACAACGGTTAAAATATATATGTAGCATGATATTTATTAACCACTAATGAGCACACCTGTTACAGCACAGCGTCAACATTTCAGTCATTGTTTCCGGTGTGACCATTTAAACTTCTAGCACACTTGTTGGTTAACATTTTTATATGCACGTTCCAATATCTGTGCGCCCATACATTGTAATCATAATCAAAAATATCTAGACCACCTCTCCATTTTATCCGGAGATGGTCTCTTGTTAAATTCGTGATCTTATGAGTCAAAAATTGAACTGACACTAATTCACTTCTCGCTGGTTTGTCGTTGCTATGTTCAGTTTCATACACAGGACATTAATTATTTTATAATCTAACTTAAATAACTTCGTATTTATTCACACGAAGACGAAGTTCCTAATCATTTTTTGTTAAAATGGTCCAATTCCATGAAATCTGTACTTTTCAAATATACTCGTCTACTCATGTTTATCTTTTTATTATTATTGTTACAGGAATCTTTATCATCTATAGATCAGGTTTATCAGGATTAAAATGAATTGCTCGACTGGATAAATATTTCTGCATTAATGGAATTAAGAAACTGTACTTTATTAAATTTCATTTTATGTATTTCTCCTTTTTCATTTAATTTTACATATCTGATCCGGCCTATCACAATCCGTTGTTCTTTATTCGTTACATGAGAATTATGAAAAGAAATAAAACCATAAATATTAATTTTAATTTTTGAACACGGTGTGAACACAAAAGTAAAATTTAGTAACTTTTCGTTTGCTTAAAGGTTATAATCAAAAAAGACTTGGTTTTTTGAAAAATGGTCTAATTTCAGTAATTTCCTACTTACTGTTACGATTCCACGTATAGAAAGTTTTTAATCTACGTTTCAGTTCATCTTCTGATCTATCACACATCATTTTGTTTTTCATTTCATACGATATATATATATATAACAATTAATATTTTATTTTCAAAATTGATCTTTAATTAATATAATTCTACATGCATTTATATTTATAGTTGAAATAATGTCCTTAAATATAGCTTATTTATTAAAATAATTATATGTATTTATTGAAATTCCTTTTATTGAAATTTTATGTATCTACCACCAGGCAAACTGCCCATTTGTAGATTAAATACATACTTAATACACATTACTCCATTTTAATACTAAAGGAATGTCACTACATGGAAGAATATCAACATAATTTCTATTCATTAACACGCTAATTCTGTGTTAGTTTTTATACAGATTAAGTTGATGGGTGTACCAAATTGTTATATGAATATAGGTATAGACTACGCATCGCAAATGTGATCGATCTGCTGAATTTTAAACTTCTGATTGAATCCGCTTCTCTAGGGCACTCCTTCAAACGGCATTCATTAATTAGTCGTATTTCTGGTCTGCATATCAATTCAATTATGAAAGTAGGTGTACATCCTTTTACATATTCCTCTGACGAATATATTTCCCAATTAGCAAAGTGTAGCAGTTCAAGTGAAACGTTTTAATTGATTCGTTAAACAAAGCCCTTGATCCTCCGCCGCAGGACAGGTATATCACGTTACTACTTGCATACACTCTATGCTAAATTATATCTCTGCATAATTTTTAATTATTTACACAAATCAGTACTGAGAGTTTAAATGAAAAAAAGACGTCAGCTCGTTACTTATATCCTATTTTATGTTGAAACACAATCCAATAATAATCGCACTGAGAAATGTGTTTTAGGATTGAAAATTCCAACTGTAAGACTATTTTACACAGGAAAGTTACCGGTATCTATTTGAACATTGTAAACTCGACAAACGACGGTTATTTGTTTGTAATAAATATAATTAAATGTTCGACGTCAAGTTTTTTCGCCTCCTTCAAATGTGGTTATACTTGCCCGCCGAACGCATAGTCTTGAACAGCTCATTTAAAGTGAACTTGCGTAAGATTATAGAAGATGAAAAATTGGGGAATTAAGGCTCAAACATCCACAATTAAAACACAAAAATATTTATTAGGGCAAATAATTGAATAAAATATTGAATTTTATTATTTACAACAAAAGTTTCTTTTAAACATTGGGCGCCAGATTTCCAATTATACAATATTATCACAACAATAATTTACACCGGCTTTCAATTTATCACGTAATTTATATGAGATCACTTTCTCAACGGGGCTAAGATTCGCTAATTCAAAAACGTATTTTAATTTCAACGTCTATAATTTAGCTGTATAAGAGTTCTTCAAAATAAAAATTGTGATTTTTTTTTAGATTTTACAGTTCGTTGGATTTTACACAGTAGCGTAAAAGTTTCAGCATGGCCGCAGTACGGCAAAACGGATCTTCAACACTTTTCGGTAGAATTTAAAGTTTTCTGTCCCCCCCAAACAGAAACGTAGAGCTGTTGTCTCCACACAACTGTCGAACAGGTCACAGCGTTGGTCCACGGCTCGGATTCCACCACATCCAATCTGTTTTTATGCCTGTTATATTTGGGATTCGGCCGCTACCAATCACATAAATAAAATTCAAATAACGCAAAATAAAATACTCCGCTTTATAACAAACTGTCCTTGGTACGTTACTAACTCTAGAATCCACAATGACCTAAATATTCCCTCAACCCAAAAAACCATCATTCAAACCGCCCTAATCCAATGTCATTGAAATCTCCACCACTTCATTCCCATTATCTCAAATACAGAATCCCATACTCCTCCACCTAAGCAACTGCATGTCTTCAAATTAACTTCAACATATTATCGTCATCAATATATCACAATTGTAAAATCTTTGGATTAAAAAATTTTCTGTATATTAAAATAAAAAAAAACCTCATCCAGGGTGGTTCGCTCTAAATCCGAACCAGGTTGTGTCTGATAACTTCAGTTCGATCGTCTCGTTTAGTAATAGATCATCTAGTTTTCAACCTTGCAGATTTATTTTATAACGTTTTATTGTATCCTTATACCAGTCAATGAAACTATTAAATGTGTTTCCTTTTCTGTATCTGAATCTCCGAGAATTTCTTTCGTGAAGGTCACAAGATTTTGAGAAATTTACTAATCACACAATTTCATTGAGGTATTCAAACATTGTACAATCGAAAGATCTGTTTCTCAAAATGTAAGAATTTAGCCGTGACACCAATCCAATAAAAGAAACTGTCATTATAAACCGCTTTGCTTAACTGTCGGCCTTCATGAATATTGATTAATACTTAAAATATTATAAGCTGTCCAAAAAATAATTAAATATGCAAATAATTTAAGTAAAATCTGTAATTATTTATATAACGTGAGAAACGGAGGCAAAATAGTGTTATTATAGTAAATATTAGAGTTTAAGTATTCATAGTATAAAAGGATATTAGTTTTTTTAGTCTTAAAGCTAATGCGTTATATATTGTTTTTACCAATAAATTGACTAGTTATTTCGCTATTTTATCATTAATCTTTAGTCGTGCTTAGTAGCGTGCATTTGTTTAATGTATTATAGTCCGATGCAGCCCGTAACTTACATTTCCCGCAAGGATGGTAAAGTAATTCGTATTCTTCTTTATTATCATTCGATGGAGTATTGCTGTATAAAATTATATTTTTTATTTAAAGAAAATATTTCTGCTTTATTTCATTCCTGATAAAGGAGAATTTCCTTTGTTCGTTGCGTAGTATCGTCTTTCTCTCGCGTGACGTCATTGTCTCTTGGCGCGCAGTAATTTAACATTTAATGATCACGGTTTTTAATTATAATTCTTTCCACATGTATGCTAGGCGTTTCTCACCCTCACAGTACCGTTTCTCGTGTTTTGAAGAATTTGTGTACCAATTTTTGTTGCAATCTGTCCACGCGATAAAATTTGTATAAAGAACAACGTAAATACATACATACATACATACATACATACATACAAATATACATCCTTTTTTATTATATAGATAACAATTTTAATAAATTGATTTAAGTCCTAACTGACTCCTGACTAAATTTTTACAATGCTACATCTGTAGTATATACAGCATTGTTCAAACGTGGATGTATATCATATACGTTAATGTCGTAAACGTTGTAAATTATAAACCACCTACATGTAAAGTATCGCGAACGTATTAAATCCGTCATATTTCAGGCAACAGAACTATATGTACTAAAAATAATGTTTTAATTTTCAATTCAGTAAAGGAATTACTTACTTTTCCCAGGATTTGGAATACAGGGTTCCCGATCAGCACCCTTCATCGGTAGATCAGAAGATTTGTCCGATGTCCAGCCGTGAAGACAATTTGACTTTAAAAATTATCCCTACAAAACAGAGGCTGCAGCCGTGGGGATTCGCGGCGTTGGCCACGGCTCCACGCTCTAGGGAAGGTCTCGCCAGACCAGCTGTCGTCTCGCTCATATACCGTCCGCATCGAACTGTAATTATTTTCTTATTAATAAGAGCTTCATCTTCCCCACATTTTTAATGAAAGCATGAAACATAATTTTCTCAGATTTTGTTAATATCGGTTTTCCGATTTCCTCTCACCAAATTTTTTTTTTTTACATATTCATGCTTTCACTTCCACATAAATTGTTATAACTATTTACAGCATTTCACGAAAAAAATTATCCGCCAATGGTCACGATATTATTTTACACATCGTTTCGAATTTTCCACTTTACAATATTTTTCATTATATTTGCATGTAAATATTCTTCTTTTTCGCCAAAATCGCACTATTGAGCTTACGATCGCGCACGGCAACGGTCTTGAAAATCCTCTTACTAAACGTTTTGTTCGAGCAACGGAACGAGAGGCGGAAAATATACGCAAATTGTTTCCTTCATTTTATATTATGCACGCGCTCTACCTGACAACAAATATTACGGTTAGATTTATCGCATCTTCAGTTGGGTATTCGGTGTAATTGGCTGCGAACATGAAACTGGCTACTCTCACAAACTGATGGAGACTGTTGTAGTTCTCTGGTAAAAATCTTACGGTGCTAGGTAGCAAGGAAAATGTCTTCCACTGCTAGATAATTGACAAAAACTGAAAATAACTGACCAAAATTATCATGCTGCTTAATAGCTGATTAAAATCCTCGCCAGCGGCTGTGAGTATCTCATTTTATTAGCAACAATATCCCCTAATTGCCAAATTTCACACAGCGTTATTCTTCTCTGTCGGAATGTCTCCAAATCCCTTGACTTACTTGACATCATCATCTCCCTACTAATCCGATTTTCTCATTGTCGTTTTTAAAACTGCCATGGTAGACTGTAAAAAAAAGTCTGTGAGAGCATTCTCTCGCAGGTGAACGTTCCCAGAGAGCTCTGGAGGAAGCTACCTTTGGGGATGCCTTCTTCTCTCTCTGTTTTTTAACAATGGTTACCACATGCCGAGGCACCTCGGCCTGTTTTGAGAGATGTATGTTCCGGGATCGCAGAATTTGGAAACACAAAGAGTTATCCGCTATTTCTATTGGACTAGTCGGACAGCGGTCTCCTAAACAGTTAAAGTCATAGAGGAAAAGGCTGCGACCCCTTAGAAAATCCCTCTCCCGCGCATCGGGAGGGTGTGGGACAAGTACCTACTGCCCGACCTACCTGATGCAGATATTTCTAGAGTTTTCCCTGTATCACATATAGGCAAATTTCCGGGTAGGATCCTTAAACTATTATTCGGGGGCCCTAGTTAACCGTTGGCTACCTTTCCCTGCCTTTCCGCATCCCCCTTTTCAGTTTCTTTCCTATGCTATAAGTTGGAAGGTGGCAATATGTGGATTACCCTAATCATAGCCTGTCTACACGTTCTTCTTCCCGGTTCCTAAATTAGTATTCACTACACTGCTCGTTGGTATGAACTATTCCTGTGTAAGGCGTTTGTAGACGCCCACAACCACGTGGATATTATGTAAAATTTAATATGGTGATAACTGGTTGGCGATTTTTTTATGATATTTATTTGATACAAAAGTAGAATAGGAATTTATTTATTTATAAAATAATCATTTAATAACGAGAAACAAATTTAATATTGATTTTAAAAAATAAAAAGTTTAAGACAAAATTTGAATAACATATCAATTGTAGAAGTATTAAAAGGCTAATTATTTTCTCTTTCGCTCATGTATCTTAAAAGATATTGTGGGGAGAACTTAAACGTGACTAAACCGGTTAATTTATCCATCCAAACTTGATAATACAATATTTGATTAAACAAATATTTAAGATACTTTGCCGGCGGATGTCGTTTACTTGTTTTGGTTTGTGGGGTACTTGGGAGGATTCTGCAGGGTCGTGACTCGGACCCCGTCTGTTCTCTCTGTCGCTGAATATGTCTCTATCGTGACTTTTAACCCAATACCAGATTTTTCTCCATCTTCCAGCGTCATTTAATGTAAATTTAAATATTGACATATTTCCTCATGATTAAAAATGAATAACTTAACAAGGTCTTAGGTCTGATGTTTAGCTAAGCTCTCTTTATTCTTGAATTAAAATTTCCAAAAACGTATCATCAATTTACATTCAATGTCCCTTCTTCATTAGAATTAGAACATGAATAAAAAGTAACTCGTTTATTGTAGTTGAGTCGATTAAATAGCGAAAATATCAAGACAGAATTCCATATAATTCTGTGCTCGTCAAGTAGATAATGTAAAAATACTAAATATTATGCCATTATCAACAACTTCGGATGGACGAAGAGCTTTTATTTTCGGCCGGCCGGAACTGACCGACATTGAAATACTGCTCCATTACGCCTTTTAAAGACGCCTGTCGTCGTTTAAGTGAAATAGTCCGTTTTGAGAAAACGGGGGCAGGGACATAGCCTGACATGCTTTATTGCCCTTCAGGACGAAGGCACTTTGTGTTGGAGTTCTAGAAATTCGTTGCATTCCCAGATCTCACCAAACTTGTAATTCAAACTTATCTTGGTAGTTCGAACAAAATTCGCGAAAACTTGTAATAACCCTGTCAGTCTCAGTGATTGGCATCCTTCATTTCAGAGACCGAGAGTCTTATACATACAATAGCGTCATGTATCTGACTGATATCTGCAATATCAGTGTGAATTTATATAGCTACTTAAGTACTGTTGGGCATTTCTGACTTAATTGAACTTGATGTATTTTATGTATTAATATTTAACAGTCCGTTGATTGATACTTCTTGGGAACAAAACATTTCCTGAGGAATGCCTTGTAAGTATATATATGTTATATTAATTTTTCCACTGTTCAATGCTTTATAATAATGAAATTTCGCATCCCTTTTCTCATTCAATTTTTATGAATAAAATTTTACGATTAGTACATACTTTTTCAAACAATACAACTTTGCAATTTTATTTGTTTTCTGCGGCTATATACAGTAATGAATAGTTAAATGTGATTAAAATATAAAGGTCTCTATCATTAATTTAATTTTCAACAATTCATAGCAACCGAATGCATTTCATAAAACCATAAAGTGACCCAAGTCACCGAGTTGCGTTTGTACTCTAATAACGTCCCTGCACCACACTGAGATTTACAGTATAACTGCAAACTGCCATTAACCATGCAGTCATTTTGGCAAATAATTGGAGAATAAACATAAACCCAAACAATTCCATCACAGTTACTTTTTCCCTAAAAAAGATACCATCCACTAACAATATCTACATTAATAACACACCCATTCCAAACAAACAAAACTATAAATACCTTGGTTAAATCCTCGATTCTAAGCTAACATGGTACCAACACACCAGTCACATTAAAAAATCATCAATCACCGCTACAAAATACTAAAACCATTACTTAATCCTAATTCACATTTATTCCTTTCAATGAAAAAATTACATTATATATTCCTTACTGGAGAAGTATTAAGACATATTAAGGAAGTACGGCTTTAACATTTGTCGTTCCGCAGTCAAAACACACGTCAATCAGATCGAAATATCTGAAAATAAGATCCTTCGTTATATCACAAACTGTTCCTGGTACTTCTTCAATTCCCGCACCCAATATTCAATATTCCATGTATCGACCAGAAAATAACCAAATACATACTTCTTCAATATAAAAAAGACAATTCCCCTCAACCCTTTAATATCCGAAACAGCTGCCTTTCTCCACCTCCCAACCAACAACGCAGATTAAAAGGACAGAGACCCCGAGACCAAATTAATAATCAATAAAGTACATAAGTTCAGGAGGTGAAAAAAAATGCTCCACAGGATATATATTGTATGATATATCTTGTACATACATCACAGCTGTAAAAACTTTAGATTGTAAAGTTTCCTGTAAAACAAAACACTTAGATTTGATTGCTAAGAATGATACAGATAGTATAGGCTTTGGGTGGATATTTTTTAACATTAAACTTATTACGTTGTTCCAGTACCAAATTATTTTTGTTTATTACTCTTGGTTACTTTTTATTTATAATAATATATTCTCAAGTCATAGATTTATTTTTTGATGGACAGGGCTACACGAGCGTTATCCGCTTTGATGGTTCTCCCCTTTAATATAATAGTAAGTCAATGACAAAGATTCTGAATGTTTAAAATGTTTAAAATAAAGTAGCCAAAATGTGACTAGGGTAGTCAAGCTGTATTCTATGGATCCTACTCGGCATTTGCCTAAGTGTGATGCTCGGAAACCCCTAGAGAAATCAGCATCAGCTAGGTCTGATTCTCGATACTTGTCCCAAGCCAATCCGAAAACGGGAGTTAAGTTTACTGTGGGGACGCAGCAGTCCCGCTTCCGTTCCCATACAGAAATTTGAAGGCAGCTGTGCCGACAGGTCCCATAGGAACAGCAAACTACTCTTGCCGCATACTCAACGTCTCAGACCCCGGAAAATACACACCTAAAATCCTGAGTAGGTGTCACGTCTTATTTTAAACTCCCTAACTTAGAGCGAGGGACATGAAACACCCAAGTACGAAGTTAGCCCCTTCGAGTCGCCTCCTTCGTGGTTGCCGGGTGAGTTTTTTCACTTAATAGAAATCTGTCTGACCGTTTTCTTCTAAAAAAAAACGAAGTAAGTCAACGTGACTGACAATATTTAGATGACATCGGTTTCTGTTCTAATTCATGAAACGTAATGCACTGAATATGGTATGGTAAAATAACACTAATCTACCCCATGTGTAAACAAAATTCGTATTTTATTTATGTAGGTAATAGCTCATCCGGTGAACCTCGTTTCGCCTCAGAATCAATAAACGTTGATTTAATATACCCTAAATGAATGAAGTACAATAAATGTACGAAAAAAAGTATTACAATTTCATTGAAATGAATGTAATACACGTCACAACACTCTGGGAATTTCCTTTCATTAAACAACCTTGTCATATACGACATTCTTCGTTTTGTCGGATTGAAATCGCGTTCTTCGATATCATCTGCTCCAAATGAAGACCTTGTGGAAACATTCGTTGTCTCTCTGAGTATTCGATAGGAAATGTCGTGATTCGCCATGAAGCAATGAATGCAATGGTGGCGGAGGCAATAGTGGCAATTTCACTTCGCCACTGAGGCAGTACATTCCAGGCGTTTCTCCAGCAATGCACCGCAATGGTCGCACACAAACTCCATTGGGCCAATTCGGACGAAAGGATTCGATCTATAGTCTATTGTTCAATCGAATTGAAACGCTACTCGATTCAAATCAACACTTGAATCATTTCTTCTTGCGCGTCGAAGATTATCACGTTTTTGATCTGTGGAATAAGCTCGACGATTTCTCATTGCCGACTCAGCCGTTTGACGTCCTGCCTCTCTTTGGTCATGTCTTTGTGAAGCACAAAGTCGGGCCATATTAACGCGGCGCTTTTCTCGTGCGATTTCTTGTTCATCTACAATATTTCGAAGTGTAATTGCATTATGGATTCGTTGTGAAAGATTAGATCTTCTTGCTCGTGGCATTGTAAATAACACGGAACAACATAACCTTTAACAATATGTACTACATCAACATCAATCAAACAGAAATAAAAGGACCGCGCATATGCATACGCTGTCAAAAGATAATGCACACAACGCCATCTACTGGCATTACCGGAACCAGCATAGAACACCATCAGAGAATTTTCATCATAATTTTTATTTTTGTGAATTTTTTTGATGTTTTAATAGTTTCTGTTATTCGGGACGGAAACAAAACCAACAAATCAAAAATCATCAAAATGGGTTCAGCCGTTCTCGAATTATAAACGGTTTAACTAACCCAACTTTGTTTTATTTATATATATTGTAATACTAATTAAGGAGGCCATTAATGACTTTAATTATGATGAATTGTTTAGCGGCACCGATCTCAAAGACGACAATGGAAAACATAGACTAGCTTCGATGTGAACTGCGGGCATATGTACGAAAGGTCAGTTTGTTGCAGTATGGCGAATCTTATAGTCGAGAGAGGGAGCAAAATTTAAGAGTATGAACAGCGTGGTCCAAGCATAGAAATTCAACTGAGAGACTTATATGTTTTAAAAATCTAAGTAAAAAGGTCTGGACGGACAGACAAGTTATAAAAAACCTGCCAAGCTGAAACAAAAAGTTTAGCGCCACGTTCAGATACACAGACGTTCCGAAATAACATTTTCCGCAGAAAGGCATTGAAATAATACGTCTGACTGTTGACCGGAGGAATAATACAAGAACTACAACCGTGTGCTTTGATCAAGTGTAGAATCAGTGATTAATGGCCTTTTTAGTGAATTGTGTCCCCAAACTCCAAAAATAAGTCTGGTACCAACAGGATATTTGTAAGTACAAACCAAAATAATTAAATTTCTGTAAACGGTAATCAAGGGTATAGTCAGATTTCGGTTCTTTTCATTTTGTTAGATTTTGTATTCCGTTCGTTTCAAGTTGGTTGAATTGTTAATTTTTTATTGTTCTTACTTATCAAACCCAGTAAAGACCCTGAGAAGAAGAGTTATTAAATTTGATTGTTTGTGAAATATAAAAGATTGTATTTTACCTTGAACGCCACAAATTGTAAAATAAAAATATTTGTTTTGTAAATTTTGAAATTATCAAATTCGGCGTGCCAACCTAGGGCATTTGTAAAACTAAATGAACACCTGTTGAAACAATCTTTGGCAAATTAAAAGTTTTTTAATCTGAATAAATTTTGTTAATTAATATAATTTAATTAACCTTTCTATTTTGCTCATTACAATATATATATATAATAGATAAATGAAATAAATATTGTAAAATATATGGCATTAAAACAATCTAGGATGAATTGGTTTTTAGTAATAGAGTACGAAATGTTGTGTATGAAAGACATTAACGTATTATGCTCCTTTCTTGTAGGTTAATATTTTTAATACACGAATTTATTTATAAAATGAAATAAAAAAAATTACGTCTGATTGAAAATAATGAATAAAAAAGTTAGCCAATACAGACAAAAAAGTGATAATATAAATACTACACAACATTTCTGGGATCCTTGTTCCTTTCGTCAGGTGCGAAGAAGAGCCAAGCCAGAAAGGTTGTGTGGTATTTATATTATCACTTTTTGTCTGTATTGGCTATCTTTCTTATTCACTAATTATTTTATACTATTATGAATTAAACTAACTCTTATAGCGTCATTAGTTGTTTTGTGTTCCTGCTGTTGCTATTTAAATTGTGAGACTTTTCGTCGATAACTGGTTTTCTGTTGGCATCCTCTTCTATAGTTACGCTTAACTGGTGGCTCGAGACGACAGCGGTGTGCTGAATTTATCTCTTCGAATTGGCGTCTCCTCGATGTTACTCCTTGTACTCCGCTTCACACAGACCACTCTCGTTTCCACAAGTGCTCCCTGCGGCGCCCTGGCCAATATCCTCTCAGGAACTGTTATACTCGTCTTATATTATTCCTTCAACGGTTAATGTCCTATTGTTTATGGGAACGCAGAGTCTGGCCAGACACCCAGGCGAGACCGTTGTCTGCCAGAAAACCCCCATTTGTAATGCTTATGAATTACTATAATGCTTAATAGCGTCATTAGACGTTGTTTGTATTCCTGTCGCTTCTGAGGTTGATTCAAATCTTCACTAAGTCGTTTCGGTCGATGACCCAATAACCTTCGCAAAAGCCCGACTTTATATTTCACACGTTAATTAGCTTCAACAATCACTTAAAATCGAATAAAATTAAAGACGTAAAATCACGATTTCCATAAATTATTTTGTTGAAATTATCTAATGAAACAATAGCGTTATGCTTAGGGCCACTTCTGGAGTCAATAATTTTATTTTATGAACGATTAGAATCAACCTTTGTAGAGTTTGTATTCTTAAAATTGACTGCGTCGAGATGTTGATTATAAATGTGTGGACGGAACTAAACCGAAAATGTTAAAAGAAAATGTCGCAAATCAACGGTCACGGTGAGTTGGATGTTACGAAAGTAAGTGTAATTGCGTTGGCGTTTAATGTAATTTAATATTTTTCATTAGGAATAAATCGAATATACCCTTAGAAGTGTCATGTTTGCAGACAGTTTTATTTTATTCTTTTGGATTGCTAATTTATTATTGTTATTTTGCGAGATCAGTATACAGAAATAGTATAGTTGAGGATGCAATACCGAAATTTATGTAACCAACAATACAGTATATTGTAATATACAACAAGATTCTTATAATAAACTGCCAGCACGTTGTAACCAAATTATGTGGTATTCGAAATAATTATAATTTATGCCAACACGTCAAATTATGTAGTTTTCACTAAATACTAAAGAAACAAAGGAAGTTGAAATTAAACCAAAATTTTTAAAATATAACAAATATTATTTATTTGACAAATTTTATTTTCGTTGAATTTACATTTTACATTTTTAATTAAATTCTTCGGGTTTCATGAGAATCTAAATTTCAGGTCCGGTTATTGGGTCTCTAATGAAGTCAGTGATTTGCAATTTTCACCACGTTACAAAAGCAAATAAAAATTAATTTAAATTTACCATAACAAAATTTTATACCAACAACAAAACTATAGAAATCTGAAAAGTCTGACAAAGCTATAGAAAGGTCTGATAAAGTTATATAAATCTGGCAAAGTTATAGAAATATCTGTCAAACGTATACAAATCTGGCAAAGTTATACAAATCTGACGGTAATCGATATTTACGAAAAGGTTCACAAAATTTACGTTTTTACGTACCCTTTTGTTCAGAGCTGCTTAGTTTTGGCAACACGTGATTATTTTAATTTTTTACTGACCACTTTTTTTATCTGACAGGCCATAGCACCGATTTTATTATCGTATCACTTTCCAACAGTTTAAACGCCTTTCTACTTTGCCGCCGTATGTATTATCACACTCAGTTTGATGTGGAAAATCCCTTTAATACAGAAGCTGATATATTCGTCTTATACTTTGCTGAATTCGGCCACCTTTGACCATGCTCCCAGGACACTATTTCTCACAACACACTGTTCTCTGTTTTCCGACTGTTTCGTCAAGACTTCCAAACACACACACACACACACACACACACTGACTATCTAAGTGTCCTGCCTTCCAAACACACACTCTGGCTGTCCAAAGTTCTAAGCGTCTTACATACGCTTTCTCAACAACAATTCGTAGCACTAATTATAGTCTCTGCATTCTCGCGCCAAACACTGCTGTTCTTTACAACGCTCTGGCCTCTGGCCGCCAATAATTAAATAAACAATTTATATAAAACATTTCCTTACACATCTGTAATCTCTATAATATATATTGTAACGAATATAAAGAAATTATCAAAACCTAGAACTTTCTTTAATTATTTTATTCGTCGAGACATGAGTTTTACATATGGCCGATTTCCATTTTAAATATATATAGAACTGTTCCAAAGATGCCAGGCATTTCACGCATGCTTGCAGCTGCTAAGGATAGACAGGTAACGAGGTCCTTAATTGAATCTCTCAAATAATGCCTAGTATGTTCTACTGTAGGTTATCGCTATTATGACCATTTATTGTAAACACTGCTTGAAAGAAAATTTTGAGGTGATGTAAATAAACAATGTTTTTCTTTCCATGTCCCATTTTCTATGTTAGTGCCTCAACGCGTCACTTCCGACCATACAATCGTATACAAAAAAAAATATAGTATGCTGTATCACCCCTGTAAATATGATGTAAACCGCAACAAAGTTAATTTTTTATTTAATATTAATTTCTCGTTTGTATTAATAGCACTCATTATCTAATACTTTAATTGAGAAAATTATTTACGTTTGAATATTAAATTATATATGTAAATTTTCTTATCAAGAATTGAGTAGCATCTTGATTAGGGTTACTTATCAAAATAGTAAGCGTGAATTGAAATACAACCTAAGGCACGCATCTCTGGTTGAGATCTCTTCAATTCATAACTCAAACCTCATGGTCTTTCATTTTTAATGACAAATGTTTTTGAATCTAGGTTCCCTAAGAAAATACATTCTAAACTCATCATTTATCTCATGTCACTAATTTTTGCTCACTTCTTTGTCTTAATACTTAATCCTCATTTTCGTACAGTTTGTTAAAATGAATTTCTTAACGCATTATATATTGTACAGCATTCTGCATATATCCTATAAGAGTTTTATGTAATAGATATAATTTGACTGAAGGTTCTAATTTGTTCATTGTTTATATTGCAATGTTCTAGTAATTATATATTAAAAAAATTATTTCATATTTTCATATTAATAATATATTATTATTTTAATATATTTCATATTAATAATATATTAATAACGATTTTATTTAAGTGGAACGTATCTTTGTGACTTTCTGGAGCGGACATGAACGTAGATGACCCAATGACCTTCGTAAAAGCCCGAATATATGGAAATGGCTGTCTATTCCACCAGTCGGTAGCTTCAACAAGCGCTGAAAACTTACGAAATTTGCATTTTATTCAGGCTAACGAGCAGAGTTGCATTATCTCTGCGGACCAGTGTGGTTTTATTATATGTCGACGGAATAACTACAGTACTCGTATATACTTTGCTCCTACTCATATGCCAGTTCTGAAAAAGATAGCACAATATTGTTGTTTCCCCCACATTCCACTACTAATTTTCTTTATTTTCATTCCTTTACAGTGCATTTAAACAGTCAATAAGTTGTAAATTTTCTTGTAGCGTGCAGCCTAACCTAAGCTTTACAGAACATATTACATACTTTCAACATTACGAGTCACAAAAATTTCATATAAATATTGAATTATTAAATATTCAAATCGTAATTTTAATTATATATTCTTATTAACATTCTCTATTTTTAACTTTAGATATGTATATTAGGTTTTTATGTTGTCCCAGAAATATTACTGTACATTTTTAATAAACTAAATGTTTCTAGAAGAATATTTGAATACGCAGGGTTGAAGAATAACTGTAAATGTTAAATTCTTTAAACTCCTGTCAGAAGAAGCCTACGCGCACTTTAGGGCAATTGAAAATATTTCGAGGTTTTTGTGCGCTAAATATCTTGAAGTGTTTCCTTTTAAGAGCGCGGGATTACAAAATATTATTTATACTGCAATTCAAATACAGATGGGTGATTTTATGGAATAAAAGTTTTAGAAAACTAAAATATAAATCTATTGAGTTTCTCTAACGCACGTCATAATAAATAATGTCAACATATTATCCGTAAGTTTTATATTTTTACAACATAAGAGCGATCAATTACATGTTAATATTTCTCGGTGTTTTTTGAGTAAATATTTTACTAAATATAACCCATTAAATAGTCTGTAAAAGATCTCCATTTAGTGCATTCAGTTGCTTACATAAGATAATTTAATATTCTTCAAATCTCTCCCACGTACGTTTATACTCATAATACACACAAATATGTTATCATTTTTGGAGGACACCAGCCATTTTCAGACATAAAAGCCCGATGTGAATAAATGTGATGGCAATCTCTGAATCCTGCGATCAATCACATCCGTCAGGTCGCTTAGCCAATACGTCCCTCACGAAAGAATAAATCACTACCATGTAAAATGAAAACGTATGCAAGTAGATTTGCTGGTTTTTTTAAGGATGAACTTATTAATAACATTTTTTATTTAAATAGTTTCATGGAATATTAAAAAACGAATAAGTTGTTTAAATATTCGAAAAATTAATAATAATGTTAAGAAAATAGTAACTTGCAACTATAAATAGATCTGCAAGCTTTCTGAATATTATTTCCAGTTAAATGAATATTTTACGTTGGAATTTTAAATTATAATGAAATATTATATTTTACCCTATTGTAGCTACAGAAAGAGGTATTATTGATACAACAATTATGATACTACGTTGTTCGACTACTTCTATTATTAGAAGCATCTCCAACATTTTGTTTCGCTCTGGATAACGTATCTTAGAGTAGATACGATTTGGAAGCTAACTTTGAAAATTATTTATCCGACCTCCTGTGGTGTAATGGTCTGCGTGACTGACTTGCATCACAGAGGTCCCGGGTTTGAATCCCGGCGAGGGCATGGATGTTTGTGAGCGTCAAAATCAGGTCCCCGAATAAGAAAATTGAGTTCCATTAATTAGTCGCTAATAACCTAGCTGTTGATGCGACTGTAAACAAATCAATTTATAAAAAAGATTATTTACCCCAAATTTATACCAATTTATATTGTGTACCGTACTTGACTTGTAAACACTGAAACTAAAGGTTGACAGACGATTATGAAGGACTGAGACTTCTGTAATGTCCTATATTAAATTACTACACGGAGCTTCGATTATAATGTGAACAAAAGAATAAAATTGTAATCTGTATGTTAGGATTTTAAAGGCGTCTATAACCTCATAATATGTTATCCTATGCAAAAATATGTAAAATAGCAAACCTATTGAGTATTCAGTATAATAAGTGTCAATTTAAATAAAATTATGAATTTCCATTATATTTAAATATTTAACAAAAAATTAGTTTTTCTTCACTCATCAATATCCGATCCTGGAGAGTTTTAAATCTCATTATTTAACTCTATATAATTTATATCACTTGTGTTTATACGATATACTTTTATTAGACTTCAAATTTTTCGACGTTTCTTCGGTCTTATTGAATCACATTTCCAAAAGTAACCTTTATTACATTTTATCAAAATCAATAGGCAATTTAAAATATTCTAGATTCATTCTATGTTTCATTTTGATTCTGAATAATAATCAATAATCATTATATTAAAAATATTACCGTTTAAATTATGAAATATCTCAAAGTATATATCTTCTTTCATCAGGGATGAAAAATTCTTTTTACCGCAGTTAAATAATCCAAAAAGCGAACATAACATGATGGTAATGATGAAAAATATCTGAATATTTATAATATATATATATACTGCTTTAATCAGAAAAGTTTAATATTTATTAACAAAAATTAAATGTATGAATTTTCGTTCTGTTTTGGGACCTCTTCAGCTTCGACAATTTAATCTACAATTTATAAATTAAAACATAAGTATTTATAAATTAATTTAATAAATATGAATTTACATTACATTTCGTATACAAATCATGCATAAAATCTACAGGCAAGTTAAACTTATGTTATTAATTTGTAAATTTTAGCTTAAAAACTGTCTAACCTGAAGAGATGCCAAAACAGGACGAAACAGTATAAATTTAATTTTTGGTTATAAATATTTACTTTTCTGAATTTACATATACTCAGGACGTGGCTTATAAATTTCATTCTGAAAATATTTTTGTGAAGTCTCAAAACGGTGAAGTTTGCTTTTTTACAAGGAAGACGGAATATGTTTTAAAACACATGTTTTATATTGGTTCTGAGAATTATTTATATAGAAATATGTTACGATCTTATATTATTTTTCACAGTGTTTCCATTTAACAAAAATCTGCAAACTATTTTTATTAATACATAATTAGTATATTTCTAACACAGACGTATTATATTTTATAATTGTTATATTTTATAATTGTTATATTTTATAATTGTTATATTTTATAATTGTTATATTTTATAATTGTTATATTTTTGTGACTTAAAGATAATTATAAATGTATGAACACAAACAAATTCGTCAGACGTAATTTATTTACAAAAATAAATAAAATTCACACAACGTGTCGTACTCATTTTAGGCGTACAATGGTGGAATTCTAATATTCAACTAAAAATTATAAATTAAATTAAAATATAATTCCCCTGTGTTAAAAATATACCGATTATATCATTTTTATACTAAAAATTTAATTTTCAACACTTGTTTAGAATATAACTTATTTGAATTTTATAAAAACACAATTTTACACCTGATGACGTTCTATATTGCAGACAAAACGTGTGAATTTTAAACTTTTTCCTTAATAAATTACTTCTGACATATTTGGCCGCGTAAATAAATTATAAGTATTTTTTATTATTGACAAGTAATTTCTGGTCCCTGATATCGGAACAAGAATAACTGACCCCAGCAGACAACCAACCTCTTATATAAATTCTTATAATGTATTATGCACTTGAGACGCACATAAATGTGTTCCGTCTCAGGTCTTCAACTACAAGTCAGAATTCAACAAATGTGCATTGAACGTGCGGAAAAAACCAAATTACTTCATTATCAATATAAATAAATCAAATAAAACTTTAGAATAGATGGTATTATTATAAACAAAAACAAGTTACTCAGAAATATTCTGTCGTACAACGTATAGTAATCAGTACATAAAACTATTTGTTCAACGTCGATGAACTACAAGACTAAATTATACATGTGTTTTCATACAGTTTATTTCTATTTAACCGGACTTAATTCTAAACTGAAAATTGAGCATCGCTATCGAGTAATATTTCATTTAGACTACGCTGAACCTAATGGTTTTGTGTACATCGAGGAGTTAAGAAAATATGAGCATTATAAAAGTACAGCACTTCGACTCAAGTAACCCTAGCGTGTTGCAAATCTGGGAGCTGCGTGGCTTAAGAGGGCCATGACTTATTCATGGGCGACGGTAATGCAATTGCAGAACACGCCCCCGCAAACACGGAACACGTCTCAAGACGTTACGTAGGAACAGCTGTGGCTCAAGTAATCCGTGGCTTCGCCGATGGACTTTGGGAAAACATTGAACTTCATCGAAAACCAGGAAATAAAATGAAAAGTTTGTGCAGATACCTTCATAAGAAGTGAAAAATAAAACAATAGTCTTAGGTAAAAATTTTATAGGTAATCATTTCTGGTTTCCAGCAAATGCGCTTTGTTTTTGTTTGTAAATACACCTATCCGATATGACTTCGGAGTGAGCTGGTGCTTGATTAAATTGCATACTTATAGTATTATTAAAACTGCAGTCCGTCTAAAAATTTATTTCTAATTGGTTTAATTTATTTTGTGCGAAATTTTATTTTTAAAATAATTTGATAAACTCTTTATGCCAACTGGGCAGATTATTATGACCACTCCATTAATACTTCGTTGGACCACTATAGCGCCATAAATTTATTATATATATATATTCATTTTAATACAATTAGATATTAGCAAGGGTTGAGAGCTTGGTAAGTTGGAATTTGATCAGGCACCGCCATAACGGATAGATAATCCCTTCGGTCTGGACTTAAGCACGTAGGATGTTGGCCCTCGGAAGTTACCTGGACTGTCGCACCGTGGGAAACGTCTCTTCAAAAATCCCAGAAAGTGAATTAACACGTGACTGCCTGAACCAATCACATTTCTTGGTTCAGGAAAAATTTGATTCAAAGATTATCGACAACACCGATTTTTCACATCCAGCGAAGGGGCTGTAAAGCAAGTGTAGAGAGACTCCTCGACGAACCATCACCAGGGACGGACGTACAGTCCCAAACTTGCATCATCCAGATGTCTCTGAGAGATCGAGGATGCCACATGATCACGGCCAGAGATCAACGCGAGGTAACTGCCAAGTGTCTTAATCCTGGACGCGCCTGGAGGAATTACCGTAAACCATGGTTTAACTTTATTAACTTGATTGTTTTGCCTAGCTGAACGCACATAATTTGTATTAATTTTATTTTTCTCGTGTTCAGTTAAATGATTATTAAATTCTGTAAAATATCCCTTACTTCATCATCTTTAAAAAAAACCTACCACTACACCACGTTTTGCTTCAATACTGCTGAGATCCGTCTTTGCATTGACGTCACGAGATGTTGAAAGCAGATGCGAGGAATCTGACACCATGTGTCTGACGAAAATATTTCTCCAGTTGTGTGAGATTTGAGGTTCAACTTCGCCCCACAAATGCTCAATTTGGTTGAGATCTACTAATTGTGGGAGTTACCTAAACAACATAAATCCTTCATGTGTCATGTGCATGCAGTCTTATTTCAAGTAGCCATCTCCATTGGTATTCGCCACCAACATTATAGAATGAATTTATCAAGTCCTATTACTTAAGTATGTTGTGCTATTCAGACGTTGTTCCCTTTCGAATTAAGCAGTCCAAACCATAACACTGATGCAACCACTTGAAGAGTTGTAGTCACACAAGTGGATTCCATTCTTTCATACTATTTCCGCCTGATTCTCAATGTGTCATATGTAACTTGCAACCGAAAACGTGCTTCTTCGGACCGCAACGTTTTCCAATACTTTTGTTCCTCTGCAAGTTGCACACATTTTCTCTTATTAACTGCAGATATCAAAGCTGTACGTACCGCCCTACGACATCATTTGAGAGGATCCTTCATTAAGATATGCAGTAATTTGATGAACAGTTGCCCTTCTACTGCGTCGTGAAAAATAGCAAGTAGAAGGGAACCTGATCTAATGCTACGACCATTCTTATATACATGCATTTATTTTTACGAACTAAATTTACAGATAGCCACACCCTGGAATTTCCTCTTAACTTTTACGAATGATTTTTTGACGAGCACATATTCTGAACTGAATACAATATATTTCCTTGCGTCAATGATTTCAGAACCGTATTTCCGCTACGAAGTTGCGTTAACAAAGGTTCGAGTGTAACTGAGTTCCCATCGCAACCCCAGGTTATTGTTGGCTGTGCGTCATATTGTGATAAGACTAGTTATATCTATCTGGTTATATCAATATTATCACTCTCTATTCTGCCCGAGCATTAATTAGTTACCTACGACCACAACTCGCGTGTTCAGACCATGTTTTCCAACTTAAACTCCAGACTTTTAAACACTTTTAACAACAGTTGCTATTGAACATTTAACATATGCAGCTTATACTCGTTCAATGCCTCCGAGCGTCAAAATCATAATTAATTACGTTCAAGCGCTACTAAATCGAATCACTTCCGGTCTGCCCCTCCTGATAACACGCTATCATTGCTAATTTTCCTAAAACCGTCAGGTATTCATAATAATCTGTCGAGTCATTAAACACCGACTAACTCCATGGCGCTACAGCCCACACGCACTTACATATATTCATAACAAAATACATAACTTTACAGCGTACTGGAATGGGGAAAAAAAAGATTTAATTTATTTAATATAAATATTTACTGATAAAAATAAGCCACATTAAAATTGAAATTAAAAATGACAATAATTAAAAATAACTCTCTCTCTCTCTCTCCCTCTCTCTCTCCCTCTCTCTCTCCCTCTCTCTCCCTCTCTCTCTCTCTCTCCCTCTCTCTCTCCCTCTCTCTCACTCCCTCTCTCTCTCCCTCTCTCCCTATCTCCCTATCTCCCTCTCTCCCTATCTCCCTCTCTCCCTCTCTCCCTCTACCTCTCCCTCTCCCTCTCTCCCTCTCAACTGGTGAAGTCACGGCGAGGAAAAAGCTGCGACCCCACAGCTGACCCCTCACCCGCCATCGGAAGGGCGTGGGACAAGTACCAAATGCCCGACCTACCTGATGCAGGTTTTCTTTGGTTTTCCCTGCATCACTTTTAGGCGAATTGCCGGATAGGATCCTGAAACCATAGCCCGGAGGCCCTAGTTAACATTTGGCTACCTTGCTCTACCTTTCCGCATCCCCCCCTTTCGCTCATTTTCCTATGCTATAAGAGGGGAGTTGCCACTATGTGGATTACCCTATACATAGCATGTCTACACCTACAAAAAAAACACGATACTTTCATTTAAACAATTCAAACAATCCCGAGCCACTGTGGTTACAGCTGGTGATGACTGGTTGCGGTGGAAGCGTCCGACGCTCGTGCTGGGACGCCTGAGTTCATCGCGAGTTCATCTCACAATTTTCTCAGGATTCGCTGGATTTTTCTCAGTGTGGTCACCGACCGCTCAAGTTCGTGGCTGGCTACTCAGTACGCGATTTCGCTTTCCCGAAATCTCTAAATTTCTCCGACATATGCTTTTAATTTTCCATGCCCGCAAGCTGACAAGGGATGCTTCCTAAGTTCAATTATATAGGCCTAATAATTTTGGTCTCTCTATGAGGTGTCAGCCTGCTTAAGCTTCTTTTGTCGCCAAGAGGGTCCTCTGTCACCGAAATGGACCGAGACCACCAACCGAATCCGCCATATTGGACAAACAGCGGGCTTCCATCCTGAATTAGCGCATTTTAACAAAAGGTCATTACAGAGGACTAATGAAATAAATAATAAATCTAAACCTAGTGCATTAGACTGGAAGCTTTTGAAATGTTGTCTAACGCATTCATTTTTCAGCTTAAATAGACTGATAAACTAAGGAACGAATAGGTCTTGGAAACCTATGCTTTGAGGTTTACTTACCTCCATGATGGAAAGTACAGTGATTATTAATGGTTATATAGTTAGGAATATTGAATTACGGAAATATTTTCATCTGAAGATGAATCAGTCACTAGGCTGACGACGCAAGAATAATATGGAACTCAAAATTTTACGCACTAACTATAAAGTTATATTTTGCACAGTCGATATTAATTTTACTCTTTGCCCTCATGTTGAAATTTTTTTCCATTGAATTATCCTAATTAAAATACTCCTTCTCGATTCTCCGGAGTCGTTTCATATTGTTTAGAAAATACGAGAGAAAAGAAGTGGACTTGTTAGCAATGCAGTCCTTCAATAATATTTTGAAAGCCTTCGTTATGTAAATTCAGTTTAATTCGTGACTTTGACGTTGAAGCCAATGAGGTCTCAACCAATGAGAAGAGATTCTGGATGATAACTTAAATGTGCTCTGTCCACAAAAATTTGCATTAAAGTAATACGTGTACAATCCAGATATTTCACTGGATTTCCCCTTGACTTTACTAATTTCATAGTACATGTGAAACACAAAATAATAAACTCCTGCGTTACTTTGTAGTTAAAGATACTAAGGATTCTTCTTGTATATTGTTTTTGAACACTGACTTACTATTCGTACTATTCACATGCGAATTTGAACCAATATCACGGAGCCGAGAAACTTGCACATTTCCAATATCTCTACTTTTCCCCGACGTCACCGCACCCCAGGAGTTTACTATGTTGACTTATGTGTGCTAGCGTGCTTCATTAAAAACTTTAACAGATCTCGGCCTGCGATAAGATTGAAACTTCAAGATGAATTCATGGTTGTGTTTAATTTTTGCAGGCATATGCGCTTGGAAAGTTTATCGAAAGTCGTTAACCAATTACGGCGAGAGCAAGGTAGTGCGTGTTGTAATCAGTTCCAAGTTAGCCGTTACAGACTGAACAGCAATGCAGAATAATAAGACCTTGAAAGAAATTACACATTTTAAACTTCTTATTTACTATGCCCTTAGAAGAAAAAAAATTAAGACAGCAAAATAAATTTATAATAGCGAATTTAACTAAGATTTCTGGACAAACAGTTGTACAACGTAAGTTCTATTTAGGCATGAATTATTTACAGAGATAGAAAAAATCTGATGCATTAATATTCTCGTCGTTTCATTATTTTCTTTTAATCTTTCAACCGACAGATTTCCCCTCAAAAATAAGCATCGCTCGATAATTGCTACGCGGTTAAAATTGGCGCATTAGCTATTCCCAGCGTTGTTGGTTTTGCTAATTCTGGATAGAGGCAATTAAAGTTTCTCTAACTACTAATAATAGTAGTTAATTTAGCCGTCTAACAGATTCTAAGTGAACTTGTGCAAGAATAAGGAGAATAAACACTAACAAATTTCTTATAGGTACAAATGATGTTACTTAAAATAATTTCCTTTATTGCATGTTTCTAATGTTCACATATTAATAAACTATATTTATGGAAATTATCGTACTTCTAATGCGCATAAATAAGTGCTTCAAAATTTCACATTGTGTTATATTTAGTTTATTTAACTATTTTTGTTGAATCGCCTCCCTTCAAGCTATATGCATTTTTACTAGATTTAGTAAACACTGATAATTTTTTAAAAAAAATGTAACCGTATTATTAATACGACGGTAAAATCGACTGACGATTAAAACAGAAACAATGATATTCTCTAGCCCGTATAAAACTTATGAAACAATGCTGGTTTATGATTTTTCAGTACTACTGCGTAGACTACCATGATTAGAGTTAAATTTAATCATTTTATTATTTATTTCTTTTTCCCCAATTTATCAGGAATCGCTTCCTATAGAATTGTCTTCCATTCATAACAAATGTCAATATCTCTCCGCAATGGTACAGTTGTTTTGGTAGTCTGTTATCTTCTTCTTCTCATATATATATATATATATATATATATATATATATTGTAATAATTAGAGGCAATTAGATAATTAATAATTGGAAATTTGTAGTAAATTGTTATCGATGAGAATATAAACACAACAATGTACAGGCGGGCCTTAGTCGGCGAGCGTTTTAAACTCCGGGCTCACTGTTGCAGTCGCGGGCAGTTTTTCATCGAGTAAAGAGTGGCAGGCAAGACTACATTAAGAGTGGTGTGGCACACAGAATTTCATCGAGTAAAGTTTGGACATAGAATTCGATCAAGTAAAGGTCACAGGAAAGTTTTCAAAAAGTGAAGCCACAGTTAGAAATTAAACAAGTAAAGACTGTTACAAATTTCATCGAGAAGGAGTTGATAACATTCTGATTGAACATTAATTAGAACGAGAACTACAATATTTTCTGGAGAGGGAGAGACTTAATGCAGAGGTCCACACAGAAGTTGTACGGATTAATCGTTCCAGTTGATAGATACAAAAGTTTTGGACAGTGATTTTGAAACAAATTAAATTCTGTGAAATTATGACCTGTTATGTGTGAATAGTGTATAGTGCATAAAAGAGCCCAAACGAATGCCGGGTACCAGTAAAGAAACTGTAAGTAGAGAGAGAAATTTTATCAAAGTTATTTGTAAACGTTAAATAAGGATCAAATCGTCAGATTTCGGATTCACTTAATTGTTCAAAGATAGAAGTCTTTCCCGGTGAAGTTGTTCAATAAATAGTTCTCGGAATTCACACGGGTTTTGCATATTTATATTTAGACGCAATGTTTCTACAAAGCACTGTCGTCATCTTCTAGGCGAAGTGACTACAGTGCTTTTCAGTCGTCGTCGAAACGTTGCGTCTAAATATAAATATGCAAAACCCGTGTGAATTTCGAGAACTATTTATTGAATCATTTAATTGTTGTTTAATTCTAATGTTGATTGTTATTTTAAAGGAAGAAAGGTTTATTTAAAAGGACCAAATAAAACGACCCTGAGATGAAAGTATATTAGTTTGTAAAATAGTAAGGGCACGAATGTAAATCTATCACGACAAGAAAATTCTGTTATTTTACTTTAAATAAATTAATTGTTTTATTTACTTAATTATTTTGTGTATTACATATTGGCTTCACCATCATGAGGCAATTCATCTATTTAATTTGTATATTTAATTATTGACTATTACAATATATATATTCAATAGTAAAATTGTATCTAATTTACCACCCTTATTCTGAAATTAACGTTTCATCTGTATTGGTAGTTTTGTTGAATTTATTATATAATTCATTCCCTTTTACTAATTAGATCCTAGGTTTGGGTTCGTGACTTTCCTTCCCCAATGTATATTGTTTTCATTAAAACTCAAATACTAAATTTAATAGATTATTTTTTAACCTAATAACTTTATACACGGTGATACTGAAAATGTTTTGTAGTTGTATGATTTTTTTATTATGTACAGTGGCCAATAAAATTATAAGTTGACGCAACTTTAAACAACGCATTTAAAAGAAGTTTTTTTCTCCATTTAAAGATCTGTAACAATTATCTATTCTACTGTCTATAAAACACTGCTTTCTATTAATTTATTTAATATTTCTATCACTGTATGTACGGTAAGTTCGTTCTCAGTCGTACCATATTCAATTAATAGCTTCCATTTGCTCTACACTTCAAAAGACACTTCAATGGCAAGAGATGCAAGCAATCATCATGGACGTTTGTGGGTTTTTCCGTTCTCCAAACGACTATATTTATATATTTTAGTTGCAACTAGTATATTTGTTTCACTTCATAATGTCGTTACATGTGTTTATCTATCTGGCTAATTGAGAGTTCTCTGCGACCCAAGATGATATGTAACTGAAGTTCCAAGACTTGGTAGATAAGAAATGAAAAATCTCAAAAGTGATCAACCAAAGTCTGCAAGTAACTGAGGATGTGGACATCGTAACTTACTTGAATAGATTAGTTAATCAGATAGTTCAAAGTAACATTAAATTTGTATTGTTATATGGATCTAAGACATGTAAAATAAGCCTTTCATGAATGCGAATGGTGTTTCACCTTCCAAGGCCTGTGGTTTTTCAATCGAAGTTCGAGACAAATCAAGAATATCCACTTATCAGAAGTTAAGTAAAATGATTAACTATGGAAATAACCGATTCTCTTGGCATACAGAAAAGCAACGGAAATAGGTTGGTTTTACAGTGAGATAAAGAAATGAAGCCATTGAAAGGCAGGCACTAACCGGAATTCAAATAGTAAAAAAAAAAAAAGATATGAAGACTAAGGCTGTTAGAAACAAAATGAATTATACGCGACATAATAATTTTGCATAATTAACATTGCCAATTTATATTCAATTCTACGAGGGTGTTAAATAAGAAATGCCTGCTAATTTTTTCTCAATACAATTAAATGCAATTAACACAGCTTAAACCAACAACATTAATTATTAAATTTTCACTTTTCAATATAGCCTCCGACCTTTTCCACAGTTTTTGTCCACCTTTTAACAAGGACATGTATTCCACTGCGATGGAGTTACTGCAGTTGCCGGCCTGCCACTTCGTTTTTCATCAGCCAAGGGTGTTCGCCCTCCAGCTTCGTTACAGCAACGAATCCATCGCCGAACAGTGCTGACATCCACTGTTGCATCATCATACACATTTTTCAGACTTTCATGAATGTGAATGGGGTTTCACCTTCCGCATTTATTCAATCATATAACGCTCTCTAATACGTACGTCAATGTCAGCCATTTGGAAGAGCGTTGCAGTGCTGTCACTAGTTGACTTAGGAAGTTGTTAAAGTAGTGAACTGGAAAAGTATGTTTGAGGAATCTCGCCAAATTTATAATTTTTACATAAGTAACTTATTTAAGGAGAAACAAAATAGGAAGCATAACTTATTAAACCACCCTCATAAATACTATTAGTATAACTATATTTGGTCAGGATCCAATAGGTACAAATTCTAACTATAATTTCCCTCATTAACAATTATAATAATCTAACTTTCTTTTTAACTAAATGTGAAAAACGCCAGCCTAATAGTAAAAAAAAATCAAACTTAAATGATTATATTTAACAAACACAGTCTACCATCCCTAATTGGGATCTCTTCAGCTGTACTATTTCAATTAAATTCAGTAATAATTTATTATATGAAAATTCAGATTAACATAAATTTCTAACGTCTGGTTTGTACGCACGACGCGGCCGAAATGACTGTAATAGACGGCTGAAGAGTTACCAATTAGGAATAAAACGTTGTGTTTGTCAAGTTTAATGTTTTAAATTTTATAATAAATTTTTTCAAATTTTTTTCGTTTATTCTATGTAACTCAGGTAATTTGATGACTGCTAGCTATGTTGAATGGCCAAATTACTCAGCAAGTACACGTAGTTTCATTTTTCTTTATTTTAAACCTAATTAAATCAATAACCTTCCAATATCTTCTTCCACTTAATCTCCCTCGCTCTGCAACATACGTTCAACTCCCACGAAATCATTGTCACTCCTATCACGGCCCATGTTGGTGGCATCATACCTTCACCAGGACTTTGCTATTGGATCATTTTTATCCTCCAAAATCCCGTCCATCGGTGTTGTTCAAACTTCCGTCCTGCCGCTCGAAGGTTTTCGCCGAACATTTCCCACGCACCACTTGAGAAAATAATTTTTTCATGTGAACTTTTCTAACCGACATCTGGTGTATACTTTCTTATATGATTTTGCGAATATCTGTAGCATTTACAACTCTTAGAATTTTTAAAGTTTAAATTTTGTGCCCAACATGTCATCTTCATGGCCACGGAACTGTGTCTGGAAACGCCGGAGGCCAACAATATCATATTAACAGATTCCAATGAATCAATACACAGAATAACTAGTACAATGCACAGAAATGGTTGCATAAATCGAATTGGAGATAATATATTGAAAATACAAGAAAAAGGAAACCGGATCACTATAGCCTGGCTACCGGCACATAAGGACATAATAGGACACGACAGAGCAGATCTCCTAGCGAAGATGGAAGCTGATCATCAAGGAAGATCCAACAACCTACCAGTTTGCACCAGCAGGGACTGCAAAGTAGGGCTCTACAAGGAAATGGAGGAAATGTGGAGTAGACCTGTGAAACCAGAGGAATGCGGAGTCAACCTCAGAAATGTCAACAGCATCAGAGAAATATCGCACCCGAAAGAACTATCTCGAAGGCAACAGGTTATTGTAACCAGAATAAGAACATTGCACTCCAGTTTCACTCATTCATTCTTGATTTCCAGATCTCCGCAGCCGGTATGCAGCTCATGCAAGGAGCCCACAACAATTCCTCATGTCCTCTTTGACTGCCCCAAATATAACGAGATAAGATGATCAACCATAACCGCACATTCAATGATGGAGATTTGCAACTCATCAGCATCAATAAACAACCTCATAGATTTTACGATGAAAACTGATTTGTTTTAAAGTAATTTAAATGTTATACAAATGTAGAACTCAACCGATGTAAGTCGCAAATGACCAAAACGTTAATGCGACGTTAAATTGGAATTTAAAAAAAAGTCAAAAGTATCGATTTGTTCTCACGGAATAACTGTCCTTGAGCGAAATCAAGAAAACTGAAACCACATGAAGAATGCTGCGTTCCATAAGGGTCAACAGTAATTACGAAATATGATGAATATCTCTTCGTTAGATAAGTTCTCTTATGATCATTTTAAGCCATGAATATTGTATCTCATCTACTTAGTGCCAGAGCTTAAGCGGGAAGGTGAGGTACCGCCTCTTTTGCAACTGTAATTTAACTAACTATATTCATGACTAAAAAGGTTGTTAGACTTCTGAGGTTATACTCTGAATATTGACGCATTCACCTTCCCCAAAGAAGAATTTCCTATAACAGGGATTTTTTTCTTGCGAATCTGCTTCATTTAAAATTTTATTCGTTTCATCCTCCCCCCCCCTCCCCCTCAGCTATACCATACAGATTACCTCCGCTTCATATCCTACTTTCTCACATCTTTTAAATACCTATTTTATTTCTGAAACACTTCTGGCATAATAACTTTCGTCGAATACAACCTATGACTGGACACACAACAATTTAATCCGCGTTCCATCTGCAAATGAAATCATATCTTTTACGCAAATAGCGCCGGCTGCAACGGCGTCTTGTCGGTTCTGTAGGTCTAATGTCATCACTTTACGGCCGCAAAGTGTGTAAACACTAGGTTGTGAGAGCAAACGTCTGTGTTGCAGGATCACGTGGGCGTCATGTCGACGAAGCAGAGGTTCTGCCACCCGTACCACGACGAACGCTACGAACTGAACGGAGCCGAGTTTTCCACGCGCTACGGCAGCATCAACAGGGAACAGGAGCGGCAGGTCATCCTCCAGGTGCGTCCGACGCTTCAAACAACTCAAATACTTGCATTATTTGTTCATCCTTTATTCAGTAGGCAAGATACATCAAATTATTATATATGAACTATTCTAATTAAATAAATAATTTCATTATTTTAACAAAAACAGTTCGTATATCCTTACATTCAGGAATTATACTATTTATTACTGGCAGTCACTGAACTGACACGAGACTTCCTCTTCTGCAACTCGTGCTCAATTCAAGGTCACTGCAGAAAAACAGGAAAAGGAAGTAATCAAATATGTGGTTAAAAATTATATAACGAATACGATAAAAGTTATGCAGTAAGCTATACATTTGTACCGCAGTTACTCGCAATCATTGGATCCGCTAATAGTGCTGAGTTTTGAAGTAATTGTTACAGTTTTAGAAGTTATACTTGTTACAGTGCCTTAGTTCTGTTAGAAGAACGTTAAATTATTTATTTCGGGTATTCAATGTTTAACTCGTAAGGACATAACGCCGTCTTCCTGAATTTTAATCTGACTCCAAACGTTTATAGTTCTATATATGTATATATATATATATATATATATATATATATATGCTTAATTTACATAATAAGAAAATATTTAACTAATAATTTAGCTTTATTAATTGAATTTTAGATGCGAATGCTTTAGAATTTCGAATTTGGACTCAAACTTTTCTTTTCAATTAATTTGTAATGTGAAGTGACTCATTCCTTTAATGACATACAGATGTTACACTATAGAATGTTGAATTTGGATGTTGTAATCCCGTTCTGGGACTCAAAGCATTTCCACAAGTCGTTAGCTATATTAATTATGAAAGTAACGTGTTTATTAAAATTATAGTTGAAACTTCCCCGTTTATCTCGACGAGAAAGTCGGGAAATCGTGTAGTTGTTTAAATATTAAAAAGGGTTATTAAAAGTACTGTCTGTTCTCCCAAGCATTTTTCTCGTTTAATCTGAACTAAACGTTCCAGGAAGAAAAAAAATATAATAAATTAGAAAGTAAGACCATTGTCTAATCCTTTCTTCATGAAAGATCTGACCTTTTTGGGCTTCATAAACGGTAAGTGGTAACAATATAATGTATTCTATTCAATTAATTAATTAATATTTAAGTCGCATTAGCCTTTAGATAATTAGCTCCTATGCATTTACACTGCATTTAAAATACGTACTTTTATTAAATTAAATAAATTATAGGCTATTCTCATGCTACACATTTACATAAATTTAAAATACTTGCAAATACGTAATATTCATGCTGAATATATGCTAATTTAAGTTGAGTTATTTTTTTTACTTGTGTTTTATAACAATTTATGTAATAATTCAACACTTTAATGAATTTTACAATGTTCGTTTGGTACGCTGATGATTCTATGATTTCGTTGAGTTCGTTTTCTCCCAGGAAATTTTTTTATCTGTTGTTTGCGTTTTTTACAGTCTTGGATGTGGTTTGTTGTTAGTTGCGTTTTACATAATTCACATATTGGTGTGGTGACTATTATTTATTAGGTGGATATGGGTTAGCATAGTACGGCCGGTTCCAATTCTTGTGATACTATTTGACCCTTGCCATTCAGTTTATTGTTTATTTTTCAGGAGTAGAGGTCATTCATATCAATCAAGAATATCGTATCAATTTAGAAATATACTAAGGACTGTGATATTATAATAACAAAAATTAGAGGATGTCTAAGTTGTCATTGTTAATTATCGCCCTGCGTTTCCCAGAAAAAAGTTATTAGGCCTGTACTTGTTTAGTTATTAATAGTTTAAATACTTTTTTATTTTAGTCGTATGAGTAATCTGTATTTTATTTTCAGTATTTTGCAACAAGAATCCACGTAACTATGGATAATTATGACTGAACGATTCTTGACTCCGCCGGGAGTATAATTATCCCATTAGGAATAATAGACATAATGAAGTGGCATGTAACTAAGTAAAATATCGACACTCTCGCCAATGAGATTACATAGTTAACAGACACTGGATTACTGGCTGCGTTTCAGATTTATCATTCATTCAACCCAGATGCATGAAGCCAATTCTGGTACATCCATAAGAGCTTTAATTTATGAGATTGTTTAACAATGCATCTATGAATGTCGTAGAAGCGTTAAGATGCATGAATGCACCTCATACATATTACAACAGCCTGTGTATCTCCTACTATTTGAAATATTGCGAGCACTGATGTGGCCTTCATGCACGATCGAGTGCGTTTGACAGTGAATGCTAAAATGTTTACCAGCCTGCCTTTATTCGAGGAATTAACACGAGCTGAGATACTCGCACAATTTCACAACACCTGTAATGCGGACAGGTAAGAGCAACATAAACAGTGTGGTGACGCAACATATCAGCTGATTCAAGAATTTTATTTTTAATCGGCTTATGAAGATATAATATTCCGAAGATTTTTCCGTCTCTGAATATCAATTTGATTATACATCACCGTCTCGTACTGCGAATTAGTATATAAATTTTATGCTACGTGAATGCTATTAATTCTAATCTAATGAAAAATGTCTGTTCTAGAACATTAAGCATATCTATGTTCTATATAATCAAATAGGAGCCAGAAAAATTCTGAAAGTAGCGCAGTAATTGGATTATATATTTCAGTTTATTTCTGAAATAATATTTTAACGCTACAGCTCATCTTCAAGTAAAAAAAATAAATCCTGAGAGGCCCTCATTTTTCGATCACATCATGAGCTAGAAATAACAATCCGTAAATTTGTATCCTAATCGTCATTTAAAAACATTTTTGGAAAGTTGTATTCATTTTCAATTTTGTCATTTATTAAAATGTATTGTTATTAGAAAACCTGTCCTATTAGAAATCAATTTTTACCTTTGTTTTCAAATTGAGTCTCGCGTCAGTATCAACGAAAAATATATAGTATTTTTGTGCTCTTAACAGTTTTGTATTAAAATTAAAGTTTAGATAAATGACACCTTTCCACGCGTTTCGAATATCGATTAGTGTGAAATAAAATTATTAAACAAATCAAGCTCGAAAATTTTTGTTACTGGAGGTACATTGGTTACGAGATACATTGACCAAGTAAATTAATTTAAGAAGCCTTCGGTTTATGTATCCGGTAACTTTGTTGCGCCTTAGAAAAGAAAAATAATTTTAATACTCAAAATAATACGCAACTATTATTGGAATGCATTACTGTGTATTCAGTAGAATAAAACTACGTTAACTTTGGAAGTCAACGTTAAAATAAACTTAAACGTCGAATGGATCATTATTCAGGCATTAACATTAAACTGAGGTGTATACTTTCAGCAGAGAGACAGAAAAGTTACCGTCGTTAATTGTTGTCAGAAAATAAATCGAAAAAGAATTAACACCCTAAACTTTTTACATGTTTTATCATTCATTTTGTCGTTGTCTGAAGATTGTCTGAAGAAATGAAACGAATATACCGAAATGCAAGGTGTCCCAAAAATATAGACACAGATATACATACATTTTCCATAAAAAAAAATATTTATCGATAGAGCGTATAAATATCCAATGCTAAATTTTATGGTAATGTGGATTTATCATGTCAGGTTGATATGAATTTTTGCGAAAAGGCCTCAACGCAAATGATGAATATCACCTTATTTATTCTTCCAGTGGAATAAAATGTCAATAAATTTCCCTATTTGAAAATATGTATTATTTTCATTGTATCCAGAGTTTAGGTATTCACTGAATATCAGCTAAATACTCCGCACCTTCAACTAATCAGAATTTGACTAGCTTCATTTATCATTTCATCTTGAACTTTTCCTAAATCTGTACCGTATTGTTTTTTTAAAATTATTGATAAGCAGTTATGTTAGTTATTGATTAAAATGTATTATTAGTAGAATAAGCCTACATGTTCTAAACATTATTTAATTTTTAATCTTTTTACATCTAGAGTCACGCGTTCATATAGACGATGTAAATCAATTATTTTAATTTTTTTTTAGATTTATTTTAAAATTCAAATGAAAGTGTAGTTAAATGTCACCGCTCCAATCATCTGTACAGGTATTTTATTATTAATTATAATTTTATTAGATTAAAGGCGCATAAGTTGTGCATAAGTTACATAGATTACATATCTTTATATTTATATCACTCCTTGTTCGTCGTGTTTAGTGTACATGTTGTTTATTATTTACAGAGATCTACCAGTGATTTTACAGGTTTTTTACAGCTGGTCACATGGTAACGTTCGCAGGGTTGGTCGCACAAGTCACAAATACATAGTTGCTGTCGGGTTCGTGGAAAATCTTGTTCTTGCATATTTTGTAGTGGTATCCGAGCAATGGTATTGAGTTCATCAGGTGTCTGAGTTCTTGATTTGTGTTGGTCCAGGATTTGTTTGTCTTGGCTTCTGTTATATAAAATTCCGGACAAATTTCTCTTCTCTTCCTCTTTCTTTCGTGTTAGAGTTTGTTCGAGCTGTCGGTGAATGGGAGCCTCATACGCAGTTTCTCTATATAAAAAGAAAGGTTCCCTGGCGAGCTCGTATACTAGCCTCGACTTTGTTTGCTTTGAAACACTTAGGGCGGGTTCAAAAAACGTGATTTAACTGCTTCCAGAATCGTTAGGTCTTTTAGGCTCAACTTTTCCCAAATGAGATATATCCCATAGGTTACGATGGGAACTATTTTTGCGGCGAACAATGCCATGGCGGTTTTTAGTGACAGCCTGGATATTGCCTTGACGCCAAACATGGCTTTTGTGGCAGCAACTGCTCGAGATTTTATATGAATTCTGAATGATCTGGCAGTGGTTTGCAAAGTCAGTCCCATATATTTGAAGCTATTGACTGCCATAAGAGGTTCCGTCCCAATGTATATTCTGTCCTCCTTAGCTTCTCGACTTCCGTTGCGGAATGTCATCGTTACTGTTTTTCCCGTGTTGATTTCCATTTTGTTCTCCTGCGGCCACTTCTCGAGTTGATTGGTTTCTCTTTGCAGGTTGAGTCTGGAGCTCGATCCTATGACTACGTCGTCCGCGTATATGTAGATTTTGACGTCCTCCGTTTCTTGTCTCATCATCTGTACAACAACGTATGTGGCATTATTGAAAAGTAAAGGGCTTAATGGGTCCTCCTGCAATATTCCGTTGGTTTGCGTAAATGTTTTCGACGTGCTTACGTCGTCTGTGATCTGAGTAAAATTTGCCGTCATCATGTTATGGATCAACGTTGTAAGTTTATCTTTCCCTGTTATTGGTTCTAGTTTTGAGATTAGTATGCGCCTGTTTAGTGTATAAAAGGCCTTGGTATACGCTACGAAGACTGCATGGAATTTTCCTTGGGGATGTCTTAATGCGTCCTCTATGTCATCTATTAGGTTGTTAATGGCGTGTACCGTGCTCCTGCCTTTACGGAATCCGAATTGTTCTTCCGGGATCTTCTGGTCTACTTCTTCAGAGATTTGCTTCGTGATAGCGCTTGTTAGTATCTACAATGTGCATTTTTCCAGGGAAATTCCCCTGTAGTTCGGATCCATTTGGTTGCCTTTCCCCTTATATAGCATCTTAATTGTCGACGTCCTCCATGTTTCTGGTTTGTTGCCTTCTTGTAGGCATAAGTTTAATATATCTGTTATTGGTTGGAGTAGTAGGCTAATTGAGCCTTTGATATGTTCATTACATATTCCGTCAGGTCCTGGAGCCTTATTGTGCTTTACATTAAATCCCAGTGTCATTGTTCCTTTCTGTGAAGTGTTCCAGAATCGAAAAAGTGAACCACTACATTGGGTGGCTAAAGATTATCTTTGTTCGTATTAACACAGTACAGGTGCATTTTTATAATAGAAAGATGGAATTGAGTTCACCGAACGTTCTGTTAGTTAATCTATGACTTGCCTGTTTGGAACCAGAAATATAAACTGCTTAAAGAAGAAACGCAATACCGCCGGTCAATTTTTTTCTGGTAGCTGAAAGCCACAATGCTGATAATCTCTTATTATCGAACAGGTATTGTATTCGGCAACTGAATTAAGTATTTTAATGTATTACATAAGTTGTTTCCTGATATCTGAAGTCACTATTACGAACACTTGGATGGGTGTGTTGTTGGCCAACCTGCAGTATAATATTAGATAATTTTAATGGTACTCACGGAACGCAGCTGTTGCAACCAACGTTTGAGAAACAAACAGCAGGGCTTTAGAGCATTGGTATAGAGTGTAACGTACAGAATGGCTAACCCGTTCTCTGTCCACCCAGGAAGAATAGCGCCGAGGAGCGAGCCCATGGCGTCTGACAAGGACGCGGTGGTGTTCCTGATCGGGTCTCCGTCCAAGCACGTCCATGGCGCAGAGGTACTCTGTGTGATGTCCTGTGCGCGTCTCAGCACCTAGACGTACTCGTAGAGTAGCTGCAACTCTGCACTTTTGGCTTCTCACTCGTCGGAGTGTCCCTACTGACCCATCATTCTGCAGTACTCTTTGTACATCCCTTCCTGAGTTCTTATCTTAGACCTTTAAGAGTTGCTGCTAATGTAACCATTTTAGATTAAATATTCTACTGATGATTTACTTTCTTTGCTTTCAGACTGAAAAGTATTAAATTAATCAAGATGCAGATATTTAATGTTTTTTTAATCATCAAATTTAGAATAATAAATGCTGATGTGTCTTTATACAACTTTAAACCATTTTTATGAAACATGGACGAAAATAAACAGTAGTTTTTTGACAAACTGATTACATTCTGTTCATATTTCCAGATTTTAGTAATTCTTCTCGATAAATTTACGAATAGTTTTATTTTTAACATGAATATGTAAAAAAAAATCATTAAAAATGCATTCAAATACACTGATCTATGATGCTCTCGGCGTGGCGTCTATGGACGTGCAATTATAATTCTCTGTATAAATTCCCGTACACTTCCCCAGACGACGTGAAAAAAGTCTAAAAGACTGGAAATATATTCGCAATTGAACTCAGTTGACAAGTCAATGCTTTCCTGAAAATTTTTGCTTTAAACGTCGTACTTTGTTTGTAATGCAAGGAATAACTTTTTCGAGGAAGAAACGAACCAGTGATATTTTTTGGAAAAGAAAACTACTTTTCAGCGAAATAGAATATTATTATGCAGAGAACCGCGTTTAAATTCTGAATTACCAATGTAGTTATTCCACCTTCTTTGTTTACTTAAAACTTTCCCTTAGATTAGTTTCTTGAAATTGAAACTTTCATTCTCTATAGAGTTTCGAACTTTTGTTTCCCATTTACATACAATATTTTATTGTTTTAAAAGGAACCTTCTTAAAATACAATAACGTATTCGTGAATGTATATAAATTCAAATATTTAATACACATCAGAATTATATTAAATTCAAACTCAATATATTCTTCACATATAGTTTTAAAATAGAAGAAAAAATACCGTCAATAACTTGAAATTAACTCACTTGAAGGTATTTAGCTAACGTTCGTTTACAGTTAATCGTTATAAATCGGTTAATACACTGGAGTGTCAACAACAGAAAATTTAAACGTGATGCTCTCTTTAGGAAAAATAAGCATAACATTATAATGTTATAAATTTTAAATCGAGTAGATAGCCATTAATTTAAGATAAACAAAATCAGAATGTATTCAATATAAAATGTTTTTTTAAATACTAATATACTATGGCAATATATTTTGCAATATTCAAATTAATGAAATCAAAGCCAACACGTTGGGACCAAATGATGTAATATTCAATTTAATAATTTCAAAGCCAAATTATGTCATAAATATGCAAATTCAAAGGAAAAGATAATTTATAGGTTTGTACGTGAATTATAACTTTTTAAATATATCAAAAGAAATTTAATACAAATTTATATTTTAATTTAGTTTCTGTACATATTTTAAATAAATGCCACAGCTTTTAATGAAACTCAATTCTTCAGGGCCGCTTATTGTATACAGTAATTTTCAATTATCACCAAATTGTATCGAAATCAAAACAGTTACTAAAGAATGGTAATAACATTTAAAATCACAATTAATATAAGAAAATCTAAATAAAACTGAAATCCAGTGGACTTTACAGGGATTTAAAGAAATCTGACGGTACTCATATTTATATAACGTTTACATACCAGTTTATTAGAGCTGCTTTTGTACCATATTATTTATACACTTCACTATTTTTCTTTTAAAGAAAATTTATTTCAAAAGGTCATTACGCTTTTCACCAATTTGGTTCACTTGTCTACAATCCAACCACCTACTTTTACTAGGGACCCAATCCGTCCTCAGTATTTATCTCGCGTAAGAATGTCTGTAAGATTTATAAATTTCGATTCTGGGACAACGCTAGTATCGAGCCAGTCCGTTGCTACTTGTTTACTCGCGATAATAGCCTTTGCTATGATTTTCCTCGGCCGCTTCGTAGTTACACGCGAGAACAGACTTTTCTATGCTTATCCTCGGCCGACCTCCAAAACCAGACTGTCTATGATTATCATCGGTCGCCTCTGTCAAATCAGACTCGCCATGACCCTCATCGCTCAGGCTCCAAAAACAGACTACCTGTTTCACCAAAAGTTCTGCGTATTACAGACAATAATTACCGACAATAATAAAGACTGGAATCCATTACAATATACGCATTCTAGCTCCACACTGACTGTTATTTACAATGCTCTGGCTTAAATATTACGCCGACAATAATGTTAAAGAAAATTTAAAAAAATACTTTCATTACACATTGGTGATCTCTAAAATTTATTTAACAACCCAATTTAAAAAACCAGACACACTCTTAAATCAGGGAATATTGAAAACGAGTTCTCAAAATGACTGAAGACATAACTACATACTTATCATTTTCGTCCTTACCCCCTTGCTCTGTGATTTGCGTAGGCCGTATCATCTCAAGAAATCATCCAATGGCTCTCAAGTTATTCTTGAACATCTCTTTGTAATTGTGTTTCCATTTTCACCTCTCTTTCCCCTCTATTATTTCATCACTGGAACTCTACTTCCTCACAACTCTTTCATCACCATAACTCTATATCCTCACTGTCCTCAATTTTTCTCTACAGAATTCTACCTCCTCACTTAAAGGTAAAATTTACCTTTGAGCCTCCTTCCCCCATCAACGGTTTGTCCTAACATTTCTCCCATCTAGGACGTTCTCCTATCTTGTCATGTCTCACTCACATTCTCACTATCACATCAAAATTTGTCGGTTATTGAAGTTTCTGATGCTGTTTTCGTGGGCTTGAGCCGGTTCAATGACTTCTTGTTTTCACTTAAGCCACGTCCCAAATGGCGCCAGGAAACTTATGTTCTTATTTTCACGATTTTCCGTCTTTGTTGATGTAACGAACTTGTGATCTTACGCCGACAATCTGGCGCCGACAGTTGTACCTTTCTCCTCCTTCGCAGGACTTGACTGCCGCTAGTGCGTCCCGATAGTCATTAATAGCATATTTAAACAAATTTAAATTAAATAAATTGACCACATAAAAATCACGCAGAATACAAATTTAAGAGAAATTTACTTAAGAAGTTCTCAGGATTCCATCCAGGTGAAACGCTGTAATTCCACGACGTTTCGACGGCGGTCACTTGAAGATGATGGCAGCGACCGCTGTCGAAACGTTGTAGAATTACAGCGTTTTCACCTGGTTGTAATGCCGACAACTTCTTGTTAATTACATACACCGGGAGAGCTTTAGTTGAAAAATTTACTCACTTATCAATCCAGTACAAAACCAATCTACCATGAACAGGCTTGAAAATATCTTTTGTTTTCAGAGTATGCATTATTCAATATGTAGGAAGAAAATTTATAAAGAAGTTAAAAGAAATTATTTCAAATTTAAGTTTGATATAATTTATTATACTTTTTCATTTGCGACTATTATTATCTTTATGAATAAATATACAAATATAAATATACCTAAGAAAGTTGTAGTGATAACGTGTTAATGTACATTGTTGTTAGAGTAATAACGTAAGGTAGAAATTGGAAAAACATACGTTCTGCCAGGAGTATACTTTTAAATTGGAGAGTTCGCTCATAATAAAATACTTATTTTACAAACATCTGTGTGCTTTCGTTAATATGTACAGTGTGAGGAAAAAAATACTAAGTGTGACTGTTAATTTGATATTATGATAAAGCCCCTATGATATTATAAAAAAAATTACGCTCTTTAAGTTAAATAAAGAAGTAGGGATCGTACCGTAATTTATTTTAACTAAACTATAATTTTTCTTGCATACGTTGTTATATTTTTAATTTCCGGTAAACGACGTTTAATAAATTAAAATCAATCTGAACACATTTCTCATTAACTATTGTAGCACTATTTCTCACTCACTCTTCCAAAAGTTATTCTTAATCAAATATTTCGGTTAAACAAATCGCCCTCTCTATAATACAGAGAACCTTTTGTATGTGAAGTGATACATTAAAATTCTCCTGGCGAGTCGGGGTATATTTAAGAAAGTGTTCTGTTATTGCTCCGTGACGGTTTTATCAATATTTATATTAAAAAAAATAGAAGCCTGGAGCGTGTGCTTTGAATTTTAAGCAAGAACTGGCTCACGATTTTCTCAACGTAGGAGGATGTTTGAGTTGTACTTTACTCTCTCAAAGACATTATTCCAAATATGTTTACGTAGTCTAGTTCTAAAAACCCTCTCATGTTAACTTCTCCAGCTACACTCTAACGTAGAGCCCTGTAATAATCTTATTCACATTTTTTCACACAAGTTAACACTATATGTACGACAGTTTTGTAATGATGGTTTTCTAATCTGTTCACAAAATCTTTCCATTTGCTTTAATGATCACGTAAAATGCACATTTAAAAGATTTGTATGTCGGTCTGCAGGCTTAGGTCCCTTTAAACTCGTTATCTCTGGGACTAAACCCCCTCGAGTTAAGCTGTAAGAGACGACACCTCTGGGACTGCATATCTTGCCAAAATGTGCGAGACGTACTGTTCTTCTGTGCCACACCGTCGAGAATCTACCAAACAAAATAATGCAATTTACTCGTACCTGAAGGCCTAATTTAAAAATGTATTTCAAATAATTATTTTACAATTGTACACAATTCATTGTCAATAACTTATTATCGAAAGAAATATTTACACTCACACGCCGACAGTTAAAAAAACACTCCTACATGCCTCAGAACACTGCACTAAAAAATTAATTTGCTTATCCCTACGCGAATATCATAATAAATTTCTATACTTTTCAATAATACAATTTATTATAATTACGGATGATTAAATACAAATAACCAAACCAAAACCGATATGGCAATCTCAAAGATTTCGATTACAATTCATCTAAGCCACCCTCTCTCAATTTACGTCTGATATTAGGACCGCCCTAACTCGCACCTGTTTCTTGGCCACGAATTGACAAGAGTTGTTCTCTGTTCCTATTGCAACAAAAGGTCTGCGAGGGCTATTCTCTCGCAGGCAATACCTGCGAGGGATATTCTCTCGCAGGCAGAACCTTGTAGGAGAGATACGAAGGGGCTACCTTTGGGGATGCCTTTTCCTCTCCGTTTTTGAACTAAGGTTCCCACAAACCGAGGCACCTCGGCCTGTTCTGAGAGGTGCATGTTCCGGGGTCACAGACCTTCGGCATACGGTATGCTATTCGCCAGCCAGCTGCCTCCTAAACTGGTCGAAAAACGGAGAAGGGAATGCTGCGTCCCCACAGCAAACTCCTCTCCCGCTATCGGAAGGGCGTGGGACAAGTACCAAATGCCCGACCTACCTGATGCAGGTTTTTCTAGGGTTTTCCCTGCATTACTTTTAGGCGAATGCCGGCTAGGAACCTTATACTACTACCCAGGGGCCCTAGTTAACCCTCGGCTACCTTCCTCTACCCTTCCGCATCCCCCCTTTCAAATCCCTTCCTATGCTATTAAAGTGGAGTTGCCCAACGTGGATTACCCTCATGTAGCCCGTTGCCCTAAAAAAACCTATTGCAACAGTCTACCAACTGCCCCTAAACTGGTCGAGAGACGGAGGAAATAATGCTGCGTACCCACAGAAAAACCCTCTCCCACCATCTAAAGGGCGTGGGACAAGTATTAAATGCCCGACCTACCTCATGTAGGTTTTCTAGTGTTTTTTCTGCATCACTTTTAGGCGAATGCCGGGTAGGAACCTTGTACCCAGGGGCCCTAGTTAATCATTGACTACCTTGCTCAACTCTTAAGTATCACCCATTTAAAATTCATTCCTATGCTATTAAAGGTGAGTTGCTTCATGTAGCCTGTCACTCTAAAAAAATCTATTTCCGTTAAATTATCGAATAATTGCGTTTATGCTGCGAAATTATGGAATAAGAAACTTGGTAATCTTAAATTTTTTACTGTGTGTTTACTAACCCACATTTTCTGTTACCCACTTCTTATTTTACAATGGGATTGACTGGGATATTTTTTTATCTTACACTACGTCACGTATTGTTGTTCTTTCCACTATAAAAAAGAGTTAGTGAGTTAATTTTTTCCCAACTATAGTGCCCACAATATCAGGTTTAAAAAAATGTTCTCAAAAATATTAACAGCAACTAAATCCATGAAGGCTAATTTGGACTTTAAAAGTTAACCAAAAATAACGTGGAGTGGTGTGGAAATTTCATTATCAACTGTGTAAGCATTTTCTTGACGGAATAAATTTTCCTGGAACTGACGGGATCGTTAATGGCCATGAAAAACTTTTACCTTTGAAATATGTTACATGAATATTAACAGACGTTGTTGAAAGATCCCACGAACGCCGTTGTCTTCCATCTTGATTAGCTGACGTCCAACATGCGCGCCGCATGCTTCCGCGTAATTCTTCCATGTACCTGTAAAACGAAAATCCCCTATTATACGCGAGCGCTGCTCGTATATCTTCAAAATGAGGAGCCTGGATGCGGAGATGTTGATAGCGAAGGTAGCTAATATAAATGATTTAATGCAAATGTCCAGCCTTTGAGTTTATAAACTGAATCTTCTGATTGGATAATAATTTTTCTAAAGCATAAATAATTTGATAAGTTCCTTTCTCAGACTCGAGTTCCCTTCGTTTGATTACGAAGTTACCGGTGAGATATTTTTAAGCTTGTTTGTGTTTGACGGGAATACCATACAATATTCGGTGTAACACACTGAAAAATTTAAAACTGTGAGCCTAGCTGACCTTAAATTTGATAATGAGGGTTGCCGTGAGACTTTCGTCTCAGGATTTTCTTAAATTTATTAAAGTATTTTCATTCTTAGTGAATCATTAATTTATTAATCCTCAAAATATGTAATTAGTACGTTTATAACTGAGATTTTTCAGCCAAATGAAATCGTCTATCATAGTTTACATGACAGCACGATTGCTACGTCGGAGACCCGCAGTTGGTTTTGGTGTGTGTGCGCGTGCCAGACCCTGGCGCTTTATTCGTGTGTTACTTGCAGGAGGACGATGACTCGGACCAGGGCCTGACGCTGCGAAACGACGCCCACAACCAGCAGGCGCCGCCGAACGTCCCAGGAAGCACGTTCTTCAGGGACGGGCGGCGGCGCATCGACTTCGTGTTGGTGTACGAGGACAACTCCGGCGCCCGCGTCAGCAGCGTGGCGTCGCGCTCCTCCATGGACTCCGCGGACGTCGGCTCCTCCAGCACCGTGGCCGACAAGCGATCCTCCAAGAAGGAGCTCTGGCGCCAGCGCTTCATGAGCAACCTGCGACGTGCTGGCCTCGACATGGAGGAGGTGACAGACAAATCATATTTTAATCAGACGTTTCCCCACTATCGCTGTTGTCTTTCATTTATATCATCTGACTTTCTACATGCTTCCTATCATGATTATTAACAAGACAATTATACAATATTAACAAACAATTATTTATTTTCAATTGTATTAAAATATTAATTGGGCCTTGTAGCATAGGCAATATATGCATTTTAAAAAAATTAACTGTGCCGACAATTCATATTAAATTATGACTGCCCCTCACCACCGTCAGTTGATTTCTACAAACCTGTCGATACTCCGTATGGGTGGTATAATCTCATAGAAATATGCGTGATGTTTAGTTCCATAACTCAGCGGAAATCACAACGTATCTACTCCGCATAATTCATAACACTGATAACTACTGTTCCACATATCAAAAACTCAACATCGTCCAACAAAAAACCTCATGTCCACTTTCTCTCAAAATTATAAAACTTAATCGTGTGTGGGCATATAGATATTTCTATCGTCAGAACACCAAATATTCACCACCACTGCTCTCCTACCTCTACTTTCCTCGCGAATGGAGGGATTCACAATCGCTCTTCCAGACCTATACGACTTCCTCATGTTTCACGATTCATAAGTTTCATTTCGGTTACATCTATCAAGTCAGTAGGACCCATTATTAAAAAATGTTATTCCCTGAACAGGTCCCCGAAGAGGACGAAAATAGTTGTTTTAAATTAGATCATTTTTATAATAAAATGTATAAATATGTTTCTGCTTGGTGATTGGCAGATCGATTCTTTTTGATGAATCGTTCAGAGTCGATTCACTCATTGCTACGAGTCGTTTCGTTTCAACTATTCATCCGATTCTATTTTTAAGGTTTGAACAGCAAAATTGAGAAAAAATATGGAATAATTATTAAGTAATTTATTTATGAAAATATTATAAATATATTTCTATAACTATTTTAAAAAGTGATTGATGCTATTTAGACAAAGCATTTGGGAAAGTATTTGGGAAGTGGACCGACACCTTTTTCCCGTCATCATCCGTGATCTACAATTGTACATTCGGGGAAAAGCAGCAGTTCCTTCTAAATATACATTGGCAACCACACGGCTTCACTGTATTTTAATACAAGGGTTAATCTCTGGGTTAGGGCATTGACCTCGTCCTAGCCGACCTTCCAGGATTTATTGGAAACCAAACATTCAACGCGCGTAATGCGTGGAATAATTTACAATGTTATCTACACTGAAACTTAAATTTATTCTGCATATTCATTGTAAATAAATTAAAGCTGTTAAGTATATGTGAGTGGGTTAGTGATTTGAGAGCGTACAAATATTATTCAAGAGGTTGAACTAAACTATCTACATCAAAAGGACATTAAAACGCTGGGAATAATGTTAACTTTGGAAGTCGTAAGAGTAAAAAATCAAAATTAAATTTCCATCTTGATTATTTTAGTTATAATTAAGACTTTACCATACTTCCTGTTAAAGGAACTAAGCCCATCACTTCAAAATTTATTACGAGTGTTATTGTTTATTAATTCTTGGAGAGTGCCACTTTTCCGATTCAGAACCAGAGTCGAATCTTTCTTCAATTCAACGACTCGACTTGTAACTCAGTCTCCAACAGTTCTCCAACGGCTCAACTTTAGAGTCGCTCACGACTCTACGGTCTCAAGATCCGACTCAAGCAACTCGCTCACGGATCTACGACTCGAACTGTGAGCCGTAACTCTACCTACTAAGACGTTTTAGAGAACGATTCTTTTATAAGAATCAACACCTTGAATCGATCCTCGGTTCTTTTGCCTAACTCTACTTCTGACTCAAGACCATTTATTTATATTATCAGATTTTTTCATCATTATATAACTTCCTGTCATGAACTTCCCGAAGTAAACTTTAATTCGGCTGTCGACCTTATTCTAAAGGTAGGAGGACCGTTCATCGTGTCCCGCTTTCACTAGCCAAATCCGTGCTTTTCCGTTCACCCTTGTCCGTCAATGAACCTGCATCCGCGGACACCTTCAAGACGTAACAAAAAAAAGGAGCAACCACTCTTCGAATACGTTGCTGCCGGAATATTTTAAACTTACCGTGACATTCATACGGACTACAAAACCAAATGAACGCAAGCAGAAAATCTGTAAATATCATCAGCATCTGAAGTGTTTGGCGGCGAACCAAAGCCTTTGAACTAGTACACTCAGACCTGATACAGAAATGGCAATTGAGTAGAAAAATTCATATGGTTCTGTAAAACCGCAGAAGAGAGAGAATCGCATACTTGCGCAACAATCGGTAAATAGTGTAGCAGGAGTCGCAACGTTTTTCATTATGGTTGGCAATAATAGATTCAAAACGAATAAATTTCATAAATTATATATATATATATAACATATGTCGTTTTGTGCATTATTTTTCATATTCCAAAGTTGTTTAACTAAAAATGTTTTGTTTTTGATTGTCTAATATCACATCACCGTGATTTCGGAACGTTTTGTGTCCCGATTTAAAAAAAAATGTTCAAATCTGCAATTGAAAGAACTTTCTAAAAAAAACTCGTTCTGTTCATAGCGAATCTTGAAAACTAGATTTTCATTTGAACAGCATCTTTAAATGAGGAGGCAATCATCTTATGAAAATCTGAAGCTCGTTTTAATTATTTTCTGTTAGTCAATACAGAAACAGCCAAAACACTGCCTGTAAAATTAAATTATAGTTACGTTTCTTGATTCACCATCTGAAGCCAAATGTTTGATTACTTAAAAATAAAGTAGTCTTGCTTTTATTCCCATGTCTATATTTTCGTTTATTTTTTAATTTTCTTGATTAAATTAATAAATAATTAATATTAAAATTTGTTGATTTTATTTTATTATGTTATATAAAGTTTAAAATCTCGGGGAGAGAAAAAAACTAAGTGCTAATATTGATGACTTTTTCGGGTCCGACCGTTTCTCTGATAAAATTTTCGTTTTGCGTGTTCCGTTGATCCCGGATTTGTATATTCCTGATTCACTTAGTGTGTAGTCATTGTTGTGAGTCAATATTTCTCTACATGATAAATTATCAAAATTACACACCAAAAAAAAAGTTGACGTCGCATGCCTTTATAACAACATCCCGACTGTTTACTGTTTTGTAACCTTATTCGTATTTACATAAATATTAAATATCAATCAATTGCCTAAATGTTTAATAAATATATTTATAATAAAATACCAAATAAATTTGAAAATTCATAAATGAAAGGAATTTAAAATAGATTTAGCCCGAAATACAGAAAACTTAAGATATTGATGATAGAAAAATCCCTTAACGCGTTATAAAGCCGGTTCTTTCTTTGCAAATGTTTCAGGTAATCAAATTTATTAATGTAGAAATTGTCAAATATAGAGATGATATATATATATATATATATATATATATATATATATATGTATGTATGTATGTATACACACAAAATTATTGCGAAATACGAGGATTTCCCTCCCTTATAAAGCTCTAGAAGACATGGTACTTACGTATTATATACGTCTGTCCCACGTTGAAAGTTTACAGTGAAAGCGTGAAATTATTTGGTTCATTAAAACGCGATTGTCTATTTTTATTCAAAAGTTTAGTTCGCAAAGTTACAGCTGCAAAGAATGTCACGAAAGTTTTAATTGGCAGTACGAAGGGCAATACCAGACACGCAAGACAATGTCGAAATGAACGAAGAATTATATATTTAAGCAAATGAGTTTTATTTCTTATTTGATTAATATTACTGGAGTTTTGTTAATATATCAATTTCACGTATCTCGCTTATTTCAAGATTGTATTTCCCAAATTCATCAATACATTTTCAGCCATCCTATTTCAAACTATTCAGTTTATATTTATGTGATCGAAAATTTCGAACAAGATTATATGGAAAACTGAAAATATAATACGTCTGTAAAATAAAGTAGAAAGGTAAAATAGCCAAATGACAAGCAAAAAGTAGTGATGATTTTCCACAAACTATGTGTAGTATTTATATCATCACTCTATTTTGTATGTAATTCGGCTATTTACCTAATTATTAAACTTAATTGAGAAATGACATATTATTGCCACTCAGATCGGGAATGCCACAGGGAAGAGTCTTAGCTCCAATACTTTTACTTCTATACTCATCGGATTTACCGACAACATTTGAACACTAAAATTGGTACTTTTTTTCGGTGATCCCGTAAGATAAGTGACTAACATGGAAAGACCAAATAAAATAAAACAGATAGACTTAAAATTCAAGGAATTGCATTGTCTAATAGTTTATCTCTACAAAATGACATACTAGAATACAAAAAAAAAAATATTGAAACCAGTGTAGACCTATTGCATCGAGCTCTGGGGATACCCAGTAAACCAAGCATCTTCGTTGTTCAAAGATGCTAAGCAAAAATACTCAGATCCATGATGGATCCAAACATAGCAAACGACATCATTCACAATGATCTTGTCATATCCTGGATCCACGGTGCAATAAAAGAGTGCAGCATCAATCACACGTAAAAATAGAAAGAGACACCAATCCACTATTACAGACACACCAACTCAACAGTCTAACAGAAGACACACACCAATTCATCTCCAATCGTAATCAAGAGGCCCGCTCCCTCGAGTGGTCATCAATCCTGCCACATGTTATAATTTTTTGACTAATTCCAAAGCTAAAACATTAGACTATACAAATATTACTTTTCTTTATGATAATTAAATAAATAAATGAAAAATCAATAGATTATAGTCTATGTTTTAATTTCCTCGCCAATGTCTGTTTCTGATTCAATGAATTCGCGTGTAAAATGTTCCTTCTACGAATAAGCAATCGGTTTTCGTATACCTAGTGCTTGAAGCGAAATAGTTCTACCAGTTGCATTTAGATGCTTATCAACCTGTTAAATATTTGCTGATCAACTTTACTGCATTCCTATTTATTATGGATCCACCAATCCCATCCATGTAAAGCAATTTACTAATTTTTAACGCTAAGAGCTGTTCTCATTAAATAGATTCATTAACCATCTCGTTGCAAATTCACATTTTGTTATTAAATTTATTAAATATGGGCAGTACGTACAAATACTATTTTACAACAAAATATTAAACCGTAGTCCATTGATTTAAATGAGTACAAACAAATTTATGAAGAATTGAATTTATTTACTTATTAAGACCCTAATTATAATGTAATTTTGACCAAATAAACTACTAAATTAAACATTTTTAATATTATGTTAGAATTAGGAGAAGTTATGAAAATCCAAGAGTGAATTCTGCTATTCAGGTTTACACAACTAGTATACCAAATAATAAGTCACACACACTTCTCTGCTGTTACACTATTAAAGAGAGTTTACACACCAATTAACTTGTATCGGTACTTGTACAAAATCACTATACTACTTTTAATTTTTTTAAAATTATTTTTGATACTAAATGTAATCCAAGTTTTATGTGGTTCTCCAGCAAATCACCTTTGACAAACTATTCGTATTTCAGCACTTGCTACACAGGACACTTTCTTATTAACTCCATGTATGATTATTTTTTTATAAGTCAAAGCTAAATATGTTACTACAATATTATTGAAGTAATGATTTTAAACATTGAAAGCATATATTGAAGTTTTAAACATGGCTTTCTTATAAACTTAATTTTCTTAAAGCTTTCTCTCTTAAACCAACCTTTTAATTAATTAAATAAATTCCTAAACCAGTTGCGCAAGTACCATTTAATAATAATCAGCATTGCAATTGAAATTTAAAGCCTATAATTTTATCAATAATAAACAAGTAAGTTAACTACATTTTTTCATTTCTATGTATAGGAAGTGGTGGAAACTAATACAAGCAGAAAGACACTATGCTTCATCAAACTGCATGCAACATGGTCAGTCCTGTGTCATTATGCAGAAGAACTTAATATGAGAGCACCTTTACAGGTAATTTTATTTCTGATTTTCATTTATTTAAAAGTGTACTTTTAATTCAATCATCTATTAATACTAATTTTATATTGACACCATACTGGTCTTATAGGCACATCCAAATCCTTCAACTAACTGGTCAGAACAGGTGTTGAAAGCTCTAAGACTACCAAATATAATGCTTGAGGATGTGCCAAACAAACCATTGGATTACTACACATGCCCATTTAGAAAATCAAAAATTGACAGGTAAAATAACTGGGTCTTGTTTTTTGTTGTAATTTTCCACATTTAATTCATGTGCTCAAATAAACTTAAAACAACACCGAGGATTAATTGCATGAATAAATCCTTTTCAGGAATTTTTTTTTTGAAACAATATATACTTGCACAGGCGTGAATGAAGGACTTAGAGGTCCCATATTATACCTTAAAGACATATGTATACTATACATATGAATACAAAACATCCCGTTTAAGGATTGCTTGTTCTTGCAAAATATAGAACTATGTTATGCAGGTTTATAAATAGGATTAGTATGGATTCCAGTAGCTGTATCTTTAAAATATACAATATGATTTACCATCAGATGCATGAAGATGAGGAATTTCTTTATAACTTTCGTCAGTGTTTTGTATTCATATGTGTAGTATACATATTTAATAAGATTTAATAATGTACCTGTTGCTCTATAAGGAACTGTTTATATAAAACATTATTACATTACTATATTGTTGGTGGTGGTACAAGTTAATAAAGCTTCAGATGTATTAATAATACACACATGTTTTGTAATTTTACACTGAATAAAACATTTATTTGTAAATTGAATCAGAACCTGTGATCACACAGTAAATAAATATTTGACTGATTAAGTAACTGTCAGATGTTCATTATCATTCAATATTATTTGAAGAGATCTTCAAACTGATGTAATTTGTAAATTGATACTTAGTAAATGAATTAATTATATTTTGATTTATTATAATTAAAAACTGTATTTGCAACTATTGATTACAAGTTTTTTTTTATTTTGCTTCAGGTCATACAAACATTTCAACTTGGAAACCTTTGTTATCCATACTTATTATGTTTTAAATATTCAGTAAACTTGATTATCAATAAGCAAAAGTAGAAGATAATTAAATATATTCGTGTACTGTACTTTTAATTTCAGATAAAAGAACAAAATAACATGTTAGAATTCAAATTGATTTTTATTGATAAATTTTAGATTCCTAGGCAGTGATAACCATGATACATACTTCAGTAATGTGCAAAGAGGACGAATATTGCATGAAATTTTGTCAACTGCCATGTTTGGTAAAAAGAAGAAAGGTGAAGTTGGAATTGAAAGACTGGTTGAAGAGGGTGTTTTCTGTTCAGCATTTCCACTTCATGATGTAAGTTAAAGACAATATTACTACTATGGTTGTGAATGTGTTTCTTGTTTGGTTCAATATAAATTAATAAAAAAAAACATATAACTGCATCGTATTTTTAACAATATGTAATGTTATATGCACTAGCAAATTACCTGTCATATTTGATAGGTAAACAGATGCTATAAATAATATTGTTTCCAATAAAAGTTTACAGTGAGCACTTGAGCACATTTAATAAATGACGAAAACACAATTATGCACTTATGAAAATAACTAAATTTAATTTGTCTAATATGTGTAGGGGCCATATGAAATTAAAAGAAGAAGTGATGGTTCACCTGATGGAATCCTCAATCCCAGACAAATTCTTTATGAATACTGGGCAAGGTGGGGAAAATGGTACAAATATCAACCTCTTGATCATATTAGGGAATACTTTGGAGAAAAGATTGCTATATATTTTGCTTGGTTAGGTAAGTACTTTTCTCTCAATAGATTCATAAATTTTTTAATGAAGTTCACTAATGTTTTTCATTTTCTTCCACAACCTGTAACTCCATCCATGTGTCCTTTTATAATGTCATAAAAAAATAAATTTCTTATTAGGATGTGTCTGATCCAATTTAATTTCTGAAATGGTTCTGAATCGGAAAAGTTATGAGTGACACTCTCCAAGAATTAATAAACAATAACACTCGTAATAAATTTTGAAGTGATAGGCTTAGTTCCTTTAACAGGAAGTATGGTAAAGTCTTAATTATAAGTAAAATAATCAAGATGGAAATTTAATTTTGATTTTTTACTCTTACAACTTCCATGATTCCATTATTCCCGTTTTAATGTCCTTTTGATGTAGATAGTTTAGTTCAACCTCTTGAATAATATTTGTACATTCTCAAATCACTAACCCACTCACATATAAACATTAACAGCTTTAATTTATTTACAATGAATATGCAGAGTAAATTTAAGTTTCAGTGTAGATAACATTGTAAATTATCCCACGCATTACGCACTTTGAATGTTTGGTTTCCAACAAATTTTGGGCTACATCTGTTTATTTCTTTTGAAAAATGTATATTATTTAGGTTATGAAAATTTACAATTACTTTCTGTACTCCCTGTGGTTTTTATGAATTTCTATTATTCAGCAATTTAAGTTCAAATATAATTATATATTTACACTGATTTACCCTGCTTTTATCATTACAAATATGTGAATATTGTACAAATTTATTGATTAATTTAATGAAGCATATAAATAGATGCTCATTAAAAAGTATATTTTTAGAATTATTTACATTCCTTCAATTTGATTATTTTTATGTTCTATATTTTTTATTTAAATATTAGCAAAATCTTCAAAATCTATTGTTTCAGGTTTCTACACAGGTTGGCTTTTGCCAGCAGCTGTCGTTGGTTTACTTGTATTTCTATATGGAGTATGTACAATGCATTCAAATCGACTTGCACTGGAAGTATGTGCTAGTCAAGGACAGTTTAAAATGTGTCCATTGTGTGATGAAGAAATAGGCTGTAACTATTGGGACTTGAGTGATGTGTGTGGTTACGCACAAGTAGCATACTTATTTGACCACCCAGGAACTGTTTTCTATGCCATATTTGTTTCCTTTTGGGGTAAGACATTCTCGAACTGTTTGTAGAAGTGTCCATACATAATCTTAAAAATATAATTTTAACTTTAGTTTTAAATCCTAAAAAATTACATTTTTCTGAGATTCTGGTTTAACTTGTTTACTTTTAAATTTAACAGAAGTTATTTTCACTGACATGCCACTATTTAAAGTAATTTCTTTTTAAAAAATTATACATTTACAATATGAGTGATTGAAAAATGTTTTAATATTTCTGAAATCCAGAATTAAATTCTAATGAAGCATTTTATAAAATTATTGAGATTATCTAGGGAAACAATGATTCCTGTCTCGGCTATAATGTTCTTAACCCAAATCTATTGTTTTGTACTGACTTTTCCAAATAAGAAATTATTCTTATAATTTTAACAATTGCAGCTGTAACATTTTTGGAGTACTGGAAGCGTAAATCTGCCAGCTTGGCACATCATTGGGATTGCATGGGCTTCCAGGAAGAAGAGGAGCGTCCAAGGCCAGAATTTGCAGCAAGAGCACCATTCCTTGAACGAAATCCCGTAACAGGAGTTAGAGAACCTAGCTTCCCATCATCATTAAGGCACAAGAGAGTGGCTGCAGGAATAGGCATAATTTTTCTAATGGTATGGAGTGTGATTTAAAGAATACTATGAATAAATTTTTATCACAAAAATAAATTTTGAAAATATGCTTCACTAGTCATTCTAAATAAATTTTAGTTAAAGGTATATTCACACTTGTTTAACTAATTGTTTGTTAAGATCGTCATTTTTGCTATTTTATCTTTTTTTTTACAATGAAATACCAACTAATATTTTCTTTTATATTTTCAGATGTCTCTAGTTATAATATTTATAGTGGCAGTGATCATATACAGAGTTCTTGTATCTATACCACTATTCCAGAATTCCACCTTTAGGGCTCAAGCACAAGCTATAGCCAATGTCACAGGTGCAGTTGTCAATCTTATCCTTATTATGGCAATGAGCCGTGTTTATGAAAAACTTGCATATCGCCTCACTACATGGGGTAAGTTATTGAATTCCAGCATTTATTTTACCGATTCTAAAATTTTCTGTTGGGATTTAACAGTTTGGAAGATTTCTTTTGTTTATTTGTAATTATTTCCTTACTTATCATTACTTGCTAAACTTACATTTCAAGTAATTGAGAAAAAAAAACACAAATGTCTCACATAAGAAATTTTCTCATCTTGTTATTAAACTGTTTTTAAACTTATTTAAAAAGCAAGTATATGTCTCTTACAACAATTTAATATTTCATATTTACTATGTGTGATATGTATGAATGTCACATGATACTCAATTTGTTTGAGTTTTACGATTGTCTCTAGATCAATGAACTGGCAACTAAAATTATTTCTTTCATTCTTTCAGAAATGCATCGAACTCAAACAGAATTTGATGATAATCTGACATTTAAGGTGTTCATATTCCAGTTTGTTAACTTTTACTCTTCAATTTTCTATATTGCCTTTTTTAAGGGAAGATTTGTTGGTTATCCTGGAAACTACACCCATATTCTTCGCTTGCGTAATGAGGATGTAAGTAATTACTTTTATGTAGCTTTATATATATATGACTTTTTTTCCAATTTCTCTCCCCTATACATTTTTCATCTAACAACTGCACTCCTCGCCTTTCTCATTTTATTCCACACCCTAGAACTCCATCCATGTGTCCTTTGATGTGCCAATTTATCTTCCTCTTAAAACTTCAGGCAAAATGGATCTATTCTCACTTACTCTTCTTAGAATCTATTCATTTTTTACAATATCTATCCACTTTATTTTCAATTTTTCTCCAACACTACATTTTAAAACTAACACAGTATTTCATCATCCTCTTTCTTAATGTCCATGTTTCTGATCCATACAAAGCTCTGCTCCAGTTATAGCACTTCACCAGATTCTTCCATAATTCTTGAACCAATTTGCTTGTAAGTAGAGCTCTTTTCTTGGGTAATTATAGAAACTGTAATGACATTGTGCAACTAGTGTACAAATTTTAACATTTTATTAATTTTAACTTATTTTGAATGTTTTAGTGTAGTGCAGGTGGTTGTTTGATAGAGTTAGCACAGCAGTTGGCTGTAATTATGATTGGCAAACAAATTATTAATAATGCACAAGAAATACTAGTCCCGAAGTTGAAAGCATGGTGGCACAAAAAACAAGTAAGAATCAGATTTTGCATTCTACAATTTGTTATTTAAAGTTTGTTTTGGATTAACTATTTTTTATTTCCTATAAGTTATAAAGAATATGTTATGAAATTATATTTTATAATTATCATTTATAATATACACTGCAATAAGTTGATAAATAAGGTAAATGCATTCAGCATTTTAAATTCTAATGATTGTTTTAGGTAAAATTATCAAAAAAGCACAAAACTCGCTGGGAAGAAGATTACCAATTAATTCAAAATGAAGGTCTATTTCAAGAGTACCTTGAAATGGGTAATTTGAATAATTTTTAAATTAATTTATAATACATAATGTTGCATATTTTCTTGCATAGACAAAATATCATATTTTTAGTAGTGTTGCAGAAATAAGTAATATTTTCAAATACTTCCATGATGTAATCTGCAGAAGAAGTACAGTTCTTTCTAAGTAAAATATTCCACAGCCATAAATTGAAATTGAAAGCAATAGATAATGTATCCATTGACTGAGCTCAACATGACATTTCACTTTGGTGTGTCACTGAAAATTATCTGTAATGTTGACATCATGTAAACATTCAGTCACTTCCACAATGCTATATAATAATCCATTAAAACACGTGATTTGAAAGAAAATTGTATGTTAAAATAACAATTTGGTCACTAAAACAAACACTAAAATTGTAATTACAATGAAATTATAAAATTTGTTGATGGAAATAATTGATTATAATGTAATTCTAATGAACAGGTTTTTTAAAGAAATATAGAATGAAATTTAATTGTAATATTAAGAAAATAAATGTTTTCATTACATTAGATAATTATATTTTAAATTTCATTGATATAGAACTTTTCCTTTTATTTACAGTGCTCCAGTTTGGTTTCATAACAATATTTGTGGCTGCTTTCCCACTAGCACCATTGTTTGCTTTACTAAACAATTGGGTTGAGATTCGACTGGATGCCCAGAAGTTTGTTTGTGAGACAAGACGCATGGTAGCAGAAAGAGCTGAAAACATTGGAATTTGGTTTAAAATACTGGATATGCTAGCACATTTGGCTGTTATCAGTAATGTAAGTACTGTTGAAAGTTAAATGAGATAAGTATCTAATATTCAGATAGTTAATTACTGATGAGCATGATTTTTGTCCAGGTAATTGAATGGTACTTAATTATTTGCAGTTTTACATTTCATCTCTTTTGTTCTTAATTTTATACATGCTAAATAATATATAAAGTAACATCATTTTAATTTGTGTCAAGTTATAAACACCAACATAATATTGATATAATATATTATGGAGTGTAGAATATAAGATAGAGTTTGTGGTTTATACAAACATTAAAAATATTGCATGAGGTAAAGTATTAAGAACATTTTTCAAGACATTTATCCTTCTTCTGTAGACCAATTCCTCAATATTCCTCCAAAATATTGACTTTTAATCACTTTTCTGACTCAAATAAAACTAACATTACAATGCATTAATTATAATCATTTTAAAGATAAATTATTACCAAAATATTTAAAATATATTTTTAATAGAAAAAATAAATTATTCTGTTCCAGGGGTTTCTTATAGCTTTCACATCTGAATTCTTACCTAAATTATTGTACCAGTATGAATATGATTGGGATTTAGTTGGTTATGTTAATTTCACATTAGCATATTCACCAAAGGGAAAGTTAAAAGAACAATGCCGATACAGAGGCTTGAGGGATGATACTGGTAGCCACACACCATTTTTTTGGAGACTACTAGCAGTGCGGTTTGCATTTGTAATCATTTTTGAGGTGAGCAATAAAATAAGAGTTGTATGCTACAAGATAAATAAAAATATTTAGTTTGTGTAGGATATTCTTGAATTATGGCATGAATATTACCATCAACCTAATATTTTAACTTTATATGTTCCTATATAAACAAGCTTTATTATATTTTGAGTACATGCAACTCCAGAGTTTTAATGAGTGATGGGAGTAATTAATTGCTGAGATATTGAGTGAGGAAACTGATGGGGTGGTATCTCTTCAATATTTAAATCGTTTATACTATACAAAACATTTATTCATGCATACTAACTTAAATTTAAATACTGCTTTCAAAGCACTGAATTATAATATTTTTCCACTATAATTGACTTAAAATACAGGAATTTGAGTTGTGTGTGATAATTTATCTAAAGCATATTTTCATGTTTAAAATTAAATTTCTCTAGCTTACTAATTGGTGTATGCCATTTTCTTCATAACATTACTTATATGTATTAATGTATTAATTAATAAATCTTGCAAATAAGTATGATTTTCAAATTACTTTTATCTCTGCTTGCACTTAGAATAACAGTACTTCAAATTATGAATTTTTTGTATAGCATGTTGTGTTTGGAGTATGTCGACTGATTGATATTCTGGTGCCAGACATTCCTGAGAGTTTGGAATTAAAAATAAAACGAGAACGATATCTAGCTAAGCAGGCACTTCAAGATTCAGATACAATTCTTAAGGCAAGTCATGATGAGCAACATCATATAAAATTTTGCTAGTATAGACTTTTTTACGAAAAACTGTGCTAAAATGTTAATTTACACAGTGTTAATAGTTAAAGTAGACTTTTATTCATTTTCAGAATCTAGTTACTTAACAGAAGTACCAAATTTTATGGATTTTTTGAGCATGTTGTGAATAATTTAAGCTTCCTCTACATTTCTACCCTCTACTACTATTAACTTGTTAACTCATCGCAAAAATTTTACAAGCTTAATGTGTGATTTAAATGATATGCCTACAATAACATTAAATAATTAAAAATGGCTGTATTTAAGTACATGGAGCGTCATTATTTATTAAACAAAACTAAAGGCTACAATTTTGCAAGTAATTTAAAACACCGTTTAAGCCAATCACATGTGGAAAAGTGATTTCTCAAAATATAAAATTTAGGTAAGGAAATGTGTCACAAAGTTGTAGCCATGTATCACCATCAGCTTCATCTTATGTTAAACTAAATTCTAATATTTAAATGAACTTTCTTTAGTATGCTTTTTAGTCCACACAAAGCACAGTGTTATGAGAGTGATTATTTATTTACTGTATTTACTCGTGTATGCCATACTGTTGTGAAGGGGGCATTGACTCCAAATGTTTAAAAACAAAAGTTGACAACAAATGTTGGCAACAAGACACACAGCCTGTGGGAAATGTTGACAACACAAAAAAATTATTTCCAACAAATGTTTTAGAATTGTTGCCAATTCAGTTATAACCACAGCTTTGTCTCACACCCATTTTTTTGTTTGTCATCTTGATAACAGGAAAAAAAAATACCTTCAAAAATTAAATTATCATTTTCTGTACAAAAAATGTATTGTCTATCTCAATTCACACATTTTGCTTACAGAAATTGTTAATGGTATAAGTAATTTTTCAGTACTAACAAAGCATCAAATGTAAAGGTCTAATTATGAGCCATGAGTAATAGCTATTCATGGAAGAATCATGTTACAATTAAAGGCCTACATAGGAAACATAATTATCAGATTGCAGACTGAATATTTCCCAGTGTAGAGTGTTTGATGAAATTCTTTCAGGATTCCAATGGGGTAGTTGGTTGAAAAAAATGCAATGTTTCAATGGTAGTTACCAAAACATTTAAATCCCAGAAGAGTTTCATCCACATGGTTTTCATAATCTACTGTCCATAATTCTTATATTACAAACACAATTAAACTGTTTGAATTTGGGCTGAAAAATGTGAGCAGTGTACATGAATAAATATGCTAATACCTATATGGTTTTTATCCCTAAATTTTCTTTAATAAACAATGCTAACATGAAAGTGTGCCACAGACAATTCCTAATGGATACTGTATTTTGTTAAGTGATTCTAATATCATATGAATAAGAAAGAAATGGTCTTTTTGCATTTAATATTCCTTCTTGCAACCAATTTGAGTTTGTTAATATATTGAGTTTGTTAAAGCATATTCTAATCCACTTTCTCACAGATCATAGCAAATATTGACAACAGCAAAACTGGTGATTATCTTCTTGTTTTTGCATTTCCTTTCTTGAATAGTATACTAGACCATTTAATATAACATATTTTTATATTATATGAGGTCTTTTACATTGTTTCCTCATTTATCGTGATTCATGTTTTGATAGAATTTAAATTTTTTTTAAGCAGGTTGCTGCAAGGAAGGATGATGATGAAGACGAATTATTACCTAATGGTGGTATGGTACTTGACCTTACAGCAGAACTAGGAGGCTTAAGTCCAGATTCAGCTGTACCCCCTACTGCAACTGCTTTAGCATCTCAGCCAACTTCAGGAAAAGAACCTAAGGCTGGTACAAGCCACACATCTGTAGTTATGGAAGGCCCTTCAGAGACTACCACAAGTACTAAAACAGGTACTTGACCCAAACCTCCGCAAGAGACTGTTGGAAGCAGAGTTCAACGTAAGCAGTATAGGATTCCAAGGCCAGAATATGATCTCAGGGACCTGACTTAAAAAGCAATTCTTTTTGCTTTTACCTCAGGCAGTGGATACTTTATATATGAAGTCATACTAACCATATAAGCCCTTTAACTGCTAATGGCTTTATGAGAATTATTGTAATGTATTGGTTGTCACAAAAATGAAAAGTGAGTAAAATTTATTGAGGATATAATAAAACTTCGCACATTAGTGAACTTAGTTATTGACTTATTAAAAGATATGTCTGCAATCATTGAACAGTACTTTAATTTGTTCACAAATTTTAATCTTTCCAGAAGGCACATGCTGTTATTTCATATATTAGTCAGTAGTGTATTTCAGATTTAGTAATATTCAGTATTGTATTTAGTAGAACTGTTTAGTCAAAACTTTTAAATGGTGTTTAGATTGATATGAAATCATTACTGCACACCCAAATAAATCAACAAGTTAAAAATGTGATAAGCATAACAAAATTCTAAATTCATTCATAAAAATGGAATTTGTGATACTTATTTCAGAGGAATTTTGTATTTTATCTATGTGATATTTAATTGGGTTGTATGGCTAGCTATGTGTAGTACCAAATATTATTTTTATTTTTCATTTACCATAGTAACAAATGTTTTAAAATGTGGTACTATTACAGTTGAGTGACTGATATAATTAAAGTGCTTCAAATACAATCACGTTTGAAGAAGAAATATAACACCAGAAATATAATTATAACATATTTTATGCACATTCATTTCTTGAGCAATAATCAGTATATAAATAATCTCTATCTTACTAGTAATATGCTTAGCAAAATTTTCATCATAATATATTTTTGCTAGTATGAACAGTAATTAAAATTTGAAATGGGGAATCTTAACACAGTAATTGTTCTTACAAATCATTTAAGTATAAAACATTTCTATCCATAAAGTTGTAACAGTGCATTTTTCATAATACACAAATATTCTAAACAGAGAGAGGAAAATATAGAAATTTTCGAATTAAGTGAGCCATACCAAAATTATAAAGATATCTGATTTCTCTGATTTTATATTGAGAATAGAAACCAACACACACAGCAAAATTTCAATACTGAATTAGTTATACACTTCAATGTTTGTTCAGACTATAAATACATAACATAATCGTACAATGAATTTAACAGATATGCTGTATTTCTATAAGTGAAATACTATTGATTTGAAAACGAAGTTTAGGGATATTATTATTTTCATTACATTTTAGAACTAAGTTTAACGCTACATAAAAATATAAATCCAATAATCATTTACTGTGTAATAGTGTGCCAATCCCTTATTAAGTGATATTTGTCAATGTGAACATTACATATCTGTATTGACTTCATTAGAACAGCATGCAGTGTTTATGTCTTCATATTTCAGCTATATTTGATTCCTGAGGAATAATTTGCTACAATTATTTTTTAAAAAAATTAAATGCCAAGTGGTGAATTACTTCTCAATATTAAATTATATATATTGAGTGATATTTTTATCCAGAAACTTTTAATTCATATTGTTATCTTAAAATTTTAAACATTTTCAACCATGAGTGTATCATAATCACTTAAAATGGTTGGCATGTAAATTTTAAAATATTTGTTGAATATTATAAAAATAACTTTTTATGGATTTCAGTGTTTTAAACAGGTACTTTTTAATATATTAATATTAAGTAGAATTCATTACCATGATTTTTTTCATCTTTCAATGGTTTCTATATATTAAAGAAAGGCAGCTCATTAGGTGGTATAAAGAAAATTTGTGATGCAAATATAAATAAATTAGATGAGATCCAAATCCTTTCTGACTACTAACTTGAAGGTATGTTATGATGAGACTAAGCCAGTTTTCATCCTGATAATAGAAACATGCTCTCTATAGTGTTACATTTTATCAGTAAATCTCCCAAAAATAAACTTTCTTGCTTAGCAAGGATATATTTGAACTGTTAAAGAAATCCATATGATTTTCTTATCTCCACTCTTTATTAATATATTAAGTAATTTGTTACATTTAGTTTGGTATCCAAATTATTTTGTTCAGCACTATTTTCTAGCAAATATTTCTCTTTTTACCAATATTTATTTTTGGTTCTTTCTGAAGAAGATAACAGTGCCAGTTGTCAAAATGGCACTGATTATATGTACGATTCTGTCAGAAACCTGAGAGAAATTCATTCAGTATTAATTTGTCTTTTAAGACTATTTAAAATTATAGCATGTTTCAGTTTTACTAAAGGAGTTATTTTTCTTACATGTTTTTAGCAGACCACAGAAAATAGTTCTTATAACACAGAAAATAGTTCTTATAGCACAGAAAATATAAAAACAAAGTAATAATAATTTAAACTTAAATCAATCAAAATAAAAAATGATGATAACTTTGAAAGTGTAGGTCACATGTAAGAATGTTTATGTGAAAAATAGCATGTTCCATATTTGAGATGAGGAGTAAATAATTTTATTTTAAATTAGGGAACATCACAAGCAAAACGCATGATTGTAACTTTTCACAATTGTCCAAAATAAAATTTTGAGATTACAATTTATTACAATTTTAAGTAATTTATATTTGGACGGTGTTTGAATGAATAAATTTGATGTAAATAAAAAGATGATAAATCCATTATATTATTTAAATATAGTACTGATAATATAATACAATACTAGGTTGAAAGTAAGGATAATTATATCCAATTGAAAAACATTCTGGCTAATGCTAAATATTTCATTATGAGGTAACAGTCTCTGCTCTTGATAATAAAATTTGGATTAGGTTTGTTCCTGAAAGCATAATAGAGAGGGAAAATATCATAAACTTATTGCTGCAGATTATTATATGTTACACTTTATATTTATCTCTTATTATTATAGAAATGAATTTGAGCTATTCACTGTACAGACTATGAATATTCAACTAATTGTTGCATGTGAGAAATACCTGATAACTAGGAATAGAAAACATTCTCCCAGGTTATGGATTAGATAAATAAAATATAATCTTATAATACTTTCAAGAATTACAAATAATGGTGAATAAGTTTCATGAGATCAGAAAACTACAGTTAAAATATTATATTAAGGGATGTGTTACTTTATGAAATACTACGAAGTTTGCAATTCAAAATATCAATGTTTATGCTTGAGTATTTGGCACTGAGAAGAAAATCTGTAGGCTGGTGCTGTTTTTCATGTAAAAGAGAGAGAAATTCAGATGCTTCCAAATAACTAATTATTACCAAAACGACACTTTAAATTGCTTTTATATAACTATAGACAATTGTACCTATCAATTATTATATATACTTGTACATCCGTAAATTTTTCTAATGTGATAAAATTAAATTGAAGATATAATTTTAGATACAATTTAAGAGTAAGTATATCCCTTCCATCTGTCTTCACCAGTTGTATTATTAAAATTTCTCTAACATTAACCAACCTTTTAAATCCTTTCCCAAAAAATAAAAGCTTTGTTCCATCATTTTATATATACTATACCCACAAACATTCCATTGCACCCTGTATATATTTGAAGGTTAGATTTGCAAAGTAGATTAAATATGCATAATTTCATGTTTTTATGAATGAGTAAGACAACACAACAATGTCCTCTCAACAAATGTAAATCTTGGCTTCTCAAAATATTTGTAAGAATATCTTTTACAATATATATTAAAACATTGTTTGTTATATTAACAGGCAAGATTCAATTTAAAAATTGTAGAATGATATCCAAATAATGTTTTCTTCTTTACCATATCATAATTACAAGCTTGAATTTTCCATTATCTATTAATTTTATAAATGAAAAACCATTTGAACTAATAACATTAATGAGAAGTGTCTATTCATTAATATAAAAATATATTTTTAAGAAATGTGGCTTGTAGCTTATTAAAGTTGCAGTTCTTTGATAATTATGAAATTATTTGTTAGTAGGTACATTGATTTTGAAATGGTTGTGAATTAGTTTGATTTCCATAATATACACAGTAGAAGTAATGTCTAAACTATAATATACTCAGATCCGAATTCAAAAACATGAACACTTAAAAGATTCTGTTTTAATTTTTTTTCACTAAATTATTTACTTTCTTCGGTTAATGGTAAAGCAACTTAAGGTGAAAAAATTGACAAAATGTATCAAACTACATGTCAGACAAAAATTAAAGAACTGCCATTTAAAATTTTAATTGTAATGGAATTATTCAAGAAAAATTTACAATCATGTTTAAGAATATTTTGTAGACTGAATGGTAAATTAAAATTAAAATTTATATTTTTCTTAGTTATTCATTTTTATTATTTCATCATCTCCTGTGATACTGATGACACAAATTTGTTCCTAATTATTTTTAACAATTTATAAGTTATTGCCACTTTAAATTATCATAAGATGCCCTGAATAAACATTTTTATGGTCATAAATATTTAAGTATCATCAGGGGAATGGATATTGTGTTAATCATGTTTGAAGACTTATTTTAATTAAGATCATTTGTATATAATTATGAGGGAGGAAAATTGCTTTTTAAATCAATACTATATGATAAAGAAATGAGATAAAAAATTATTTGACCTTTTAACTAACTTTATTTAATTTTTTATTAAAATTTGATCTTAAGTCATATTAACAACTAGATCTTTAGCAACTATACATTTGCATTACATATGTTTTATAAAATTACAAAATTTTTAAGTGTCCATGTAATAAGCATACTTTATTAGTTTTATAAATTTTGCAATATTCTTTTGATTTTTTTTGTGATTTTGTTGAGCTCTTCTTTTCCCCGGACATCTTTTTTCTGTCGTTTGTATTTATTGCAGTCCTGTATAATGTGGCTTGTTGTTAGTTGAACTTTACATAATTCATATATTAGTTGGGAGGGGGGGGACAAATTCGTTTTCGTGGTGATTATTATTTCCTGTTGATTCTTTGTTCTTATTCATTTTTACTATTTAGACCTATTATTTACAATAATTACTGCTACCTCATGTATGTCCACAGAATAGTTGTCTTTCATTGAGAATGTATATGTTGACCCCCATCAAAAATAGTAGCTAAAGACAGAAAAATAAGTTATGTCCTTCGAAATTGTGTTGCAGAGGGCGACGGGAGACCACAGTGGTATTATATGAATATCTACCAATTATTTTGTTTAATAGTGGCTTGCTTATTACAAAACTTTGTAGGGGGAAATGGTTTTTTATTTTATAGCTTCGGAATGTCTAATGGTAGGTAATGGACCACGAAAATTAATTTCCGGTGAAGACGTATTGTTGACAATGCGGAGAAAAGCTCTCTATAATAACCTATTGCTTCTTTTAATTTCATACAATCGACTTTCGAAAGCTTTTGCAATTATGTGATCAAAATTATTCAAAACATGAATTAGCTACTGGAAAACAACGGTAAAAATTACCTTCTTACACTCTTGTAGGATACCACAACAATAAATATGTTTTTAAGGTCTTCATGAAATATTCACATTTTCAAAAGTCTTTTTTTATTGACACTAATGTGATTGTTTGAAATTTGAATCTAAACAATCCCAATGTGAAAGCTCTTCAGTGTGAATAAGCTAACACTTAACATTGACCAATTCTCAACAATGACGTGTTCTTGTGTTGCTGACATTTTTTCAAATCACGCGTATTCCTTGGATTACGGTTTAAACTCATTTAGCATTACTTCTTCGCAAACGTAGTTCCGCTTACTGCTATCAATGGAGCAAGTTGGGCTCAACACCGCGAAAAATGCATGATTTCACTCGAACATGACAGAATAATAGCTGGGGGGAAATGTTATATATGGAAAAGACTGTGAAGAACGTAAATCTCTTCATACCATTTCTGTGCAGTTTAATACTAAACATTTAAAAAAAATTTTTTTCACGAAAATACATACAGATGTAAATTATCTTCATCTTTACGGGAACTTTATCAGTTGTTTGTAAATAAAACTGTACAATGATATAAAAGATACAGCAGTTGTTCACTTTACGTAATATTATAAAAGTCTATTATTCTATTCCTGAATTTATTTCTCACTTTAATTAAATTAGATTCTTTTTTCCAGCTAATAGCGCTGATTCAGCGATAAATTATTTTATTACAAATTAGAATATATATTTACACAGTTGTGCAAAATTAAATTAGTGTGTTTTTTTTATGTGTCGGACCTGTTGAAGACTGTCTCCTAAATAAGACTGTGGATAAAAAATCTAAAGGGAATTTTTTAAATTAGGTATAAAATGTGTTACGTATGCAAGGTTTTTATTTCTCCTAAAGGGAAACTACAATTTTGTGAAACTGACAAGGCGTATTTATCGCGATAAATATATTATTGAATTCATGGAGGCACAAAAGTCTGCTCTCAACTATTAATTTCATCCCGTTTATTTTTATATATTTTTAGTACATATTTTCATAAAGTAATAATTAATAGAGTGAAATTTTATTATAATTTTAAATCAATATTAGAGTTTAAAAATTATAAATAAATCTATGCGGAAATTACAATTTAAATTAATAATCAAACAATATAATATTACTCTGTATTCTCAAGTTTCTGTTGGCCACTGAATTTCCAAATGTTTCTGATATTATTAAAGATAATTATTTAATATATATTGAATAAACGGTTAAACAAATTATAGACCTTATACAGACTCTTTATTTTTTATTTATACCATACAAATGTCTGTATAAGGTCAATAATTGATTTATTAATTCCAAAACTAATGTAAAATAAAAACTGGTGAATTAAATGTCTAATAAAAGGAAATATTGTGGACTTTTTTTATGTATATATTTTGTGTAACTCTGAAACACTCGAACCATAGCGATCGTCAAACTGGCTTATTTGAATTCAGCGATAAACTTCTAAATTTTTCAACTATTTGATCTTTAATAATGACTTCAGCTGTCTGTAAATCTCTTCCAACAAATGGTCCCTTATCAACTTATACTCTTTTCTTCTCTTCGATATTACATTACACGGTTTTCGTAGCTCCTTATGTAGCTTATCATTAACTCATTGGAATTCTGCTGTTTCCCCTCATTTAAGATACAACGGGTATTAACTTTATTTTTCGGTTCATCTCAACCAACAGCCACTTTGAACCTTATTCCAGTTGCGGAGATTTCTCGGAATGAGATTACTTGGTTTTTCCGTCTTTTCGCTCTGCCGCCTGTCAAAGATGCTACGATTAATTCTTTTCCAAGTTGTCAGTAAAACTATTAAAATTTTTATTTCGTCCATACATTTTTGTACTTGATTTCTCCATATAATTTTTAAAGGAAGCGTTGTTTTAATTATCTAATCAATTTTATTAATTATAATTCATGCACTGAATTATATATCCTATATATAAATAATGAATTTTAAAAATTTCTAATTCGTATATTTTATTGTTTCATGGTGAATTTAGCTAATTAGTTCTATGTGGTTTTGTTCAACAGAGGACTAGTGGAACCAATAAATCAAACAGTACCATACCACGAATGTGTAAATAAAATTTCAGCATGTAAGATAATTTTGTCGTACTTTATATATATATATATGTTTCACAAAACCTCCGTTGCTGCAAGAGCTATTTTTTACTTTATTATTCTGCCTCTAATCCTATTTTCTAGGACCAAAATTCATTCTGTTTCGCAAAATATATCGATTCTAGCACATTTTTCTGGTTCTGAAAATCCATTATTAACATTAATTGCAGTGTTTTATATTCAAAATATTAATTTATATTTTCGATATCCTCAGTCCAATTGCTTGCTTGAAATTCTGTTCATGCGGGGACGTTAAGACAGCTGTGAAATTGACAAAAAGAAAACTTTCAGTTTTCCATTCAATTCGGTTTGTATGGTAAATGGAGGTGCACTTTGTAAATGGTTTGGATTGACTCCACTCAGGAAGAATGCCGGGTGGGAAATTGCAACGGACACGATGACGCTCAGTTTCCGCTTTAGCAGCTACAAACTGATTTTCGAACAACGTATGTCCATCACGTTTAGAAAACAAATGCTATTTGCTCAGTTAATGTCGTTTTAATGAAGTGCAGTTGGTAATTGTTGTGCAGTTGGGCATATGCTACCCGACAAAGGAAGTGCGAAGCAGACGTCATTGTGGCGTTGATGAATGAGAGAACTTCTGAAACGCATGCGTGAAGCGATACGGGCCCGGGACCCGGGAAAGCTAATTATATCGTTACTCCTCCACTATCGCAGGTCGCTATTAATTCTCTCCCACACGTCGTCCAAATTGGTTCCACCCTCAGAAATGCAAGTGATGACTTGCAAGCGGGGCACAATTTGAACGTACACTGTGTTTCTCCACTTTTTGTCCTTTGAGCAAACATCATCTGAATCTTTATAGATCAAGTATTTACTATTCCGGAATAATGCTGTTTAGCGACCTAGAAATAGATATCAGAATCCATAAGCTTATAATATATACTGTAATAAACACTATTGATAGGCATTAAATGAAAATAATTTATATTTAACAAACAAAATATTTATTGGCAATAATTTAAAACAATTACAAATTTAAATATATCTGTCTCTCAGGGTCATAACTGGGTTTGATAATGGCGAATCATTGTATTTATAATCTTATCAACAATTTACAATTAAAGAAAAAGAAAGTTACTTGTCAATTAAATTAGAACAACATTTAATTGTGAACATAGTTAAACTAAAAAGATTGACTCTTATTAACAAATTTTAATAAATAAGAAGAGAACGAAATCTTACGGCTATCTTTTAATCAGGTTTATATAATTAGTTGTTTTATATTGTTGCTCACGGCTGCCCAGCATTCCAGGATACCTTTAATTTTTGTAAACACTATTTGGGGTTTTGTACTGCTTCTAAAACTCTCAGATTCTAAATCAATATTTTTATATGTCGAAAGGATCCCGGATGATCCTCCTTTCGTCTCTATCGGTTGACCGCTCGCCTTGGGTAGATTCTGCGATTCGTCGTTTGGTTTGTCTTTATTGTACTGCTAACTCTGGTCGGCTATGTGCACAAAACTGCTTTTTTGTTTACTTACCAGGTTTTGTCGTTATGCTGTAGTGAATGTTTATTTTGTCCTGAGAAAAATGTTCAGGGACCAATCAACTCTGTTGAATGCTAATTCTCAATATTTCTCTGCAAACTGTATTTCACCTTGCCTTCCTGCTAGCTGCTCTATCGTCTCCAATTAACAGTTATTACTTTGACGACGTCCCACTGCAAACTCTATCTCATCAAACCTTGCGAACTGTACTTCACCGTATCATAATACAAACTGAATCCTCAATATCTTAATGCGACCTGTATCTGACCAAACCTTCCTGCCAACTGACTCCCGTCTCGCAATTTTTAGCGCGCATACCCATTTTGCGGGCCTTCCGACAAAGGAAACAGTGCTTGGCTTGTCTATTGTTGTTATGTTCTGGATCGCCGTCACAAAGGATTTCTCTAACAATTTAGATATTCAAATTCACAATTAATGTCTTAATTAATTGGCATTACAATACAGAAAAGTACGCAAATATCCTATTTTAAGGTTCGCATATATCACGGAATGAATTTTTCAACCGGTCTGTAATCTCTTGATTTAGACTACATTCCATATCCCCACAAAATTTCTGGCATTAAGCATTTAATGTAATTATTATAAGTTATTTATTATAAATTATATGTTGTTTCACTTTTTCATCTAACACCGGACAAATAATCACTACTTCGAGGATCGTGTGGTCCACCGTAAAAGTAATAAGTGATAGTGAGAACAGCGAATTTTGAATCGTGTGTATGTTTCGGAATAATCATTAAAAAAATATCATGTAACAAATTTTTTCCTTCGCAAATAATGTATTCAATTAAATTAATACTTGGATGACTACGAACCTGTTTTGAAATTCAATACATTATTAATTAGATAAATAAGTATAAAAATAACAGACACGATTAAGTGGTTAAATAAATACCACAGGACGTTACTGTAATGTTTGTTACTGTCATCTGGTGATTCAAAAAAACAACCGCACGAATGGCACAATTCTTTTTTAGCTGATGAAAGCAGAAAGGATTACAGGAACGTCTGTGGTATTTCTTTTATCACTTTTTTGTATGTTACGTAGCTACTTTTTTTATGTAATTGATATACTTTTATCACATATGTTTTATAATTTTATTTATGTGTGTATCCGTTTTAATTTTCAGCGCAACTTAATTATTTCTTCTAATATTTGATACCATGTTTTTTTAAATAAAATTGAGAAGAGACATAATGTATACATTAAAAATAAATAGACATGTGGTTTTAATGCCACATATGCGCAAATCTCATGCTCACCCCAAAAATTTCATATTCTCTTTTGCATAATACTCTTTTGCTGAACGTAATGCGTACCAATAATAGGGTAAATTTATTTTATAGTAATGATACCCACATCTACAGCTGCAGCTAGCCATCTTTATTTGATTTATTTCTTAATTCACGAACTAATTCCATCTTTGATATAAACATTTCTTCCTTTGCCAGATAATTTTTTCTATTAGCTTTGGTTGCAAATAGTGCCAATACACGTTGCTCTCACCTACACTGAACTCTCTTCCTACTCCTGCCTTGATTTCACGGAATAAATTATTGTTTTTACACTTACACCTGTGTCTTAAGATGTTCTCTTTTGCTTGACCATCAACGCTCTTTGCATTTATAGGCTAACATAAAATGTAACAAAGTCGAAAATTGCAACACTTAATAGCTACTAAAGGAACGATAAATTTAATCGAAATAACCACGATTTAAGCAGTACTCGAATCTAATTCATTTATAGCTACGAGTCTCCGGCCTTTTGTCGTTTAGAAAGCCGAACCGCAGCGATGTAAAAATATTGTGGATGTGCCACGGTCAAATTTGTATGTCTTTCTTGATTCCAAAATGGATACATTTAAAATTATCCGATTCCAAATAAACCTGGGCAACGTTTTTTGAATTATGTGTTTACCTTGTGTGACCTCCTGTTCTGATAGTCTACTTTGGTGACTTAACCTATTTCTCTTTGTAATCCGCTTTTGATAATTTCATTTCTGAACAGATAATCGGATTAATCGTCTTTCCTGATCTGTTTCTAAGTCACCCAATACTTTTTTCCCTCTCTTTGTCGATCTCCGTTTACAACACGACGATTTTCGTCAATATATTTTGCTACAGTAAACTAACTCGTTTAGCTAAACACAATAAAAATTAGCCACGCCAATTAATTTTTATCTTAACTCAATAAAACATATTTTTTCGGCCACAACGTTTTTACAAACCGCACGATAGAAATTTGTTAATCGAAAGTTTCATATATTAAATTATAATTTTATTATAATTGTAATTTTTCACCTGAAGAGGTCCCAACCAGGGACTAAACGCTGTGTTTGTTAAATTTTAAATTATATAATTCTGACTAATAGGCTGGTGTTTTTAAAATTTATTTAAAAAGAAGACAGGTTATTATAATTGTTGTTTTATTAACTAACTTACCCAATACAGAGCGAATCGAAAGGTAAATGCGGCTAATTCCCGTATTTTGATATTTCGTTATGTAAAATACGAATAATATATTTGCACGTACTTTAAAAATAGAATAACGTTCAAAGGTGAAATATTAATATTAACACGGATATAGTTGAGACAAATTGAAAAGAAACTGGCGAGAGTAGTCTAATTATCATAATTAAATAATAATTAATACACCTGATTAATTACTATCTAAACTCAATAAAATCTTCCATTCCAAATTATGATCGAACCGAAACAGTTGACACATCAGACATTCCAGAATTTTGACATTATGTTTCATAAAATTTATTATTAGTATTTTACAGAACGTGATGTCAAACATAGATTAAAAATATAATAACGTTCAATGATTTCATACTAATATTCACACACGGATATAGTGGTGACAAATTGTATAGAAACTGGCGAGTGTCAGTTCATAACTTATATTACTTTAATAATATATAGAATTGTATTTACCTGCCGATAATATTTCAGAACAACCTCTTTACTTGTGTTAAATAGATATTACAATTGATATTTTGCGTGAGTGAAATTAATGTTCGTGTTTGTTACGTATGTAGATTATATTACGCCCGTTACTTTTTATGAAGTATACTGCATTACGTTTACTTGATTATAATTTCTAAAATGGATAGGAGTGGTATTTTTAACAAATATACTTAATTTAATAATACATTATAACTAACTTATTCAGAAGATCTCGTAACAGACGGGGGAGAGATCGCAGTATTACTATTAGCGTATACTTGGATTACTTACATGACCCACTTAGCATTGGAATGATGCACAACACATTGTGTTTTTAAAAATTATTTTTTATAGTCTCTTCAATTCCTAAGCGAATTTTTACTATGTTGGCTTTCTTTGTTGGGTAACTAAAAAGTAAGGCGAAAAAATTTACGAATAAGTTAGACAGCCAATTCAGACAAAAAGGTAATTTAATTCACACAACGTTTCTGGGATCCTTTCGTCAGGGGCTAAGAAGAGCCTAGCGAAACACAACTGCACTGGTCAGTTGACAAAACTCAAAAGCGACGAAAACGCAACGACAATGGAAGAGCCGACGGGTCAGCGTAACAATAAGGGAGCAACGACAATGGGAAAAACAAGGTTTAGCGTAATAATAAGGGATCATAGCAATTATTGAGTTTAATAGTATCTGTTTGTACATTAATAGCTGTGATGTTTGATTTAATGTGAAGCATCTCTTAAATGAGTCTGGAATCGTTCCTGGTGCGAATGTCTATAATTTTAGCATTTGCCAATCAAATGTATGTTTACAATTGATATGTTTGGATACTACAGATTGTTTTTCAATAAGAAGTTTGATACTAGATGTATGTTCTTTGATACGTGTATTAATGGAACGTTTTGTTTGTCCTATGTAGCAGGAATTACAATTAGCGCAAGAGATTTTGTAAACAGCACAATGTTTGCTGTAGGTGTCAAGTGAGTCCTGTGGTTTTTAATCAAGTATGAAAGGGTATTAGTGGATCTGTAAATGATGGATATATGATATTCTTTGAAAATGTGGATAAATTTGTGATGTAGAAATTTGTAATAAGGGAGTACGAGAAAAAATTTGGCTTTAGGTGTTTGGGGACGATTGACAGTAGAATGTTGGATTTTGTTCAGTTTGCTGTTCATTTGTTTATTAATAAAGTTTAAAGGGTACTCATTGGAGATTAAAATGTTTCGAAGAATATTTAAGTTGTGTTGATGTAACTTGGAGTTGGAAAGTAATATAGTTCTGTCTACAAGATTGTATACCATAGCTCTCTTTTCTTTTTGAGGATGATCAGAAAGATAATTGAGAACACGTCCAGAGTATGTAGGTTTTCTGAACCAATTGGAGAGAATGGAAGTATTGTGAATGGATACGGTGACGTCAAGGAAATTAAGAGAATGGTTAGATTCAAGTTCAGTGAATTGTAAGTTGGGATGATAATTATTGAATGTATTGACTATAAGGTTCATTTGAGAGGTATTAACAATACAAAAAATTCCATCTACATATCTGATGAAGCAAAGAGGTTGGACAGGAAGTAGAGAAAGACACGAATTTTCTAAGTCTCTCATGACTATCTGAGCAAAAAAAGGACTCAGGGGGGTTCCCATGGGAGAACCTTTGATTTGATGATGAATACATAGTGTGGTGTTTATATTACTTTTTTTGTCTGAATTGGCTATCTTTCTTATTCATTAAATAGTAAGGGTTTCTCAGTATGGAAACACACACACACAACATTAATGCCCTATCCGGGTTTCGAACCCGGACAAAATGTGATGCGAGGTCCATATTGTTTTATTCTGCATCTAGACATACAAATTCGCATTTTATTGTCGTAAATATGGTATTATAAATTGAGAACGACAAATTAATACATAATTAGGGTATTTATAATGTTTAAAATGATCACCGTTTTACTTCGTAATGTCCCTTCACATTATCCTGCCGCAAAATACTTAAGATAAGGATCAGAGTGAAGCATCCGAACGATTGCTTTGAAGGAGGCTAATAACAGATAATAAGGTCCTTGGTTTGTGAGTGAATATACAAATTGGGAGAAAAAAATATTTCGTAGTCATATCTAGCCTGCGCTTCGTTCGGAGGAGTAACACTGGAAGCCAGGGGGAAAAAACCACATCTAATGTAATACGGCGCGACCTCCAGCAAGGAAATCGTTGAATCGAGAGCGCTCTTCCGTGTGTGTAATCACTATAATAGAGGCGTGTAATTAGGGAACGTAAGCCAGCTATTTCGGGGACGCAGTATTTCTGCGCTCACGCGGGTGGTTCGTGTAGCTTTTACGTGGATGTAAAGACTGCACTTCTTATTTCTTTCACGAGTGACGCAAAAAAATTAATACTACATCACGGGATATTGCACTCCGCAGACGTAAATGGAAAACGTTTTTGTGGGTGGCGTGTTAAGGTATTTATTCGTTGCAGTCTTCATAAAGAAATTCTTATGCTCCATTTTCAGTGGCTAAAAATCCAACACTAAATATCAGGTTGTCATGATCGCATATAAGATCCAAAGTTCGGCAATAAATGAGAAAATGATACTAATAACTTGACTATGATTTAATACACTTCATTATTGTAAATTATTTTTATCATTTGATTAATAAATTATTTTTTATTGCTAATACTTTATAAACATGCAACAATACTTATGTACTTCTTTATAATACTTCTTTCAGCTCGCAGATAATACTTTTGCAATTCTAAGCGAATTTTTTAAATAATGTGGCAATTCATGGAAATTGTAAGTTAAAAACGAAACCTTAAAATTTCGTCAACTTTTTATTTATGAAAAAACTTTCACATGTCAAAAATATTTAAAACCTCAGGAGCTTTCGTTCATTCGAACATAATCGTGTGTTTTCTTGTCATATAATGTATTGTGTCATTAAATTTGGAACTGTAGGGGCTCAAGCGTAGATGGAAAATTCGAGAGTCACGGACGTTCGTGTTGACTCAGTGATGTTGTTGAGGTTTAGCGGGACTGTGTGTTTTTTAACTACAAAACTCAGATGATTATGTTCGAATGAATGAAGGTTCCTGAGATTTTATATATTTTTGACTTGAGAAAATTTTTTAATAAATAAAAAGTTGATGAAATTTTAAGTTTTTGTTTTATTTAAGAACAGTTTCACTCGTCTGCTATACAACATAATAGTTTTTATACAAAAATGTTTCGAGTCAACACTTGTTTAAAATATATAATTTTTATTTGAATTTTAGAATTACAACAATATTCACCTGAGGATGAAACACTATGAGTTTTAAATTCTATTAAAAATAAATTACTACTAATAAGAAAATAGCCAAATACAGACAAATAAGTAGAAAGAAGACGATGGCAGTGAACGTCATCGAAACGTCGCGTATACAATTATTCACTCGGTTAGAAGCCGGAGAAGGCTTTATTCATTCCCTACACCGAGAAAGACTGCATTCTAAAAGAAGGGATGATATAAATACCACATAATGTTTCTGGAAAGCTTTGTTCCTTTCTTCAGGTGGGCTTTTCAGTTTTGTCAACTGAATTGTTCAGTTGTGTCGCTCTAGGTTCTTGTGTTGTTGTTTTTTTATTTTTCTTAGCACCTAAAGAAAGGTACAAGATTTCCAGAAACGTTGTCTGGTATTTTCAAAACAGACGTTAATTTTTACAATTAATAAATAAATTACATCAGACAAATTTGGCTATTTAAACATTTTTAATTATATTGAAGTCACCATAATGTATAATATTCTTGCGATGCATGGCTAGAGAAAATTTCATCTAAATCAATGTCTTTAAGATAATTCCGCAATTTTACAATTTTCGATACTGATTCAGCTAGCCAATAGAAAAAATAGTTTCCGAGATTTTATACATAAAAAAGTTGAGCAATTGTTAAATTTTTCTTTATTGGTCAAATCACAACTACAAATAGAATTCCTCATGAAAATGCGACTTAATACCAAAGTATACTAAAAAGTTGAATTTAAATACCTTAAAGATTAGTTTCTTCAATAATCTATAACGTTGAGTATGTTACTAAAATTTCTAATCAGTAGGTTCTTTTGGTTTCGTACATTTCCTTAGTATGTGTTTACGAAATACTATTATTAGTGTAGATATATATCATATATACTTTGGCAACAATCGTCACGCCACACAAATCGTTCTCTATGGACGCGACATCGGTGGAGAGGAGGGGATACTTCTACGGCACCTTCGCTAGTGCTGTTGGAAAGGCCTTGACGGCGGCCATTAAATATGTTTTTCAATTACATACCTCTTAGTCACCTAGCGTAACATCGTTACAATTGCAATAAACGGTACAAATCATCTGCACGACACCAGACGTCGTCCGCAACTACGAATAGAAAAGCATCGCCTTAGCGTCTCTGAAACGAGCGTTCGTTATTCCAATATGAACCTGTGTGATAGATCTCCCAAATTATGTAAAACATGAATATTCTTTAGTCATTCATAAGATATTGTAAATATCGTACCGAAACGTTGTTTTTGAAGTATTTAAGTTAACTGTCTGAATCAGGTCACTAACTACATTATATTTTCATATAAAACAGACATAAAAATAAAACATTTAAAATACATTATTGTAAAATCCTAATTGTTTTGGATTCAAATTTGAACTTCACTTGAAAAAGGTACACCGAAATTTTGTTGATACTTCTAACTGTTTTTTTAAATAAACTGTTTATTGGCCGTAATCTACAAAAGAAAAGTATAAACCTTATCCATTAAATCACCTTTTTGTAGTTTATTAAATTTATATATAAATTCCGATTTCATAAGGCATTGCCTTTTTTTAGCGAACATAAGATATGCACAATTGTTTTCTCTCATTAACACTATTTCTAGTTTTTAATGTGTTTATTCAATCAACATTGTTAATTATTTTCCTACCAACATAAATTTTCTATCAGCTCTACATATGACATTAATTACTACATGAATGATCCCCACGTGTAATTATTCTATCCATGTCCATTGGCTAACCCTAATTTCTTTAAACCCATTCTGTATAAAAAAATTGTATATTTTATCAGACAGACCTCTAAGGTAGGTTAACCAATAATATTTAAATTTTCTATTAGCTATTTTATCTTCCATAAATTCAACTTCATTATCTATATAATCTTCTTTAAACTCAATAGGTTGAAATTATTCCAATTGTCCAATTTTCTCTTTTCATTTTTTTAATAAAACATACAGTTTCATTACTTCTTATATTACTTTTACTTTCAGGTTTCTATACAACTAAATAATTCCTCTAAATACATCTAATCGTGTCAGGATTTTTTTATAGACGAGTAAATAAGTAGAATTGATTGAACTATACTGTCGTTCTGTTTTCTCATTACATGTACTACGCAAGAATTGCTGTTGAATATCACGCTGCTGCATGGAAGCCACAAGTAACAGAAAATCAGTGCTGTATTCTAATAATAAATATTTTGTAAAGTTTTATGGCTGTTAAGGAGAATTATTTTACTTTATTTCTTCCTCGTAAACTACAGTATTAAAAATAATAATAATTACTTAGTTAATTCTGTCTATTTATTTAGTAATAGCGAAGGGTAAAATGAAATAGTATAGTCGTAAACGAGTTATATATTTAATGATCAAAAAATATTCATAAACTTCCTGCTCTAATTACAAAGTGTCAATCTACGTGTACAGACACAAAGGAAGGAAATACAATATTACGTTTTCTTAGGGGATTGCGGGCTACTGTAATATTTGTAATTGTAAAACTGTGACTCTATTACACCGACATTGACAAGAATATTGGCTTCATACTTTACCGCTCCTATGATGTGGCGTGTATTTAGGATCCTCAGGCAGCACAAACACCGCAATCCATCGTCTGATGTTTCGCGTTCCAGGAAGAAAGTCGCACAGGTGGCATGTTTTCTTACAGCTTTTTCTCGTGGGCCGGAAACACGGGGCTCGTTCATTTATCTTTGAACTTATACTTTACTGCCTCTCATCAATCGCTAATTAACTATTATTCTCCTTCCACATTACTGTAAAACTTTTTCTCTCCATTAATCCACCACCGAACGATCCAATTACTCCTCAACTCCATAATTTCCGAACAGCTACTATCTGCCCGTTCACAAGATTTTGAAAACTGTATGATATGCTCCAATGATAAAAGAAACTGTAACCCCACTAATCACAACATTCTTGTTAGCAACTGCCCCTACGGGGTCACATATCTAATTTCAAGTCCCTGGAAAGTTAAGGCGCCAAGATGCCGGTGAATATTTATTTGCTAGATGTTAATAATATCTGGGCGCCTTTTTAGTCATATTTAATCCTTTAAAAAACGAAGACAAGCTGATGGCTGGCCAGACAGGACGCGAGATTCCCCAAATTTTTACGTAAAATAAAAATATATCACTAAATAATTAATTCCGCCTATGTACACTGCAGTTTACAATAAACCTAAATTATAGTAATAGAAATAAAATATGTTTATGTGTTAAAAGTATACTAATTAGATAAATAAATAGTCTGATAACAGACAAAATGAAGTGATATTAAAAATACCATACAATATTTCTGTAATCCTTAATGCTTCCGTCAGGTGATTAAAAACTCAAGCCGTGAGAACGACACCACCGTGCAAGCCAGGAGACAAACTCAAAGTCTAACGAGAGCTACAAGGATTGCAGAAAAGTTGTATGATATATAAATATAAATAAATATAAATATTATCATTTAATTATGTCTGTTATTTAGCTATTTATTTATCTAAGTATGATACCTAAACTATTTTCAGTGAATAATTTTTTATTCTTGTTAATTCTTAATAATTGTGCCTCTATTTATCGACGAATCCTATTACCTCTTTCATGGAAAATAAAATTAATCTGAATCTTTGAAATACGTTTCGCGGGGTTGGAACGCGCTTCCTCACTTTGTAAGTCTAAGTAAGGCAAAAACATGTTCATAAACTCAGTGAATTTACAAGCCAATAAATATTTCGAATTTTCATTTTGAATACAACAGCGGCATATAAAATCAATTTCCCTCGGAATCTATTGGGATATTGCTGATTCGGAGAGTATATAAAATTGAACCTAACATATAAGGGATTCAATGTAAGGCAACCATGTATTACGCCGTTTCTGATATTAATTGCTGAAAGGGTTTGAAATTATATTTGGCATGAATGATAAAATATTTACATGCATATTTCACTTGTGCTATATATAACACACTTCACTAACTACCATATTCATCCAATAGCGCGGTATATTGATTAATAGGTGAAGAGTTGGGGTTACTTTAGACTGAAATTTGAGCCAGTATTTCAATCACGTCGTCAATCATTTGAAATGGATTTACGGGTATTTGCCGGTTATTAAACCACAAGTGAAAAATAGGTTTGAAATAGAAATTTAAAATGTCTGTGGTTAAAGTAAAATAATGAGATAAAAAACTAGCCAAAAGAAAAACCGAAAAAATTAAGTGATAATATAAATATCACACAACGTTTCTGCATTGCTATCGGCGTCAGACTGATGGTGAGTTATAACCGAATTCCTATTGTTCCGATGTGTCGCGGGTCAGCGGACTGCCCTCCTGCGAAAGAGAGGGATCAACGTCGCCAACTGTCACACGATATTGTCGACGTTATACCGTCCGAGGCTTGTGACTAGTCATGAAATTGAAAAGAAACACCAACAGATGAACTCACAAATCAGTTAGGCTTGAGGACTGAGATCAACACATGGTTGACGGCCGAGACCGTCACCAAGCAACGTTGAACCTGTGACTTCGGGAAGGCGACAAAGACCAGTTGCTATGAGGAACGCCGCTTTTTATGTAGAGATAACCCCCATTCATGGTAACCCAATCTCGTCACGCCTCACGGTTACGTAGACAACTCCCATGCCTAGTTTTACCTACTGATTATGTTTCCATGTCTGGTTAGCCGGCAGCATCAATAGCGAAGTGTATAATTATATTGCGTCAGGGATCAGGTCAATTCTGTTTTCTAATAAATAAAGCAGATTCAAACTTGTGAATGATATTATTTAACAAGTTAACCTCCTGACTTAAATTAACTTTCCAAGAGTAGCAGGTGACGAAACTGAAGGCAGGCAAAATCTTTCCAGGCAATCAAGATTTTAAATCAAGCACGCCAAAATGGGATGCGTAGGACGACATTTTACTACAGATTTCACACCATCAACACGTTTGTATTTCTTCATTTCCTCATTTTTAATAACCGATACTATTAATGAGCAAAATGGAAATATAGATTACATATTAAAATTAAATTCATCATGATGGTCATCATTCATTTCAGCTTCACTGACCCACTTTATGAAAGAAGCAACGCTATTCTTACTCACAAGAATAAACAACTGTAACAATGCCAGGGTAGATGATGCAATGAATTACAAATTGAAAAGACCTAGAGGATGCATGTGAAAATAGTGGGAGATAATTACGGTGTCGGAAGAGCAAAATAGAGGAATATATATTTAGGAAATAAAGGACATATACATGCAGGACTATTTTTTAGTGATATTGGCTTTATGCAGTTTACGATGTCTAGTGACCAAAACTACTAGTAGCTACCTTGTGCTAACCTCTGAAAATTGAATTTGTATTGCTTTTATTTTACAATAATCCTAGACGATTTGCCAAAACTAGCGAAAAAAATGAAGCACCGGATGGTGATTATAAACCAAACCTCTCTATTGCGAATTCCCGTTATTAGTCGCATAATTACGAAAGCACGCACAATAATATATATATAACGAAACACCGTAGTAGTTAGCAAGTTAAGTCTATTTTAACAAGAAAGAAGAATAATGGTTACACAGGAAGTGAGAGCAGTTCATTAATAATGACACTAACGATTCCTGTTATTCCGCTCCATTGTTTTCTTTTGTAAACGATCAGCAGAGCGTGATCACCCACTAAGTAGATGCACGACAAAGATCATATTTAACATTTCTCATCCGGAGTTTACACCCTCGTAATATTCGATCTTTTTCACATCTCAGACTTCCAAAATATATTTATTTCATGAACTATAATTATTTTGGAAAATTTGTATTCATCTTTTAAATGTTTGTTCCTTTCTCTGTGTTATATACAAATGTTTGTCCTCAGATGTAAATTCAGTTCTCATTAATAAGTTAGTGACGTTAGGAGATTTATCGAAATGTTAATTAATCCTCTTTATATGAAAGGTTTATTATTGCGTTTTCTTTGAACTCACTACAAAACCACCAGCATCTCTAAATGTCCCGGAACCATTATAATCTATCACAGTTGAAACATGTATCCTACACCAGTATATCAAATAATTACATTACCCAAGAAAAATATTATATTTCATTCGTAACTAATTGCCAACTGATAAGTTACCCTCCTGCCAAAACATATGACTTTAAAAATTCTAGTTAACGGTATCGTAGTGAATAAAATCCATAAATCGGGGCTTTCACATTTTACACATTGGGAAGTTAATTATTATCAACAGACTTTCTCTAACTACGGCACCGCGTCATATATTTTTTATTTCGCGCTGGGAATTGTTGAAAGGAAATGGGTAACGTGGACGAATTTTAAAATAAAAATTCAACAAGAAATACATGATTTAAATTGAGCTCATACATATTGATTTTTTTATTCTATGAAACAAATTATTCATCGTTTTCGCAAGACTTACTAGTGATAAAAACTTATAAAATAAATAAATATCCTATTGTATTCTACACGGAAGCTAATGTTTGTTAAAAGTGAGTACAATTTATCAGTGACTATATATCAAAGAATATCAGGCTCAGTCCAGGACTGCTACAATTTATTATTTTAAATTATAGCTTTCGATCCAAACGGTGCTGCTTCCTCGAAATGCTGTAATTTACTTTCTTGTTTATAAATATCAATTTTTCCAATTTTATTATCCGTACTGATTTAATATTACACGTCTGCCAATAACACAGTAGATCTACATGTACAATTGATTAAAACATTTCTGCAGCTTTCGGATCAATGACCATCATCTGCAAGAAATGTACGAAAAATTTTCCGTAAGGCCGCACCAATATTTTCTGTCTTTTAATTAAATTGTTTTTAATAGTGTTTTAGAATTGTAATATTAAAATTGACCGTTCTGGCGTTTGGGGCAAGCGGTTGCAGATGGAGAAGGAATGTTGTTAGGTTATAAGACAGGCAAAGAGTGTTTTTATTTATTTGACGCAGGCTGTTTGCATGTTCTCGTATGCGTCAAAAACTAACTACTGGCTGGAGTGAGAATTGATTGCAATTATAGGAACATTGGTTGAATGGTTATATGTGTTTCATAAAATAATCATGGCATAACTAGAAATTTTTCGTAAATTTTTGCAGATGATAGGCGTTGCGCCGAAACTTCCAAACATGTTTAAATCAATTGTATTTATGCTGTTTGGCAGGCATATTGATGATGATGATGCACAACTCGCATTCCACGAATTATTTGTTTGCACGAGGCGCGGATTCACGTCCCGTGAAACAATCCAAGAAGGTAGGCAGCTCTTCCAAACAGGACAATATTCCTGTCGCTCATCTCATAAGTATATGTAAATAAACTTTGAAAATAATAAACAGAAGAGGTTACGGAGTTAACCGTATCCTAATACAGAAATTAACATAGCAACAGGGCATTATATAGAAATTGCTAATATGTTGAGTGCTATGTGCTTATTAATCATTATTAAAATATAAGGAAGTAAAATATAAATAGTTATGCGCTATTAGTCTCTTAATAACTAAAAGAAAGGTCTGCGAGGGCTGTTCTCTCGCAGGCAATACCTGCGAGGGATGTTCTCTCGCAGGCAGAACCTTATAGGAGAGATACGAAGAGGTTACCTTTGGGGATGCCTTTTCCTCTCCGTTTTTGAACTAAGGTTCCCAAAAGCCGAGGCACCTCGGCCTGTTCTGAGAGGTGTATGTTCCGGGGTCACAGACCTTGGGCATACGGTAAGAGTTGTTCGCTATTCCCATTGGAATAGTCGGCCAGCTGCCTCCTAAACTGGTCGAGGCACAGAGAAGGGAATGCTGCGTCCCCACAGCAAACTCCTCTCCCGCTATCGGAAGGGCGTGGGACAAGTACCCAATGCCCGACCTACCTGATGCAAGTTTTTCTAGGGTTTTCCCTGCATTTCTTTAGGCGAATGCCGGGTAGGATCCTTAAAATATAGCCCGGGGGCCCTAGTTAAACCTTGGCTACCTTCATCTACCCGTTCCGCATCCCCCTTTCAAATCCCTTCCTATGCTATTAAAGGGGAGTTGCCCAACGTGGATTACCCTCATGTAGCCTGTTGCCCTTAAAAAAAAAGTCTCTTAATATAAGTTATTAGTATTCAATTCTAAAATATGAATAGATATAGTAAGTTTATTTAACAGTGTTAAGTCGGTGTCACTGGACTTTCTTTGGAGACAAGCAAAATCTGTAATTTATTGCAATTTCCCTCGCACGCTTTGTTATTTAAATAATGATGTAAATGCGTAAGTGAGAAGCATATTTTCAAATCAGATCTGCGGAAAGAGTATTCCAATAAAATTAAGCGTCTTTTCCAATATGTTTATCTGAATGTTAACTATCCGAAGTCCCTGTATATAATAGCAAAATGGTAAGTCTTGTTATTATTATTTAAGTGCATTTTATCATACACTAAATCAACCAGATTATTATGAATAAATGTAAATAACAACCAAGAGCTATTGATCATAATTTAGGCAGTACTTTTTATATAAAATCTTACTTTATCAACAAGTTATGACTCATTACTCGTCCTTGAGCTACTGATTCGCTATATAGGATCTATTGAATATGGATTCAGTTTCGTCCAATTTTAATATTTATGTGTCAATATCTCGAATGAAGTTTAAATATATTCTGGTTTCTCTAAAGCAGAATGATCTTCAAGGTAACGACAATAAATATATTGTACTCACTCTTAACAAACATTAGCTTCCGTGTAGAATAAAATAGGATATTTCTTTATTTTATTAGTTTTTATCACAAGTCTTGCGAAAACGTTGAATCATAATTTCTTTCATAGAATAAAAAGTCAATATATATGAGCACAATTTAAAGCACGTATTTCTTGTTGAATTTTTATTTTAAAATTCGTCCGCGTGACCCATTTCCATACAATCCTTCCCAGCGCAAAATAAAAAATATATGCCGCGGTGCTGTAGTTAGTCTGTTGACAATAATTAATTTACTAATGTGTAAAATGTCAAAGCTTCGATTTATGGATTTTATTTAATGAAATTCCAAATGAATGAAAACAGAAGTAATGACTGTATGGTAGGTTGGCAGATGTTTTCTATGGGGGAAATTTCTGAGGATTTTTGGTCGACGCATTTCACATAAGTGCGAGAACACTGGCAACAAAAATTCATAGCAAAAATTTATGTCGTGTAGCTCAAGGAAATATTCCATTTTCAGTGCGTTAAACTAATAACTGGAAGATTGGATTGTAGAGGAGCAAGTATGTTGTGTATTATAAATTAACATGTTGCAGCTGTGCTTTCGGGAGAAACGTAGCAAAGGCGTCAAGTAACACACATTCAACACAGGTTCTCTTCGGTTTATTAATTTGGATACTATTGACGTCCATTGTTCTTGACAGGTTTTAGTTTTAGCGTGTTACGTCAGCAAAACTGACCTTGTTTCCAGGAGCAACACAAACAGTGCCATCATCCGCGGCAAGAACTGAGGCGACAAAGAGCCGCGAACAGGTGCGCACCTAGCAACAGCAATGACAAGGCATCTCCCTCGAGTCTTGGAGAAAATTGCCTCCACTGCTGGCGGCCCTCCATTGTCGAGGCCCCCGGGGGTTCCCCGGGCGCTGTCAATGCTGGCTCTCCGGGGCGCTAATGACGTCGCCATCGCCGGAAATTACACTGTTAATTTAATGTTCACTCTTAGAGACTTATCAGCCTTTCTGTCGCGAGGTTTGTTCGGGGATCACTCCGGGAGAAATCCGTAAAAATCAAAGTCAGGAGAAATGGTAAAATTCGTATAACTTTCAAGATTATGCAAAAAAACCCTATAATTTCTTTTTATTTTCTGGGATGCGATTTTTACGTTTTGATTCCAAATTCTTCTCATGTAATCATTAATAAAATACCCACCTACGGGCAAAATATATTCTAGAATAGAAATAATAATTGAATATATGTTTGCACACTACAGATTGTTTATCAATAGGAAGTTTGATATTAGATATATGTTCTTTGATACGTGTATTAAGGGAACTTTTTGTTTGCCCTATGTAGCAGGAATTACAATTTGAGCAAGAGATTTTGTAAACAACACAATGTTTGCTGTACGGGTGAAGTGGGTCCTTGTGGTTTTTAATCAAGTATGAAATGAAAGGGTATTGGTGGATCTGTAAATGATGGATATTTGATATTCTTTGAATATTTGGACAAATTTGTGATGTAGAAATTTGTAATAAGGGAGTACGAGAAAAAAATTGGCTTGAAGTGTGTGGGGACGATTGACAGTAGGATGTTGGATTTTGTTCAGTCTGCTGTTTATGTGTTTAATAATAAAATTTGAAGGGAACGCTTTTGAGAGTTGTCAACTGACCAGTGCAGTTGTGTTTCTTTAGGCTCTTCTTAGCACATGACGAAAGGGACAAGGATCCCAGAAACGTTGTTTGGTATTTATATTACCCTTTTGTCTGAATTGGCTATCTTTCTTATTCAATATTTTCAGACGTAATTTTTTCAGTTTAGAAATAAAAATTATATCCAGTCTTTAAGTCTTTACAGAATACTTTTCAAAATGTTAGTCTTGCTGTGACACCGGTACAGGTACTATTGTGAAATAAAGTTAAAAAAATGTTCTCTTCACAAAATAGCTAACTGATTTTTTATTATCTATGTAATCTTACTATTATGCTTTAAACTGTATAAAATCGTCAACGTTACTAGACACTTCGGGACTTATCAATTTCTGTAACAATTTCATGATAAGAGACTAAAGAAAATCGACAGTTAAAATGCAGTTACTCTATTTTCAATGTCTTGCGTCAGTGTCTAAATAAATAAAGTGAATAATATGTTGTAAAAGAAACGGATAAGATTTGTGTGTAACAGGTGCCAGTAATTCAGTTACGAATCATCGTCTTTATCAAACAAAATTCACAAACAAAATTTCAGTAAGGTAAACATCAGCCTTTTTAAATTCCTGTAAAAACAAATTGTTCCTTGAGTAATATATATTTTTTGAAGAGTTGTGAAACAGAACTGAATGCTGGTGTTTCCAAAAGGGTTAAATAATTATTATCCCACAACGTTTCCATGGCGTGCTCTGCCATCTTCGTCGGCTGAACAGCGGTTAAGTAATTCAATTAAAAGATTGTTTTAATTATAATCTACGCCGGGAAGTCCTACCTGTCTTAAAGTGTTAAAAAATCTCAATAATCTCAATATTCAATAAAAAAAATTCTCGTCAAAGCTTTGGTTTAATACAGAAAATTAAATTCCAATTTGTGGTAACTTGTGCAGATGTTACATTGTTCTGTATTGTAAAATTTGCCTTTGTCCACACTGTACTGTGGATGAGACCGTCTCGGATTCGTAGCTCTGCTCTATACAGGCGAATCACAGGTCTGTGGTAACCACAGACGTTGCTTGTAAAGTAACAAAGTCTTTGGCGAAGTGCGAAGTCGAATTCGCCCTGAATTGCGAGCGCATCGTCGATATAGAGCCCTGGAGAATAGGCGAGACATTGTGAATTACGCGCCATAACAGCCAGGAAAATCTATTGATCATTGGTAATGTCGCTTAGAGCGTAAGGCTATTTCGGGGGAATTAATTGGCGCGGGAGCCAGATGGGCTCGCGGCTGATTGTTTGGCCGACATTTGAATGGACCGCTTTGAATGAGCCTCATCGCCCGCACGTCACGCACGCAGGTGTCAATGAACGCCGCAATTACACGCCACTACAACCATTCCGCACTCTCCTCATAAGTACCTACCTCATTGTGCCAACTTATAAACTGCCTTATCCGACAATTATCATCGTTCATTCATTTATACGCACATTAAGCACCAAAAGTTTCAGTGGTATTGAACTTCGTTATAATTGGGTCGGGGCTTGGATGTTGTACGCCTTCTACTACAATTGTTACGTCCGATTTCGGTATTCCGAGTGGTATAACCGCTGAGCGAAACTTTCGCCCACTAGAAAATGAGCCCTAATGTGGAGGGGTACTCCGGTTCGGCCATAACAAATATTAAGATGTTGAATGAAGGTTATGCTTCCAAGGTATTATAAGATGCATACAGCGATTTCATGTCTTCTTAGATCATCAAATATTTTTGGTTGTACTTATTTCCTATTAGAGTAATATTTTCACCCCTTAAATTTCGGGATTTTTTTTGTCTTTAATTGTGTGATCCCTGACCGCTGATGATGAAGACCAACTGTAAGACCATGTGCGTCTTTTTTTTTTGGCAACAGGCTACATGAGGGTAATCCACGTTGGGCAACTCCCCTTTAATAGCATAGGAAGGGATTTGAAAGGGGGGATGCGGAAGGGTAGAGGAAGGTAGCCAAGGGTTACTAGGGCCCACGGGCTATATTTTAGGGAACCTACCCGGCATTCGCCTAAAGAAATGCAGGGAAAACCCTAGAAAAACCTGCATCATGTAGGTTGGGCATTGGGTACTTGTCCCACGCCCTTCCGGTAGCGGGAGAGGAGTTTTCTGTGGGGACGCAGCATTCCCTTCTCCATGTCTCGACCAGTATAGGAGGCAGCTGGCCGACTATTCCAATGGGAATAGCGGACAACTCTTACCGTATGCCCAAGGTCTGTGACCCCGGAACATACACCTCTCAGAACAGGCCGAGGTGCCTCGGCTTGTGGGAACCTTATTTCAAAAACGGAGAGGAAAAGGCATCCCCAAAGGTAGCCCCTTCGTATCTCTCCTACAAGGTTTTGCCTGCGAGAGAAAATCCCTCGCAGGTTACCTGCGAGAGAATCCTCTCGTAGGCTTCCTTGCGTCTTTTCCGCCTTCAGCTGTTACATAAGTTGAATGTAGTTCGTATTTCGAGTGATATGTACCGTGCGAAATGTTTTTCAACTTCTGTCGAGTCTAGTGGCAAGTATTCATCTTGATAATCAATTTCATTTATGTTTTAAATAAACAAAAAAACAGCCAATTTGTCCGAAAAAAAAGTTTATTAATCACGCAAAACAAAAAATTATCACGACATTTATTCCACAATTTTCGGACTTCACCATGTGAATGACTTAAATCAGCAAAATTTATACGATAAATTGGAAATGTAAAAGTGTCAATAACATAATTAAATAAATTATTCGAAATTACATATTTGAATTAATTACGTTAAAACGTAAATTATTTTTATTATAGTGTACACAGTTACTGCAGATACATATGCTATTACCGTTGCGGAATGTGAAATGTAAACAACGCATAAATACGTCTTCGCCACGCGAGTCCTAACCTATCAAAGACAAATAATAGGATTTTTTTACGTAAATAATGAACATATTGAAAGATTTGAATAGGTATGTTAAGTTCTAAATGTTTCATACGTTCGTGGCCGATTTAAATATAAAAAACTAGTTCGTTATTTAAGAAAAACAATTTTACAATTCTTTATTCATCTGAGAGATTAATAAAGTATGCCTAAATCTACACGCCGCTGACGTGGCGGTTTCTGATTGGTACTTGGGTGCTTGGTAAGTTGTTACGTCACTTCAATCGACGACCTGTCTCCGTTACGTTGGTATTGCCCAACACGCCAACTTACCCCCGAGCGATATACGAAATTTCACTTAAAAAAACGTTTCATGAAACCTCAACATACATCTTCATATTTCTGTCTTTAATTCCTGTTTTATAAGAACTTTAGGATTTAAGTACAGAAAAGATTCTGTAGTTGGCAGCCACATTTCCCTTTCCAATTTTATAAGGAAATATTATTCAATGTCATATCAACAGCCTATTTTCAATCTTTAAATGATTAATTTAAGTTTCGTATGTAATTTATAATGGAATGGTTATTTCGAACGTCAAGTAGTTGAATAGTCTTATGACGATGTTGGCTATTAAATTAAAGTTCGAGGTAGTTTCTGGTGAATGAAATGTATGAATTGCTCTCGGGATTCCAACCGGATACTAATGTTTCTTGGCGACGTTTCAATAACTTGCACTGTCATCTTCTTCAAGCTGATGACATTGCCAATCATTGAAACGTCGCTAAGAAACATTAGTATCCGGTTGGAGACCCAAGAGTAATTCATATTTGGCTAATGTATTTTAAGACTTCTTTAATATAAACCCAGGGTTGACCAATCATTATATAATTTATACACGAGATATTTTATAAATAATACAAAAAATTAGTTCTAATAATATAATGTTACGTGCAACTCAATAAAAATATTCCTGTATATATATCCACATAGGGCAACTTTCGGAAAAGTATATGTCAAATATGATTACTCAGGATTCCGTCAAAGTTTTAATAGAAAATAAAACCTAATATTTTCTATTGAAAGTTGTCTATTCTCAATAATAGGCCGTAGTAGAATTTCTTAGAAATTTCATTTCTGTGCAAAGCATTTAAATAAAAAAAACTATACTTCTGTTATTGTGTTGATGAAAATACTATGATGGGAAACTGCGTTAAGAGACTCCTCAAACAAAAAATCATCCCATAGTGAAAATCTTATTACTGATACTTCCGAGGAAATTAAACAGATAATTAGATGAAATAGCCAACTGACAGACAAAATGAAGTGATGATGTAAATACCACACAACGTTTCTTGAATTCTTTGTACCTTTCGTCTAGTGATTAAAAACACACCTCAAATTGAGTCAACTGGATTGTGCTGATTTGGCTCTTGTATTTTTAATCACCTGACGGAAGGAACAAGGATTACAGAAACGTTGTGTGGTATTTAAATCATCACTTCATTTTGTCTTTCATTTGGCTATTTTATCTAATTATTTTATTTTAAAACAGACGTCTTATATTCTCATTTCAGAACTAAAAAGATTTCTCAGATAACCGCATTCAACAGCTGTCCTGTTTCGACTCCGAATTTCAGAGCAATTCTTCGTAATTTTTATTTTTCAAATATTTGAGTTGAAAAAAATTTGTTAATTAATTCTGTTGGGTCTGTTAATTCACTCAATCTATTCATTTCATTTAGTTTGAATCCCTTTGGATATTTGAAGGATCAGAACTTTTCTCTTTTCTTTCTTTTATTTGAGGTGACAATTTCCAAGGACACTCGCTTATCCCCGGGTCACCAGTTCAATACTCACAAGCGGCGACGGAGATTACAATGTTGGTAGTGTAATAAATTTATTACATTCAAATTTATAATAATAATATGGGAGTTTTATATCTTTGGGTTGGTTTTATTGGGTTTGGTTGTTTTGTTTACTTTTTAGTTGCTTTTTGTTAATGGCGTGAGTGGTTGTATAATGAATTGATTTATTAAAGGAAACTAAAACAATTTTTTTAATATACGTATCCGCATTTAAAGGAATTGAACCTGATATTTAAAGTTGAACGATAATTTAAAAGTGATTATTACAGTAGAGGCCTGCAGTCGTTCAAGTTTCATTGTTTAGGGGGGACGAAATTCAGACTCAGTTCAAATAAATCAATGTAAACCTAATTGAGGTCAAACCATTTGTGACAATAACAATCGAATAAAATCGATATCGGTGGCAAGTTTCGCCTTTAATCATATCGGATTTCATTAATTTTGGTGGACCTGAGAGAAAAGTTTCCCATTCCGCTTCTCGACAAATAAAACCAAAATTTTCCGAAGTTCATCTATAAAAATAAACGAAAGAGTTGTGCGCGTCGGTAACAGTGGGGAGCTGCGTCATTGTTAACGCCCGTAACAATGACAGTGTGCCCCCTGCCGCCGAGACCTGCTACTGTCTGCCGAGAACAAGGCGGCTCTTTACAATGCATTCCACGGCCCGTTGATATACTTTACATGTTCGCTCCCTGCCGAGAGGCAAGATTGCTTCCATTGAGGCGTGCTGTGTGGCCCTAGCCACGTCACAGCCCTCAATACTCCACAAATTTAAAATATTCTTACTTTGACTTAGATACGAAGATTCTCACGTGCATCAGCAAAACTTTTCCATTATGTTAATTTTTAAGGCGCATGAATCAGTACACTATTTTGCATTCACATGCTGAAATTAGATTTTATGTCGATATGCATTGTGATGCTCGTCTTGTTTAATATCAACCTTACTGTGCACTCTATAGCATTCCTTATGTACCCTGAATGTAACAGCATGTTCCACTGATATTCGTATAATTTTATGTTGTTGTGGACGCTGATATTACACATATAATTGAAGGGTATACAAATTTGTATAAAGACCATATTTTTTTAACGACAGCAGTTTGCACGTATTTGCGACATCCAAAATTATTTGTACTAAATCCATGAGTTCCTATCGACCAATATTTGTCACCCGAGAATTTCCGAATTACGTTATGCGTAATAACGAATCATATTCTGTCCACTGTGTAACGCGTGGTTTTAATGCAATTAATTAAATTATAATAGTTTAAAACTGTTTGAGCTAAGAATTAGTGTGTCTGTTTGGGACGTACGTTTGATTGTCGGTGTGGCCAGGAACGTCGAAGCTAGGCCCAGTCCTTGCAAACAAATGTAAATATTGGACAAACAGTAGGGTGACATCCTGAAAATTAAGAATTGATTGATAAATAACAACACAGAATTCTAATTAATAAATATTTATTCAATACGATAATCAAACAGTTATTTTTGCACCATTATTTTCTAATTTAATATCTGAGGGCGCTTTATCGGGCCTCTAAATTGGAGTGGAATGAAATGTGCTTTTCGTTTCAGTGTACATCGAATTCAATACAATAAATCATTCAAATTTAAAGAATATTTCAAATTGAATTTTAAAAAAATATTGAATTTTTTTTAAAAGATCCCCAATTTAATATGACACTATACCAAAATTGACGGTTCAAATATACGCATTACATGATTTTATTATCAATTCTCTATAGAAGTTTCACATACCATTATTATCAAAATTTTATCACATCAAACGATTAACACCAACCAGATCACATCCTAGGATGAAGAGTTCTCGGTATTTCCAGTCGGGTGATGTAATTTGTTACACACAACGTTTCCATGGCTGACGCTGCCATCTTCTTCACGTGAAGTCATGGAAACGTTGTGTGTATCAAATTACATCACCCGACTGGAAATACCGAGAACTATTCATCCAGCGTCTACGTCGGGAAAACCTACGTTCTCTCGATCACATCCTATCTTGCTTTACAGAGCGGGGAAGCCTCCTACTCGTGATTTCACGGCCCTTCAACCACTTTTCATTGATGTCCACGACAATAGCACGCGAACAGCCGACCAGATTCGACGTTTCGCAGATGCTCTTTCCCAACCTCCAGGCCATATATAATCTACCTTTAATCAGAAGTCACTTACGTCAGTGGATTTCCTCATTTTCGGCACGTATCATCGTTGTATTATTTCAGTACGACGGTGGTATCGCGTTGTTCTGCCTGTGATCAAATACTTAATGGAATTTTTCTTGTTGAATGCTATTGGTAAATATTTACAAAAATATCTCAGCCTATTTATTCGTGCATACGTGTATTCATTTCCTGGATGTTCACATCGTTTATTTGACCTTTTACTTTCACTCGATATTAACGTAAGCCATTTAAAACAGATATAACTACTACACGCTCGACTTTCATATATTCATTGTTCACCACTATAATCTTTCCATTAATTTAATTTCCATGCCATTTAATTATTATCTTAAAAATATCCCTTATATTTTATTTTGAGTGTTCAATTTGCCTTCATTTTAAAACTCTTCCAATAAAAATAATTTACAACCTTTAAAAGAAAGAAGTGGTAAATTAAAACCGGTAGTGTACAGCGGGTAATTCATCTGTAAATATCTATGGAAGCAAACAAATTGCAATTATGAAGGGTGCGTTCATTATTTCAGCATGATCACACTGTTCAATTATTCATCACTATACAACGTAAAAATTATATTTTTTTAGTTTCTTAAAAAAATACAATTCCGGTTATTCACCGACAAATAATTTTCTGGTGATCCTGAGTTTTTAATGTCACAAAATCTTGTTCAGAATATCAAAGCATATTCCAAGAACTTAAAACGGAAAACAAATTGGAGTTTAGCTTTAATGTAAACTGTAAGTACTTACACCAGACTTTTTGCAATTATTCGAGCTATTTACAACGTCCTGCATAAAAAATTGAGCGACTAAAAATACTTTAAAATATATTCTCTTCATGGGCAATTTTTTTAATTGCGTAGCATTAACATGAAGAGTGCATTAATAGTCCTTATGAAAAATTGTGTTAACATCCAAGAGAAATGCTAGTTTCAAGAGTACATTAATTTCGATAACAATATCCTATATTTTTGTATTATAAGAAAAATCTCTTAAAAAGTGTGTGAAAGGTTCAAAATTTTACAATATCGCCGTAATATTTTTACAATGTTACATGCACTAAAATAAAGTCATATTGATTCATAATATTATATTTTCTGTATTATGGCTTTATTCGTCGAAGTTCCAAGTAAAAAATATTATATGGCACAACACATTAAGTACTCGTTTTTTTCTGAATAAAAATAGAATCTGCAGTTGATTTCTTCATAGACGAACAAAAAGGAACTTGTTCAAGATGTTCCACCGCAGTGATCGCTCCTTCAGTCTACTTCAAGGTTCCTGGAAAATACCAGGAAAATGTTCTAACCTCCAGTGCATTCTTGTCTCTCAACCTTGACCACAAAATTCGTTCTTTTCCATCATAAGCCAAGATCACGTACCAGGTCAATCAACTCGTTCTGCAATCACTACTTTCCGAAATCCTAGTCGGTTCCTCTAGTTAGCCAACTGTCATCCCAATGAAACGCAAATACCTGGTATCAATGTGTCCGTCCAATAATTATTTGCAGCCGTTACAAAGCTAAAAATACATTTGACTTACCCTTCCAGAGTTTTTTTTAGAGTATCATGCTACAAGAGGCTAATCCACATATTGGCAACTCCCCTTTAATAGCATAGGAACGTAAATACCTGAAAGGGTATGCAAACTTCAATAAATAAATGATTGAATACAATAAATACCTGAAATTTAGTATCACCAGCAATAATGAAATTATTAATTTTTAATAATTTAAACAATACTGCAAAATTTTCGTAAGGTTGGTTAACGTTATAAGAAAATTACACAATTTTTCCAGAAAATATGGATACAGTGAATACAAAACAAAGGTTTTCTAAGAGTAAAATTAAATTAATTATGATGAAAAAACGAAAAAATTCTGCAGAAATAGGAATCGAGCACCACTGATAAATACGCAAGTCGCTCTACCATCTGAGCTACTCTGTAGACCCAAGCTCTGTACGAGTCTTCTCTATCTCTTTTGTATATCTCTGTACCGCAAGCTAGCCTACATTATTATTATTATTAATCAGTCGTAAGCACAATGTGTTCAACGAAGTTGGTAAACCCGGAGTTATACTCATCCTTTAAAGAAGACAAAAACAGATTGTTACGTTTAAATGTACACTAAAGTGTGAAAAATAATTAACTTTCGTGTTTGGATTTTTGGTATTTTGACATAATGAGTTGAACTGAAAGAAAAATAAATTCCTTAAGTCAAAATAAATACTGAAAACCTGTTTCGAAATGGTTGTATCACGGAAACGGTACATCCCCGGACATGGGTTTCTATTCTAAATATTCGGCAGCGATCGAGTATAAGAATATTTATTACTATTTCTAATAGCAATCAATAACTTAATAATCAAGTGGACCCTCCTATAATAATTCTCAACTATGCGGACGGTATTATACTATTAAATAAAGGCACCAACATAGAAGAAACAACCAAATTGATGCAACAGGCCGTCAATAATTTATAATCATAGGAAAAAAACATAGGATACTTATTCTCCACGGACAAATGCAAATACATCATCTTCACTAGAAAAAGAAAATATTAAAAGTTCCCCTTATACATAAATCCTGTATCGAAATATTAGGACTCATATGGAACTCGAAGCTCACATTCGCAAAACATCAACGACCTAAGTATCGAAACAAAAAAAAACAGAATATACTAAATTCCTTAGCCGAAAACAATTAGGGAGCATATATGGATGATTACAAATCAGATACACCGCGTTCATATAAATTATACCATCCAAATATAACAAGCAACCAGTAGAACCACCATCAACAAGTTAAACGGCATTCACAACAATGCACTACAAATAATTATATCAAAAATATTAATAGAGGCTAAAGAAATTACACTTGCACAAAGAAGAAAGAAAACCAACTACAAATCTACAATCAACGCATTATCATCAGCAAGCTATAAAATCAGGAAATCCATAAGCAACATGAAAGATTGCCCAAACATGGGCACTAAATCAACTAATCCAAGAAGATCCATTCTCCAAAAAATAAAAACAGAGTTTCAACAAAAATACCAATTGTAGACCATAATTCAACTGCAAACACCCCACTATGGAGAGTTAACCAAATACCCATCAACACATCCGTACTAAAATTAAAGAACACACGGATCATCAACGAAGAATGGAATAAAAATCTAAAAGATGATTTGGATAAATACAACCATCCCAGAATCATATTCACATACGCCTCCAGTTTCATACGCCATAATAACTCAAGATAGCAGCAAAACCCAAACCATAAAGAAGTATGCATCGCTTCTCACTGCCAAACTATATGCCATAAAAATGACCATAGAACATTCTCTCAATCATCCGTTTACAAAGACTATTATAGCAACAGATTCCATAAATTCAATCAAATAAATAGTGAACAACTAAATAAGAACATTTACTATATTAGAGACATCACTGAACCCAACATCAACAACTGCACAATTAGCCTACTATGGATCCCGGCACACAAGAGAACAGGCAGACCATCTCGCCAAACAGGCTCGATCCCACACATAAATAATAATAAACAACATCTGCACTTACTAGTGGACGTCTGGATAGTAATCAGAGACAAACTGGAAGAAAACGTGAACATAAAGACGAAAAATCAACGATCAATTGTTTCTATCGACAATGGAAAACAAAAGATCTAAATACTCCCAAATCCTACCCAAGAAGACAACAAACGGGTGGTGTTAATCCGGGTCAGAATATCCCACACTAAATTACCCCACGGTTCTTTTTCTGCAGGATCCTCCGCCTACTTGCCTTAGCTGCAACAGAACCCAAACAATATACCACATAAATTTTTATTGCACCGGCTACAAAAGTCAAAGAAACGAAACCCTAGGAGAAAATACCACCAACAAAGATCAAATTTCATCTAAACAAGCCATAAAATATTTAACCCAAATTAATGTATATCAAAAAACATAAAACGTATTGTATGTAGATTACGAAAATATCTCATTGTATGAAAATGTATTAGTAACTAATAACGTTTTAATATAAGTAAAGCGACCTAAATTGATAATTAAAAAAAGATCTACTCAGATCCCTCTTCAAGTCCTAAAACGTTTGTAAGCAGAGTTTTGGAGCAGTCTATATAGTTTTCAGTGTACGTTAATTATTGCTGTTGTAAAAAATGTGCAATGTATCAGAACAATGTTCGTAAAGATGTCACAAGGATATTAAAAGTGAATTTGTAAGTGCTATAAGCAAAATTGAAAACTAAAATTTCCTGGACATGACGTAGTAAGATTAGTCTGAATTTAGCGCCAGAGGAGGCTTATGATGAAAAGCGTACAGACCACCGTTCCTTAATAATAAAGAGCTTACCTGCTTTACATCAAATTGACTGAAGAGGATAGTTTAAAAAATGCTTTGCCAATAAAACTTCTCATAATACGATACGTGTTGAAAATAATATACAAATAGGAAAAGCGTTTCCTTGACCTTAGGCAGCCAGAGTATTCACTTTGAGGAAGCATTCGAATCCGTAAGTCACTCCATGAGAACCTTGTAGGAGAGACACGAAGGGGCTACCTTTGGGGATGCTTTTTCCTCTCCGTTTTCAACTAAGGTTCTACAAGCCGAGGCACCTCGGCCTGTTCTGAGAGATTCCGGGGTCACAGACCTTGGGCATACGGTAAGAGTTGTCGGCCAGATGCCTCCTAAACTGGTCGAGGCACGGAGAAGGGAATGCTGCGTCCCCACAACCAACTCCTCTCCCGCTATCGGAAGCGCGTGGGACAAGTACCCAATGCCCGATCTACTTAATGCAGGTTTTTTTATGGTTTGTCCTGCATTTCTTTACGCGAATACCGGGTAGGATCCTTAAAATATAGCCCGGGGGCCCTAGTTAACTCTTGGCTGCCTTACTCTACCCTTCCGCATCCCCTCTTTCAAATCCTTTTCCTATGCTATAAGAGGAGAGTAGCCACTATATGGATTACCCTATACATAACCTGTCTACACCCAAAAAAAAAGTTATACATCAAGGCCTGCGAAGGCTATTCTCTCGCAGGTAGAACCTTGTAGGAGAGACAGGAAGGGGCTACCTTTGGAGCAATGCCCGATCTACTTGATGCAGGTTTTTCTAGGGTTTGTCCTGCATTTCTTTACGCGAATACCGGGTAGGATCCTTAAACTATTGCCCGGGAGCCCTAGTTAACCCTTGGCTACCTTCCTCTACCCTTCCGCATCCCCCGTTTCAAATCCCTTCCTATGCTATTAAAGGGGAGTTACCACCATGTGGATTACCCTTATGTAGCCTGTTACCCTAAAAAAAAAGTTATACATAAAAACGTTGAAAAACTAAGTGTAATGAAAACTATATTAAGTAAAATTCAAGGAAACAGAGTTCTATATCGGCAATAAGAAACTGAAAAGTCATTTAAATGCAGAATAACTCCATGAAGAGTTTCTGTAATTGAGCATGGAAGGAAAACAAAATGAATCGATGGTATAGCAGACGACAGTTCTCTGTTCTCTGGAACTAACAAATTACAATAAAAATTAATAGAATAATCTGATGCTGCAAAAAAGGTGCCAGAGTTAAAATTTAACTCAGAGAAAAATAATGAAATACAATTTTCTTTGTATAATATGGGGTTATCTTAATTCGTAATAATAAATATGTTAAAGAATTTTTTTAACTGCATTGAAAATAGGCATTTTGTGCCGAACAGAAAGTAATGCTGAAAATCGAGGGAGTTAACGAAAGACACTTAGTATCAGCACTAGAAGTGAACAGGTTCATAAACTTATATGACTACTTGCTGGAAACCCACAAAATAAATTTCAGTTTCTGTCTCTATAAGTAATTGAGAGTATCGAAAAACATGAAAATTCCACATGGCTCCAAGGATACGAGAATGAGCTGGAATATTACGAGGGTGGTCTGAAAGTTTCCTACCGCAACATGAAAAACTATAGATTGTGATAACTTATGTCTTGAAAGGAACTCACTAAAATTTGAGCCATTGTGGACACGCAGTTGTCGATTGGCATCCGTTTGAGTGAGTGTTTCTGTGATATCAAGTATCGAGCAGACTTAAAAGATTTGTTTTTGATGACTACGCAAATCAAAGACGAGTAGGGGACTCTGCACCACATCATTTAACACCGATACAGTTTGGGCAGCTGAATTTAAACGTGGTCGTACCAGCTTGGGAGACGATGGACGTTCGGAACGTCCAAAAAATGCTACCACTGACAATAATGCTGCTAGAAAACCGTAGAATTAAAGTGAGAGAGATAGCAGAGGAAGTAAAGATGACCAACGAACGAGTTTGTCACGTATTGAATCAAAATCTAGGTATGATAAATCTGTCCGCGCGTTTGGTGCCGCGTTGACTCTGTTGGCGCAGTTTAGGAGCAATTAATCAGAGCTTTTGGCGCCGAAAAATTACTGTAGATGAAACTTTGATACACGGTTACACCCTAGAAACAAAAATACAGACAAAACAGTGTATTGCAAATTGGAAACTACTTCTAAAAAAAAAAGCAAAAACTGATTTTTCAACGATTGTTTTTTGGGATAGTCATGGAGTTATCTTAATAGATTATCTTCATAAAGGAAAGACCACTACAGGAGCATAGTATACATCATTACTTGACAAGTTGAAGGAGTAAACTGTTGGAAAACGACCACATGTGCAGAATATAAAAATTTTCTCGATATTGCGAAAATCCATGAATTACGGTTTGAACTTATTGATCACCCTCCTTACTCACCTGATACAACCTAAACAGATTTTTTTTGTTCCCTAAGCTCAAAGTTGCGCTCCTCAAATGAGGACATCTCCACCTTCGTAAACAATTATTTTGCAGAGAAAGACACCAAGTATTACTTGGAACGTCGCTGATGGGAGAAGTGTGTCGACTTACAAGAATATGTAGAAAAATAAAAATAAATTTGAATAAATAATGTCTCGTACCTTCGGCAGATATGAACTTTAGACCACCCTCGTATTTTGCAACAGCGGGTCGGATGAAACAAATTGTCAATATTTCGGACAGTAATCGCTGGATCAAAGTGATTGGGCAGGCTGGTTGAATTGGTGTGATACCCAGTAAGAAACGTTGCCGATTATATTTATGTCTCAATACCGACCAACATTCATGACGAATGATTTTCATTCCTCTGTAAATTTGTGTATACTTTTAAAAATTTTCTCCAAGAAATTCAGAGTTGAATCATTCACATCAGCCAGAACGTACTGACATCGTCATCGTATGGTCGACGATGCATCTAACTCCTCTCCATCTAATCTTTTTTTTAATGATTTATGGTCACGTCAACCTTTTGGTTATTGGCGACCCTCCAAAAGTATTTACATAATTAAGTAACAGCAGGTTAGAAAGTTTCCAATTGTGAACAACGTTTCAAATAGCGGAAGTCAGTTTTGCGTCGGAGACGAACTTCAGGAGGCTCTTGATCGCCGTGGTGTGTATACAGAAATCTTCTCCAGAGAACTCGGCTAAAGTCCTCCTACGTATATCCTCATACTTTGTGCACTCCAATAGAATATGCTGGATATATGCTTGATAACATACATCACAGGTGGGCTGAACTGTTCTGGAAAAAAGATATTCGTGAGTGAGTTGGGTGTGCAAAGATCTAATTCTGGAGATTATTATTTGTTGCTTTCTTGAGATTTTGTTGAGGTGGAACAGATCTGCTGATGTTTGCAGGTTCTGATGGAAGAAGCCGTTATTTCCTCCTCTCCTCGTGTCCTGCCAGCTACCCTCCACTTTTCCTGTACATTCATTTAGAATGTCCGAGGCTGTACAGGTTGGGGCTTCGAACAATGGTAGATCTTCTTCTGCAATGGCCGCCAGTGCGTCCACCTCCTCGTTTCCCTGCGATGCCCGCATGAGCCGGGATCCAGACAAGCTGTACGGATTTCCCTCGCAAACTGCAGAGATGTAGGTTAGCTCTGATGGCGTTGATGGTGCCATTCCTTATTTTAGGGTCTCGTAAGTGCTTTAGTGATTGCAAAGAGTCTGTTAGGATCATACTTCTGTTGATAGAAGATTCCAGGCAGTATTCAACTGTCATTGCTATGGCGAAGGTTTCAGCGGTGGTGCTGGACGCAGTATTATGGGTGGATATTTTCCTGTTGAAGTTGGGAAGAATCACCGCACAGGTAGTACCTACTTCCGTTTTTGAGGCATCTGTGTAAACCAATGTAGGGTTTCCATGCTTCTTTATAAGCGCATCGAGGTGAGCTGTAGCACTTGCCCTAAGGATCTTCTTGGGAATCAAGGTTAATGAGATATCTATTTGTTGGACGATAAACTTCAATGGAGGAAGATTAGAATTAGTATTGGGGATGGTGAACTGGAGACTGCGAAATAGTTTGGCTGATGCATTATGATAAGGAAGGGGACGTTTGAGGTTGTACACGTAATTCAAGTTGGGTCGACTAGATTGCGCTCTCACATTCATGGAATTTGCCTGCAGGGATTTTATTGTGTACTTAATTGTGCTTATTCTTCTCCGGAATGTAAGAGGAACGTCTTTTCCTTCGTTAAGGAGTCTAACTACCAGGGTGGTTCTCATACACCCTGTAATTACTCTCAAGGCTTCATTCTGAATAAAATCTAGTTTCTTGAGAGCGGATTTGGGGGTGGAACAATAAATATGGGCCCCGTAGTCCAGCTTTGATCAAATTATCGCTTTATAGGTGGTTGAAAGCAATTTCGCGTTTGCACCCCAGTTGTGAGATGCAAGTGCTCTAATCTTTATGATATGAAATATATATTTTTTTAATTATATATCTCTAAGAAGTAAACTAACAAATTACTTATTATGCATGTCGAAATTTTGATATGTGTACGTTCACAAACATATTCAGATGTAACAGACCGTGGGATAATGACAGGAGCCCGTACTTCGTCTCAGTTCGCAGAGTGCCGCGAAGATGGTGTGAAAGGAACTTATAAATGCCATTTGAGGTTTCGCCTGTCGCAGCAGCAGACGGGTCCTGGAGGATTTCTCAATCTCAGCGGTGAGTGTTTACCGAAGCTCGACGCTGTCAGTTTCTCTTGAGCTCACACATCGACGCCAAGTAGCACAAGAAGCGGCAATTAGACAGCCTTTCACCGGCAGAAGCGCCACGGTGTGGGAAACTGCACTGCTAATTGCGAGAGAGAGAGAGAGAGAGAGAGGGGACAACTTTCACGATAGCTGTATGAGGCGACGGTGCGGAAAAGGCCCGATCGCAGCAGGAGACGCCCATTGTCAGCGTGGGACAGCGCGTGCTCCAGCCTTCCAGCGCACCATTACGTAACACTCCAAAACCCCGGAAGCTGCCCAAAACACCTAGTTACGCGATTAAAACGACAATTGGACCCAGAACATCTCATTTAAATTGATTTAGAATAATTTCATAATTTCGTAAATAAGCTAACGTCATCTTTCCATAGTTAATTCATTTTGTCTTCATCCCCGTCCATCATTCAGTGAACCGTTTTTCCAAATAAAAATGATAGAACGGTGTATTTTGGAAGCAACTTAATTAGTAATCACTTCTAACATCAGATTCATCACTTAATGTTATTAAGAATTAATTTTCCATCCACATACATTAACAAACTTAAACATGGATCGAGGTTAGATAAGCTTTCTCTCTATATATCTTGGAATATAAATTCTCAATTAACTACAGCAAAAGCCTGCGAGAGGATTCTCTCGCAGGTAACCTGCGAGGGATTTTCTCTCGCAGGCAGAACCTTTTAGGAGAGATACGAAGGGGCTACCTTTGGGTATGCCTTTTCCTCTCCGTTTTTGAACTAAGGTTCCCACAAGCCGAGGCACCTCGGCCTGTTTTGAGAGGTGTATGTTCCGGGGTCGCAGACCTTGGGCATACGGTAAGAGTTGTTCGCTATTCCCATTGGAATAGTCGGCCAGCTGCCTCCTAAACTGGTCGAGGCACGGAGAAGGGAATGCTGCGTCCCCACAGCAAATTCCTCTCCCGCTATCGGAAGGGCGTGGGGCAAGTACCCAATGCCCGACCTACCCGATGCAGGTTTTTCTAGGGTTTTCCCTGCATTTATTAGGCGAATGCCGGGTAGGATCCTTAAACCATAGCCCGGGGGCCCTAGTAACCCTTGGCTACCTTCCTCTACCCTTCCGCAGTTGCCCAATGTGGATCAGCCTCATGTAGCCTGTTGCCCTAAAAAAAAATCTATTAACTACTTAAATTATCCTGTATATTACATAAAAAATTTGGTCTATTTTAACTTATACATTTAAATGAGGTTATTCATTATTGTGGGGTTATGTCACAAATGTCTAAAATGATATTACATAAACATTAATGGCCAAATAAGTCGAAAAATAAACATTTAATAACTCAAAAATGAGAATTAAAAATTTTTTTCTTATAAATTTATATTGTTCAAAATATCGTTTCGTCCTGTGATATTTAAAATAATGGAATATTCCATGGGAGACCGTTAAACCTGTATCAGTAATATTCCATGGGAGACCGTTAAACCTGTGTCGGTGGATTGAATTTTCAAACCTTATGTTGTGTATTTTACGTGCCCAATTTTAAATATAAAATTATTGAATAAATCATTAATCATTAAAAAACATAACACACCTACACAGAGATTCAAATATCTCAAAGTTAAGCAAATTCATGAAAAGAAAAACATTTTAATAATTTAAGTGCACAAACCATGCCAATAACTGATCAAAATGTTGTCTAGAATGGAATGCCCATCTCATCAATGTTTTATTGAAAAGAAGTTTGATACGTCCTGAAAACAATTGATATATTATTACATATTTATTTATTTAAACGAAGAAACAACTTGATTGTCGTCGTAAGAGAATTAGTATTATATTAATATATATATGTTGTATTGTAATTAATATATTTGTCTCCAACGAGTATAAAAGAAGATGTGAGGTTAGAAAAAGACAAGATTCCCAGTTACAATTTCAGCGTCCGATTATATAACATATATAGTGTAATAATCAAATAATAGCCTTTAATTAATTTAAAGAATTAATGTATTTGCTTTAATTACTTTTAGTTTGAAGAAATTACCTCACGTGAAGCGTCAAAATGTAATAATCAAATGGAATGCTTTTTATTAAATGAAAAGATCGAAATTAACAAACAAAATATTTATTTATTTTGTGGCAATAGCTCAAAACAATTACAATTTAAAATATTAAATCTCAGCGTCTCTACTGGGTTTGGTAATGGACACAACAAGTTGTTTTAAAAAAACTAATTAACACAGAGTTTATAATTCACCCAGAAAATATGTAGATATGAAGAAATTAAAAAGAAAATAAATTAACTTGACAATTAAAATAGAACGAAATTAAAAAGTAAAGAGATTAACTCTGATTAACAATTAGAGAGAGAACGAAATCTTACTTCTATCCTTTAATTTCGTTTACATAAATCATTATTTTTGTATTTTGATATTCACATCTGACCAGCTAGTTCCAGCATTCCTTTTTGTTTTCGGGAGTACACTATTGCAGAATTTTTACACTGATTCTAATATCGGCTCACAGATTTTACACTCTTTAAGTCAACCTTGGTAGGCTCCCAGGAACTCGGATGATCCTCCTTTTTGACAGCTATCTGGTGACAGCTTGCCTTATATGAATCCTGTGATTCATTTTTAGCGCTTGGGACTTAACTGCAACTTTACTATTCCTGGCTGGCCACAGACGAAAAAACTGCTAAATTAGCGTTATTTACGGGATAATACTTCCGTGAATGTTTTTACTGTGTCTTAAATTCACAACTTTGTTTAACGATACATTAAACGATGGCTAGTCTCTGCTCTAGTATTATTCGTTTTGTTTTTTGTAATGTCCCGCCACTAACTAACTCTGTTAAATTCTAGTCACCAACTAAACTACCGTAGTCTCGAGTTTTAGCGCGCATACGCCATTTTGACTTTCCGACAAAGTAACAGCACCTGGTTCCATTGTCGCTTTGGAAACTCCTGCCGCTACAATTAAATTTTATTAAAACCAATTAATGGCCTAATTAATTGGCATTACCATATATATATATATATATATATATATATATATACATTCCAATTTTCGCGTAATAACGTTACGATAGTGTATTAATTAATACACTATCGTAACGTTATTACGCGAAAATTTGAATGTTTTTTGATTGATTAAAATTTACTGGAATAAATATGGAAGTTTGTACGAGACCAGAAACATTAGGCCTACCTTTGATTCAAAGATGCATTATATTCTGCAATGCGCACTCCAATGAATTATACAACTTAGAATGATAATGGATCGTTAAACAATAAAAACTTAAAGTGAATTTTATAGTCAGTTGACAGTGCTTTTTGAAGAACTGTTTGTGCGAGTTTGTGTGTCCGCGCCATTCGGGGTTAGTACGTACATCCAATGGAGTTTCCGGCGGATATAGGAGTGAAATTGGACACATTTGGAAGCACCTGATCAACACTAGACCAATATATATTCGTTCAACCATTCTAATTATATATCGAATCAAAATATAAAAAGCGATTTTTATACATACGTGTTACCCTGTATTCATTTTTTTGAATCTGTCCATTTAATGCCACTGAAAGGCCCTTGATAGAATGTAAAAATAATGTTGAGAACAATACAAAAGTTTATTAATAATTATAGTTTAATGAATTCTAGTGTTTTGTTGCTAGTAAATAATAAAGAACAGTATAAAATTGTACGTAAATAGAAATAAAATGATTTCTTATTAATTACAATTACAAAATCTTGTTAGTAAATAATAGATAATTGAGAAATGTAAATATTTTTATTATAAAATAAAATACTAATTGTATTCCGACTTTCAGCAATGTATATATAAAGTATCAAATTATTTTATATTGTTCATTTGGGTAATTATTACCAACTAATAACTTTTTCTTTGTATTTAATATCATTTTTGTAAGCATTTATATTTTTGTTTTTCGATCTCATTTAAACTATGGAACCAGGAATTATTATATTTATTAAGTTGACTGTGGAAATAGTCCTGTTTAACCAATATTGCGAACAATAAAAGATCAAATATAATTTAAGATTAGCGATTATTTATTGAGCAACGATAAAATTTAAACGGCATTGTATCTTGTTAGAATGTGTGAAATTAGACATTTTTATTTTTCAGTTAACATCGGAACAGAAGCGTAATTTCTTGATCTCCTTCTGAACCACAACAAAACATTACTATTTTGTTAAATTATACAGAAGCTTCTTCGATCAATTTTTTAGCGATAGTCCTTAATATTAACTTTTACATTCTCTCTTCCGTCTTTCTCTTTATCACCTTTCTGAAATGCTCGCAAAAGAACACGCTTTCTTTCTCTATGGTATTAAAATACACAACTTCTCCTTGTCCTCATTCCTCTTTACTATGCGAGCTATATACGTAACTCATAACAATGTAATCATTTGCTTGTAAAATGTAAAAAATTGCAAATTTCCTTCAGTCATTTTTACAATACATACTGTCCGAATTTCGTATAAAAAGAACATAATTTAAATATAAAAAAATAAATTTATTAATTCGAATACAGCATATTATTATTTGAAGTCCTTTGAAACGAAATTAACACAACTAAGACATGAAGAATTATTTTTATTACATGAGCGAAAAATAATTATTTGTTATCAATTACAGTTAACAATACGTAATGTTCATGAATGAGCAAGTGAGATGAACTGCACACCTTTCCAAATCTGAACAGTAATCGTTCTCTTTCTCAGTTCTATAGAAATGAAATTATGATCAAAAATTAATCTTAGTTACATACAAATTTTTCCTTGGTTTTATCAATTTTCATTCCATTAATCCTCCGTTGAAGAAATAGGATACTTCATAATATAAGATTACAAGAAAAGAAGAAATATTACAATTACAAACTTCAAATGAAACACTATACTTAACAAAAAATTATATAATATAAAGAAACGTTAAAAATATTAATATAACAGTGATTAAAGAAATAACTATATTAATCTTCAATTTTCAGTAGACGTTGTTTCTAGCAAAAAATATTACTTAGATTCCCGTCGAACGTGATAAAGAAAATAAGTCGGCAGATAAATTCTACAAGATTATAATTGTAAAATAATAGCATAATTTGATAGGATGCCAGCAAACTATTTTATTACAGAAGATATAATCTCTCCTTCTTATCTACGAACTCTTCCAGCTAATAATATGCTGCATTAATTAACAAAGATTTTCATATAAATAAATTTTGTATATTTAAAGTTTTTATTTCGTCTGGAAGACTATTGTATTTTCGGTATCGCGCAACTAGGTTTATATGAAAAAAACTGTCATATAAATTACCGAGTTTCAAAGATTTTCATAAAATTTGGGACATAATTTCACAAAATCACTACGTATTAACCAGTAAACAATCAACACAAATGAACTAAGAAAATATAATAACATATTTTTTAAATGTCGGACTCTTTTTTGGAAATTTAGCCAATTTATTCTGGAAATCCTGGAACTTCGAGTTGATAATATACTTCCCACTATTTATTAATTAAGTACTATGCACAAAAACTGTTCTGGAGATTAGAGTGGATAATTTTGTCCTATGTGTCATTGCGTTATTACTGGGTGAAATGTGTAAGGATTCAGAATACATTTTTTTTAATACTAACTTAATATACGACCTATAAATACTTCAATGATGGATGGATCTTTTTTGACAGTATAATAAACTTGTGAAATATGTAAAATACAGAACTGCAGGGAGTTACATAAAGATGTTACCACAGAATGGAAAATGAAAAAATATTGGTTCGTTGTATTATTTATGGGTGGCATATTAAGTATATGTATTTAAATTTTTCTTAGCTTTTTCAACGCCCATAATCTTTATACGTGCAAATTTCAGGCTGTAATCTCAATGTTTCATGGGCCATAAATTTCCAGTTCTTATATCTCGTAAGGGTGTTTTTATGTCTAATTTCGTTAAGCCACTGTTTTAATTGCGCATCAAATATTCAAGCAAGTAAAGTTTTATTTTTATTATTTTAATTCTCTAAACTTACTAAATAATACGATTTTTATACTTAACAGCTTTATTTTGATTGCCAAAAGCATCTGAAATTAAGTTTGATATCGGCTAATAACAGAACAGACCTGTAAGTTAGGAAAGATTATACACCGTTTTCAACTGAGACGTAGGTCACAATGTAATGGGATAAACTGTAAATCTCCTGTCTAGTACCGTAGTACCGCTCGACGCAACAGGAAGTGGTTGGCCAGTATTTCAAACAGGAAGTATAATTTGGATTGACGCAACTATCGCCCTCTGTATTTCTCAGTGACACATCACCTACCCTTTATTTGTCATTGTCCGGTTGTAGTCTTACAGCTTTAATATTCGTTTCGAAATACAATTTTATAAAAATTCCTCATTCATCCTTTTTACCTTGACGAGGTACTATTACCTGTTTTCGAATATAATGTGATACAAAACTTTCTCAACAAATTTAACGTATTAGTAACTCTTGGATTTCCTTGACAGCCGTATCAATCCCGATGGGATCAATCATTTGCGATTAAGTAATATTGGACTGTTTATAATAATTATTGATAATAATAAACAACTTTTATACAGTCTACTTAATTTTCAAAACTATCGAAATTATTTTAACTTATGTCATTGTCGTTCTTTAAAACTGGAATTGTTTTAAATTAAGTTTTATCAGTCTTCAATTACAGAAAATACTTCAATTTTGATATAAAAAGAGGAAGAGGTCATAGTTACAGAATATAATAGTGCCAATACAGGCATTCGTTAGTCCAACTTCGTCTAACTAGCAGTAAACTATCTATGAGATAGGAGACTGTATAAATTTTTATTAATTAATGTTAGGTTATGAACACATGATTCGAGATTGATCAAGTAATTTTCTAGCTAAGAAAAAAATATATAACATCAAGCACCTAATAAGCGCTGTTTCATTAATTTATGTGGTTCCTAGCAACTATCCAATTTAAGTTATATTGTTCCTTAATTATCAATTATTTGTAACATAATAATTATAATAGTAGCATGATGCTGATTAAATCAAGTTTTCAAAAGATATTATTTCAATTAATTAATTTTTAATTGTTATTTTTAAGTTAGGAAGTTTTCTTTGGCGTATCGTGAAATAAATAAAGAGAATATAAATATGTGTCTATTATTCAGTCTGAATAAACTTAAAAGAAGCTGAACAGATTAAATTAAATTTTCATACATGCTTTTATACAGTTTGACAAAATAAAAGTTTAGGTTCATAGTGGGGGTTTGTAGAAGAGGTGAAATACACTTGAATTTTTATATTCTATGAATTTTGAATTCTATGAATAACTGCACTACTTTTGAATTAAATCTCTGTTTCTTTGGGAACATTATTGGTATTTATGCATAGTCAGTCTACCCTCTCTAGTCCCTTCCTGTACTACTAAAGGGGAGTTGCCACGTCATGTCACCTGTTACTCTTTTCTTCTGCATAGTTGACTACCCGACAACGTCGGGTACGCACAGCTGCAAATAAATATATAGGGTGGCTAGATTCTACAATATATACCTGTGCGAACTTGAAACTGCTGTCACTGCACTACTTCGTTCAGAATTGGAAACTAAGAAGACAATAAAAACAAATTCATGCACGTAGCTGTGCACACGGAACAACGAATGCTGACCAACATGTCGGGTGTTTGACATCGGGATGGTTGAGTTAAACAATATATTAATACAAATAATTCTCAGTTACGAGAACTAATTTAAAATAATTTGTGTAGTATTTTTGCATATCATCGGATATATTGAAGAGTCAACATTTACTGAGTGCTTTCTATATTAAAAGTTTTATTAACAGTTATATTTTAAATGAAAAGTGTAACTCTTTAATGTTTTTTTTGTATATAATTCAGAGTAAGAGCCAAATATTTTTCACATAAAAAATAATATTTTCGTGCTTACAGGATAGCAGCCGAATCTTTTATTGTTGAGCACCCTGTAGCGATGTTTGGCGGCGCAGAACCAGAGGAAGTGATGGAGGCTGCGCAAATCGCGGGAAATAAATTGTCTTTCGTCACTAGGGGGCCCCTCCCTCGCAGCGCTGTGCCATCATTGTCAACACCAACCAAAGTAAAAATCACCGGTTGCCTAATAATTGCAATAGATTGCGACCATAATTATCATTACAGTTGAAAGTAATGATTCTTACAGTTAAAAGAATGTAGTTGCTTTTACATTTATAATATAAATTCCACGTTTGCTGGTTTGTAGTTTGAGAAGTAATCAAGCCAGAAGGAGAACGCGAAAGAAAACGGAAAAGGTGAAAGTCCAAGAGGAGAAGAGCGGAATAATATATGGGATAGAGAGAGTGGGGGTGAAATAACCTCCCAATCATGTATATTCCCTCATGACAGACCCATAGGATTACGCGCTATCCTGGATTTGGAAATGACACTTGGTAAGTGTGTCGTTTCTAATTCACTTTTCTTGACCAAACATGCATTACCGTTTCGAAATTCAAACAAATATAGGATGGGAAAAAATATAATATTTGTAATGGAGATATTCAAGACCATCGGCTAATGGTAAGAGTAGATTAAAAATAAAAAACATTATTACACACTAAATCCATTAGCTTTTGATATTTTAAGTTGAGTTACGATTCGAACTGTCTTTACTCAATGTAGTCTGAAATCAAGGACAATGTTTTTACAATTTAACGTCAGACGTCAAGTACCTAGTAATAACACTTGATTCTCTACTTTGTTGTTGATAGACAACTGGTATATTCTAACATATTTTCGCAATTTGTGTTAAATTAAAATGTATTGGTCAATGCTGGATGTTATGCCAATTACATTTACATATTTTTTTATAATGTCAAGCGCCAACTTGAAATCAAAATAGTCAATTGATTATTCAGCTTATTTTAAAATTTGTATACGATCATTTTTGTTCGTTTACGGCATTCGTTCTACTAACAAAACTTCTACGTAATAGCGACTCAGCATGTCTGATCTACATGAAATTAGTTGTTTTCGTCTAAATACGAGTATGATGAGATCATGCGACTTAATTATCAAATTTGAAAATCAAGCAGCCCTTTCAAGTGTTAGCGAAAGCTAGGAAAATTCACAAAGACGTTCAGATGTGATTTTCTTAGATTCCCTGATATTGTGTTATTTTAAAATAATATATTTCACTGACGGCCTCGAAAAATGGATGATTATTATTGAAAAGAAGGAACAACGCATTATTAAATGCAACTCAAATGAAGTGTCAGTCTATTAGGTTCAAAGCTATTGCGAAACATTACACTACCAATTAAATGTTTCCCTTCTGATACATGACTGATACCTTTTATCCCATTGCTTCAAACCTAATATAATCACCCTAACTGTTGATATGTAATACGAACAAATATGTTGTCTTGTGGCCGTACATGAAGGAACAAGAACCATAAGTCTGCATCATGTGATCCGCAACACGAAAATGCATGGCCTCACGACGATAACGTGACGAAAGAAACTATGCCACGTACGACTGTAGTATGCTGAGACGGCGACTATAGTTCTTTTCAAATGGGAGCCGATTTGATCTTGAAGCTCTTCCTTGCGCCGTCGAATCAAATTCGTGCGACGTTGTCACATATTGTCCGAGCAGCTGGAGTAAGGGCTTGTTGTCATTCGTTATTCACTACGTTTGGGTAATTCTCTGCTCTCATTCGCTGACGGGCAGAACGGCTCCCATTTGAAAAAGCATTATAGAGGAGTTTACGACAGAACGAGTTGCTATAAGAATATGAGAGGATATTTATGTGCCACAAGAGCGTATAATAATAATAATATTACGTAATTAATGATTCTCCGAAATACATATTAGAAACGAAGTCCATATTTAAGAATTGAGCATAAAAATATTGAGGTTTCCGCATGTAGTACATACTTTGATAATGATCATGACTGATTACAGAAACAATAAAAACAGTAATGCTTCCCTAAATTTAAATGAAAAATTTTCCTCTGTTTCGAAAATTAATAATAAGAAAAATAGACAAAAGAAGTGATGATATAAATACCACAAAACGTTTCTGGCAGCCTTGTTCCTTTCTTCGGGTGGAACAGAGTTGAAATTGTGTATTAGAATTTTTTTTGTTCATATCAAAATTGAAATCAATTCATCCATATAAGTATTTAAAAATAAGCGTGTCATAGTACAACTATTTAGTGTTTTATTCCCCAAATATATGCATATATAATAGAAAAAATGTTAACCCCTTAATTTAGATAATAGGTCTAGTTGATTAAAAATATTGTTAAACTGTATATATTTTCAACGTTATTTCGACTGTTGTAATAAATTTGTTGTTGCTGGCTATTCGCGTGTAATACGAGGATGCATTAGTAGGAAGCGAGGAGTTAAGATTGCAGTGTTCTCAGGCGATACGCTTCACCGACTGCATTGTGTCTTCCTCCTCTTCCTTCACACCTTCATTTTTCACACAAAACCCTAAAAGGGGAACAAAACCTATAACAAAAAATACTCATCATACCTTTGTACATTGCGCCGTTACCTTCTGTGCACGGATCCGAACCTCAATTCAGTGATGAATATTTCCTTCCATTTTGTGAATCAATAGCAAGATGATGGACATCAAATCAACTGGTATTATTAGGAGATTATTACTAAATTGAAAAATAAGTTAGCTGTTTCGTGTGGTTACACATACATGTATTCTTAACGAAAACGGTAAAATAATAACTATATTGCGTCGTTAACATTTAAAATTATATTTTTTTTTCATTTTTTGTGATGAACCGCAGGAGAAAGAATGTTAAAATAAAGTAAATTTGTTTCTAACTTAATGTCGAAGTCATATATTACTTTTATCAACATCAAATGGCTTTTGAAAGAGATTGGGATAAAATTATGTGGTCCATAAAAGTGAAAGGTAGAGTTATTGAGAAAGGGAGACAAAGAGAAAGGATGGAAGATAATGGCGACATGCAAAATGTTAATAGGGAAATAACAGTAGATAAGGTACAATAAATTTCGCTGGAAAATATGGCTCAGGTATTGCATTGTTATTGCGTAATGACTTACGATAGGATAGTCAACGATAGAATAGAAATTAAAACGTATACATCTTTGCGGGAAACATTAAGCTGGAATATTTTCGAGTTTGTGAGTTCCACCATTCTGCAAAGAAGCTCGTAACTTTCAAAATTTGTAGACAATGTAATGGGATTATATTGTATAATTATTTCAATTACTAGTAGCTCATTTTATTTATCCATTTTCTAGTATTTATTAGTTGTGTGATGACATATAAATATGCAGCAAATTATTAAAAGATAAAACTGATCTGAATATTTGACACCAAAGCTTACTACGTAGCGTTAAACTGAATCGTCCATGGATTTTATTTAGAACCTGCAAAATTAAAAAGGGAAATGAATGTATCTATTCGTGCCCGTTATTCTGTTGATAAGATTCTTACTCTAAATATTAAGGATTAAATTTTCGAGTAACGCTAATAGGCAAAAATCGTTTTTACAACATTCAAGGAATGCGAAATATTACTTTGTCATCTGATTATCTAAATTATTACTAAGCACAATAAAAATTGTTAATATTTTGTACAGGAAGGTAATTTATAAATTGTTTAATTTGTAAACTTGATTAAGATTTTTATTTTCCTAAAAAAATATAAACGTTCATTTATTCATTATGATTTAAATGCAAATCATTCACCTCTTGATGAGCTTTGCTTAACCTGGAATCCGTTAAAACCTCAGTAATTTCCAAGTCGTACTCGATATATTAATTACGAAAAATAGCCTAGTAATCGATGTGATTGCTCGAGTTAAATATTCACACGGGAGACAGGGAGGGAAGAGGAGGCAGTGGGTATCAGTTACATCATTGTCTGTGTCGTCGTGACCAATGGCGACTCTCCGTGCATAATGGCGACCACAAAAAGCAGCGTGTGAAACTGCGCCGGAATGCACGCATCCCCGCGGTCGCCATCTTGTACACACACCTCGCTGCATACAGGTGAACGGCCTTCTGGAAATTTAAACTCATTCATAAACTGTGAGCTCAGGGTAAAAGAAACCATGACGTCGTTTCCAAAGTAAAAAAAATAAATTTAGCAAGTGTGAAGAGTTTATTCACCACGTTATACCATTAATATGATTAAATTTATTTTAATACACGTTTCTACTATTAATTTTTACTTCCCTAGTTTTAGTAAACTATGAAAAAATACAAATTCTATATTAATTAAAAATAATGAATGTTGTAATAGGCTTTAAGGAGAATGTGGCCTGCGAACCTTCAAGTCACCCTTTATCGGCTGAGCATACTCTTTACTGACATGCAAGTGAAAACTGTAATGTATTTAAATACTACATTCGTTATACACATTGTAGGAGGTCATTAAAAGCAGTTTTTGATAAATTTTAAATTTACGTGTATCAAAAGTTCGATATGTTCCAAAGGTCATAAGGTGAGGTCATAAATTGATAAATACTAATTTTTTATATTAAAATACGTTAATTTTGGGATATTTTACTCATGATTTTCTAATTGAAACCTCACTTTTCATAATATTAATTTTTCCTCACCATCATTGGAATAATTTGGTATAAAATCTGCAACAAAAGATTCGTAAGAATTATATTTATTGTCTACTATTCCTCAAAACAGGCTTAGTTCAGGAAACAAGAGCCGTAAAAAAATAAGTGTACGATGTTTGTTTACCTCATACTTTTCAAACAGGAAAATGTAAGCAAGTAATCACATCACTTTAATTTTAAATCCGATTACACTTATTGCAGATCACAAATCGAAACTGTTCTTCAAGGAGTATTATATTAATGGTAAATGACTTACAGGGGTCGATAGAGTTGCAGAAGAAAAGCAGAAACACGATTAATTTACAATAAATATAAATATTATAATTGATAAATAAATGTTATAGCAAATATTCATAAATTTTGCACTCAGAAGAATGTAACTAGTTAATGAATCTGGAACTGAGTAATAAATTGTTTGGATTAGTAGATTTTTACATACACTTGTATGTTAGTTATTTCGGTTACCTTTTCCAATCTGTTGGTAGGCTGTTTTGCAGTTTTATTTTGGAGCAGTAGACACGGCTATCGTGAAATAGTTCTCCTAAAAATATGTGTAGCGAACAAATTAAATTGTCGTTTTTTATATATTACTGCAGTATGAGGACGTCTATTACTTTGTTTATTTATAATTCTTACGTCCGCATACGTTTCACTTTAAATATAAAAATTATAATGGTTGTACAGTATAATTTATTTGACAAGGTCACTTCGACCTCTGAAATTGGTAGCTCCTGAAGCTTAAATGAATAGACTTGATTTTCAACTGCTTTGGGAAAGCCCGGTGGGAGTGTGTAAGAAATATATACGAAAATAAAAAAAAATTCCTTTATTTAGAGGCGGACATATCTTTAATTATTTTTAAAACTCTCATCACTCGATAGTATATTCTCTAGGAGTGCTGAAGGAAAACAATTGCAACTATCTATTGTTCTATTTACAAAGGAGAATTTTCCCACATCTGTTCTTTGCCCTGTAAAACGAATGTTCCTGAAGTGGTCATTTCTTTCCATATAGTTCAGGCCAAGTAACCACGAGTTTATTATTTCCCAGGCCGGATCCTTTCTCAAAGCCTTGAAAATGGCGCAGGCTCGTCTGTTCTCTACGAGATTTTAATTGCTCCAAATGTCCCCTTTGCCTTCAGGGTTTCCCGTCCTTACGCATTTTGCCGGTACATTTTATATCATCTTAAGAGAATTTATTTGCCCAGAACAATAGAGATTCCAACAACAATCGAATTCCAAAATAGATCGAACAACAGAAGTGAAAACTAACTCACGCGAATTACTGCTAGCTTTCCTTAGTAGAATCATCAATGAAACGCTTTCAATGATTTTGCAGTAAATGTCTTCAAATTTAATGTTCCTGCTCTTCAAATATTTACCAACTCTTTCAATTTGTAAATGTTTCCTTATTAAGAACCACGTGTGAAGTCAATCAAGAAAATTATAATTGTTAGGGATTTTTAATCAAGTAATAATAATATCTACAAACGTTTTAGAATCTTCATGAATTTAATTTTTTTTATAATATAACTTAATATGAAAAGTTATTAAATGATATCCTTGTGGCATAATATCTTACAATGACGTAATGTTTTATAAATATTATAACCGCTTGTATTAAGACATGAATTAATAAATGCTCATTTTTGAAATTTTATTAAAAATAAATAGACATTATAGATGAATTAGTATTAAGTCATACTTATCTAAATACATTGTTTTTAAACTATGAACGCTATTTGATATGTAAGACATTAGTTTTAATGTCCACTTGTACGTTAATTTGTACAACATCATGACGTTTTTGTGCCCGGCGAACGGTTTGCAATTACCAACTATGTCGAAAGCTACCGATTAAATTTTACTATCACTAAATGAGACTGTGTGTGGTTATTATCCCCCTAATATCACGTAATTTGTTCCGAATGTGCTCCATCAGTGCTGATGGTCTCTGACATTATTTATCCTCTAACATCGATAAGGTGACTTACCATCACATACGTACTTTTGTATTTGATGTATTCTTATGCCTTTCACTGAGATTTCTGAATGATTACTCTATTCGTTGAACAAAGGTCTAGTTTTTTTATTTATTGCTTATAGTCGCGTCGACACTATAAGTCATTGCCGAATTTCCCTAACTTTTGCTTGTTTATATTACAACCTGGTTTCTTCCAAGTTAATATTAAGCACTGTCAATTTATTGCTTTCAGCTCATGCACTAATTCTTCTGATCATTTATCACTTCCAGAGAATATGATCTGTGTCTTTTTAATGTATTTATATATAAATAACGTCGTAAACTAGAATTTATTATGTATTTGATGTCTTCTTTTGGATGTCCTATATGTCCACGTGTGAATTTTTATTCGACTTTTAACTTGTAAAAACCAAAGTGTACTGAGTTGTTCATTCAAATAAAATTGGAAAATTGTGATCTATTAATTATGTTCCTTTTAATTTTTTCCTCCTTGTAGTCCATTTCTAAGTTATACAAATATTATATAATGATATTCATTTGTAGTAAATACACTTCTTCGTTTAATATTATGTATAGTTCCACTTACGTGTCATGGTACCTCAAATAACATTTATTTTAATACACAATAATGTACTATAATAGGATTAAATATTTGGCAATGTTTTTTTTTTAAGCCTTGAATATTTACATAGACGTTAATTTTTTTTTTGTAAATCAGTGAGCGACATAAACGCAATCCTCTTAGAATGGCAGCAATAAAAGCAAAGAGATTCATCGCCCAACATGACTACTTGCCTGGGAATCCGCCACAAGGAATGCTAGCTGTTTCATCTGCAAAGAGTTACTAATATTAAGAAGTTGTAAATATCAGAAAGAAAAAAAACGACAGTTGTCGCAGAGACTGACTGGTTGCTGGATTTTTGTTCTGCAGACTTGTAGAAGGGTGTTTGAAAACACAAATATTTACACAAGTTGTTCGGGTCGTTAACTGTGGAATCGAGATGATTGTACAACACGGGTGACGGGGTGCGTTACTCAGAAAGAAACCAGGATAGGGAGACTATAATAGGGGAAACAGAATTGAGTGACTTAAATAGTCAGAATAAGACATAATTCATTCAATGACTGAATAACGTATTCTAATTCCTCATTCGAGGACTAGTGGAAAAAAATTAAATCAAATCATATACGAAACACTCGCTGACCTATATATAAACATTTAAAGAATCCATCTGGAGCTGTGCGCAGAATGGTAACCATAATTATACGCGTGTTATGCAGTATTGTATATGGTTGCCAAACAAGGGCCGTCGATGTTTTCAAATTATTGATTTAGGTATGTTTTTAAACATTTCATGTATACAACATGATCAGTAAATTTTTATTCTGTGCTGTATCTACCTAAAATCTTGAATGCATTGAATAAATTTAGTTGCTTTTTTATTTATTGAATTATGTATAAATATTTGTAAAAATATTAATTTTGTATATTTATTGATATATACTTATATAATATAATAATATATGGTTACGTGATAGCAGAAACCTATAAAATAAATTATTATAATATTATTTCAACGGTTATTGCATCTACTCGTACTATAATTCCCATTTTATTTGATAAAATAATAATATATTAGCAGTCCAAATTACCTGGCTCATACAATTAAAATAGCTCAACCAAATTCTAAAATCATGAATGGGAAGCATATTAAACGAACCCGTGGAAATTTCTTCACAATTTTATAATACTAAATTGGTGTCTCGGACAAATATTATCGTTTTTAACATCCTAATAGTTGACGAATTACACTTTCAAAGTCATCATTTTGATTAAAATTTGTTCCTCACGTCTGAAAAATTTTCGGTATAAACAGTGGCAGATTGCATTCTTATTATTTTTCCAATCATGAGTGTGACAAATATTAGCATTAAATAAGTATCCAATCTTAATAGGATGTTCCGTTTTACAGAATCAAACTGAGAAGATTTTGTTACCCACTGATATCGCCATCAATTTCTTGATACTTGGTTGATCAAAATTTGAGTATCGATACTAAGAATTATCTTTGAATTCATAAGGATTTTATTTCATGCTAAATGTAACGTGAACCTAGGTGAAGGTATTATTGTATGTGCATTCCTCAACACGCAAATTGATAGCCCCTTTATGAATGCAGCACGCAGCAATTTTGTCCCTAATGTTTATTCCACTCTGATTGGTTATGAAAGAAAATAGCTGCAACCTATGCAAGGGTTCATAGTAGTATGCACTTTTTGTATAATATTGCGATATTGTGTGTGCGTTACCCATACACTCTTATGGAGGATTGCAATCAAATTTTATCTGGTTCACATATTGTATAAACAGGTTCTGGGCTTCTAACCAAATAGAATTTACGTGGAGCGACGTTTCGTAGTTTGAGTCTAGTTTTAACCTAACGGCATGGGTGGCACCGATTGGCGTTTGCGTTGAAGTGGTTGAGATGTAAATAAAATGCTGAACGATTGGCATCATTGTTGTGGTCGCTAAGTTAATTTGTAACAGTCCCGACAGTACTGAAGTTCCATATAAGATTTATCAAATTAGGATTGTGGAGGGCGGAGTTAGTTATAAAAAGTTATATGTCCAAATTGACTGAGTTTGAGTTTAATCTATAGTTTTTAGTGTCTCTGAGGTGATCAATGTCACTCCCCAAGCCGATGTCGATATCTGGAGTGAGGGACAGTACCAATTTATAAAATAAATAAATATATAAAATGAAGGAAAATTGGTTTAAAATCTGCAGTTTTCCGGGAAAATAAACTGATTGGTTACAATTAAATTAAATATAAAGTCGGCTCCTATGTGTAGTATAAAGACGAGAGAATGGATTAATAATAAAATGTTCATATTAACAGAATTAAAGTCAAATAGTTGTTTATTAGTGACAGTCCCATTAATATTTAAGCTCAATATAAATAAAACTGTGTAGCACAATCTAGAAAGATGTGTGAATCAATTAAATTAAAATGACAGTCCTAATAGTAAGGTAAAATAATGTTTATCCACAGAAATCACTTGAAGGAACTTAACGAGGGCTGTTCTCTTGCAAGTAAACCTTCCCAGAGAGCTCTGGAGGAGGCTACCTTTGGAAATTACCTTCTCTCTGGTTTTTTGAACCAAGGTTCCCACAAGCCGAGGTACTTCGACCTGTTTGGAGAGGTGTATGTTCCGCGGTCGCAGACCTTGGACATACGGTAAGAGTTGCCCGCTATTCCTATTGGAATAGTCGGCCATCTGCCTCCTAAACTGGTCAAGGCACGGAAAGGGGAATGCTGCGATCCCATCGGAAGACCGTGGGACAAGTACCTACTGCCAAACCTACCTGATGTCTGGTAGGATCTTTAAACTATATATATATATATATATATATATATATAGCCTGCCTACACCTTCTTCTTCTCTTCGGATATCACTCAGTCTGTCGATTTAAGTATATTTTTCGTAACAGATCTTGTGATTGGAATCTTGATTACTTATGAGTAAGTATGGTGATATATTCTACACACTTAAAGCTCAGAATCTCGATAAGGTCTATGGAAAATGGCATAATATTTGTTCTAATTGTAATCCTGCGTTAAATGTTAAGAACTTTCATGCAACAGCAAATTCTTCCGTAATCCTTTACTTGATTATTTTTCCTGCAATAATGGAGAATATATCATGCATTCCATTATTAGTCAGGATGATACACCACAATAGCACAATGACCTTATTATTCTTAACTTATTAGAAACTACAGTGCTTTCATTTAAGTTATCCTAGCGTGTGTTCAAGCGCATATTCGCGATTAGTGTACACGGTCTCGAATGCACTGTTTTTCGTATCAAATTCCTGTTCTTCGCGTGAAATTAATGTGAGTCACTCGCATAGCAACATATTCAACTTATGTTAATCAATATATATATATATATATATATATATATAGCCTGCCTACACCTTCTTCTTCTCTTCGGATATCACTCAGTCTGTCGATTAAAATGTGACTTGACATCCTCTAAACATCCAAATGAAATTCTGGAAACTATACAGCCTATACTGATATTTATCTGACGTTAAGTATAAGTAAAGTAAATAAAATCAGAATTATTTGAATTTAAGCTAATTAAATTATAAGAAAAGGAGTACAACAGTACGACCACACTTTGGGACCTCATCAGGCATTATATTAATGAAAAACGAGACTTAAATAAAACTCTTCATAAACGTAATTCAAATTATTCTGATTTTATGGGCTCATTTATTTATTTTAATAGACAGTCTATTTTCATAAAGTACAAATAATTAAATTATTAAAATCTATTTATCCGTTTTTATTTTAGTTTATTCCTTTTAAAGGGACCGGACAATCATCGCGTTAGCGTTTTATTTATACGGTTTTTTCTGTATATATATGGTCATAACAGATATTTAAATTTGAAAGTAGGTCGTTAAACAAGTACGGAATTATTTATTTTCTAGTATTTCTGGTGTGTAGAACAAGTGTTTAGTTATATTCTAAAACCTTATTTGAGGTGGCCTTACTGGAAACTAATATTTTTGGAAATATAAGCAAAGTTAATAAATTATTATTTACGAAAAATGTAGAAAATATATTTTTCATTAACTTTTTCAATACCGACATAGAAATATTCAGGCTTTGTTACAGTAATTTTTAAAAAATATTGATCTTACACCATATTGAAGCCGGCAGATAGTATTGCAGGATATTTTCCCGTTTTATTTTTTTAAATGATTATTTTAAATTTTCTTCACTATTTTTTGCGCTTCATGTGAATGCTGAACTTTGATTCATATAATGGTGCCCTATTTTGTAACAGGTCATTCCGAATGATTTTGGAGCTGTTTCCCATTTCAAGCATATCGTAGAACAATTGTTTGGGGCGTGTTCGTCCGAGAAAGGTATGATGATTTTTATGCCAACTTACTTGCCATGCATTTAAATGTTATATATTTGCCCCCTGCTTATTTCGCATAAGAACTGTTTTCCCGCGTTCAAGGGCGAACAAATCAGCTGTTATTTATTTGGTTACTGTTGTTTACTATTAAATCACAGCAAGGCAGCGTTCACGAAATGTTGCTAAATGGAATTTACCTGGTGTGGTATGAAGTCCCATTGTCTGTGGTTTACCCCGAGTGCCGCCAGATGGTAGGATAGACGGAAGGAAGACACGAGGCGCGTTAATCCCATTCGAGACGGAGGTTCATTAGAGACCACAGGACTAATTACCATTTATGACGCTCGCCCACGACTGCAAATATTACTCTAGTCCATATGTCACTCATAAATTATCATACAACGCACGAAACGTACTCAAATCACCTGAATCAATTTACAGCACGCGAACTCTAAGTTAAATATACGTCAAGCATTCCGGACCATATTGCCGATTATGACAAATAATTGTTTTAGAATTATATAATAAATATTCACGAAAACGGCGCAGAAATATATGAAAAATAGCACCTCAAAAGGACTACGAATGAACTTAAAAATATAAAATAATAGGCATTGAATTTCCAAAAGAAGGAGAGATTTGACTTGATAATCCAACACTAAATGATTAAAGACTAATGATGCAGTTAAAAATTTCATTTGATCTCAAATTATATAGTTAAGCAATTAATTGTATTGGACCACGAATCGAAAAACTCCGTGCGTCGTCTTCCGACTTTAACCATTACATAAAAAGAAAAAACTTCAGTACTTAACTATTACTTAAGAAAGTACCAATGCAGCTTTTCTCATCAAAGAACTTCGGTAACACGTTGTTCCCCTTAACCGAAATCCCGCCGTGGACCACTAAAATATATATTTTTTCTATCGCAGACAACTGGTAAACATTTTTTGTTAATATTTTGAAATAAAATAAATTTACTTATTTATTTTAGTTGTAGAACATCACAAAACGTAAAAAGAGAATAAACGAAATAAAAATTTGCATAAAACAAAAAGACGAAAAACATGATATTTAAATATATTTAAAGAATTATTTATTCAATTATATTTTAATTGTATTTCATTATTTAAATATGTTTATTGTCTTTTTATTTAAGCACATTTTTATGCGGAAATTTTTATTTTATATTCAACAGATTCACCGATCTTAAAAAATAATTCTTCAACATTGTTACTGATTATCTAAAATTAATTATTTAAATTTTTAGTGATATTTTTGTTTTTTCAGCTAAAATATAATGTTGTTTATCTTTTGCGGAACACAAAATTTTACCTATGGACCACCGGTTGAGAAACACTGATATAGATCTTAAATAACATTCCTAACCCCTTTTCCTTTTGCTCTCTAAATATTTCGTATATGACACTAGGATGTTGACCTTTCTTTTATAATTTTCTGTACTTATTCTCTGCAGACACACCACGCCTCGTGTGGTATGAAGTCCCATTGTCTGTGATTTCTTAAGGAGGAATCTTAACGAGGTCAAAAAGCGACATTTAATAGTTCCTGAAAGCTTACACGGAAATAATTTCCTCAGTCTGTTATGTTACATTCTACAGACATTATGAAAAGACTGGTCTTCAAATTCGTGGAATAAATCATGAATTTTCCAGAAAATATATTATCCTGAATTAATCATTTATTATTCCCTGTATACTAAATTACAATATTCGCTGTGTCAAAACGAAATATTTATTTTACAAATCTAATTCTGTCATTTAATAAATCCAATAGCACTGGATAAGAAAAAAAATTATTGTTATTTAATTTATTTTTGTTATTTTTAATTTTTTAATGTGTTAGCTTACCAAATTTATTACTTCTGTTATAATGGATTCCGTTATATGTTATCATTAATGATTTTCCTCGTTTGTTTCTTCTATTTAAACTGTGGCAATCTGATGAATTTAATTGATCAAAAATAGACTTAATTATTTATTTACTGACATGTAAGAGTAGCAATAACCGATTTTTTAAAAGAAAGAATACAACTGCACTAAGATCCTTCGCACAGAAGTAAAACAACCCCTTTTTAAAGGAGACAAAAGTTCTCTATTACTTAAGATTTGTCCTACAAAAAATTGTACTGTATCTCAATAAGAGTTGAAAATATTCAAAGTATGTAAATTTTGTAATTTTTAGATCTGCACCCAATGTTTGCAATTTTAATAATGGGTATTTTTCAAATTCATTTCAATATTCTTTTAAATTCAATGACATGGAAGTCACTTTATTACGTAGTCTCCAGAAGGTATGAGAACGAGATCATTTGAAAGAGAGCATTTGATTGAATCTTCGAAGCTTTCATAATTAGCAAGCTTTAAAATTTATACAGAGAAGCTTCAGCATCTATATAAAATAAAACAATATTTTTTATCTGTAAATTTCTGGGTATCGAATGATTTAAGTTATGGTTCGGTTTAATACATTAGAGAAACTGAAATCAGTTTTATATGAATTCCTGGCTGTCTATAAGACTGGTTCTTTTTCGCTTTGTTTCCCCAAAGAATACGGTTTGACCGATTTATATAAACCGTTCTTGATTATGTGACATACCATAGATCAGTCAAAAGGTTCTTACTGACCTGTCATCTGCCATTTGGAAACAAAATATCAGGTTTTTTTTTTTTCGATTTTCACGAGAAAACCGTCGGCCAAATTTCGATGTAACCATTTTCCATGTTAAATAGGACCCTGAGAATGTTTTTAGCTATATTAAACTGCCGTCGACCATATTTCGACAAAATGGCGAACGTGAAAAAATAAGTTTTTACTGTTTGGACTAGGATTTTGTTCGCTTTAAAGAGAACCTGTCGTAAATTGTTGTATACCATTTGAAGAAAGGAAACATAAATACAGTTTCCCAATTCACATTTATTTTTAAGGGAATTTGCTTTTGGTGGGCCTACATAAACAGAAGTTTTGTTTCAAAGAATAGCCGAAAAGATAATCATAACAGATCGAGCCAATAAGGAAAAAAAATTATTAAATCAATAATACTTGTAACAATATGTTATCAGAAACGCGTTAAAGAATAAAATGGACGCAGAACAAATCTTTCGTTATCATTTTTTGTGGCAAAATCTAACCCTATATTTATTAACCGTCTACATTGCTTCCATCCACGAATGAAGCACACGTAAGCATTAAATATTAAACAAAATATTGGCAAAGTACAGAATTGCTTTGGAGAGAAAGTTTTGTTCTCTATATATCAGTTTCTATCATTAAGTTGATATATTAATTGTATTTATCTGACATTTTAATAAATGAAATAACAGCCAATTTAGACAGAGATTTGTAAAACATAAAATCACTACGTTTCGTTTCCAAAATTTGGGACCTCTTTAATTAAAAGGTAACTCTTCGTAATCTCAAAAGTCAAAGAAGACAAAATTGAACAAATATGATTATTTATAATGCAGTTATGTACAACAGTAATTTATACAACATTACGTACAATTGCACGAGAACTGGTGAATATTAATTTCAAAGGTGCGATTTGCTCAAACGTTGCGGACGACTGTAAAGGATACTGTTGAGTTGAAAATAACAATGGAGACAAAGAATTTGAACGATAAAAGATTGAAGACTTTCCCGGTGTAATTGTTGGATAAAAAGTTCTCGATTTTCACACGGGAATAATATATTAAGACGCGACGTTTCGACGACTAAAAGCTCTGTCGTCATCTTCTAGGCGTAGTAGATGACGCAGTAGAAGATGACGACAGAACTTTTAGTCGTCGAAACGTCGCGTCTTAATATATTATTCCCGTGTGAAAACCGAAAACTTTTTATCCAACTATCTAAATTATTTTTATATTATTTACGTTAATGGCCGAATCATTCATTCAGTTCCTTTCCTTGTATTTACTACTAGTCGTGGTTCATAAATATTCATTTGCGTTCAGCGTAGCACTTGCTGGACAGTATTTTCATGATTATCAGCTAATAGGTGTGAGTTATGTTACCCATGTTTCCTGCTTCGCTGAAATCAGTCAATTGGCCATTCAATGACGGAAACACCGTCGATGTGGTCGGTGTGAAAACAATTTAACATTCCACCGCTAAGAGATTCCACTGAAAGACGAGGGATCTTTGTTTTGTTCGCCCCATCACGACTGTAGTTTTTTCTTGGTTCTTTGAGAGGCACAATGCGATCCGATTTCTCACGATAGATCACGGCCTCAGAGCTCTTGGTCATCGTCTCTTTCACATAAATAGCTGCCCCATACTGTGAGAAATAAATAATTTGCCACGACAGTAAATTCCCTCTTGTGAATGACCCTCGCCAAAGAATGTGCTCAAATTGCTTCTGCGAATGGGAAAGAGAATTGGGTCTGTTTAGCCAGCGAGTACTTCAGATGCTTTGCTATTCAGTCTCGAACCGTATTAATCTAGAAGTCCCTATTTTCCTTCATAGTTTTTGTCATGTCACTTACGTCATCAAAGAAATATAAAAGCATTTTATAATTTCAACATAGATCAAAAATAGCATATTCATGGAAGCATCTCCTCATTGTAAAATATAGTATTTTTTCAAAGGCTGAGAAAGCTAAGCACTGATTTAAACATTTAATGAAAAATTATATGCAGACGTTTTTCATGTACCACCACAATATTAATAATTATTTTAATGGGATGAGAGGTTTGCAAAAGCAAAACGTGTGACTGATTGCAATATTATAAGAATGTTTGAATAATTTAGAAAGCTATAATGCTCAATAATAACACATATATTTACCTATTATGAACCATGCGATCATACATTTCCATAAGTTTAAAAGAATTTCTACATTATGTATTTCGAAACAGTTTGAATTTTGGAAAAATTTCCGTTAGATCATATTCACTGAATCAGACCTTCCATTCTCCACCGTGAGTAACCGCGGCACCCAACTTGCTAATTTTTTTAAAAAATTGTTGAGCCACTAGATACGAAAGCAAAGAATTCTACGGTGTCACTTCTCCAAAAATAAATTTGTTCCGATACGATCCCCGACATGTTTTTATTTTTTAAATTGATTTGGGAAAATGAATTTACCTGAGTTCTTGAGGTTATGTGGGACTCAAACATATTAATACGCATTAAAAACTCAAACCCTTTGTAATCCTTAACCACCCCACGGAACCACCGTCAGGCATTTCCATCGCATGATTGGTTGGCGACACGTCTTCATCATGTCTGGCGAATGTTAATTTTGATTCAATGACCACCCTTTTCTTTCTCGCTCTTCTTGTCGGAGCTTTTTTATCACACATGCGGCGTACCTCACTACCTCATTCCAGTTCTCTTCCGACTTAATCATTTGGATGACTAGTATCTCAGCTGTCATCTGTTGTATAAGTATGTTTCTACACAGCTACTCTCTTTCCTTTTTGAACCACGTACACTGGAAGAAAACGTGTTCTGCGTCTTCGGTGGCTAGATCACAGACGGGACAGCTCTCCACATCGACATTGGTATGTTCTGAAACAACCATGACCTGTCAATAAGACATGAATAAAATATTGTAAGTAAACATTGATGGAGGAGGTGAAATAATCTGCAATGATTTCTCTGGCGTCTTAGTATTACTACTTGATCCACCAACTAGTACCTACGACTTGTATGACTTCCATGGGACATGTTAACGTATCTTCAAATTGGTAATCGTCTCTCATACGAACAAAAAAAGCTGCTAATACAATTGTTTCAGCAAAATGTGGGCCCGAATAGACTGTTGAATAAAACACTCACAAGAAGAACAAAACCACACACATCATAAATTTCTTCGTGCGCTTGATAGTCTATAGATAAATATTATATTCCTTATATTTCCAGTTCTCTTTTTTTTTAGGTAACAGGCTACATGAGGGTAATCCACATGGTGACAACTCCCCTTTAATAGCATAGGAATGGATTTGAAAGGGGGGATGTGGAAGGGTAGAGGAAGGTAGCCAAGGGTTAACTAGGGCCCCGGCCTATATTTTAAGGATCCCACCCTGCATTCGCCTAAATAAGTGCAGGACAAACCCTAGAAAAACCTGCATCAGGTAGGTCGGGCATTGGGTACTTGTCCCACGCCATTCCGATAGCAGGAGAGGAGTTTGATGTGGGACCGCAGCATTCTCTTCCCCGTACCTCGACCAATGGAAATAGCGGACAACTCTTACCGTATGCCCAAGGTCTATGACCCCGGAAGATACACCTCTCAGAACAGGCCGAGGTGCCTCGGCTTGTGGGAACCTTAGATCAAAAACGGAGAGGAAAAGGTATCCCCAAAGGTAGCCCCTTCGTATCTCTCCTACAAGGTTCTGCCTGCGAGAGAACATCCCTCGCAGGTACTGCCTGCGAGAGTATAGCCGTCGCAGACCTTCCCACCTCATATTTACAGTTCTGCTCGAATAAGACATAAGAGTTTCATTCAACAGACTAAGCCTGCGAGGTTTTCTCTCAAGTGAACCTTTCTGGAGAGGGCTATTAATGTGAATTACCCTCATGTAGGCTGTGAGAGAAGAAAGCCTGCGAGAGGATTTCTCGCAGGTGAAACTTCCCAGAGAGCTCTGGCGGGGGCTACCTTTGGGGATGCTCTCACATCTCTCTGGTTTTTTGAACTAAGGTTCCCACATGCCGAGGCACCTCGGTCTGTTTTGAGAGGTGTATGTTCCGGGGTCGCAGACCTTGGGCATACGGCAAGAGTTGTCCGCTATTCCTATTGGAATAGTCGGCCAGCTGCCTCCTAAACAGGCCAAGGCATGGCGAGGGGTAAGCTGCGTCCCCACAGAAAACTCCTCTCCCGCTATCGGAAGGGCGTGGGACAAGTACCCAATGCCTGACCTACCCGATGCAGGTTTTTCTAAGGTTTTCCCTGCATTCCTTTAGGCGAATGCCGGGTAGGATCCTTAAAATATAGCCCGGGGGCCCTAGTTAACCCTTGGCTACCTTCCTCTACCCTTCCGCATCCCCCCTTTCAAATTCCCTTCCTATGCTATTAAAGGGGAGTTGCCTTAAGTGGATTACCCTCATGTAGCCTATTGCCCTAAAAAAAAAATGTAGGCTGTTACCTTAAAAAAAGGCTTAAGATGTTTGGGCAAAGAATATACTTGTTCACCGACAATGTAGTAAGACACTAGTTAACAATTGATGTAGTGTAGATTATCGAAAAACGTATGAATAAGCCGATTTACCGTAGTAACCTACATCAACCATGGACCAAACAGTAAATAGCGTACTATAAAACTAATCATGGGAAAAAGGTTTATAATTGAAAAGCTGTGATCCATTTCTCCCATACCTTGCCACACGGATGTGCTTCCTATCCAATTCACCAATTCAAAAATGTTTTTCTAGAATTCATAATCAATATTTTCCCAATTTTCCGTTTGTGGTTTTCTCATAAATTTATCTTTCATACGTTTCCAAATAAATAAGAATATCTCCCGTAGAAATTTACTGTATTCCAACGCCAACGACCGGAAAGTCTACCCTGTTGTACGATACCTGAAAGTAATTATTAAGTGGTACTACTGTCAGTAACCCCTGAAAAATAATTAATTCCTATTTAATAGATAAATAACTGCAAAAAGGTGGAGATATAAACCAAATGTGAGGAAACACATGCGATTTGTCGCATTCTCAAAATCGCTTAGTGTGGCCGTAAGAGAATAAAGACGTGGCTGAACTCCGAAGAGTGTGATACAGGGAAATCGATTGAGGACAATGTCAGAAATTACCAAGTAAGCGACTGTTTGGACCAACAGGCTGACAGAGTGCGACATTCAATAAATATACAATAAAATATATCTGTAGGGATAAACGGTTATGTTATAATAAGCAAGGAGAGTGCTTAATAGAATCAAATACCAGAACGATCTAAAAAAACCAATTGAACAGAGGCAGAGATATAGACCAACATTTAAAAAAAAATTATAGTTGACATCCCAGAAACGAATCTAAAGCTGCAGAAGACAACACATAAGCAGACTATAAATTATATACGGACACATAAGAAAGTTCAAGATTTGTCTATTTATCTGTGTATTATTGTTACATATCAATTGATTTACAGCTTTTTTTTATATCATGCTCACGATTTACTCACCCATAACATTTACAGAAATCGAGGTAAGTTTATTAATATTTAAAATTAATGGAATAGTGTAGATATTTATAAATGTTCTATCAGGGTAAATAAAATTGAACGATTACGATAATATTTCAATAATTTTTTATACATTATTACAATTAATTACAGTTATTGTGGAATAGTTTATCCCCTTCTAATATTTGTACTTCCATTTAATTCAGCTCTTAGCCTCATAATCTGAGGATTCATTGAATAATAACCTAATTTTGTGTACTATCGACAAGTTATAATAATTATTTATATTCTGCAGGTTCTGTATAAAAGTCATATATGTCACTTTAAGTTGAAATTTAATTTTGTTAACGCCATGAACGTAGACGTCCCAGTGCCCTTCTTGCGCGTATCAACGCTTTCCCCGTGCGCAGCCAATTTTTTTGGTATGCTTCTAGAGCTTGACCTCGTTAGATCATTTTCGTGCGTGTTTATTACAGGCGCACCGGTGAAAACGTCAGACTTGCCTTCCCTCTCTCAATCTGCGACACCCGCCTTCGTTATTGACGCTCACCATAGTAGCCTTCAGTTTTCTACATCATTAATATTCTATACGGGAATCAATATATTTTTAAAGAATTATAAACATGTAATCTGAACGGTGATTTCCCAACTCTCTATCATATATTTTCCACATTTTTTTTTGTACAGAAGAACGCGTATATCTAACTGAAAAGTGAATTACAACAAAAATCTTAGAAAAATTTATCAATTGCGACTTTTTCTTCGAGGCAAAAAAATTTTTCTAAATATTTTAAAGCGAATGCAACACTATGAAAATAATTAAAGTTAATAGTTCGGTGTTTTTCCTTTTTTGTGTGTAATGTTTCGCATAATACTTAATTAAAAGAACTAATACCACTTGAGGACAAATCAATTTAATTTCTTATTAGTACCCACGGTTTCGGAATTCGTTTTGATAATTTATTGCATAACTTTTTATCACAGCCTTCCCGTCAATTTATGAAAAGTCTTTAAACTGACAGTCACCTTTTACTGAAGTAAGTTCTCTCGATTCCAAAGTAAGGTTCTATTTTTCTTGATTGGTAAACATTTTTTCCTTTCCATTAACGCCTAGAGAATCTACACGTCCTATTTCTCTTCTCAATTTTAAGACGTGGACAATTTATTAATATACGTTGATATATTTTACATAATTTATGATCTGGCGATAAGTGAAACAGTTATTATGGAATATATCTCCACATTACTTCAAATTTCAAGTATGGTTATCGTTATCGGAAGAATCCTTTATATTCCTATAATTTATCTGACAGTAGCTGCACACTCTTTATAAATAGCATATAACCTCGTACACTTTGAGATTAGTCATTTCGGCAGCAGATGAAGGACTGTTGAGATGACGCCGTGTCGGAGTCTGGCCTGGGTTATAATAACTCACCTCTCTGGAGACCTCAGCCATTTGTCTGATTTTGTCAGACTAGTTTTAGACTCAACTGCCATATGTCCCAACTTAAAGCGGATGCTACAAACCTGAAAATCTGAGATAGAGAAATAACCGCCACGAATATAAAATACTTTTATTTTTATTCATTTAAAAAATGATATAGTGAAATATTGCCAAGAAAGAATAGAATGAATGCAAATTTAATGCCAAAAAAACAACGTTTCATCCAATTTTGTGGGAACTCTTCAGGTGTTAAATCTAAAAATATAATGAAATGAGTCATTATTCCAAAAATTGTATAATAGGAGTCAAATTAGGTAACTTTCATTTTTATAATGCATAATTTAGAGTTTCTTCTACAATTTCCATGGACAAAATTAGAGTAAACAATGCAAATTAAAGAAGTTATTTTGTTTTACCTAATTCCATTTATAACATACTCATGAAAAATGGGAAAATAATAAATAACCAAAAGAAAGCATAATTAAATCATAATAAATCAGAATCATAAATAAATCTCGTACAATACGTTATTTCAATCCTGTGTCAATAGAATAATAACATATCGTACTGCAGATGTACCGATTCCAGCAACCTCCTCCCTCCCCCTCCCGTTTCCTTTCAATTATATTAAGAACAATCTGGAAACCCAAGTAGATTTTAATCGCTCCAATCCTCAAGAACTTATTTCATATCCTATCTTGTCTATGAATAAGGAATATATATATTATAACGCGTGTATTTTGGTTTTAATTTGCTTTGTCTTCGGAAGTGTTGTCTGCTGTAGTTTGGAGAATTCGAAATCGTACATTGGCGGACGGATGCCAAGAGTTGTTTTCTGTGAAATGTTGGACGAGGTGTGCGTGGGTGTGGAGGAGATAAATATTTCCATATAAATAATTTTCTTGTCCTGTCTCGATTGTTGGCCTTAACATGACTGAATTGTTGGCCATAGTTGACTACAGAAATGCAGCTTCGTGTTATAACTCTTATAACAATGGAAGAATCAGTGAAACAATGACTTTTCGACCAAGTTTTCTAATAATTAAAAAAGTAAAAAGAATGGGAGGCTAAAATGAAGGAAACTTGGATATGAAAACTAAATGAGTTGAAGTGTATTCACGATGTTTATGAGCAAGATATGGAAAGCTTCTTAAAGTACGACGGCAGAGATTGGCAATATAGCGCACGTTTGAATTTAACGGACCTGCACCGCTCGTAATAAAATGAGTCAGTCTGGTCGATGCGCTAATGAGGGACAGTTGTTAGTGATGAACTCCGCTCAGAGTGCAGTTGCATAATGCAAAAAGGTCACGAAGCACAAAAGCTGTGAAGAGCGAGAATTACGTGCCACGTCTTCCAGTACACAAGTGGGCAGCACGAGTACGTCACCATAAAATCCCGGAGACCGACGCCTTAGCCAGTACGTCGAAACATAATCCCGGAGGCCGACGCCTTAGCCAGTGGTCAACCCCTGAGTCGACTCCATGCAGTGATCCTGACTAGATCTCGCTGCAGTTAACCCGTTCTGCCAGCTGCGAGATCTCGGAGGCGTCAGTACGTTTGTTACGAGAGCTACAGCAGACGAACAGAACACAGAAATAGCAGTACGTATTTGATAACGGGAAGCTAATCTCTTCTAGGTAATATCCACAGGTGCCTGAGATAAGAGTTTTTCATGCTTAACTTTAATAAACTTATATAAAATTTATTTAATGGTCAATATTTTTTTATTTAAAGTCAGGTGTTAAGAAGAGCCTAGAGCGACACAACCGCACTTGTCAGATAGCAAACCTGAAAAGCTGCTGAGTCAATATCTTAAGGAGTATTGAGGGGTAGAGGTAGTTTAATTCTGATGTTTATTAGGCTTTGTAAGTTTTCCCAGTTAATGGTCTTTCAAGTAGAGTGGGGATAAAAATTGGAGTTGGTGTACAGGCATATGTGGACTATGTAGGGGAGGTGGACACATGTTAATTCATTCAGAACTGTGATGAATGGATTAGATGGGCTGTGGTTATTGTGGATATAATCCAGTATATCGGGGTTTGCACCATTATTGGGATAAAACATGGGCTCGATTGAGTGGGTGATTTCAAATGATTTTGAGGATCAATAATTATATAGGATAAGATCTCTTGGGTTTAACGTCCTGCAGCCAAAGAAAGGATTGCTTAGAGTTAAAATCACCACCTATTAAATACGGTGAAGAAAATTAATTGAAAATTCTTACTATGTGGTTTTGGTTGATTGTATTTTCTGGTGAAGGAGGCTATGGTAATGGATTTGTTATTGTTAAGAGATATTTATGAAACTGTTACCCAAATTATGGTTTTCTATTAAAAGTTTTCAAACTAAAACGCAATATAATCAAGAAACCAAAAATCTTCAAGCCAAACTAAAGTAAATCAGAGACCCAGAATTCCATAATTTCCTAACTACCCTAAATACCAAGGCACAAAACTAAATGCAGCACAAAACAAAAACAAAACATCCCCAATTATTGTACAACAATAGCTGTTACTCTTCCCCAAATCACAAAACTGAACTATTTTCCAATCTCCTAGACTCATAATTTACCCCTTATGCCCCGACCAACTTGGAAATTGAACAAAAAATAATCAAAGCGCTTAACTTTCCCTTACAGCTCTCTCTCCGTTACCAAAACTATTCAACCCAAACAACATAAAATACGCCATCAGCAAGCTGAAAAGTAAAACTGCCCCAGGTTATGACCTGAAAAACTCAAACCATCTAAAACATCTTCCTAACAAATCAAAAGTTTTAATCACCCAAATATTCAATCCTATCGTAAAAAACACATTTATACCTCAGACATGGAAGAACTCTACAATCAAAATTATGCATAAACCAAACAAACATAAATACAACCCTACAGACCCATAAGTTTATTACCACAGTTAAAGCCAAGTTATTTGAAAATCTTCTAATCCCAAAATTAAAAAACAGATAAATCACCTAATCCCCAACTAACAATTTGGTTTCAGGAACAAACACTCCTGCTTACAACTAATCTATCTGGTAACCGAATATATGAATAATTCTTTAGAAAAACAAAACATCTGTCTATCCACATTTATAGACTATGAACTGGCGTTTGATAAAGTATACCGTCCAGGCTTCCTCTACAAACTAAAACCACATCTCAATGATTCCCACTTCAGGCTAATAACCAACTACTTAACTAACAGATCCTATTCAGTCAAATTAAACAGTACTTCATCTTCCAGTCACAAAATATCTGCAGGGGTACCCAAAGGCTGCGTTCTTGGACCCCTTCTCTACTCAATTTATGCACATGACATCCCAATGCTCCCAAACACCTTTACTTCCATCTATGCCGGTGATATAGCCATATTATGCCAAGACCCAGACTTCAATACAGCACAACCAATATTACAAGATTCAAAATGAAAAAAAAATTACGTCTGTGTGAAAATAATGAATAAGAAAGTGATCCAATACAGACAAAAAAGTGATAATATAAGCCTCTTTTGAGTTTTGTCATCTGAAAAGTGTAGTTGTGTCTCTTTAGGCTCTTCTTCAAACCTGAGGAAAGGAACGAGGATCCCAGAAACGTTGTGTGGTATTTATATTATCACTTATTTGTCTGAATTGGCTATCTTTCTTATTCATTACAAGATTCACTTAATCAAATAGACAAATGGGCAACCAATTGGAGAATCTCTCTCAATCCTAACAAACCTGTCACAGTTCCCTTCTCCCTCAAACGTAAAACCTAAAGAGCAACTTAATGTTAAGTTATCAACCCACCCCTAATAAAACTTCCCATTCATGCCTAGGAGTCATTCTAGAACATAAAATGTCCTTGTCTCTGCACATTACGAACACAAAAAACAAACTCAACACAAGATTTGGATTATTAAAGCCGCTACTATTACCTAACTAAAAACCAAAAATCTGATCTATACATCACTAATATCCCCTATCTGTCAATACTCATGAAGCATCTGGACCACAGCAGGTAATTGCCACATAAACAAAATCCAAACTTTCCAAAACAAAGCACTAAGATACATCATTAACTGTCCTTGGTATTTCCCCAACCACCGAATCCACTCACACCTGAATATTCCCACAATAGTACCAGTAGCAAAAAAAGCATTGCATAGTCAACTAAGCAGATCCATCCTACAGCCTAATACATCAATTCTTCAAACCACTCACAATCTCCCCCCGTCTAAAATATTAAGAAGAATTAAAAGAAAAAGACCAGTGGATTTAACTAAGGACAAATTCAAATTAAATTCAAGGTTTATCATAACGATAATGCAATGCATGTAAAAATATCACTGTATGAAACCATCATATATTTTTTGTCATCACAAAATAATAATAAATAATAAGTTAACCGATTATTAAAAAACACTCATTTCATTGTATCCCACATTTCATTTTAGTGTAACAATGGCATATTTTTATATTGAATCGTAATAAGATGAAATAGCCAAATGCAGACAAAATAAGTGGTGATATAAATACCACACAGAGTTTCTGGAAATCTTGATCCTTTCTTCAGGTGTCAAGCTTTTGATTTTATCAAGTGTAGTGTACGGTTGCGTCACTCTTTGCTCTTTTGTTTTCTTGGCAGATGAAGAAAGGGACAAGGTTTCCAGAAACGTTGTGTGGTCTTTATATCATCACATCTTTGGTCTGTATTTTGCCTATTTTATCTTATTATTAATTTTAAAATAGATGTGTTATATTTTCATTACATTTAATCATTAAAACAACTGCGTGGTACGTAACTGAAATAACATCTGTGTAGTACGTACAAACAAATAAATGTTTTCATATTATAAAAATTCATTTTAACATCCCGAGATAATGGAAACACTTTGGGTCAGTGTAAAGGCCCAACTTTTAAACGAGCTTAATTTTCAAAAAAAAAAATTAATCTAAAACACTTAAAAAAATTATAATCCAAAAATTTTAGTGACGGTATTAGACTGAAACGTATAAATGGTGAAACTGACGCAAAGTCGTTTTTATAATTAACTGTGCACCTAAAAATCTTGGATTCATTTCCCTGTAGCCATTTAATTAATTAAATCCGTGCGTATCACACATCCATAGTTTATTTTAGTTTTACACATACGGCACAATTTCTCTAAATAATTTCGTTTTTTATATATAAACATACAAAATGTTTTTTTATCCGGTGTTTTAAAGGTGTAGACAGTCTATGTATAGGGTAATCCACATAGTGGCAACTCCCCTCTTATAGCATAGGAAAGGCAGTGAAAGGGGGGATGCGGAAGGGTAGAGGAAGGTAGCCAAGGGTTAACTAGGGCCCCCGGGCTATGGTTTAAGGACCCTATCCGGCAATTCGCCTAAAATTTATACAGGGAAAACCCTATAAAAACCTACATCAGGTAGGTCGGGCATTTGGTACTTGACCCACGCCCTTCCGATGGCGCGCGAGGGGTTAGCTGTGGGGTCTCAGCTTTATGCAACTATGAACAAGTAATGAGCCATGTTTCGTTTTAGAAGCGAGAATAAAATTTCAGAGGCACAAATAATTAATGGCAAGTTATGACTAAATATTATATTTATTTTAATATTAACTCTAAGCTGATATTACATTTTACAAGAAGCGATATTGATTGATATTATTTGTGTAAAATTCTTGTATTATATTTCTTCAAATTGATTTCGTCACCTGTAATGTCGTACTCACAGCGATTGCTTTTTAAATCAGCAGAAGAAAGGAAAAAGGATTCCAGAAACGTTGTGTGGTATTTATAATATCCCTTCATTTTGTCTGTTATTTAGGTATTTTATCTATTAAGTTTATTTTTAACACAGACGTATTATATTTTTATTTAAATAACTAGTTCACTCATTACTCGATAACGACTAACTTCATCTTATAGCTCACCTTGGTTATAATTCTCTCGCGAGAATTCATGTCTAGCATTGCGATTTATAAATAGAACAGCAATATTACTGTTATTATTAGGCCTATGTTTTTCGTTCCAGCATCCCGTTCACTCCTATTAACGGTTACAATTTTGCTTCCTCGACATTTCTCAGAAGGAAGGTACAGACGCCAAATAGCAGGCTTTCCCCTGGTGCGAGGTACCGTGAGGCGGCTTGTTTTATCATTTCATTGGACGACAATTATCCACGTTTCATGAAGTTTAAAATAGGTGTTGTGGTAATCGCGCAGAAATTATAGCTAGAGAAACGTTTTCTAGTGCCGACGAGAGCAGGTAAAAAAACAGAAGCGATCAAGTGAGCAGCAATTTCTGGGAAGCCTTGAGCGAGAAGCTTTCATAACACTGGCAATTACTCCGCGTCTCTTCCTAGTAAGCGAATTCTAAAAAAAAAATGGCACGGGTGAAATGAGATTCGACTTAAAGGAAGAAAACCTATTACACTGTTCGTTTTCGGGAAACCCAGGTGTCAATATTATGATTATCGAGGACTATTACCAGTTTATTGAATGTTATTTTGAAAAATTGCAGACTTGGTCAGAAGAAATGTTTCCTACAGCTAATTCAATCGTACACTTAATTATATATTGATTAAAGCCACCAGAACCTATAAAAAAAGCAGTAATTGCTTCATACCAGTAAACATTCTTAGACGGATAAACATGTTTCTAGTATCTTTCAAGATGCATGAAAATTTAGTTTCTATATAATTACCAAATTAAGGTTCAATTGTCTTCCATTGTAAGCGATTAAAAAATTTAGATTACTATGTTTCTTCACTTTGAATCTAAATAGTGAGACGAAAACAAACTGAAGAAGACCTGATTACGTTTAAAAATATTTAAACAAAAAATTAACGTCGGTTGAAAATAATAATATTGAAAACGACCTTTATACAGACAAACATAAAATGAACTTAAACTAAGTAAGTTTGAATTTATAAATGTCGGACGTTTCGATCTTTATAAAGACAAACTTAAAAAGGATTTTAAACTAAGTTAACTTGAATTTTAAAATGCTGGGCGTTTCGATTAGCGTATTTTTCTAACTGCCTTCAGTCTTAAATTTTTCGCTGTTATAAAAAGACGATAATCGAAACGCCCGACATTTTAAAATACAAATTTATTTAGTTTAAGTTCCTTTTTAAGTTTTTCTGTACAAAGGTTCGTTTTAGCATTATTATTTTAAAAATCTTTATAAACAGAATATGGGTAATACGAGACAGCAGAATCAAACATCAGGAGAGAGAAATTTATCCGATGACAACAAACTGAAGAAAAAGGAGATGAAATAAGTATGTATAATCATATTTATATATATATATATATATATATATATACTTTTTAACGGACTTTATCGTTAATATTATTCGCGAACATATTGAAAATCAGATTCATAATTAATAAAATTAATTTTCGGTCTTAGTTTTAGATTTGTAATTTTACATTTTCAAAAACTATTCGGTGTTTGGAAGTTAATTTTAAATAGCATTACAATCACTCGCATGTATTGGAAGTATGTGATTACATTCATTATAATACATTTACATCACTTACGAACACGAAGACAAAGGTCTACACTATGGATTATATTTCTCATTGGTTTGAGAAACTTGCATTATTAAACATTTAATTTTATGACAACTGGAGCACTTTACTCGCAGAAATAAACTTATTAAATGTTTTTTATCAATATTTGGATAAACGTCTACAAGAATGAAAACATTATTAACATTTGGCAAAAAGATATGTAAGAGAACATAAAAAATATTGGAAAAAATACATATTTATTTCTCAACGTAGTCTACTTTTAACTCGATACACTTTTCCAAGCGATGTACAATAGCTTCGATGCTCTCTTTAAAGTGAGAATCACTGAACTCCTCAAAATAGGCATTCGACTTGTTCATAGTTGGGAAATCTTGTACCACCGAGGCAATGATTTCAGGTTTGGAAGGAGAAAATAATCCGAGGAAGCTAAATATGGAGAATATGGTCATTGAGGAAGCAATTCGACAATTTACTCATTTATTTTGCCCATCGTGATTATGTATGTGTGAACTGGTAACTTGTGGTGAAACAACACTTCATTTTTCGACAAGTTTTTTCATAATGTCATTACTCAAGATCGCAAAATTTTCATGATTGATCGTTTATTACATCACTGACATGTCAGCAGGTTGAACTGTATCCGCTCAGCCCATTTTTTTTTACTGTTCCTTCTCCTCGTGTGTGAAGTGCTGGATCTATGTTTCATCCATGGTTATGAATCGAAGAAACATCACTCGAATGAAACATCCTGACATCGCTGTTTGTAAGTAAGTGGGGCACTCATCTTGCGCACATTTTTCTCATGTTCAAATTTTTTGCGAATATACGATGTTAGCACTTTTTGAAGTGGCTGTCATGTCTGCTAACTGGCGCATGTTCAGTCGATGGTGATCCATTTCGTGGAAATTCGTCATCATTTCTGGCGTTTTCAATTCATTTGGTCGGCTCGTACGACCTCGTTTAAACTTTGCCATTCAATATTTTGTTGTAGAAAACGAGGGGGTGGCTTCCTTTTTTTTTAGATTAATAGGCTATATAATGGCAACTCCCCAGGAAGGGATTTTAAAGGGGCCCAAGGGATGTAGTTTCCCAGAGTAGAATATAACTCGACTTTGATATTGAGTGTCTGACATAACGATGACCAATATTATCCACGTTTACTAATTCACCGAGAGCGTTCACTATTGCTGGCTGTTAAACAAACAATAAACAATATCTTCTGAATTAAGCCTTATAAAAGTTCATACCTTAGACCACTGGTTTTTCAAACAACAATCTGCCGTCTATACGACTGCTCGGTTCCTTCTGGGACTATCCTGATATACTATTGACTGGTACGTCTCGGGTCTACATTTTTCTTAACGCGTTACTTATAAGTCATTGTTCTAGTACCAATATTTAGGTAATTTCTAGACTCTCTACAAAATGATGAATCGTCAACTGTTAATTAACTTTTGGATTTAATTCGTTATAATGGGTAACATATAGCTGCTGATAGTTAGGTTAATTTAGTCTTTAATTAAATTTTTATTGGGGCCCATGCTCCGAAATATTAACCAGAAATCATATTTTATCACGAGAACACTGTTGTAAAATGTTATATATTTGTGAATAAAACAACACAAATACGTTAATACTGTACTATGCGGATAGTTTAGAATCTAAGCCGTTGTAAACTAGGATCTTCTTCCCTGTCGTCAGAAAATGGAGATATCGGTTTGGTTCATTTTTTAAATCGTCTTCTAACGATCGCGTCGGGTGCTTTTGCTGATTCATCACGGTAGTCCAAAAGGGAGGAAAGGAAGCCATTTCATTTTGTGTGTACGAGAATATCCGTAAGGTTTGAGGAAGCCGTGTGCGGGCCCATTACGGTCTGAAGGAGCCGAGAGACGCTGGCGTCTGTTGAGCCCGTGGCGAATGGCGTCGCGCTGCAGTCATTAGTCGTGCCTGTCTAGAGGAGACCCGCCGAATGTTAATGGCCGTCAGCGCCGCTGGACCGAGCAATGATCGCTAATGTGTCCTCTATATTTGCCTTCGTCCTGGCGAAATGTCAAACCGATGACGCTTGCCAACTAATGTGCACAATTACTTTTCAAAACGACAATTGTTAACGTTCTCTTATCTATTTTAAACTTTTATGTCTTACACATCAGGGGGTGATCAATCCAGTGACACTATCATAAAGACGTCACATATGAAAATCAACTCTTAAACTTTTCCTGTAGATGGTAGTGATCAAATTTCATGCTTCAGTTTGCTGATGTTTCCCCTCCCGATGTATGTATGTACTTTTAAAAAATATTTTGTAGAAAAAAGAGGTACACAAATTTAGTTCGTTTGTGAACGAAATCCAAATCTTTGTATTCCAGTTACATGTGCATTTTGTCCTACGTATTTAGGAAGATCTACGGTATTCTCCATTACGTTTTTGGTGAAGACGAGGAATAAAGTGGAAGAGTTAATGGGAGCCCACTCTGCCTTTTGCCATATAAAAATATTATAAATCCTTGGAATAAGGAGGAAATGAAGTGCTACTCCACAACCCAAAAAAAACATTGAGAACGGGAAAAAATTAATTACGAATACCAATGGTATAACATATATAATAAACGTGAAAATAATTGTTAGTTTGATGTTAAGACAATTTATTTAATAAAACCCCTGATAATCATTCAATACAACTCATTTAATAATTGAAAACTGAATATGAGCATGTAACCAAAAGCTTCTTCAAAATAAATTATGTAAATATTTATTAAATGAGTTTTTTGACCGATTTTTACTGAATACACCTCGTGAAATGTTTTATGTAATTCTGGAAATTGTTTTAAAATGAAAATGTCAATATTGTTGAGTTAAAGTAAAGTTAAAAAAATTACTACCTTATATTTTGCTGCTTTATGATATTTATTTTGGAAGTAATGTTTCTTGAGCCCTATTGATGAAAAATATTGGATAACTAAATATTAAACAAATTCATTTCGGTCATGGTCAGGCCCCTTTCTAATGACCCCAAAATATGAGAGAGCAACTAAAATTCGGATCTAGCACGATATACAGATAAATTTCTACTCCAATTTTGACAACTGGGCTAAAAAATCTTGATTCAAGCTATCCTGCTATATTTCAGCTTAAGGATTAATGCTTCTACTTGACCGATTAATTTGAATATATCGTAGTGAATTGGTTTAATGTTAGTGGCTTTGACCTGGATATAAATAGGTTTATTTTTTCAATTTTCAGAAGGATAATAAATTTAAATTTATTCATGTTTCCCGAGATTTCTACAGAAAATGAGGTTTAATTGCTTTTTTCCGATTCTCGTGGACGCTGTTAAAAGTAACGTTTTTAGTTTATTCTGTCTTGTCTCTCATATCTCGCAGTCTAAATGTATGTTTTTGAAGTCTGCGATAACGTTGTCCATACGACGAACTCCATTCCTGTGACACCGTTTTCTGAAATCATCGCTCGTTTCCTCGTACTTGGACATTTAAGTGAATGTATGTGCACTATCCTTCCTCTGAAAAATTCGTACTTACGTTTAGAATTCCGACTAGATTGCTTTTGCGTCGCTTTTTGGTTAAAAGCACTATTCGTAATCATATCAGTTCTAAAGCAATAATAAATTATTTGTTGATACGTAATAGTCGTTAATGAGAGTTTTTAAAATAAGCTGTGAAAAATTTTTTGTATTTAAATGACAATTTTCAGGATAATGACTCCACAATGATAGCTAGAAACTAGTTCTTTTCCGGCCGTTGACGAATGAGTGGCGTTGGCAAAACTGTTTCTCTGCACACACGTCTACTCACCTGCAGCAGTTGCACGCAATCACGGCTGCACGTAACCGCAAGAGGTTTAATCATTTTATGTGGTTTCGTAATTAAACCTGAGAGCAATAATGTTCTATATTTACGTTGGTTCTTTATTAAGAATGATGCCGAAAGCGTAGCTCAAGCTTTACGAGTGTGTTAGCCAGACACAAATCGTTTTCCGGTCTGTTTCAGTCTAATGAACTAACTATCGGCCTAAGAGATCGATGGAACTGAAGTAACATGAAACTTTCGTCTTTTGAAACGCAACTCTCAAATTATTTTATCACAGTTATGAGATAACGCTAGGCAATTCACAGCTTTTGATGGTTTAAATCCAGAACATTATCAATCAGGATCATCCTTCTCTATCACAAACGGTAACTACCTTAACATCATCCTTTAATCCAGGATGTGTAGTAATGAAAAAATATTATTTTCATGGTCTGAAATTCTACTACATGAATTAGATATACTGATATATTTGGATTGGAACAGTTAATTATAAAAAGTAAAGCTTCTTTAAAATATTTTAAATTTTCCTTTTTTCTGATTTTTATTTTATTTATATATTTACCCCAATGGTTACAATAAGACGCAAAAGGAAACACTTTTCAATAAATCACTTCAAAATTATTTAATTTTGACGGGGGCTTTCGGCAATTTGCAAAATCTTAAAAAAATTTATAATTTTTATACAAACAATTATTAGACCAAGATTTTAATTATTTTTCACATCTATCATTAATGGCCAATATAATAATAATATATATACTGTAATGAACCAGAAATACTAGTGGTGTAATTTTTATGGCAACTCCCCTTTAATAGCATAGGAAAGGGATTTGAAAGGGGGGGATGCGGAAGGGTAGAGGAAGGTAGCTAAGGGTTAACTAGGGTCCCCGGGCTATGGTTTAAGGATCCTACCCGGCAATTCACCTAAAAGTGATGCTGGGAAAACCCTAGAAAAACCTGCATCAGCTAGTTCGGGCATTTGGTAATTGTCCCACGCCCTTCCGATGGCGGAAGAGGGGTGAGCTGTGGGGACGCAGCTTTCCCTCGCCGTGCCTTGACCGGTTTAGGAGGCAGCTGGCCGACTATTCCTATAGGAATAGCGGACAACTCTTACCGTATGCCCAAGGTCTGCGACCCCAGAACATACACCTCTCAAAACAGGCCGAGAGGCCAACGCCACTATTATCGGCGTGAGATGGGACGTGAACCCGCGAGAATGTTCCACATCCAGCATCCACCACCAGGTACCAAACGCATAAATAGACGTATAAGTTTGATCGAAAGTTAGTTAAGTCAGTAGTTGTTTGGCGTCTGTAACAGTGTAGCTCAGAGAGTTAGAATGTGATTTAGTTTTGCAAAGTTGTACTTATTATATATCGCCTTATAGGATTAGTAATAGAGGTTAGTCGAGACGAGGTTTATACCACGTGTGAAGCTGTCTCGTGTTACTTGTGCAGCCTGAGTATGGTTAATAATTACAGATCGGTGACATTCTACTCCTACTGTGTTTCCCATCCCACTTTATGTGCATCTGGTCATCCTGTTGACATCTTGGTCGTTGGTTATCGTCATTGTAGCAGTCAAGCCGACAAAGTAAAGTAATATAATTCGTGAATTTTTAATTCTTGTAAAATTATTGAATCATTTTCAGTATTACTACCAGATATCGTGTCCTAAGTAGTAATAGAAGTGAACGAATGGTATGTTTTCTTCCATATTAAAGTTCTGTTTATTTGTCACCCACTAAATACCCAAATAAAGTCACTTGTTCTATGCTAAGTAGTAAAAATTTATATTTTTCGCATAAAATCTGTTGAACATTTCAAGCATGAGTATTGAATCATGTTTTGGTGATTTTCTACTAAATTCCATAATAAATGTAATTGTGCATTAAAGCTTAAATACTTGAACGTTACAATTTGTATACACCACAACTTGGGGCTATAAAATCATAATAAATTAAAACATTTAAAACTATGTTCTTATAATACGCAATTTATCAAATATATTTGTTGCTTCATTTTTAAATTTAAATTTGTGAAATGGAGTTTCAATTTATTGGAATTAAAATTGTTTTTCAAAATTGGAAAATCTTCGACATATATTTCTAAGAATATTGATGTTCATCATGACCATAGGTTCGTGTCATATAATTTTACAATATTTCCGTAAGATAGATACGCATCTTACTGAAAAACCTTACTCAAATTTTAAATTAAAACATGAAGATAAAAATATTTCGGACAAATTGAAAGTGTATATAAAATATTGTTATAAATAGTGTTCAGTTCAGGTTATGTTGTAAACCAAAAAATTCATCCATAAAGTTATGAGATAAGCACAAGCTGTGGTAAATAGACCTTCCCGCTGTCTGCATATCGCGTTTGTGAACCGTCCCAGAGAGCTCTGGTTTTTTGAACTAAGGTTCCCATATGCCGAAGCACCTCGGCCTGTTTTGAGAGGTGTATGTTCCGGGGTCTCAGACCTTGGGCATACGGTAAGAGTTGTCCGCTATTCCTATTGGAATAGTCGGCCAGGTGCCTCCAAAATGGTCAAGGCACGGCGAGGGAAAAGCTGCGACCCCACAGCAAACCCCTGTCCCGCCATCGGAAGGGCGTGGGTCAAGTACCAAATGCCCGACCTACCTGATGCAGGTTTTTCTCGGGTTTTCCCTGAATCACTTTTAGATGAATTGCCGGGTAGGATCCTTAAACCGTAGCCCGGGGGTCCTAGTTAACCCTTGGCAACCTTCCTCTACCCTTCCGCATTCCCCCTTTCAAATCATTTTCCTATGCTATAAGAGGGTAGTTGCCACTATGTGGATTACCCTATACATAGCCTGTCTACACCTAAAATAAAATAGTAGTGTTGTAGTTCCAGCTTCTTCTAACGCTCATTGACAGGACTTGCTATATCTCACGACCTCTACTCGGTTGTCAGACGGGTTCCGGCGTGCGACACGTTTGCATTGTATGAGAATAAATAATAATTATTAACTGATTATAATCTTATATTGATGAATATATCCCATTGTTGTTGTACGTACAACGGATTACATGAAAAATCATATAAAATACTGGATTAATGACTTCAGAATAATAAACTCGGCTGATGGTTTCTATAGGGTATTTTCTGCATTATATTTAGGCGAACTGACTGTTCTTAAACTATAGTCCGGAGTCTCTATATAACTGTTGCAAACCTTGCTCTCCCTTGCATCCCCAGTTTCTATCATTTCCTGAGCTATTTCAGAAGAGAGGTCACATAATGTGTTGTAGTGGTAGGGTTTTTTAAAATGATGAATTAAGAGGATATTTTACAGAATTTAATAATTATTTAACTGATCATGGACAATTAAAATTATAATACAAAATACAGTGTTCATTTAGCCGGGCAAAACAATGTGATCCTTTAATCCCAAGTCTACGGCAATTCCCCCAGGCGCGTCAAGGATTGAGACACTTGGCAGTTAGTTACCTTGCGCTCATGCCTGGTCGTGATTGTGTGGCACTCTCGATCTCTCTGAGTCCTCTGGGAACTGCAAGTTTGGGGCTGTACGTCCGTCGCTGGCGACGGTTTGTCCATCAGTGCCTATGCTTTTCTTTTCTTGCCCTTCGCTGGATGTGAAAAATCGATCGTCTCGATCATCTTCGGATCTATCTTTCCTAAACCAAGAAATTTCATTAGTTCAGGCAGTTACGTGTTAATTCAAATTTCTGGGATTTTCAGAGAGACGTTTACCACGGTGCGACAGTCCAGGTAACTTCCGAGGGTCAACATTCTACGTATCCAATTCCAGACTGAAGGGATTATCTCCCCGCCTCGGCGGCGCCTGCTCAAATTCCAACTTACCAAGCTCTCAACCCTTGCTAATATCTATTTATGTTAAAATTAAATATATATATATATATATATATATATATATATATATATATCAATAATAATCCTAAAAGTGCAGCCTAAAAAATATTTCGGAGTGAAGGACGAAATTATAAATAAAGTTTTAGACGCCTCAACGGTATTTTTTCTCCGGGACTCAGATTTAAATGCTGATACTTTTAATTATTTAGTCATATACTTTATTAAAAAAGTAAAAATTTCAAAACTTATTGTGGACTTGGAGGAATTATTCTTTTATGCATGCTTGCAAACAGTCCTAAATAGTAACACAGTTTAAAATGCAAGTGTTTATAATGTAATAGTTTTAAATGTAAGGAAAATATAATCTTAACTTTCAAAGTAAAGACTATCAACGTATTTTCTCATTTTTCTCCGCCACACGGTGCTGGATTATATCCGCCACTTTTCTCATTCCGAACATACATTCCGTGTGTCAGGTTTCTGAGGAACGAGAACACTAATTCTGTTCCCTTTGAGCCGAGAGGACGCAAAGGTCTGGCCCGTTTCTGGAGCTCATTACACAACATCTCAGCTTCACGCCCATCAGCGTCGTATTAAACGGTACTTTCTCGGGTGCGAGTAAACACGCATATATCTCGCAGTTCAAAGCAAAAACCTGGAGTGGGGGCATTATTTATACGCGTTGACACGTGAACGAATGAGCTTTTGGAATGAATTGCCCACACTCTGGGAAGTGTGTCTACTCGTAAAAGCAGCGAATCATCGTTTTTGAACCAACAATTAAAAGGCGCTGACAGTTTCAAGAATACATTCTGTGTCGCCTGATAAATATTGTCCTATTTTTAATTCTTAATACTAATTATATAAGCATAATATGTTTGATTTAGCCGTAATGAAACCTGATTGCAGTCAAATATCGCACAGTATCGGCAGAAATTACTGACATCAGGACTCCATCCTTAAATCTAATTTTATATTGTTCTTAATTTTCTGAGGGCAAAGTTCAAATGAATATTATACACGAAAATAAGGCCTCTCTTTGGCAACATACATAAAAAAGGAATGTCTGGGAATGTAAACGTCCTTGATACCCAACACATGTTGGTGAGTCTGCAGCCTGTAATCTTTAACTCTGCCATAATAACTTCTATCCTTGACCTACGCGCCATTCAATTGAGCATTCAATACGTCGTAGTATGTTATTTGGTATAGGTTTTTCCAAACATTATAAGCGAATCAACTGTAAGCCATATTTCTGGTAAACAACAGAAGATAATATTGATTAATAATTTTTATTATTCGAAAATCCCTAATCTTGATCTTGAAATCAATACATTGTAGTAAACTCACCGAAATAATTTTTGGTGCATTGTTTTGGTAATATGTTTCTCAAAAGTAGTTATCAGTCATATTGTAGGGTAGCATTTTTGCGCAACTATATGAATCTGCACGAAGATTCCTGGATGATATTACTAAATAAAGAGCTATTCATGTAAATACAATGCAGTCACAATTCAAATCAAAGTTATTTGACAATCTATAAATTAATATAATAATTCCTGGACAATTTAATTAATAGACATTAAATTTAATAAGTTACATAGACATTGAAAATTTTAATACAAATAAAACACACAACGTTTCATCCCGACATTCCGTACCTCAATAGATGTACCTCAACCGTTCAATAAAAAAATAACGAAATGTGTTGCAAAAGTGTGGAAAATCGAGATATACATCTAAAAGAATGAAATTTAAATAATTCAATGATGAAATATCCGAACAGTATCAAAAGTTTTTTGAGACTGAATTATTACTTACATTAAAATGAAACAGGTGTAACACTATTCCAAATTTTCATAGTTAAAAATATGGAATCTAAATTTAAACATAATGTACACCATTGATAACAAAATGTACATTGTAGAAATGAAAGTAAAACTTTAATCAACATACGTTAAAAACACTTAACTTTTCGCTCATTATACCTGAATAGTAATTGCTACCTACGGTTATTTCAATAAACTTGTTTCGTTAGAACGGATTTTTTTTGTACAGTATGTTTCAAATTGGAGAAGTTTTCATTGATTCTATTTTTTAATGCTGAAAAATGTAACCCATTTTTACATACAGAGCAATCTATTTTCTAAATTACATTGTGTTTTTCATTCTTTCGGATTTTATATTAACGGAAATGATCTGTGATTTATTTCCATTAAATATTTCAAAGTAAATTTTATGTAATTGAATATTCAATGTAATTTCTATTAACTAACATATTTTTTTGACAAAACTTGCCATGAATTAATATAGTAAATCAAATTTTTCCTTTCAAGTCTCCAGTCTACGTTTGAAATTAGGCAAACTATGCAGCCTACGTTAAACCACTGTGATCAAAAAGTAAGGTGAAATTGTCGTTTAAAACTCCCGGGTATTAGGAAGGCAGGTAATTTTTTTTCCTAAGTTGGTACGACTGTCTGTAATATTTGCCAAGCGTCTGTTTGTTAAAAGGTTTAATTATCTTCGAGTTACACGTGTTTTTTTTAATCAACCAAAAGTGAATTTTTCGATTTTTGCAATGGGTGATTTTGTTGAGCAAAGATCTTGCATCAAATTTTGTTTGCGGAACGAATATTCTTGTGCGGACACGTTGAAAAATGTTGGGGAAGGCCTTTGGTGATAAAACTATGGCACAAAAACATGTTTATAAGGGGTATAATGAGTTCAAAGAGGGCCGAGAACGCGTTGAATACGAACCGCGCTCTGGACGACCATCAACGTCTACCGACGAGGGCCACGTCCAAAAAATCAAAGATTTGGTGCTTGAAAATCGTCGATGGACAATTAGAGATCTCGCTGATAGTGTTGGAATATCATTTGGCTCAGCCCAAACCATTTTGAAGAATGTTTTGTGTCTCAAACGCGTGAAGTCTCGATTGGTGCCAAAATCGCTCAATTTTTTGAAAAAAAAAAGCGTCGCGTTGATGTGTGTGAAATTTTGCTGTCTGCCTATCAGGATCACTTGAAATGCATCATTACTGGAGACGAGACTTGGATTTACGCATACGATTCTGAAACCACCGACCAATCCAGGTATCGTGCAAAAGGTGAAGCAAGACCGAAAAGACCACGGCAAAGTCGATCGAAAATTAAGGTCATGTTGACAGCTTTCTTTGATTATCTTGGTGTGGTGCACTATGAATTCCTTCCGCCGGGCCAAACTGTCAACAAAGAATATTATTTGAGCGTTATGCGTCGTTTGCGTGAAGCTATTCGTCTGAAACGGCCGGAATTATGGGCGAACAACTCTTGGTTCCTTCATCACGATAATGCACCATGTCATACTGCATTGGTTCTTCGCGACTTTTTTGCCAAAAACTCGGCTTATATTGTTTTGCAACCTCTGTATTCGCCTGATTTTTCTCCGGGCGACTTCTGGCTATTCAGCAAACTCAAAAGGACAATACGGGGACGCCGTTTTGACACGATTGAGGAGATAAAAACCGAATCGAAGAAGATCTTGAAGGCTATACCGGAAAAAGATTATTCCGACTGTTTCGAGGACTGAAAAAGCGTTGGAAAAAGTGCGTTTTATCGGACGGGGGTTACTTTGAAGGAGATGAAATGGATTTGGAAGAATAAATAAAGAATTGATATTTTATAAATAAATTCAACTTACTTTTGTTCGCAGTGGTACCTAGAGAAATTTGAAATACCAGTGTGTAAATTTGTTGAAATCTGATCGGCCGTTTTTGAGTTTATCCCGCTAAAACTGGCCGAAGTTTGCATTTTATATCATTAACTCACATAACTCCAACCTCGATTAAATATCATTCTATATCCGTTACTGGACTTCGAAACAATTTTTAATATTCACTTTTATTAATGGGTAGCGAAATTATTCTTGTTCATTCCGTGACATTATATCTTCTTTGTTTATAAATGGGATAAAATATAATTTTTGAAGGGTCAAATGTCAAGAATAATCCAGTTTCGACATTAGTCAGCTTGCTGAGCCTGAGTTCACAGGCTCAGCGGCCTATATGACCGATCGATAAGTCGATCTTCAAGTACAACAGTTTAATTTATAACTGAATATCATATGCATATTTTTGCCTCATACTTAATATCACATATTCTGGAAAATTCGGTATTTCGAAGAAGAAGATATTCACGTTTTTAAGACTTAAGTGGAGCGGAAATAGCTTATTAACACTAATGTATCTGTAGAACCATAAGAAAATTTATTTTATTCGTAATTGAAACCAAAATATTAGTTCTTTTACGGTGACCCTGAGCTATTGTTCTCGACAGTTATTTGGGAATATATTGGATAATTCGTCTCTCGTGTCTAATGATCGATAGAGATTAACACGTTGACTGCCACGGCAATTTTCAGAAATCTGGCCTAAAATGTCAATTTGATTTAATCACATTATATTATTAAAGACTCTAATTCTAGTGAATATTAATCATCAAAAGGCATAAAAAATTTGTTTTTTTAAAAAAATAAAAAATAAAAAAACTTCTAAAATAAAACTGATAAAGTTCAGAGAAGAATTCGTCGTCGTGTTGATTGGAGAAGAGATTCAACCAGTTTAGAAAGAAATTAGATTGCAAGAGCTCCATTATTTAGAGAGTCTACCACCTACCGAAAAAAACAGCTTCCGACAAAGCCATGTCGTATAAGTACCCAAGCAAAAAAAACACCGAGAAACTAATAAAATATTATTTTATTTCTTGAATTTGAATTAATTTTTATAATTATATTTTTTGTTCGTTTTTTAATAAATTTTCTGTTCATGCAAGCCAGCATTGATTTTTTTGTTCTTTTCCCAGAAGCCATATATTGTTATTAGCACTGCTATATTCCGAGTTTAATCGTAGCTGCACAAAAATGTCAAGTAAACAAGGACGAGATAACTCGTAGTTGGCGTCCTAGAAAAGAACGCAATCTACGAGTTATCTCGTAGTTGGCAGTCAACGTGTTAAGTAAAGTTTAAAGTGGTCACGAGAGGTTATGCATCCCAGCAATACCCGACATTGGTTATAAAAGGTTCACAATACCTCAACGTGAATTAATAATAACCTTGTACAGTCACATTAGTCTTTATTTTTAATTTGTACAGTCTGTAGCTTTCGGCCTGCCACCAGGTCTCATTCATCAGTATATATCTATACAATAAGATTAACATAATTAAGCAATACATCATTAAACAGGTTAATACATTAAAACCATTATAATATAAATATAACAATCACTACATGTCAATTTACATAACTCTATTTTCTTTAAAATGTTGTGTACATTAAAAATTTTTTACACAATTTTACAAAATTTATATTACCTGTTACTTATATTTAGGTGATACCGCCGTCTCAACACGGTCAGTGCGTTTAAGTCTACAACTCTGCTGTCAGTCAATTCATATTACGAATTTAAATTGTGTCAGTGTTGAATTTCAGAAGTAATAGTTCAATTCATTGTTTTGCATTTTCCGTCCCTCAGTCCTGGCTCATATCTTCTGTTTAATTATTTTAATAACTGCATATGAAGCTCAACGCCTTGCTTTGGGATTCCGAATCGACTGTGTAATTTAGTTAATTGACATATTTCTGCAATTACGCCACCAGCTCCACTCATTACAGTTGACCTTGATTAATTATTAATAACGGTTTCTTTTGAAAGTTGTTGGACACTGGTCCCACATCCCAATCCTATTAAGTCAAATGTGATAATTGCCTTATGTGCCTGTGGCTGCGCGGCACGTGGGTGAGTAATCACACGTGGTGGGAGAGCGGCGTGTGTGGCCCCTCACGGCGAGAAGACAAATTGACGTTACGGCTTGTTTCCGGGCCGCCATTTCGCGACCACAAAGAGGGCGCCGCCTGTAGCCTGGGTTCGCAACCCGCTCGCGTTCCGGGACACTGGCGACGACCCGTGGGAACTGGGACTTGGCCTGCCGCAGCTGCCACAGATTTCTACAGCACAATCGCGTGTATTAGGGAAATAACAAACGAATGAGTTGTAAAGACGATGTCTGAAAAGCAGAAGATAATACTAAAAGGTCCTTAAAACGGGCAATATTTACAACTAAATTTTCTTAAAAAGGTGTATGTTTCTTTTAGCGAATGTCGCTAAAACAGAATACGTATTATTTTATATATAATTCATTCAATAGTATTTTATGGTTTATGCCATATCCTTATTACATTACCTTTGAAATTATGAGTCAAAATATGAGGATTAAAAGTGATAACTTCAATCAAGACATTTCTCGTACCTTTTTCTACTGTAAATGAATCATTTTATATATATTATAGTATGAATGAAATAATAAACCTTTTATTTTAGAATGAATTTCTATTTTAGGTTTGTCCACATTGTGGCCTCTAATATGAACGTAATTTGAAAATGGTGATGCGGATGGATGGCGAATGCACCAAAGGGTTAACTAGGATCGTCGGCTTATAGTAAAAGGATCATACCCAGCATTTACCTAAAAGTGATGCAGGACAAACTTTAGGAAGCCAGCTTCAGTTAGATCGGGCTCTGGGTATTTGTCCCACGCCGTTCTGATGACGGGTGTGGGGTTTGCTGTTGGGACGCAGCATTTCCTTCTCCTTGCCTCGACCAATTTATGAGGCAGCCGGCCAACTGTTCCAATAGTATCAGCGGAACACATGCCCGAAGTCAGCAACCCCGGAGCACACATCTCCCGAAGTAAACCGGGTTGCCTCGGCTTAATCTCAGAAAAATATTATCTGTTTTTTTTTAACTCTACAACGAAAAACATTAATAAACCATGTATGTTAAGATCATTACGGTGACGTGGTGGGTTTTTATTGGTTATCCACAATTTGCGTTGCAAACTATTACGTCATCTGTTACACAAAATGTTACCTGCTTCGCAGTAATGCCCCTTTTATGAAATGTTGAACTTCAAAAATAATTATATTATTTTTGCGAGAGACAATATATTGAAGAAGGAAAATATATAATAATATAGGAGTTTTACAACAATAAAATTGTTTCTTTGTTCCTTTCTATTTACAGAGAGAGAAGAGGGGAGTGATGGAAAGTGAAATTGTACATTATTTAAAAATATAATATTTTCCTCAGTATTCAGCGAATTTTCGTATCATGATTGTGAATAATTTATCCCTAGTTTAAACATTCCGTTCAACAACAACAAGTGTCCTTTCAATGACTAATTAATGACGTACAAGGTCTTCTATTTGCTACTGACGGTATATTTTTATTTACGTATTAAACAGCTTAAATTTAAGAAGACAAATAGTATTTGAAATTATTTAGGTTTCAGTACTAACGTATGAGAAAAGTGTTTAAATAAAATAAAATAAGATTTATCACAGGACTGGGATAATTTTCAGACAGGCTCCTTGTTCGTGGAGGGAAAGTAATAATTGCAGGGTACCTTTCGCATTTCCGTGCTTTTTGTCGTTGTTTGTTGTATGTGGCAATTCTTGTCATAGTAAACTCTAAAAATAACATCCTCAAATATTTTATTAATCGCTGTGACAGTTCTACTGTTTACTATTTTTGCCTTCAGCGTATCTTCTTGTTTCCAATTTTTTCAGAATCAAATTTTATCAGTTTCCATGACGTTATAGGTGAAAAATGTCCCTTTTAGACAAGAAATAATCTCAAGAAATTAGTAATTAGAGTCATAATATAATAAATACAGTTAATATAAATTCAAGAGGAAAGAAGATCGGACAGAAAGTACTTTCAAATATTCCTGTTACTTCTCTAGGAACAAAACAAGGTTTTCTACCTTTCTTAAGCACCCAAAAGAACTAATTATGAATAGATAATTTTTCAGTGCCGTATCAGCTATTTTTTATCTGTATACTTTTGGCACTAATAAATCAGAAGACTACAGAACAAAACTTTGGTACGCGTTATATTCGCTAAATTGATTGCCAATACTTTTAGACTTATTTTCGTAACATCTATCCTTCTATGGATTGCGACATTCTCTTTTAGGATTGTTTCGTTTAATTCAGTACACCTTTAAAAACTATCGGAGCGGTAAACTCCAACGAAAAAATTTCTACGTAGAATTGTTCTGAAAATGTTCATCAGAAAAGCGGTGATTCCACAAGTAATAAGTAATAAAGAAAAAAATATCGTCTCAAGGAAGAATGAGATATCCTGCAGAATTACAAACAAGTAATTAACTAGAAAATTATTATATTGGCTAGGGAATACAATACGATCTGTCGAGCACGAGTTGTGGTTATCCCCCAAAACACCTTAGTGAAGGTACGAACAAACCTCGGTAAAAACTACAAGCTGTAGTTGAATTCACCCATATAAACAAAATAGTATTTTTGTCTTTACATTGCTTAGAATCGAGTGATTTTATTATATATTTAATTTGCAATACGAAATCCGAAACCGATGTAATCTAAAACCCTGTCACGCAGAATTTGTTTGCTTTTCAACGTGGACCGATTGCTGATAACAGACTCGCGTGAATGTTCATAGCATATAAGACAGCTACTTATAATTAATTATATTACTTATATTAATTTTTTCGTATTTCACAGGAAAACTGTCTAACAAATTTCAATTAAATTTTTTATCTAAATAATTCATTTATTTGACATTTAATTATAATTAAATAAATAAAATAGTCCATACGCCAGAAAAATTAAGTATAATATATACTTATTAAATACTTAAATGCCAGGTAAATATCTCATTTAAATTTGATTCTTGTCCTGAAATATAAGCATCTAACACTCATAACCTTCTACAAACATATTGAAATGAAAATATAACACGTGTTTGAAAATATAATAATTAAATCAATAGCCTAATGACAGACTAAATGAAGTGATAATATAAATACCGCACAACTTTTCTGGAAACTTGTGCTTTTCGTCAGGTGATAAAAAAAAACACAAGAGGCGTGAGTGACACAACCGCACATCGAGATGGCGATCTCAAATGACTTTTTAATCTCCTGTCGAAAGGCACAAATTTTTCAGATATTATCACTTCACTTTGACTGTTACGTTTACTAATATTATTAATTATTAATTTGAAATTTTTTATTTAGTTCTTGAATTATGTCTTTATTGAATTATATTAAACAAAGTTTTGGTATTTTCCCTATTTTATAAAATAAATCTTGCCTAAAAATTGCCAATAAATTTTTAAAACTACTTTACAGCTGTACTTTTTGACGAATTGTGTAAAATTCAATTAGGTTCCAAAACATTTAACGCTTATTAATTCTGATACTCTAGAGATTAAATTTTTCTGTACAAATATTAATCACAAACTCAAAATATATTTTCGTAAACAAATGTAAGATCTTCAAATTATGGACTTAACATTCATATATTACTTTCCAACGAAAAAGGTTAGATTCAATCCTATCAATGGAATAGATTGTAGACAAATCGTTCTGCCGAAGCTATCTCTAGCGGTAATAAACGGGAAGAACATTTGCGTTCCCGTATGAATATATTATTGATCAAAATTAGTGTAATTTAAAGTAAAGCTGCAGTTAATGGGCTATTGCGTTAATTCATTTCATATTCAACCTTTTTTCAATCGAATACCGAAGTTCAATTATTCTATAATACATTAAAGCCAGGTGGGAGTTACTACATGACCGCTTGCGCAACAGAAGGAAATGGCAAAGGTCAGCAATTTCCATTAGCCAATATCACAATCAGTCTGTAAGAGACATGTGAAGAATCGCAATGGTCGTACACGTACATGTTCATTTACAAGGTAATCTTCACAGCGTGTAGAAACGGATCCATTTCAAGTCCAACCTAATTGACACGTGATAGCGCTTGTGTCTTTCTAATGGCCGTGAAGCAGGAGCTTCCGCTCTATAATTCAAGTTGGTGTTGAGCGGCTCTGGCTGATAATCTTCGCACCGCTAGAACACGACTTCCTTTGAGAGGAAGAGTTGTCGGAGGTGTCGGCTCAGGAATGTTAACAATGGGGCTCCCACATGTGCCGCTGTTCTAATTGGCTGTTTTGTTGACCCTGACATCTGGGTGTCTCCGTATCGCATCCTCACTAATTGTTGCTGTTCTGTCACACGTGCGCTGCAGTCACGCTGCTAAAAGTAGAGGGTGTGGCGCCATCCTCCCCACTTAAACCGTGCACAGATGAGCATATCATTAGTGGCTGTTGAGGCACTACGTTCATATGCGATCCAATTAGCTAATATTACTTTTATCATCATTTTAGGAAAATACTAACATCCTGTAATTTACATCAATGATTTAATCAGTCAGCAATTTAAGTAAATAAAATAAATTCAACATTTTCAAATCTTTAATGCAGAATTTTGTTGGAGCTTTCGGTGATTTGCCATATTTATCAGCACAAATAAAAGTTTTTTTTCCGACAAATCATTTAAATTTAAACAATAATCTCATATACATAATTTTTTATATTTAACTTTGTAAATTAAATAAATTTTTTGGATTTAATACTTTCTTATGAAAACAAACCATTAATTTTAAAAATGGTCTTCAATGGAAAAAGATAAGATTGTCGTTGTATCTGGACCGCAGAGAGATCAAATAAATTTTGTGCAAGTAGATGGTTTGTGTTTTAATATAAATGTAACGCATATGTAAAACATATGTAAGTCGCTAATGACCAATAGGTTTATGCAACTATAAATTGTAAATAATAAAGGAAGAGGTTTTTGCACGGATGATTTAGTCATTTTGAAAATAAATGTTTTTTTTAAAAAAAAATTATTACATTTTCAATGTATTTAATTTGCAAATTTACGTATAGAAATTTCTATTATATATATATATATATATATATAATATAAGATAATTGTTAAAATGCAAATGGTTTTTCTGAAACATGGCAAACCTCCGAAAGCTCCTACAAAATTCTAAATTAAAGTTTTGAAAGTTATGTATTTGTTTTTTCATTTAAATTGCTGACTGATTAATACATACAGTTAAAATATAAAAATTTAACAATTTATCAATTATCAGTCTTTTATTACAAATTTTATATTACTGAAGAAAAATTCTATCATGTTTATAAGGTTCGGAATTCAAGACCTCATGTGTTTCAGAAGCGACGTTTACTTGAAAATCAATCCGCAATATTTTAATCCGTTTCTTTAAAATATTTATAGAATTGATAAAATTTTGATAAACATAACTATACTAATTCTTTTCTCTCGTATAGCTTAAATGAATAAAAGAGGCAAATAATATATAATCTAACTGCTGTATCACCAGAATTTTTAAAGATCAAAATTAAAATCTTTAAAGCAATTAATTGACCAGATAGTAATCACAAAATTTCATTAAAAATTATAAACTCACCCAAATTTGCCATATATAATTTATTAATCAAAATAACTTTAAACTCAGAACGTTTCGCCCTCAAAATGGGACGGAATCAGTGTACAATTGCTGTAAAAATTCTCATAAAAAATTTATATTTTTAAAAAATATTGGATAACTTTGTTGACCAAAACTACTTTATTATAAATAGGATATAAAATAAATTTAACTTACATGTCACATATTTCCAAAAATATTAACGGAAATTGTTGATATGTAAAATAAATAAATTTCGATTATAATTCCAAAGACTTGCAATGGTCGTTGTTGAACACCATTATAGTGAATTATCTTGCGATAAATTACTATCAATGTACGGAATCTTACAGTACCTCGAAACGAGATATGGAAAGGCTATTTGAATTAAAATAAATATATAGAAATAGCAGTATGGAATCTATGTAGGTTAAAAATTAAATGAAGATTGATCTATGCTATGTCTACTTTTCCACCTGATTATAGCATACAGAAAAGGCCTATTAATAACATGATCAATAAATTCGGCAGTTACAGTTGAACAACTTGCTTTTTGAATAATTTTACTCTTTAAAATTTAAAAACCCCAGAATACTTCCACGGGTAAATTCATCGCGAAAGCTTGCGAAAATTAATAAAGTTATTGGATTTAATTAACCAACCTCCAGGTTTAATCAGCAACAAATTAAAAACATATTTTCTTCATGCGTTTATTTAATTAGAAGAAAATATAAGTGTTAAATTTATGACTTATTTAAACCTAAGGTTTCGGCTTGATTAATAGAAATATATTCAATTCAGTCTTCACCAAAAATTAAATTTTTAAATATATAATAAGTTAAAAGTTATTTAAATAAAGTCTAATAATCTTTAATTAGCAACTGAAGTGTTTCTCTAATCATTTTAATTAATTTTCACTGTAAAATACAACTTCTTCAAAGTTATCCATATCTATAGTATTTCTCCTTCACTTATCAAAGTTTCCTAATTAAATCATATCTCAGTTGTTTCAATTAACAGAATATGTTTATTGCATGTCGATATCGTATTTTTCGTAAATTATTCTAGACGTAGGCTTATAGAAATTTGTACTTTTATTGATTCACTTCTAAAGTAATTTAGTAAGTTAATTTTAGTATTATAATTTTATGAGTATTTTTTTTAAATTAAAGGGACAAAAATATAACCTCGAAAAATGTAAAACAACTGAAAATAAATTTTGATGATTTAAAATGCTTTATTTAATGAATCAGATTTGTTTTTCACTGCTTTTCATACATTAGACACCGTCTGTCAGAATATAATATTAATTATAAACTTATAAGAGCATAAACCCTTTTTATACATTCAAGGTAGATGTATATATAATATAACATCCCGTGAAATACTTTAAGAACCAACAGAATTCAGAATCGATACGCTATATCGATCTTATAATATTTTCTGGTTAATATCTACAATTTTTGTTCTAATATGGATCTTATTCATAAGCAATAGCAATTATTTAGCATGTTATTCTAAAAATTGTCCGTCTGACAAACTTATCTCTCTTTAATACATTCTTCAGACGTTTCTGGGTTAACTCGCGAATCATTACGAATGTAGCTCGTTGCAGGCAATTGTTGTTCCCTGTTTTTATTTGACTCAAATTGCTGGTAGCAAATACAGAGAGCTTTTATTTCCATTAAGGCTCGAAATGTGTTCATCGACACACAAGAGAAGTTACGCTAACACAGTGATCTGTTTCTTGCGCTCTCTGTTTACTCGAGCCACCGGTCTGGAATAGAAAGTCTCCAACGCGTTTTGATAAGCTTCTATAAGCGTACGCCGAGGCTTGAAAATCGATTGTTCATCGCGGTTTTTACAGGCATTTCGCCGTCCTAAATTGCATTTCCTTTGGTGTGTAAAGCGTCACATCTCGCCAAAATTGATTTAAAAGCTGCGTAAGAAGTGGAAACTCACAGCTCAATAGTCCTAACGAACGGTTTCAGAGCACCCACGCACCACAACTCACAACTCAGAGTCCTCATATTACGTAATTAAGCTCCTCGCAGAGTATACTTAGTAGCTGCCGGACTTTTAAAACTTATTTCACTAACGCCTCCGTGACAGGCATAACTATACAAAATTTCACACTACTCCGTCCGGCTGGAATGCCGTAACGGACATTTAATCTTATTTTTACACACTTACGAGACCGTTTAATTCTGTAAAGTGGGACCGCAATGGAGTGTTACATATTTAAATCTCAAGATTAAATATGTTGAGCTGGGTTATGGCCATCTATGAAGATCTGCGCAAGCTGAATACAACACGAACGTAATCGACTACACCTGAGGAGGCAGTAAGTATTTGCGGAGTTGTGATTTAGGGTTCCGTCAAGCGACTTCTTCCATTTCTGCTATAAATAAATATTTTAATTAATTATTGATTTAGGCAACACAGAGCTACGAACGGTAATAATTCAGTAGCGTACTACGAGATAGGTTTTCTCACCGACATATTTTACAGATCACGACCGCAGATGAAAGTCATGGTCCATTGCTCATATTAAGTTATTTATTCGAATTTCATATTCCTTCACTTCTCTCTGGTTTTTTGAACTAAGGTTCCCTCACGCCGAGGCACCTCGGCCTGTTTTGAGAGGTATATGTTCCGGAGCCGCAGACCTTGGGCATACGGTAAGAGTTGTCCGCTATTCCTATTGGAATAGTCGGCCATCTGCCTCCTAAACCGGTCAAGGCACGGCGAGGGGAAAGCTAACCCCTCTCCCGCCATCGGAAAGGCGTGAGATAAGTACCAAATGCCCGACCTACCTAGGGTTTTCCCTGCATCACTTTTAGGTAAATTGCCGGGTAGGATCCTTAAACCATAGCCCGGGGACTCTAGTTAACCCTTGGCCACCTTCCTCTACACTTCCGCATCCCCCCTTTCAAATCCCTTCCTATGCTATTAAAGGGGAATTTCCACCATGTGGATTACCCTCATGTAGCCTGTTACCCTAAAAAAATGTATTTATATTTCATATTTGGACGGCACATTCCATCACATCAATTGCTTATAGAAATTTATAGTTTAGATCTCTCCTTACTAACTGGTAATCAGTTCTGAATCACAGCAGATATAAAAAATTCTTTTGGCGGTTTAAAATAATACTGACTGATTCGTTACATATTTTCTGAACAAATACTACAAAATGTGCTTATTTTTTTATTATTATTTTTTATTTAGGGTAACAGGCTACATGTGGGGTATCCACATGGTGGCAACTCCCCTTTAATAGCATAGGAAGGGATTTGAAAGGGGGATGCGGAAGGTTAGAGGAAGGTAGCCAAGGGTTCCTAGGGCCCCCGGGGTATGGTTTAAGGATCCTACCCGGAATTCGCCTAAATAAATGCAGGGAAAACCCTAGAAAACCCTGCATCAGGTAGGTCGGGCATTGGGTACTTGTCCCACGCCCTTACGATAGCGGGAGAGGAGTTTGCTGTGGGGACGCAGCATTCCCTTCTCCGTGCCTCGACCAGTTTTTATTTTTTTTTATTTTTTTTAGGGCAACAGGCTACATGAGGGTGATCTACATTGGGCAACTCCCCTTTAATAGCATAGGAAGGGATTAGAAAGGGGGGATGCGGAAGGGTAGAGGAAGGTAGCCAAGGGTTACTAGGACCCCCGGGCTATGGTTTAAGGATCCTACCCGGCATTCGCCTAAAGAAATGCAGGGAAAACCCTAGAAAAACCTGCATCTGGTAGGTCGGGCATTGGGTACTTGTCCCACGCCCTTCCGATGACGGGAGAGGAGTTTGCTGTGGGGACGCAGCTTACCCCTCGCCATGCCTTGGCCTGTTTAGGAGGCAGCTGGCCGACTATTCCAATAGGAATAGCGGACAACTCTTGTCGTATGCCCAAGGTCTGCGACCCCGGAACGTACACCTCTCAAAACAGACCGAGGTGCCTCGGCATGTGGGAACCTTAGTTCAAAAAAACCAGAGAGTTGTGAGAGCATCCCCAAAGGTAGCCCCCGCCAGAGCTCTCTGGGGTCTGTTCGCTATTCCAATAGGAATGTACTATTGTATATAAAGAGAAACATTACTTATTCCATCAGCAAGAAACGGATCAAGAAATGCGATAGTAATGGGAGAATTCAGTTAATGGACTTTTCCAGGATTAAAGGACGAAATAAGATATTATTAGCCATAATTCTACTGAATTAAAATCAGAATCGGACAAAATACATTGACAGGCTAGTTACATATTTTCTGGACTATGTAATGAAGATCCATACAACTTAAAACATTTATTTTTGTACTATTAAAGAATTAAATTATGTTGGGATTACATTCAGTTAAGTAATCGAATGCACGCTACGGGAAAACCTTCGGTCTACCGTGTTTTTGAAGTTATATTATTTTCAATTCAAACTGACTTGAACTATTCATAACACTTTTTACATATCCTTAGATTATTTCTGATTAATTTGAATCTGGGACATTTTAAATATTTTTCCATAAAAATGTGATAGGTGCTGTATTGAACATTTCGCATCAAACTTTTCTTTAGAGTTTATTATATACTTCAATAAATACACAGGATTATTCTAGCCAACAAAAAAAAAAATGGCGTTTTGGATGAACGGATGGTCTTGTAAGTTCTCCGCGAATAATCACAATGACAATTTTCTTTTGCATTTATAGTTTATATATATATATATCCTCTACAGCAAAATCTGTATCTATAAAGACATTATGGGCTTTTAAATAGTGTAACTAACGGCAATTACACATCTTAAAGTGGCTTAAAATGGATGCGTGTAGCCGAGAATCAGATAATTTGAAATGTAGCAAAGTTTGATGTAGTCCGCACTTAGTTCCATTTAGAAATATGTTTGTAGCGAAAGAAAAAAATGGTGTAGGAGATCAGGATCCTGTACTCGGGCATGTATCATGTTTTAATAAATCATATAGTTAAAGTATCAGAATGGAAAATTCTCTAATGCGTACAAGGTCTTTAGGGGGAATGAACTCGGAACAGAGGAATGCAGATCAAATTTACATCATAACCAATTAACTGCAGTGATTTCCACTTGTCGATTACATTAATATATTGTTTCCATTAGATGGATAGTAATATTTGTACTAGGTGTATAGTGCATGAATTCCGCAGAACGCGTTAAATCAGTGAAACGATGAGGTGGGATGAAGAAATTGATATAATTAGAGAAACGACTGAGTTTTTAATGTAATTAAAATCGTTGCAATGTACAGTCAAAACATACGAAGCACTTAACATTGATCATTCATAAAATCTAAATAGAAAAAACTATTCAAAGAAACTGGAGTGATATTATAAATAAATGTGTGAAGAATAAGTGGATATATCAAAACGTGTATCTAATGCAACACTCATACCCTGGATTATATCATGCATATCTAAGTGGTTTATTTTTGCTGAAGATAACCGAAGTTTTGTTCAGTTATCTGATAATTTCTCACTTATAAGCCAAGTTTATTATTTGTAGGAAAAGTATGCAGATATAAAAAAACGAGTCACAAATGCATAAAAATTATCAGAGCTGTAAGTACATTTATTCGTTAAATAAGTTATAAAATATCCTATCGAGAAAGAGAGAAATATATGTATATATTTAAGAATGTTGAAGTCAACACAAACCGCTCCATACGGTTCCGCTATGTGCTGTAAGGTGAAATTATTAAATTTGGAGAATAACTAAATAAACGAAGCTTTAATATGCGAGCGGTAACCCTCACGTCAATTTTCCGTCGAGAGGTACAATTTAAAGGTGAAAGTAGTTTTAAAAAGACAGTAATCGTAAATACTACAGACGGCGATTGCACATATAACCATGGAATAGTGGTGATTAAATGAAATAGCTATACACATAATATAGATTGCTCAGTCGCTAATGACCACAGAAATTAATTCGACTATAAATAAAAAATATATAGATTGCACTATCGTTGAAAATATATTACACGTAAACGTTGATAATAATCATCAAATCAACCCAGAGAAAATAATTACGCAATAATTTTTTATTGCCTCTAATGAAAACGCGCCAGTAGATCAATATTAATAATCCTGTATTGCTTTAATGAGCCATCAAAGGGAATTACTAACAACATTTCTTTTAATTTCGCAGGTTTGGAATATTCAAATTGCAAAAAGAGCATACTGTAGGGAAAGTTGATAACCTCTGCTCTAACACATACATACTAAAAATTTTAAAATTCGTGAAACATAATATAAATTGAATTATAAAGGACTAAAAAATCACCGATTTGTCTATTCTTCAGCGATAATATTAACAGTACATTCTGAAAGTCTCTTTGCACTTGACTAGAGTGTACAGATGTAGATCTATGCTGGTTCGAATCAAAGTTGGCATAACTCAATTAAGCAACACTTTTTTTTTCAGATATACGCGATTGAATTAAAATACGTTCTATTGTTGTGTAAGATTTAACTGTTTGGCTCCGTTGAATGCTATGAGAAGTGTGTAGCATATCTGTAATAAATGAAACTTCAACAACTGTAGTAAATTTGATAAACAATGTAAAACTTAACTGGTCGTCATTGGTTCTTTCGTGACTTTAAAATGCGCTGTTAAATAAATGGTGATGCGAACAAAAGTGATGAATATGTAATTTCAATATTAATGATTTAACTTGTTTTTATTCGTTCTGTTTTCATGTGGAACGAAGACCTTCAACTGATCTGAATATTGAATATTTTGTCTGCTTGTGTTCTTTTCCCGCCCCCGTTTTAGTAGTGTATTAATTAAACCTGTGCGAATAATGATTTATTGTGCGTGTATTAAGAATATGTATTTATATGCCATCAATGACACAGTTAATAAGATACTTTATTTTTATGAGTTCCGTAGTAGTGAATTACATTTATTTGTAAAATTTGTTAGTGAATTTTCAGTTTAATGCTTTGGATTAATTTGTTTAATTAATCCTCTATTGAGAAATTAATATAAGATTACAATATGACCCTTATACGTATTGCACCTAACGAAAGTAAAATATTTTTTATAACGAAAACACTAATTTTAAGTAGTCTTCAGAACTGCGTTTCAAGGTTCGAACTCTCAGCATTTGGACACTTTAATGCGCAGATATACGAAAAGTAAAAAAGGATAGCAGTACGATATCTAAAATTATACTAGGTCTACATAGTGAATGACTTTTCAACTACAACTCTTGTAAAGCATATTTTAAGTAATTTATTTATGAAGCTCAATTGTCCTGAAAATATCGATAATTGATAATGCTTGATTTGTATTTATCAATAAATATTATCCCATCTTACTATCCTATAAAACATAGAAAATAGCTGTGGTAAACCATTTGAACAGAAATAGTATTGGTTTTATTAGTAAAATGTATCGGTTTTTAAGAAATTGAACTTAGTTTGTTTCAGATTTTACCAAAGCAATGGGTCCAATTTAATATATCAGAAATTTGGAGATCAAGAAAAGATACGTGTTGTGATGAGTTACTGGTGGTGTTTGATGTAGAAAGTTTCATCAATTCTGACTTGAGAATATCCAGCGTTACGTTGTTACTATTTACTTGTGATGATTCAAATGTCCTCATTTGCCGATTACTGGAAAATAGATATTTCCTAATCTAAAATATAAAACAGTTGTGGCAGACATAATTCCTAAACCGGCGTTTCTAAAATTAAATTAAAAAGTTAATGACGGAACATAACAACTCCCGAGGTATTTCACAGAGACTAGGTACATTTTATAGAATTAATTATAAATATTAAAATATAAAATTTAAGAATTTCTTATTCATAATTTAGAACAATTATAAAAGTCAGCTTTTAATTCTATTTTTTAAATTAACGATCTCCATCTAATTCGCAAATAATCTTTACACTACTTTCCGACTAGCATTGTATTTCAATTAATAATTTGTGCAAATATGACGTGAAACATTTTATTTTCTTTGATTTCAGCTGACGGAAGCATCATTTCATATCGTTTTTTCGCTTAGTAAATCAGAATATATCAGTTTCTATTTTCTGGACCTTCAGTCCTTTAAATAGTCATCATCATTAACCATAACCTATTTATAAAACATATTTAAATTTATCAGCAAAACTTAATATAACAGAAAATACAATTTATAAGTATTTATTTCGTTACAAAACTTAACAGTTTATAATTTGTCTATTTTGCATATATACAACGTTGGTGTTGTATATATGTATTTTATCTTTAAATATGGTTTTAATCCCAGTAGTACGGTTAATTGCTCTCATTGTGAAGATGAGTTAATTAATTTTAAATTGTTTTAAATTTTAATGATTTGGTAAATTAATCTATGTGTATTGTTCAGACACATATATGTATATTAATTTTATTTTAAGTCGCATCTACGTTCATTAGCGACTTACTTATTTTTTTGCATATTACTAGTCGGGGAACTAATTTTGTCGGTGTTCTTTGTATGGAAACACACATAAAATCCATGCCCCCACCAGGATTCAATCCCTGGACATCTATGAAGCTGGGCAGTCACGCTGACCCATACACTACAGGACGGACATATATTTTTATTTATATTCATTTGTATTCAAGTAACTAAGTACTAAACCCTTATCGTTTGAATCTAATTTATCTACATTTTATAATTTGTTTTGAATGAAGAATTTCCTAATATATGTTTAGCGAGTTTTTTGTATTTAAGACAATTTAAGTTAATTATTCACATTACAGATGAATACGTCGACGAATAACGACTAAAGCTTCAGTTAAAAATGATAAAGAATCGATATAGTGTATCTATGAATTTTTATGCATTGACAGGTATAAGGGCTGATTTTAATATGATTTTTCACCTGTTTTGAATTGGATATAAACAATTAATTTTATTTTTATCAGTTAATGTGTGTACATCACCCATAGTTTAATTTATTATAATTTTTATTGAATTGTTATTAATAATATTACAATTCTTAGACTATAATTTATTAATTATGTTTATTGAATAAGACTTGTGTATTATTACTTTTAATTTCTTTAATAAAAGTAGTATCGGTTAATTGAAGGGATTATCGAATCAAATTATTTGCGACATTAATAATTGTGAATTTCGGGTGATTAGATACGCATGCAATGCGGTATTAAAGGTAATTTATGTTTAATGCCATTTAGTAAGTGATTTATATTGTTGCTTAATGATAGTAGCCTTTAAAAAGTTTAATAAATTTTAGACTTCCATTGTAAATTTAATCATTTTGTTTATTTAATTAAAATTATTTAGAAAGGTTTAAATCTCTGCACGTCATTGTCTCACAACAAGGTCGTCAATATATTTCACTATTATTTTGGGTTCAATAGTATAAATTTTAATCGTTTCATTTGAGACATACCATACCATTCTAAACATCTTCCCATTGGTAACCAGAAAATTTTCTTACGTTTTGTGTCACTGGTCATGGAATTTATTTTATACACTTAAATTAGCGTGTTAATTCACGGTTTTATTTATCTACTTGATACTATAATTAATAACGGGGATCGACAAAAATCTGGTTAATTTTAGGTCTGTAAAAAGGTAAATAAGTATTGTCACTTTCAATGATAAGATATAATTATTACGAACTGGATCCTAGTTTCATGACTGGTTTATAGAACGGGCCCTGCTATTACTACGTGCTCGCAGTATGTGGAAAAAAAAGAAGCACTCCGCATTCACTATCTTAAACATACCTCGTTCAGCTTGATACTCGGAAAAACTCCGGTATTCAGTTGCACATTAGTAATTGACTGCTTAAATTCGGTTATTTATCGCGTATCAAATGCTCATAGTCGTTGTGAGAACTCTTTATTATCTACCATTAAAACTGCACAGATCCTAAATGAGAGTTAATTACAGCATAATTATGCAACTAACTCTTGTAAACACACGTTAAATTTTTTTCTTACATTTGAAGGGTACTAATGCAGTAATCATTGGAAAGTCGCTGCTAGAAAGTTAATTAAGAAATAGAAAGGCGATGTGAAATGAAAACACAAATCAGACCCTCATATTCGACGTACTTAATTTAGTTACGCTTCAAGTGGAGTATGATAACAGTATAATAAAGTAGAAATTTTGCTCTACAATCACAATACGGAATTGAAACAATCTTATTTGATATTCAGAATTTTTGTAGTAAGAGAAATCATAGTGAGTATTCTATATTATATCAGAACACTATCAAATTGTCTTACTAGAGAGAATCAAACGGCCGTGATTTTTTATATCATAATAATTACACAGGAAATAAAGACGAAGTATCTTTATAATCCATCACAATTTTCTTTTATTAGAAACTTTTCTGTTTCCTCTGTTATATATTCATTAATTCAGATAATTTGTTTCTAATATAATCTGCTTGAAAGGAGTATTTTATTTTAGTTTTTTCAATTTGTATGTTGCGGCCAATAGTAAAAAACCAAGGTTTTCATAAAGAATTCCATTGAAAATTGTGATAATAAATATAACAGACAACAGTTAAAATGGTTACAAATAGAAATTTTGTCCCTAATATGAAACATTATCAGGTGAAAATAATAATAAGGTGAGACCTTAATGACTATTTATTTATTATGTTATTAGAGATAAATAAATATCATTATGAAATTGTGATAATAATCGTAATACGAGTATTTTGAGGGAAGTAAATAATCTAAAAACTTTATCTCAATCATGATACAAACTTTATTAAGTTTGAATCAGTTTCTCATTGCTGTCGAATAATATTCGAAAGGTACGTTTGGAAATGAGTTAAAGTGAACGTACTTCTCCATTGAGGCTAATAACATTAGCAGTTCATTTCTACTTATTTTGGAATTCAATTTTCCAATAATGTTAACGTATTCAGCAAAGTCATTAATAATCAGCTCGTGTGCAAGTAAAGTAGAATAAAATCACGCACGAAATCATTCACGACAAGAATACAATTAGAGAGCTTTTTTAAAATTGTATATATAAGAATTACATTTTACTTATTTCCGTCGAGATTATTAATTTATCAGTCGAGCTAAAAAAATTTTTTGAAGAGTAAATTTTTTAAAGGAATTATTTTTATGTATTCCTTTAGAATCGAAACATTACGTCTACAATAAAAATTATATCGCTATGACGTGTAAGAAATGTTTTTCTGTTAATGGTACAGTAGAGGTTGAGAACTGCTTGTGTAAAATTACTCTAGAACAATGAAAAATCACTGTATTAAAAAAATTGTGGTAAATTGATAAAGGAATTAATTCATCTATTCGATCGAATCACCAATCGAGTGGGATTTGTGACCTGCACGCAGATAATAAAAAATGGCGTATTCGCAAAATTAACAATACTTCTGTAACGGTTCTACGGTTTCACTTTAAGAAAGAATGTTAAAACAAAAACATCGCGATCGTACTACGTTTATGTTTTATTTTCCTAATTACATTTTCAATTGCCTTAGGTTTTCATGAAACAAGTAGTGGAACGCGAAAGTGAAAGTGGGAAAGATTTTGGGATTTACAAATGCAAGGGAAAGATTTTAGGATTTATAAATGCAAACTTCTCAATTAAATAAATTGTCAGAAATTTTATGCACCATTCCGTTTTCCCTATCATTATGTGGCTATTTTAGTCAGTTTCCTTCTCAATTTAACTTTCAGACCTCGAACAAAATAATTATATAACAGCTTATTATTGTTTTTGCGGTATCACCTTTCGCTAAGTAGTTTGTCAGGCATATTTTAATAATCGTATCCTGCATTTTAAATTTCTGATGTATCAAAAGTCACGCAAAATTATTTCGCGTTTTTATTTTGGTATCGTAGTTCATAGAAAATACGTCGCATTTAGCTCTCAGTGTGTGGTGATCGTCTCAGGAAACATTCGTTCCCATGGACGACAAGGAACAACATTAATAAAAGGATCTCTTAATTTTCTAAAATATTTGTGAACATCGCCCGCGGCGCTGGATTTTCCCGAGCCGCCTTCATCTTCCGATTTGGTCTATTCCTCCACAAAAGAAGGGGGGAAAAAATGACCTACCAAACTGGAGCATAAACACACACAAAAAATCTTTTTCGTTCATAACAAATCTAGGCGTCCCGCACAATGTGTACACAAAAAAGAAAGGAAATCTTTGTTGGCGGGGACTACCTGTTATAAGCAAAGCATCATTAGCCCGGCCTCCTCTGTCGGCACGAGACGCGTGTAAAAGCCAGGGCGAGACAATGCCACTTCCATCACACCTCCGCGAGCTTTCCTTAATTACATCTCCTGACCGTCCCTGCTTCCGGCACCTGTTGCTCGGCAGATGGTAACGCACTTTCGATTTTCACACCTCTACTGGCTTCTGTTCGGAGATACCGATCCCTGAATTTAGCCAAAAAATTGACCTTTCCACAACTCTTGTGCGTGGAATTAAATAAATAATATATATATAATACGGTTATCAATAAAATTACCGGCTGTAACAGCCGTGCTCATTGCAAAATAATCATGTGGAGATGATTAATTAATATTATATAAAATTCATTACTATTCTAGAATATATTAATTAATAATGTCCTTTGTGGTCATGTTAAGCATGCAAATTTTTAGTTCCAAAAATTAATATTTTGGATAACTTTCTTTCATGGGAAGTGATAACGAGAGACACTATGAGCGAATAATTCCTAGAAATATCACATATGGGTCATTATCATTTTTAGTATCCACACAATAATAATTGAATCATCTGTAGTTTGTGGTAGCCATAATATTTTGCGTACAATTGTTTTTATAATCTTCTAAGATTATTTAGATTTACATATCTGGAACCAAATAATTAATTTGCTATGTCCTTTTAAGATTTTAAATACGTAACCAATTGCTCCCACCTCGCTTCACACAGATCTCTTGTTCGAATCTCGGTATGGGCACAGATGTTTGTGCTCCTCATGGTCAGAAAACGGGGGTTACGACTGAAGGTTTATTACCATACCGACCGCGTGTCACTTCTAAATTCAAAATGTGTCATGTATTATAACAGTATGGTAGTCTTCCCAGTACGCCAAGGCCGTAAATGGGTTGTACCGCCAAAAGGAGTATCGCGAATGACACTGATAATACTTTATGACAGAATTGGCTTCATTTTCACTATAAATATATATATTGTAATAATCAAATATTGTCGTGTAATTTATTTGCCCCACGTTGTGGAAGCCATTTATGTAATAAATAAAAGTTTGGCTTTAATTAAATGAAAAGCTTATGAACAATTAACAAACAAAAATATTTATTTATTTTATTTTGTGGCAATAAAAGATAATTACAAACAAAATTTGAGATCTGTTCTCTCAGGGCCTTTGCTGGGTTTGATAATGAACACAAAAAAATTGATTTAAAATCTTATTAATAAAACAGTTCACAATTTACCTAAACAATATGTCGATAGAACGAAAGAAATTAAAAAGTAAAGAAATAACTTTGATTGACAATTAAAAGAGAACGAAATCTGCCTTGATCCTTTAATTTGCGTTTACAATATTATTCAAAATTAGGTTACTTACGGACCGTCGGTCTGGTACCAGAACAATCAATTTTACCTTTCTTCGGACACTTTTACACTCTTTAATTATTTAATATCAGGCCTTGAGTTTCACTGATTCTACACTTCACTTTAAAATTTGGCAAGATTGGCTGTATTCCGTTGATTGCTCCGCTCCACAATAATTTACCAATGTTATTCCGCAACAATTCCTCCACGAAGAATGTACAAAGTTCTATTTTGACGAAACTGGTATTACTTTACAATATTCACGTTGCAATATCTCGGTAAACGTTTTACTCTGCTCTATTTTATAAAGACCGTTCTCTGCAACGTTATCACCGTCGGCCGCTTCTATTCTCCAATGATTCACCAACTTTATTATACTATGCTCGACGATGTCTGACCTCTGTACAATCCAGACCACAACGACCAACTAACTATCCTCGTGCTCTCGAGTTTGAGCGCGCATACGCCATTTTTGACTTTTCGACAAAGCAAGCGAGCTCGCTTCTCTATTGTTGCTTTGTTCGATCAGACCGCTATAATGGATTTATCAAACAATTCAAATTTTATGTCCAAACAATTAATGGCCTAATTAACTATTGCTACAATATATATATATATATATATATATCAGATTACATTTTAATCTATAAGCTAATGTGGTAGCTTTAACATGTTAATTACAAACTATACATTATGTGATGGCCATTTTCTTTTCAGTCTTCTTGTTACATCCTTTTCTAATACTTTATCAAATACCTGGCTCACGTCTAAGAATATTTCTGTACAATATTCTTTATTTTCGAAGGCTTCATTAATGTAGTTTCTTACTCGTTGGCACTGCTGAGTTGTAGAATTACTCCGTCGAAAGCCAAACTGATTATGTGGAATCCAGTCGTTAGTTGTGAAGTCATGATCAATTCTTGAAAGCAATAATTTATCCAGAAGTTTTGAAACTCACGAGAGCAGACTAATGGGTCGGTAGGAAGTAACATTTTTAGGATCTTTACCAGGTTTGTTAACTAAAATTATCTCTGCTGACTTTAGTATCTCTGGCCAATAATTTATTCTAAATATTGCGTTAAATATGAATGTAACAATCAAAAGACCTTTGCCAGGTAATTCTTTCAGCATTTTCACAGTAGTGAGATTCATTCCAAGTGCTTTTCTAACGTTCATGTGCTGTATCATCTTTTTTAGTTCCTTCGGATAAGACTCGTGCTATTTTCTTGATTTTTGACACTGGAGTACTTAGAAAGTCATCAATTTTAACATCTGGATCATTATTGTGAGGACACAATACCTCTACACTTCAGCCTTTTCTTTATCACTCTTCGCTCACCATCCTTCAGTAGTTGTCTGTTGATATATTGGACTCGTTGCAATTGTTGGTTTACGGTAAGATTTAATTGGCTTCCAAATAGAGTTATCATACCGATTTAAACTTGAAATATAGCTTTTAAATGATTCTTCGTTCCAGGATTTTAATTTTGCTTTGAGTTTGTTACTTAGACGATTAAATGTGGTTTTATCAGCAGGGGCATGGCTTCTTTCCCATTTTGCTCTTGCTCTTCTCTTTTCCGCTAATTCTAATGGAATATTTATGTCATCTTTCTTGCGAGGTATTATTTTTGGTGTTGCTTGTTGCACCGTCAGTTGTAATGTTTCAATTAAGTTGTTTGTTGCTGCTTCGACATCACTTTGGTCTTTTAGGCTTACACGAAGGTCAATATCTTCATTTATCTTCTTGCGATACTGATCCCAGTCTGTTCCGGAATTGTGTGGCTTAGTAGAGTACGATATAATTATAAGGCACGTGCTGACTGTTGCCATCACTGGAGTATGATCAGAAGACAGATCACAATTTGATTCCACATTCACGTAGGAGGAAGAAATTCCGTACAAGATAAAAAAGTTTAAAAGATCCGGTATTTTGTTTGTATCAGTTGGCCAGTATGTAGGCGTTCCTGTTGATAGATGGGAAAAATTTCTTTCTTGTAATACTGCCATTAGTTCTCTGACTTTTGTGGTTATAAATATATGAAACATATTCTATATAAAAGTGATAATTTAAATGATTCAGCAACGGAATGACACATAAAACACTACTTTCAAAATGCATGTTCGTTGAGAGTCTTTGAACTTCATAGTAAAGCAAATAAAAAATGTATAACCAAAAATGTACATTGCAGTGGCGACGTGAATAAAATTATTGGTATGTCACACCTTAAAATTCGATTGAATTCCCCATCGTGGAATGTTTTGTGAGGAGGGAAAAATAAACTTCTTTGATCACAATGATGTCGAGGGTGCCTGGGAATCAGGTTGACGCTCCAGGGGGCGCCTTCAATGAAATTGTTGGGAATCGTTAGCGTAACGAAGCGTAGATGAAGCACCTAACAGCGTCGTGTTTTCTTGAGAAAAATTCTAATTCTGGCAATGCAGTAATCAATACAAAGACCAAGTGGGAAATATACTTTGTTACACAAATATTATAGCAATCATGATTATTTATACGCCTAGTTTCTTGATTATTATAATTTTGATGTTGATTTACTGGAACAAAGACCTTTATTCCCTTTCTTAAAAAAAATATTTTACCCGTTAAACATTTAATGTTATATAATAAAAAATATTCTATTACAATATTTACAGAGTGCAACATATTAGTGAAAACTTCTTTCTTGAAGATAGTTCACGGACGCGACGTAGTAAGAAATTCCGTACATCTTTTCAATCTTAAAAGAAAACAACAGTTGAGTATTTACTGAACATAGTCATAGCGGAAATATCAAAAAAGTTTTGCAACTCAATAAAAATTCTCGTCCCACAAAACTTTACTGACATTCCTTTATTATTTTCCTAACATTAAAAATGTTATTGATACCATATAATCTTTTTTGTGCATTTTTTGCCAATGTTTTCACGTAAAATTTTGCCCAGAAACAAAGTTTTCGAACCAAAATAATTTCAGAACCGAAATTTCGCATCGATTACATGATTATTACAAGGTTAAACAAAATATCATTGTGATTACTAATTCCAAAAACAATTTATTTTAATGAATGGATAAGATTTTTCTCCATAAGTATCTCAATTTACTTAACTCATTTCAAATAGTTACTAATAAAAAATTTGATCTTAAATTATGAGGAAGGAGTAATGTCTACCAATATTTTTCCATCCTCATTCTTTCATTAGGCTTAACCATGGCCTCTACGTCCTGATGCTTGTGAAAACTTCTCTATATTCCTGAATTGAAATAATCTGGTCTTTAATATTCACATCCCGGCCTAAGTGTATTTTGATTGTCATCTTTATAACAACAAATACACTTTATTTTTTGGATTAATCATTTTTGTACGTATTCAAATAGTATTCTTCTCTCAGATTCCACTATGTTAACCTTTATTGCCCACATATTTATTATTCCTCTAAGTCAAAAGACAGATTTGATCCCCTTTTTAATGACCCAAATGAACTAACCGTAAAAATTTTGATGTCTATCAATGTACTATTTTTCACTATTAATCATTCTACAAATAAAATACGTGTTTTCACAGTTCGAAATTATCAGCACGTCTGAAGGTATGCGCATTTAATTGCCTACAGTCCAGAAAAAAATGAAATATTGTTCTGAGAAAATTTTTTTAATTTTCAGTTATTCTGCATACGATTTCGTTTTTTTATTAATATCGCTAAAAATTCCATCTTAAGTTACGGTAACATAATTGTTTTATTTATATTTCATACATGTTTTTCTTGGATATTGCAACAATTTCAACTGAAATGATTTTTTCTACCCTCTATAAATTATCATTTCCATTACGCCCACTTATTCCGTATCGCTAACTTATTTGCGGACTGAGCAGTTTTTGCACGGACCACTTAGTACTATCTGTAGTATCAATAATATTTCTTATACGTAGTGCTCCATTATAAATATTTTGTTAAATTTTTTTCTTCATTAGTAACTTCAAATTCATTACGCCAGAAATTTTCCATCTTGCAGAGCATCGGATATGAACGGGAAAAATTCCGCTTGTGTTGTCATACGATATTCGTGATTTTATTCAATAATTATTTTTCGAGTAATTAAAAAATTTCAGGGCCATATTAATTGTGACCCACATACTTGTTGAATCATTATGTGCGTATGGGCATGGTTATGGGGATCGTGGCTGCGGCTACTATCAATGGGAATTCCTAGGGCTGTGTCTTCGTGTCGTTATTGATGGTTTCGGGGGCGGCTACGGCGGCCGGTAATAAATTCTGTCGAGAGAGGAAGGGGGGCGGCAGGAAGGGAGAGTATAAAGTGGATTCTTCATTATTATTTTTCCAAGACACTTCTTTGTTGCTGTTCTCGCCTCCTTTTATTCTCTTTCAAAGGACAAAAAAGTAATGTGGATAGTCGCTAGCAGTAGCTGTTTCTAATAAAACGCTTTATTAATCAGGTTTGGGGAGAAAAGGAGGGGGGTCGATGGTCGTATCTTCTTCCAAGAGCAAAAGGACTAAGAGTTGCGTCTTCCCAACTACGAATCACGGGGCCCAGACCATTATATGCCTGCTATTGCGCCAAATTGAATGTTCATGAGTCTCGCAACAGGTGGCTTTCTAGAGACCTTACAGACAATTGCCACGTTTGTTCCAACGAGTTTCAAAAAGACAAAAATAACCAGTTTTACTCGCCTAGATATAAAAAATAGGTTGATGGACGTTGATAAATGTGAGATTTGGTAATGAAGTAATATGTGCCACCCAGAAAATTATCGTTTATTTAATTAAAAACCAAATAATTATATTAGCATGTGCACACGTTCAAAATTATAAGCATTTCAAAATATACCGACAGCCAAATTGGTGTGATGAAAGTTATTAATATAAACGTATATACAATATTATTTTTATTACAAACTAAATTAATTTTTTGCTTATGTTAATTCAAATTATATTTAATGTTTGATTCCATTGAAATAAATTTACTAGACCCTACGAATCGTTGAGACTATGTTGGAAAACAAATTAAAGGCGTTTAAAGATTAAATTGTAAAAATATTTGTAATTAATATAGTTTACACAAGATAAAGTCTGCAATATATTACTAAGTAATTATTAAAATTCGATATTTTTTGTGAATATTGGAGCCTGTTTATTCACTTTGGCTATCAATAAAATAAAAACGTTATGTTTCCAATAAATATGTTCTTGAGAATGTGCTTATGATGATAAAAGTTAAATTGGATGAAACTAATAATTGAATTTAATGGTAAAACCAGTTTTTAAATATATCAATTTGAAAATTAGTTCTATTAAAATGATTAACATAAAAAGTATAACCTTGAGCTTCCCCAAAAGGGGAATAAATAACAAAATATATTTGTGCTACATCAGTTTTACACCTGTCATATTCAGTGTCATATTAATTCCATATCGTACTGGAAAATTAGCAGATGATTCTCAAAACGTATTCTGGCAAATAAAAAATTTTGAGTTCATACCATTTCTTCCTTTAAATACAAATTTGAAATTCACCAAGCTTATACCCTTCCTCATTATTGGTATTTGAATTTCGTGGGGCCTATTGATCTAAAAAGCGCGAATGAAAAGTATTTGTAACTATTACCCACCAATAACAGAATACAGTTTATATTAAAGAACAAAACAATATTGTTTAAATGATGGAAGTAAACTGTTTTGTCATATAATATTATCGGATTTAATTTAGATTCAATTTAAAAATATTCAGCAAATATAATATTTCATTTGTTTTTCTTTAATACTCAGAATATACAGTTGTTCATGTCGAGAATATGATAGTTTTTAATTATATATATAACTAAAGCACAGAAAATGACCGTTTTTTATTTAGAAGCTCAGTGTTTACCTTCCGTAAAAGTATAATTTGTAGCACGGTGTAAGATGACACCTTGCCTTGGAGACTGATACAGGATATTCACTGGAAGCAAATTTCATGCCTTGAGATTTTAATAGTGATAGACTCTTCTAACCTGTTTCAGAATTTAGACGAGTCATGCCATTAACTTTACGAAGAGTTTCCCCGAACTCACTTCCGCTCACAACGAAATAGGATTTTCCACCCATATAAAACATTGATCTTCCGACTGTTGTAGAAGTACTATTTCACGCTCCAAACGATAGCAATCTCTTCTGTATTCCTACGGGCACTACAGGAATCCAAAAATTACTTCTTTCCTGCTGCAAACATATAAATTAATGCCTTTATATTTTGAGAGTGAAAATTTATACGTAGCGTAATATGGAAAATGTTTATAGAAGTGTGAATCGTATAAAATAACTAATTTACCAAAGTATTTCGTAATATTATTTATGTCGGAACATTTTAAATTCGGAAATCATGAAAATATATCTAAAAAATAATGGATTATTTAGTAAGTTTTGTTGCGATTGCAACTAAAGGTATATTAGGAGTAAACTGGAGAATATAATTATGAAACTCCTGCTGGGCTATTTACCTATTAGGAAATTATAAAATGAATACAATCATACGTTTATTTGCTTTCTGGGTGATTAAAATAACGGATTTATTACAAACACTCTTTATAAATGTATATAACACAGAAACTATGTACTACCTACAAATAGTTCTTCAAACAAGGACAGAATCTTTATTATACTGAAAAAATTTCCAGAAATTTCAGAGGAAAGTAAGTAACTTGTAAGTGGTCTAAGCGAAATTGAGACTTGGATATTTAAAATAAAAGGGATTGTATTAAAATATCGTAAAATATCATTTTACAAACTATCAAAAAACCTAACGTGGAGAATTATGAGCATTTGCTGTGAAGTTTAGTGCCCATTATATATCGCAATAAAAATAGATTGAGAATAGCACAAAAATTAGTGCAAGAAACATAAAAGACAATTTAGAAGATCGTTCAATTCGTGGAACAGGAGAATGAGGAATGTAACGGATATCGAAAAGAGATTTAGTGTCGCGGTGAATTTTTTGCAGATATGGAAGTAGGGTTTCTTACACAAGTGTGATTTTCTGTAGAGAACTGAATAACTCAATTGTATAATATTTTCCATAAATACGATAGCGCCGTGTGTGACACAGTTAACTGTAAAGAATAGTATGGAAAAGAAATAGGAGGAATATCCTCCAGGTTTGAAATGTACAATTTTCAATAACCTTTAACCACAATAGCATTTCATTGAATTTGTAAACTTACATTATATACATATGCACACCCAATGTAAATAAATGGTTTTCAGCAAATAAAGAAAATATATTTTAAATTCCCCAATTAGTAATGTAAAATTTTAATATAAAAAATAATACATTAATATCGTAGTAGTAATAAACACAAACAAAGGCTATTTAAATTTATTAGTAACCCCAGCAAGCAAGATCATTTTACTGCCTTCAAAACTTTTTTTTAAATTCAAGTAGGTTTCGTCATATGCCATATTCAATAAGTCAAATTTTATGAAAAAGTTAAGTGTTAACTTAAAATTCAAATATAAAATATATAGATAAATTTTTCATATAAATTTGAACATTTAAATTTACTTATTTATTTATTTTAAAAACTTTGTGACATGCATACAAATTTCCATCTTTCAATTCTTTTGGTTCCTTGATAATCAAGCCCTAAATTATTAAATGAATCTATGGGTACTCCATACAGAAATAAAAACTCCACCGAAGTTCTAGTTCGAGGTGATTTTGGTCAAATAAGTCCGAATTATTACCACACGTCGTCCGAAATTGATATAATCTGTTTTAGTTATTGTACGAATAATTATATTTCCACACACGGAATTCCACTTGCATCAATATATTTAATTATAGTGGGAATAATTATATATGTCGCCATAAAAAATATTCTGGACCTCAAGAATTTTCCCTCAAACAGACAAATGTGAGGTTTTGGCATGGTTGTGTGCGGGGATACCAGTCTTGTTGATAACACATTATCTCAATCTACATAAAAAAATCTTTGGACCATTTTGGAATACAAGATGTCTTCAGCCAGTTAATGTTTCACAATAAGATATTGACCGTATTCTCAAAGGGCGTCAAAAACAACGACATGTTATACATAATTTGCAAATTTTATATTAGCTGGTAACATATTTAAGATTCCTTGTATCTACCTGTGTAAAATAATGAAAACTAATGGAAGAGGCGAGGCAGCTGCATGTGAATGGCGGGCTGCCCTGCATGCGTCACCCGCCGAGGTATTTCTGGAGCGCGAAAGAGGAGCGAGAGGGGAGGGAGAATAGGTGGAATTGGAACAAGAAGAAGACGAAGAAGGCAGCTTCTTTGATTAAGTTTTTTCGGTTGGCGCAGCACAGTAGCCGGCCGGCCGGACGGTGAGGTAATAGCGTCGTCAATGGCGCAGTAATCCATCACATCCTCTATTCTGTACACGCCCAGACAATGGCCAAGGACGCCTCCCGGACACCTGGCTCGACGCCGCTCTGTCTGCCGCGTCCACTGCGCCGTGGGACCTTACACTCGCAATTATTACCAACACACGGACGACATTAAAAGGAGAAACGATTAACATTAGGAAGATATCATTTCTCACGCTCAATACATTTAATTAAAAACATAAATAGTGCTTTGAGCATGTAACAAATAGCTGTAAATTACATTCCTCTTTTCTATTTAGGAATGGTCTGCCCAGCTTTGGCTCCCGCAGCTTCCAGCGGAGAACCAATTATGAATTGCTCAAATTTTGCTGAAGATTCTTGTACTGCGGCGAATAAAAACCGTGACATAACATGTCAATGAGTGATTTTGTGTAACTTAAATACTGACCACCTGCCCGTATGTCCTGAAAATTCACCGCACACGACCACATTGAAAAACTTGTACGCTAACCAAGAGACTGGAAATACAATTAATTCTTTGTAATTCATTAGAGCTGTGAGTAACTGCAAGGATCGAAAAATGAAGTCAGTGCACTGACTTGAGTAGATAAATTGTGGGAAAGGACGTGGGGAATTACAGCGATTTGAAATTAATTTGGCCGGTCGACATAGTGTCACGTATCGGAGGGGCGGACTGTCGCACAAAGAGGACCGGTGTTTGGAGTAATTGTGGCGTGAAAGTCGTGAGCGAGCGGTGCCTTCAGCAGCCCAGGCCCGTAAAACACACAGACCCCACCGAGTCCCCCTTCTGGTCCATTCATCGCCCTTGCCGGATACGTGACCACGAACATCTAAAAGTCACTCCTCACTTGAAACAAGTCTGCGCCTTGCCACATTATTCATTTTTTCAAGCTGAGTTTGAATAACTTCGCAGAACAATGTTCTTGAAGAACACAACAGATTTTCGGCTATGGTAATAATTACACAAACCACTTTACAGTCCTCTAAATTAAAACGAGCTTTATTGTTGAATAACCCATATAAAATTACAGGTAATAAGAAAGCTAGCCAAATACAGTCAAAAGAAGTGAGAGTATAAATACCACACAAAGTTTCTGGGATCCTTGTCGCTTTCCTCAGGTGCTAAGAGAGAGCCTAGAGCGACACAACTGCACTAGTCAGTTAATAAAACTCAAAAGCATTTGGCTTTGTGGTATTTATATAATCACTTCTTTTGTCTGTATTTCGCTATCTTTCTTATTATTAATTTTCAATCAGACGTAAATTTTTCATTTCTAAAATTATTCCAAACTAACCTTTCAATATATAATTGTCGAATTCCTATTCCTGACAAAATGTGTTATAAACCGTAGTTAAGTGACTTTCAATTTAGGGAATTGGAATGTTTCTGAACGATTATCAGTAATGACAAGAGTCTCTACATAATTACAAAAATTATCATAGTTTCAAGTATGCATATTTTCTATACAATATATCAATCACACTATGTGCCTCTTCACAATGGACTCGCACATTGAACGCACATAACTTGTGTCATGGAAATTGTTACTCGTTTATTCTTAAATATATTTCATTTTGTCTTCATAGAGAAAATTCACACACTTAAAACCCAGTAAATATTTGTGTACATCCTGTATTTAGTCCACAGTTTTTATAGGCGCGTAAAGAAATTTAATTTACCAACGACACATATTTTTCAGTAGCTTTCAGCCTCTGGGGCCATAATATGTGACGATGATATAATAAATTACTTTATTAGATTCAACAAACTGTGGACTATCATTGGAATATCATTATTATATAAACATAAAATATACCGATTTATTTTAAAAATGGCTAACACTCAGTAACATTGTAACGTATGTAAATGAAGCGTCGCTGTAAAGTTGTAATATAATACTTGAATTTTCACACATATACTGAAGTAGCGAATAATCAAATGAAATATAGTTATAAATAAATACATACTTAACGTAACATGTTAATTTTTAAGAAGTAGTCTGCAATAAACGTCAAAGTTCTTAAATGATAAAATAAACACCACACAGCGGTTCTGAAAACCTTGATGATATCGTCAGGTGAAAAAATTAGTCGTAAGAGCGTTGTTTTCTATACTTAATGAAAACAAAAATGTTTTCAGAAACGTTGTGTGATATTTATTTTAAGCACTTCATTTTTGGCTGTTTATTGGCTACTTCATATTATATTGTTAATTTTCGTATAATTCAGACGTATTTTTATTTTGAACTGGGATTTTTAATTTCAAAAATTAAATTTAAGCAAAATAGTGATTTTTAGCAACTGTTACTTCACGTATTCTGGATATGTTTTTCAAAATTTACTGAGTCGTCACAAAACTTCACCATAAGTATTGTACGATGCAGTAAACTGAACGGTTATCTGCAATGGCTTAATTGACATAAAAGTCAGGAAATTCTGAGATATAACAATACAGTTTTGTGATGAATATATTGAATATGAATGACAACTATTAATTTATATTTCATATTAAGTTAAGGTAGCTCATTATATACATTATATTTCATTTACGTAAAATGTATGTGTATTTTCAGTTTATCAGAAATTAAATTTCAGCGTGAATATGTTAAAACCATACTTTAAGTTCATGTATTCATTTTCAATAAATTATAATTAATGACCTTGGTTGTGTTGAAGATTTTTATAGTTTTATTTGTCCATTAGTGCAAAAATAGGAATGGGGACACGAAGACAGTAAGTCGTTGTGGAAAGATAAAACAAAGGCAGGCAACATGTACATAAGTGGAAGTTTTAAATGAAAGACTTATCGGCCGTAAACGCAATATTGTAATTGTATTGGTATTAATTTCCTTACTGCAAGGGAATAATTGCGATAGTCACATATGTGGACAGATTTTTCAATGCGTAACACTAATATAACTTTGTTTTTCCAATTCTTAATGGAAATATTTGCAAGGTAAACGTAATGTATAAACGTAAAAATGGCAGCAAAGCAGACAAACAATTTCAAAGAAATTACTTTTGGAAAATGTAAGATTTTCTGAATATCTAAAAGCCAGTAGCTGCTTGAGATGTCTATATTATTAATTATACTACTATCTTAGTTACTGTCACTAACTACAGTCATATTTTTAAATCACTACGAGCAATTGTGTTGAATGTACCGAATATTTTGTAATCCCAATTTTTTAATCACGCAGAAAACGGAAAGAAATTTTCGGACTACCTTGGATGAATGAGACCTTTGACGTTATTCTCGCCTACGTTTGCAGTATGTAAATCAGCGGCTGTAGAACACAATTCTTGCTGCTCCGTTAGTTCAGGACGTTAGTGAAAATTATTTTGCTTTTCTTATTTTTCTCTATTTTGCTGTGAATGATATTTGCTTGAATAGTTAACATAGAGTGTATGACGTAACAACTCGGAAGTATTGAAGTAAGAGCTGAAAATTGTTTGTATTTGTACTTTGTAACAAGGACTGAAAACATTTCTGCCAAATTGGTACGTTACTCTGTGTAAGGGTTTCCACAGCAACGGAGGGTTGAATGATTATAAAATTGGTGAATTTTAATTCAGTTTACCTTTAAATCACAACAAGCGACAAAATAATATGTTATAAAATATTACTCTCTACGAAAGAAGAACAAATCAGAAAATATGTTCAGTTACTGTAAAATAAATTATTTTTGTGTAACGAAAGTTAGGTCATTTTTGAAGTATTCATCAAGTAAGTAATATATAATAAGTTAATAGAATAGGAGAAAACAGACTTTTAAATTTATAATTTAATTAATGAAGCTACATGTTCCGGTCATAATGTGATCGCTCATCAGGCTTGTCAAAACTAAAATAATAATTTGTAGACAAAACAGTGCAAGGATATTAAACTAAATTCAAAGATTAAATTACCGAGCTAAAATAGTCAATTAATGATATTTATATTCAATGATAGCTTATATAAGCCTCAAGGCATGGTTAAATTAGTTAAGGTATAAAATATCGTAATCATATTTTTGTCCAACAGTGATAATGGCATAATAACGTCCAAAGCTTATTTCATTAATATAACTAACTAAAGACTGTTATTGGATATATCGTTCCAGTGATACTAAAGAATTAAGTCTTTTTACGCTATTAACACAACGAATTTTTCTTTCGTGAATCCTTCCGTTTGATGAGGTAACATTTTCGCATAAGGGCTGCACAAATTAAGAAGTTTGATTTCCTATTTAACTAAAGTTTTCCCAATTATACCACACATAACAATTACAAAGACTTAAAAAATCTCAGTTACTACTTCATCTCTAAGGAAGTTATTGATGTTGTACCGCTTAGAAACAAATTTAGTTTACCATTAACAAAAAACAAACCATTCCTCTCATAAACAGATCGAAACCAATACATCTTTATTTCCAATTGGATAATAAATAAAATCGGAATCATATCACTCAAAATTTGTTTGAAAAATCAAATAACTTCCTTCTCTTTTTCTTTGCATCAAAATGTTAAAAAAAATCTTCATTCAACCAAACAATTCTTGATGTTTCAGTCTTTTGATTTCGTTACCTGTTTTTTGCGGTGTGTCCTTACGGGTCTTTAGTTTTTTGAATCACCTGACAACAGCAACAACGATTGCAGAAACATTATGTGGTGTTAAGTTGACACCTACTTTTGTCTGTTGTTTAGCTATTTATTTTTCTAATTAGTATACATTTAACTCAGATATTTTATAATTATGATTATGTTCCCTGATTATAGTGGTTTGACCTCTGTCCATTGACATTAACAATTATTGCAATTCAATTGGTAAACAACATTACATAGTTTTTGTACGATGGTGGATACATTGTAGATAGATTTGGATATTATGTGAATGTTACGACACCTAAAAAAAATGTTTTATAGCGTTGTGTAATATTTGATAGAATAGCATATTTAAAGTGCAGTTAATTATGATCCATTTGCATTGTATGTGTAGCCCTTGTCTTCGAGTAACTGCATATGTATTTTGTTGTTAAATTTTGTAACTAGGAATTAGTTGCTAAAATACAATTTTATGATTTTATTGTTGTTGTGATGAAACTTCGGATGAGATAACAATATGGCCCTATTTGTTAGAATTATATGCTAAATATTTTTTTTGTTTGTTTGAGAGGATGTACTGCATTTTAAAATCTGCATGTTGACGTGCTCGACCATAGACGTAGTACTAAGCTGGCGAGCCACTTGTAAATAAAAATCTTTCGTACGGTACAGTTACGTAACATTCGATTTTTGCACGTATATTTACAAGTTACCTAAATACGTATTTATAGATGTACATATGGTCTGCAAACGGGACGAATAGTTTGGAATGTGGTTCGGAATGGAAGCTAGTGGGGCGGAGGAAGATGAGTTCGCCCCGCGGACCAGCTATAAATCACAGAGGCAGACTCGTTTGTCGAGCAATCAGCAGAGGTGTTCCCCGCACCGCAAATACTTCCAGGAACAAGGAGCACAATAAATCAGCGCGGGCCATTGTTCGACCACTGTGACGGCTATATCCCTCCACATACAGCTACTGCAACGTATATCTCGGCCGTATTGCCATCTCTATCAGCAATTCACTGGGGTCTGCTCATAGAATAACTTAGGGATAAACTCCGCGATGTATCTCCAACACGTAAAACTTTGCATTGTCTTAAGACCAATTCGTTATTACATTAACAAGTTAGTTTCACATATCCGTAGTCTATAAACCATAGCGTTTATCGAAGAAGATTTTATACTGCATATATTTCAAGGCCGACGTTAAATAAATTTATTATGAATGAATTTATTCACTGCCGTAGATATAATTTAAAAATGAAATTGCAAGTAAAGTACTTTTTTCACCTGTTTCTCTCCACGCCTTAAAATTTAAACTTTTCATCACACACTACTACCACTGCCTAATGCAGATCTTAAATAAATTCCCCACATCCATACATTTAATCCTACTGAAGTGTCATATTTAACATTACAAACAGCTTCGATGATCAGCCACACCATTAAGTTAAAAACTCCTATCAGTTTCTTGAAGCTATCAAAAATGATAATATTCATAAAACTTTCTGATGAGCTTCTTATAACTTTCAGAACGTCACTCCTACCATATTTGTAGTCCATATATTTTAAAAACAAACAACATGCCCATGAAATTGAAACTTATATCGATATAAGTACATTACGGCGAGGTAATTTTTTAGAAAAAATAATATTCGGATATGTCATGCGATACCAATTCAGTATAAAATACTTTTAAATATGTACGACGTTCCTGAATGGTGTGGACTTGCGTATCGACAACAGATCAGCATGTAGTTGTGTTGAATCTTCCATCAGGAATTCTGTTGGTTGAAATAATTTACCATGCCTATGTTAATCAGGAAATAAAATTGTTTACTTTGTGACTGATTTAGGCCTGGGAATTTATAAATATCACTCTCAATTAAAATTTTAAATAAATAGACGAAACAGCATATGTCAGAAAAAATGTGTGTTAATTAATTAAAACAAAAAAATCATTAAATTACAACGTTTCGTCCACAATTGTGGGAAGTTCGCACTTAAGATACAGTTTTTCATGTATAAATATATATGATAAATTAGAAAGAATATAGAACCTTTTAGGAGAGATACGAAGGGGCTACCTTTGGGTATGCCTTTTCCTCTCCGTTTTTGAACTAAGGTTCCCACAAGCCGAGGCACCTCGGCCTGTTTTGAGAGGTGTATGTTCCGGGGTCGCAGACCTTGCGCATACGGTAAGAGTTGTTAGCTATTCCCATTGGAATAGTCGGCCAGCTGTCTCCTAAACTGGTCGAGGCACGGAGAAGGGAATGCTGCGTCCCCACAGCAAACTCCTCTCCCGCTATCGGAAGGGCGTGGGACAAGTACCCAATGCCCGACCTACCCGATGCAGGTTTTTCTAGGGTTTTCCCTGCATTTCTTTAAGCGAATGCCGGGTAGGATCCTTAAACCATAGTCCGGGGGCCCTTGTTAACCCTTGGCTACCTTCCTCTATCCTTCTACATCCCCCCTTTCAAATCCCTTCCTATGCTATTAAAGGGGAGTTGCCCAAAGTGGATTACCCTCATGTAGCCTGTTGCCCTAAATAAAAAGGATAAATATAAATTTAGCGTCCCTTCGACAGTTGTAGACGAAAAGTATTTTAACGATTTTTTCGATTTTATTAATTAATAATTAATTAATAATTAATATTTTCTGACTATAGACTGTTTTGTTTATTTATTAAATAATAATTATCAGATTATATTAAATATAAAACCTCTTGTGGCCTCACATCAAAGAGGTCCCAGGTTCGAATCCCGGCGGGGCATGGATGTTGGTGTGAGTGAGAGAAACTCTCGTCAAATCAATCCCCAGACAAGTAAAAATTAGTTTCCATACTGAGTCGCAAATAATCAGAGCTGTTGATGCGACTGGAATTAAATCAATATATAAAAATTAAAATATTTAAAGATAACAATATGAAAATGTAGCAGATCTGAAATTAATTTTTCTTGATATTGCTCCTCTTTTCACTTCTATTTGCCATATCTAGTTCGGTTCTAAATAGTTTCAAATCCAGATGTTATATTTTAAGAAATTATACGTACATACCTGTACGAGAAATAATGATTGCTTGGAACCAAGTGTTATATTCAACATCATCAATTTATTTTTTCTCCAACGGAAAGCCCCGCTTCTTTACTCTTTGCTGAAATTTTTGAGTGATCTGGAAAATTCTTGTTTTCCTTCTCTTGATGTGCTCCTGCTTTAGAATTTTTCAATCCGCATAAACAAATCACACTTTTCATGTTTTTAACAAATTCCACCACAAATTAGAGTTTACTTATGAAATTGTGGTGGATCATGCACTCAGTTTTGACTTATCCATTACAGTTGTAAATTATTCCTCGCTTATCACAAACTGCTACCACATTAGTTCTGAGCGAGTCCTCAATTTATTTTCTAATCAGCATTTTAGCCAAGAGACGGCGATGATTTTTAATATTTTTAACCGTGCTATTTTATTATCCGACCCGAAGTTTCACACTGAGAATTGTTTCTAAATTATTACTGGCGAGTTCTTAGACACATCTCGGTATCAACACACTAATTGATTAAAGAAGATTTAGTCTAATACCGCGAAAGCCAAAACAAGCAAATCCAAAATATCTCTTGTTCTTTCTTATTCACAATTTAAATTTAACAGATTTTTGAGATATTTTAATATATTTTTTTATATATAGATCTTATAATTCTTTGTCACGTTACATCGTGAATTGTAAAGACCCTGCAGATACCGGCGGTATCCATTTTGAATTAAATAATGTATCCTGTAATATTATTTCTGCTATATATATTGAACAAATAAAAAGAGCTCTAGGGATCAGAATTAAACAGCACCATTCAAACTTTCGGATTATAAGGATGCTTTATTAACAAATCACAGTATACGTCACGACTATTAACACACATTTTAGATAATTAACCCAGGATTAATTCAGAAATGATTCACATTAAGTTAAATAAATATTAATAACCAAAGTGACACGAACGTCTTAAATAATATTTATGAATTCATTTCATCTATATAAGGTTTTTGGTGATTTATATTGTCTTTTTATGCATCAACGTGTTTAATATTGAAGAAACTACTGCACCCTCCGAATAAGTTTAAGAACACAGTGCTTATTATGGCTCAGATTTTCCGTAACGTGGCGTCAATATATATATATATATATTCTTATAGACTGGCTTAGGTGAAAGGTCATCCATAAAACGTTGGCGGTATTTCAAGCTGTTTCACTGCTCTACCCTCACTCTGCATTTCAGGTTCGGCTGACTTTTCTGTCTCACCGTTGTGTCATCAAACAGAAATGACCGCGGCTCCTCCAAGATTACAAGCTACATTAATCGCTTAGAGTTCAAATTTATATAATTCTACCTCACCGCACTCGAGGAAATTAATCATATTTGGCGGAGACAGAAGTAATCTCCCTGCACATGCAAAAAACAAGGCCATTCAGTGTCAACTGTGGGCAACTGAATCGTCCAACAACACCATATGTGTTCATGTCCTCCAAAACAAGTAAGTATTGACAATGGACAGACATATCGTTCTGACACGTCCGACTTCATTGCTTGCCTGTCTTCAAATATAAAACAAATTATTACGCAATATTTTAGACAATCGTCGCAGAATTTGCTTTCCTGAACATGCAACTTGTTTCAATATAACATGAATTTAACATATCATTAGAAAATTTCTATTCAATCACGCACAAAGCGAGTTGTGTTATTTCATATTTCCATCAGTATACTTTTCGGCTTTATCTAAATTAAAATGTATTTTATAAAGTTTAAAAAAATGCATACAGTATATGTTGAGGTATAAATGGCTATAAATATTTCCCAATTTAATTTTTTTTGTATTAGAACATACCAGTTCTGTATCATCACAGCATTGTCAATAATACTCATTACAACTGAGACTTACTTCTAGACAATTTTCTCGATCAGGTTTATCAGCTCACAATCGCTAACGTATTGAAATGTGCTAGATTTTTTCTGTATTTCAATTATTTGTATAATCACGTATTAAGTAAGTACTGTTTTAATTTGAACTACTGTATCGGGGTTCCGTGAAATAAGCTACGTTCATTTAGCAACGGTGCGTTTTCCCAAGAACGTTTGCACGTATTTGACCGATGCGGCGTGAGAAAAGACCGAAGCCATTTCTTGTGAGCCCTCTTGCCGTCGCTTACTTCTATTTTTTTTGTTAGTTACAGTTTAGAACTAAATATAAACTTATACATTTACTGTACATGTTTCTAGTTTGGTAATTCTGAATTTATAATAACATTCCATCCCTTAAAATACAATCACCCATGGAATTAATCAATTAATTAGCTTCATAAAGTTATGCCAATTATTTAATAAAAATTGATAATATAATGATTTAATCAGTACAAAAAATTAACATTTGTTAAAAAGATAATTTTTTTAAAACAAGGAAAAAAAAGAAAGACGAAAACAATGACATCCAAACCAACGAATGTGAAAATTACTATATCACTTCCATGCAATCATTCACTGATCTATTTCTGCGTTTTTATAAATTTTTTCACATTAACAGCAGATATACATTTATTTGTTCAGCATTGTTCAGCATTTTATCCTGGCGATTTAAAGAAAGTAAAATATCGCATAAAAATTCTTTGTCAGCCACGATTTCTATACAATTAGATGTTGAGTAGACTATGATAAGATTCTCCTCAAAGTTTGACGATGAATTGCACACTCAAGAATTTTCCATTAATTTTTGAAAAGAGTATCACTGTCTTGCGTAATTTGCTTTTGTCATCGTTTTCTTCTAGATACAAAAACCCGATAAACGGCGACGAGAATTTCGATCAATACACAGTAACTACAATAGCTCAACGCTTAATTGCTTCAAAGTGATTCATAAGTGAACGAATAAATCACTAACGTGAAGTGTAATTAAAAAATTTAGTTTTAATCTGTAATTATACATATTTTCTGTTAATTCATAAGACGAGAAAGTTCTCATATGGCGACATTTTGAGTACTTTTTTGTGCAACGTAACCATAATTTTGAGCATCAGAAAATTTAAATGGAAATATCTAGTAGGGGGAAATATTTGTTAGGGGCAGAACTGTCATTTTATGATAGGCAAAGAAATATCTTGGGTTAGATACGGAAGTAGTCAATTAATAGAAAAATTACGTAATAAAATACATCATCTAATTAGTATTTATCTAACACAAACGTTTAATATTTCCAAAAAATATTTTTATATTGGATAAAATAGATGCTTTATTACAGCGTTAATTTGATAACAAATCGATGCTCGAGAAAATAGGTGCATAAAATGTCTGAATTTCGAGATATAATTACAAGCTGAAATGGCACATTGGTAACAATTTTGGAACAGTGACTTATAGAAGAAACGGTTGAGGAAATAATGTTGACGTTCTTATTATATTCTTAACTTATAGAGGAACCTTCTAAAGCCGACTGAAGTATGTTATTAGAATAGTAGGATACATTTTACGAAGTGTGTGAATGAATGAGTACCTTCTGAGTTACTGAAGAAGAACTTATTAAAAATAAAGAAAGGAAAATCTAATGTTATGTTCGTATTCCAATAACTATACACCCACTAAATATTAAAATATTAATTCAGCCTTTAAGAAAAATAAAACATTTTTATTAGTTTAAAAGCAAGTTCACGAATAACATATATGGATACCAAAGTCAGTATTAAACAATAAATGGCCACGTTCTTCGAGATGAATAAAACAGTTAGGATTAGATAAGAAATTTTTAAATCAGAGAAAATGATTATAATTCAGTAGAAAATAAGTTTAAGAGGACATCTTATGAAGAATTTTTGGAGGAAATATTATAAAATTTGAAGAATAGAATTTTAAAAACAGGAGATATTAGAGCATTCTAAAGTGGTGAATATGGAAGGTATAGAAAATAGTAAAAGTAGTTGAGTCCAAATTAATTCAGTTGTACTGTCATAAAAAAACGATTTGACCCTGAGTTACGTTATTATACGAAAATATAAATATAAAAAATTCACAATTTATAAAAATTTTCTATCAAGTTTTTTTTAACAGACGTTCTGTTATTTCTCTGTCCACATTAGCCCATTCAATGCAGATGGTTATTAATTTTAAAATCTTATACCATTTAATAATCCAGATCTATAATTATTTTCGTATTGAGACTGAAATTATTGGTAATTTAATAAAGCCTTACAATAAATTTCGATTTTTTTATTTATATGAGTGACGTATTTCTGATTTTAAAAAACTTTTTCTGAAAAACTAGTAAATCACAATCAAATTTCAAATATAATATGCGTTTCATGTATAGGTTTTAATGAGAGTGCACATTTGTTCCTTGTCAGGTAGTTAAAATTTTCTGAAAATATCATTAACTACATTCATAATTTATAATAGAGTGCAAGGATGTAATTAATCGTAAGATTTATCAATAAGTACTGATGCAACGTCAAAACAACTGTAAATAATGTGAATTTTACGAAAGAAATATTTGAGCTATTAATATAACTAACGGAAAGATAATCCAAGTTATTGTATAAAGTACAGAAGTACAGAAAATTTTGTTACTATTCCCGACAGTATTACAGAACTTCTAAATGATATTTTCAGTTATCGGACTATCGTAACCATAATATTTTATTTTAACAGTAAATAGTTTCAAATAATTTTTTCCTATAGTTTTGTACTTTCTTTCCTCATAAGTTCCATTGCTTTTCTGCAAAAACTTCACAATTTACGCTGTTTAAAGTATATTGCTGAAATGGTAAATTTATTCAACGGTTATACTCTCAATCTTAATATTGTATGTCTGTCCTACATACTAGGTACGAAAATTAATATCAAAATTAAAAAATAAAGTACATGTTTCATAATTCTAGGCAGTCAATTACTAGAATAAAAATTTCAATTATTCACAAAGTACGCTACTTTTCCTCATTACCAGAATGATAAATATCTAAAGGAAATAAATGTATTCCTGGAGTATCTGAAGAGTAGGTGTTATTTATGGCGTCCAGATCTCAAAATTTGTTTAGTTCGGTTTCTCATTGAGTTTCGTAGAGTATAATGTTAGGATATAATAATTATATCAGCTTTTAGAAGTTTCTTGGTTAAGGATACATCATTAATATTTCATTGTTATTTTAACGCATGAAAATATAAATTTATCATTTTTTTAATACACTATTATATTTTAGGCCAATAATTAAAATAAATTTAATACTAAATACCTACTTTTATAGCTACACTGCGACTTGAATAAATACAAGAATACAACAGAAAAACATTTCGTCACTAACTGGGAACTTCATCAAGTGATCATAATAATAGCTGAAAAAGGTAAGACCTTAATAATTACTTTTTGTGCTAAAAAATTTCTTCGATGTATCCGTTCGGGTTATAACTGGCATGGAAACCAGATCGTTGCATTTTAAATTTTATTCTAAATTATTTTCTTCCATATTAGATATATTTTAGATATTACTAACTGAAGATCTTGGAACTTAATAAAATTAAATTAAACAAAAAATTACAATAATCTAAAGAAGTTTTTCTTTTACGTTTGTTGTGAATTAATAACGAAATTTTTGAAATTTATCTGATTTAATAATTTAATTTAAAAAGCAAAAACGTTTCGGGTCAGGCTATCTTCCAAGTTATTGTAACATCTTAGAACCAAAAGCACATAATAAATTTAATATTAAACTGGTGCTAAGATGTTACGAAAATTTAGAAGAAACGTGAAGAAGGTACGAATACGTAACAAAACGTTGTTGCTTTCTAAATTAAATAAATACATTATCTGTGAAAGGTCAAAAATTGGTTTAATAATTGAAACAATTTTTAGCAGAAAAAATAATTATTCAGGTCTCATCTATTATAACTATTGTTATTTTCATTTTATGTAGTCCCAAATTTTTTCTATTTGTATTTATTTTAATGTCATTGAAGCCATTCAAGTGGATACGTGGTATTAAACTTGTTCTGACTCATTTATCCATATTAATATTAATTCACTGCCTTCCGTGTCCCCCATTTCTATAACTTCCTATACTATCAAAGCGCAGAGAGCAACACGTAGCCCGACACTGCAATGTATATAATTTTATTTTTTTGTTTCATGTTAGACCTCAACGCAACACTTCGGTTAGTGAACGACATCTCTTTGTAAGTGATATTTTACCTTCAATTCATTATTCATTGTATTTCTATTTATTCCTCCTACTTGCCTAAACAGCTGTTTCACTCATTTCCCTAGTACCCGCAGCTTCCCTCCTTCTCACCTGCCTTTCAATTACTTCGTTCATTAAGCAGTGTCGAATCCAATTCGTTTTCCTTACGAAGAACTTCCCTCAGTACTGACCTATTCTCGTTTTCTATTATTTAAACCGAAATGAACGTTAATATTGACGTTTTTCTTATATCGGGTGTAAAATGATTTGAAAAGTTATGGAGTGTGCAATGTGAATCTATTATAATCAATGTACGAATGTTAAAATTTGCAAAATATTTCATGTGAAATAATGAATAGCGTGGGTAGAATTTACGTTGGAAGAATTCGACTTGTGCATCTCCGCTTACCTCAGCGTTGGTAAATTTTTGCGGGAAGTCCGAGTGCTGGCCTCTGATAGTCGCACGGGCGAGTGAGAAGTCTTTTGTGTTTCTCTTTTTTGCGACGGCTTCTCCAGCATGTGGGAATGGAAGGCATGACGCTGCAACATCCCAGACGAAGCCAAGTGGCCTCAAAAAGCCAGCCTCCCCTTCCATCTATTGCTTGCGGTCAGCTCGTTCCCTTTTAATTGATGCGGCGTTTCTTTCAAGTTGTGTCCTCCCGCGACCGCACCTCGTATAATATACTAAAGCTCATGTCTCACACAAGGCCGCCTGAGGTAATTGTTTTCGTCCAGCGGGAGTCATGACTCACGGCAGAACTACGTGTTGCAACGCAACTAACTGCAGATCTTACTTAACGCGCACCTGATTGTTCGATTGTTTTCGCATTTCCAATCGAGAGAACAGTTTTCCGCAAGCTTTTCCGAGGATAAACCCCTCCAACTTCAGTTCTCGGATTTTCATATGAGCTGGAACAGTTCATAACGTGTTGGTGACGCCAGTGCTGCACTCCGAAACGTCACGCTGCAAACCATATTCATCATGATTCCATCCAAAAACGTACGCAGTGATCTAACTTCGACCAGACACCCTCCACTCTGTGATCACTGCAATTACGTCATCACCCTGTTGCACCTGATAGAAACGTGTCGAAAATTGCATCAAGACAGACGCCGTAGCCTGAGAGACTACCATAACTTGATGAACCACTCATCTCAATATAAAAAAACAATAATCAACTTCTAGACAAGAATGAACTGTAATGATGACATGTAATATCTCAATTCCACATTAACATATGTAACCCCTGTATGGTGAGGTCAGTAATGACCATGTTAATGCGACCTTAAATAAAGCTACTTAAAAAAACTACCACATTCACAGCTTAACAAAAGCGGCCAACTACTAATGGCATCCCAAAAGTATGCGCTTCACTAATCGAAACACACGTTGAAATCAACATTATAATAAAACTGAGAGTGTGCCAAGTAGATAAATAAATAAACGAAAAAATGAAGTGACAATATAAATACCACACAACGTTTCTGTAATCCTTGTTGCTTTCGTCAGGTGATTAAAAACGAGCCATGAGAACTGCGACAAATGAAATATTGTAATATACAAAAATGAACTCAATTAATAGGCTTTAATTTTAATTAATGAATTTGAAGAATTCGAGCCCCACGTTGGGGAACCAAAATGTAATATAAATTTAGAGGTCGTTAATTAAATAAAAGAATTAATTAAATTTACAACCAATATTTTTATTGTGGCAATAATTTAAAACAATTACAAATTTAAAATATTAGATCTCAGGGTCTTCACTGTGATTTTTGATAATGGACACATTAATTATATTTAAAATCTTATTAAAAACAAATCACATTTAAAAGAAAAGAAATTTACTTGACAAGTAAACTAGAACGAAATTTAAAATAAAAACGAAATCTGACTTCTATCTTTTAATTACGTTTACATAATTAATTAATTTGTAATTTGTTACTCACATCTGTCCAGTTAGTTCCAGCAGACCTTTCGTTATCGAAACACACTATTGCGAGATTTTACACTGATTCTAAGATTCACAGATTTTACACTGATTCTAATCAAAATTTATAGGATGTCAGGAACTCGGATGATCCTCCCTTTTGTTGTCAGCTACCTGTTGACTGCTTGCCTTAGGTGAATTCCGTGGTTTGTATATTTGCCAGTCTTTACTGCTTTGAACTCAAACCGAAATTTTACTATTTCTGTTTCGACGTTATGCTTTCGTGAATGTTTTACTTTGTCCTCATAAATGTCCAGGCACCAACCAACTCTGTTAAATTCTAATTGCCAACTCTGTTGAATTCTCGTCAACCAACTAACAGTTATACATCGACGATGTCTTTCCGCGAACTGAACTCTCGTCTTGCGTTTTAGTGCGCATACGCCATTTTCAGACCTTCCGACAAAGGCACAGAGCTGGGCTACATTGTTAATATGGAAGCTCCTGCCGCAATAATAGATTTCTCAAATAGTTTAAATTTTTATGTTCAAGCAATTAATGTCCTAATTAAATGGCACTACAATTTTTCAATTACCAAGCCTACTATTAACGTTTATGTCTCACCGTTTATTATACAGAATTACACATTTGCTTGAAAATTAAAAATCAGATTTCTTTAAACGAAAAACGATTTCGGTCCGGCCATATACTAAATATCTTAAAACCCAGGGATTGTGGGTGTTCATCGAAAATTGCCGCCACCGAAATTTTCTTTTACGTTATTTGTTTAGTTGGCGTTTGTCTTCCAGCCGTTGGTATTTGAATTCACTATCTGGCGGACGGGATGGTTCAAATATTACAGCCCGGGATATTAGCAGTTACGTCACTTAGTGACGTCATCCGTTCGTTCAAAGAAGACATGATTTCGCCATAATAGGTAAAATAAAACAATTTGTTATTAATGAATGATAGCATTTTCAATCCAACTATTTCTACATAGAGCTAATACAAGTCAACACTAAAAAATAATATATCATCAGCTGTAAGCAAACTATATGCCACGCGTATACTTCAATAACATAACCTTTTAATTTTTTTAAAAAAAATCGTTTAAATCTGTTAATCACGTAGATTATTATACGGCACTACAACAAATTACATTATATTGTACATACATCTAGACACCCCTTATACACATAGAAATCACACTTTGTACGTCTCCTGGTATGATATATAGACGTATATATAAAATCATATATTGATTAGCAACTTAAATTTGTTTTTACTCATTGACAAATTCTTCTTAAAATCCACAAATTTGTTTAAGCTCTGCAATAACAATTCGACATTCCATTTTCCTCTTATAATTATGGAAACATGAAAATTACACAACAACTCTCTTAATTGAATAGAATAAACAACAATAATAAAATCTCGCGCCTCTCTGGTCAAAGATATAACCCTCAATGCGGTTAGCGTCACAGACATTCTTTATTGCGCTAAATAATTTCGATTTAAATAAAAATCAAAGTAAAATTTAAATGTGACCGCAAATGACATGTCACAGAACGACACAACCGTGCAATCCAGGTGACGAACTTCAAAACTGAGAGCTGGTTACAACTAAGTCTAAGATATACTTAGAAGAAGTCTCAGAATATGCCTTACTGAAATAGTATTAGAAATAATTCAGGATTCTCAAAACGTACGGAATGACCTCGAAATTTAAAAGAAAGTAAACAGAACAGAGCCTTATGATTGCGTTAAAGGCTACGATTTCCGTGAGAAGAGTGAAGGCTATATAATAAACAATTTGAAACTAAACAATGCCAGTGTTGTTACAAAATAACTGATAAAGTTGAAAATTCTGTCTAGATTTTCCTTTTGCGACTGCCACATGGGCTGACGTAATAAGTCGTTTTGCCCAAAACTCATACTACTCATATTACAGTTTACTTCTATCACTTGAATAAAACTGTGCTCAAATTATAAATGTAATCCAAAAATGGATTAAAATGCAGTGTGCAGATTACATAATTATGTATTGGTTCCATTTTTCCTCTTCTGAGGAAATAATACAAGTCAAAGAATTATTACATAAATGACAAATATAAAACGCCTGTTTCGAAAATGAGATAAAATTACCAAATACAGACAAAAGTGATTGTATAAATACCACACAACGTTTCTGGAGACGGTGTTCCTTTCTTCGAGTGCTAAAAAAACAAACACAAGAGCCAAGAGGGATACAACCACACAATACAGTTCACAAAATCAAAAGCCATCTTATTATGAATCATTACATACAAAGTTAATAAATACAACAATGAAGGACCTAAAAATGAAAACACACAAATGAGAAATAAAGACAATACTCACATACAAAAGTGAGATAAACAGATATAAATATATAAAAAAAACACATAAAATACAAAATAATACGTACATATTATTTTAGGTATAATCTGGACGATTACGTACAATAATTTTGAATAAAAAAAACATACGAAATTTCTACTGCCAATTGTGAGAATTATTTCTATATTTGGCCAGATTATAAATGTTAATATTAGCAATCAGTTGTTTATACGTTATTGATACATAAATTAAAATCTATAACAGATTAGAAAATTTAAACAGATAAAATCAATAATTCAAAAGGATTTATACATAAACGAGAAGGGAAAAATCGTTACATTAATGTTAAAAGCTTTGGCAATATTCAGTTCAAGTTTTCATTAAACATTTTACTATTATTATTATTTAATTCTTAAAACACGTCTAACCCCAACACAAATTCAGGATAATTTCGGGTAAATAAACTAAAGAGGCAAGAAGTCAACAGAGAAACGAAATCAATACCTTTGTAGTTGCGGTCGTCTCACACACTGTCCAGAAGATAAATGTTTTTTCATTTCAAGTTTCCCAGATCCGTAATCATGGCTTGAATTTATTTTACCTCTGACCACTTACATTATCTCCTCCACACCACTATAGTTTGTCTTAAATTGTATTGACATCCAAACATTTGGCATAAACTTCTGCCTTACTAACATCCGGTGACAGGTTTTGTGATTTTTCCAGCGCTCCTTGTCGAAAAAATGCTATCGTAGAGTTTTGTGTACGCAGAAATTATAAAATTTTCTGAGTTTATTCATGATTAGTACGCAATAAAACATGTTTCTTCTCAAGTCATCCCAACAACGGTGTGGACGTGCCCATCGATTTAAACTGCCATTACAAAAATATATTTGTCTGTTCCGTAACAGGAAAAAAACAAAAACAATTAATATTAATAGTATTTATTTTAATAAACAGAAGGTGCATAATTATATTGTAATGCCTGTTAAGTGAGGCATTGTTTCTGATTAATAGTCTGGACGGTTGGAGGGGCATTTTGTAACGTGTTTATTTAGGTTTAAGTTTTTCTTCGTTCTTGGAAGTGCTCGTTGTGTGGTCTTAAGAATTCGAAACCATGCACGTACGTGTGGCCTTTCTCAAACTAAATTTGGGGCATAATGTAATGCCTGTTAAGTGAAGCATTGTTTCTGATTGATAGTCTGGTCTGTTGGAGGGGCATTATGTAACGTGTTTATTTAGGTTTAAGTCTTTCTTCGTCTTGGGGGTGCAGTTTGGGTGGTCTTGACAATTCGAAACCGTGCACGTGCGTGTGGGGGTGGAAGAAGACAAGTAATTGCGGGTCCTGTCTCGATTTTCGGCTTGACGTGACGGAGTAGTTAGCCATTTGTTGACTACGGAACTGCAGCTGCATGGTATAAATCGTGTGATAATGGAAGAATCTGTCAACTGGCATTTGCGACGAAGTTTTCGAACAATGGAAAAGTAAAAGACCGGGAGGATATAAGGGAGAGATAAGCTTTTGAGGAAGCCAGTTGTGTTGCGATCACCGAGGCTGGAGGATGTGATTAAGAGAGACATTGTTTAAGCGGGAGAGTTGTTCTGCGATCACCGAGACTGGAGGATGTGTTTAAGAGAGACATTGTTTAAGCGGAGTAGTTGTTCTGCGATCACCGAAGCTGGTGGATGTGAGTAAGAGAGACATTGTTTAAGAAGAGTCGTCGTCGAAAGATTGCAGCCAAAGCATAGGAGAGAGGACTTGTGAAATTTACAGTAAACCAGTCGTAATCGAAGCAGAGCAGAGTAAAATCGTCGAGATACCACAAACTTTCTTTTCAAACCAACAGTATTTAGTAGAATCTGTGAATTTAATAGAAGCTGTGAAAACCTCACCACTGTGTTCGAAAGGTGAAAGTATCCTGGGCAGCCGTAAGTAGCAAGAGAAAAGTAAAATGATTTTTGTAAACCGACTTAAAAGATAATGTCAGATATCGTTCTTTAGTGTTGATAAAATAAACTGTTTAAATTTAAAATCCATCTTGTAGTATAAGTTCGTTGATAATTAATTTCGTCTATGTCTAGACGATTAAATATTTATTTTTAAATGAAATCTAAATTTTGTGTTATTTGATTATGTTTAAATGTTCTGCCGTTATCAAACCCAGTTAAGACCTTTGAGAGATGAGATGTTTTTAAAATTGTATAATTGTTTCAAGTATTGCTAAATAAAATTTTGTTTGTTTATAACTGTTTATTTAAAAGCCCAATCATTTTTGATTATTACAATATATAATAAAATAATAGTGTTCCATCTTCAACTAATGAGAAGTTTTGGATTACGTTTCTTTTGCAATAAGTTCATATTTGTTGAAAGTGTTATTCTTCAAAGTTTTTCAAATTAGAATAGATATTTATTTATCTGGGTTTGTATTTCGTTTAATCGATTTTGAAAAAAAAAATTGCTCACAGCAATAAGTACTTCCCCAGATGGAGTTCATTTTACACATAAAATTAATTAGATTCGGATATTTATCTTTGGAAACATGACTCACGTAAAATATTTCAGAGATACCTCACGAAACTTGCTCGAAGAACGAGAAAATCTTCTGTTATTTTAAATTTTTTGTCAACTGAACGAATAATATGCAAAAGAGAAATTTAGTGGCGGGCCGGAGACAATTCTTGCACGAGGGCCGGATGTGGCCCGCGGTTGCCGACAGTTAGACTAAACCATTATATTCGTCAATTGAAACGCAAGTCTTTTTGATATTGAGGTTAGTAGTCAATTCCGTTGAGGCTTCCTAATATGAGGTTCCCATTCTTGATGAAATTTGCTGTATTCATTAATGATATGTTTAATTGAGAGCAGATGTGGGGAGGGGGCATCCTTAGTGATTAGGTGAATGTGGATAATCTTGGACTGGCCGGACCCTGAAGATAATTTAGTCTCTTCTATTTAAAGAAGACTTAATTTTTATGCTGACTGTAGATAATAGTTTCTGGATTTCATTTCGTTCCATTTGGGTTCTCAGAACTGATGAAGTCTTCATTGTGCATGTTTCCAGATGTCCCGTACGGTATTTATTTGGTTTGCAGTTATGTTGGATTGGTTTATGGTTGCGTTCTTGGCTTCAAAGTCTGCGATGACCTTTCTGAAGATGCTTTGGTGCGAAGTAATCCTAGCGATTCTTTCTATTTTTCCAGCTTCGTTTATTGAGTAAATTGCCCCTGAGTTTGCATTTAAACTTCATTTAAGGCTACGGTTTTGGATAATTTCTGGTTAGAGAAGCGTGAATCTTGTCGTGGTAGAAGCAATGTGTTTTAGGACCAAAATGAGAGTGTGCAGATCAACGGTGAAGAATGGTATAGTATGGTTTAGTGACATGGAAGTGGAGGTGTTAGTCTGTACGGCAGACATTTCTGAAGTGGTTCGTATAAATGTTATTATATCCTGGGTAGTTTTCACATATCTCGTTTAAATTGATTTCCCATTCTTCTGGAGTTGAGTATTATTTACACCCCTTTATCATCGTTGAAACATAAAATGGGTGCCCTTCACCAAAATTCATAAAACAAAAGTTATCGACCACAAACAACAAGACAAGCAAAGTAACGTGAAGAGAGATCATAAATCATTAATAATTATCAGATAATAATCAGAATCTAACAGGAAGGTTGCAATTAAAAAATATGTTTTTTAATATTTTATTATAAATCACGCTTTGTTTATACCATGAAAAATTGAGAACAATCTTAACATTCAACTTTATAAATTACATTGTGTTTGTGTCACATATCAGGTGTCTGTTTATGATAGTCAAAAAATGGACCAACGAGGCTATGACGTCACGTGCGGGGCGGAAAAGGTACTCCGAAACGCTTAGAAAGCTGATTTACTTCAAAACGCTAGAAAGATATACCTTTTCGAGAATTTTTGTTGAGCCATTGTTTTTGAGTATCCCATTGGAACAGTCGGCAAGTTGCCTCCTTAAATGGTCGACTCACGGAGATTAAAGCACTAAAAAATGTAGTCCTTTTAGAGAACATGAGTTGATACATATTTTCACATCTCCAATCCACATTTCCGTTTCAGAAGTTTAATTATGAACAAATGTCTTCCTTGTTTTTACATTAATCGTAATATTTTACAAAATTTTACGTTTCTAGTATCAGTACGTCAGTATAATTTATCCTTCCGTTTGTACTTACGAAATTGTTGCTACATTTTAGCGTGATAACGAAAAGTTAAAACTGTGTCTGACTTGTATTAAATTTAATTTAGTAGAATTGACCAACATTCAGAATATCTATTTATAAACTTTAAAAGCGATATATATTCACTAAAATACATCGTAACTTTTCTTTCGTTTAATTAGGGATTTTCTCAGACATTATATTTTTATAGAAGCAATTTAAATATGTTATTTTCAAGAATGGAAGTTGATGGAGAAGTTATAATCTTTTTTCACTTAAATTGTTTATGCAAATTGAATAATTTATAACATATTTAAATTGTCGTTAAAAATCTTTAATCAAAGGAACGAAACTTAATGATGTATTTTAGGTAATATATGTAGCTTTTAATGTTTATAAATAAATATTCTCACTGTTGGTCAATTTCTACTAATTTAAATTTTAACGTTAAGTTGCCTGCAGTTCATTTAATGTATTCTGTCGAGTAATTTATGCCAAAACAGACATTCGATTTAATGACAGTTTTTCGTATTACTATTATTCTACGCGTCATATCATATTGTGTTCGAATATATAAAATGCTGATTCATTACTTATTATGCTTAGGATTTATTTATTTATTTTCCTGAGGAAATCATCATGGACACCTAGAAGCGACCACAATTCTGGGTAGTGTGGGACTCGCACCCACAATAACCCTTTTCCCGATGCAACATGTCCACCCTCATAGCCGCTCACGTATTAATTCAGGGTGGGGCCAATTCTTAGCCTGTTCAGTAAGACTGATCTTCGACACCCTTTTTAAAGGACTCAGTCTTAGATACTATTTGCAAAAGGTCTTTTCCTAACGCTATTAGGTATACTGTTTAAAACGATACCTAAATCCTAATTTATCATTAAATAAGGTAGAAAATAAAGTAAATTAAATGAATCTGTATTCCTGACGAGGCATTTAAAATCACTCGCTTTCCTCGAAAGGACACTATGAACGAACAAAGTCACTATCTACCACGATTGTGCTTAGGACCGTAAAGACGTGAAGGCTAGGATTTGAACCTAATTTAATTGAATTAACAAGGTCCAACAGAGGGGGCAGCTGCGACCTTTGCCCATGACACCGGGCTTCGAGTTCGCAGTGTCGAATGTCTGTAAGAACCGCCGCCACGCGCCGTTAGTGCTGCAAATTTCTCGTGCCGTAGACGCAGATTGTGTGGGAGTGGCGCATCGTTAACTATTCCGCCACCCAGCTGCCTCTGGTTCTCAGCTTTCATGTCACAGAAGCAGGAACAAAAAAATATATAATAAACTATCGTTTCTCTGCTTCTAACCTGTTCATTCTCGTCATTGCACAGAATAAACACTCGCGAGATTTTTCACGAAATTTCAATAATTTTGAAAAGATTAGCTAGGCTTACTAAATGTAAAGAAAATGTCTGGAGTGGTCAAATTAAAATAGACGTTATAATATTAGAGAAAATATATAAGAATAAAAAGAGGGAACAAATAAGGAATTGGTAGTTGAACATATAGCAAAATAATTTACAAAATAAGTCTGATTGGTGGACCGTACATCAAATAGGAAACACAAATAGCATTATAAATTAAATAAATAATGAATGTGAATTAATTTACCTTCAACCACAAATGTGTACCGTTAGTACATATTTTTGAAAGCGTAACTTTGATCGTAGGGGAATTCGGTTAATTACATTCTGAATCACAATTACGCCAATTATTTGCGAATGTGAGCGTCTAAAATTTATATAATAATATATTATCTATGATTTTTATGGAATATTAATACATTTTATTATATTGTCATTTAAATGTTAAGAATGGTAACTTTTCTATAAATAGTTTTAAGTTTGAACAAGAAAATATTATGTACTGGAATTGTTCTCGGGTTTCCAAACCTAGAAGATGACGAAGGTGCTGGTCGACAGAAGGTCGTGCTCAGTATACGCCATCAGGTAGGAAACCCGAGAAGAATTCCAACAGCGTATTCACCGGAAATTAAAAAATATTATGTAGTTCAACGTATGATGTTAAATTATAAGAAAATTGGTCACATTGTAATACTTAAAGTTGTGTTACGTATTTACCGGTCTGTAGACCTTCAAAAATTGATTGAAGACGAACTTAAGCTAGAGAAAAAAAATATCGTATTTTAGTATTTCATCAAGGTTAATGTCCTACAAAATAAATAATATTATTACGGCGAGAAAATATTAAGGAGAGAGGACAATATCGGGTAAAAATATACAGAAAACGTATTGCGTCGAAGTGTAAAATAATAAAAGCGTTCAGCATTAATGGAGCCAGAGAATAGAGAAACAACATGGTCACTGTTTCCGACGCCATCCACGTACGCATACGCACACTCGCTCACACTTTTAATAAAATATCAGTAGATTGGGTCTTATTAATGTGAAAATACTGTTACACTGAACATGATGCATCACTTGAGTTTCTGAGGCTATTTGTATATTTTGGTATGAAAGTCCTAAGTCTTCTGCTCATTTTCAAATTCAAATTCGCCATCGGGTAGGATACCCGAGAAGAATTCCAGCAGCGTATTCACCGGAAATTAAAAAATATTATTATGTAGTTCAACGTATGATGTTAAATTATAATAATATTGGTCACATTGTAATACTTAAAGTTGTGTTACGCATTTACCGGTCTGTAGGCCCTCAAAAATTGATTGAAGACGAACTTAAGCTAGAGAAAAAAAAATCATATTTTAGTCTTTCATCAAGGTTAATGTACTACAAAATAAATAATATTATTACGACGGGAAAATATTAAGGAGAGAGGAGCAGCTGGGTCCCGGATCCTTCACGTGGGCGTTGTTGTTTCTCGCAGCTCCCATCCCGACGTCGGAATTGCAAAGCGTTGATCGAAAGTCGATCTCCGATGGCTGACGTTGATAGTTTATTCTGTATTTTATAAAAATATTTTGGCTCAATAGTTTAATGTTTCTCAAACAGACAGTCGAATGTAGATTTGCAGACTAAATTTGGAGTCTGCTTGTAAAACTGAATGAGTACTTTGAATTATGGAATCTCTGTTCTTCGTGGAGCATTTATCAAATTCATATTTATTATACTCCAGCTTTACTTTCCACATCTACTCGTGGACTAGGCGTTACAAAAATGTCTCATATTTAACCTCTCATTCAAGCTACAGTTATAATATTCCACTTATCCGTTTTTCATACCACATGATACTCATTATTTTATCGCCGAGCGCTAATGTCGTATTAAAATTTCTCGTCAATGTATTTTTATGGATTTTGCACTTTGTAATGAAGTCTCTCAAAAAGAGGAATGCAATATACAAGGAAATGATATATCTGTCATTAGTACGCCCACTAATGGAATATGGTTCAGCGTACTGCGATCCGTACAGAAAAAATCCGATAGAATCCTTATCACGGTTCAGAAAAGGACCGCAAAATTCGTACAGGTAGGGCCTGGGCTTGCGAACGAAAATGGAGAGCTGTCAGGGTGGAACACACTACACATTTACTTTAATGGCAACGAATTCGAGATTGAATCAGAGAACCTACGGGAAGACTGACCTCATGTTCAAAGTAAATGCCAGGCAGTAAAAACCAGGGGTTGGAAAATACTCATTCCTAAATAGGGCTATAAATAACTGGAACAATTTACCTGAAAGAGAAAGTTCTCCAACGGAAAAAAAATTTAGACTTAATCTGGACTCTCTATTGAATATAGGGTAGTGTAGTGGAGTGTATTGCAGTAAAGCGAAGTGATAGTGCTCCGTTATACACTAAAGTAAAATGGTAACATTACTTGTCTCTTTATATACTTGAATAGTTAGTTATTCTGTATTTTCAGATATATTTCCACTGTTTTTCTTTTCAGCTCAGTAAAATATTAATTCTTTTAATAATTTTTTTCAAAATTGATCTTTAATTAATATAATTCTATATACATTTATTTAGTTGAAATAGTGTCCCTAAATCTAACTTATATATTTAAATTAATTATATTCATTTATTGTAATTTTGTAATTTCATACATCTACTACCGGGCAAACTGTCCATTTGTAGATTAAATAAATACATACATGTATAGAATCTATTTATTTATATAGGATAATCATTGCTTAATTGTTTACTTGCGAGTGCTATATAACTGGATTGTCCTATTTCCGCTCAGATGACTAATGGAAAATAATAAATAAATACGGTTAACCAGGAATAATGCAAATAAATGGGATTCATTCCACATTTTTAGCTTTTGAATGCTACGTAACTATCTTTGTAATTTATAACGAGAGAATTGACAGTAGAGGTGTATTACAATGCAACGTGTAGAGACGTGACCTAGGCCACATGTTATCGGTCCACGTCTCCGCAGGTGTCGTGGAGGCGTCCCACGTCGTGGCAGGTGTCCCATTGGGGCGGGGGAATGGGGGGGAGGAGGGGCAAGAAAGACAGGTAGCGGCTCCCCGCGGTTGATGAGATAACTAATTAACCTTGTCGTTACACGGCGGTCCGCTCACAGAACCGAGCAAACGGAAAAACATGACTAGGCCAGTTGCTACTGTAGTACGCGGCAGGCCGAGTTTCGTGAAGCGAGACGCTGACTCCGTAGACCGCCACAAAGGCTACACCTGCGGAATATGCCCTATAACAGTACAAAAAGAGGAGAACGCATTTCACGCAACTCGGCCGTTTTGTGTGCCTGCCATTATATGATATTTCCTAGTTTGTAAATACTTCCACGGTTTGATATTACCAACTCCCCGTCGTGCTATTTACTCATAATTTCATTACCAAAAATTCAAACCCTCCTTGGTTCACTCTGTTTGAGAGGCACAATCGGCTTTCTTCTCCCCTCAGTTAATATATACAGTTGTCCCGAGAGACAAGACGGTGAGTTTACATGTTAGTATGTCTATGATTGTTAGAAGGAATTAACCAGCACCTGAATAAAACTTTGCACCATCGAATAATATCCAGAAAAATAAAATATTTATTTAAAATAAACACCATTATCCAAATATTTCTCAACAGCAACCAAGCAATATTAGTTAAGTCTTGACTGTGGAAAATGGAAGTGATAGCTGCATAGGACAAAATAAGTGAAGTCTTTATTTTCTCGTTTCCACTTGCAACTCAAGGCTAATTAATCATCTTATATCGAACCATAATGTTAGAGAAATTTCGTAGTTTTTTTTAACTAAACTCAATATTCAACACTTTAAGACTGGGTTATAATGATAAACATAAAACAATCGTAAAAATACAGGTGATTATTCCTTAAATAAACTTATTAAACACATAACTCAGTAATAAGTATAAGTAGTTCTTTCCCAATTCAGGCCGATCGGAAACAAAAATGTGAGAATTACATAATGGCGTTCCAGGATTTGGGCATCACGTTTTCTAAAGTATGTGAAAATATATTCAACACGTATATTACGAGGACAATAATGTTCAATATAAATTATTAAATTTTGCACGTGTTGTGAGTGTATCGGCAAGTAACCTATATACTATATATAATAATATATTTTTTTCGTGTCTGTTCAATTGATAAATGAATTGAAAAAAATATTGACCAAATACAAAAAAAAAATATATATATAAAAAATAAAGCATTTCCTAATTCACACTTACGAGTTCTGTATTGTCAGAGTAAGTGTTGTTATTTTATTCCTATATTCTGACTGTATTTGGCCAAATGTATTGAATTTACTTCTACATAATAATATTGTATTTACCTACCGATGGATTACTGGAATACAATTCATTCATTCCCCAATGTTCACGAAATATTATTCAGATTATTCATTAGTAAAATTAAAAATGAGACTTTTGAATAAAACGTATTACCCTCATTAATTTCTATGAAGTCCAATTAATGGATAATTTCTAAATTGGATTTCATAACTATCTTTTTTATAGTATTTCATTATTTTCGAATTGATTACACTTGTTATACATCTGTACAATTTTACATTCAATTTCAGATTAAGTACTACTAATAATTGTTTTTCTTACTGGCTTACTTCTTGATGCCCTCATAGTAGCCAAAGCTATAATATTTTTCAAAAAGTGCTTAACTTCATATATATATTTGTAAAAAGTGATATTTGACATTCTTTAATCGAATTTATTGTGTAAAAATTTGTAATAATGGAGTATTTGATTTAGGTGATTGGTGACGGTTTTTTAGTCCCTGAAGAAAGGAACAAATTTTCTAGAAACGTTGTGTGCTATTTATTATCATCACTTCATTTGGTCGCCGAATTATATTTTTTCATTTCTCTTATTCCTTGATGTTCAAAAATCAATCATAACCGTACAGTATGGATTTTTTTGACGACATGTAAAAAGATACATTTTTTTAACATCCACTAATACGGAAATTTACTATTTTATGCAATCACATAAAGGCAGAAAAAACAAAGAGGAATAATAGTCGAGATATCTCTAAATCTTTAGATTTAAATGACCATAAAATAAATCGGAGTCAACTTTCATGAAGGGCAGTCCACGAACTGCATATATCTGTTTTTACAATTCATTGAATCCAAATTAAATTTGAACGACAAGAAAAATCTTTTGCACATTAGTTTAAGCAAATTATTTAATATATGATAACGACCCAAACTTGCAAAGAAACCTTGTATTTCTTTCTTTTCTGTAATTTCATTAAATACAATTATTTTATTGTATTGTATTAATTTTTTCTGAATTTATTTAACAATTTAATTATTTATATATACTTAATATCAGATAAATATTTAATTATTTTATACATACTTAATATCAGATTAATATCAAATTTAAGTGATATTTTACTATATTCAGAAATTGATGAGCTGAAAAAATGTTTTCGTAACCTTCTCTGCTCTGATAACGAATGACCTAACTTTACTCAACAGTTTACAGAAACAAGACTTTTCATACAAGTGTAAATGTGCAAATTATTTTTGTTTGGAATCGAAACATCTGTGTGTAAAAATTTTAATTGGTTTAAGTATCTTTTTGGTACTCTAAATCAACATTAATATGTGAATTATATTACAGTGACCGTTATAAAGTTGAGTATACGCGTAAAATAAGTACGTAAAAGTATTAAATAAGATTTTTGAATATTATTAGACGATTGGAAAACGTTAATAAAAAATTTTCGATTGTCCTGTCTGTTTCTTTCCATTTTACAATTATCGTATATGCAATAGAACTTTCTAGAACATTTATTCTATCAATTTTTGTTTATTCTAATATGTTTTATATTGTAAAACCCCATAAATGCATCGATTTATATCTTACATTTTAATTTTATTTTGTTCGGTTTTCTTCGATCTCCTACTTTATTTGTAGAAGGTATTATAATTTTTTTATTTTCTTCAATGTCAACTAAACGTATCCTTTGTTTTTCTAAGTGAAAAAAAAAAGATTCTCTAAAAAATTTCACGAACAAAGCTTATCAGGTGTAAAAGAACGATTGCAAAACAAATAGTCCGTTAATTGTGTGTGCATAATTGAACTGAAGGACAATTCCCATTTTTCTTTCGTAGAACAGACTGTTGATCGTCAACAAGGCTTTTGTCAGAATCCGACTAGCAAACTTCTTCGAGGTATTCACTTCAAAGCAAAAATCTTAGCCTAGGTTTGTTTTGTTACCCATGTGAAGTCGAGCGTGCTCCACAGCAACTTTAGGAAGTTTCCCACGATCCTCGCCACAATTGTCAGACCACGTCAAAAGATTCAATTTTAATTGAGCATTTAAATTCCTTACCGAACAAAAAAATTATCACCCACTTGAAAACCCTATTTAAAAAAAATAAAAACCATAAAGTTCACACCTTTGGTTAGTATATTTCTAGGTCCCTAATAATATCCACTTTTATACTTGTTCTAGTTTTTTAATTCAATGCCTGATTCCCTTTTTGGTCTTTAATATGCCTATTACGTTTGTTATTAAAGATTAAGATTTATTATTAATTACATTAGTCATGCGTGGAAGAAATAGGATATGTTATTACATGAAAGAAAATTTGTGGGAAGCGTAAGGAATGTAATACTAACCTACAATTAACATTATTTAATAACTCCACGATGCAACACTAAAAAATATATCTAGCAATGTAAAATATTATATTTTGTAAATAAAATTTCGTATTGCACGCCAGAAAAATTGAGCAAAACTTCCTGAAATCAACACGCATTTCACCTGTAGTTCGGACATTTTTATTCGATCTTAATTAACTGTATAAAGTATCTCCTTCGATTACAACGTGTCCGACAAGTAATGCACATTTTTCAGATGTCGAATTCAAACGTCTCCTTTGTTCTTATTTTAAAGACATACATCGTAAATACCCGGAAATTTCTAAAATTAAAATTCCAAAATAATAAATACATTAGAAACAGCGATTTTTAGTAACAAACAGGACTATTTATGAACTGCTAACAATTTCACTGGTGGGTTAAGCCATCCGGAAAGTATGCACACGTTCACAGGTTTTATGCAGGAATAAAATTTCCTGCTAAAATATATTGAAGTATTTTTTACTTTTGAAAATACTGTCTTTTGTAACACTGTCGGACAATATTAAAAGTAAATATTTTGGATATTATTTGGGTTTGAAAAAAGCAAAAATTAGCAACTAAATTCGACGGAAGGATATTCATCGTTATTAATAATATAAAATATATTAATAAATCAATTTATAACCTTATACAGACACTTTTTATTTAATTCAGAAAGTAATAACATATCGAAACATATTTGTATCTATTTCAGGATTTCTTCCTATAGAGGATGTATTTACTGATGGTTAAATTTGGAAATTAATTGTGAAAAGTAACCAAAGACAAAAGAAAATAACAAACAAAACAACTTACCAAATTATTGTAACATTATATCACAATATGCAAATAATATATTTATAAAAGTCTCTCAGGAAAACATTGCACTTAAAACACAAACATGATTGTAACAACACAATGGATGGCTGTGAAAATCGGCATGTTTCCATATATCAACTAATCATTGATTAAATAGTTTTAAATACAAAATAGTGATCCAGTAAGAACTGCTTGGTTATAAAATACAAGAAAAGTACTAACGCTATAAAACTTTTTCACACTTAGCGGGAAACCCATTACCTTCGTTTTGGTTTGAAGTATTTCCCTGCTCAATTCATTCCTCCAGCATTTTTCATATTTGAATATTTTATATAAATGTATACAGTAAAAATTACACGTTCCAAGTCAAACATATAATTGTCAAATATAAAGTTTAAACACAGAACTGTTAAAATAGCTAATTTATCTATTTAACTAGATTGCAAAAGAATAAAATATTCCAAATTATTCCCGGAACATAACATTTATACGCCAATGTAATTAGCTACTCGATTCTGTGTCGTTGAAGTAGTTTAGTTGCGGAGTTGCAGCGTTGGTTGGACAACGCCTCTACTAATTCATTCCGGATTCGTTTAGTTAGCGTTAGGCTACGTGATATGAGGAAGGATGAGTGGAAGAAGATCCGTTGATGCGCGAGCGCGGAAGAGCTTCCGGAAAGCAGCGGAGAGAGCGTGACGTCGCCGGTCCATCGCTCCATCGCTTGCGGTTCCTCGTTAGCCGCTCCGATTCCCGGGGATTTCCCTGCACCTCTCACCGCGGTGACCAGACGCGTCATTTTCGAAATAAGGCGCCCCCCTGTGCTGGCAAGGCACGTACTCTCGCTTTCTCTGGCTGTGACAGTTCAAAGTCTGCCATTGCTCTCAATGCAGCCATTAGAAACGCTCGCCACTCTACGTGACTAAGAAATATGTCGTTGCAAACCTCCGTCTTCAAGAACTCTGGAGCAGAAAGTCTCCCTAGCCATTCTAAGATATTTCAAAGATTTCCATTACACCGCATTATTACATATTTTCCATACTTATTTAATTTCCCAAAGCTTACATCACGCACTTAGTCAAACGATATGGAATATGTGTTGTAATCCTGTCACCGGCACAGATGAACCTGGAACAACAGCAACAACCTCAAAGGCAGTTTGGAAGCTGATAACGTCCCAACATAAACAAAGGAGTGAATAAAAACCACTTTGCATCGTCATTTTTCACTTGTCACTTCATCTATCACTTAGATCATTGGTCATGATTATGAACATTAGTTTCCATACGGAGGAAGATTCAGAGAAATATCGCACCCGAAAGAACTATCTCGAAGGCAACAGGTTGTTGTAGCCAGAATAAGAATATTGCACTCCAGTTTCACTCACTCATTCTTGATTTCCAGATCTCCGCAGCTCATGCAAGGAGCCCACAACAATTCCTCATGTCCTCCAAATATAGCGAGATAAGAAGATCAACCATAGCCGCACATTCAATGATGGAGATTTGCAACTCATCAGCAGCAATAAACAACCTCATACATAGACTTTACGATGAAAACTGATTTGTTTAAAGTAACTTAAATGTTATACAAATGTAGAACTTAACAGAGTAAGTCGCTAATGACCAAAAGGTTAATGCGACGTTAAATTGTAATTTTTTAAAAAAGATAGCATTGATGGGCGCCTTTAAGTAGTCATAATATATAAAACTAGAAATTAAAAATTTAAGTTTTAAAGATCCGGTTAGTCAGACACTCATAAAATTTTAGTGATACTACACAAAAGTTCCCGATATTTCTGTAAAGTCGTGAGTGCCTTATAATAAGACGCAATCGTCACGCTAGATGGAACTTCACATAACCAATGTGAACCAATTTGTCAAGGGAATTTGTGCTAGGAGGTCGAATTTAATTTAATAACCATTTTTCCATTGAGACTTACGCGACTGGCGAAATTGGCGACGGCAGATTTCTTAAAGTTATGTTTCAAACTTGGGAAAATCACTGCGGAAACACGTCAATTGTTGAAATAAACAATCGGATAACACTGTAGAACAAAAAGAAAAAACTTAGTTAATCGTTTTGAAAGCAGAACATTGGTTGATGATCATCCCGGTTCAGGATGGCAGTCAACCGATATAAATCCTGTTCGGAATGCGATTCTCGAAGATCGTCCACATCGGGATATAATTTAATGCGAATGGGATAGTTCCAGGACAATTTGCGAAACAAATATATAAGCATACTAATTAGATGCATGCAAGCCAAATAACAGGCAAAATAAGTGAAGAATAAATGGCATATTTATTGAGCACTTATTTTTGTCTGTTATTTGTTTATCTCATTATATACTTTTGACCCAGACGCATTTTATTTCAAACAAAGAAAAGCTCGAATTATGAAATAAATAGAAATTTAAATGTTCTTTAAATTGTTTTGAAATTTTTACACGCATCTAAACTCTTCACTTCACAGAAAAAAAAATACAAATGTACGCTATTATTCATTTTTGAGGGAAACAAAATATTCACTTCACGAATCTATTAATGTGATTTTTATAGCTTTCTTTTTACTGGAAGATTCTCCTCATACAGTGCTACAGGAAAATTGTACCTGCCGCTTATCGACCTATATAATAATAAAAATTTACCTGGAGACCTCGATATTATTTTAAATTTGTGATACCCTCTCCAAACATAAGTTGGTTTTTTAAGTTTTTAAATAGAGCGCAAAGCCTATCTTTCTACCTATCTGGTTGCCTCTACCTTATCTCGCCCTTCATCAATTCCCCGTATTCCAAATTTTGCTGATCCCCTTGAATTTTTGCGAGGCCATCGATCTGGAGTTTTCTGCAAGGATTCCAAAAACCAGCGCCATACTCGAGTATGAGACGAACGACAGAATTATAAACGCGTTCTTTTGATTTTCCTCTCTCCCTTTTAAAATTCTCATTACAAAACTGAAGTATTTTAACGATTTTTGAGACGATGAATTAAATTGTTCTCTCTCCCTATTTATTTTATAAGCAAATCGTACATCTTTACTAAATTTATTTAACAATTGGTTTGCTGTTTTCGCTATTTATCTTCATTTGTTACGCTTGCCAAGTCTCACAATCAAAAATCCTTCGCTCTATAACAAATGCTGCCTGGTATGTATCCAACTTCAACTTACAAGATAAAAGAAAAAAATCGCAAACACCATACGAAACTTGAAACCCATCCTAATCCATTACTTGATCCGTTACTACAGCCTATGGACAACCGAAGACTGAAGAGATGCTGACCGATAGACTTTAATAGAAATTTAGGGGGCGTTGTTGGACCCTCACCTCTCCAGGACATCAGTACAAGCAACTGTTATACTTTGTAAAATTTATCAGATTAGCTTAAAGAACATATGTAATCTGTTTGTGAATAAATAATGTTTGCTTACACCCAACTATTGCAACTATGCCAGAGGACTTTGACCGATAAATTGAACATGAGACGGAATATTGCCCCGACGTTCTTTCGTAAGACATAATTATTCATGAAACCAAGCCCCGTATGAATTTCTCTTATTCTTGAGTAGTGAATTCACTAGCAAGGGGACTATTTAAGTTGATGGTGGTGAATATGATCAAGCCATGCAGTACTTTTATATTATTGATATATTCTCGAAACTTTTGGGTAGCATCTCTCATTCTAATAAAATGAAACTAAGAGTGTTGAAAGGCCATACTAGAATATTTTAATATATAGTGCAAAAAAGAGTGTGTAAGGTTACGTAATGTGGAATGAGAAATAAATATGAACTATTAGCTGGGGAATGTGTCATTGGAATATTCTGGCGAAAAAGGTACTGAGCCCACGGAGAAATAATTTTTTAAATGTATGAGTTCTTGTTAGGAAGTATAGTTGTCCCTATATATAAATTACCTATTTTATAATGTTTCACTTTGGCCGTAGAGTAATACGCAGTGGCCAACACAGGATGGAGCATATATTCTTATAAACTCATAATTTCAATAACAAATTGAGGTAGAAAATTTTTCCATAAACTTTTTCCTAGTCAGGTTTGATATGCTCTCAGCATTCACAATCCGTCTCACCAAATAAAAATCGATCCATCAGATAAATCTCTCAAGCAGTTTTCTGGAATTGTTGAATATAAATCACAGAGAGGTAGTAAGTATATTGGGGATCCCAGTTTGCGAGGGCTATTCTCTCGCAGGCAGAACATTGTAGGACAGACACGAAGGGGTTACCTTTGGGGATTCTTTTTCCTCTCCGTTTTTGAACTAAGGTTCCCACAAGCCGAGGCACCTCGGCCTGCTTTGAGAAGTGTATGTTCCGGGGTCACAGGCCTTGGATATACTGTAAGAGTTGTTCGCTGTTCTTATTGGATCAGTCGGCCAGGTACCTCCTAAACTGGTCGAGGTACGGAGAAGGTAATGCTGCGTCCCCACAGCAAACTCCTCTCCCGCTATCGGAAGGGCGTGGGACAAGTACCCAATGCCCAACCTACCTGATGCATGTTTTCTAGGGTTTTCCCTGCGAATTCCGGGTAAGATCCTTAAACTACAGCCCGGGGGCCCTAGTTAACCCTTGGCTATCTTCCTGTACCCTTCCGCATCCCTCCTTTCAGATCCCTTCCTATGCTATTAAAGTGGAGTTGCCACCATGTGGTTTATCCTCATGTAGCCTGTTACCCTAAAAAAAGTATATGAAACCAAGAGTTTCTATTTCTCCCATTAACGACCAACCGCAATACCATCACTTTTTAAGGTGAATTAAACAAGCTCGATTATTACACATTTGAACAAATTTAATCCGGCAATTAAAGATTTTCTAAAACCAAATTTTGGTTCGTTTTTAGTAAATAAACTTGGGGTCTAGCTAAAATTATAATCTAAGATTACGGATCCTACAAGAACGGTTTATTTGGTATTTTTGTAATAAATTGCTGTATGACGTTTGTAATTGTACATAAAAAAGATCAAAATTACAAAAAGGATTATACTCAGTCTCATTTTTAAAGATCTGTAGTTCCTGAACCTACCCAAAAGTAAACATATATATTTTTTAAAAAAAATTGTTAAGCATATAAAAGATACGTGGCGTATCTGAGAGCATATAGCCTACGCCTATTTGAGTATGCATTAACCCCTAGTTTCGCTATGTAACAGTTTTACTGCTATTATAAATTTTCTGAATGGTACGTATTATAACGTTTTTAAATTCGACTATGGTTACTTTAAATTCCATACCTACAAATAACTGTGTTGAATGAAAATAGATATAAATTAAGGTTGAAAAAATTACCAGAGTAATTGCTGTAACAAATAGTTCTCGCCGTCTCATGTATATTGAGAGTGTCAAAAATACTCCCAGCACCATTGAGTGTAAAAAGTAATCCCGGCCCCTTAAGACAATCAAACTTATTTTCCATAAAAAAATAAATTTATTAATAATTTACACCATTAATTACATTCATTAATTATTTGCCATACATTAAAAGGCTCAATAATACTTATAATTTCGGAAGTCCAAAAGAGCCAAGATTACTTTCGGTTCTTTAAGAGTTGAAAACACTCCCGGTAGGATAAGATAATCCAAAATACCTACGGAACCTTAAGACAGACAAAAGACACAAATGAGTCCCGGAACATTAGAGAGTGAAAAACACTTATTTTTTAGAGTAACTGGCTACGTGAGGGTAATCTACGTGGTGGCAACTCCCCTTTAATAGCATACGACGGGATTTGAAAGGGGGGATACAGAAGGATAGAGAAAAGGTAGCGAAGGATTTACTAGGGCCCCGGGCTATTGTTTGAGTATCCTACCCGACATTCGCCTAAACCACCACCCTTATAAGTGCTAGGCGTATTTTTCCCATTGCGAGTTTCCGCCAGCATAGTTAGTAACATGCGTACAAAATTTCTTCCGGTACCAAGTGAGTGTTAAAAATATTCCGGTTCCCTCAAGAGTGAAATATACTCACAATAAAATTGACAGAAACTTTAACACTCCCCGTACTCTAATAGAGTCAAAATATTTTCAATACTTTAAGACAGTGAAAAATAAACCTTGAACCTTAAGAGACTCAAATATACTCTCGCTAGTCTTTAATAATAATAAAAATACTCCCGGTATCTAGACAAAAATACTGCAAGTACGTTATGAGAATCAAAAATACTTTCATTAGCTTAAGTGAGTCAAAAATATTCCCTTTAACTCAAGGATAAAATTACTTCTGTTACTATGAGTGTGTCAAAAAAAATCCCCGTACCTTTAGAAATTCAAAAATATTTCCGGTAACCTAAGAGACCTAAAAAGTACTCTCGGCACCTTAAGGACGTGAAATTTTCCGAGTTCCCTAACAAAATACTACTGCCCAAAGAGAGTCAATATTATCTCGGTAATTTAATATAGTCAAACGTTATATTCGTATCCTAAGAGATTGAAAAATAATTCAGGTACGCTAAAACAGAGTCAACATTTCTTAGAGCACCTTAATGGAGTCAAGAATCGTCATAATACCCTAAGGGAGCCAAAATTTCTTCCCGGTACCTTAAGAGAGTAAAACTTGTAAATATAATTCTCGGGTCTCAACCCGGGCCAATTGTTTGTTAAATAACAACGTTTCGACGACAAGCTCCGCCATCGTCATCGCAGTTAACCTGAGCTAACCATTAAGCTACCGGGAATAATTCAGACATTCTCAAGGTACGGGAATAAATTTTACTCTTAGAGAGCGACGGCTTTCCCGGTGAAACTGTTGTAGATATAATTCTCGTGTCTCAACCCGGGCCAATTGTTTGTTAAATAACAACGTTAATATCAGGTTAACTGTGATGACGATGGCGGAGCTTTCCGTCGAAACGTTGTTATTTAACAAATAATTGGCCCGGGTTGAGACCCGAGAATTATATCTACAACAGTTTCTCCGGGAAAGCCGTCGCTCTCTAAGAGTAAAATTTATTCCTGTACCTTGAGAATGTCTGAATTATTTCCGGTAGCTTAATGAAATCATTCATATTTCCCATACCGTATGAAAATGAAAATAGTCTTGGTACTTAACCAGTATGTTGAGTATCAAAATTGTTGAGTATTAAAATTAATAGCCCCTGATTTGACATCAATCTCGGTGTTGTAGTATTATAATTATGGAACGACATTTTCCGTCTTGCCTCACTTACTTCTATAAGCTGATGTAAGAACATAAACATCATGTAAGAACATAAACATCATGATAAACAGGAAGAGTACCATCGAAACTTCATTGCAGCAACGCATTCACGCAGCACGCGACACAATTGAACGGTTACGTGACTTATCGAGTATATAAGGTGACATGAAGAAGTCGACGTTTTGCCGTTTGATCGATTTAGATTCACTTGTAATCATTTTATCTTTACTATTTTATTGCATATCAATGTATCGACGTACCTTTCGATTGATGTTAGTTACCTTTCAAATCAATGTATGTATATTTTATTCTGGTTAGATTTAGTACCCATCTTTAACGCTGAAAGAATTTGAGTTAAAATTATTTATCTATATAATTAATTAAATAATCAGTAAATCTTGAAAATATTTTTTATCATTCTATGAATTCTGTACGCATAAAAATATGTTACTAAGGCTTTCATTTAGTATTACAATATGAGCTAAATACTGTACGGTCACGTTTGATCTGTGATATGCAGTAGTCAGTGAAATGAAAATAAAAAGGAAACACATCTGAACAAGTAAGTCGTCACAGAGACTACATTCTTTAAATTAATGGCATTACTTTTCACGAAAACAGGAAAACAAATGTGAAGTCAGTTAGGGTAAGTACACTGATGCATAATCATTTGACGGACCTTGCTGTGGAGAAATAAATGGAAATGGGTAATCTAAAAAATGGAGGACGGACGATGTTTTGATTGAATTTCTGGTTGTGAGGCGTCTGTTGAGGAAAAAAAATCAACGTTTTCGTTATGGTAACTGGTTGAGATGTTCTACTCCCTGGAAGTGACGCCATTGTTTGTGACGAAGAAAGATTTCTTTGAAATGTTCTTATGTTCCGACTTCTGACTTACCGTAGCTTAAAGTGTCGGGGTTTCCTGCGTCCCAGTTTCCTATTTACTGTGCAGCGACCGGTAAAGCTTTTTGCAGAGCAGTAAGGATCCTTGGTGCGTGCATCCTGCCTTCGATTAGAACTACCAGAACTTTCAGAACAGGAAAGCACATTAAATGGAATAATTTGAAATTAGATTAAATTTTTGAACCTCTAAATATACATTAACTGGATTTACAGTGTCACACAATTGTAACGAACTATTTATTTTAGATATTTTCCACAACATTATAGTTGAAATATTTGAAGAGCTATCACGTATTCCCGTGGTGCTGAGGACACAATTTTCATAAGATTTCAGGATTTTTATAACTAATTTTTCAAATCTGACAAGAGAAAAACTGTATTCAATGCTTATGCAAATATATTTAAACTGATCGATTATTTTTTATTAAAAAAAATGAACCATACAGGGCTACACCGAGGTGCATCACTGAGCATCAGGCAAATACATGATTTCATTTCAGAATTCAAAATAAAAAATACATGTGTTTTTGGATTTATTAGAGCTATTGCTCAATATGAGCTCTACACAAAGTTCACAACGACGGATCATGGATGTGTGCGGACGTTCCGCCGTTCCCCTTCCCCACGTACGGGCTTCACCTCGGCCAGTTTCTCTGACCAAACGAAACACTCCAGCAAACGTGTATATTCTCCTTGCTTCGTGTCCTGCGTCAAATATCAATGTTCACCCTCAATGTTTTCGGATTGGTGAAACGGAACTGACGACCGCAGGTAATTCAGTTTTCTTTTCTCAAATTACGCAGTAACGAAGCGTCTCTGACAAAAATGCAAATTGGGAAGAACGGTTGTATTGACCCATTTTAAGTCCGTGCACTTACTTCTGTTACTCCCAGTGTAATAGAAGAATTATTTTCTGAAAAGCGAACACAATGCCTGCTCAAACTGGATTTTTTGAGCGTCTCCCATTTTGTCTCGAGATGGCGTCCGGAAATGCTAAAATCTCTCTTACGACTCTATATAAAAACAAAAAAATTATTCATTGAAGTCGTTCCGACAGTTTCGTTTAACAGACGAACAAAATTTAGATTGGCGCACAAAGGTTTTGATTACATCGGTTTTGATCCCATAATTCATGAAAGTTAAATATAAAGTAAAATTACTCAATTTTAAGTCATTAATAGGGGCGCGGGGGGGTTGGGGACGATAATTATATTTATATCAGTATACATTTCAAAATCCATATAAAGGGCATTGTAAATAAAAGAGACGTTAAATTTGAATTTAACGAAGATAAATACACGATCTCATTTCAAAATTAAGTTTATATCATTTTTGACGATTTGTGATTGCGCAACAATAAATTTTACAAAATTTCAAATGAGATCACAGATTATTTTTGCTGTTTTTCAGATTTGGTTTCACCATTATTTCTTATATGCGTGTTTTACCGTATCCTTCAGGATGTACAAAAATTACAAATGTGTGTTTACAGTTCAAAATATGCTGTATAATAGAAATTTGAGTCACCTTTGTTCTTTGAGAGCGACAGGCCTTCCACGGAGTGGTCTCTCTCCCACTAAAAGCATGGAAATAGATAGAAAGTGGATAAGCGGAAACTTAACAAAGGGTTAAATGGGAATTTCGAGTTATAGTTTAAAGATCCTACCCAAAATTCGCCTAAAAGTTATGAATGGCAAATCCTAGATATCATGAGGTCAGGTAGGTCTGGCTCTTAATACTTGTTCCTCGAACATCTGATGACTGTATTGGGGACGTACCATTCCCGTTTCTATGCGACGACCAGTTTAGAAGACTTCTGGTCAATTATTCCAATGGGAACAGAGGACAACTCTTGCGATATGTCCAACGACTTGCGTATCTGGAGCATACATCTCTCAATCCTGACCTACTCTGGTGTTGTGGTTGCTTCAGCTAATGTCGGAGAGACCAGCTCCCACAGGTGCCTGTAAGTCAGGATTTCTGTTTAAAATTGTTTAAGTATTAATTCACATGAAATAATTATTGTTCCCCATCTGTTAATATTATTTATTATTTTCTTTAGTCTTCAATGGAAAAAAAATAGTACACCACTCTGGCAAATTATATTGATACCTAATAGAACCACATTCTTTAGCGATTGACATCTGCTTTAAGAGCTGAATTGACCAGCAGGAGCGGGTTTCTTCATCGCTTTCCCACATTTCGGCTCTTGTCTTTTTCGTTCCGCCGGTCTTCCCGGAAAAATTATCACTCGTGAAGGTGGCTCTTCAATTTCACCGTCACGCGCCGCGAAACCGCGACGTCGGTCTACGTCTGGGTACGAATATTGTATTATGTCCTTAAAACTATAGCCCGGGGACCGTAGTTTTCCCTTGGCTACCTTCCTCTACCCTTCTGCATCCCCCTTTTCAAATCCCTTCCTAATCTCTTAAAGCTGAGTTCCCACCAGTGCATTACCCTCATGTACCCTGTTTCACGAAAAAAAGTACATACGACCTACAATATTACAGAAATATTTTATTGTTATTTGTACGTATTAATGTAAAGATAATTGTTATTTACCCTTTGTAACATTCATTTAGTTGTTTTCTTATTTGACTTAATAGTCTCTTAAACTATTGTTTATATCACAGTTGGTCTCCAGTCAGATCTATTAATTCAATACATAAATATATATTGAAAAATAAATTTCATCATTGTCTTCTGAACAGCAAGAAAATTTAACAAGAATAATTGATATGCAAATACGGTTAAATATAATAGTTTTACATGTCAATGGTACTGTAATTACGTTCATGTCAGATTAAACACTATTAAATTTCGAAAATGTATGTGCTCCGCCGTATTCACGCACTAAGTTCTTTGAGTGAGGTAAAAGTATCTTATGCAATTTGAGTTTAGTTATTTTGTGCGTGTGTTTATTCTATCAAAAACCCCTTGCATCCACCTACACGTAATGCTTAAACGTTTTCTTTACTTAGGTAAGAACCTGTGGGAACTTCCGGGGAAAGCCGTCACGGAGTCTCATCCCTGGGGAAAGCTGTAGGAGCTCACGCTTCACGTTGCATGCCTTCATATCTTGTCAGTTGCTTTTTGGGCAGCGAACCATCTGCGGGCTATTTCAGTACAATTGCATGGTAACAGGAATTTAGATAACTATGACTAGTATTGAGCAGATTCTCATACTTTTGGAGAAATAAAATTATATCCAATATTCTTTTTATAAAGGTTATTCAGAACGGTATTTAATTGACAGTATTAATAAATAAATAAACATCAGCCAATTTTAAGTAAGAAAAAATAATTTATTATTGTAAAATTAAACAACGTTTCAACGCTTATTTTGCGACTTCATCAGGTTCAAGTTTAAAGAACAAAACAATTACAATGATAACAATAACATTTTTAAGAAACATTTAGCAGATGACAAAAAACTAAAATTTTGATAGATGCTGTTTAATGTTTCTTAAAAATGTTATTATTATCATTGTAATTGTTTTGTTATTTTGTAGTTTTAAACTTCAACCTGGTGTAGTCGCAAAATAAGCGATGAAACGTTTTTTAATTTTACAATAATAACTTCTTTTTTCTGACTTAGAATTGGCTGATTTTTATTTATTTTTTCGTTTTCTCAATAGTCAGAATATATAGAACAGTGTTAATGTCTGTTAGTTAATATTAAGAAGAGAAAATGGCAAATCGCAGAAATAAATTTAAATTTAAAAAAAACCATACGACGTTTTTTTCTCAAGTATGTTCTTGAGAAGGTCACCGATAGGCAGAATAATATATTCATATAGCCACTACCTATCAATCAAAATTTTGTCTGTATTTGGCCATTTTATTTGGTTAAAATGTATTTAACCTAAGATAAATAAAATTTACTATTTGTTCTGGACTCATTGTACAAAATTTGGAAGCCGACCTCCTGTGTTGCAGTGGTCAGATTGACTGCCTCGCATCACAGAGGTCCCGGATTCGAATCCCGGCAAGGGCATGCATGTTTGTGTGCGAGAGAGAAACTTTCGTCAAATCAGGCCCACGACAAGGCAAAATGAGTTCCCTTAATGAGCCGCTAATGACCTGAGCTGTTGATGCGACTGTAAATAAATCAATAAAAACAATTTGTATAAATTAATTTTTTTTATCATTATCATTATCAACGTGACCTCAAGAGGCATTGCGAGTATCACTTTTTATCTCATCTACGACGAAACATATGCCTTTGACATTAATCACAGTATTTTTGGACATTTTACTTTTCAAACCCTCTATGAATTTAATACTAATCTCTGGTACTTTGTGTATTTATTAACTGCATCTCACGGTTTATTATGGTTATACATGCTGAAATTGGATTTAAACTGGAAATTCATTGTCACTATTGATGTCAATAAACCCGAAAACTATTTATTTGAATCTTTTATCAGAAGTTTTTCATATTATTTTTAAATGTCACTCATACGACAGCTAGGGGTTGTTTCAAAGATTTGAAGACATTTGAGTACCAAGTATTGTGAAAAGTGCTCCATGCGTTTAAAAGTATCTACGGAGATATATACACAAACATAAATACTTAGATAGATAGATTTATTCACCATTAGCCCTCTAAAGAGGAAATGGGATTCGTCACAAATGTACAGTAGATAAATTGCATATAAACTTATAATACACAAAAACACACACAAAAATTCATATCTGTTTACATTAGTCTAGTCACTACAATCATACACACTATTTTTAGGAAACACGCACACGACACAAATCACTTCCTGGTATTAATCTCCTGTCGCTAGGTACGGAGGGATGTCGTCATAGATATTTACTAAAACAGAAAGCAGAGGCAGGAAAACAGAACCAAAAGGGGAAAACTGGACAAACTATTTACATATTTATAGCATATTCGGAAATTTTGTAGGCAAGGCAGTTCAACGAATGGGAGACCGATTCAAAAATTCGTGTACGGAGTAATAAGTTCCATTGACAAGGTAAGTTTTACACTCCTTTACGAATAAGTTGTAGTTGTTGATGTTCTTTACATGATCAGGAAGGCTGTTAAATAGTGCGATAGCGGAATAATGAACGCTAGACTCATAGAGACTGAGGCTGTGCTTGTCAGACCTAAGAACTGAACGGTTTCTTGTGTCGTAGCCATGATTGTCCCCGTTACTTGCAAAAAGGTTCATGTTGCGTTTAACCAATTTTAGTATTTCTAATATATAAGCGCTAGGTAGAGTCAGAATATGGAGTCTTTTGAACAGCGGCCTGCAGCTTTCTCTAGCATCTGAATCTGATATAATTCTAATGGCTCGTTTTTGCAGTTTGAAAACATCCACACTACGAGAACAATTGCCCCAGTTGGCAATACCGTAACACATATGTGAATGAAAGTAGGCAAAGTAGACTTCTTCTATTATCGCAGTGAATAGTCTATTCTTCATTCATTTTTATATTAGATGTTCCTTTATTACATTTATTCGTAAGTAATTCCAAGTAGTCATTCAACGCTTTACGATAATAGGGATTTATTAGAGAAATAGTTTGTGTCCGTTAATGCTGTGGAATGCTTTGTCATGGTCTATGAAATCCAGGGGCTTTCGATATTCCTTTGTCTCCCTCATTAATTGGCGATTATTATCTGCTTCGTAATCCTGCTCTCTTCTGTTGTTGTGATTGTAGTATATTTTAAAATTTGTTATGATCTTGTACTATATCTTGCACTCAACTAATTACAGTCTGATTGGTCTGCAACTTTTATAATATCCTCACGTGCTTTCTAATGTAACAGTAATATAGTCGCACAATTCCATTGTTTCAGTATCATTTCTCTGACACACTTTGATTACATGTTTGATATGGCTTGTGTAGTTGCTTCAGTTTATTTCGTGTCACGTCGTCATTTCCTGGGGCTTTACAATTTTTCATTTCTCCTATGCAAGCTTAACTTTGCCTGGTAGTACTTTTGGTACTTTCCCTTCTCCTACTGGTCTAATATCATAACTATATTCTTATGTTGCGTACATATTTTTATAGTAATTTTTCGCCGGATCTAGTAATACTATTCCAGTTACAACAAGTACCTTCCAGGAGTGTTGTGGCACTGTTGTGTTCCCCACAGCAGCGTTCTTGATCCTCGGCCTACGTATATGTTTTACGGATTAGTATAAAAAAAACATAACATATGAATTAACGCCAGTTAAAACTAATAAAACTAAAAAAACATTCTTAGACAAAAAAAGACGCCAATCCGTGACGAAACGCCGGAACATTTAATTTTTTTTTTATCTCTACTTTAAGTTTTTTCTGTAAGAAGGTCATTTTTAGAATTATAGAAAAAAGTCAACTATTTTCTGACAACTGTGTAATTTATCGTGAAGTGAAGGAAGTAAATAATTTCAGGGTGCTTAAAATGAAGTAGGCGAAAGGAAATGAAACGACCCCCTTTTCTACAACCTGCGTGGACGTAGTATCTCTCAAATAAAAGCTTGCAGATATTTAGAACTAAACATGTACGAGCAGCCAAACTGGGCGAAACACGATACAACTGAATAGGTCCCCAATCATAGGGTGGAGATGTTTTGTGTATCGTAATAAATGTAAATTTTAATTAATAAATTCTGCCATATGGCCATGATACATTAATTATATTTATATTAATACAAGTTATTTAATTTTCCAACCTTTTTTATAATAATTTACGTCTGTTAAATAGTAAAATGGCAAAAAATAAATATATTAAAAATTATTAAAATCTGACGAGGATCCACATTACGAACAAAATATTTTGTTAAATTAATTAAATTATAATTTAATTGCTTGTTTGGCCTCTTTACTAATTTGTACACGTAATATGTAAACGGAATAATATATAAAATTAGCGTTGTAACTTAGGAAAATAAATGTTTTATTCTAGAAATTAAATAAATATGTATACATTGACGTAACACATGAAACTGAAGATATTTCAGGAAGCATTTATGGAAATTAATAATCTAACAAAAATTCGTTTCGTTTACGATGCGGGGGGCAGTAACAACTTCAAAATTTCTGCTTCCCGCTCTTCGTTCCCAGAAATTAAATATGACTATCAATTATATGCCCTGGACAATAAAATAAAGAAGGTTGAATATGAATACAAATTAACAAAATAATCCTTTAAACTATTAAATATATTTTACTTATAATTTGGAGTTACCACCCGTAAAGAAACGTTTTTCGGGACGAATATTATGAAATAGGTCGATAATTAATGATTCCTTTGAAATATTGAAACAAAGCTATATGATTTACGGTTTTCTGCTGGTCATATTTTTATTTATCCAATGAACCTAAGAACATTTGTAAAAATTTAATCAAAACTGAAACTAAATTTGTTACGTGTTTCAGAACTTTGTTTAAACATACAGTATCATGACGGTTACGAGAAATGTGAGTAGTGTCGTACACATCAATTATTGGAACGCTGACAATAGAATGAAACTAAAGAAGTTAATAGTCAGCAATATTATTAAGGTACAGTATAGCCAAAGGAAAAAATATTATTATTATATTTGTAATTAGTTCAATACGTGTATGTTTATTTATCAAAAAAATTGAACTTACAGTTCATTTAGATTATCCTTAATCGTTGGGAAAGTAATTGAACTTTATTTTTTATTTTATGTAATACAATTTAAAGTGAATTTGTTGAGTTTCACAAACCTCACTGTTGCATAAAACATTGCCTTTGTTAGCCGTAACAAAAGAAAGGGTTTACTTCCCACAATATTATTGAGAAAGCTGAAACGAATGCGTTGGCCATTATTTGGGGATGTTTCTAGAAGTAGCAGAGTAAATCAAGCGTGGTATTTGAGTGTTGTGAGCTTCGGGTAACTGTCCTTGGTAGCTGCACAAAGCTAAGGGTTGTCACCCTGCCAGGGTTACTACCCTCGCAAGGTCAGACTGGGTGCATCGACCAAGTGAAATGTCCTTTTGTTACTCATGAGGACATGGACACGAAATTTTCATTGTCGACCCTCGGGGCGTCGACACGGAGAGGTCATTCGCACTTTAGCTTCACCTTCGAAGCTGAATTCAGGACTTCAGGTGAATAGTAAATTAATGATCACCATAACATGTTTGTACTTAATTAGGAACGACTTCTTAAATATGTTATCGGGTGTTTCAATGTCAATAATAATTAATTATTTCACTGTAAGAATGAAGAAATTTGTTCCAAAAAATCAACTAATTGCACTGCAAATGAATAAATGGTGCCTGTGACTAAATTTCTTCAATTTATATTTATCTCCTATTAAATACATATAAATCAGCTAAAAAGTCAGAATAATTTGACTGTAATAGAATAAAATTAAAAAATTACATATAATGAATATTTAAAAAAAGAATTCATGAGATGCAATTCATTATTTAATCGGTTCAAATTATTTAGACTTTATTAGCTGGTTTTTGTTTACTTAATAACTTTTTCCGGTCAGTCTCGAAGGTCCAGATAGTCGTTTCTCTGGAATAAAATGTTTATATTAATAAATTTTTCACCCTTGACCAACGAGATCAGACTTGCAAATACATCAAACGTTTCCGCCGACATTTATTTACAACTAGGATAAATATTTTACACTGGCAAAGTTAACGTTCATTACAATGAGTTTAGTAGGTTTAGTTCTGAAGACGCAGAATAACATTGAAATAAAAAAGAACTTGGCTCAATTTCTTCTAGAAGTTGACTTCCTTCTCCCACTCTCTCATAAATTCTTGTTGATAATATATTTACCAAGTATATCAGCATAATTTCCATCAAACTTCAAAAACCTGAATAAGGATTAATATCAAAGTAAGGATCTTTTTAGTGGTACGATAAGTCATTTGTAAGCATACAGAGCTCGGACATTGCAAAAATCACTTTTAATATAAATGATTAGCCAAATACAATTTTCTGACACTTATCGATGGCAGTTACAAACAACAGAATTACAATACGAGAGATTAAACTTTTATATGGATAATCAGGTGTTTTCAAGCTCAAGCGTATTTATATTCTCATTAGTAAATAATAAGAAACACTGATAAAATAACAAGTGCATTTAAATCCTTTTATTGTGTAATCTCTAAATTTTAATTTATTGCTTAAGATAAATATCAACAATAAGTGAAACGATTACAGTAAGTCATCCTGGGCAAAAGAGAAACTAATAAATTTTTATTCTGATTATTAAATATATTTAATGACAATTAATCCATTTATTAAAACAATTTGTATATTATGTTTCATTAATTTATAACTATCATAGTATTTTATGACCGCAGCTTTGGTAAGCGATTAGCCCTCGACCTTAAATGCGTGGCTTTGTTAGTTGATTTGGGGAACAAAATTAACAAAGTAATAATGTATCGAGCATTAAATGTGAGTACATCAAAATTACTTCGTAATAGTCTTCATTTTTCCTACATACTGAAAATTTAATATTTCTGTATCCATCTATAAGTCTTTTTAAATTATTTCAACTTATTTATTTTTCTGCGGTTGTATAGTTTAAATTGAATAATTAAAATATTCGAAAATAGACTTTTAAACTTATAATTTAATTAATTCCCGCTACATGTAAGTGGCCCTCTTCCGGATTATCTTTGTTTTCACAAGCCTGACATTAGGACCGATATATGTATCTGGATTAATTAAATTACAATTTTAAAAGCCTATTTTATTTATTCAATTTAGTTTCACTAATACTTCATCAACTAAATAATACCAGAAAATACTCGTTGGAAATGCTCAAGCTCTCTGTATGTAAACTATCAAAATTATCAGATATAAAAACTTTTACGCTTTAAAGATATAATTTATTACGCTTATATAAATAATATTTCGTCAACTTCAGCGAACAAAATAATCAACAATAAAATTATTACTTACCTAATAGTAAATAAATTAACGTCTAGCATTCTCCTTTTCCGTGCTGCTTTACATTAGTGTTAATCCGATTTTAGATGCTCGTTTCCACACGGAGAGAATAAAAATTCCACAACCATTTGTGGATTGATTATGTTCGGGTGCATTTAGACCACAGAACCTCCACCAGCAACAAACACTAAATGCGTTGTTTAATAACAAAACCAACCAAGCAAGTTTTGTCGAATCCATCGTTTTCAGGGTCGGAAAGATGTTTGGTGACCATAGGCTATTACATTTATTCGAACAGAACTCTGAGAAGTCTGAGAGTAAATAAGATGCAGTTCTGATGCAACTGAAGGTAGGAAAGGCAGAGAGGGTGAATTGGTTTTTAACCATTGTCTATGGAATGGTCGTTCTGATGGTTCTCCATTTATTTGAACTATATGAGACTGAATTTGAAAGTGAGCCTTACGTTATCGATAACGATCAACAACGTACTGCAGATGCGGATTTGAGTTCGCCATGTTTCTGCCATTGACAATTTTTTTCTTCGGCCAAGGAATGGGATCACGCAAGATTTTATTAATCGATCCTCCAAGTGTTGAAAGAAAAATGCCGTTTATTATCACATTCAGATGTTAATATTATTATACTGAGAACGTAAAAAAATTTACTTTATACTTCGAATACTGTATTTAAACTTTTATTAATTCATACAGAATCCCAGGTTTAAATTAATCACAAATGACTGTTGTCGAAATAGTTTCCGTACTGTCCATACAAAAAATTGAAGTTAAAACCTAAAATGGAAAACTTAAATAGAACAATTAAATGTACTAATTTCATTAAATATGAAATCTATATTACAGAATTCACAATTTGAAATGGCACGGTAGTATGTATAAATAATTACGGTATATATGCACCCCTACTTGTAATATTTTTTTATTCTGAGTAACATAGAGTTAACATCAGTTAATACACCGAAGTTTCTGACAGAATATTCAACTCAAGACATTCTGAATGAGTTGGCTACGATAAAAAAATGTCTTCATAATGAAGTTTCTCGGTTCGATTCTCAGTTGAGAACCTGTTAATTCATTTCCACAGCCTTAGAGACGTGATTGATTGAAAGCATTACTTCTGTTCTTGAATTAATTTACTGAACCTACGATCAGTTTACATTAAATATCTATTATTCATAGGTATCCTAAAATTAATTGTGAAAAATGTGATTCAATAAATTGTAGGTAAGTCAAGCTTCAACTCTGTACAACGGTTTAGGTAAACACACATGTGATTAGTATTCGAGGTGGTGAGAGCATCTCGAACTTAGGTGAGTTCCTGGGTTCGATTCCCTGTCCTGTCGGTATTTTCTATCTTAATCAGTTAATAGATAATTTCTAATACGATCGTAGAACTGCACGTAACAAAATTTTGCATTAATGAAGTTACACTTGTTAACTCACATTGTGTGAGTTCAAAATCAGCATAATATTGTCTTTTTCTGCAGTTTCTCACTTCGTTTCTGCAATGTACATACTAGGGCATCTAAGTTAATTACTTCCGTTCCGTTTAACACGATTTTTATGCACAATTGTAGTGGGCGTCAGCGCAATCTGTGACTATCGAATTAAAAGCCGGCTCTACCGAGGCAATCAGTTCCTGTGATTGACATCTCAGAACGGCAAGCATTCTCCTGGCGAACCGTTTTCTCATTGCGACATTTCTCTGTGACTAGCAGTCAAGCTCTGTTGCTCTGGGAGTGGAATATATTTGTCTCACTTTTTTTCTTACACTATCGTTTTATTTGAATAGTTATTTCTTCGCTGTCCGCTTCTACGTTTCTAATTCTTCAACGGTTTTTTTCCATCTTGGCACATATATTCTCATCTCTGCTCAATACCCTGTTTTAATTTTTTTTTAAAATATTTTTTACGTCCTTAATCAAAATTCTTCCGGTTTCAGTCATATATGTACCTGAATAAGACTTCAGTGGGTTTTATCTGTAACTTGAACTCCTCTGAAAGCTAATACCGGCACAGTTTAAATAGAAGAAATGTTTGGTGGTTGTCGATTAATTAAATCTTTCACCTAAGAATATTAATCTACAAATTTCTTTACAGAACACTAAATACCACTCAACTTGATTTCCTCAAAAACGTAGGCAACGCCCTTTAATATTTTCGTCATTAATGCCGGGAAGACTGGACATTGTGTAACGTTACGCAACAACTTGCCTCCTATTAATAACAATGCATATTAGTTTGCATGCTCCTCATATAACCTTAAGCGGATGGAGCAGTAACAAGAAAGCTTACTACACATGTTACTTACGCTCTCGGAACAAACGCTGTAGGGGAGGGACAGTTGATGTATCCCTAGGTCACATTTATAAATAATGCAAAAAAGACATAATTAGTGTTGAATAAATATTTTTAAGGGTCGCTAAAATTAATGGAGTCTGCATATTTCTTTATGCCTGTTAAGTCGCGTGTTCAGACCCAGTCACAATTAGACGGGGTAAAAACAGGTTCGCTAAGGGAACGGATAAATTATTCCCGTCTGAGACATATAAATACCTGTAACTTCATAAAGATTTAAATAAAATAAAAAAGAAGTTCCGCCAATTTATTTAAAAAACAGTTACTTAATAATTCGAAAAACTCTTCTAAGATAAAATCGTATAACGTGAAGTATATAATAAATATTAATAGATGAAGTTTAAATAAATTTTAAAAAGTAATATCTGTTATATAAAGCCGTGATTTTCGAATATAATCGAGATGTAACTGGCTTGATAATATGCTTGATTGTTTCAAATGGACTAGCCTCCAAATATTTTGAAATTACTAAAATATAGTTAATATATCAATTACAAAAAGAAAATAATTAATAAAATAAGAACGAATACCAAAAAAAATTATAGCACTTTTAGTAATTTATTGTAAAATATCTCATTTTAAGTGTTTTAGTCCCAATCTCACGAGCTGAAACACTAGCGCCAGATATTAACGTTGTTGTTTTTTCATTTGGACATGGTTAAATTGAGGTGTATCATGGGAGGTTGAAAGTAATCATTAACGGCATGAACTTTTTCGATATTGGTTAACAAGTTTCTTATTTAAGACGTTCACGGGGCAGCTGTAAGCTCACAGCTTTCCGCTTTAACAAGTTTGCAGCGTGGTGACAACGAGACTTGGTTAATAGCAGTTCATCCATGACGAGTCCTTGCGACGTGCTCACCACTAACAAACTCATTACTAGCCAAGACAAAGGATCGTTAATTAAGCACATGTCCAGTTTCTCGTCCAGTAAAACGCGTGTAATTGCCTTGACGCTTTTCAACCTTTTTGTTCGAAGTCATCGCCTAATTTTTTTTTAATGAAAGCTCTGGATTGACAAATTTAGAATTCGTTACTTCATTTCGGTGTTTCGGAAGTATCTCAATCAGTTGTTTCATTAAGGATTTTTTTAATCATTAAACTTCCAAAAAAAAAAAAACTTTATTCGTTACTTTCAATTTGTTTTCCCTCTCTCTCACACTCATCACTCTCATACACATACTAAGTTTTAAGAGGATATTTTTACTGAACGCACCAGTCTTGGCATTCTAACATAATATTCCATGAATCACTGCTGTATGCAAAGTTACCGAAAGAAAGTTTATACGCTCAAGCCAAAGCCAAATGGTAAAGACTAATCAAAGTATACGGATGGAAAATGTCGACCAGACCGAATTTAACAAAAACCTATAATCAATTTACATACTATATTCACCCTTCATCTGATCCTGAGAATAAGTCCATGAAGGTGCTTGGATGTGTATATTGTAGTTGAATCGTATGAGGTCTGAGGGATGAAGGAGTATCGCACTGTATTGTGAGTCGACGGGATTGGCACATTGGTTAGAGCATCCGCCCGGAAAGCGAATATTTTTCCATCAAAATGCTGTTATTAATTCTTATATGTTAAATTAATGAAAGGAACCAATTTTTCCTAAAGGATGTTCTTTTTTTCAAAATACCTTATACTGAAATGAAAAGTTTTTGTTTGATTACGTAAAAGATGAAAACCTGCTCCAGAGAATTAATGTTAATGCAAAATTAATGTTAATTTAAAATTAAATATAGCTGATCCATGGTTAAAAATAATTATTGCAATTGTTATGTAACACTATTCTACAAAATGCAGGTCAGAACATTTGAAAATGGAGGATTTCTTTCTCATGTTATTATAAATAATTCTAAAAATAACCTAAATGCCATTTGGGGAATTTAATTCCTTTTCCAATTAGATAACATTATATAATTACTGTAAGGAGTCATGTAAGGAGACAGTCCGGCAGTCGTCTCGTTAGGCCAAGGCCCTCAATGGGCTGTCGAGCCAAGGAGAAAGAAAAAAAATTAATAATTAGTGTATAATTGGGAATCTTACACATATAATGTGTATTTTCCTGTATATCAATTCTACGAACCAGAATTCCTTTGTTTATAAACGTCCTCCTCTCCTTCCATCTCCTTTCTTTGCGTTAAACTATGTTTTGGTTTTTCTCGACAAATACACTTTCATACTTGATATCATCAGACAAATACAAACTTCCAGAAATCGAAATTAATTTATAAATTTTGAACTTCAGTTAGGTCTTCATCAACAATTACAATTATTTATTCGAGTAAATGAGAAACTGACAAGTCTAAAACTCCTAAACCGCCAAAGAAGTTACAATAAGCAATCACACATATAATTTAAATGTTAAGTATCGAGTTTAGCATTAAAAAACAATGTATTTGTATTGACAGGAACCATTTGAGGTATAATCCTTTTGTTGAATTAGATGGACGTCTCTTCGTAATTAAAGACAAGATTTAGTCAAACTATGTTCAGTAATAGGATTATGCTTATCACTGGAAAAGGTTTGCATTGACGTTGTGTAGTTTAAGTCCATACAAATATAATTTATACTTGTATATACATTTTGCTTTATAAATCAGTTCTTAATGTGTAGTATATATATTTGATGGTAACAGCGACCCGTTGTAAAATACCGAAATATACTTGCCCAATAATTGGTTAATATAGTTTAAAAAGTGTACAACCGTCTGCTAATTCATAACAATTACAAATTATAGATACATTATAATATTGTTTATATTCCCCTGATAATGTTAATCTTGTCCCATTGCACAGCCCTAAATTTGAGCGAACGGTGACTAACGTCTGCCTTCCGCACAAACCTGAGCTTTCCCGACCGCCAACCCGAATATATCAGAATAAACAAAATATTGTATGACTGATGTTAATTTTCACAGCATTTCTGTACTTATTTATTTATATCTCTTTCTCCTTGATTATTAATTCAACTAAAAGTATTTAACAACATCTTTCGTTTATAATTAAAAACATGTTTATAAAATCTAGGTAATTAAGTAATAGACTACCGTTTATTATTTCAGTAAATTAGTCTCATAATAAATGGCTTTATTATGATCAGGCAGCTTTCCTTCAGTTTTAAAATTCTAACCTGGAAGCTGTCACCCTTCTTCTAAACAAATACAAATGTAGTAGGGTTTAATGAAGCCAAAAATATTTCATATGGATATAATTACTTCAATTTGTGTTTCACTTTTGTTTTACATACTTTCGCATTTATTTCTTTTACGACCAGCAATGCTTCTTAGAACCAAGGATTCGGCTTCTGCGTCGATCTGAAATCTGCGCCATGAATATTATTTGACGCGTAACGAAGTGGTTCTCCAAACGGGGACCTCCGGCTTAGCAAGATGTTTCCATAAAATGCGTGAGAAAAGCGGCTCTTTGCGACCCTCAGAAAGACACCGATAGCGCCACAATGAGAGAAACTACGGCCTTGTCACCAGCCAGCCACCCATGCAGCCATTAGTCCACTTCAAGACAACCAGGGTCATTTTTACAGCCCCAAGTGTTGTCATACGGTTTAAACCAAGAATCTCCTTCTTCACGCTCTTCTCCTGTCAGCAGACCTTTCAAATAGCCTCTGAAGTTTCCGCCCGTCGCAAAGGTCACAGTAATTTTCGCCGGAAGTCTGTTCACCAACAACGACCAGGAGCATCATTCTACATTTTGCTATGGTGAAACGTATGTTTGGTATGCTGACCCGAGATGTTTAACAGAAACCAAATATTAATGTAAATAACGACCACCCAAGTTTGAAAAAAATAACACGATGGTGACCATTGTTTTTCGCTAGTTATAACGTTACAGCAAAATTACTGAATATAAAATTTACCCAAATTTTGCGAAAGAATATACTACTTGGATAAATACATAGGAAAATAACAAACAAAAATAAAATGTTTACATTGAGGTGAATGGCGGCCAATAGTTATGGGATGTTGGATTTTGTTCAATCTAATGCTTATGTGTGTATAAGCAATTAAGGGACAACGGAAAAATTTACATCCGGTTTGAAAAATTAAAAATAAGAAAAATAGCCAAATAGAGACAATAGAATTGGCATTGTGCATCGTCACTCTTTTGTCTGAATTTAGCTGTTTTTCTTATTTCTAATTAACGGACAAACTGATGACCCCTTATTGTTACGCTAACCCCTCTTTGCTTTTCTATTGTCTTTGCGTTTAACTTCGTTTTAGTTTTGCTTTTCAGTTCGTCACCTGGTTTTAGACGGAGTGTTGTCCTTGCGGCTCTTGCGTTTTTTAATCACCTGACGAAAGCGACAAGGATTGCAGAAACGTCGTGTAGTTTTTATTTCATCACTTAATTTTCTCTGTTATTGGGATATTTATTTATCTAATTACTATACTGTTAACACAAACGTTTTATATTTTATAATTTTCATGAAAGAGCTTGTAATTTCCGGTTCAAGAAAAATCTGGACAGCCGCATTAAGAAGGAGACGACAGAATCAAAGCAGTTTCGAAAAAATTTAATTTTGTAAATTGCAGTACAAAATGGCATATAAACGAGAAAACTGAAAGTATATGTACTGGAAGTATGAATTAAAAGTAAAAAATTAAATGGACGAGTTAAGGCAGAATAACAAATTATCATATGAAGTATGATATAACTAAATATTTGCAGATCTTCACTCTTGGAATTAATACGCTGCCTACATAATATTCCGTCTCAATTATCAGCTTGAGATTGAGCTGCTTTTCTTGCCATTAATTTCCATTTTATTGTCTTTAGCCCAACTAACACTAATGTATCTCGACCGTTCTTTATCCGTCTATAGATGTTTCAGGAAAATAATTATTGGAATTAGGATTAATTTGTTATATAACAATTCATTTCAATCAGAATAAATTATTATAATTTACAAACATTTTGCTGACGTATTTTCTTCTTATTATTATTATTAATATATCAAGACCAATGTCGCAATTAGCACTCGCGAGGCCCGAGGAGCAACTAATTTTGAGCCCCCCCCCCCCCCGGGCCTCACTAAATATTTTCACCAATACAGTTCGCATTCAACGCGCATGTTTTTTCATATGGTAGTTCCTGACATATGAACTTAACAATAGAGACGAGGAGAATTAACATCGAATTTCCGACCTCAATGGTGGTGTAGTGGTCAGTTGAATTTGTCTCAAAAGTCTAAGAACAAAAATTCTGTTATATTTAATTAATATAAGCCTACGTATTTATTTTTTTAATATGTATAGTTTTAACTATATAAATTTTTATAGATGAGAGACCCCTTTCAAGCTGGGTCCCATCAATTAATTTATAACTTAATGATAATTTTTTTTATTTAAAAAAAGCTAGTGTGAGGGCTCTTGAATTGTGCGGCCCCATGCAAGCCTCCAGCGCCTGTTCGGAAGTCCGCCACTGGTCAAGACTTACTGTATAATACATTTTAATATACAGGAAACTAGCTTTTTCAGATGCAATTATTGGTTACAAAACTATTCATTTAAATATAAAAAAATGTTATGGTATTTCCTACGTTCTACTAATACGTAATTTATTATTATATCAGTACTATTTAATTCTATATTTTTTTATATGTTTTATACGTTTTAGTCACTTTTTTTTCATTTTTTTGGTGTATTTCATTTATGATCTATCGGCTTCAATTTCAGTTCGTTACTTAGTTTCAACGTCAATTTATAACTTAAAAAATAAAATATGGATCCAACACTCTTTTCTGTATGTATGTATTTTGAGCCTTTAAACTTGAAATATCGAGGGGGACCGTAATGTTACCGGAGTTTCAGTATTTGCAGTTTGCGTTTGCTAATAGTCACCTCGGTTAAGCTGTCAGCAGCTCATTAGCGCCTGCTCTCGGTTTGGTCTCGGCTTTTTCTGGCTTCTGCAATCAGCGCAGTGAATAAATTAGACTGGGCGTGACCAGTCTTTTCAATCGCTGTTTGCCTAAGTCCGTGGGAAGGTGCCTCTCGCCTTTGCGATTCTAGGAAGCGCGCTTTTCTTGTAACTGGGGCGGCACTTTCTTCCATCGAGTGGCTTGGGAAACACCTGAATTAGGCTTCTTTGGACGTTTTAATAGTTTTCTACTAAGTTGCAATCATCTTGTGATAAGTACAATTACATTTTGTTATCACTTTTCCTAAGTGTTCATATAACGTTTATGTTTTACTACAGAAACTCTAAATTTAAACGTTTTATACCAATTTAAATTTCAGAAGTAGACAATTATTTTGTGCATTGACGATATATTTCGTAGATATTACTTATGCGGTGGTAGTGAAAGTCTGTACGTTTCTCCTTTAATAATTTAACGCCTCTTAATTTCCTATCATAGAATATCCCTTAACTTACATAAAAAATATTATATAGAAAATTATTAAAAAGTAGACAATGAAGTAGCCATTAAACAGACAATATTAAACGATAAATAAAAACCACACAAATGTTCATAAAATCTTGTTGCTTCTTCAGGTTCATATATAAGTTAGAGCTTTTTTTAGCGACACACTGCATAATCCTGGTGACGAAACAAAATATGTTTGTATAACAGCAAATAAGGTAGCTTTACTATAATAGATACCAGCTATTGTGTTTCACAGTTTTGCTTTGTACGGTAATTGCAGTGTCGTTAAATTTAAAAAACTAAATAAGCAGAAAAACAGTAAATTAGTCAGAAAAAGTGTGTATTAATTAACTAAACAATATATATATATATATATATATATATATATATATTCATACATTGAAAACGGTATAGTGCCGGATGAATTGCCAGCATTGTGAACTAAACGTTGTATTGTAACGATTTTTTGTTCATTGATACAATTTTCTAACAAATTATTTCTGTTAATTTATTAAATCATATTATATTAAATATAAAGCATACGTGTTACGTTTCGACCAGTTTGTAAGTCTTTGCCACGCACAAGATATAAACGAAATACACGTAAGCTTCTAAAATATTATCAGGATTTCAGAAATCTAGAAATCTAGCTAACAACTTTTTAATATTAAAATTAGAGCTTTAATATATTAATTAATATAAAGCGTATTATATTTAAGAGCGAACATTTTTTGGTTTGACCAAATTATGAGTGACAATAAACTTTTTATATATTTTGTTATGTATTAAACGTGAGAATTTCATATTTTGTTTACGATTAAATACGTTTTCTAATTAAAAAACTTACATTATTTAATAATCAAGATAATTTTTAAAATATACACTGAAAATGACTTACTTGACAAAATAATGGATTCTTCGTGAAATGAAATAGCAGAATATTAACAAATATAAGTTTTAGAATTGAAATATAACGGGTGAATATAAAGAGTGAGCCAATAGTATCTGGTTTCGTGAGTCAGAAAAAATAACTTTAATCGTATTCTAATTGTTAAGAGGATTATTCTGCTTTGCTAAGGAAAGAATATTGAAAAAAAATACATTAAATAAGTTATTTCAACGGATATTAATAATATGTGGCATTTTCGATGTTTAGGGTTGCGAAGAACTTGAAATAGTGAACAAAAGTGCCTTTTAATATGTTAAATGTCTTGCTTATGTAGACTCATATATAGATAACATCCATAAAAAAAATACAAATTATGTGTTTGAGCTTACATAAGGTCTGAAATAAGTGATAGAAAATAGATCATTTTTGATCTCACTGACGACATATGACTTATTTTTATTATAGGAACTTCATGAAATGGCCCGATACAATACTTTTATTGTTTTATTTCTACTTCATACTTTTTATTCCTAAAATTTGAAGCAATTCAAAGCTGTTTTTGTTAAATTTTGAAAATATTTTGTTTACATATAATAATTTTGCATTCAACTTTAACACGGTATTGGATGATTATAATAGCACTACTGGAAGAGATATAGTACACATACATTTCTTTAAATTACATAAAAAATTGTTTTAATTGATACATAAAACATGAATACATTTTTTTATTTTTGACCTCGCTTACTAGTTATGTATATATTTTTCATTTTATGAGGTTTAAAGGAATCGTGATTATACGTGGTCCTTGGAACAAAAAAATATAAAAAAAACCTAGTTTATGAATAGAATGCTCTGTAATCACGGAAATTTACGAAAATATACTATCGTGACGCATCGCCGGACTCCGTTACGATTTATACGATATTACCTGCCAATAAACATATTCATATGAATACTGCTTTCAGTTTTGATGTATTTAGATAAAAGTTTTAATATGACTGGAATTCAATAATTTGTCATAACTTACAGCCAAAGAAAAGAGAAATAAGGGATATAAAACAAATTTAAATCAGTGCAGGATTGTTTGCGTCGCCGGAATCATAAATGATTGCCTATAACTGTACAAAGTCGGCGTGTTCAATCCTCAGTGATTTTGCAGATCGGGTGAGATCAACTATTCCTCACCTGGAGGCGTTTCGACCAGTACTTGTCTCTGTTTTTGCACATGGAGCTGGTGACATGGCCTCGTTACGACACCCGCTGCTTCTTTCCACAGACCGCCTGCCGCCTCTCACCCACAACTATTGCTTCAGGCATATCGCTGACCGCAACCAGCAAAACACAGACGTAAAGAATGCTGCTATAAAACTGCATAGTACTTCCTAGAGAAATATAATACTAGAAAGTAATATTGCATCTTGTTTTGAAGTAGCTGTGTTGAGGCCATTGGATGCTGTGGCAAGGAAGTAGGCATGGAACTGGATGGTTCAGATTCAAATATCTCTCCTGAATTACAAAATAGATTATATCTAGAATCCCTACATTTCTGTTTAATAAAGATGGGTTGGAAGCCTACACAAAGCCACATGAACAAAAAATCTAAACGATACAGTAAGTGTCAATCATGACGTATAAGTAACGCAGGGGCAATGAATACAGCCAGGAGCGTTAGCTTCGATCGATCGATTACGCCCGAGTTACTAAGAGACCAAACTTACCGTCCACAGAATCCCTTCTGTATTTCGCTGCTATGAATAATTGTATATTGAAAAATTGTGTATTGAAATTTTAACTTTGCTAACTAGAGAAAATTTTGGAACTACTATTTCTACTGTATATTGGGTTAAGATGAGATATTACTCACCCTCCGACTGGGGGAAGGGGATATTTTGAATTAAATATCAGAACATATTAGAAGTCGGAGTAGCTAAATTAAGCTTCTATGTACGCCGTGACACCTGGATCAGATTTGAGAGGTGTCATTGGAGCTGCCTCAAAATGTAGCCGAGGCATGGAGTCAGGAATGCTGCATCCTCACAGAAACCACACCACACCAGTCATCGGAAGGGCGTGGAACAGGTATAGAGAGCCGGACCTACCAGTTGCAGATTTCTTTACGGTTTATCCTGCATGACCCATGGGTGAATGTCGGATAGGTTCCTTAACCCTTTGCACTCGAGGGCTCCGGAGCGGAGTCATTTAAAATGTGTCTACAAGCTTGAGTGGTCCACTACAGAGCCCTCGAGTGCAAAGGGTTAAACGACAGCCCAGAACCCGTAAGTAGTCCATCCGCAAACCCGTTTTCTTATTATTTCCTATGTTTTTTTTCTTCTGGATATATATATATATATATATATATATATATATATTGTAGTAATTAGTAATTAATCCATTGTTATAATTGCAAAGTAAAGAACTCATTATTAGACTATATAAAGCATACACCGCGACAAAGCGGGCGGCGAGTCAATAGAACCATTGTTGAGACGTACGCAGTACAAATTCTACGAGACGAAGAGGCAGTCTACGGCGAGGAGCGAAAGAGACGAGTTCAGTTACAGTCGGACGGCGAACAGCATGGCAGGCAGATAGATCTAGCCGGAAAGGTTACAAGTAAAATTTGAGTAAAAAGTTTTAGACAGTAAAATTCGTCGAACAGTTACAAGGAGTAACCTAATAAATCACGCCACGATAAAAATCTATAAGTACCGTGACCGTCATCAATTCCACAGAGAGATAATTTGTAACAATCTGTCCACCCATTAATCCGGAAGGAGTTGCAGTTTCCAGTTTCCAGAAGAGAGACCCAAAAGTTTTGACAAGTGTTTTGTAACCAATTTAAATTCAGTGATATCCCCAAAAACGTGTGCACAGAAAACCCCAAAATTGAGACCTGGTCGGCCGTAAGTAAAAGAACTCTAAATTTATTTGTAAACCATTTCATTAAGATAGTCAGATCGTTCTTCAATTATTTCTTTTCTTTAATTATTTCTTTTCTTTAATTGTTTTGTTAGTAAATTTAAATTCAAGTCACCCATTTATCAAACCCAGTAAAGACCCTGAGATTTTAAATATTATTGTGTAAATTTTAAATTGTATATAACTTCATTAATAAATTTTGTTTAATTCTTCAAATAAATATTTTTATTTAGCCACATTCCTTTTAATTATTTAGACGCCATTTTTAATCTGTTTATTACAATATATATATTATATATATATATATATTGTAATAATTAAAAATATGATATAATGATAATGGCTGTATTTAACAAATGGAAAAAAACACAAATTTTACACTTTCTTTATATAGGAATCAAAATTTATTAAGCCAAATTTAAAAACAATTATATTTTACACAAATTATTTGGAATCTCAGGGTCTTGATCTGGGTTTGATAAATGGCAGAATTTAAATAATCAAAATTACATTTACTTTTTAAGGAAATCAAAGCGTCTGAACATAGACGAAATTTGTTGCGGAAGAAATAATACTAAAGATTGAATTTAACAATTTCAATTTTATCAAGAATTAACACTCTCATTCTATCCATAATTAAATAATTAAAATTAAAGAACGATCTGACTTTTATCTTTTAAACACGGTTTACAAATTATTTTAAAGTTTTCTCTACTTACGGCCGCCCAGGTCTCATTTTTAGTTTTTCGTGCACAATTTTGGGGACATCACTGATTCTAAGTTCTCACAGACTCTAATTGGCGTTGTTTGTTAGTTGGTTTAACTCAAATTGGTTGGTTCTCGATGCTTTACTGCAACCTGGATTTGTAGATCTCGTGGCTTTAGTTGACAATGGACTTCATTGGTTTGTCTGAATATTGCTTTACTTTTTAATAATTGAAAGCATGTTTGTGACTGGGCCACAATCTTTCGTTCTGACTGCCGACTGTAAAACTTTCAATGAGTTCTTTTCGTCCGTTCTATTCGCTGTCTGCTGACCGACTGTCCTGTTCAAATTTTTTATGACTTGGAATTTTAGTCTTTTCTCCTCGCTGCCTACGGCCCGACTGTCCTCTTCGTCTCGTAGATTTTGAGCGCGTAAACTCTCTCAACTGATCAACAATGTTTTCTTTGTCTCGCCGGATTGTTGCGGCGTCCGCTCTATATCCACTAATAATGAGTCCTCTACAATCCAACTTTCCAATTAGAACAATGTCTTAATTACCAATTACTACATTATATATAGTTTTGTTCATACACCATTTGTAACAAAATACAGATTTTTTTGTCTTTCTGTTTGAAATTAATTAAATTGAGATACAAATTATACTTAAATTGTTAAAATATGAAATACGGGTGAAAATTAGGTTATTGATATATTATATGAATATTTCAAAACTTATTATTTTATATTACAAGTTCTTATATGTTCAAAATTAATTCACTCAGATATCATGATAGGCTTTATACATTTTTTTAGTTATATTATTCATTAAGTTAGACAAAAATATAGTTTGTATAATAAGAGGATACGCTCATTTTTCCGAAAGACACAAGTATAAGCAAACACATCAATATGCTTGTGGTTCCGTTAGTGTAGTAACCTAGCAAGTAATATTTATAGCCAGACTGAGGAAACGTCGGACCTCTGCCAGAAATTTATAATTTCTTTAAATTATAAAAATATTTTTAATAGTTCGTTCAATATATCGTATTATTAAAAACAGATATAAAAATATAATTTTATAACGTATTAACCAATTTGTTACAATTTATTACTTAAAACGCCCTAATTCCATACCACGATCCTTCATACGAAAGCTAAACGTAAAAGTACTACTTATAAAAGTGAAAAACGTCTGTGCTCAAAGTATAATAATTAGATAAATAAATAGCCAAATAAAAGACAGATATTTATTGCTAAATAAATATTTCACAGCGTTTTCTCTACCCTTGTTGTTTTCATCGGCTATTTCAAATATCGCAAGAGCAGTAAGAACGACACATCTGGCTACATTGTCTGGCCTTCCACGCCCCCGTTTTTACTATTAGGTCTATTTCCTATGTCAATGGCTGTGTGCTCTGTCGTTTTTACAGCTGTTTATTTATAATAAGTAAAATATTATTCTTGTATGCATAAATAAGCATAACTTACGATTACAGTTTTGTTGACATCCTCCTCCATCTTCACGTACTTAGATACAGGAACGAAATTAAAAAATCTAAAAACTAAAATTATTATTACTTAGTAAAATCTTATTCTTACGTAATAAAATAATTTAAAGATCAAAAATATATTTTAGACACTTTTTTGTAGCATAAAAATGTATTGTTCTTATTTTTAATCGTGGTATACTAGCCAAATCCAAAATATTACGTATGTTGATAGTTAATGAACTTATTTCCAATGAAAAAATGTCAATCGGTTTTATTAAAACGTTTTACTGATTTGAGCACTGCAATTATTGATCTAATGTTAAAATGTTATGTATTGAAACTAAGTAGCATTCTATATTAATTTCTGAAATGTTCTTTAATACATTGAATAATTTGGTAATACACATACGCTTAATTATATCTTTGAGCCGTTATAATTATATTAGCTTTCTTGAAAAGGAACACTTGAAATCAATTTAAGAATATATTTAAGGGCACACTGATTAGTTAAGGAATTTACTAAGAACAGAAAAATCAGAATATTTGTGGGTTGTGTGTAATTAGCAACACAGGCAGAAATGTACACGCTTAAAGATTATGAAAGTAATTTAAATATATAAACTTGATGTACCATCGATAAAAATTCATGGATCAATTTTTAGCAATATTCTATTATTATATAATATTTCAGATACGGTATGCAATGCCCAATGTATTTTTTATTTCCATATATGAAATTTTAAAGACTGTGCTGAAAAGAACAAAATCCATAACATAGTTTACCAATTAAACTGAAATTGTTCATCCATATACATAGGTCAAACAAAAGATCCATTACCGGAAATAGGGAGCATAGAAAACTTATTAAGTTTCTACTATAATTACTGATCTGTAATTTAAAACCCCAATTTTAAACTCCAATCATGCATTCAACTGCGATAATTGCCAAATTTGAGATAAAAAATGCAATTATAAATCTATATTAGTTTAAGAAATGCTCCTTATAATTAATAATTAAATGCATAACACATATTCACTCAATGTAAAAACGGACGCTAATTTATTAAGTAATATTTATAATATTTTAATTTATAATTAATGCTCTCAAACCCTTTACTTTTTTGAGCAGACGACGTGTTGTAGAGCACGTGAATATTTTTGTTACTACGATATACACTGTATGGATTATTTTAATTTTTTCTTTAGTTTTCTATTTTAAATATCTTAGGATGATTATGGCACGTTAAGCTACCAAAAAATATATTGATGTTAAACAAGTGACTGTCAAAATAGGTTTTATTTAAACTTTCAACTGCCAACATTAAACGGTCAATCGACCCAAATAATTACATCTATAATTTGTGATATCTATTTTTAACCTGATAAGGGACCACATTCTCAAAATGTTATTAAATTAATTAATTTTTTAATTTTGTGTTTTATCCTGAGTAATAATTTTTACTATGTGAGAAATATTTAAAATTTCACCATTTTCTTAAGCATGCCGATTCATAGGAAAATGAATATAATTTATTTTCTCAGATTTTTCCACATCAATAGTATTTATCCGTGCACATTTCAGACTAAAATTACTCATACTTAGAGGTATTTTTATCAGGATAGGAGATATTTGTAATTAAATGTAATAAATTATAAATATAATGTAATAAATTATAAAGTTTCCGTAATGTGAATGAAATTAAGGTGAATTACCTCATATGCAATATACTCATATAGGAATATGATTTTATGTTCCATTTCAATATCTACTCCATTTTATTTTTATTATTGCCTTTCTAGAATAAATTCTCCGATACAAAAAAATGCATTGTAGGCAAAGTTCTGTTCAAGTTCCAGAGAAATCACAGCATTCTATACAGTCTCGAATGCCTGGCGTTTTCCCAGCATTGCGGAGACAGTAGCCATCATGAATGCAGTTAATGACTCCCGGTGTTTGCCTACCGTTGCATAACAATTGCTGTCCCAGGTCTCCGTCCATTTTACTACGCACGACACAAAGACGCTGGTCGCCTCCGGGCCGTGTGAACGGCTCTGGGCCCGAACCCGCCCCCCGCGGGGCAGCGTGACTGACTGGACAACTCTAAATCTTCCCTCCCGCTGCTGGTGTTGTCCAAACTGACAGTCAAAACAGTTGCTAATCCGTCACCATAAACATGTCGCTTGTCACCGACACCGAGCGACAATGAGCTCCATTCGTCAGCGAGCGTCACGCCGTGTTATCAGAACCCGGTTCGAATATCGGCCATGGCAAAACGGCTCCCAGAATTCACAAACCGTTCATTGTCGTCGTTGATGTCTGCCCTCTTACGTTGATATGTAAGAAAAATAATTAACACTTTAAATTCTAGACCAACAGAATTCGAATACGGCAGTTAAAAGCTAATATTCTGACCACTTTTGTGTATTTTAAAGAATAAAGCAGCTGTACATTTTCGAGTGTAAACGCCTGCACAATAAATAAATCAATACATGTAATACAGCGGACGCAACTGCATGATTTCTTAATTCGAGATAATTGTTACATTTAATTCAGTAAAGATGCTTTTCGATTTATAGATAGATTTAGATAGGTTTTATTAATTTCATTAGTCTCCGCCTGAGGAAATACGATACGTCATAAGTGAAATTACAAATAGTTACTATAAATGTATTTAACCAAGAACAAAACTTTGTTTGTAAAACATAACTAAGAATTTAGTATAATACTTACAAATTAATTTATGGCCTTAAATACAATTAAATAACCGTGGGACAAAGAAAATGGAGCTACTAATAGTACAGTTTAAAATTTACACAGTAAACTTACGAGTAATATTACCAAATAATTGATTAAAGACAAATAAGACAATCGGTGAAAAAAATAAATTTGGAACTATACACACAAAAAATAATAAAATATACAGATTAACACGACTCACACTAAGAAGCACACACACACACACACACACACACAACGAGAAGTCACTTCTGTGAGATTAACGAAGAGAAATCTGAACGTAAGTGGGAACTCCATATATGAAACAAAGAAAGAAAAGAATAGAGTAAACGAAACAGAAAATTTAGACGTTTTCTATACTGCCCTCAATATGTATTATTAATAATAATGTTGTTACTAATTACTATAATCAAGACGATTTCCCAACCTTTGAATTATTTTCTCCCTGTTTATTCAGATAAATCAGATGAATTTTATTACTATTATTTCACATTTTTTTAAATTGACCTTGGTATAATCTAGATATTTCATTTATGGACGACTTATTAGATTCTAATTATTTCCATCTGTAACTGAACTGGAAATTTCTTCACTTTGGGACCTCTAAATATTGCTACGTATGCATTATGGGTTCGTTACTTGCTCTCACAATAGTCATCTTTTATACCCCAAAAAATTTCTACAACCTCATTCTGATTTTATATCAAACAAACTACTAGTCATTATAATTCTAAAAACAAATGAAATTTGTTTTTGAGAAACACGCCTCCTGATATTCATAAAAATTGAGTACACAACTGTACAAATATCTCATATAAACAACTAAATAAATCCCGAGAATGTCTTTAATTCCTATATAACGATCAATAGCAATATATCAATGAGCATGTGGTACAAGAATTCAAATTAATGTCAGAGCCTCTGTAATACAGTAAAAAGTGTAACTTCAATCATAAAAAGTCGTTTATTTGTCTAAAATAATTCTGAGACACCCTGACGTCCATCAACCTGATTATTAGTTTCCGCATACAGAATACATCCAACCACAGGACCATTGCCATTAATTAATATTTACCTAACAATATAAATACCTTCCGTCAATCTCTAAACTCTGCACTTATTCAACATTTTTTTCTGTGCTAACATAGACGATTCCAAAGTTAAACTCATTCACATGTTAGAAATCCCATTACATCTGACAAAATCCGAAATTTTTCTTTTAATTTCCATGAATATCAGTATATAAGGGTCAATTGTATTTTTGAGCAAAATTAAGAACATTACTACAGGATACGTACAATTAATTAAAATTTCATAAATAGAAGACCGGGAAATTAGATTATAAACGTAATTTATTGTACGTCAGAATCTTCATGTAGCAAGTAACTCTTAATGCATACATAGCAACATTTAAAGGTCCCAATCAGTAGATGTTTCCGGTTCAATTATGTCAATTTTACGTATATTAAGTTATTAATTATCGCGGACGCGGAAAAGTATTTGTCGAATGGCAAATCATTCGGCACGTGGAACACAGGAATGGTTCATTGAACAGGCCGATAAGTTCCGCTTGCTATAACGGCCACCGCAAATCCCACATCTTTGACTGATACAACAGTTTGTGGTAACGCAGAAAGCGCTACTTTCTTTGAAATGAACGGTTCTAGTGTTGTGATGGCAGACGTTGAATCAGAGTACGTGATGTCTGTATGCGGCATGTTAAATGAAATGGAAAGTACTCAAAGCAGTCCTGATACTTCCACATAACTGTATACTCATGACAGCGCTAAGCATGCATTTCAAATTCAGTAACAGCTTTAAATTTTTCGTAACTAATGAAGCGTTACATATTTTACACCTGCGAAACGAAAAACAATAACCCGTAATCCATACATATGACTAGAAGTTTCTAGTTCAGGTATCGCTTTTCAACCGCTTTCTTGTGTTTTATAAAGAAGTCTTTCAAACGTTCTTATGATTTAGTATGAAATATAATATATTTTTCTGTTTCAAGCTTTTAAATAATATATATTTTTCTATCAAACGAAAAATATTTCCTTTGTTACAACTTTTCAGCAATAAAATGAAATTTCTCGTATTTCTTGGACTATTACATGATTCTGAATTTTGTATAATGACTGAAAACTGCAGTATTCAAATAAAAGATTAATTATTTTGGAGTGAATTTGAAATTAAAAATTACTATTGTTTTTTATCTTCACCGTACCGAGTGTTCAGAATTCCATTTTCCTTCAACCGGTTACCAGTATCGAAATAATAAACGTAATAAGAAAGTTAAAATGTACCCAATCTGCGGATATATATGGCATCTCAAGCAAAGTTGTGAACTACTGTGCCGACGTCATAGCTACTCCCCTTCAAATCATATTCAACGCGCGTCTTTCTACCGGCATTTTTCCCGACTCCCTTAAAGCTGCAAAAGTTATTCCGATCTTCAAAAAGGGTTCGCCCACCGACGCATCAAATTACAGACCAATTTCTCTACTTCCGATATTTTCAAAAATACTAGAAAAAATTTTACACAAAAAGTTACTTGAATTCTTGACGAAGTATAAAGTAATTACTCCGGCTCAACACGGCTTCCTCAGACAAAAATCCACGAGCACTGCTATGTACGAGTTCATTCAAAGAATACAAAATTCCCTTGATGAAAAACTGAAAGTAGCCGGAATTTTTGCTGAATCTCTCGAAGGCATTTGATCTTGTAGATCACAGCATACTCCTCCAAAAATTAGAATATTATGGGATCAGAGGCAACGATTTGGCACTCTTTAAATCTTATCTCAACAATCGGAAACAGAAGGTAGCCTTAAAAAACAAAGCTGCTGAGGTGCACTTGTCAGAATGGGAAGGCATTTCTTGTGGCGTGCCTCAGGGCTCAATATTAGGTCCACTGCTTTTTATTTTGTATATTAACCATCTTCCAGAATATATGGACCCTATAAAATCTGTCTTATACGCAGATGACACTAATTTGTTAATTACGGACATTGATTTCAATAATCTCAATGCGAAGATTGAGACTGCATCTAGAGACCTAAATACTCGGTTCGCCGCCAATAAATTAACGCTCAATGTACAGAAAACTAACTTAGTTCGTTTTACAACAGAAACCAACAACATCGTAACGGATAAGTTCTCAGATCATGCGACTTTCCTCGGCTTGCAGGTCGACAGTAAATTAAAATGGAACTTGCACAGTGATCGCCTCGTGCGCAAACTTGGTTCTGTTTGTTATTCATTGAGACTATTGATGCAACAAGTTGATACCAAAACTGCTTCACTAGTTTATTTTGCATACTTTCATTCACATATGTGTTAGGGTATTGGCAATTGTTCTCGTAGTGTGGATGTTTTCAAACTGCAAAAACGAGCCATTAGAATTATATCAGGTTCAGATGCTAGAGAAAGCTGCAGACCTCTGTTCAAAAGACTTCATATTATGACTCTACCTAGCGCTTACATATTAGAAACACTAAAATTTGTTAAACGCAACATGAACCTTTTTGCAAGTAACGGGGACAATCATGGAGGAACCGTTCAGTTCTCAGGTCTGACAAGCACAGCCTCAGTCTCTACGAGTCTAGCGTTCATTATTCCGGTATCGCACTATTTAACAGCGTTCCTGAACATGTAAAGAACATCAACAACTACAACTCATTCGTCAAGGAGTGTAAAACTTTTCTTGTAAATGGAACTTATTACTCCGTACACGAATTTTTGAATCGGTCTCACATTCGTTGAACTGCCTTGCCTACCAAATTTCCGTATATGCTATAAATATGTAAATAGTTTGTCCAGTTTTCCCCTTTCAGTTATGTTTTCCTGCCATTGCTTTCTGTTTTAGTAAATATCCATGACGTCATCCCTCCGTACCTAGCGACAGAAGATTAATACCAGGAAGTGATTAGTGTCGTGTGCTTGTTTCCTAAAGATAGTGTGTATGATTGTAGTGACTAGACAAATGTAAACAGATATGAATTTTTGTGTGTGTTTTTGTGTATTATATGTTTATATGTAATTTATCTACTGTACATTTGTGACGAATCCTATTACCTCTTTAGAGGGCTAATGGTGAATAAATCTATCTATCTATCTATCTATCTATCGGGAGTCTCTGTTGGAGAGAGAATATATTTGCCTTGTTTTTTATCGGAAGTAACTGCAGAACGATTGGAGTCAAAATCAATAAATAAAGAAAAAATTGTGTGAAATTATTGTTTTTTCCTTCTTTGATTCAATATGAAAACATCAATACAGATAGATTAAGTATCACATCCTTAAGTCAGCAACATAAATCATTCATTCATTGATATGAACCCTCAATAGCAATTCAACGGAGTCCGGAATTAAAACTTTTGGTTTTCGGGAGTTTCCATAGGAGAAAAACGGATTCTATTGATCAGTCAGAAAAAAATAAAGGATGAGTATTACATTTTTTAGCTCTTAAATGTTGATTTAATACGTTACTTAAAATAATATTTACAAATCCATATTTCCAATAAAACTATTGAACATTTACAGAGCCAGTTAAAAATCTTTGCTCAAAATACTTACCGAAAAAATAAATATTATACCGCAGCGATACTTCATCATTTATTACTGAACTAACGTGTGGGATGTAATCCATACTTACAATCTTCAAAAACTCCGCATATACCACTTCAAAAACATCTCATTTCTATCGGCGAACTGTTCACTAAATGGTCGCCCGTATGGTTTTAGTTAGATCTGTTGTATAGGGTGTCGTATTTTGAGCGATCGTGCCCATAGCGGACAACAGTCCCTTCCTCAATCTTGACCGCTCAGTGATAGGTATAAAGTTTTCTGCTGAGCAACTTTATCAGTCTTGGTTTTAAAAGAATATAATACAAGTTTAATGTATATCGTTTCTGAAACATCTGGATTTATAATTTCTATCTCTATCTATAATATGGAATTGTTCCATTTGGTAGTGATTCGTTTAATAAATATACTTTAAAATTATCAATTAAGATACAAATATTTTAACAGTTATATTTATCTGACATCCTTAAATAAATGAAAACATCAACCTGTTTACTTATAAATTTATTATTAATTTAAATTTTTTAACATTATAATAGAATAAAAACATTCTAAAAGTTTCATGCCTAATTTATTAGGATCTCTTCAGGTGTTGTAAATTCAATTAAATAATCTGATTTCAAAATCCGTGTTTCTAAAAATTCCAACAAAGCAAGACTGATTAAGTTGCTCTTCAGAAAACTTTATACCTGCTCGCTCAGCAGTCAGGATTGAGGAAGGGCCCGTTGTCGGCTCAGGGCGCGGCCGCTCAAAATACGGCTTCGTTGTAGAGAAAGCAGGAAGACTGCCTCAAACATCCGAAGTCAACGTAGTACTGCATAAAAAAAGCTCCGAAGAAAAGATGAGTTGTTATTATTTTAACTAAAATAGCCACAAAGACATAATGAAAATCCACAAAATTACTTGAAGCGTTCTTCTCTTATTATGAATTATGTGAATTACAGTATGAGGGGCAATATGATTTACAAGCATCATGAGGCATTTTATTAAAAACTTGAACAATATAAGGAAAATAAAAATCTGTTATGAAAGAAGATATTGGTTAATTGGATATTAACGAGGTAAAAGAAAAGCTTCAATATTTCGAGCATCACACATTTGCGTACATGAGCAAAGAACGGATTAATTAGAAACGGTCAGTCAAGCGATTGAGAACGAACTTGACTACTTGAGACCAATTCGAAATATAAACTATATACCTCCATGTTAACCTGTATCATCATTACGTCATTGGAAACACAAATTCAATGGAAACACAAGACAGTGACTTGTACTTTGCACGTTTGGAAGCGGTGATGAGTCTAGCCGTGCATGCCCTACGACGATTACGACAATATTATTATTATTATTAGGCTTCCTTCTGCCGAACAGTTGCAAACTCCCGACGCTCCTTTAAAATAAATATTAGACGCTCGCAAAATATTTGATGCTGTCACTCAAGAATTATGAATACATATAATTCTCCAATTATTAATAATTATTAACAATTCATACATATATGTCTCTGTGTCAGATTAAAATTTATAACTAAATAACATCACAGTGATTCTTTGTTGTTTTTGTGCATAAACGAAAGCGAATTACCAGATTTAAAAAATATATATATTTGATATTCTTCAAATCTATTAAAACGCTGACCTTAGTGATAAAAAAAAGTAGAAGGATCCGCTTGACACCTAAAACAATCATTGTCTTGCTTACAAAATCTCTTGATGTGTTTTTAATTCCTGCTTCATGGTGCATACTAAAAGGTCATTAAAATCCCGTGCCAAAGAACACAGATTCAAAATCAAGCTCCCCATTAATAAGCAATCTATTGTCTCCAAACGCATTTCAATTTTCAAACATTCTTTTGACTGGAAAAATGCCAAGAATTTGGATGTTGAAGCCAAGTTCTATTCTTTAATTATTTCCGAATTTTTTATATTAAGTCAAGCATCACTGCAATTAATGTTTAAAAAGTATTCAATGAAACTCAACATTAACTAAAATCAATTAATTTTTATTGAAGAATCTCTGACACGCGTCATCTTTGTTTTGCTTTCTAACATATATTGCATATATATTGTAATAAACAACTGATAGGGTTAAATTAAAGGATTCAATTAACAACATTTAATAAGCTTTAAAAGAAATTTATTATTGTGGATAAATTTTACAATGTACAAAACCTATTTTCATGCCGAATTTCATCCATTTAAAACAAATACTTTAATTTTCATTTATTAATTCGCGGTATTTTTGAACATACAGTTCTTATATCATTACAATCAAATTCGTCGAATCTCTTACGTCAGGACGATAACTGGGTTTAATAATTAGAACAAAATCAATGTATAAACTGACAATTAACAAATAAAAATATAAAAAGTTAACCTAAAATAATATAAAAATAAGTGAAAAGAAAGCTGAACGAAATCTGACTCTACCGTTTTAAGTATCGTTTACAAATTTATATCAAAGTTTTGGTTACTCACGGAACGTCTGTCTGGTACCAGATCTCTCTCTTGTATCTTGAAAACTATCACACTAAAAGGCCATTTTTACACCGACTCTACACTTCATTGATAATTTTAATACACACGATTAAAAATACTCGTCCTCTGCTATCTGGAACCTGGGATGAGCCGCCCGGTTTGGTCTGCTAGTGGTTGTCGCTCCCCTCTATGCGATAATTGTTCAATCAGCGTGAAGCAACCATTTACTTCACCGTGTGCAAATTATTAAATAAATCTCTCCGTAAGATATTTGCTTGTTTTCATGTAGAAATACAGGATCTCGCCATTCGTACTTTATCTCTGCAAACTTTACTGTTCGTTGCTCTAGGTGAACTGAACTATATTATCTCCCCGTCGACTTTTAACAGTTTCATCTCTCGTACGCAGAATTTTGACTCCTTCACCTTTCAATCGCTGATTCCAGACTTTTAGATCATCAAACTTTTACATTTGAACTGTTCCGTTTCTCGCAGCAGACTGGTCTTCTCCAAGTGCATACAGAGTTTAAGCCCGCGCGGTCTCCATTGTTGAGTAAAGGAAAAACCCGCCTTCATTGTCGCCTTTACGCATTCGTACCGCTAACAAATTAATTATATTAAAAACAATTAATGGCCTGTTTAATTGGCATTAATATATACATATATGTTGTGTTTGTCAAAGAACGTACCAATTTTAACTTTCAAAAATATTCCCAGTAATTCTAGTCGGTAATTAAAGTTTAAGATTTTTAATAACTATGATCCCTTATCTCTAAGTCAACTTCTTTCCTTTTATGTTATTATCGTTACTTTTCCTTGCGCAGGTTGAATTTCGTAACTTGTTTTCCAAAAACTACAATTAATATTATTAAACTTCTACACAGGAGAAAGAACTGCAGAACATGGAGTGGTACATATTTCTCACACATAATATTGGCTTGTGTATTTGGCAATTGTATTATTTAATTGATAATTTTTAAAAATATCTCCTCTGAGATTCGAGGCTGGGGCCTTTCTTTATGACCTTGATGAAGGGTAGAGGCTAAACTATAAGATTTATTTTTAATTAGTTGAAGTTTTTTTTTTTTTTTTTAGGGCAACAGGCTACATGAGGGTGATCCACATTGGGCAACTCCCCTTTAATAGCATAGGAAGGGATTGAAAGGGGGGATGCGGAAGGGTAGAGGAAGGTAGCCAAGGGTTAACTAGGGCCCCCGGGCTATGGTTTAAGGATCCTACCCGGCATTCGCCTAAAGAAATGCAGGGAAAACCCTAGGAAAACCTGCATCGGGTAGGTTACTAATAATATTGATTTAACAGTTAAATTTAGTGAAATACATACGAGTTTTGTGTGCTTCTTTGCTGGGGCACATTGTTAATCTGTTGTCTATTGAAAGCTTGCCTGGGAGATGTGGTTGTGTGCGCTCGTGCGCATTATTCTTCATCACCTTCGTTGTGGTGTTAGAAAGGCCAGTACTTCAGCCACCTGTAGGGTGTTGACAGGCGCTAGGGGAGTATGGAACATAAAGGAGAGGGCGGCATTGAGGTTAACCGCAATCTTTGCTTGAGCGAGGGTTGTTTAATAGAGCCCTTCACAACATCCGTTAAGAATCGACCCCTTGTAGTTGTTCGCACGCAATAAATACATCAAAATTTCTTATTACTCAATTGTAAAATTATTGTAACTAAGATATTTTTTCGATTATAATTCATATTTATTTATTTATCAATAACTCTCATTATATAGGCGACTTATTTTTGCCTACATGAATTTGTTCCCAGTTGGGCGCACGGACACTTAAGTGAATGCATGATTGGGATCAAATATAATTTGCTTTTTTTCACGAAAAACTGCACCTGAGTGCTTTGTTATTTTTTTTAATGATATGCGTATGTAATTTAAACTCACGATATCCGGTACCATGCGTCTTACCACTTTAACACTCATCAGTGCCTAAAAGTAACTTTATACATTATTAATGTTATTAATTTATTTAAATAAGTCGATATTAACGTACTGACACATTAAGTTAATTATTAAATATGAATCCAGTATTGTTAGCGAGACGTAGCCCTGAATTATATTTTTTAAAACACAAAATAAAGATCAGACGAATGCAAAGTGCTGTTACTATCTACATGAGTGTAGACTACGTGAAGATACGTGAATAATTTCCAATGAAATTCAAAAATCAAGTGTTATTAATCCCAAGGCACTGAAGTTATCCGCAGCTACTAATTGAAATGATAATCATCATCTATACACTATCGTAAGAATGATATGAGCCAAATAGAAAGGCAATGGCAGGTTAAAATAAATATGTCGATCTAGTCATGTGTATGTGTACTTTTATCCTGTATACAATTCTCACCTCTATGCTGTAGCATTCTTCCGTAAGCGCTTTTCTTCTTCTTTCTCGTGTACTAAAGGAGGATATATAATCTATTAGAGTATTAATTGGCACGTAGATTTCTCTACCAGATTACCACAGTGGCGCAATTATTACGAAGCTATTAATTGTTTTCATATACTTTGCCAATTCATAAAACTAACATAAAAGTGCTCTAGGAATCAGTCGTGTAGGCAGTTTGATACTCAGTAGTGTATATCATGAAATTCACTGTAGTTAATACTGTTAGGCTAGCAATTGCAATCACATAATGTTCGTCTTCAAGTGTTATGAAACCAAACACACTCCAGTTATTTCGTTTATAAAGAAGTAATCATTTAATTCTGAAAGAAAAGGTTATTAATCCGTCGATAATGCAGTTGACTCTCTCTTAATCCCCTTATCTTGACTTAAAATACGGCTAAAATAGTAGAAATATGAATTAATCGAAACCTGTTTAGTTGTTTTAGAAATAATCATTATCAAGCGCGGCTACAGTTTTCTGCATGTAGAGTAACTAATAACTTAGCGTTTATTTTTATTTTTTAGGGTAACAAGCTACATGAGGGTAATCCACATAGTGGCAACTCCTCTTTAATAGCATAGGAAGGGATTTGAAAGGGGGGATGCGGAAGGGTAGAGGAAGGTAGCCAAGGGTTAACTAGGGCCCCCGGGCTATATTTTAAGGATCCTACCCGGCATTCGCCTAAAAGTAATGCATGGAAAACCCTAGAAAAACCTGCATCATGTAGGTCGCGCATTGGGTACTTGTCCCACGCCCTTCCGATAGCGTGAGAAGAGTTTGCTGTGGGGACGCAGCATTCCCTTTATATGCGCTTATAGTAGTACTTAGTGGTATTGGGAACTAACTAGCAGCAGAAATGAGAATTTGGGTTACGATGTAAGCATGTAACCATAGAGTCGTTATTTAATCCAAACATATGACTTCCCACTAATGACTTTTACTAATTTTATAAGAAAGGGTTGGAAAAGTATGTAAAACAAAATCTCTAAAATCAAAATTTCGTAAAATTTTTATTTTTTATTTAATGTAAGCGTACCAGCTCGGCACTAATGCCACTTTATATAATAGAAATTGGGAAGAGTTAAAGTGACAATGTAGACAGTAGACAGCTAATGACGTGCGAAGAGAATGAAGAACAGCTAATGACACTCATCTTCACCGATCTCGGCCGCCGGTTAGCTCACTCCACAAAAGAAGTAAAAGTAGACGTGCTGTAAAAAAGGCGACTCGTGCAATAACGCGGAATCACTGGACTGGCAATATTCCCAAAGACATTGCCTCAATGCTTATTGTGAGAGGTAAATCAAAAACTTTGAAAGTTGGCCCCCCTGCGGTTCTTTGCAGTTGTCCGAGAATCGGAACTCTGCTTTCTCAGCCATCCCACCCATCCCTCGGGTGAAAAGGGACTCCCGGGTCCCAGGGCACGCATCGCGCTGCGCCCAAAAGTGAAAACTACACCGCTTACATCACAGCTTTTTCCCAGAACACTACGACACGATTCTGGGTTACCTGCATCGGCGGCGCTTCATCTGTAAATCGATAATCAGGGCTTGCTCCATCACGCTCCTCTAGAATTTTTAGCTAATTACGATATTTATCTCGCATATTTAAATTTTACAACAAATAAATAGACTGGCCAGTAAGTCAGGACATTTTCGGTTCCAACTCGCGGGGCAGCCGTAGAATGCCTCTGAAATTCACTTCAAAAGTTATTTATTCCAAGACGGAAGAAATGCTTTCAATCTAAGCTCAGCGCAGAAGGCTATGAAGCTGAATTAAAGGATCAGGATGAAATAATATCAACCGTAGTAGGAATCGAACCAAATCTTGAGTTTATTCCCATCCTGATTCTGTAATTTATTTATAAAATATTAATTTTCGACATATATTAATAAAAATTATTTATAATACTCCATGTCACAAACTACTCCAATGTATACCTGATAAAAAAATACAGACTGAACACAGTGAAATTACATATTTTTATCTATTGCTTTGACAGTTATTAAATTTTTTCTGTCTTACGGCCAAACTATTTATTTAAAATGTAAAAATTTACGTCTGATTGAAAATAATGAATAAGAAAGATAGCCAATACAGACTAAAAAAGGGTAATATAAATACCATACAGCGTTTCTGGGGGTCCTTGTTCCTTTCGTCAGGTGCTAAGAAGAACCTAGAGAAACACAACTGCACAGGTCAGTTGATAACACTCAAAAGCGACGAAAACGTAACAACAATGGGAGAGACGAAGGGTTAGCGTAACAATAAGGGAGCAACGACAATGGTAAATCATAAGGTTTAGCGTAATAATAAGGGATCATAGCAATTATTGAGTTTAATAGTGTCTGTTTGTACATTAATAGCTGTGATGTTGGATTTAATGTGAAGCATCTCTGAAATGAGTCTGTAATTGTACCTGGTGTACACCAAATGTACAACCAAATGTATATTTAGAATTGATTATACGTTTGGATAATACAGATTGTTTATCAATCGGATATTTGATATTAAATATATGTTCTTTGATACGTGTATTAAGGGAACGTTTTGTTTGCTCTGTGTAGCAGGAATTACAATAGGAACAAGTTCTAAACATACATTTGATTGGCAAAATGCTAAGATTTTAGACATTGACACCAGGTACAATTCCAGACTCATTTAAGAGATGCTTCACAGTAAATCCAACATCACAGCTATTGATGTACAAACAGACACTATTAAACTCAGTAATTGCTATGATACCTTATTATTACGCTAAACTATTTATTTTTTGTAATAATCATGTCAGACTTTTATTGTAATTTGAGGTAACACATATTTTAAGCATTGAAGACAACTACAGTAGTTCAGATCAAAAATAAAAGATAATGTTAAATAAAATTGCGTCAGAAAGGAAACATAGTTTATGTACAATTAATTTTTCTCATAAATTGTACCTGAGAAATGTATTCAAAACACTTACTAGTCCTTGGCTCGACTGCCCATTGAGGGCCTTGTCCTACCGAGACGACTGCCGGACTGTCATCTTACATGACACATTCTGGGTTTAGGAGTGACATCTGGTCAGTGTCGCTTCTCCCTTAGTCTTAACCCCAGTTTTCGTAACCAGGTCGAGCACAAGCACCTATGCCCATGACAGGATTCGAACCCGGGACCTCTGTGAAGCGAGGCAATGACGCTGAATACTACTCCACATAATGCCGGATTTACGAAATACTACATAAATGGAAAAAAGAAAAATTATTCAAGTGAGACATATGGTAAATATAAAGTGAAAGAAAGGTTTGATATGCCATGTCTAACGTGGAAAAGGTTTTTCATATTTGGAATAAAGTGTGAAAGAAAAGGAGAAAAAAATAGATATGTCTGTATCTTTAAAAATTATTAATTAAATATAGAAAAATAGACCAAGATTAGGTGTAAAACATAAATAGCACACTATTTTTCTGCGATCTTTGCAGCTTCATTAATTCGCAAAAAAAAAGAAATACGAAACTCCTACTATTTTTTAATTTGAGGAAACTATCAAAGATTTCAGAAACGTTCTGTGAAATTTATTTTTCACAACTAATCTTAACCATTATTATTTGTTAAAAAGAAGGAAAACCTTGCTATAAAGAACAATAATTTATGTGAAATGAATAATTTTCTTCTCAACAATACAAAAAGATAACGAGTGCAACGAATTAAGAAAATATTAAAAATAATTCAACTAGAAGATCAAAGTGTCGTTTGATTCTGAAACGACTGTATTAAAGAACCGGGGAAAATAAGTAGTTTAAACTATGTAATAAGAAATATGAAAGTATGAAATGATTGACTTCAGAGTAACGCAATTGGAACGTGAAGTCTTTGTATCGATAAGTAGGTTTATGATTAGTACCGTAGCGACTGCAATAAACATAGTGTTATTTCGTTTCTTATTTAAAAATAACGTCTAAGGCGTAAATAGCTAAGTGATCTAAAAATAAGAGAACAGAATCACCGCGTGGCAAAAAAATATGTGTGTCACAAGGAACGGCGATGAGCATCAAAGGAATTATAGAAATTCAAGGACAACTTAGAGAAAGGTATGGACGAGTTCCTGAAGAAGAAAGACTCTTAGAACTTCAAGACGTCGAGTCATACACGTTACTTCCATTCATAGTTACAGCTCGTGTACTTAATGCTCATAAAATTACATTTTATGCAAAAAATATAAAATGTTTATTTATACTCTCATTACTGTGACTCTGAATTCTCGACAAGTTATACACTCAAAACTTCAGTTTTTTACATTATAGTTGCAAACCAAAGAAGCTACAGAATATAATTTGAAAACAAATAGTGACATTCATTTATGCGTTACATTACTTTCATTTTTTAACGGCCTACTGTTCTTCTTTAAAAGAATAATTATTTCAAACAGTTTTAGAGTCTGTGACGGGTTCTTTGAAAATCGAAATATCTCAATATCATTATAAAGCGACGAAAAAGTAATACAAAGTCATTTGTTCAAGTCGACTTTATAAAACGAATTACTGCCAGCGACCTAATGATGTAGAACAAAGAATAAGGTATGAAAATACTTATTAATGATGACAAATTTTGGGTTCTCAAAACGATCCCCGATATAATAACGTTTTTACTTCAAAACAATCTGAAATATAAAAATACACTGAACTACTTTTAAGTTACACAATGTACGATTAAGAAAGAAAATTACGGTAACTAGATGTTACGTTTTTAAATTCGTATACATAGTATATTTCACTTTACTGTACACCTTTTTGGGTTATAAGGAGTAATACGCTGATGCAGTACTCCATCTTGATTCCGTCTACGAAAAAAATTGTTAAATAGTATTTATTACATCCAAACCTCTATATCAATTAATTTATATTCTGTGGTCATTTCCTTGTTGGAATCATTATGTTTCCACACCACTATTAATTTCCTACTCTAGCTTCTATCACAGTTCACAATTCCTGCGTATCAAACAATACCCCGGTACTTTCCATCAACTTCGTATCAGTCTTCAAAATACTAGTTACGTTTCCAATATATTAGCAAATTTATTGTGCATCATTAAGCGAATCTATTTAATTGTCTACATTCCCCATCAATTGAATCATACATATAACAAAAATAATTATATAAGGCCGCCGTGGTCAGTAATTTATGTGGATATCTCCCATATATCTCCTTTGCAATACAAAACAATTTACATCATGTTTGCTGCCTCAGCCACTGTAACCTTGGTCCATTTAAAGTAAAACTCTCTCGTTCATTTCACCGCTCGCACAACTTGTTTCAATATTCAGTGGACCAGTATTTGCAACACAATAAATGGCAGGTTATATTTGGGAACGAGACTTTTAATTCCATTTGTTTACTAAATTACTTGAATTAATTTCAGTTTCACTGTAATCCAGTAATATTTACTTCAAAGTGATATGTTCTGTACATACAAAATAATATATATATATATATATATATATATATATTGTAATGCCAATTAATTAGGACATTAATTGTTTCAACATAAAAATCTAAATTGTTTGAGAAACCCATTATAGCGGCAAGAGCCTTTGGAACAACAATAGAAAACCCGGCTCTGTTCCTTTGTCGGCAGGTCCGTCAAAATGGCGTATGCGCGCTCAAATTGCGAGACGAGAGTACAGTTCGCAGGGAGATATGGTGAGATACAGTTCACGGATAGACCTCGTCGAGGTATAACAGTTGTTGGAAGGAGAATTCAACAGGGTTGGCAATTAGCAGGACAAAGTAAAACATTCATAAAAGTATAACGTCGAAACCTGCTAAGAAAAAGCAGTTTTTGTGTCCATAGCCGACCAGAAATAGCAAAAGTTTCGGTTTAAGTCCGGTACCCAATCGACGAATCGCAGAATTCACCTAAGGTGAGCGGTCAACCGATAGATGACGAAAGGAGGATCATCCGAGTTCCTGACATCATATAAAATTTTGGCTTAAAATTTGGTGTAGAATCTGTGAGTTTAGAAACAGTGTAAAACCCCACAATAGTGTTTTCGAAAATTAAAGATATGCTGGAATGCTGGGCAGACGTGAGTAACAATTTAGAAAACAATTAATTATGTAAACGTAATTGAAAGATAGCCGTCAGATTTCGTTCTCTTTTTTTTTATTAAAATTGTTAATCGGAGTCAATCTTTTACTTTTAATTTGGTTCACAACTAAATTTCGTTCTAGTTTAGTTGACGAGTAAATTTCTACTCTTTTAATTGTGTTTTGTTGTTGATAAGATTATAAATATTACTGATTCGTCCATTATCAAATTTTATTAATTTTTCATTTAAAAAGCCCATCATTTGTGTATATTACAATATATATATATATATATATATATATATATATATATATATATATATGCATGTATGTATAACGTAATTTTAATTATTTACAATAATATAATATAAAATTTAAAACATATAGCTCACATATTCTAATTAATTAGTATGAAGGCACACTTTTTGAAATATAGTGTTAACTGTTAACGTTATATGCATAATATTATTGTAATGCAGGTTCAAAATTATCAATTAAGTCGAAAGGTTCCGCTTAAATATTACTATCACTATATGAGACTTTGTGTGAGTATTTCCCCCTTTTATTGATGTTGAAAATCATATTAATCAAATGGAAACTTCATTCTGTATTTAGTAAAAATGGCACTGAGCTGCAGTTTCAATTAAACTGCTTACAATTTTAAATGATAAATTCAACAAAAAATAATCAATACAAGAATAGTAATCACAAGAGAGCTTTTTAGTGAATGATATTTTGTGAACTCGTTTGATAAACAAATATATTACTGGTGATTAACATCTATCTCCACATGTTATATGCAACGCATTGTTAACGACGAGCTGTATACGTCTCGATGAAGTTTTTGCAGGACGTCAAAACGCAGTTAGCCGCAAGTGACGGATTACAATGGGAGAAAAATTTTAAAATACAGCGGAAGTCGAAAATACATGACGCTGCTGCCACCAAAGACAATGATTGTATCGAATATGTAATGCCAAGTTAAAAGAAAAGAACCCTGAAATCAAGTTTCTCTCTCTTATATAACAATTAATGGCCAGATAAATCAGACAAAAATATTTAAGGTTTAGTAAAAGTAAAATTTCATCGCAAAATTAAATTGTATGATTTACGACGATTCATCTGTAAAATTCGGACCCATTATAACTTGCTATTGGATTCTACACCATTAGTATTTTATTTATTTATTAATGAAGGTATTGGTTGTTGTGTTTTCCACTGTCGAGAAGAAAGATAGAGTCCAATGTTTGGAAAAGTAAAATACCTGATCGTCTTCACTGAATAAGATTTTGAATGAGAGCACAAGAGTATAGAATACGTCACGGTAAAATTTGATTCGTAATTTTGTCCTTAAAAAAGGAACAGATTTTTTTACTTTTTCAAACATTAAAAAACCCGGTCAACAATATGGCAAGAATGTTTAACTAAATATTGAAGTAATCATGGTATTTTCATGATACGGTGGAATGATATAAGTGAAAAACTTACCCAACATTCATAATGATCTAGCTTTAATTTTAATGTATATTTTTAGAGTGTATTCCAATACTTTTTATATAAAAAAGAATTAACCTTATTATAACAATTATGTTTATCTTATTACAAATTTACTATATCCTAATCCATTAATTTCTCAAACTACCCACAACCGCCTCTGACTTAAAATATTAAGAAGACTTAAAATAAAAATACCTGCAGATTAAACCAACTAAGTATAAATTAAAATTATACTCAAGGTTTATCATAACGAAATACCATGCATGTAAATATCACTGTATAAAACCATCATATATTGTTTGTCATAACGAGAAAATCTTTTAGATAATAAGTAAACAGATATTTTTTAAAAAAATCTTATCTGGCCATTAACCTACATTTCCTGAATCTGAAATAATTTTTAATTTTCCTTCACTTTATCAAAAAAATTACATACTTCATTATTACTTATTCAAATTATTGTGCCGAATGACTAAGTAAATTAATATAAATACTTCACCTGATTTTTGTACTGACAACATGCCTATATCATTGAGGATCTGGACTTCATTTTTATTAAAATTCTTGATTGTCATTTTATTTTATTATTCTGCATCCAGATTGTGAAGTATTTTGTTTTTAGAAGATATTTTCATTGTCCCTGAAATGTACAATCCATGGAGTTATTTGTTACAAAGTTGTTAACATATTTGGTACATTCTGAATTTTGATTAGAATTTGATGTGTTCATATACATAATATTTTGGTCGGGTCTTCATTATTCTAGAAGGAATAAGGAGGCCGTCGTGTCGAACAGTAAAAAACTGTTCGTCTTGAAGAAAAAATATAGCGAGTCAAAGGTTAAACAAAGCAGTGAAGGGGACTCGCGTGTCATAATTTTTTAAAACGATTATGTATTTTACTTTAACAAAATTCAAACTCTTTCTCCCATCAAAATAATTTAAAACACGACAAAAATATATTAATTAATATATAAATAAAATACTAAGTGTATAAAATTAAATTGTATGTTCCAATGTGTTTTACATAAGATAAAGTGAAACATTTATTAAAAAGATGCTATATATTTTTACTTCGAATTTTAGTATCGGAATATAAAAATACATTTCAAGACATTTTAGATTACAATATTAATAAATCATTAAGGTCTCATCTTTTTTATTGTTTACCTGATGAAATTAGGGACAAAACTTAAACATTTAGTGCAGGTTTTATCATATTTTTTAACGCTAAATTTTTGTGACTACAATACGATAAAAATAACGACAAACTATGGTGGACATTTTGTAACATTATTTGAACATTTTTATTATTTGCAAATATGGAATATCATGCACATATAGGTTATAAATATGAATGTTCATATTTTAAGCTTTTTTAAAAAAATAAAATTTGGCTACACTAAAATTAAATATAATTCAAAGTATAAGAAATCAAAATTTTCAAAAGTAAGTAAAAAATAAATAATTAAATTAATCAATAATTTTGTTCAATAATACAATTTTATTAAAATAATTACAGCTTTATTTACATATGAAATAATTGAAAACAATGTGTATGCAACAAATATGATTATTTACTAATAATTCACATAATTGGATAATTATGGTTTTATTATAATTAGAATACACGCATAAATTTTCATTCTTGAAAAAAAAAATTAAAAAAACAGAAAATAAATATTCTGAAGTTGACCGGCAAGCATAAAAATCTGGACTGAGGGGTTGACTCACAGAAACCTATCCACGTATGCCAATAATTTCACATTTCCTTAAATACATGTTGTTTCATATCTGCATCCCAATTTAGCTGTCTTAGAAACCAACAGATGCCTCTGGGGTCTGGGGTGATACTAAAAGTTATGTCGCATAAATGCTACTCTATACACTACAGGGTTAATTAAATTAATGAATGTGTTCTAAATAAATTAATTACACTGTGAAATAATAAACCTTTTCTGACTGTTTGTCTAATATATTTATTTATAATTATTGGCCAATTTTGATTGGTAACAGGGCTGGACATGTATCGGCATTTCATTCCGATCTTTCCAGGGAAAACAGGTGAAATCTCAGTCAGGATCACGTTGGGGATATTCGAACTCCAATCCCGCGCCTTACCACCCCATAAATTCTTTCTTTCCTTTTTTTTATATTCGCATCAATAGATTAAGGTAATTAAAGACTTTGTACTCATTTTTCTCAGTATGGAAACGCGCACTAAACACACATGCCCTCGCCGGTATTCGAAGCCGGGATCTTTGTAATGCGAGGCAATGACGCTGATCACTACACCACAATTATATGGTTAACATTACGTATTATAGTATATCAAGTGAGAAACGCATTTTTGTTGCATTTGTCTTTGTAGAGGTAATAATTCATTGAACACGAGGATTGCATGTTTTACCCTTTTTTAATCTTAGACATTTGTTAATAACTTCACACTACAGTAAAAAATGAAAAATTATCCGCAGTACTATTACCAAAATTTCAGCCATCAGTTTGGTCTCAATGTAAACAACACGCGCGGTTCGCCATCTCGATGCCTCGTGGAATGCATTGGAAACCCTAAAGATGTGCACGCTTCCCTTACCAATAGCTGCTACCTGTTTTCATGGAAACTGAGATGTGCGCTTCTAATTGCAGGAGTATCCGTCAACCGGGGCACGAAATAAATTGTGCTCGGAAGCAATCATGAACAAAGACAGGACTTCCAGCTGTACTTGTTGACGGTCTCGTGACAAACGATCCGGGTAGCTGTTGAAGTAACGGACTGTGCAGAACAATCGCATTAGCACAATGGCTGACTACCTGCTACGGAGGAGTTAGAAAGTTATGACGCCATGGAGACTACTACAGCAGCACAAATGGCGCTGTCAGACGATTGTCTGTCTGGCCGGTAGTAAATCAGGGCCAGAATTCCACGCTACTGGAGATGAGAAACACTCCGGGAAAACTTAACGATATCGGAACTTAATTGGGGTGGGAAAACACCCTTCAATATCTCTTTTTTGGTCGTGTAAGTGACGTAATACGGGAGATACGTCAGAATGTCAAAAGATTTCAATTGGTTCAATACAGTTCTTACCTTCTTATTGCATCAACCCAAAATGTTTCAAGTTATCTCTTATTACAAATTTTTTCATAACAAATTCGTCCACTTCTTTAAAGGCTAGCTCATATCCAGCGTTTTGAAATATACCAATACGATTTAATTCATGATTTATAAGTATAAGGTCCCTCTTGACGCCTATAGGAAACATTCTGTGGTTTACAAAATTTTCGATAATAATACCAATAATGTTTAGAATCTTTGGAACTTTGTTTCAAAGGTTAACAGACGCTTTCGGAATTGCCATTTTCAACTAAAATTTATTTTAACAACAGCAATTTTAATAAATACTTTAATATAAGACAAAATTAAATAAAAAGTCACACTGATACATACCGATATGCGTGATATAATTTACTTGTTTCAACTTGGAACAATCAACAAAAATTAATACGTTTATATCAATTAATTCAAGAGTCAACTAAACCATTTCCACGTCAAATTTGATTTATTTTCTAATGAAATATATATATATATATATATATATATATATATATATATTGTAATACCCAGTTAATAAGGACATAAATTTTGTTCTTATTTCGTCAGATTTGTTTACCAACTCAGACTGGGGATTCTTGAGTGGTTTGTATAAAAAAAGATAATAAAATTATTGATAAGCGGCTCTTAGAGAAGGGGAGGACTATAATTGGACGTTTAGCGGCTCTTAGAGCTAATGGTTTTGACAGACATCGGGACTTAACCCTAAAGGTATAAGGACAGAATATATGTGGACACACAATTATATTAAAAGGAAATGTTTATTTTAATTGTATTGAGGGGCTCTCGGAGCGTGAGAAAACCAACAGTTGGTGTTTGTTTGGCGAACGTGGAAACTCAAAAACTGTGAAAAAAGGAATATTCTGGTGAGGAGGAAGTGCATAGAAAAGTTAGTGTGGAGTCAGAGTTGGGAGGAGATGGACGTGGAGTGTGGTGTCAGAGTTGAACTGGAGACCTCAGAGGAGATGGACGTGGACTCAGGCGCCAGAATCTGAACGAGAAAGACATAGGAGTTGAAATGTAGACCGCAAAGGAGGAGGACGTGGAGGCGGTGATAAATATTCGGTCAAATTGAATGGTGGCCGTGCCTAAAAATAAAATAAACATTTTAGTCCATGCAAGCAGTCAGGAGCCGGGATATCAAAAAAGGATAAAGTGAACGTGTCTGTGAAGCGTGTGTAAAAGTCTGTGCACAGAAGGGCATTTTAGATTAAAGTGCATTCCTGAAAAACCCAAATAAAATTGTAAGTAGACATTCAGTAATAAATTCTGTAAATTGTTAAATAAGGGTAATCAGTCAGATTTCGTTTTCATTTTATTTAATTGCATTGTTTAAATTGTAAATTTTAGTTTTCCGTTTCCTTATCAACAAAGTAAAGACCCTGGGGTACAGAGTCTGATTTATAAAACATAACTGGATTATAAGTGTAATTTAATTGTAGAGGTAAAAGGATATAAAAAATATACAGAGCTTTTCTTGAGTTGTATTCTAGATTAATAAAATTGTTTCGTTTAATAAAATTTAATAACTTGTTTAATTTAAATTCCTATAATCATAATTATCTATACTTTGGGTATTCAATGGGACCAAATTAATTAATTTTCAAGTTTCAAAATTAAAATATAACAATTATTAGCAACAATATATATATATATATTATGACTATTGAGACAACTTATAAATAAACAACAACCAATTAGAAGTCAGAAAAAAAATTAAACTACGTTTCATCGCTAATTATGCGACCTCTACAGGTTGAAGTTTAACATTACTCAACCAAACAAAACAATTACGATGATCGAAATATAATTTTTAAGTAAAATTTATCACAAAACAAACAATATAAATTCAGGTGGACTCACAAATTTTAATAGTCAGGTCAGTCTCCCTTGACTGACGTGGCCGAAATACACAATATAAAACGAAAACGACCAGTAAAAACTAAGTTACATTGTTGAATGCGGTTTAAATGGAAACAATTTAAAATTATAACAATATATAGATTAAAAATTACAACAGCAAATTGTCATAAATTTTGTTCAAATTGTTAGTATCACTTTTTATATTGATAGCATTTCTATATGATCTAATATATACCACAGCATTTCACTCATTAACATCGAAAAGTAGTTATCTTCTACATCGAAAATTAATACATTTCACTTATCTATTTTATGAATCTTTAAGTAAATTTGTTTTGACAAAACAGAATAATTTTGAATATTACTATTTATATTATTTTTATATTCCTTTAACCTAGTTTTTTTTAATGAGCGCTTGATTTGTACTATATATGAGGCTTGACAATCGATACAATTAATTTTGTAAATTATATTTTGCTCATCTAAAGTGTCAATGTTGTTCTTAATATTATTTACTATTTTTAAATAGTTATGAGACTTAAAAATAATTTTGACACTATACTTTTCTAACATTCCAATTAATTTATGTATAATTACTCTGCTGTGTGACCCTCACGAAGTCACAACCAACAAAGCAAAACGAAATAAATCTACCACACACACTCCTAAACTATTGCCATCTGTTATCTACTAAATGGATGAATTATCACGTACTCAAAAGTATTGGAAAGTCAACCATTAAAAAAACCTTTAATGACATTGAATCTAAATACACGATACATTTTTTTTAAAAAAATTAGATTTTGACACCAGATACTGTTCCGTAATTATATCTGAATTGATACATATTAAATCCAGCATCAATCGCATATTTTTAAGCCAACTACTTCACTTCTATATTAATATCATATATTTATTTTTTAATACTCTACTCGTGAAGGAGGGATCAAAGTTTCCAGAAACGTTGTGTTATTCTTATTTTTATCACCTAATTGTATGCATTTTTGGCTATATCATAAATTAATTGTTAATTTTAAACTAATACAGTTCATTTTTAATTTTCTATATTTTTAATTATGATCGTTCTCCGTTTTCCGCCTTCATGTCACCGCACTTCAGTATCTCATCTTAACGGTCTCTGTACTGTTTTCATCAGTCTATCTAGCACCACGGTATCTCGTTATGCCTCTTTTCCATCTGGAATGTCTATATTCTGATACGTAGGTCAATTGACATCTATAATAAATAATTTAAATACTTATTCCTGTCAACCATAAACGTTTCTGTGATGTGAACACAGTCAGTCTGAAAATAAAATAATTTTGCTTACCCTGAAGGAGGGAATGGGCCTAGTGTATGCAGTACGGAGTCGTAGACTGAAATTGCGTCAGGTTATTGTTTCATCTCTGGTCCAAGATATTTCATAATACACTGGTTTGTGTTTTCAGATAACGAGATTTTGGTATAGTAGCTCTCAAACTGGACCGGGATAGATAACTTTCCTCGATTTCAACATTCATTGATTCCTAATCGAATATTTATTTGAATACAATAGAAACAATTCACGGGGATACAATATTTAAATTAAACACTTATTAAAATCATATATCCTGATGTAATTGTTAGCCAACATGCATGTCTACATAATGTATGAACCTTTCATATGAGCGAAGTACTTTGAAACGTAAGCGGAAACACCGGCCAAAACTGATGCAGCTATTGGTTTTTACATTTACGAGTTTAAAGTAAAATTTCCATCATTTAGTTCGGGAGCTTACCTAAAACATAAGCGTCCTAGAAGACGAAGATTATTTTAGCAGGATCCCTAAAACATTGGAGCTGAAATATGTTGTAGCCTTTGTCGCCATCACTTAAACTAAATATGCATGGAATGCTGGAGGACCAGCGTAGATTTTTCACATAGTAAATGTACTTTCCAGTCACAGTTACGATTATAACACTACCACCGCATAAATCGTATTCAAGTCCTCCATTTTTATTTCCACAAAATTATCCCATTTGGAGTAGTGCATCATCACATGAAAATGGCCTGTTCATTCATTCACACAGCCTAACAGACAATGATGTACATTTATTTATAAATGGTACGAAGGGATGTAATAATCTGGTGTAGTTACTTATCCATTGATAATTAACAAACAGTGGACAGATTTGTCACTTGATTAAGATTTGTCTCATCAAATATAAATGTCAAGTCTAGAAGTCACGTTTGTCAATTAATAGTACACGTATTAATGTATACTTCTGTTCTGTAAAAGAGGAATTTATTATTCTGGATTTATCAGTATGTAATTTATTAAGCATTATTTTATTTGACATAACGCAAGAATAAATATTGTTCTTTAATCTTAGTTTATTATTTATCAATAATAATAGTTCAACTTGGCTTTTTATTTACAAACAACTTTCGAACATAATACTGGTGAAAAATGGCAGAGTATTATGTTTATTATGATGTAATTATAAGTAGGGCTATATTTAACGAAAATGATTTCTAGTTCCAATCGTTCTTTACCATCCCTACGTACCACGTTTTGCAACCTTGCTAAACACCTATTCAAATCTAATTTATATAACTAAAATCAGAAAAAATACAAATTACGTGAAAGTAAAATATATTTTGGTCATACACGGAGTCCTGTCTCGTTATTGAGTCGATAAGTATGATTAATATCCACAAAAAAAGTAGTACTTAGTTAATAATTTTTCCTAAAAAGGAAAAGAACCACTATGCATCACTCAAGATTTTCGGGAATATTTCAGGCACTTAGATGTTTCGATTTTTCCAAAAGGACAAATGTTTCAATCTCCGTATTGAAATATGCATAATGATTGATAGTAAGCCGTATGTTCTCAAATTCGTAATGATGTACGTCTATTCAAATATCAAGAAGCTACATTTACAATTTAAATAAGGGTAATTAATATAATCAATCATTCTTTCTGCTAAAAGGGAGAGTTTCGTTACTGAAACATTCCTCTTATGAAGTAAAGTTGTTAACTCTGTGTCTCAAGCATTATTAAAGGCATGAAATATCAGGTAACTTGGTATAATTCATAGGAATATTTCAAATTTGAGCATGATGTTAAACTAAACGACTGGAGAGGAATGAAAAAATCTTGAGTTATTGAAAAAATGGTGAAAGGGGAGTACCTAGTATTAAAATGTAAAATTAAGAGAATGGGATAGAATATACTAATAGAGATTTATTTTCAGGCTTCTCATTGCCTTAAAAAAATTTGGGAGGTTGTTTTTCGATGCAAAAAAGTTTACTCCTCTCTATTTCTCGTTTACCTAATAAACAAAATTAGCTTCCAAAAATTAATTTCATCATTAGGATAATATAAACTCGCAGTATCGAAATATGCGACAACTGTACGTATTAATACAAGAAACTCAATGCAGTCAGTCTCTCAGCAAAGAAAGACAGAAATGGTAAGTTATTTGTAATATTTTAGTCACGATTCTTGGATATATACGAAGTTCTGATCACTTATCAATAGCGAATATATATTTAAAATTCTTCGCATATTACAATAAGCAGGATAGATTTCAATAAAGTCTAATTTTATACACACGAGAAATATTTTAGTAAATTACACATTTTAAAATTAAATATTACACATTTGTGATGGAATAACATACGTATTTTCTAATATTCCAATAACTCCTCAGCGGCTATTAAATTCTCACCATGTATAACAATTTCGTAACGAATATTGCCCTGTAGAGAAACTGAGAATCATGTCCGTAACGAACGACTTTTTTACTGGTGAAATGTATGTAATAAAGAACAACAATATTGTATTAGTTTTTTGTGATGGCGGTCATTTATGAAACTTAAATTTTTTTAAATTTAAAATATTTAACAAATTCCTTGGACAGTAGTAAATTTTATCTGATTTCTGCGAGGTACAAACATTTATGGTTTCGTCGATCATGTCAAAAATTAGGCTCAGGTTTTTAGTTAGTTTAATGGCTTTGATGATTAAGATAATTATTATCAATACTCATTGTCAGCTAACTACTGAAGCTAATATCAACGCATTAAATTTTTAAAATTATAATAACTTTAATCGAATTAAGTGCAACTTTACATTTATCATCCTGATTTCCCTGTAATAAGGTTTTTCGTAATTTCAAAAGAAACATGAAGAAACTCTGTGAATTTTTTATGATCACCTCAGCGTAACGATATTTTAATATATATGGAAAACGTATGTTTATTCAGAGTATTTCATATATAAGTCAGAGAGAAGAATGAGATTCTGAACAGATATATAGGTCTAAATTTAAAAAATTACTAAAATATTTTCAATGAAAAGCTGTTTTTCTCTTTAATCTTCTACGAACTAAATCACTAGTCAGCGTAAAAATACTACTTGATTTTTTGTATCTATTTTACAGTTTTAATTATAGATATTTCAATTGATCCTAAAGGGTTTACCAATAAGTGTGTCGGAACCTAAAACGGTCAGGCTGTCAAAATTATAAGTATTGTGAAAGTATTGTGGCCATTGTTTACTTCCAACAGAACGGTGCCACATGTCCAACAGCGCTGGATACTAGGTCACTGTTGTACGAAACAGTTACTGGAAGAGTGTTGTGTCTAATAGAAGCCTGGGTCATGCAATCCTTAAACTTCTTGCTGTGGGCTTATGTAAAATCACACGTTTACATCAACGAAACACCACTCAGACTGTGTAAAAGTGTGGCAAGAATCCGTTCAACAACAACAACAAAAAACCGAGTCAGTGATATTTTCTAAGCGTAAATGTGAAATATTAATTTTTATAATATTGTAATGCCAATTAATTAAGACATTAATTGTGAAATTGAAAATCTAAATTGTTTGAGAAATCCTCTGTAGCGGCAGGAGCTTTTGAAATAACAATAGAAAGTCGGCTCTGTTCCTTTGTCGGAAGGTCCGTCAAAATGGCGTCAGCGCGCTCAAATTGCGAGACGAGAGTACAGTTCGCAGTGGTGAGATAACAGTTCACGGAAAGACCTTGTCGAGGTATAACAGTTTTTGGAAGGAGAATTCAACAGGGTTGGCAATTAGCAGGACAAAGTAAAACATTTATAAAAGTATAACGTCGAAACCTGCTAAGAAAAAGCAGTTTTTGTGTCCATAGCCGGCCAGAAATAGCAAAAGTTTCGGTTTAAGTCCGGAACAATAAAGACTACCCAATCGACAAATCACAGAATTCACCTAAGGCGAGCGGTCAACCGATAGATGACGAAAGGAGGTTCATCCAAGTTCCTGACGGCATATAAAATTTTGGCTTAAAAATTTGATGTAGAATCTGTGAGTTTAGAAGCAGTGTAAAATCCCACAATACTGTTTTCAAAAATTAAAGGGATGTTGGAATGCTGGGCAGACGTGAGTAACAATTTACAAAACAATTAATTATGTAAACATAATTGAAAGATAGCCGTCAGATATCGTTCTATTATTTTTATTAAAATTGTTAATCATTTAATTTCGTTCACATTAAATTTCGTTCTAGATTAATTGACGAGTAAATTTCATTTTTTCCTTAATTGTGATTTGTTGATGTTAAGATTATAAATATTATTGATTTGTCCATTATGAAACCCAGTGAAGACCCTGATAAATTCAGTATTATAAATTTGTAATTGTTTGAGTTATTGCCACAATAAAAATATTGTTTGTAAAGTTTATTAATCTTTCATTTAAAAAGCCCATCATAAGTGTTTATTACAAAATGGCTACCACAACGTAGGGCAAATTAAAGGCTTATTAATAGTGATTATTACAATATATATATTATTTATAATAGAGGAATTATGATTATTATGTGTTATTTTAATCGGGTTGCGTTTTAATGTCGTGATACTCTTATTAGCAGATTCTGAGTATAACAACGATACCCGAATAATCAAACATTTCGAGGAAGGAACTGGTAATATTTTTCTCTAATTAATTGCCTATTTTAAATAATTATTTAAGCATTTTTGGTATTATCTTATATGATTATATGTAGGTCTCATTATGGTTCACTTCCCAAAAATCTATTTTATGTATATAATTGTAGTTCTGACTTGTTATATTTCCTGAGTTATACTGAAATAAAAAATAAATCATCAGAAATCACAAATTCTAAAAATTATGCCAATTTTAATTAGCAGAAAAGGTTTATTAATAAGATATCCCCAAAATAAAATAGAATGATCACAAATGTCTTATTTATTGGATTTCGATGGATAGTATTTCGTCGTAATGGCGAACCGTGAGAAGTGCGGGTTGTTTTTGCCGATGTGCCACAAAGATCCGTGTGTGTCGAATGCGGAACCCCTGCATCTGTACAAGAAGCGTGCTTACCTTCCCAAGGGCCGTGGTGAATCCCTAAATATGCCTGACAAACACTTCTCCTCCGAAACTGAAATATTGTTCCAACTGGGATCCATTGTGTTGAAGGCGAGTGTCACAAAGAAGGAACACAAGCCACTATATTATTACTAGCTATTCTTTCAGAAGCGTATCTGCACATTCCTGTGTTCCGATACAGTCTACCAACTGCCCGATGGCGTACAGGTTATTCATCTCGTGGGAACGTCTGTGTTTTGCATTAGGCTACATTCTTTTCTAAAGATATGTCCCAACGAAAAGAGATTATTTTGAACCTCAAGTCTTTGATTTTAAAATAGCGCAAAACCTTTAAGTAAATTGAAGTATTCCTCTTTTCACAGCCAATAAAGTTATATTAACTTATTGCGTAGAGGGATCCCTGTTAATTACATTTTTTTACATAGAAATGTTCCTTATGTTTCAAAAAATTCACGAAATTTCTCTAATATATATTTGGAAGGAGTAAACAGTATTATTAAAATATTATTTTAGAGAGTATCTAATATCGTCCGCAATGAAGTCTGAACTCATTAAATATTCCACAAAATAACTAAGCTGTTGGTATGTTTCAAATATGGCGTTAAAAACATTCTGAGGTCAGAAAAAGACTTCAGCTCTTTTCATGTGCAAAAGTCACGTACTTCCAACCCGATTTTTTAGAGAACTATTTTAAACACGCTTCCGAAACAATAAGCCTATTACGGTTCAGAATTTAAATGATAAATTATTATGTTATCCCTATGTGAACTAATATAATTGATAAACCAGATAACAGTCTTTACATTTTCATGAGTAAATGTAATTAAAAATGTGAAGATTCTTGGAAATAAAGTTTATTAAAAAATCAGTAGCTCATATAAATGCATAATTTCTCATTTTAACCAACTTAATTTGGTAAAAAATTATGTTTTACTAATTTTTAACTAATAGAACAAGTACCTATACACCAAAGGTGGCTGGAAACAGAATTCTCATTTAAAAAAAATCGGGACTAACCATAAAATATTGATTCTTCTATTGGCTTCTTGGATAATGGGTTTTGGGGAGAATAAAATAATTCTGCAAATGAAAGAATGACTTTCTGGTAGCAAATTGTTCACCGTAGTTTAAGATTTGAAATTTAAAATTTAATGGTTAGTTTTTAAAGTTTGTTTTAATTTTAGACTCACTGGTTTTATTAAAAAAAACTACCGTCAAAAAATTAGAGATTCAATTTACATTAATAAAGGTTGAAAATAATAAGAATTTGAAAAATAAAATTTTTATGGAAGCTATATTTTACTTTTCCGTGATTTTAACGTATCTTTGTTGGTTTTAATTATCTTTGCTTATTATTGTCAACGTTGGTATATATTCATAGAAATCTAGAAAGCAGCAAAATAGTTTCTAAAAGGAGTGTAATACAATAGGGATATATTGTGAAAAAGTTGAAATTATGGTCAGACTGACAAATAGTTTATTAAAGATGATAATAACCCTAAAATTTGACCATAAATTAATTACGTTTGGAACAAAAGTCATGGAATTATAGGTCGATTAAGTCCATTTAAGAATGTAACATTCTCGGGTAAAAATTGTTACTGTCGGACCTTCTTCTCATTCTTAATTAAATAATCACTATCACACTGCAGTAGTCAGCTGAGTTTAGTAATATGCAAATAATAAATGGACGGCAGACTTACTTTTTCCAGCATTTTGGTAACTTCATTTGTAACTTGGGAACCCAAATACTTCTGCTTACAAAATAAAATATTTTGGAGTTAAACTAACCGTGTAAAAATAATTATTAAAATCTGTTAAAATTATTAAATTGCATTTCATTAACTTGCATGATTCCACGACAGATATAATCCTACGTTTTATTGTAACTGATCTGTAATCATGACATGTTTTCAATCTTTCGTATTGCAGATTTTCTAGAGACAGGTTTTGTTTATTAATGTTATTATACAAGCTGGATGCCCGACGTTGCCCGGGTTGTCAAAATTGAAATCGGTGACATTTATAACCACGGACTCGACTCCAACTTCGGTTGTTTATGCTTTATTTTTATGTAACTTGCCTCCACCCCGACCCCTCATGCCAGAAGGGGTTTAAATTATACACGATAAAAATGGGGAGAAATAGCATCAATCTCTTTGACCCCAAAAAGTATTTATTCGTCGCAAATATCGATTGTTTTAACATGTTTAAATGTTTCCACGCCCCGCCACAGGCAATTAAGCGGCCAGTTTAATGCTATAATTAAACACTTAGACATCCAGAAAACCCCGGGGATTAGACTTCAATCTCGGCTCTTTTTGCGTTATTTTTATGTAACGACCCCTAAGGGTGCTCCCCTCCCATACCGAAAAGTGTTGAAAATATTCACAAAATACATGGGGAGAAACTATCAATCACATTCACCTCGAAAAATATTTGTCCTACGCTAATATCGGCCGTTTGCTCTTGTTTGAAAATTTCCTCTCCCGTCCATCCTCACCCCTGGTGGTGTGAGACGTGTCTTACCCACACAGTGTTTTTTTTTGTTAGAAACGAACGTAACTTTTAAAGTTCTATGTTCTTAAATAAGAGTTTTAAAGTAATTTTACTACAAGAACTGTGTAAATTTGCTGAAATTATATCTAGCTGGGAATTTTACGCGTAAATCTGCTTGGCAAATTCTATTTTTAATTTTTCGGAAGCTTATTTATGAGTGAAAATCAAAAAATTTACATCGGATTGAAAATAATGAATAAGAAATATAGCCGATTCAGACAATAAAGTGATAATATAAATACCACACAACGTTTCTGGGGTCCTTGTTGCTTTCGTCAGGTGCGAAGAAGAGCCTAGAGCGTCACAATGACACTTTTCAGATGAAAAAACTCAAAAGGGACAAGAATCCCAGAAAAGTTGTGTAGTATTTAAATTATCACTTTCTTATTCGTTATCTATGAGTGTGTAAGTTAATCAGACAATTATAATTTAATAAATAAACAGAAAATTTATATTTTGGCTACAACCGTCATATACAAGAGACTAAATATATTTGGATATCTAATTTTAACATGGGCATACTTTCTATTAACCGATGAAGGTCCAAAATTACGGACGGAACGTCATATTGTTGTAATTATGTTTTACTGTATTTGAATAATACAGTTCTCTCCAACCAATTGACCGTTTTCTGTTTATTTATTAGCTACTAGCTGGGTGCCCGGCGTTGCCCGTGTACTTATTTATATAAAACCGAAAAAGTAAATCTAACTGTTCCGTACATTGTTTAGACCGATAGTGCATTAATTGAAAATCTATAAAATACATTGAAATTTATTGCATCAGTCGCAACAAACATACCTCCTAATTTCTTCTTAAATATACTCATTGAGTTCTGCAAGATAAAGGTTGAAATTTTACACACACAACATCAGTAGAAATACAATCGATCTAATTAACCCTTGAGAATATTTATTCTACGCTAATAACCGCCGTGATTGCATGTTTCAAAATATCCACCCCTAACCACCCAAATCCTGGGGGTTAAATGAGCAAATTGGTTGTCATAATTTAACTCGGCGACATCCATAACCTTGGTTTTGACTCCAATCTCGGTTGTCTTCCCGTTATTTCCTTGTAACGCCCTTCCATACCCACCCTAAGGGTGCTCCTTTACCATGATCTAAGGGGTTGAAAAAATATAAATTGCTAGAAACATTATCAACTCTTTGACCCCCAAAAATATTTATCCGAATAAAATATCGGTTGTCGTAGGATGTTAGAATATTTCATCCCCCACCCTTAAGCGTTCTCCCCTCTCACGCTGAAAGGGGTTGAAATTTTACAAACAACATCGGTAGAAATACTATCAACGCTAATGGCCCTGACATTTATTTATTCCACGTTAATATCGACGATTTAATACTTTTTAAAAATTCCACCCCGTCCGTGCCCGTGCCTGGGGATTAAAGAGAATGACATAATCAAATTCAGTGACATACGTAACCTTGAATTCGACTCCAATCTTGATTGCTTTTGCGTTATTTTTATGTAATGCCACTCCACCCCAAACCCGTAAGGGGAGCTCCCCTCCCAATCCCAAAAGGGGTTGAAATTAAACACAGAGAACCTGTAGAGAAATTTTATTAATTTCATTGTTCCAGAAATATATTTAAACTGCCGGTAAACATGTATTTTTCGGATATTTTTATGTAACTGAACCACATCAACATTCATCATGTAATCTAATCTCTGTACTTTTTTACTTTCCAAATGGGATAGTATATAGAATTTCATAAATTTTATCTAAATCAGATGATTTTGGACATAGTAAACATTAATTTAGATTCCAAATTTGGGAAGAGCCTTTTAAATTCACATATGTATTTTTTTACAATTCTAAGCAACAATGCAAAGTAAACAATTGAAAGCATAACTTTAATCTGGAAAAATTATTTATATATAAGTTTTGGAAGTCTTTTAAGTAAAATACATTAATAAATTATATATACCGTATACAGATTAGTGTATTGTAAGAATTTCATATTACATGCTAAAAAGTTTTATTTGATTATATTATTATAACAAATAGAAAAAGTACGATATCCAAGTAGGAGAATGGCAATATATAGATTTTTAAATGGAAAATAATGGCCTTCACAGAAAGTTTCTTCACACAAATTTGGATTTCAGAAATTTTCCATCAAATGAGTTGATTTTTTTGTTTCAACGAAAACAAGTATAAAAATAATGCTAAAAGATTGAATGCCACTTGTTATCACTTTTTACATCTTAATACAGCGTCACAGCATGAGAGATAAGTACAATACTTTTTACGTACAAAAATATTGCAGTTGTTCTGGTTACTTTAAAACCTATCGTTTGAACGTGTTAAATGCATTTAAGGTTATTTATCAAGGAGCTGGATCTTTTCATAGGTCCTACTGTTGAGAGCTAGCAACGACCTCCTGCTATTTTCCCATCCGAACAATAGACTCCGTTGTCCCAAGGGACGAACCATAAAACTTTATGACCTGGCCAAAGCTGCGAGCTGGTTTCACGTTCGGCGGCAATATTGTTGCTGCCATTGAGGAAACGTGTTCTTTGTCGTATTGGCTCGAAAATTTTCTAAATTGAACAATTGCCACGTGTCACGCCTCGATCATGTAAAGGATTTATGATTTATAAGAAATAGTATTCTACATTGCTTTAATTATTATTGATATATCAATTTTTATGGCTGATTTCACAAATGAAATTTTAAAAATTACGTTAGGTCATAGTTTGCTATCTTGAATTTAACTGTCGCGTTTAGTGGAGAACTTTGAGACGATGTCGAAATCGTTAATAAATCTCAGATATTTCACCGAGAAATAAATTAAGTCGTAGTTTCATTTTCCCGTACAGAAAAAGTAACAAAATTCAAAATAATGTCTACGAAACTTATCTGAACTGCCAGAACTATTTGAATTTTAACGAGCATTCAAATCATAGCTTAATCAGTAAATGTCTATTCAGAAAATCTTAAGATGTTTCAAGTTGAACAATTAAAATTTAAAACTGCTATAAGTTTAATAATTATACCAAAAAATTTTATATTTATAGTCACGTTTTGCAACTTTCTTTATCATGACTAAACAACGAACATTTTTCAAAACGAGGAACATGATAAATATAATGTAGTCATAAATTATAACGTAACATCTATTTAAAGACGTCTAATGTATTATAAACATATTATAAAATACGTTAAATTATTCTTAAATAACAAATTCCAGAAATATAATAAATGAAAAATAAATTCAATTGATGAATGAATCAACCAGCGAAATTTGTAATAAAAATATTTTAATAAAATAAAATATTAGAACATAATGATAAAAATATTTTATTATAGTGTATTTCTAACAAACTTAGCTTGTTTTTTCGTTTATAATTCAATGAAGTCAGACTAACTACTTTATTGAAAATAACTTAGTCGGAAAATCATATACTTTATCACGTGAAAATAATATGCAATTTTATTTAATTTCATATAATTAAAATCTCCTGTGACGGGAATTCACAGAAAATATGCACTCATAAGTCTCATGAATAAAAATAAATTATCAACAAAAAAAGGCATGGGTAAATTTCCATTGTTATGCATGATTTCGTAGACAACTGTGTCTATTATTTTGTTCTCACCTTTTACTTTGATACAGATTTAAAGCCATCGATGTAAACAAATCGCTATCTGTTGGTTATTTTCAACGCGATATAATCAAAAAACTGAACATCTACGAATACATTTTCACATTAATTTCTAATTTCTCAAATACAACATAGGCTATACGGTTTATAGAAAAGCCAAAAAACATTTCAATTAATGGCTACGGATAACTTCATTGTCTCTGGCTTAATAACTCTTTCCTTAGAATTATCGTCGGTACTTCATCGTGATGTTATAGCCTGTCAGCGACGTTTGACACAGCTAGTTAAATAAGAAACAGATTATATGCTTCAAAAATAAAGGAATTTATTGAAATCTTCGTTAATATATATATATATATATATATATCGATTCAGTTCGATTAATTCTGATATCTATCGCGTTAAAAAATGATACCTGGATGAATAAATAATTTTGATTGTTTAGATGCTCTAAAAGTGAAAAACCAAAGTTAACTTGGTTTATTCACACTCTTTGCCTAACAGATAGTATCCTTCTATATATATATATATATATATATATATATATATATATGTGTGTGTGTGTGTGTGTGTGTGTGTGTGTGTGTGTGTGTGTGTGTGTCAAGAGTTAGTACGTCCAAATATTAGCCGGAAAAAAATTACTGTGAAACGCTGAATGTAAAACCTTGAACTATGTTTCATTTAAATGTAATTTTACCTACCAGCGCATTAAAGCCTCAATGTACCTTCGTAGCACAAACATTCCAAATAATTGTTCATCGTTTGAGTTAGGAGGTGGAACAGGTTTTGAGTCAGCGCAAATATATTTTACATGCCATGTATTATTTGCCTACTTTTGCAATGCAACGTTTTTTTACGGAAACATCCTCCATGTCGAACCACTTAACTTTTCACAGATTTGAATTTGCTATTTTCAGCGCAACAAACACTGAACCGAAGGAAAATTATAATACTACAAATAAACATACACTGAAGTAAAACTCAAGTAGAATTATGTACTTTATTTAACGGGCCAATATTAGGTTTAGACCCGGTGGAAAGGAAAATGGTTGAAATGCAATGTGTTTTTGTATCAAGATTTGTGGACCTTCTTGAACCAGAAAAAAAAATCTTAAAAAGCGTCCCAAATGGGCGAAAATGGACAACACCATTGCTCTGTAGTATAAATTTCACCTTATATTGAAATAAATTTGGGAGATTTACACTTACTTTTATTGAGGTGGCTGTAAATTGAACCCTGACTTCATCATTGATACCAGCATTAAATATACCCATCATTATCAATTAATCTTTTCTCACCCTATGTCCCAAAATTATGTGCTTATACATGTTCTCTTCTTTTAAACGATTACTTTTATCCATTTCCATTGGTTCAAAATTCTGTTCTGCTTTGGTGAATTATCTAATAAAAAAGTTAAAGGAATTAAATGTATTCCATTTTACATGAATGATATCTGCTTCCCACCGCTTATTGGTATTTATACACTTTTCTAAATATATAGAGCTCTGCCGTTGTATGTTATTAATTTCCTGAATAGTGTACGTAACGAGAGACCACCACTTGTTTGATAGAGGATAGAATTCATTATAGCCCCTTTACGTGAGTCAGCGTATTTACATGAAACCCCTTCAACTACGGGTTCTGAGGGTACTTGTCTAATCCCAAGTATGCCCAAATTCAATTGAATATCATGAAGTACCGCCTTTGTCCCCCTATTGGCGCTTAATCCTTACAGGGCGGAGACAAACTTCGATTGGCTGAACGAGCACCAATGGCAGCGGGAATTCGGAGGGGCGGTCGCTAGCGAGGGAACGGTTTTGTTGTGTAGTAGGTGATCGTGGGAGAAAACTTTGAGGCAGCACGCGCGACCGATCAGTCTCCGAGGAGCCGGCGAGAAGTGTGGGGTGTTGATTGTGCGACTGTGGTATAAAGCTGTGAGATGACTGTGACCAACTTCGGAACGATGCGTCCCTGCTTCGCCGGATATCCCTTTCAAGGTACGGTATTTCGTTATGTAGAGTATAGTTTAAACAAGTAGGCATCACGTATAAAATGTAGTAAACTATAAAATACAGGCTAACACTAATTAGCGCTATTACGAAGGATACAAATTGTTGCAAGTTAATACTAAATTTTAGAAATGTCATTTATTATTGATATAATTATTAATGTAGTGCAACATTTCGAACGGTAAAACTTACTCCGTGATAGTACGCTATGAACGCTAATGTATTTAAATTTAAAGTTACTATGCGAGTTTTCCTGGGTGTATATATTCAAAATAAACATTCGTTTTAAGCATATAGAAACGTTGATGCTATTAAATCCTTGTTATTTAACGGACACATCATTTGTTAAGAATGTAATCTAAATATATGCACTTAAGCTTGATCATGAAGCTGTAACTTAATACTCGACATATAATTCGGTCTTAAAGCTAATTGAACTTCAAAATATTAACTAATAATTAATTTTCATGTAACAAAATAAGAAACCTTTTTCGAAATTTATCTTTTCATCAATTATGTAATAGGCCTATACTATTTTCATACAATAGATGAAACCTAATATATATGCTTGAGGAATCATTTTCTCAATTACAAGTTCTACCTGTTTTTAAATCAAGAAATGCAAAATAAATGGCTACTAATATAATCATTAATCCCAGTTTACGACAATCAATTATAAACCTTAATATAATATATGCCGCTTTTAGAGCATTTTCAAATTATATTTTACTGATATGTGGAAAATTGATCAATGAAGTAGAAAGATAAACTTTTTTGTGTCATTTATTTACAAGCGATGCTTACTAATTTGCATTTTTTATTTAAAAATAAGGTAATACACTATTTAAAATCGAATCTTCTTAGAGGCCAGTTAACTTATACCTTAGAATTTTTATAATTATTTCTACTTCAAAGTTGTGTATATTTGACGTATTTCTTAACAAATAATAAAAACTCAACTTTTCATCTGACTGGAGTCATACGAAAAAACTCATTTAAAAAACGTTTACATAATTAAAAAGTCTACACACACTTTCCAAACGCATAGAAAATTTGTAAAAAAATTATTGTGTGATAGCCTATATTAACTTTAAAAAAAACCGACCACACAGTCATTAATTTATTTCTTTCGCGTTACCATTTATTAATTTTCTTGTTTAATGACAGTAAAACATTATTTAGTAATGGAAAGTGTGGAATGACTGCTGGATATAATATATTCCGGATATATAAATATGATACAGTTTTTAAAATCGATAATAAATCAGTTATTTTATTAAAATGGTTTAAGAAACTCAAACTAAGCCAAACAGAGTAAAGGTGCAATTACTTCAGAAATTGTTTGTGTAGCTTGTAATGTTAATAAATAAACGAGTACAAAAAAATTATCTGATTAAGAATTAATTTCCCGTATACTAAAGTACTGAAGTATATATTCTCTAACAAGCCTAATTTTAGTCTATAAATATCAGGAATCAACTTCAACTTAACTTGACTATGTCTGGTTTATGTTAAAATTTTAAACTTGGTAAGTTTTTAATGTAAAAGATAATTATGCAAACACTCGTTCATATAGACTAATTATAGGCTAATTAACACATAATACACATCTATGCATTTTGACCTACGATTAATGAAACAGAAATTTCATAAAGATTGCCTTTTTATTATTAAGCTTTTAAAATTTCCCTACGGAACTAGCGGGAACCATTTATGTATTTCAGTTTTCTTTATGCTTAGGCAATTTGCCAAACTTCAATTTTGTAACACGTGGCAATATCTACAGTATTATGTTTAAATCGTTTGAGTGCTAAATTAAATGATTCAGCTATAATGTATTTGAACATTATAATTATAATTACCAACTGATCTAATAAATTATAATTATATTTATAGACTTAAGTTATATGGCGTTTTGAGCTCTTCGCACAATTTAATGGGAAAATTTGAGTCGTAATAAAAATATGAAAATGAAAGCTATGGAATGTTGTTATACACTCTTAAATATATCAGTTATGGCATATTCGAATAATTGTTATTGGTGTAAACCGTTAAAAAGCTAAATAGCGTGTCTGTCTATATTGTAATAGAATTATTTTTAAAAAATATTTTAAACTTTTATTTAAAGTTTTATTTAAGAGATTACTACATAAGTAATACTTAAAATTATGTCAGGGAATCATAAACCCATTTATTAAATATATACCATGTCAACATAATTAAATGGAAGTAATACAAAAACACAAAGGTTGCATTACAACTAGAATGTCATATATAAGACATCTGCACCAATTCAATTTTTTATGTTCTACTAATGCTCTCCCATAATCCACGGGTTCGAAATTAGTTTCTCTAAAGTAGAAGTCAATACCACCACTTATGCATGTTTTCTGTTGCGCCTAATCTTTCATCATTATTGAAACTGCAGTCCACAGAATAAGATCGCTTCACTCTCATAGTATGATATATATATATATATATATATTTCGCCCCGTCTCACAAGCATAGCACAGAGCCTAATTACACATTGGTAGAAATTTTCGAGAAAATCGCTTAAAGGAAGAGCAGTTGCAGGTGGTTAACTGTTAGGTAATCCGTGAAATCCATTCCATGGCGAAGTATTGAATGGAACTTGAAAGAAACTGTATTAAGTTACGGATGATCACTTATATTCTCCAGATTACTGCACACTACTTGCCATAATCCTTATTTATCTGTAATGAACTTTACAAGTTCCAAAATAGAAACACAAAAACAGCGAAACTATTAGAACAAATAAGTTGTGTCGATTTTAATTAGATAATTTTATTACGTAAGCAATTCAATTAAGTTATTCTACAATCGGTTGAAGAAACTATTATATTAATTTAATTAAAACTTGGAAAATTCGGTGATTATTTACTCTTATATGTACAAATTTTCCTTTTATAAACATTTTACGCTCCCGTCGTTCATTTCCAGCAGCACGCATCAGTAATCATTCTCCAACAACATTTAAGTAATGGGAAGAATTTTAAAGTCGTTCTTAGATAATAATAATGTTAATTTCTGAAATTTAATTACAATGGTAATCCTACATCTCCGAAATTTATGACCACTTAAATTAATAATTTTACGCCCGTTTTTTAACGTCTCCGTTAAATTTTTAAAATCGATTGTTATATTGAACACCGCTTCTCGTTACTTATACGAGTACAATTTGTGACCTGTACTTTTTTTTTTGTGCCCGGAGAACATTAATTGATGTAAATTAAATTTGTAGCTAATATATAGTTACAAAGATTGAGTTTCTTTTCAGTATTTTTCATTTAGCTTTTATAATCTCGCCTCAATTACTTTCTCTTTAGGCCGCTTGTAATGTACAGTGGAATATGGTCATCCATGAATACATAAGTAATAGTATACATAAAGAAAATATTATAGAAAAAATATTCACAGTAAATTTTCATGAGTTCATACATTTGATTAAATAATTTTTCCCCCTATAAGACGATTAGGCTTACGTACTGAAGGAAGTGATAATGTTTCTTATATTTCAGTGTTGAGGGGGAGGGTTGTAGGACATGCAAGCCGCCCCCTCTCCTCGATATCCAATTACACTATTTACTTTCTTCGTAACCAGTTGTCAAACGAACAAGGACTGCTTTCAGGACAGATATGGGTGGTTTTTAAGACATCACGCCGTGTGGTCCAGCCAACGAATGAGAGAGGCTTTGTAAATTCAGGCGGTTCCGGCTCGTATTGTCACAGGGGAGAAAGGGATAGATTGGCTTCCACGGTGAAAGGCTAGGGAAAAGCAAGTAATTCACAGCTTCCAGGAATTGGAAGGCGTCTGTCTCGGTCCAGCGAGGGTAAGCAGTCAACACCACGCGGCTCTCAGCAAACAGCTAATTTCATTGTTCGTTGCGTAATCAAAATTGGCTGAGACGCAGTATGTAAATCCAATCCTCTGATACCTCTCGTGAACATCATATTGATCTTTATCAGATATTATTTATTTTTTAATATGCTGTCCTTGGTCAACATACATGTTTTTAACACCATATATGAGCCATGAGGTGAACTGCAGCCTACTATAATAAAACCAAATATGTATAATGAACATGATTACATGCCATAACTTGATCATGAAATCACCCTGGTCTCAAATTTCCCAGAATAGAAAAAAACCATTGCAAGCGTTCGTTTTCCAATAGCAATTCAAAATCGCATGTGGAAACGTAACCAAATAGAAAATTCAATACATTTTTAATTAAAAATCTTTCGTCACCTTTATAGCTGAGCTTCGAATGTAATTTCTTCTCTTTATACTGAACTAATTAATATATTTCTGTTTATTAACGATTTATCGGAAATATTTAATACAAAATCATTACTTTTTTTGTACTCTTCATTAACTACCTTTGAAATCGTCAACTACAGAGTTTTCAATATATATCAGTAGTGAATAACTTATAATAAAAGGGGATAAAGTTATACGAAACCTTCACAGTTAAGAGGTATCAAGTTCCTGAATGTAGTATTTAATGAATTTATAAGTTTTTCACAGAACTAAAGAGAATGGTTTGGAAAAGTAACAGAAAATAAAATACGACTAAACCACCAACATTATTCTAAAAGTAATATAAAATATTCATGGAGAAAACCACGCACAGTCTCCTGTAGCATTAAACAATTTTTAATAGGCTTTCGACATATTGGTCCACTTTCAACTTCATTGAAAAATTTTTAGCCCTAAGGTTATTCATTTCAAAAAATTATCTCGTGTTTTTCATCCTGAATATTAATCTGTGAACAGTCTGTATGAATCGAATGTAATATAAAATATTTTTAAATTTTGAATCAAGTTGAAATAAATCAATAGGTGATTCCATAATTTAACTGCAGGGTTGACTTTATTTTTTCTTTTAAGTCGTATTATATATTGCGGTGACCAATACATTTTAATTTTACGATTACTTAACGTCGTATTTCGTCTAGAATTACAAATATGTATCACAGTTGGCTAGGCTAATTATCAGACCTTTCAGATACCTTCAACCGTCAACCGAGTACTAATAACTCCCTGTTGCAGGTATATAAAATGTAGAAGCAGTTGGGACAGAGAAACCATTTATATACGGACACCAAACACAATTTCACAGAATCATAAAAAAAAGTAATAGACAGTATAAATGATAGTCCTGCATTTGTCACGGTTAGTAGGGCGTTGTGGGGGGCGGAATTAAAAGCCTCGTCATATGTAACACCCACAAACAAAGCCTTGGTAGCAGAACTGCTCACTGGAGCGGAAAGTACACATTCTAACCCCTACGCATCTTCACGCTTTTGAAGTTTCTCCAAAAATAGATTCCAACTCAATAATATCATTTGTGTTCGGGTTCCATTATCGTGTAATCCGTAAATAGGGTAGGAATAAATAGAACGTTTATTCTACTTGCCGTGAATAGTAAGAAATCATGTTTAATATGAATAGATAGAGGGTAATAAGAGGGTATTCTCAAGGAATTTCCCTCAGAATCACAGATAATACACGACTTACACTTTATTGATGGCACGCATCAGTGAGGTGATAAATAGTGTAGAGAATTTTTGTTTTGTTTTGATTCAGGAGGAAAATAAGACGTTTACCAGTAATTAACCACGAAAATATGAGCCGATTCCTGTAGACGTCAGTGTTGGTTGAGTCTGCCATTGATTTTCTGACACAATTTGTAAGGAATCTTGAGCGATCGCCTTTTTGGCACCGAACCGAGCCGCGTAAACGCTTTGTTAATCGTTCGGCAGTCGGCAGCCCTACTTTGACAAAGCTGACAAATTGGGCGGGTGACTTCAACGGCTGTGCGTTGTCTGGTTGCGTGTTGTGACGGCTGAAATCCCTCAGACCTGGTGTCAGGTTGCTTCCTTCCTCTCTCACGTTTTCAAAGACGCCGCTCGAACCTGCTTATAAGCAACCAATTCGAAATCCTCTGCATTCTTGTAACAGTGACAACACTATTAGATGCTCAACGGTAAATATTTGGAATTACAGACAAAATTCTAAACACTAGCCATCACTTGGACTGATGAAGACTGTATATCGTCACCTGAAACTGAAGAAAATAATTCTAAGCAAACTTTCATACGGGGCATGGTAGTAAAAAATTCCATTCATTAACTTCTCGCTTATCATTATAAATGATACCTATGTTCTAGGTTAGTTTTTTGGTCATGCAACGTCAATAACGTCTGTTCGATGAGTGTCGATTCATTTTAATAAGCTTTGGTAGAGATTCGAATCAATATTAGCCAGCATTTGACATTAGTGGCGACCCAAAATAAGATTCCCAGACTGGTATTCGAATCTGATCGATTAAATGATTAGATCAAGGACGTTTTTATATTCTCGTACACTTAATTTGATTATAATCTACACCTTGAAAGTATTATACTCTCAATAGTAGGCTCAATAATGAAGGTCCATTATTATTTACCCTTAATAATCCAAGTTATACGTGACAAGAAATGTTTTCTATGCACTTCACGAATAACTCGATATTTCTCAAAACATATAATACAAACATTGTCCAACAAACCAATCCTTAAAAAAAATCGAATCGGTCATATAACAAATGAGCAGATGGAATATCACAATGAATCTATCAAATATTAGGCGATTATGAGGATATATAATAATAATTAAAAATAACCACAACCAAACTATAATAAACTCAAATAAATATTTTCAAAAAAATTTGCATTATAAGGGAAACATTTCCTGTTATAACAACTTAAATAGAAAAAAAAATGTCACTGAATCCCTAAAATAAATTATCTAGTAAAATAAACGATCTACTTATTCAAACTTTGTTTAACTGGGACAAGTAACTACTTCAATTAAAAATATTCCTTCGTACGGTAAGTTTTACAACGCCCACTCCGGGAACCAAATGAGATCCCAGACACTTTGTTAACAATCTCTGTATCAAAATAACAATGTAATTTTACACAGAAATAGCCGATGTACCTAATAAAAACATAAAGGTTTCTTAGACAATTTTTTTGTAAGAAAAGTTATCAAATATAAAAGAGTGGTATAAAATGTTTTGTAAAAATGTAGATTAATTTAAGTTATTACAAAGAAATACATAACTCGGTAAAAACACAACATCGCTAAGTTGCATACCATTAAATCGTATTGAATTAAACACTTCCACTTTTATATAATTTTTTTTCTAGGAGCTTTCGACATACATTCTTTCGTATTCATCGATTTATAATGGAGATGATCATTTATCATTTATTACATCATTTTACATTACAATAATTATTTTTACATTAATTATATACAGCGGATGTCTTAATATCATCATAATAAAACATACTGACGCACTATAAAATTGTCGTACGAATTAATATAACATAAGTGACTATACAAATATGATATAGTATGAGAATAATTAAGGATTTGTTTATCCTCTGTAAATAATTAATGCATACATAATTATTGTAATATAAAATGATGTATAATATATTTAATATTTATAGTTATAAATGCATGAATATACAGTATGTATGTCGAAAGATCCCAGAACATCAAATCAAGAAAAGTGTAAAGAGACTGCACTGATTTTAGTGAATCATATCAACTATATCAACAGTCCAATCTAACAAAATGAAGTTGCATACTACGCTGATCAGGCGTACGAATAAAAAAAAACAAGTTATGAAGTCTATATATTTGTATCTTATATCTTAAGTTTATTATTCATGCGCGAACATAATTCCCAGTTTTCTCCTTAGTCTGATACTATGTGAGTGCTGGGAAAGAACAATCTCAGAATGCACAAATCAGTATTTAGATATAAAACGTGCAGTCGTAGACCTATAGTAATTAATTGTGCAAGTTCTGTCATCAAGTTTTTACTTATAAATGATCAAACAAGACGAATCTGTCACAAAAATATTTTAATGAAATTAAAATTAGAACCTATTAATAAAAATTGGGACGACTTATCGCTTTGGAACCTCTTCAAGTGCATATATATATATATATATAAATAAAGTTAACAAATCTAAAAATTTAGAGAGTTCAAGATTTCATAATCATGAAATTTATAATACAATCATGCGAAAATTTATTTCCTTAAATATAAATTCATAAATAAAACATTATAGAGAAAAGTTATAAGCGTGTACGCTTTACAGACACATTGCAGCCGAAATAATTGTTACATACACAATGTTTTAGATCGTATTGTTGATATTTAAGATTAACAATGAAGCCTTGAAAATGGTTGATATTCACAAGCGAAACGTTGGCATACTCGCTGAAAATGAACGGCTCAAAAATAGATGGTTACTAATTAAATGATAAACAATTTTTTTACATTAAATGATTTATAACAACAAGGAATCATAAATTCTATTTAAATGATTCGTATCATTTCGCAGATTAATAGCCGAACTGTTATAATTAATGACAAACAATTCTCTCATAAATCTTAAATATTTACATTCTCCAACTAAACTTTTTTCATTTTGCCAATAAAAATCATTGTTATTTAAATAAATATGTTTGGACACGACTGAATACTTTTTTGGACAGTGAATTTTAAATTGTTTTTATTTAAAAAATTCAATTTTCATTTTCTTATTACATTAATATGTTTTAATTTTTTGTATTGTTATAACATTAATTTCTGACAAATTGGCTGGTTTAGGCTATTCAACTATATATAATTCAATTAAATCGGATAAATATGACTATTAAGTTTTGACTTAATTGGGTGAATAAATCCGTTTAGGCACTGAAAATAATGTTTGACTGGATTCATTTCGTAATTTTAAATAATGTTACTAAATTTTCCCCATAAAATGAAGTTGATTATTTTAAAAAATTAAAATGTAAGTGTTCTCTGAATCTATTTCTAGAAGATAACTATATTCAAGTAATTCCGGCAAATATTTTAATCAGAAGTAGAATATTTTCATATCGTTTGACAAAATGATGTCTACTAACACATGTGGAGCGAGTTATCTTATTAATACATTCCAGTATCAAAAATTAATCCCATAAATGTGTACAATTATTTTTTTACAAACTGAACTGCTAGGCGTCCAAACACACGCTCTACTATACATGTCGTATGCATTTCGAGCAACTTGATCACAACGATTCATTATGGATACGCTTGGGGCGTAATTCAAGTCACCGCGCTGTGAGGGCTTGCTGTTTACTTAGCTGAGTCATGATGGCGGCACACACTTCAACGTTTTTATCCTTTGGAACATAACTACGTGATGTTTTAACCGCCCCTCCCCGTCGGGCCTCGTCACTACACAATTGGATATGTTCCTCTGTCAAGACATACTCGTACAAGATGGCGGATTATGTCGCACAGGAACGCAGCTGCAACATAGAAACTGGATTCTGTTGAAAACTTTCTAAATACATTCACTGAAAACATTTTATACTACTTAATAGTTGAATCTCACGAAAAGGATCTAAAGGAAATTTCATTAATAAAAATACATTAGTATTGCGGTGACTTGAATTACGCCCGAAGCGCATCCATAATAAATCGTTGTGATCAAGTTGCTCGAAATAAATACGACATGTATAGTAAAGCGTATGATGAAAAAAAATAATAATACACATTTATGGGATCAATTTTTAATACTGGAATGTATTAAGACGAGGTTTTTTTTTACAGCTGCGAAGGATGTGTTTGTAAACTAATCCCTGATGCAAATAGTGTTGAGAACAAATATTTAATTGTTTTTTATCTTAAAAAATCACAATTAAATGTATGTAGTATCGCATCACTTCTTTCAGAGCCTGACGAGAAAAAGCGAGATTGTAGTGAAAACTACCAAATAATCAAGCAAACGGTCAACTGCACGAAAACCATATTCCAAATTCCTCACTACAAATATTTTCATTATATATCATTAATAGATTATTCTAGACCCAATTAAAAACAACGATCAGGAATATTCTTCCATGTTCTATAAACGTTCTTAATTGCGAATAAACGACCAAATGTCTTTTTTACGCTCATCTATTGCAAAGAGAAAAAAACTTGATGAATGTGTAATCTTAATTAAATCATATCTGACCCGGAAACCTTGTTTCTACTTCCGGAGATGTTTGATGTGTTAATTTGGAAGCCTAACCAATGTGTATAAATCTCACGTAGGAGGAAAGACTCAAAGCCACTTAATAATTTTATTATTATGTAAAATTCACTGATTTGTCTATTGATATATAAAAAACAGTTGAAAAGCTACAGGAAATACTAGTCGAATGCAAACACTACGTTTCGGTGACCAAAGTTTCTGCCATAATCAAGTGCTGTCGTGTTTCCAAATTGAAGTTCAGAATACGGTGCCATTTTTATCATAATGAACCTGAATGAATATTTTTATACATTGCTGTAGCATGATTAGGCCTACTATACCTCCAGATATTAAAAAAATAATAACAAAAATGAATAATTTAACAGTAATAATGAGACCTTAATGCTTGATTAATAATATAATCAATATTTTTCAAAGATCTTAAATATTCTAATACCTTATTCTTTCGTTATTTACATAGAGTGCTTAGTATCGTACATTTCTTATTATTTATGTAATATGTGGGTCTGTTTCTCTTTTCTCTATAATTATTTATATTAGTATAGTTAGCATTTACTACCTAAGAAAATTGATAAAGTTTTAAATAATGCAACGGATTTATTATACACTAGGAATATATTGATACTAAAATATATATAGCATGTATTGAAAACAATTGTTAGTTTAAATTATACGAAATGAATTCAAATTTGCAATTTACTTGTATACACTTCAAATATTTTAATTATTATGCTTAAAAAATTATTTAATGTTTTAGTAAAAAGAATTGAATTAATTTTAAAAGCTTTCATGCCCGCTATAACAGAAATTATTTAAGTTATCATTATTATTTTTAAATTTATTGCTATAATGTTTTTTGAATATACAGTATTTCACTCTTATATAAAAATTAAAAACCTACATAACTTTGTCAACTCCAAATAACTTTGAATTTCGTCTGGTTGTCTCACGCATTTTCGTGATAAGGAAAACCTTAATAGGTTGAACACCGTTATATAAAAGAAGTTCAGAAATACAATTCTTGGTAGCTAATAGTTAAACAGACCGAAACAAATCAACTGACTGTAACCTGGCATCCTAAAAAAAACGACTGTCAAATTACGATTAGTAGTTTTCGTGAACCAGAATTTCCGTTGCGTTGCTTCTCATCTGGACTCCGGGGCGAAAGCGATGACGTCACTAGCGCATGACTAGCGGGAGAAAATATTGGTTCGCAAAAAAAAAACTTTGCGGCTGCCGGCGGTGACGAAACTCGCTATTGTTGCGGCATCCATCGGAGGAGAGCGGTCACATAATTAAGAGGATCCTTCGAGCGTCCATCCTGAACGCTGTTTCCAGTCAGCCGCACAAAAAAAAAAAAGTAAATCAAACATTCCCGTTTAGACTGATAAAATAGCTTATTATATATGTACTAGTCTGTTGGGCAATACTCTTCGTACACTCACACATACTGTAAGACAATCATTGTTCGTAAAGGGACAACCTTAATTTCCCATGTTATTTAAATAGCTCAGGTACAAAACTGTTGATAATACGAAACACTTACTTGCCCTTCCGTAAGCAAATAAATGGTGTTGCGATTTTGTTCTAAGTAGACTTGCAGGCTACAGAAATAAGCCATTTTTCGCTTACTGCAGCTTCGTACTCAGTACTTGAGTATTGAGAATTTGAACACGAGATTATATAAGTTATTTTGGCATTCTTTACGCCATACTCAGACTTATATAAAACCAAGTAAAAATTCCTGTATGAGTTAGCGTGTAGAATATATAAAACAATTGATGATCTTATTTATGTATTATTATGTTTTGTTTAGGGAATCCTCAACAGACACTTTTTTATTTTTTATTTGTATTATGACGACGTTTCGATACCTTTTTGTACATTCTTCAAAAAGTGTCTGTATAACGTCATCAATTGTTTTAGTTAAATTAAAACTTTTAAATCATAAAGGTTTGTTTCTGTTAACTGTTTGTAATGAAGCGATCGTCAAAGAATAGATGAAGAAAAATAAACTGGGAGCCGCGTAATGACAGTAATACGAATCGCTGAAAGTTGATTTTGATTAAACTCATATCATAAGAGCTTTGAATATACTCGTTCTGGGTGTTCATTGCCTGAGATTCTATGCATACATGGTCTTCCTATTAAAATCCTGACCCCTGTGGAGCTTTTGTAACTTCACAACTCACTTTGAGAAGAAACATGACTGTACTGAAGTCCATCAACGATATTCGAGTCTGGTTGTTCAATTTTAAGAGAAATGAAACTTGTTGGTCAATGAAAAGAAGACAATATTCTGTTTCCAACAATCGTAATTGGCGAAAATTTAAAGTAATTTAGCAATTTCCTGAAAAATATTACGATCCGTCAACATGACTCAAATTCAAAATATCAAATGTCTTATTTTGTTTCGTCATTTTCTCGAATACTACGGTATTGTACGAAGAAAGCTTAACTCAAGTCCTGCTAGATTTTTATGTCGCCTCTCCTGGTCTGGATAAGGTGGAATGTGAGGGCGGGTGCCGTGCACAGATTTATTTGTGGACTGTCGGACACGCTGCAGATCTGTCCGACTTTCGCTTCTGTTCGAAGTCACTGTCCTCCGCGGCCTTCACAGCAGCCAATGGTGCATGAGGGAGACACGCCTCACGGCGGACTGACGACTGTCCTCGCATCATATCTGCCAAAGATTTATAGCCTGACTATCCCTATATTCCTCGTGACTTTACTTCATAACAATACTGCCAAAGTATGTATTTTTCTTTCACATATTTCTTCAAACCTAAGGAAATTAAATTTCTCCATCTGAATATGGAACTACTTACTTTAGTCCATTTTTGCTAAACGTATATCGAGTGTCTAATCAGACTTTATTTCTTTACGCCCTGTTTTTTTCGATTAGAACCGAAACTGTACTGTATTCATAAATCATTAGGAAACTGCGGAACACTTTCTTTAAACATAATAAAGCATATCGAAACGGAGCGATGGTTTCGCAAAATGTCACACAGCAGGACATCCTTCGTGTTTTTTTTCCCCAATATTGAAAAATTGAAAAAGTATAAACTGATGATGTGTGATATAAGTTTTAAAAAATAACTTCTTTCAAATAAAAATAGTAGGATTTTTATATTACTTGTAATTTAAATCTGACATCTCGAAAATTATAGCTATATGATAACAGTTGACATAGGAGGTGTCTCTCGTTCCAGTTAAATGCGATAAACTCGAAAGCGGCTACATAGATTTCAACATATTTTCATATACTATCTCAATTTACAAAATAGGCTACATACTTTGCCGCATTTCAGATAAAAAAATGGAGAGTTTAAAGAACAGTCAAGAGATATTTAAATTATTAGTAAAGGGAAACTACTTTATCTTTGGATTAATAGCACTTTATTTAGGCATATCATTGGTACTCGTTAATAAACAAGTTTAATGCATCATCTCTGGATTAATGACACTTGAAGACGAATATTATAATTGTGATGCGTATGAATCACATAAAATATATATTGAGAAGTGTAAACTAATTATATAAATAAATAGGCAATTAACAGACTAAATCAAGTGATAAAATAAATGTCACTTTTCTACAATCCTTGTTCAACTTAAACTATTAAGTTCGTTTTAGCTTTGCTTTTGAGCTCGTCACCCGGTTAGTTCGCTGTCACGTTCTTACGGCTCTTGCGTTTTTCAGGCACACGAGGAAAGCAACAAGGATTGCCGAAACGTTGTGTGGTATTTATTTCATCACTTATTTTTGGCTGTTACTTGACTAATTTGTATAAATTACAGTTTAAGGAGGATGCAATTAACTGCTGTCTGTAAGATCGCTCATACGACTGGTGAATATTCCCTCCATTCCTGTTGCAATTACACGTAGGAGGATTGAAATGGTAAATTGTTCGAAAACATTATATTAATATGTCCCGGCTAGAAATGGAATTGTTGATATATTCTCACACGTCAAGAAATTGTACTGGTTTTTATCATCATTTGCAATATATCCTGCAAATTATTACGTCACTGGATTAAAAACACTTTCTTTATATAGATTAATGTAGCTAACAGCTCCTAGTCGACGTGTATGCACAGATAATTTGAAATTTAATGGCCACGATTGGTGGAATACTTGTAAAGGATGTTGGCGATGGTAAAATAAAATCTGCCAGTCTCAAGGTTAATTGATGTTGGAAACATTCGAAGAAAAATTGAAAACAGAGTCGTAAGTTATGTAATGTAAAATGACTATAGAAGAAAATGCTGAATATATTAAGAATTTATCCCAATATAGAGTAGTAGACCTATTCAAAACTAGAAAATTTGATTAGACGACTAATATTTTTTTGCCGTTCATGACCATGCGTCTTTATCAGTATTTTCGCTTTCATTGCACTCTGATTTATTATTTTTATAACTTAATCTTTGTTCACGTAAAAAGGTGTGATGTGCCTCAGAGACCCCTCCCTCCAGACAGGGGTCCCGTTACTTCTTGGCGAAGGGGACAGTGTCCATTTAGGAGTGCTAAAATACAGGCTGTCCGGGGAAGCCACTTTCACCTGGCGCGAAACATCTTCTTTGCCCCTCCACCTCTTCCCCTGTAAAAGGGAAGAATTTGTGTCGTGAGACAGGACGGATCGACCGTCATTACCTGGTGCTATAATTGCAGCCGGTGTCGGTGTGACGTTGATGTATGTGGAACTGTGCTACCTGCGCGGATGGACACCTGTTGCTCCTCCAGAACACCAGCTACAAGTGGTGAGCTGTCAAGGAGCCCCTTCCAAAGCCTCGGAGAAAATATAAGGATTCCAGTCGCAAATGTAGACTCATTGGGTTTTCTAGGCTTTTAGAAGGTTAGGAATGGTGTTTCTCGAAAAAAAAAGTTTATATCACGAAATTTAAATTGGTGTGACCGAATATGAACGGTGTCGTTTTTATACTGTTCTTCCTTCAGCGATTTTTTATGTTATGGTACTTTTATTAGCCTCAAACAGGTACAGCTCTAATTGAGGATCTTGGGAAGAAGCAACTGTGCTCTAAAAAAGCTTCATGTCGTAAGAGATTTGGGGAAAATAGCTCCACTTAAATATGAATTAAAGGAAAAATGTTCCAAACCTTGTCAACAGTTCAAGAATTAGACCACCACAGAATTGATGGTTGGTAACAAACTGCAATGAGTACTATATTTATTCTTCCAATTTCCAAATGGAAAATGTATATTATAACAAAAGTTATTCGAAAAGTAGAGAATTGTTGCTATTCGAAATATCTAAAGGTAGGTCTAAATATTACTGAAGAGTTCAGTAGATTATATCTAAATTAAGAAATGAACCCTCTTTCCAATATTAACGTTACTACTCGGAACAATTATTCTTGATACCAAATTTGTAGTAAGCGAAACGTACCATATTTTACACGTGAAACGTATCAAGCAGTTTTTCCTATGAACAGCAAAGAAATTCCCCGTGCTTTTCCCCCCAATACGAATAGTTAAAATCCAAACTTCCTTCTCAAGTTTTATGAGAGAAAAGTGAATCAGCACAATTTACCTGAAGCCGTGATTACTTTTTCGGAGTGAGTCAAGAATAGCACGTAGTTCGACCCAAGGTGCTTGTGGTGACAAATTACGCTCCCGCTTTTTTGTTCGTAGATTGGAAAGCCCAGTACGATTTTCCCTATTTTTTTGTCTGCTATCGTATCTATTGTCGCCGTTGGCAGATGCACGCCTGCGAATAGCGATCACTTTATAAGGCGCTGCTACACTAATAGGCCATTATGGCGGGTCGGGCCAATCACATCTCGTGTCGCGAGTGACGTCATCAACATCCTCTCGTACAAATTACATATTTCATATTCCATTCTTCTGATAAATATACTATCTTGTGTGTCATTACGCCGACGTATTAATCCGTTTCTCCGTGGAAAAATCCAACAAGTTTGAGAGATCTTGAAGCGTTAGCTAACAATAATTATACTTTTGTGCCTGTTGGGAATCAGAGCCAAAGACGAACCATTCGTGGTTTTCTAACGTCTCATCACTATATCTTAGCAGTGAATAATAGAAAGTAGTAATACAGATATAATTAGGACAAGTAAATTAACTGATATTATTAAGAGTTCTTTTTACGACTAGTCCACGAACTTGTTTTTTAAATTTAGTTCCCCATTTAAGCTTCCTCTTTTAATCCCATATTTTCTAATTTCCTTCAAATCGTTAATATGTCAATTCCTTCCTGATCCTCTAAATTTCTCCATAGTTATTTACCATTCAATAGTACAATTCCTTATCAGTATGTTTTCCATCACTACTGCATTCCTTCAAAAAACTGTTTCAAATATCTGATCATCTTAACATCTCTTCGAATAGTGTGCGTATGTAATTTATTTTTTATAAAGGGGAAAAAAATTAAGCTGGTACACAATTCTAAAGCGATACATTTGAAAGTTTTCAAGTCGCATTACAATAGTCCAGACCAGTAAAACTATGTTATTTATATAAAATATCACATAATGCTGAAACTGAACTACGCACATAAGGCAACCAGAGAGTGACTATAATTTTTCTATATAAAATTGTCGACAAATCAAAACCAATATTATTTTTTACCGTACTTTGATACACATGATTGTATATTCGTTGCTGAATTAAGATCACCCATACGTGCCCTGTAGAATCCAAAATCAACACGGCGCAATACTGGATACCATAATTCTTTCTCGATGGTTCATTTAATGGTAATACATTATTACCTACTATTTGTTATTTGAAACTTCACGTTATTGGGATAGTGATATTGACGGTAATTATTTTCTGTTTTATCATTACAAGTGGAAAGGTTTTAGGATTGTCCGAGAAAAATTGACTAGGTGTATAAACTGCAAAGCGGAATTGACTACTATCATAAATACAGTAGTGAAAAAGTGAAAACAGTTGCTCTGAAACAACCAAATAGGTGGGCGAGTTTTCGGATTACCGAGGGTATACTATAAGCTGTTTTTCCGTCGTTACTGTAGACAAATCGTCCTTTACAAAGTTCTTAAAATCCTTAATCTCATTGTAGGTCAACCCTTTTTATGTCGCAAGTAATCCGTTAGACATTTTGTAAATTTAACCTTAGTGGCACATATTTTACTTAGACTAATGTTATGTAGATAGTGCTATGGTGCAAAAAGGCAGCCAGTTCAAGCGGCACCGTAAGTTGGCATAAGCAACAAAATAAAAATTCAATTTTAATCATTCAATAATTAAAAACCTTTACGAAGCACTACTTAAGAAAAACAATAAGCCAAACAAAACGTAGAAATCAGTAATTAATTTTCATTGAATCTACATTGATTGACTGGCACTCTAGATTCCTAGTTAATAAATTTCTTAAGTTAAAGTTAGAATGGTAAAATAGAAGTAAATTGCTGTGGGGATATCCAAATTTTAATTATTTTATGTCATGGAAATTAACATACTATTCTTACAATTCGAAGTTTTTTTAAAGAAATTACAATCTAAGGTTGTTTTAAAGAAAATATTTTTAAGGAGCATCATTTAAAAGTCTAGCACAATGCTGAGAAAATATACTGCACGTCCCTGGTAAAAATCATACTATAGAGACCAAACGTGTCATGTTAACAACGGAAGGTCCAAAACTGCCGCCAGAGGCGCAAGCTTCGTTCATGCGATATGAACTAGCCTGAAGCTTTAATAGATCCTCCCCACATTGGTTTTGAAAAATCTTGAGGACTTATTACTGAAATTTTTCTAGTTTGATGAAATGGAAAAGTACTTGTTATTGAGCTAATATAACTATTAACAAAATGTATAAAAATATATACGTAGGCACTTCTTGAATCAACACACGGTTGTGCACAACACAGTACCTTTAGAAATGCACTAATTCATGAATTTGGCATGGAGTTTGGTATGCTTTGTACGTAAAAAAATGTGATTAATTTTTGCTTAATATTTATTTATTTTGTGTACAGTTGAGCGTAGTGACCGCAGTGGGTTTGGGCAGCGAAGTTATCAGGGGGCGAACATCTTCCTTCTACTTGTTCACTTTTCCCGCTTAAAATTTCCCAGATCATCCTTCCGTCCAATATCTCTTTAAGCATTTCATAAACATATCTGCCTATGCCACACGGTAGTTGAATATGATCGGTTGAACAGGTTTCGGTGTTGCAGGGCAAGGCCGCGTCAACCAGCTGGGCGGCGTGTTCATCAACGGCAGGCCTCTTCCCAACCACATCCGCCTGAAGATCGTGGAGATGGCGGCCGCGGGAGTGAGGCCCTGTGTCATCTCCAGGCAGCTGCGCGTATCCCACGGCTGCGTGTCCAAGATCCTGAACCGCTACCAGGAGACGGGCTCCATCCGGCCCGGAGTCATCGGCGGCTCCAAACCCCGCGTCGCCACTCCCGAGGTGGAGGCCCGCATAGACCAGTACCGCCGCGAGAACCCGGGCATCTTCAGCTGGGAAATTAGAGACAGGTACACACCAAACTCAACTAAATTACCATTACGTGTTTGAGAAAATGAACAACATAAATACGTTAAGTCTCTTGAAATACTTCATATTCTGGATCAAAATTCATCACATAATAGCTCGTCAGATTCTTTAATAGTCTCAGGAGTAAATATGTGTTTGGAGTATGCCTGGTTTCGTACTTGACTAATTCGGAAAATCTTAACATGGTATCTCGATATTGCTCTGCGTAATGTACGACAAAAGACTGATCACTCATGAAGTAGATCCTCACACGATGATTACCTGATCCATTCGGTGGTTCAAGACCGTTGACGAAAAATACTGTCAGTTGCAGCTCGGATTATGTATTCTTCTCACGGCCTTAATAGTTTCTGATGATTTGTTCTTCCTCTTACGAATTTATTTGTTCGTCATTGAAGTTAATTGGTAAAAGCCATACTTCAGTCTAGTGTTTGGCGTGTACAAGAAATTTGACCATATATTTTTAGTAAGAGTAAGTTTTAGGGAATAAAGTACGTCACAGGAATCGGTCAGTCAAGTTCTCGTCTCGACTTCTGCCGTCTTAATATTTTACAAATCAACAGTTATTTTGTTCATTCCCATATGACCTTAGTCTTTAAAAAATTAAAACGCGGAATAGATCCAAATTTGCTGTATTCTATTAAGCAATGCCGAATTATAGCGTTTCCTATAATATATTTTACGATTTTTAGCAAGTAATGCAAAGACGATGTTGCGAATAGTTTGGACATAAGAATTGAACTACGATCCAAAACATGAGGTGCAATGTCCTAGTGCTGATGAGATTCATTTTCTTGTCGTTCTTATTTTTTTAGATATTATCAAATCGTTGCGTTTATGTATTCCTTTGACGTACCGTTGATCCGTCTTATAAATAAATTACTGAAAGCTAGTTAAGCACGCCCTCTTTGGATGCACTTTTTAAATTTCTGAGCGGCAGTTAGAAATTTAAAATCATATATTTAACAGGAAATATTTAATTTTTTCACCAATTTAAAATTGGATAGTGAATAGAAAATCGCCGATGTCTCTGAGGGCACAGGCTTTCCCTTAAATCCCTCCCTCTCAGAAATGCTTCCCGTTCCAAAGAAAGGCAAAGTTCAGTTTTATTGTCAGTTAGGACGGAAAGGTACCGTTTACGATCGGTTGTCCCATTTTGGGTAGAACAACGACCTCGCCTCCACCTCGGAAGGCCAGTGAAACCTTCAAGGCCCTTCAGACCATTGGAATTGCCACCACCCGTCACAGACAGGGTCGGTGACACAACTCCACCGCAAGTCTTGCAAAACTAAACCGAATCGGTTGCAATATGATCAACATCACAAAGGGAAAAAATATACGTATAATTAAATAGTATTAAATTATATGCAACATAAATTTTAAGATCAGAAAGATCCAGACATTTAAAATATATGGATGAACATATATAAAAAGTATGTATTAGTTGAAAATTATAAAAAAATTAAGTAGCCAAAAATATTAAATTAAATGGTAAATTGCCTGCTGCTATTGCCAGATGAAAAAAATTCGTAAGAATTTTTAGAACGACACACCGCACAAACCAGATGGTAAACTCAAAATCTTTTGGTATTTAATTTATCACTTAATTTGTCTTTTTATTGAATACTTCATTATATTTTTGTTAAGAAAAAATCTGTATAATTTAAAATCCAAGATACATAGATATTAACTATTTCGAAGTTATAGACAGTAATAGACAATTTGGATGTGATGTTCTTATTATTTCTATAAGAAAACGTAAATCCCTGACACTAAAATTTGACGTTGTTATTTTATTGTCGAATCCTTGGAGATTATTCGACATCCTGATCCATGAAAACAAAAAAAATATTAAATATCCCTGGAAAAATTAATATTTGTAACATTTTGATTCAAAAGCATGAGGAAAATAAATGCAAATAATTCTTAAGTATAATAATCAACACAAAACTTTATTAAACGAAGCGATGGTTCCAGGAGTTAATATGAGAATCAAGCTAAATTACACATCAACGTGTTCTAAAAAGCGCGATTTAACACAAAATGCAGGTTGAGCTGAGAATTAGCCTCGTTTTGCGATAAGATGAGAAAGCAAATGAACGAAAAGTATTGTAAACTAGAGCCTAAATTTATTTTTATATACACTGTGAAAATAAATAGTCCAGAAATCAGATTCTTAAATTGCAAAATTTCCTACAACCGTATTTGTAAAGAATTTATAATAGTATTAATTGTTAAGGAAGAACTAACCCAGTAAAGGTTGAAGACTTCTTTCAAGGAGACGTGACAAAAAACGGGAACAGTTGAAAAGTGGAATTAAATAATAGGAAAATAAAAGTGAAGACTAGTTGAAAAGAAAGGAGCAGGTAGTGACAAATATTTACGATTTTGTATAAGGCGCAGGAGCACGTGCCCCCGAGGGTCAATGCTACCGAGGAAGACGTAAACAGGTTCAACGGACTGCGTCGTAAATCTCCATTCGTAGATGGACAGCGGTCGTCTCTGGGGTGCAGTAGACGCCATTACGCCTACCTGCTCCTCTCAGTCCGCATTCCAGACCTTCTCCAACCCTGAAATCTAACTATTCCTTACCGTCTCTTGATATTGATTACAAAAACTATACATTATCATCTTTCTCACTATATCAGGGATTTAAAAATTTTTAATACAGCGCAGTTCATGCTGTCTGTAACGAACTGTAAAATTTTAAATATTCAGTGTTCTCGTTTCAATAATTCAGGACGTTGAGCAGCAGAAATCCAACTTGAATCATCATCAATCTCAAAAATTGCTGCGACGAGACTGGGCCAAAAATATATGTATAAATCGTAAATGCTCTCAGTATACATTTTATTTTTGGTGGATTTCCTTTGAAATTTCACAGTTAAAAAATTCATACTACACTATTATGATGACCTTAGCAGATAATAGTTCCAATAGAGCATCAGCGCCGGACCGGGATACGTCTTCATTGCAGGGAATTACAACAGTCGAATCCAAGGCCAAGATTTTTTCTCATTTTCACTGTTTGTCCATTCTCTCAGCAGCCTTTTTTTGTGGAACGTTTTTTAAAATTCCTCTGCAACTCAGATCAGTACAAATGAGCTATTGAAAGGAAGCCATTTGGGGATTTCGATTAACGATCAAGCGTTTTTATTCTACGTTTCCAGGATAACGTATCTACAAGAAATGTCATTATTCTCACTTGATCTCAACTATTATCAAAGCGAAAAGTAAGGGTCGTTTAAATTCGTTTTCCAGTTTCAGCTTCAAACAGATTCTTATAGTTTGGCTACGTTGGTTAAATTTTTAAGATAATACTACTTTTTCTGATAAAAGTTTAACTTTATTGTACACATGTGCATAGTTTTTGATCACAGTAATGTTTTGTTAACCGTAGTTCAGAAATTTTAAAAAGAATATCACAATTTAATAAAATACCGGTAATATAATTTTACGTATGGCTCACTAGAAAATACTAGAATTATTTGAAACGCGGTGATTGAGGATAAATTTGTAAACTAAGCGCCCAGAATTAGGGAAATACGTGATGGGAAATTTAGTACTCCGTAGGTATTTATTCTGTGAGGGAGAGGGGGGAGGGGTAGGACACATTGTAGACTGCATGGCGACTTGCTGATTGTATTTTAATATACTAAACAAATCTAGTAAGTGGCCGAAAACTTCAAGTGATAAACTGTCCTGCCTCGATGTAATTTACAAAATGGTAAACGTATATTTTGCACTTCAAATTAAAGTTTTCACGTGGGTGTGTCTGTTTTGCAGATTGGTTAAAGACGGACTCTGCGACCGAAGCACAGCGCCATCCGTGAGCGCCATTTCCAGGCTTCTCAGAGGCAGAGACGGAGACCACGACCATAAACTTGGAGACGGTAAGTTTACCTCAAGAATGTTGACCATATTGTTATTCCCGATTTATATTTTTTTTCCATGCGAGAGTGATGAAGTAATATCAAAAACTTAAGTACTGCAGTTGGATAGGAAGAACTATCGATATTTATTTATTTTTTTATACATATGAATCACCAATAGGCTGACAACAGCATTATATTTTATGCTGGTGAGTATTAATCGCAGTGATGGCTAGTGCATAAAAGCTCATTTAGGAAGAACATCTTATTTTAAAGGAATCTTCTTAATAATTAAGTTTTAACAGAGCGAAATTTTGTTCCGATATCAAAGACTTTAAACTACCCACCTTGCGCCGTAGTCGCTCACGCTAATGCAGCCAGCTGCCCATGTCTGTTACTCACTGCTGTAGCACATTAAGAAATTTGCATGCGCAGTATTCAGTTTCTCCTCCACCCCCCACCCCCCGCACCAGCAAGTAAATTTCAACAAACTGCCTCTTTTTTTTATTTGTTACGGACCACACAGCACATAGAACTAATGCCGTGTCGTGTAATGATACGGAGAGGATACGAAATAACAAAAAAAAAATTAAACCATTCAGTAATTAAAAAATTTAAAGTAGTTTATATTTTCAAAACATAAATAGTATGCGTACATTTTGTGTAGTATTTTTAAATAATCGCAGGGTTTTTTTAGAAGAAAACATTTCAGGGGGAATCATAGTGCGAATATCTACCGCACGACCCTGCATGAAATATTGCTATCCCCTTTGTAGTATTATTATTTTACATTGTTATCCTCGTAAAAATGGTTGATTGAGGTGATGTAGCACAACCCGCGAGCCGCCGCTTGTTATTTGACTCGACTTGAAGCCGAAAGGTAGATAATAGATTTTATAATTGGAAAATGTTTGGCAAACTAATTTTCCCGTTTGTAAATCCATATTTTAATTATTTTTGCAAAGAGAATGGAGTGATTTTTTAATTCTTACGAAAGCGGAGTTAAATGTCCAGATACTTGTTAGGTAATAGACAATAACAGTTGACAAAGAAGGAATTACAGCGGTAATCAGCAAATGCAATGAATCTAAAGTAATGTGCTTGCTACCTTGAATACATTATTTTCAATGGCGTTTAAATGCGTCGCGAATACGGACACCAGGTACGAAGAGATCGTATCTGGCTGGAATACAGCAGTTGCAGTTCTATAATAACCAGCACCGAGGGCTATCATTAATAAGACAGAGGCCTGGCAGTGAAGGCCACGTCGCTCTATTCCGGGACAGGACTCGGACTGTTGAGACTCGGGCTAAATGAGCCACGCCCGAACTCTCTGGCTCCTGGACTCAGCATCTCGCAAATCGAGGGTGAATTATGTGCCCTCAAAATATATTTTACTGTCAGCGGCTGATTTCACTTATAAATCTTAAGAAACCTGTCATTCTATTTAGGTCCATGACGAGGGACACGCGTTGTCCCTCACTAACGGAAAAAAAAATTACTGCGGAGAAATAAATGAATATGTCATTAATATTTCTTGAACATGTTTGTGTTCTTCCGACGAATAAAAAGAGAATATTTGAAATAGCACACTGCTAATGAATGTAAGTTTCAACTTCTCGTGCTCCAATTTAATGCATATTTATTAAAGCAAGTTACAAAAGGTAAATGAGGTAACATTATCTCCGCGAATTTACAGGATAGGAACCAACTTTTTAATTATTATTGTAATTTAAGTGTATATTAAGAATGAACTGTTTGGAGCGGTTCTAGCGATATTCAAAAAACTATCAGTCAGCGTTAGAAATTTTTAAATAATTCCTGCTGTATATTTCAAAGAGAGAGGAACGTAAAACAACGTATGGAGCCCCTCCAAATGTAATTTTAAATCTACGTTTCCACCTAAAGAGTATTGTGCCTTAATAAATGTTAATCGTCGTATTGAAATCCCGAACCAGTCAGATTACTTCAGACAGTTGTCTTCCGCTTTTAGATTTCACAACTACACATCGTTCACTATTTTCTGGAGACGTGTTTAACATTCTTCTAGTTGTGATACGGGATTCTTAAGACTAAGCGTTACGTATTACTGCATACTTGTCTTTATATCTTATGGTTAATTATTTCAGTCTAGTTTTTTTTATTTTTGAATAATAAACACAATAAACGCGATCATCGTGTTCTGACAAACTTTCGCTAAGTTTTTTAAGGATACTAAACTGCAAATATGAGTAGAGTCCTTAACCTAAGTGGAACTTAATACAGGTTTACTGCAGAATATCTAAATTGATGAATTAGAATTTTAATATTTCTTAAATAACATGTTTCAACAAACTCTACCAGTAAAATTTATCGGAGATGAAAGTAAACGTGTCTAAAAGTCAAGGAATTAAATTTAGGAATCAGAGAATATTTAAAAATATAAACCGGGTGTCCGAGTATGTGTGTGTTAATTTAAACATATTTAAATTAATGAATTACAATTATCAATGAACCTATAAAACGTTGAAACACTTATGTTTTAATTAAACGGATTTTGTTTATAAAATTGCGACAAGTTATTAGCAAACAGTATTCTGTAGAGGACCCGAAGAACAGTAACGATTTTATTTCAAAACATTTGGGTAAACAACTGATGCATAAAGGATCCACTGTCAGAAGGAAGGAAGATTATTCTGCAATATGAAGGGCACGAGAATGTTCTGACTAGATTCGGGAAATTATTATTATTTTTCTCCAACTGCAATAAATTTGATATATTTCCTTCCCGCTGATTAAAATATATATTTTTGTCACTTCTATTCTCAACAATGTATTTACTAAACTGAATTATTAATTTCAGAAATGAAACAAAAATACAAATCAATATTTTTTGCTCAATTTTAAAACAAATTTAATTTAATCTCTTGTTAAAAATTAATAAATTATTGTATGAATTGTTTAATTAAAAGAATCATTGTACTCGGAAAGAAATTAATTCTTAACTTTTCCCTGTTGAATTGTAAAATATGATGATATTATTTTCATCCACTCGTTCCCGTGTAATAATCATTTTAATTTCTCTTCCGAAAATGTAGTGGTTAAATGCATTTTGTACCTAATTCTCTGTATTCCCCTTTACAAAACTCTTTCTATGCAATTAAAGGGGAGTTGCTACCACGTTGATAACCCTCATGTAGCCCGTTACCCTAAAAAAAAACTATATTCCAAGATGCAGTCGTCGTTGTCTGTGTAGCCACTCCAACTGTATAATTTAGAGAATCAAAACTTCAGGTTTTTTTACTACGCGGGCATTACAATTGAATGATAAATCTTGTTGTACACTACAAGTTGAAGTACTGGTAGGCTGAAGTAACTCTTAATGTTCCTAGCATTGCACACCTGCCATCAGGCCGACTTTGCATAGGCCTATTTAATATATTATCATTGTACTCGAACGTTAACAAAATAACAGTTGTTAGCTTCAACTAAGCAGAACTTTTTAAAGGTTTAAAATAAAATCAATCAGTAAGTCGGGGAAGAATACAATTCCTGTCGTACTTCCGTTTCTTTCCTCAATTTTTGATATGGGCACCAGGTAATTTTTTTTAATGGAATTAGAAAAACAATTTAGTTTATTTCTCGAGAAATGAGAACATTCAATATCTGCAGGGCGTGCTTATTTATTACACTGTTTTTCATTACAACACTTGGACCTCCGTCTCCTGACAAGTCCCATGACGAACTGCCTTGCCAAAACTCTGAACGCGCCTTCCAAACAATAATACTTAACAATATGCGGCCCGGCAAGAAGACACCGACAAAGGCAATAATTCGAAAAAAAAAGTATGTTATATATATATATATATATTGTAGTACTCACAATTTACTACATTTATTTGATTTTAATTTGCCTCACGTTGAGGTGCCAAAATGTAATTAATACAATATTAATTTAAATTAATTACCAAATTGAAGCACAAAAAGTAATAAATACAATTTACAAAAGCTGGCCTCCAATAACGATAGTTAATTTAAAATTTAAATGAAGACGATGTTGAAGCACAAAATGTAATATTCATAATTAAATGAGATTTTATATAAGCGAATTAAAAGTTAAAATGATTGCATTTTAAATGAAAACAGAATTTAAAATATAAAACAAAGTTAATTTATTAAACAAATTCTTATCACCATTGAAAATTATGTTACAAATGGGTAAACTGTCACGGCTTGATTTCTGTGCCGACTATCGGGCCTCCAATGAAGAATTTTACGACAAAACAATTAAAATTTACAATGTGAGAAATTCTTAATTTAAATAATTAGTGAAATATGAAATCTGACGATAAATATCATTTACATTAGGTTTACAGATAATGTATTTTCTTGAGTTTACATTACCATTTTGCTGTGCGAAGGGGGGGGGGGGGCTGGACCTCACTCGATTATTGTTTAACACTTCACAGACAGGCCATGTTTTCACAGAAATTAATGTGATTATAATTCCCACATTCAACACTTCCTGTCCTTTATAGTTGATATCGTATTTTAAAATCTTTGATGCTTGCATAAATTTGCCAATGGGAAAATATTTCAGATTGTTGCCTCGTAATTTTAAAACCCGGGACTTTATAATATTATGTCTCTGCTGCCTTTCAGAACAAACTCTGCCGATTTCCGACACACACTCAAGATTTTCAGAATATATTCTGCTATATTCTCCACCGACTCCCGACACACACACACTTTCTGAATTATGACTATCGTGCACGTCTCCCAGAAACAAACTCTTACAACTTTATCATTTGAGCTGTCAAACCACACTCCTTCATCAACTTTATCATTTGAGCTCCTGAACCACACTCAAGTTACAACTTTATCATCTTAGCTCCCAAACCACACTAAAGTTCCGCGCGTCCAGCCAGGCCTTCGCGACAATGCACACAGCAAGCACGCATTATAGACCCCATATTATTGTACACAATTCTTATATTTATGCCGCCGACAATGAAAGTCGTATAATTTTGTTCCTTAATTAATTACATGTTTATTTTTAATTACCATAATATATATATGTATATATATTCCACAGCGGCTCAACCTGAACAACTCACAAAGAAGGTTCCATTTGTATTCAGATACATTAATTTGTTGTCAGCGAATCACATATACTTGGTATATTCAGTGAAATATATATTATATATTTATATATTTTCCTTAGGAATAAAGTGGTTAGTGGGATTTTTGAATAAATTGTCTTTGTAATTGTTATGCGGAGTAATTTAGAAAAGTTCTCTTAAATAAATAATCAAACGTAATAATTTTAGCAGCCCTTAGACCGAACTGTCATCAGATTAAACTAGAGTACTAGAGCCGACACCGCCTTTCAAATCCCTTCATAGGCTATTAAAGTAGAGTTGCTATCACGTGGATTTGCCTATAACTTTAAAAAAAACCTTCAAAAATAATTGGTTGTAGTTAAAACTTTCTCTTGGAAAACAATTTGTTCAGTTAATGTAAAAGTATGCATGAATGTCAGAAATTCAAGTAAATATACTATCGTGACGCATCGCCGGTCATGGTCAGTGTTTATACGACTTTATCCACAAATTATTTATCTTCATATTTATTATATTAAAAAAACAAAATGCACGGAACTTTAATAAACATAAGCAAATGCATGAATGCAATTCAAATGGAACATACATATGTAGAAGGCTGTGAGTCGCAGCACATGAAGCCGTCCGTATCGCCTGGTTGGCCACGTATCAGGCTTAGAAGAACGCAGCCTTCTTCGCCTCAGCTACCTCGCAGCCAAGCGAACCCATCCGCACCACGAATACGTATATCACAGCCCTTCTTCTGGAATTTTAACACTCATTAACCTTCATAACGGGCGGCTTAGGAACCTTCTACGGTGAACACATGCTAGAATACCGGTTGGCGATCAAATTAACCGCTAAACTCACATACATAGCAAATTGAGGCTAACACATTCATAAAACAGTGAATAAAAAATTCACTATATTTATTCCCAAAAACATGAGTTCTAGTCTTTTCATCCCGGATAGGCGATTGTATTTTTCGATGATGTAATATTTCTAAATTACCTGATAGTTGAGAATATCTTTTCCCCAAGAAGTTAGCAGTGTCAGCGTTGTGCAAAAATTGCCACTTTTAGTTTCCATATCCTGACGTATGCAGGTTTTTTTTTCCCTTTACGACGATAATTATCGTATTTCCTCCTAGCGAATAGTTACTACGGTCTTCCTTGTAGTTCCGACGTTTCGAGTTATTTGCAAAGCCGCGTATAACACGGATAAGATTTTCTTTGTGAACCCCACCGAAAATATTTAATAAATAAAATGTAATAAACTTCCAAACCCATATGTCCAATATGTTATTACTATTTAGCTGTACAAACATTGTTGGCAAAGGAATAGAATAGTGCTCGAAATATTCATGAGCACACAGAAAGGTTAGTTGCGATCGGGTGAGAAATTAAGTCGTCCAAAGTAGATCCGAAGTTAGAAATTTAAATGAGTATATAAGTAACCGTGGACGATTTGATGTAGGCCTATGCACAATTAATTTCTAACATCCGCCCCCTGGTTTTTGTAAACACTGAACACAGTTGGGAAATGCATTAACTCCAATAAATAGAGAAACGGGAAACTATTTGTTCTCCATTAAATATTTTATCACAATTTATAAGCACAGTGAACTTTTCGTCAATGCCAATCTAGACGATGATATAATACTATTGATCTTAATTTCTAATTTCTTCGTTTATTCAATTGGTAACGACGGCGCATTTTTTTAATATTAATTTTCTAAAGTCCTAGTATCACTAGTCGCAACCTGAATCTTTATTAGTCACCCACAATAATTTTTCCCAGGTTCAGAATTACTCTCAATTTAAAATTAATTTTATTCACAGATAAAATCCTTTATAAATTAAATATTGAATATGTACACTAGACTCAACCGTTATTTTTACTCAAAAACATTTTAGATTAATATTTCTTACGTATGACGTAAGAAGAGATAAATAAAATTGTTAAAAAAATTCAGTAGTTCAGATGTATTTTCCACGATCATTTAGAACGTTTCTTCCATTACAAAGATGCAGCATTACTGTAAAAAAAGGAAAAGGACAAGCCGAGATTCAATTGATCAATGTGTTCCGCTCACAACACTCTGCAAGTACAGGTCGGTGTGTTTTTTCTCGCCTGCAAAACAAGTGGTGGCTTTTCTCTTGAAACCGAAGACACGGAGCTTGTAATTCGCAAGGATCTGTTGCATAAACCACCACCTTCGGATGACTACTTCGGTGCTCTTTTTTTCTTCTTTCTATTTCGATTGTCCCATTGTTCCCGATACAATAACAATTCTATGAAATAGGTTGCTTTTGTCTCGTGGGAATTTCAGACCGTGGTTTTAGGATTCCCCCATGCAATTGAGCTACGAGAATCAGGTCACGATTTAAAATGGGACTTGTCATGGACTGCTTCGATATACACTAACTACCTGGAAATCCGTCCTTCATACGGGAATGAAAACTTAACGTTAGGGGTTTATTTTTTTCGCAAAACGATTTATTTAAAATTGTATATGGTTTTTATTTAAAATCGTTATTTTATAATCATTATCAGCTAATATATATATATTTTTTTACTTATTCACCCCATCTGTAATATCTTTTTGCCTATCTGAACCTCAATTTTTTTTTTACATTTCACTTAAATATAAAAATAAATTGACCAAACTGAACTTTACCTTAGTCAACGGTGGATCACAATGTAAGATACCCTCAAAACTATTTACCACATCACAGAAAATATCTGTTCAAGTAGTTAAAAACGTTTGTCTCTAGATGGCGGATGAAAGTTTAATATTCCCAGGAACCCTTTTTCGCTTCTATAAACAATATGAAATTTTTGATATAACCTGGCAATTATCATTGAATAAATAAATGAACTAAATACCAGAAAAATGCCTTAATTAATTAAAAGCAAATATTTCAATACAACGTTTCGTCTACTGATTTGAGAATAGAGAAGTTCCGAAATTGTGGACGAAAAGTTGTTTTTGAAATTTTTTTGTGATTTAATAAATTAATATATTTTTCTGAAATATTGGCTGTGTTGCTTATTTATTTATTAAATATGAAATATTGTGCAGTTACCTTTTGAAAAGTGTGAAAACACAGGTTTCGGATATTCTGGTTCACGAAATGTAAAGTTAGACGAAAATCACTCGATTATAATCAATGTACTCAGAAATGTACAATTTTTTTATATAAATGTTTATTATCTAAGATCATTTCCAAAATAATTCACAGATATAAATGTATAGTGGCAACAACTAGTATCAAAATACAGGGAAGATTTTTTGTTCAATAAATGTTAACTATAAAATATTTCCGACTTTTTTAAAAAAATTAAAAGTCGAGAATAACGTCATAAAATATTGTTGCCGTGTAATGAAACACGGTTGCAGTGTAAGAAACGAAAATCAGACTCAGAAAATATAGAATAAATATGACTGTAAAATAGGCTTACGTATTCTACTTATCTGATGTAACGAGTGGAAGTTGACTGAAGAATTAGGAACAAAACTAATATGAACCTTGAAACGGTATAGAAAAAGGCGACAATATTTCTTCAATAATTTATTTAGACTCATTTATGAAACAGTTTTCATTTTACTGATAACAAAATTGGGGGCAAAATACAAATGTGAAACTAAGCGAATGTTTTTATTACTCTATAAAAATTATTTTTAGTTTAAAGTCTCTTACACTCTCAAAGTTCGTCTTAATCTTCTTTAAACATACGAGTCTACATGCTGTGGAATAATACACTGTTATGGCCAATAAAATATTTTAATTAATATCTTTTTATACAAAAATAATTCTGGTAATTTGGACTGCTTCATCGATATTTTTCTAGAGAAAGAAATATTTTTGTCACTGGTTTGCTGATACTCCCTAATGCACGTTTTCACTCGCTGCTGCAGTAAAGAAGCGTGATTTTTATTGCGGTTTAAATACTTCAATAGCCTTGATGAGGAGATCATCAGAAGGTAGCGGAGCGTCGGGGCACTTTTTGTATGCTCGGAGATATGCATCTGACGGGCGTGCAGCTCTCAATTAGCGTTATCTTTGGTTCAAGCTATTCTCGCCGCTAATTACATCTCTGACATACTATCATCACCTGCAACGTCAGAGGGGAAGGAACCTGCCAGCGGGTGGGGTTTAATTCTACGTCCGCTTTCGCACCGGAATTAATTTTTAAAAATGGCGAATCTAATGTATAATGTTGAAAAGAGGGTAGACTATGTATAATTTAATGTAAATTAATCAGTTTATGAAAAAAAATACGGCTTAAGAAAGAGGATTTGAAGATTTTTCACTTCTAGAGTCAAAAGCTGAAATTTTCAAGAAAATCAATCAACTTTTTCGAAACAACGACAAATTAATTCCTCTCAGAAACTTAGTAGGATTTCATTGTAAATTAATTAGCGATGTTTGGAACTTGTGTCATAAATAAACTGAAATAAATTCAAATAAAATGCGCCAACACAAGTACTATTTTTAAAATAACTAAGTTACCGTTGGTTGACAGAGTTCAATCTACCACATTTTATAACGATCATTGAATATAATGTATGTGATTAACTAAAACCATAATATTATTACTCACACAATTCAGTTTTATTGAAAGAAGAAATATTTATATATCCATTGCGTTTTAAAGCTTGTTTCCTGCTAATTTGTCTCTCGAAGAAGAAACTCCTAAATTTTTGAAAATAAGTTTTGAAACTATCTTATATAATATTCTCAGTTCTTGTCTAAATGTAAATAGAAGTAGATCTTAGAACAATCAAGGTTCAAACATATGTAAAAGATAATGAATAACTATATATATATATATAGTCTTATCTTATCTTTAAGATACTTATCGTTAGGGGTAACTTTGCTCCAGGATATTTCTTCAATGTAAGCTGTTGATAAGGTGGAATTTGGGTCTATATTTTTCTTTTAATTCATTATTCCAGAATAAAGTTATTTGATTTAATACTTTTTCTTACTTATTGATTATAAGATCATATTCTCGCTTATTCATGACAGATTTTGTTTACCTGCTCGTCTATTAAAAAAAGACTGAATTTTAAGGTTTAATTTTTTCAAATTGTGCTGGACTGTTTCAGAAAAGATATTTACAGCTTTAGGGAAAATTTCTGTTTATCAGTTTTTCTGTAAAGCGAACAATATTCTTGTCCAAACAGCTAAAATCAAGTATTTTTTTCGTATTCGTTTTGTACGAAGATGGCGGATGGCAATTGAATATAGTTAAAAATATTCTCTTGGCTCCATATAACAAGGGGAAAATTTACATCTAAATTTTTAAGACTGTTTCCTAGTGAAAAACGAACAAAATTAAGATTTTGGTACACCCGCCATTTTGTTTCCACATGGGTAGTTTACACTTTTGTGACACCAGTATCTTTTTCACTGTTTTCTGTAACAACGAAACAAAATTTCATTTCACCGAGGCTTTCCTTTAAAAAGTTAAAAAAATCACTACTTTCGAACGTTCTAATTTTGTTTAAACATAGTTTATAGTATTTTTATAACCGTACTAACCTTCTCTAGGGTCTAGTTTGTAAAATAGACGGTTAATACGGATCAACGTGACAATTGTAAGATTTTTCTTAAGGGATAACGAAATATCCGGAGTTATGATACGAATAAAAAATTATAAAGGACCGAACGAGGCTTCTGCACTCACATTCTATTTAAACTTTATGTGAAGCTGAAGAATACTGCACCCCTTTATTCAAGTATAATTTTGCTTTATGATGCGTATTAGCCATTGCTGCAGTGTAGTGATATGGGGTTGAATTTCCATGCCCAGCTTTCCCGCCTCAGATATTTTGGTTTTTTACGATAATGTTGAGTCGATCCTCATTTCCTTTGTGCAACGAAATTTATAACTGAATGATAGCCAATACGGGTTATTGGATCAAAAAGATTTATGAATCTTAGAAGTTGGTAGTCTGGGAGGTTTTCTCAACACCAGTAGCTGACCGCAGCTGCGCCCGTCAGTTTTTTCCCTGACCGAACGCGATCCCGTATTAAACTCGCGAGCGCGTTGTAATTTAATTTCTAATATCCTCTAATTTCAGGCCGCCTTTCGAAAAGAGAACGGAAAAGCTCTGGGGAAAAACCGCACGCTGCATCTCTAATTAAATACCCTCTCGTGGTATTGATATCTCTTTTCCAGAGTCAACAGGGAAAAAACTGCAAGAGGGCGTCCATTACGCGGCGGCTATTATTAGCAAAGCCATACCGCGGGCGAATTACAGGCCAAGTAATTTATTAATCGACGCTAAGCGATAATTTAAAATTGAGCGCCAAACCGTGAATTTCCCTCGCTCTTTCTCCTTAATAGTGTGCAATTATCAACTAAGGGTGGCGAGGTTGTTCACCTCGTCGTCTCTTTTACACTCGAAAATGAGCGATGCTTCAAATAAAGTTACGTTGCTGTACGTTGTGATTTTTGTTTGGATTCCGAGGAGTCCAAATATAATTTATTTTACATAAAAATTTTATTTCTGAAGGGACACATCTTAAAATTTCGTATCTGCCGAATTGCGGGATGTCTCACGAGTAATAAATCAGTACCAAAACTGTAGTCCTTCTCGAATAACACATAACACTTTCATCCGACGGTACTGAATCTACCGATTACTCATGTAAAACTTAGGCGTTTTACACACACACACACACACACACACACATATATATATATATATATATATATATATATATATATATATATATATAAGACTTATCGCAAGGTGTTTTATCGGGCTTCATGATAAAATTTACAGAAAAATGTTCAGTTGAAATTACAGAAATGTTAAACTTTAAAATATTTCCCCAAAATACAAACACCAAATTAAATTAAATTAAATTAAATTAAATTTGATGGTACAACAGTTAAATGCAAGGTCTACACTGTATTTTAATTTTAATAATTTCAAAATAAACACTACATACCATTTAAAATCGATCGTCAATTTCACATCCACACCATTTGCAAAAACCACGATGTTGCGTCCGCAGAAAAATAAAATTAATTAGGTTTCAAGACTTATTTTTTAGGGACTATAAAGTCGTGGGCAATTTATAATAATGATGAAATTTACAAATTACAGATTATTTCAATACAAATTGTTAAATTTAGAAATTACATATTTACACTCTTACATAAAAATAATTAAGAAAAATGTGATATTCTTAATAATATAAATGAACAAATACACAGTCTTAATTCAGAAAATTATGTTGATATTTTGGCATGATTTATATACAAAACTCTTAATCCATACATAAGAGGTCCTAAAAGAGAACGAACCGTCGTTTACTTAATATTGTGTTAATAAACATGTATTTATGACATAATACCGTATATTTGTTTATTTATAGTCTATTTTCTAGTTCGTTCTAAAAATTCATGAGTTGATTATCAAAGCATATTTTTTGGATTCTTTTCTTTATTGCAAGACTTGCACACTACGTAGTTCTATATTTATGCAAATATTGTATGTCTATGTTTTATTGAGTTGCAGTACTATATAGATTGTACTATTGCTGTATTTTAAGGGTTGTATTTATACTAACGTAAGAAGAAAAAATTATCCTTTATTAAGGAAGAATAGCCAGAAAGGATGGATTTCACCAATAAGACATCCCAAGTAGCACAGCACAAATTACGAAAGTGCTTTTTAAAGCGAAACCTAGTAGTTTCTTATATAAAATTAAGAATGCGGAAATGATTTCTGTGACTGTAGGTATAGTACACAGAATTGTATAGAAGTGAAATCTACACAGTTGGAGAGCCAGAGAAGTGACAACTAGATGTTTTTGCAAAGCAGTACAACAACAAATGTTGACGGTTTACATGTATTAATAATGATGATTTAAAAGTTATACGTCATGATAAAATTATATTAGCAACGAGAGGACTGGCATTCTAATTTAAATTTAAATTAAATAAAATACAAATCTTGCGAACTTCCTTTAATTTCGGTAAATCTTTTATTATAAAATAACAAAGATACAATCTTAAGAAATATCAGGAAATTTACAGATAAATTAGGCTGTAGTTAAGACAAGATATGAGTAGTTTAAACGAAACAAAATAATACATATTTAGCTATATGATAATAGCTTACACCAGTTAGTCGTGAGTTACATATCAGACAGAACCGTTTTCATTGGTGTGTTGAAATTAAATATAATTTAGCTGCCGAGAGGGTATGAAGATTAATTGTACAGTTGGGCACGATGAAGGAATAAATTAAGAATCCGCTTGAATTTAACAAAAATATTGTATTCTATCATAGTGACCAGATAATTAGACGTACATTGAAACACTAACATACGATTGCTACCAAACATTTCAGAGAATTACTTACTGGAGCTACCAATTTACACCACCAGTTTCAAAGTAATCGAAGGTGGTGACGGAGATTTTCTCACTTTAGACGAAACCGACAAAAATCTCCGTGGTCAGATCGGACGTAGTCGAGACTCGCGGGACGGTATTCTAGTTTTCCCTTACAATGAGACAAGAATGGAATCAACCTTCAGATGATCACCTGTATATCACTCCAACACGATTACACCATTAACGTCACGTATAATTACGTGCATTTCATGCTGCGCTTGATGGAAATGGTCTTCGCACCAAATGTTTGTTCGTCTTAACCACTCAAATGATTTTACTACTTCACGCCAAGAGCAACGTGAGTGTTTTCGATATATTTCAGCTGAAATTTTCGTGAGTGGAAAGCTAAATTTAATTCAAACTCTTTACTCCTGAACCGAGGTCGTTACGAACATGGTATCAAGAAATAAAAAAAATGTCTAGTTGTTAATATGCTAGAATATAGTCTGTTTCTACAGATCTGAACCCAGCTGCATTACTGTTAGAAGTTTTTACCACCTTTATTGTGTGATGTTGATTTAAATTACTAAATTATTGGTACTGTGGTTAAGTGAAATACGGTTGAACAGGTTTCAACAAATTATCACACAGTGAAAAATAGGCTGTATTGTTTTCCGACTTTCAAATCAAGTGTGGGGGTTACGAGGAAAGATTCAAAATCCATATTTGAGTTATTTCCTACGGATAATTGGATTAATAACGCTGTCGTTATCATTCGTGGTTGTGCATTCGATAGCCCGTCAATGGCAGAGCTAGATGGAAATATAAACGATGTGGTTGTTTGCAGGGAAGAACAGCGAGGGAAGTGACTGCGAGTCGGAGCCGGGGATTCCCCTGAAGAGGAAGCAGCGTCGCAGCCGCACGACGTTCACGGCGCAGCAGCTGGACGAGCTGGAGAAGGCGTTCGAACGCACGCAATACCCGGACATCTACACGCGGGAGGAGCTGGCACAACGCACCAAGCTGACGGAGGCCCGCATCCAGGTCTGGTTCAGCAACAGACGCGCTCGTCTCCGCAAGCAGCTCTCCAGCAGCGCCTCCAGCTACGGCTCCATGGGCCTCCACGGCGCCTCCAGCTACGCCACGCCCTCCTACATTCTGCCGGAGACCTTCCCCTCCACTTCGGCTCCGCAGGGTAAGCCGCTTATTTCGTGTTCAAGCCAATAGCATACAGAACTTTCCTTTGAAGCACGTTGCTCCGCTTCAAATATAGTGAGTCTGATACAATTCCATTGAAAATGTAGAAAAATTCAGAGAGTACAAGAAGAAAAATGAATAGATCTGAGCAATTATAGATTTGGAATATAATAACAAAAGAAAAAATAGGAAGGAACGATGTTGACGTATGTTTATAACAGGAAAATAAAACTCTTAATATTCACGCTGCATCATACTTCGCATCAAAGGAGTTTTACTCACACAAGAAGGATCATCCAAAACAGTATAGAAGTAGTAGTTAATAAGAAAAATATAAAACGTTAGTGTTAAAAGTATACTAATTAGATAAATAAATATCCAAATAACAGACACAAATAGGTGCTAAATTACATACCATTCAATGTTTCTGCAATCGTTGTTGCTTTCGCCAGGTGATTCTAAAAACGCAAGAGCCGTTTTAGTTTTGCGTTTTCTGAATAACTTGACGAAAAGAATAATGATTGGAGAAACGTTGTGTGGTGTTTAATTTAGCACTTATTTTCGAAGTTATTTGTCTAATTTATAACGATAATAGTTATGCGTAATTTAAAACGAAAAGGAAAAATATACGATTTATTTTGATGTGAAAATTAAAAAATATCATGTAAATTGCAGAGATGAAAATACTTTCTATGTATGTAACTTGCATTCAAATGAGTTATGATCAACTGAAATAATTAATCATAAATAGATTTTATATATGATATGCATCTACAGAAATTCAGGAAACAGTAAAATAGCATAAAGTTGAAAACAGTTATAAGTTTTCGCAACCGAGAGGCACAATAAACTTTTATGTGTGTTTGTACAAGAAAATACAGATTTGTGGAATTTCATGATAATTCGGATCCTCGATTTCATTGGGTTTTGGTGAACCATATTTTCTCAGACATTATGGAATTCCACGTACCGAGATCCGCGATACGATTTTATTAATATGGCTTCTCTAAGTTTTTACTTACGAGAATATAGTTGCGTGCAGATTATTAAAAACAGAATGTCGTGTTCTAAGTATATGCTATTAGATTAGATTTAAATATTCCAATTATACGAGACTGACGCTTATAGTTCCTTTTCTTAATCCGTAGCGATTATGTTTTGCAGTTTTGGTAGTCGTCTGTGTCGCTGTGGTCCTCCAATATTTTGAATTTCTAAACGATAAAGGATCAAAACTTCGAGTAATGGTATAACTATTAGTTATACCTGTAAAACAAAAACAGAAGTGGTTAACCGAACGAATACGCATAATACACAATCGACAACATTAATCTCACGATAATTTTAATACATTAACAACAGTTTTTTGACGCGTTTAGTGGGGTAAAAGTGTGATGTATTGCAAATAGAACACGCTTAATTTTCTGATGTAACCGACGGCAGTAAAAGAGAATTTTTGCAGAGGGTCTAAATAAAGACGTGATGACTATGGCCAGTAAACCGTTTGATAATATAGACGGAAAAATATTCCCTATTAACTGATTATTTTATATGTGCCGGGAATGAATATTCTTTTAATAAAACGCTAATGCGTCACTTAAGAGTACGTGGGCGTAGATCAGTCCCAGTTTCCTCAGGTGCCCGATAACTGGGCGTGCATCGCTGATGATTCTTCTGTCTAAACATAGAATCAACTTCTGGCGCAACCGACAGACGTTCTCCGTACGTGTGGCTGCATATTGATTACTCGGGTTTTCGTTAATGAATGGGGAGCATAGCCGGTGGTTACACCTACCGTGGCCGGCTATTACAAGGCAGAGGCTTTGCCACGCTTCCTTTGATTATATGTGTTCTCCGGTGGTGGATCAACAGGTGGCCGAAACAGCCTACCTCCGATTTGATTTGTTGCTCTTCAGACGGAACTTAACTCATTCCGTCTCTCAGACAAATCGATTCGTTCACTATGGTAAAAACGTACCACGCACTTAAAATTCGTTTCTGAAAAGAGTGCAGATGAATTCTGTGTAATTAATTCTATGAATGCTTGGTAGCTTTCCAGATATACTTTAAGTACTGATTTTATACACCAGTAACCGTGTTTTAGCAACATTCACAAATATAGACAGCAACCTATATTGAAATTCGTTTACGAAAGAAAACAGTACGAAATACCCAATAATCCGGCTCGCGTGCTTGATATCAACAACTACGTAATTTCGGAAAATTAATATTGGATAGGGCAACCTGCTATGATGACCACCTTGCATCACAGACGTCCCGGGTTCGAAACTGGGCATGGGCATGAGTTTTTATGCTCGTCATGGTCACGAAAACTGTGGTTAAAGCTGTAGGAGAATCACTACGCTGACCACGAGCCACTCTTAATTCCAGAATGTGTCATGGACGATGACAGTCTAGCAGCGTCGAAGGCCCTCAATGGACTGTGGAGCCAATGGTATTAATAAAAATAATTTTAAAAATAATATAGTGAAACTCTTTCATCGACAACCTCCACTTGGTTATCGTGTTTACAAATTATTCAATTTTAAAGTTAAAATAATATGATGGGATAAAAACCAAATAGTCCAGTTATATATTAGGTTAAACCAGTTCATTTAACCCTCGTCATATAAAATATAAAAGAAGCTTTCGATTTGCTAGGGGTCATATTCATCTCTGAAAATGACAAGTTACATAGTATGTCAAAAGCTTCGTTAATGTTTTATGTATTAAATATATATGTTAAATAAACTGGATCAACCTAATTAATATAAATGGATTATTAGGTTTTTATCCCATCACACTAACTCTGGACTCTCAAGCTACAACCGTATTAGAATGATAAAACGTTGACGACGGTAAACTATAGTTAATTGGCGCGAAAATATGGAAGAGTGACAGAAGTCAGAAAATAAGGTCTCGAATCCAAATTCTTTGTGGTATATAATAAGAGACACGCCGCAAAGTAATAAAATGTTTCTTTAAGACGCTCAAAGCCTACGAACACTCACATTTGTAATTAATTATCAGTAGACATTAATGTAAATATTGTTACTTTGAGCTTGATGTAACTCATATAATTTCTGAAGGCGATTTTGGATTAATGATCCGGAACTTTATAATCAAATTTAGAATTCGTGTCGCTCCCAGCCATATTTGTATTATTCAAATAGAAATTGACAAAATATAATTATAAAGGTAGGTAGAGTAAGGTACCCGGGGCTCGCTTCGCTATGCGTTTGACTCGCTTCGTCACAACAACGAATTTCGTAGTGCATTCACCAGTGTACTCCCCAGCTTTCCAGCGCGCGTAAAGGAATTTCACTTCAATACATTAATAGAGATGAATCTTTAATACTTCAACGTACGTTCGCGTGCTATTTTTGAAAATATACATCCGATTATACCCCCATAACCACACAGCCCTTCTGTATTGATATGACGTGCATTCCTGAGTTGAGGTTAGCCGTTTCCTCGGAAACACTTCGAATAGAAGCGGCTGTGTTGCGACTAGATAATATCTAGAAACACGTGATATTAGCTCAATTACCACGAAAATAAAGACAATTTCAAGCCGTGTAAAGTATATAATCTGTTCTAGAATAGTTTTTGCGATTGTAGTTGATCCCGGATGTAAAGGGACCAGCTGCAATGCAGAGCTTGCGACCCGGGAGCCCTTCTGCCTCGCCAGGGGCGGCGAGAACACTCGATATTTAATTATCCTCCGGTCGTTGATTTATTATCCGAGCAGCCATCTGGTGGGGCAGTTTAGCACACGCACCTATCGCTGGCGCACACCGGAAGACGTCGTTGCTGATGGATTGCCCTTTCTAATGGCTTATGCTAACGCGAGTTCTCCCATTTACGGACCTTACTCTCTTCCCTCCCAGCAAAATTATACCTCATCTGTTTCATTAGATGAGGTGATGTACTCGTATAAAATAATGTTAGTGGTTATTAACATTGATAAAAACATCCTCTGTGTGGTTTCGCTTATGTCATTGTGGTTTTATCATGGTTAAAGTAATCAATTTTTAATTATTTAGCGAATAATTGTAGGACACAAACAAACGAAAAAATCAGTTAAAATTTTACATTGCGCATAACATTAATGTATCAGGAGAATTTCCTTTTAATGTAGAAATTAATTATAATTTAACCTACTCATTCAACCATTGATTATTCTATTAGAGCTCCTATAATTCAAGCTCAGCGAAACAATCTGACTGAGATGGGTTCATCTTAAGCCAATACTTGGATACTATCTCAAACCGCTCGTTAAGGGCTTAGAAGTCTTGTTATTTGCTGTTGTATCCATCCATTATGATAAATCTGTGTTCGTAAGAGCTACTTTTATGTGATGGTCGCTCTACCCCTGCCACTGTGCAGATTCCTTACTAGCTTCTTTTCTTTTCTTACCGACTACCTTGCATGTACTCCATTCACCTTCGACTTTGCAAGTAATCTTTCTCGCTTCTCTCCTAGCAGATCTCGAGACCGCGACTGCTCCAAATGATCTGTGAGGTCACGTAATCACTAAAAAGTTATTTGTCTGGTATTTATTCGCCCAATCAAAATTATGCCGCCTGTCTCACTCTGCTTTAACCCCTGGTTTTACCGTATTGCCCCACTTTTTCAGGCGTAGTGCGTGCCTTTCGATCATGTCCGGAGATTACTGAACTAGACTTCTTGACGCCACCGCGAAGCTCCAAACTCTTTCTATTCTTTAATAACAAAATATATAATTAAAACCCTAATCTAACATAATTCTTTAATCTATCGCTGTAAATAAATTTCCAGGGTGAGCTTATGGAGAGATTCGTCAAGGCGATCTCATAATCATCCTTATTCTAAGAAATTATTTAATATAAATGAAACATACAACATAAATATATATATAAAGTGTATTGGAACATTTATGTGTGTATAATCACTACACGATTATTGGGTCTCTTTTCACACTGATAGTATTCTTGTTTGCTTTCACATATTACATATAGTAACTCACACAACACTCACATCTCTCCCGTCGTTGCGTGAGCGCATATTTGTGTCTGCGGTTGACAATATCTTGAAAATTAAAATGAACGAGCACGAGTAACATTAGTTTCTAAATGTGATGACCTGTTGCAGAAAACTTGATACGCATGATTTTTTTATTAAGGGAAATTTACAAATATATCATTTCTGTATTTACGTATTTAATAATAATGTAATTATAAATATCAGTTTTGTTCCATATAGAATAAGAGTCTAAATATATTTTTGTTTAAAACCAAACACGAACCAGATCTCGTGATGACGTGTTTTGCTCTAATCCGCGAGTTCGTTCTTTTGATTTGACCACTTGTTTTTCCGAACACAATGTATGGTTCCTGTGATATTAAAATGTTCATTCGTGGTTATTATGTGTTAGCGAGTGATGGAACTGACCGTCCTATTAGTAAAGTCCTCAAATGTGCCAAAATACGTTTAATATATTATAAATGGTCAGAAAATCATTCTTACGACCAATAAATATATAATTAAAATTTGACTCAAATTGTAACTAAATAGAATACACATGTGGACAGAACTTGTATTAATAAACACTTGTAACTATATATCAACAATCAAGCTGTTCTGTTGGGTATCAGATAATTGCATATATGGGTGTTTCAAATTGCTTTATATTTTTGGTAGGTCGTACAACAGTTTCTTGAAGCCGATTATGTTGTTTTTCAAAAACATACATGTTTTTTTTAAAATTCCCTCCATCCCCCCCAAATGATAGTAATGATTTCTGAAACCGTATAAGGAGTACGATGACGCTGTAGAAAGAAATGGAATGTACTTTTACTGAATAGGATTTTCCAATTGCACGGGACAACGCGCACGGACACAGGGGACATTCCAGCTAAGGGACTGTTGCAGAGAGAAAGTCAAATATACAGGTCTCAGCCTCCCAGAGGAATGTAGCACGATCATTTCGCTGCAGATAAACTACGAAACTTGACTTATAAACATTGAGTTTCAATTATTTCCCACTTCACATGTATAAGGAAAAAAATAACCAAGAAGATTCTTTCAGCGAGTAAAAAACATCTAACTTATACATGCAGAAGACATTGTAAATTAGCAATGATCCAAAACCTTAGCGCATTTATAACGTAACAGAATTTATTATCATCGGTTACTTACAGCAGAGGTCCAAACCATTAATTTAACTTTGCAGATTACAGTGGTTATTTGCGACAGGAGTAACTGGAGCTTACAAGCATAAAATATTGTTTGAAAGTACCTTATTCTATACGTAAACATATCAATAAAAAAATTCAGATTGTGTCCAGAAAGTTTTCCTGAAAGCATAGACTTATACCAATTTATAACTTAATTTTAAGCGCATTTGTAATTTATGCATGTCTCATTGGAATGCTCACACCGGTCTTTTAAAGAAGCAGGAGGAAAGCTGTACTGATACTGGTTACGATTCAGTATCAGGATTGTGATAATTTTTTTAAAAATATAAAAACTTCAAATAGATAGAGCCAGGCATATATTCCAATATGCTAAATACGTCATGGTTCTTAACAATAAAAATACTTGATATTTAATAATCGCGACCCTATTCAACGTGAAATTCCTTGTTGTTCAATTAACGAAAAGTGGCCAAATCCTCCTGCTACAGTTATAATTCGTTTGTATCCAGTTACTAGACCTAAGCAGTGCTTCCTTAAATATTTTATTATAACTGTCATAGATGTGAATAAAATGCAGACTTTTAACGTACGGTACACGGTGGTGATTGGACGTTTTTCATCAATTACACAATAATAAAATGTGTGTATACAAATACAAGTTATTTATTTAACAATTACATGAAGCATGTACGCAAAAATAATTGAGCATATAACAATAAAAGTTGATCATAAGATGACGGTATGAATGAATGTATCCTTAAAAATATTACAGAAGAGTAAAATATTCAAGTAACATTTTTTAAATAATTTTAAAGTCAGACCCTATTGGAACAAATATATCACATTCTCGCAAAATAAATAAAAAATACGGGTATATATATTTGGCTCATATATTCAAAACGCAGTCTCAACATTAGTAATAGTCAAATTTTACTATATGTATCATACATTTGAAAAATAAAAGTGTGGTGTGACAAAATTATAATTCAGTCAACAGACACTAGATTTAAATCAAATCTGTAGTGCAATCGTGAGGCTTTTCCGCAAAAAGCTATTTAAATTAAATGCACTTGTAATTCGTATGAAATAAAAAAAATTAATATCGAATCTCAGTATGTGGATAATTTTAAATAATTTAATTAAATAGTTACATTAGATTCAAAATATATTTCGCTTTAAAAAACTGGTAAAATTTGATACATATAAATTTTACATCGGCACAAGGGTTTTGAAAAATTTTGCGTTGAAGTTTTTCTTTTCATTTAAGTTACCGTGCATTTTCAGAGTAATATGAAGTAAATCATTTTTAGTTACAGACCACCACTCGGCCGCTTCGCTGTATTCTCCGCACCATCACCACCAGAGCGCCGCCATGTTGCCCGCCATGGGGGCCGCTCCTACTGGATACTCTCAGGTGAGACACAAGTTTTTACTTACAAGCCGGTCACTTATAATTGGACCAGTCTCACCGGAAATATTTATCAATTTCAAGACAGGTAATTGAAAAAATTATTAGAATGAAATCATTATCAGTGAACCAAGGATTCGGGAAAGTTACTTTTGATATACTAAAAATAGAAACTCTGAAATATTACATTTTATCAATTCTCTGGGACGTTTTTAATAGGAGCCGAATCTTTGGTAAAAAATAATACTAAATACCCGAATCATAATCTTTACGTAAACATATTATCTTCAAATATTCGGGGACAATCAATTATGAAGGAGACATTCATGAGCATAATTGGGGAAATAAAAGATTGATACGACTTCCTTGGAAAATTTGGTCAATTTTTTGACGGAAAGTTTGCTAATGCATTAGGGTGCAGTGTCACAAATTTCAATGTAAAATTATAGTTTCCACTACACCCTTTCCTGACCTTCTAGAATGTAGCACAAAAACAAGTAGACTTCATATTAGCTGAAATTGTGACTTTTACCGACTTTAATTGCGGCCAATAAATACCGGATTCAATAGTTCAAATGTTATTTGCCGCCATGGGTTTTTAATTCCTTTCAAATTTCATTACGTCTACTTTGCCTTCGGTTTATTACATTTTCTGCCTTAAACACATCAATGCATAATGTAGAATTTTCTAGACTCATCGGAATGATAGATATCTTTCCGTCCTTCTAAACGCTGATACCTGATTATGAATAATTTCATATAAATTCAGATATGGTAATATTATGCTCAAAAATAAGATAAATGTTAAAATATTTATCAAATTTCCGTTTACCACCTTTTTTGTATCAGCAAAGGCAAGTTATTTATGGGGAACAATGTATACAGGCAAATAGACATATAGATAGAAAGATCGATAGATATATAAATTGATGAATATACAATTGTAAGAGAATCTGTTTTTGATTACGTCTTTCTGGCATATTAAGCCCAAGTAACACATTTATAGCTTGCAATTGTTATCCATATTCATCTATTGATTTCTGATACGAAAGATGAACAAGTGATAGCCATTTTATTAATTAACAATTAAATTGATTGAAAGGAATGTTTCTGAGCTAAACAAGTGATTTTAATATTAAATACATTTTAATAAATATGGTTTAAGATTTTCCAAACTAAAATAGCTGTTCGACTTAAAAGATCGGTGGAGCTTTACTCTCTTTACTGTAACGAAATGTTTCTTGTGGATGTAAGCCAACGCAGATGGCTAGAATCTCAATTCATTGGATGAAAGCAGCGTGCTCTCAGCAGAGATCGGAAACTGTCACCTCGCAACATTTGAATGTATGCGGTCTGCATGTGACATCAACTAACACGGATGAGACTCGGCACTTGTGTCACACAGAGCGTAATTCGATGTGGTTCGGCAGGAGTAAGCCTTGAAGCTGGTGGACAATGAGGATGGAAATTGGCCAGGTGTCGTGGCTGCCATTTCGTCGCGGTCACGGGGCTGAAAGGCCGCGGAAGCGATGGCAACAGGTGAGGGGATCACGTCCCACGACGACAAAGCCAGCTGCCTGCGATTCCTGTAATTTTTGGGCCGAGACGCGATTCTTCTTCAGCGCAATTGCGCGACTCAGCTCAATGGACGTTCTCATGGAGGCGCCGAAAACCGTTCACACACAAAAAGCGTCTTCATCGTATTGTTCTCATTCGATTCTCTGTCCGGTAAATAATTCTGGAGCATTCATTCCGGAGTAATTTAGTAACCTTTTTTTTTTTAGGTATACAGGCGTTTACTTTGTTCTAATACAGTGGCTGCATCCGAAGAATGACTGCTAAAATTTACGCTTAAGAACTGACCTCCTCGACAGCGACAATAAAATACGAGAATCGTGTTTCGAATAAAGAGAATAATTTGAATATTTCCTCAAATGATTTTTTAAAATGGAATTTACTTAAAATTTCAACGTACTTTTAATAAGATCTCAAAGTCACTCCATTTTGGAAATATTTCTTGTAGATAAATATTACTGAACCGTCAAATTTGGCAAACGTGGCTTGTTGAATATAAAATAAATGCTATTCAGCAGCTAACAACATGAAGGGAAATTAGCGATTAACCGTTTAAATTTAATCTGAAGTGTTGAATATATTAGCGTCGCCTATTTCAATACACCCGTAGAAACCATAACTCAAGTAATGCAATGTTTATCGTACTGTTACAAAAATAGCATGGGTTTGCGCTTTACCTGATATCACTAACCTAGTAAATAAAAACAGAATTGATATTTTTTTTAACTTGAGTTAGGTTAGAAATTGGAAACATTTAACCTAAGTGCACAGGGACATTCGTACTTACATTACATATAGCTAGTTATATTTTACACTCCTGAAGGGAATAGAGACGATTTATTCCAATATATTATACTTTATTTCCCCAACAAAACTGCCTCAATTCTCATTTACTCCTAACACAATTGTATCGAATAACAGAATTATGTAAAGAGCACCATTTTTAACATCCCCAAAGCATTCTTCAGTCTGCGCTTAGGATAAAGATCCATTAATAAAGAATACGTCTAAGTATATTATCGGAAGAAGATGAAGAACATGATTGGCCATTATTTCCAAGGATCTTGATCGTTCACGTGTACGCCAGAAGCAGCGCCACAACCTCACAAGTACAAGAAACCACAGATTTCGAAGAAACTTTATATAAAAGATGTTGCAAGAAGCAATACAACAAGGCCATGTGAGAGCTGGCAAACAAATGAAGAGAAACAAAATGGTGGATCTACGCTAGAGTGGCGCCCCCGCCGGAACCCTAGAAGGACATTCGCTGAGTAATGCGATAGTTTCGTAACGGTCTCCAATAAAAACACCGCTGCAAACTGGCGATATCTATTGAAACAGAATTACCCTTTCTTTTCCAGTATCATTCACGAGAAACGTTATCATTGTCTACTAGAGAAAAAAAACTGATTGGCAAGCGATTCTTACGAAGTCCTCAAATTACCCTATTCTGGTAAATACATCTTGGCTTTTATGATCTGACATGAATTGAGCTGAAAAGCTTCGACTATTCATGACGTTTAATTAGCTTAGGAACGAATCACACCTCTATGAACTTAGTATCAATATTCAAGGAGGCTTTGTATTGTAACAGCGCCTACTCCCCACACACCGGCAACTTTTTTATTAAATAGTTCAGTTGCTTTTGAGTTGCTTCCATAGTCCTGAGCCCATACTGGTAACCAAATAGTTGTAAAACGCCGAATTTTTCCAATAATAAGTAGTTGATGCTCAGAGATCTGACGAGAATTTATGCGAACCTGTAAATACTAAGTAAAAAATAAATAATACAATAATTAAAAATTTACCCTTAATCCCCAGTTTTCAATGAATTCCTGGAATAATTCCGTCCATAGTATTTTTTAAAAATTATCTGAATATTCTTTAAGTTTTATATGGTATAAAGCAGGACGTCAATTCCCGAAATAAATACTTCATTATTAAACTTCATATTAGCTCTATTCGGATTCTAAATGAAGACTGAAGCCTATGTCTTTCCGTAACCGGAAACTATTTGGTCCCCAGTGTTCGCTGACATCTCTGATCTTGTATGATTCATTCTCAATTGCAAAATGTTGAGTCTCAAAATACATAATGTTGGAAATTGAGTGGTCAATGTGCGGTTTGCCACAAGTAACATATGTTGTATTTAAGCGATTAAGAAGTTTCTTGAAAAAAGTTGCCAGTGAGCGAGGCGACACGTAACACGGATATATGTCTATATTTGTGGGGGTCCCAGGTTACATTCCCGGCCCGGTCGAGATTTTTCCATCCTGATCCTTTAATTCAGTTATATGGCCTATATGGCTGAGCTTCGTTTGAAAGCAGTTCTTCTGTTCTTGAATTAAATCATTGCAACTTTGATCAATTTTCTACAATATCCATTTTTCCTTCATTCAAGTCCTAAAATTAAGCTGTGAATAATGTGATCTAGTTTTAGGTAAGCCCGGTTCAGACTTATAGAATTGATGGGAAGTCGACTGGGATAGCTCAGATGGGAGAGCATCCAGGTCCAAAGCAGGGATCCCGAATTCAATTCCGGATTGGTCGAGATCTTTTAATTACGATTATTTATAAATAGCTAGTTACCTATCACCGGAGGAGAGTATGTTTAACGGCGTCGTCTTTTGAAAATAAATTGTGACGAAATTATAGTGACCCTGAAAGAATTCCACTATTTTTAGAGCTTTTGCAAATCATTTTTAACCAATAACAATATAAAAGTATTTAATTAAACGTGATGTACCTTTTTATTATGAAACAGCTATTTTGTTAATTTCCTACAGGCAGGTCTATTGATAATTATTTTCAATACAAGATTATAAAACATTAAAAGTTATCATGGTGTGAAACTGGGCTTTCTTATTAATTACAAGTTGAATTAATTGATACAGGTCTCTTTTTTTAAAAAAAAATTCTAAAATTGTGAAGAACAGTAGGGACGATGGAAGAAACTCGTTACAAAAGTATACCGTAAGACATGTTACCTATTTCACACAATATTCCGAATAAATTGCTTTCCTTGAGATAGCACACTCATATGATCGATTCGAGGTTAAAACGGTAATTATTCACTGAGCTCAACATATTTAGCGTATTATTTCATTTGTATGGTAGGTTATACCGTAACATTTTTCTGTGCATTAAATAATATGAAAATTATTAAGAATGAAATACTATATACTAAGTGATAAAACTTAACAATCGATTTTTTGATATCAGTATGAGCCCATGTGTTTGAACTTAGTATGTCTGATTTCAGATGCCTTGCATGAGTTCACCACCAGCACAGCACCATCAGTCGGTGTCGCCTAGCATGACCACGGCCAGCTACCCGCAGCACCAAGTATCTCCTGGCATCATGGCATCAGGTAAGAAGCACCTAGCCACATTATTTGTCATGTCTGGGATCTATCAACCTGATGTAGTGCCATATGAATCAGACGTTATACCCTCACTCTCTACAAAAACCGCGGAGCCTTAGAGATAATTATTACCGAATTCAATTTCTTTTCTGTAATAGAATTTTTCTAATGTTGTCTTGATGCATGACTTAACGAATAAATATTATTCAAATTTTCTCCTACCGTGCTTTTTATTAATACTCACTGCAGGATTACTGTACCAGTGTGATAACAAAGTCATCTAACAATTTCACACTCCCGCCCGAAAAAAATATAATTTTTTTCCCTCGTAACAAAATCACTTATTTCCCCGTAAAGATTCGTGAGAACGAATAACTCGTCTTCTATAGTAGAAATATCAGAATAGATTTCACCCAATATCTTTCCGATTTCTTTAAAAAAAAATAATGATGTGGTATGAAATCAGGGAAAATTATTCGAGAAAGGAAAAATAATTATTCTTTAAGAAATTGGTTGATAGACTTTCAAGATTATTCAAGAACATCATGCAGGCTACTTTTAGAGGAAATTCAGCTAAATGCCAACACACAATCATTAATTCTATTTCATATTATAAAGGTAAACGATTCACTAAGAGTTTAGATGTTCAAAATTTTAACAGAAGAAACAAAAACAGCTTATACAAACAAATCAAAATGTTGTCAAGGTTTGAGGTTTCTCCACGGTGAATTGCATGAATTTCTCTCGAGTTTCCAACCGGGTTTTACTACATTGAAATCCGAGAGAAATTAATTCAAAATGTTATCAATTACACAGAAGGGAGCCCATTATAAGGTAATTACTGTCGTTAATGAATTTACAGACCTATTAAAAATTTGAGATAATAAAAACAAATTAAAAGAACTAACAAAATTTTTGCTTAATCACTCCTTTTCAATTAATTAATTAACAAAAATAAAATTATAATTAATATCATTTTTAAATAACATTACGGTACATGTCAATAATAGTATTTTAAATTTTGGGGATTTATTATTAAGCAGGGAATTATTATAACTTTCGTACAAATCAAGCCACATTCCGTGTCCCGGATTCTCGATAGATGCTATAGAATGTGACCTAATACTATTACTAAATGTTTTTACTATTCCGAGACATTTTCCACTAATGGAAACTCCTTAGCTTTTATTTTGCTCTGGACAGTTTAGCATCAATTAATTTTCTCACCTGGTTCGCTGCTTGTGGTGTATAGTGGAATACGTAATTTTTAATTGAAAAAGCAAACTGCTGCACAGAATTAATATTATGGTTGTTTTTTTGTTCAGAAATGTTCAAAACGCGTATGGTTTCTGGTCTGCTTCGAGCAAGGACGGCATTCATATTGCACAAAAATATAGCCGACTCATTCTTTCCAAATCATTATCATATGCCACTTCTTCGTCGTTTATTCTGTGTCATATGTTCGATGGTTATGGAAACTGCTGCGCTTTTTGGGGACCGTCCTTCGATTAAATCATCAAATGATCGCTGCTATAAACGTATATGTATATTACGTAATTACTATCACATTTAGTTAACCTGATCTATTTAACATAAATAGATTTTATTTACAATTTCATATTAACAACAATGCACCTAATCAAATATTATTAATGGGCTCCATAAAGCAAATATTGAATTAAAGCAGTATAAAAAGGCACTCCAGCTATATTAGATAAATTATCAAAAGGAGAACTCTTTAATATTCAGAGTGTTTCATAGGTTTCGATAGAACAAAGCGTAATGTGATTCTAACTGAAAACAGTTCCATAAATTAAATTTCATAACATAGTATATCAAGACTTCTGTTAATCATTCATTTTCAATTACATGTATTAATCGAACGATACGTTACTTCCTTCAAAGAAACTCAATCATCTACAATGAATGAAACTTAAATAATTGTAAAATTGCTACCCAGGATCGTGGACCAGCTTCTATCTAAAATATAACTATTTTAATTATTATACCCTATGACAGCGTTTCACTATAACGTAAATAGTGAACACGTGATTATTAATATGACTTCTCATCAACGGCATTTTTATGATCACAATGCGACCATCCATCTTATTTAAAATCAATTATACATCTCCATATCTCCAAAACAAAGATACTTTACTTTAATCTGTAACTTTACATTTCACGGATTATAAATACTCGTTAATGTCATTTTCTTAAACAAATGTTAAAAATTTGTTACACCATCTTCCAATTTTATAACCCATAGCTTTATTGTTAAAATCTAAGGACAAGAGTCTGAGCTCCAAAATCATATTTGATTTGCCGTCACATCAAGAATTCGCGAAGAATATTAAAAATAAGTAACATAATCAATTTTAGCCATTTACATACAAACGACTTTAGCTGGGAATTACACAAATTCGCTTCCTATATATGGTCAATTTAAGAGCGCCGATAATGTTGAATCTGCTTGAAGCTAAAAATATCAGATTTATTTTCTCTAGTAACCGTACACAACGTCTTTGAAAATATTTTTATTGTTAATTTAAATTAGTTTTATTTTGAAGTATGTGGCAACAGATGCGTCGCCAATTCTGACAGGAAGATGTGATCTGTTTCAGGAGAGACAGGCGGCAGCCGCAGTGACCCCGCAGCTGTTAGCTGGGGGCCCCTCACCGTCGCGTCGCCCCCGCAGCCCCCACGCACCGTGAGTCCGCCGCCAGTGCCGATGAACCACAGCCTTGCCAACTCTCTGTCGCCGTCGCTGCACACTTCCGGCGCCGGCAGTGGATTCAGCCACCCCCACGCGGGGGCGGGCTTCGCCACTTCACAGCCGCGACAGCCACCCTTTTACTCTTGGTACTGAAAGCTTCCTGCAAAGACCCTATGAAATCCGTACCAAAATACCACGGCTGTCATTCGAAATATGAGAGATCATTTATTTTCCTTACCCGTGCCTCGTTCGGGACCAAAATACCAACGTAAATTCAATTGTTCAATGAGCTGTTTGTACGTTCTTGAGTCCTTATGCTTTCAGCAGCATATTTGGAATAGTCATTTGAAGAGTACTGATAATATCTTTTAGTACTTAGTTTATTTCATTATATTTCATCTTTATTCTTCATAAAGAGAATGAGATTCACTGTGAAACTTTTAAACGTTGGCGCATACAGAATTTGGAATTAATTTCAGATTTATCCCAATCCAGCAGATATAGTGCACTGTAAATATTTTTTTGAGAATGAATTTTAGTTGTAGTATATAATGCAAGTGTAATGATAAAGTTCTGCACGTTATTATACTATATTAAATAAGTTTAATTACATTATCAACTAAAGTAACCGGTTTTATTTTAATTTTAATACATGTAGTTTTATGATTAGTTGTTAAATAAATAAGTTGCAATGAGATGTGTGAGCAAAGTGTAATTCATTCTTTCTTAATCTGCATGATTTCACTACTATAATTGTTTCTGCGCGAGCTCCTATGCTTTGATCATTCAGGCATACCACACAGTTTGGAGTATACTGTTAAACACGGTTGAATTTCATATTATTTTGAGATACAACAGAAAAAAGAACCAGTTAAAGTGAATACCAGAAACAAAAATATTTGACTAGTAGATTATCATGAATTAACGCTTTTCATGACTAATCTAAATACTAAAAACTAGTCACTATTGAGGAAGAAATATGAATTGTAAACCAAGAGATATTGTAATACCTATTTTATTGTACATAAGTCACAATGACATTGCGAAGATATATGCCTTTTGTGCCTTCCATAATGTAACAGAATAGCAAATAAAAAATATATTTTCATTTCAATTGAATTGAGTCTGAAAAATTATTTTGTCTATCCTTTCCTATCATAAACTTTCTTTCTTTTTTTACCCTTTCAAAGCTTTGTATAACATTGTTCCTTTCGTTTGATGAGAGCATAAAGAAACCTTTTATATTGAGCAGAAATGAAATAGTAAACTCTGACATACACACTGAATTTTTGAGATGCATACTATATAATGGTCTTAAAATTTATCGTTGAAGAGAGCAAAGGATCCGTAATGTTCGGACAGCCTAAAGGATCCAAAATTCCGCAACGCACATAGAAAACTCTTCCGAGTTTTAGTGGCTAACTTTGAAAAGTGTAGCACTGCATATGAGGTCACATTTGCCTGTATAGCTAAGGATAATAACTGTTTTGGGAGATTCAGTAGCACTTTGAGGCTCAGATGAATTTTTCGACCAGTCTTTGCCCACATGAAGGATTCTTTTTAAAATATTGCACTTACGTGACCAAGAGCAATAGTCGTAATTTTCGTGGCGCCGCGAGTAGTTCGGTATAGATGACAGGTCAGTGTTTCCAGAAATGGAAATCATCTGAAAGTAAACATGGGAGAAACGCTTGCTGTTGTACTGTACATTGCTGGCGTCGGTTGGAGTCAAGAGTTGCGTCGCGGGACATCGGTGGATGTCGACGCACAACGCTGAACCAAAAACAAAACGGTAAGATAGCAAGTGAATAGATCGTGTCTGTCTAATATCAATCACAATTTGCCTTATAATTGTGAATGAAGAACCTGGGATGTTAAAGTAATTGTAAAATCTATAATAAATGCAGCCAAAAAAATCTAAAACAATACTACAAATCAGTGCCACTCGAGAGTCTTTAATGTAAAAAAACAATTATAACATGTTCTAAAAATAAGAGCTCTGGCACGGGCGACCTTTGGGGATGCCTTCACAACTCTCTGGTTTTTTGAACTAAGTTTCCTACATGCCGAGCGCCTCGGTCTGTTTTGAGAGGTGTATGTTCCGGGCTCGCAGACCTTGGGCATACGGTAAGAGTTGTCCTCTATTCCTATTGGAATAGTCGGCCAGCTGCCTCCTAAACTGGCCAAGGCATGGTGAGGGGTAAGCTGCGACCCCACAGAAAACCCCTCTTCTGCCATCGGAAGGGCGTGGGGACAAGTACCAAATGCCCGACCTACCTGATGCAGGTTTTTATAGGGTTTGTCCTGCATTACTTTTAGGTGAATGCCGGGTAGGATCCTTAAACTATAGCCCGGCGGCCCTAGTTAACCCTTGGCTACCTTCCTCCACCCTTCCGCATCCCCCCTTTCAAATCCCTTACCTATGCTATAAGAGGGGAGTTGCCACTATGTGGATTACCCTATACATAACCTGTCTCCACCCAAAAAAAAATGCACAGCGTGGAAAGACTCGTGATCTTGATACCGTTGTGGGATGAGTACTCGGGAAAAAAAATGGGCACTTTAAAAATGAAAAGATAAATATCTCATTAATTACATATTTTTGATATTCATGAACATAAATTTTCCCTGACTACATAATGATTTATTGATAAATTAATATCATTATCGTCGCATACATACTATATACAACACTAGTATATTCAAGAAGTTAATAGCTATCATAAATAGGCCTCAGGTAATTTATCAAAAATTATGCTATTCATATTTAGATTTTTCAATTAACTGCTCTCATTGTAAAAGATGAAATACCTCCATTAAATGAACACAAGACATTCACATGCATATATGTTGATGTGTATCAGAAGTGCCGTAGCACATGCAAAACATTTCAAACATGAAAACATATCGAAGATCAACCTATTACAGTACACAAGTGCATGGTCACATTTATAAAGTTCACATCATGTGAGCAGTGGGTAGAAGACAATTCTATCATGACAATATTTCACTGTATGATTGTCAATATCAAACACTCAGATTGGAAGGGCACAATCTCTCATACCTGAACATGTGGAACTTAATTTGTTTCCTGAATTATGCATTAATTACAATTTCTTCAGATACTTAGGAATAGTTCTCACTTACCCAAATGAAGCCTAATGACAGCAAAATAAGCCATGCATTATCCTCAACAACCCAAGAGAAAAATCTCACTTAATACTTCTCCAACAACACTTAGTTGCCACCCATGTGGCAGAAGTAAATGCTAGTTTTGTCAATTTAACAATCATCCCCATTCCCTGCAGTCCCAAAGAAATATTCTTACTGAATTACCAAACCTCTCCAATCACACTGTTTCACAATTAAATGCCTTGCATTTTTTGCAATACAAAATACCTTTCTGAGTACACTACAAAGCGCCTCAGTGCAATCTGATTCAATGTCTAATAATTACAGATGCACTGGATCCAAGGTTCTATCAATTTCAAGTATTTCTAATCACTAATTTAACTCCCAGGCTCTAAATTTCCTTGTTTCAACTGTCATTGGAGAGATTCCTACTGTCAAAGCATTTATTTTTGCCACTGTATTACAATCACAAAATAAAACTTTGTATTTGTTTAATTAATAATTTCATATTTTCCAAGAATATTGTTTACACACCTACAGCAGAGTGTTTTCAAAAATGTTATGACCTAATTTCAATTAAAAGATTTAGTGACACACTAAAATATTTACAGTTTATTTAATAATCTTAAATAAGCAGATAATTAATTACAAACAATTATTTGTATTTTTTATGATTGTTACTTTATAAATTCTCAAATTGTTTAAAGTTTTTTATAACCATCAAAAGGAGTAATTGAGAACCAATCTACTTTAATATAAGTCACAGATATTCTTTTATGTATCACAAATCATTGTACATTAATTCTGATCATAAAAAATGTATCATTATACTACATTAATTATTTTATGCTAAAATATAATTTTGAGAAAATAAAGAGTGGGTTAATATATTGTATCAAAGTCATAATTACTAAGGAAACATATATTCCATTAAATATTTTATAAGTCATATAATAATTATTTTATATTCTTATGTCATTATCCACATGATGGTCCTCTACTTCATTTCAAAATAATGTATTTGGTCTGAGAAATATCAGGTCACGTATTTCCAGACGCATTATATCTGCAGATGAAAATACTAGTATTGGATGTACTTGTATTAATAATCATAAAATTGCTACTTATTTTTTATCTAGATTTATTTATTGAAAAATGATAGATCCATATATGCATTAAAAATTTATGTAAAATAAAGGTATACATAAAGGCACATTTACAAAGTTTGATAAATACAATGAGCAGTTCTTTTCTGTATTTAACTGATAAATAAGTTCACACAAAACTAGAAGTTCTTGTTCCTCTCTGTGTATATTTTGTAATTTCTTAAAAACTACTGTTTCAATTAAAAATAAGGTCTTTATAATTACTCAACATATAATAATTGGAAACTCGGCAATTAGTTATTGTTCGAACAACAGTAGTTCTGTCAGCACGTTCAAAATTAGCTTTTACAATTTCATAATATCTGCCATCACTGAAAAATATGAAAAGAAACTAAATTGAAAGAGATTATAAGAAAAACATAATTATACATGTTAACTAAATTTAAAAAAATTATTTTTTGTATGAGAAAATTTGTTTATTTAACTTATTTATTATTCAACCTTTTATGGATTTTAAGTTTTATTTACCAAAATTAATGGATTACAGTATATTTTTTATGTTAAATAGCAATTGGTATTAGAAATCATATATATTTTCTTGCTTATTAAAGCAATTGAGTTTATAACAAATTTCTACATTTTTATTAATCTAAGTGATCTTTAGTAAAAATCATTATTATTGTGAAATAATTAAATGGTAACATAATGTGTATTACAATGAGAAAAACTAAAACAGGAAATTAAAGATTAAAGGTAGCAAAGCTGAGACAGCTGAATGTTTAGTTTTACCAATCTGGATGACTATATTTACTCAGAATACTCTTCTATGAAGACTTTCTTTTTCTGTTCAATATAGAGATTTTTCCCACTACTCATTTTTATACCTATGTTTTATATTTTCTATTTAATAATTTATGATTTAATTTTATTCCATTTTCCACTTCCTTAATCTAAGTAACCATTTACAGTTTCATCTTCCATTTTTATAAATTAGGAAATAAAAATATATTTCTTTAACTATTTTCAAAAAAAATTAACTTAAAAAACTATTCAAACAAAAAATACATAGTGCTCTTAAACAGTCATACCTCAGAACCAAGGCACGTAGCTTCAGGCACTTTACTCGTAAGATGTCAATTGCTTTTTGGCTTTTATCTGAAAATCTAAGGTTTTCTGGATCCCAACGTAATTCCAAACGCTCAAGGTTAGGACAGTTATTTGCAATTCCATCCATCAGTTGGTCAACATGAATATTTACACCTAAGCGCTCTTGTGTACCCATGACAACAATCCTACATAAATAAAATAAATACATTTCAATAAAATTAAAATTAATTTAATAATTATTTGGAATATTAAAATTAAAAATTTACATCTGATTGAAAATTAATAATAAGAAATATAGAAGTGATAATATAAATACAACACAACATATTCATTATACAAAAAATGATAAAATTTAATTTAATTTAAAATGAAAAAATTTACATCTGATTGAAAATAATAAATAAGAAAGATAGCCAATTCAGACAAAGAAGTGATAATATCCCAGAAATGTTGTGTGGTTTTTACATGATCACTTTTTTGTCTGAATTGTCTAACTTTCTTATTTATTAATTTAATTTAATGAATTTTCATTACAGTTGGAGGATCATTGAACAACTGCTAAAAAAGTTGTATCGGATTTGTTTCAAAACACAAACTAAATGAATTACTATCTCTTGACTGCAAAATAAACACCAAATATTTAATAATCAAACATTCTGAAAGCTTTGTTCCTTTCTTCAGCTGCAGAAAAACAAGAGAACCTAGAGAGACACAACTGCACTAGTCAGTTGGCAAAACTCAAAAGCTTTTCACCTGAAGAAAGGAACAAGGCTTCCAGAAGCATTGTGCGGTATTTATATTATCACTATTTTTGTCTGTATTTGGCTATCTTTCTTATTATTAAATATTTGGAATAGTATATTATTAAATGAATCAAAGTTATCTGCACAAACTTGCATTATGATGTGTAGTTGCAGAAATCAGTGATATAGTTCTCTACTTTTAGTTTGATACAGCCTGATTTAACAAACCAAAGCAAAAACTACACAACTAGGGGTTCATGTCCTGCTTCCACTATTATTGAACTTCATCAATTGAAACTCTCCTTCTGTTAAGTGTTTTCATTAAAAGAAAGCAATTTCTGGATATCAAAGATTGGGTGTATTTGTTGCCGTGTTACCCAGGTGGAAACCTGAGAATTTTTCTTCAATTTCTGGATAATTTGTAGGGGCTTTTATTTCACCCATGGTTAAAAATCACATTAAATTTTAATGCATATACGAGTGTTTGCTTTCAAATACACCAAATGGTTTAATTTCTGTCATTTTCAGTAACATTCTTGAAACATATATCTTTCATTAATGTTACAGAATTGGTGATGTTGCAGACAATTTTTAACTCAAAAATGTTTCAATTGAACATTGCTCACCAGCAAGCAGCAGCAGCTATTTTTAATGTGCAGGTTACATACGTCTCTGAGTATTTACATTTAATTTGACTATGGCTTACTATTATAATATATTCCTCATACATGTATATATTATCTTATGGGCTATTGATACTTGCTTTGAATTTGTAAGAATAGGAAGAACTGACATCCACAACTGATCAGTAATATGAGGCATCCCTGAAAGAGCAATTCCCCACAACTGGTGTCCATGCCGTGACAAAAATTTATGTAATGCATCATCTGTTAAATTGTCAGAACTGTCTAGGTCCAATGCAATCAAATTGCGTGGATTTCCCAATTCCATGAAAGCTTTGAGAACCTAAAATATTTTAAAAATAGGGAATATATAGGTATTCTAAGAAAACACTGCATTAACAATAGATAAACTAATTATTAATTATCATAAGTACCGAATCATTAAAACCATTTAACTGTCCAGCTGACAGAAATCGAAGGCTAGGGATGCGTGACAACATATCAATTAAGCATTCAGTTGATAAATCAGTTGCAGTGATGTCTAATTCCTGAATATTGGCTTTCTCCCACTCCACTTCCATAACATATTCACTTTTGAGACCTGTAATTTAATTTTAATGTCTTTAATTTTATAATAACATTTATGAGGTGTTTATTGGTAAAATTGATCAACAAGTATTTAATGATGATGTGGAATTGTCAAAATAATTTATATGAATATTATTTCTCACAAATATTTGTTTAGATAGATATCGGTCAAATAGTTGTGGCAATTTTCAAAATACATAAAATGAAGGTATATAAACTATATAACAATGTGAACATAAAATAAATATTGGAAAATAGTTCTATTATACTGAAAAACTATTTCACTCAATACTAATAAAGAAACACTGACACTATAATTGGCATCCAACAGTTCTCTGCACGTCACTTCATTGCACTGCAATTCCTTAAAGGTAAAACTAAATTTCAAAATTGATATTCTTATTAAAATATTATTTTTATTTTCAAGTTCACTCAATTTTGTTAATAGAAATATTTTATTTTGACAACAAATCCATACTGTAGGTCATTAATCTTATTTTGAATTACTTTATACTCTGTGGGTAATTCATTAGCACATTTGCAGGCAGGTTATTCTGATTCCGAAAATTTCTATTCAGGAAATTTTGACTATATCAGTTCTTGTTTCATGTGTCTAAGTTTGCATGAATGTTTTCTTTTAGAAAAGTAAGTGGGCTAAAAGCAAAGTAGCCTGTAAGTATTACCATTAAACATCAGTGATTAGATGATAATATAATAACTATTAAAGATATATTTTTAGAAAATTGTTCATATAAATATTATATTATATTAAACTAAATTCTCTTTGTTTTCTCCATATATCAATAGACATCTTACTTGTTTGGTTCATCAGTAAGCACTTAAGCCTCCGACTCCTTTGGAACACAGATTTTAAGCATGATCCAGTTACTTTTGCGCAGTAATTTACAGCTAAACATTCAAGCTGTAAATATAAAAATGAGACATATATAAACTAATAATATGATATTTCAAGAGAGAGCAATAACATATCAAATTTTTAATGGTCTAAATCCCCTACATTGAGACAGTAGAACAGAATATCGTGCTTGCTGAACACACTGTGTCAAACTCAAACCTTAGCAGTTCAGGCGTTAGAGAGCTACAGACTGCCAATAACACTCTCTCAAGGACAGGTTACAACAAGGAAAAAATAATGGAATACTGCATACATGTATACTATATAATTGATACACACAAACTTGTGCAATTACAGGTGAAAGATAAAGAGTAAAGTATGCTTGGGGAAAGGCAGTTGTTAGAGAATGTTGGAAGAAAAGTTCTCACACAGATAGAGTTAAGCATTTGCTGAATCAGGGGAAATGATTTAAGGAGGATAACAGCAAAGAAATGGTCAAAATTGTTGGCATTGCGGCAACATTCATGTCCACTCTTATAGGCCCCACCCTTCACACTCCCCCAAGTCAGGTTGCCATCCTTGTACTAGGTACAGGTACCATGTCTGCCCTACCCTTCGACCTACTACAATCCTCCAAAATCCTTCTTGTATTGCACTGAGGAAAGGTGCTTAGGCCCTCAAAATTTTGACATGTTATTGCTTCTCAGTCTGGCAAAACCAACTGACAATTTTAGGTAAGTCATCTGCTCTCTATTCATCTTTCCTGTTAAAATGAGTTTTTATATATAATGATTTCATACAAGTTTTATCTAAATTTATTCTGTATTTTTTGTTAAATTAATAACTGTCAATTATACTTCAGACTTTAGACTTAGATTTATGTAATCATAATTTAAATGTTAAGTGTTTTATTATTAAGCATTTAAATATTAAATAACATTCAAAGAAATAATATATCTTATTAATGAATTAACCTGAATGCAATTTGAACTGAAAGCTTCTATGTGGCTGTCATCAACAAAGTTAATTCCATAAAGGTTAATGGCACGAAGGTTTGGTGTTGCAGATTTCAGTTTATGAACATTAATAACTTCATATATTTCTTCTTCCTCTTCTTCAACCTTTTCATATGTGCCTGCAAAATAAATCCAAACAGGAAAATAAATATCACTCTTGATAAAATAAAATAAATAAGTTTTTTAGAAGGAGTCAGTTTAATTCAGATAATAAATTGTTTCACAAAAATGTAAACAATTATTACTTAATGTAATAAAATGAAATTTAATATACAAACATTATTTTAATTCATCACTATGTGAATCAAAATTGAAAGAATATTACTCCAGTAATTTAAAATTTAATAGTTGGGAGGGTAATAACACATGCACATTCCTAATAACTGCAATTTACATTAAAATTATATTTATTTTAATTAAAAAATTTACTTTGGCCAACTTATCCCCAGAAGTAGTTCAATATGGCAATCCATTTACATGGTCATTGGCCTAGTCCATTAAACATGTAAATCCTTTTGTAAACAATAAGATTGTCATATTGAACCATGTATTGAAATAAGTTGACCTAAGTAAATATTTTAATTAAATTATCAGATGGATATAGTTTAAGTAACCGAAAGCTTCTGACGTACAGTTTTAAATCCCAATATTTTAATGTAAATTACATTCAAATAAATTTTATATGTGGCTGTGATTTAAGTGTTTAATCATTTATAATATTAATAGTAAAATACAACAGTATTTTATCAGTTTATTAGACAATTACAATTATGATAAATATAGATGAAATATCACTGTTGAAACATTGATCTCCAAAATACACCAAACAGATCCTAATTTTTCTTCTTGCAAAGGTTATAAAACTAATTTTTTCTTCCCTTTAATAGATCAATGGTATGACACTAAGAATTATAGTATAATTAAAAACTAGTAATGTTCCTTCTCAATAAATCACACTCATTTTAATCTAATGATAATAATGAATAAAAATTAATAGCAATAATTAATAATGAAAAAAATATTTTTCATTCTAATGTTAATAATATACAGTTTTATTAAAAAATAGTAAAGATACATAAAACAGCATTGTCAGTGCATTTAAGGTAAATTTTCACCATAGTTGACTGCATTATAATCATTTGTTGTGTGAATTCAGAATAAAATTAACAACAATATAACAGTTAGTTGAATTATTACACATGGCAACTTTACAGTAAACCAGCAGTTTTGTCTTCACTCTCTAAATTTGAATATGTTAGCATTAAAGTTAAGTAAATGTAATCTGAATGTTATGACACAAAAATCACACATTACTCACCAATAAGGTGGAGAATTTCCAAGCCATTAATAAAGTTGTAAATTTTTCTCATAAAACCTTCCATGAAGATTACTTCTGACAGGCAAATACACATGTACCTTAATTTTGTAGGAAAAGCCTAAAAGATTTTTTTAAAAAAATTCTCTTTTTTAAGTGAAAAGTAAACAAAGTGACAATTTAACAAGAAATATATAAAATTAATCTATAGTAAAGGGTAACTGCCATACATTCATAGTTATTAATTGCATTAGATACTGAAAGACTTCTATAAATATTCTATTAACATGCATGTCCACAAAAAGGTTGGGTTGAGAGAGTGGGCAGAGAAAGATAAATATGTATACAAGAGTGGGCTATTAGATAGATTGGCAGAGTGAGCACCAGTAAGAATGAGTTACAAAATGGTTTTAGATTTGGAGGATATTCTTCAAGACTGATATAAGTCTAGACAAATCAAATTCTGTGCAAACTGAATCTTTTAGAAGAAGAAAAGGTCAATACTATGTCAGTCTACAACACACCAAGCACCAGCAACACTTTGCCAGTTGTCATGTCAAACTCTCTCTTCCATATAGGCCTGTGGCTCACAAATCCTCGACTTGGATTGTCAGTTACACTAAGCAGTCTTCAATTCCTTCATAAATAAAAATTACCCTCCAGCCTTCCTCAATAAACAGATATCCCACAGCTACTATCCAAGCTATAAACTTAGTATCCCTTAATCACCACCAACTTTTTAAAAACTACAAAATATTAATTACACATCCACTGTAATGCAATGCAACCTTAAATAAAAAAGCTAACCCCTTCTTAGTAAGATACTAAAGTCCACCTTTGGAAAATGTCCAATGAACACAACCTTAAATTCAACATCCTGCAAATTTTATTTTATTTTATGTTTATGAACAGCTAAAAAATTGATTAAAGAGAGTAATACATTAAAATTTTCTATATACCACAATGTAGTATTATCACACTAAACATCAGAAATTATACAGTCTTGAATTATAAATATGGCCCTAAAATAAATTTGTTGTGCTTTGATAATGTGAACAAATTGATGCATCAGTTAAGATCTATTGTTTTAAATTGTTTGTGTGTATATATGTCTACCTAAAATTCAATGTATTCGTACTGTACTTAATAATAAATAATAAGTATATTTACTTCAAAGAATTTTTCTTTAGAAAAAACCAGGATTCATTTTTTAAGACGAACAATAAATTTCCAAAAATTTTATAATGAAGGCATACATTGAATAAACCAAATGAAAGTCTATGCAAAATCCTTACGTACCTGCATCTCACTAAAGTCATGCAGTTGCATGGCTGTAGAGAAATCAAGCAGCATGTGTGTCAAGTTTGGACATTTATTGGCCAGTTCATGAAGAACAGTATGTGTGATCAGCTCAATTGGCAACTCAATATAACGAAGGGATGGGCCAAATCTTACACTAGAAATTCATTTAATAAATATTAATTTTTAAAATAAATCCAATTACAAATAATAAATTAAATTTAAAACTGCCTTACTTATAAAATTAATTACTTATTTACTAAACCAACAATTGATTTTAGGTAAGTTGACATCACTCTCTCTTTCCTGTCCTAATGTGATATATATATATATATATATATATATATATATATATATATATATATATATAATTGTGTAAGATTACACTGTGCTTCAATTTCAGGTAAGCAACAAACAATCTCTCTTTACTTTCCATACCAATGATCACAATTATTTTGACAATGCCATACCCTCATATATATATATAGTATGGTGTAGCCATAGGAAACTGAAGGTAGTTCTTCAAATTTTCAGAAGCTCTCAGCCTCCTTTTTCAGGAAGGAATGTTACACCATTCCATGCACCAGCTGGCTGCGGACTTATTTTTGACAATGTCATATCCTTACTAATATTACATATATATGATATTAGTAAGCATATGACATTGGCAAAAATAATTGCAATATTGGTATGGAAAGGAAAGAGAGATAGGTTGTGGCTTACCTGAAAGTGAAGTGTGGTGTCGCTATAAGGAACTGAAGGTTGTTCCTCAGTTCTTCAGTTCCTTATGGCGACACCGCACTTCACTTTCAGGTAAGCCACAGCCTATCTCTCTTTCCTTTCCATACAAATATTGCAATTATATATATATATATATATATATATATATATTGTAATAATAATTATATATATATATATATATATATATATATATATATATATATATATATATATATTGTAATAATAATTATATATATATATATATATATATATATATATATATATATATATATATATATATATATATATTGTAATAGTGAGAATGTGACATTGTCAAAAATATTGGTATGGAAAGGATAGAGAGATAGGTTGTGGCTTACCTGAAAGTGAAGTGCGGTGTCGCCATGAGGAACTGAAGGTTGTTCTTCAAATTTTTGGAGGCTCTCAGCCTCCTTCTTCAGGAAGGAGTGTTACACCATTCCGTGCAGTCCGCAGCCAGCCGGTGCACGGAATGGTGTAACACTCCTTCCTGAAGAAGGAGGCTGAGAGCCTCTGAAAATTTGAAGAACAACCTTCAGTTCCTCATGGCGACACCGCACTTCACTTTCAGGTAAGCCACAACCTATCTCTCTATCCTTTCCATACCAATAAGGATATTAATTATTAAGTGACAGTCACATTTGTATTATTAGTTAACTATTATTATTTTATAAACAAGGCCATTTTAATTTTTTTAAATTAAAATATTTCAACTTTACTTATCAATTTATATATAATGAAATATACATTAACATGTAGAATCCACTAATATACTGTATAGGTTATTAATTATGAATTGCTATTCATTATTGTATGTCAGAGGCTGTTGAATTATTGTTTATGGACAGCAGATTGAATACGTAAATTATATAAAAAAAGCTCCGTTGTGGTTTAAAGTGTATTGTGAATTTTTATTTTAAGTTGTGATTAATTTTTTCATATAATATCAATGAAAACTATAAAAAAAATGGTTTCTTATATATTTAGCCACTTTTAAACAGCTTTTACCAATATGGGAATGTTATATATAAGTTATATTGTAACTATTTGAAACAAAATTATTGAATATGACAGATAGCCAATTCAGACAAAAAGGTAATATAAATACCACACACAATATTTCTGGGATCCTTGTTCCTTTCATCAGGTGCTAAGAAGAGCCTAGAGAAACACAACTGCACTGGTCAGTTTACAACACTTATAAGCTTTTGACAAGGATCCCAGAAATGTTGTGTGGTATTTATATTACCTTTTTGTCTGAATTGGCTATCAATATTCATTAATTTCAATCAGACATAAATTGTTTCATTGAAACAAAATTATGTAGACAAATATGTGTATAATAAACATTATAATAATGTGCTACAAAATTACAAATCTATAATAGTAGCATGGGATAAGCAATGTAAAAATACAAAACATCGGCATTAAAAGTAGAGTAATTAAATAAATAAATGGCAAAATAACAGATAAAAATAATTGCTAAATAAATATCACACAAGTTTTCTGCAATCCTTGTTGCTTTTGTCAGGTGAATCAAGAGAAACAAAAGTCATAAGAATGACACACCATACAAACCAAGAGATGAACACAATTGCCTATTTTAGTTTGTCACCTCGTTTGGCAGTGTACCATTCTTCTAGCTCTTACATTTCTTGACTAATCTAATGAAAGCAACAAGTATAATAGAAAAGCATTCTATTTATTTAGCACTTATTTTGTATAATATTTGGCTGATTATTTATCTAAGTAAAAAGAAAATCATTAAGATTTTAGTAACTATTAAACATTAACTCTAAATTGAATTTGATATTTATTATATGAATTTATTAATGGTGGTGTATTATTTAGTTCCGCCACATTCATATATGCATTACTAAAATATTAAAGTTCTGTTCGTTGGTCAAACTTCCTGGCCGAATTCCACACTGGTAGTCCCCAACAATTATTTCAACAGAAGGAGAAATTCTACCAAATAAAATATAGAGAGAATTTTGTAAGTCGAGCATAAAAAGCTAATTTCCCTATAATTTTAACACATCATTCTGTCTCCGTTTTTATGTATTAGGCATAGCAGGCACCATCTCCATTCTTCTTGGACTGTTTCAGTATCCAAAATTTTAGTGATATGTCCATTGTGTTATTAAGTATTAAAACAGGAGAACATATCACGCAAATTGGAGATAATTTAATGCACGAAGTTTTAAAAGTTTCTTGCAGAATGATACCTCAAGTTTATAGCGATTTGAAGATTTAAAGGTTCCGGATGCAAAGGAGACCAATAAATACAGAAATATAAGAGCCATTAATTTATTAATTATTATTAAACCGATAACATTTGAGGACGAGAGACCCGGACTTTCATCGCAAGTACGTAATTAAAAAAACGACTTAATTTTTTTAGTGGTTAGACCTCTCAACATTAAAGTCCAAAAGCAATATTCAACACACATAAACTCGTCTACACATTCTAAACTATTGTTTGCCTTGTGCTTATATCTTTAACCGATTGATCCCCAATTAATAACAAGCACTGCGCAAAAATTTGGAACAGTAAAAAGTAATAAATTTTTTAAAACTGATACCACTTTAAATCTCCGCTTATATTATATAAATTTAAAGTCAATAAATTAACTTAAACATCTGTTACAAATTATATTGATATAAGAAAATTAGACGTGTCAATCGGGGTCATGGAGTTGTAATTTCTACAACTAAAATTAATTTTTCGTATTGTCGTACGGGGATCCCGTAAGACCACTGGAAACCGATGAACTCAATGTGTAAATAATAATTCGAAGAAAAATATATGTTTTGGATAACATGAAGGTGTGTATACAATTTAGTAGTTACTAATAAATAGAAGAAAATGTCTGTCAAAAAAGTTTATATGATTGTATAAATTGAAATTGTTTTAATGTATAGTTTTTTACGAATTCGAAGAATATGGCAATATTTAAAATAATTATTTTTATAACTTGGTGACAGATTAAAACCACTGGGATAAAGATATAAACACAATAAAACAAAAATCTATCATAATAAACTTAAATTAACTTGAAGAAAAATTGGGCTTGCCTGATGAGCGCTAATAGAGCTTCCAGTGAGCCGACATGAAGTCCAGAAATTTCTGGCCGCAAAGACACGCTTTTCCATAAGCGTGTGTCATAAGCAATCATACGCCATTTCTTACACACGCGCGCCATTCTGCAGATCTCACGGTGAGTAAGATACGCGAAAATGTTGAGAAGCACCTTATCTGGGAGCTTCTCAATTGTCTGAAACAAAAATATTATTCCCTCTTTTATATGTTATTCTGCTTGTCATTACTTTTAAACACGGTATTTAAATAAGAATAGATCAGAAATCAATACAATAAATTTCAAGTTATATATACATATATATGTAAGTACTACGTACTATGGAAGTAGTACATAAAATAGTATTTATATTACTTACTACCATTTTATGAATAGATCTCAACTGTAATAAATGTTCGTGTATTGATTGAATATACAGTATCCTAACTCAGAAGATTCTATGCTGCACTAAAACCTACGGCTTTAATTATATAATATATGACCAATAACATTATTAAGGCTTAAACCTGTTATTCAATTATGTTTCAAAGTTAAAATAATTTCAAACAACAATTATAAGTCAAATTAAAAGTTATCAACTGTAGTAGAATACAATTATTTAGAGGGAGTATGAATTTCTTTGCTAAAATGTGTAGCGTAAAAGTATGTGTTTCGTTTCTCTAATCTTCTTGTGATGTGAAACTATATTTATATGTTTCTCACGACACTTCAGCCTTCAATTAAAGAAGAAACCATACCGAGTCATTATGGGCTATTACTTATTATTATAAACATTAAAGGAATTCAATAATAATTAAAAGAAACCTCCTAGGGATTATATATAAACAAGTGTGACGTATTTTTAAGACAAAAGGCATGTGTAAAACATTTAAAGGCAACAGAAATTAAATACTGGACGCGAAAACTGAATTGTACACAAGTATGTCGTTTTATTTAAAAAGGAAATTAATCAACTAATGTTACATACTTTTGTTGATAATTTAGATACAACTAATGAATTTTGTGCCCTCAAATGATAAATAATAGTATCGATAAGTATTAATTGCACATTATTAAATTACATCATGATTAAATACCTCGCCTCCTAAGATTATTATTTAGAATCACATCACTTTTTTTTGCAAAGTTGTACGTTTCATACTGTTGCTTCTTAGTGATTTCGTTCAATAACATTAATATGTTCGTATTAAACATATTTTGACGTGACGGCGTCGCTCTCGTCTCTGTCCGATCAAAACTTATGTTATGATAAAGTTACCAGTGACGCGCCGGAAATCTATTTGGACGACGCCATTACGTCACGAAAGCAAACAAGACCATCACAACAAAATGCACGCCGAAAAGAGAGACGGCTAACACCGCAAAGGAGGAGTATGTATCACTTCAAAAGAAATTAAATGGAACAAAGGTTGTACAAGAGACACAATTCAAAGCGTACAAAAGGATAACATATTTTATTGTTTGTCCATTAATTACTAAGCCAACGTAAAGGAGATACTTTAAGCTGTAGAAGATTGAAAACATTCACAACAAACAATTACAGCAACAAAAAGTTTAACGTGAAAGAAGGAAGAACGTTGAACAGCAAGTGCCGGTGCCACCTGTTTCGACGCAACGTGTCTCGCCCTTACATTCGCTCGTCACATAATCGCAAAAACTCTTAAATACATATCTTATTTTTCATATTTAACGCGGAAAATTCTGCACTAAGTATAAAATTCCTTATTCCTTCACTAGATAATAAACTGAAGTGGAAAGAACACGTTAATCTCTATCGCCATGGAAGAGGAGCACGCTTTGGGGTGGCGTTTGGTGTTTCGTCACATGAAAATATCGCGAAGAGACCAAAATTTTGTGGTTATGGATGTCGATGAGTTTCATTGTGACAAACTGAATAACGCGCGGTGTGGGAGGGAGGGGGCCTGAACGGAGGTAATTTTCAAACGATGTTACCGGCCGATTTTTGCGTGGAAATTTTTCTTTGTTTAACCTACTGTAGCGGGGCTGGAAATTTTCAAACATGTTAAAACGACGATATATTCGTTCAATGAAACTATTTCAGGGTCAATGAGTTCAACTTCTTTCGGAATGGGAGGTGAACATATTTGGGGATAGGGGTCGAGTTGTGTCATAAAATAACGCAAAAGCTACTTAGATTGGAGTCAAATCGGGGGTTGTGGATAAACGTCATCTCGGGCAACGCCGGGCACCCAGCTAGTTTATTAATAAATAAGCTCAGCTCAAGAACATATGCACTCAGAGATATGTCATATTAATGTGATATGAAAAATTCAAAACTAGTATATATGGCGCATTTCTATTCCTTAACGTCATATGGAGTTATGTTTATGGGTAATTTAAGCGTGTAATTAGGTAAATGTCCGGTAAATGCTGGGACTTCATGACACCTATTCTAGAAATTAGGTATTGTAATGCCAATTAATTAGGCCATTAATTGGTTTTAATAAAATTTAATTGTAGCGGCAGTAGCTTCCAAAGCGACAATAGAGCCGAGCTTTGTTACTTTGTCGGAAGGTCAAAAATGGCGTATGCGCGCGAATATTTGGGACTACGATAGCAGTTGGTGGCAGGACATTACAGACGACGGAACGAATAATACTAGAGCAGAGACTAGCCGTTGTTTAATGTATTATAAAACAAAGTTGTGAGTTTAAGACAAAGTAGAAACATTCACGGAAGTATTATCCCGTAAATATCGTTAAGTTATCAGTTTTTACGTCTATTAGTCAGCCAGGAAAGGAAGTCAGCCGTTTACGTCTGTAGGCAGCCAGGAATAGTTAAGTTGCAGTTTAAGTCCCAAGCGGTAAAAAGACTAGAAAATCTATGAATTACAGGATTCATACAAGGCAAGCGGTCACCAGATTGCTGACAAAAAGGAGGATCATCCGAGTTCCTGGGAGTCTATCAAGGTGGACTTCAAGAGTGTAAAATCTGTGAGCCAATATTAGAATCAGTGTAAAAATTTTGCAATAGTGTACTCCCGAAAACAAAAAGGAATGCTGGAACCAGCTGGACATATCTGAGTAACAAAATACAAAAATAATGATTTATGTAAACGTAATTAAAGGATAGAAGTCAGATTTCGTTCTCTTTTTAATTGTTAATCAGAGTTAATTTCTTTACTTTTAAATTTCGATCTATTTTAATTGTCAAGTTAATTTCTTTCCTTTTTACTTTATTTCTATCGATGTGTTGTTTAGGTAAATGTGATTTGTTTGTTAATAAGATTTTTAAATCAATTTGTTGTGTCCATTATCAAACCCAGTGAAGGCCCTGAGAAATTAATATTTTAAATTGTAATTGTTTGTGAGTTAAAGCAACAAAGTGGAAATAAATAATTATATGTTTTAAATTCTTGTTGATTATTTCATTTAAATAACGCTTTCCATTTGATTATTACAGTTCGGCGCTTCACGTGAGGTAAATTCATTAAATTCAAGTTAAATAATAAAAGCTAAATTGTTAATTATTACAGTTTATTTGGACTCTATGCTCAATTCATTTACTCATTGATGGTATTTGTTACAAATAATTATGAAAAATTTAGTACCAACCCGGATATGCATTCATTTAATACACGAAATAAAACTCTTTTATAATTTATTTTAAGTCTCTGTCGGTTACACAAAAAGGGGAGAAATATACCGGAATATCAATTTTTAACTAACTTCCTAATAAAATTATAGAATTAAGAAGCACTCCGGATGCATTCAAAAGTGAGTTTAAAAGATTTCTATTCTCTTTTTTAAAAAATAATTATATATTTTTTAAAACTTGGAATCTTGGTAGTTTGATGCAAATAGTTAGCATGCATGAACTATTGGCAGTCTTTCATTATTGAAAAATTCAAGTGTGAAAATATTAATTATATTGATCATTATTTGTTGTGATTTAGAATTAAAAATTTCATTTTAAACAAAAAATTGTATTTTATGTTATCTTATTATAAATAATTCTTATGTAAATGAAGTTATTAATTACGAGGCGCGTCCGGAAAGTAAGTACAGTTTTGGAAAAAAAAATTCATAAAAACTTTTATTCCAAACAAAATTTATTTTTACATGAAAGAGAATTTCTTAAACTAATTTTCTACATATTTGGCACCATCGTTCAGACGTTTGTCATAGCTGGAAACCAACTTTTGTTCACCAGTGGCTGTCTTCATTGGCGGAATCTTTCTACGAAGCATAAAAATGTCTGAGAAATGGTGGTAACTATTAATAAAAATACTTTAAGAATTGCTCATTCGTGTAATAATAATTTTTGTTTTGAAAAAAAATTGTTTTAACGAGTTTTTTTCCAAAACGGTATTTACTTTCCGGACACGCTTCGTAGATATAGGTCCAAAACAATATAAAAAATTAGACTCTTTTTATATCCTTGAAGCTTTGCTTCGCATGAGGATCTATAAAAATGAATTTATTCTATTTTATTCTAACCCCTTCCTGTAATAAATCTAGCAGTGCCAATGACACAAAACTATATTTATTATATATATTTTTATACAATTTTAGAACTCACAGGCAAATTTTGTTAGGCCTTAAACACCCTCTGCTACTATACGATATTTTTTTAAATCTGATCTTGTGGGAAAAGCTTTCTAGAACAACAGTGATTGTCCGTTTATCTCGTATTTTTACGGCCAAAGTGAGCTGAAGCACATTTAGAGGGCAGAATGGTGAACAATTAACATGCTCAGTGGAAACAAAATATTTTAGTAGAGTTATCCACATGGTAGCTATAAATAAGCGTGAACTATACTTTGTTTATGCTCCGCTGAAGTAAACACAAAGATTACTACTTCGTAACTGATGTTACAACACGAACACGATTCAGGAGAGGACTGAAATGTACATTTGGAAGAAATTACAGCTTTTCATTATTTCTTCAGAAATGTAATTTACTGTGGAGTTGGTAAAATACAAATGTTAGTGAATAAATAACCGCACAAAGGAACAAAACAAAGTATTTACTAACGTAAGCATCTGTAGAGCTATTAAAAATTGATGTGACAATAACGGCATTCAAGACTTGAAAGATTCTGTACTTCACCCAAAACCATGTCATGGAAAACTCTAACAGAGCGAAATAACCACTTTGATGAAAAATACTATCCGATAGTATTTGAAACATACATTGAATAATATTATCATCTGTAATTAAATTTAGATTATTTTATTAATAAAGATAATTATATCACGCATGATATTAACTACAGTTTGCATTCCTCTAAAAATACAGAAGTTTTTTTTTTTACCTTTTCAGGTTCAGCAAAAGATTTAGGGAATTATAAATATTGACGAGTTTTAAGAAATATATTAGTTTCAAGCAGCAATATTACACGATTATAAAACTAATAAAAGAGCATCAACTAATTATTTTGTGGTTGCGAATTGTTGGTTTCTACCAATCAATAAAATTCTTCAATTTTTTACTCAATAATGTGAATACAGGGATTTTAACTTAGTATTATGTGTATATATCATCAAGGTACCCGATTAGGAGATCAACTCCAACATACTCCATTACGAATCTCGACGTTAATAATAAATTTAATAAGTGTTAATTTTATGTTTGAGGAATTAGATAAACATTATTCAAGCATTCATTTTCATGAATATGTGATATTTAATCATTCGATTCCTGTCTCTTACATTTAATTGAATTGTTAAAGACAATATTGAAGAAGTCAAAGACTATGTAGACAGGTTACATATAGGGTAATCCATCTTATAGCATAGGAAAGGGACTGAAACGAGGGATGCGGAAAGGTAGAGAAAGGTAAGCAAGGGTTAACCAGGGTCCCCGGGCTATAGTTTAAGGATCCTACCCGGCAAATTGACTAAACGTGAAGCAGGGAAACCCCTAGAAAAACCTTCATCAGGTAGGTTGGGCATTTGGTACATGTCCCACGCCCTTACGGTGGCGGGAGAGAGGTTTGCTATGGTTCCTCTCGTGCCTTGACCAGTTTAGGAGGCAGCTGGCCGACGTTTCCAATAGGAATAGCGGACAACTCTAACCGTATGCCCAAGGTCTGCGACTCGGGAACATACGCCTCTCAAAATAGGCCGAGGTGCCTCAGCTTGTGGGAACCTTAGTTCAAAAAACCAGAGAGACGAGAATGCATTCCCAAAGATAAACTCCTCTAGAGCTCTCTGGGAAAGTTCACCTGATCTCGAGTCAAGTATATATTCAATTAATTCGCTCTAAAAACTTTGGGAAGCTTGTTCACAATACAGTTTAAAATAAAGTGAAATAAAAAGAATAGAGGTTTTTTTCTCATGTCATATTAGAATAATAAAACCAAAACAAGTATCCATTGTAGATTTTCTTCGACCATTCTAAATCGGTACATTCTGCAGAAATAGTAAAGCATTAAAGTGCTCTGGAGTTACTGAAAATATTCCGGATTCTTCTCCTTAACTAAGAGGAAACAAAGAATAGCACTAAATGATTCACATTCTGGTAAAACTTTCAAATATGTCAATTCTGGGGTCAAAAGAAGGTTGTTCCATGCAAATATTTTAAAATTTCTATGTGAAATATCTTTGACTTCAAAGTTGTTAATGAAATGTTTTACACTTATTAGACTACAAATAATCCTAATTAAATTTCAGTGACATTTAGAAGAAACTTTTATATTCTATGGATTTATTAAATTAGCATCCTTTTTTCGTCATATGTATAAACTGATGAAGTCCCAAAGTCAGGAGGAAGCGCTAGTCTATTTTGTATACATACTTTCAACGCTAATGCAATTATTAAACTTAACTAAATATTAAATAATGATAGTATTGTTAATCTCAAAGTTAAAAATACATAGGTAACAAATTAAACTAAAAATGGTCACTGACACGATTTCTTACAATTTAAGTATTCTTATAACGGTTTTACTACGTTAAAAACATTAAAAAAATATTAAACATTATAAATTCAATAAGAGTACCATTATCCTTATCACATCAAGTTTTATTGTATAATATCGTAAAACAAGAGCTTTCGACTTGCTCCCATTCTCAATTATAAAACCAAAAAATACAAATAAATAAAAACCTTCTTACACCACTCTTGGGTACCTTCCTCTACCCTTCCGCATCCCCCCTTTCAAATCCCTTCCTATGCTATTAAAGGGGAGTTGCCCAACGTGGATTACCCTCATGTAGCCTGTTGCCCTAAATGTTAAAAAATATTGTATTCATTACATAAAAACAATATCAAATGTAAGTCTCGTCTAATGGTATATACAGGTGTTTGCAGTTAAATATAAAGCACATTTTCATACTTTCATGTATAAACCTTCCCAGACTAAATATTAATTTCATTCATCATCCTCTTCTCTAAACTCCTCTCGTTCCATCTCTAATCCATATTCTTTCTGCCAATCGAATATGAGGTTTAATGGCTCCCTTCAGTGTACTTTTGTTCATTTGTAATGTGTATGAAAGGATTATTATATTGTTAAATGTGAAGAGTACCGATATCAGAATAACATCGAATATTATTGTCAAATATCATAAAACAAGAGCTTTCGGCTTTCTGCCATTATCAACTATAAATTCAAAAAATATAGTTAAGGTAAGTCGAGACTTACAATTAGTTTTGTGTTTGTGAAAGCTCATGTTTTATGATATTGGACAATAAAATTTGATATTATAAGGAAATTGGTACTCTACATGTTTAAAAATCTAAAAATTTAAAATATTATAAGTTTAGAATAAACAAAATTTTCTTTTGTCTTCCTATTTGATTAAAGAAGTTACAGAATTCAATTTAAATTAAAACCATACTTAAATAATACTGCGGCCCATAAGAAAGTAGTTACATTTAAGGTGTATAATTATAAGGTATTATAATTTTTGCGCATATCATAACTTATTCTTATCCTTGAAGCCCGGCTACTCGATAGGGTTTATGGAATATGACTTAACAGTACTAAATCATATTATAAGTAAAGCTTCCCCGATAGGCGATTTCACAATGACTCGGCGTTATAAAACTACAATAGAGTTATATTGAACACTTATTTACTGATCCAAGCTGAATATCGTAGGATACTAAAATTAAAGATTTAATACGCGACAGCTAATGGTAGTCATGGATACGCGTACAATTTAAAATTATTTTATTTGCAATTAATGCATTACTTTTAAATTACAATTTTATAATTTCATTTCATTTTTAAGACAGCTAATATTACAATGAAAATGAATTGCATGTTACGTAAGACAGATTTAAACAACCTTTGGAAGCAATAGTGGAAATGTACATTTGGTGAGGATGAGAGTAAGTAGAGTAAATTGTATGTATGGTTATCTGTGACACAGCCTCAGCTCGAAATAAAATAGAATTGGCTGCTGGATAGCCAGTTAAAAACGCCTCGACGACGCGGAATCCAATCTGTTTATGACTAAAGCAGTGGCGTCTGCCGCGAATAAAAGATTTTTAATATTTGGAATTTTATTTACGGCACGTAACTCTTTAATGCATATTCCACAGTTAATCAGTTGACAGCCAGAGTCGTGTGGTCTCAGCTGCGTCATTTCATGTGACAGAAGCGAGGATGTGCCAGATGTCTGCCTAATTTGTCTTTCGGAAATAGACTAATCGAAATAACCTGTGGAAGAACACGGCAACGTAGGTTTCGTCGCGATTCCAGACTTAGTTAAAACTCGAGTAAGCTTATCAAAAATTAAATCAGTTGCATTGAATTTCTAAAAATTTATGACACTGAGCTATGTACAAAAAACCATGACCGTGATCAAACGTAGTTACCTGCTATTATTAGGTTTTTACTAACATACAAGGTGAGGATGCAAACCAATAAAAGTAGCTGTTATATCGGAGGTTACTAATATAGCCTCTGTATAATATACAAGATTTAGATACAAAATATAATAATACATAGGTTAAAAATTATCTAAATTCGTTGAATAAAATTCATGTGACACGCAATAATGTTTAAATGATTGCCATTACAATCTGTTAATAAAATAGTGCAGTTTGCAAACCCAGGCATTGTTTGGATCACTAATTCTCGTACCTCTTCTAAGATTAAATTTTGGTTGTTATAAAAGCCATATGATAATTACGAAACATTACACAAAATTTATTTGGTGTGAAGGGCGAGAAATCTTTCAACGTTATTTACAATTAAATATTTATATTGTAAACAATGAGAGAATTCCTTACAAACATTTGCATATCTTTTTTCATATTAACGAATGTGAAATAGGGCATGTAAGAAATGTAAGCTCAAAAAATAGGCAAATTTAGAATCTAGAATACCTTGGCAACGTCATTTCACAGATTATTTGAAATTTCAGCATAAATTTCAACAGATCTCTTAGGTCAATAATCTAACTTTAAATTATTTGCGAACTCAAACGAAAGATTGTTGCTTTAAACGAATTAACGCTCTAAAATATTTCAGATACGTACACTGTGAGAACAGACCGGAAATTGTATCTCAGTCTCCGAGACCAAACAGATTATTCGCATCTACTCAACACTGCATTAATATTACTCGATAATTGTTAATTATCTAATGTTGTGAATGCGATATGTCACAAACACATATACGTAATACAGACTAGCTCAATTTGTACATAGAGTAAACATTATATAATAACTTTAGTCAAAGCGAGTATTGTTTTTAATTGAGTTTTTTTTTCACGGAGCAGTGTGGTATTGTGAAGAAAATTATTGCGATTTAGACAGGACTTTATGAATTAAAAGTGGAATGATTTGAAGTGACTTATTTTTGTGTTGAAAATTGTTGCACTGTGAGTGAACCTTTCATTTTCTAGGAACAAGAAATGATATTTTACAGATATTTTGGTATGTAACGATTTTCTATATAATTGTAATAAATTTTTATTTTATTCTTGCTGCCGTTGAGTGTGGAGTTTGTGGATTTTAGAACATATTGTATTATTGCCTCTCTTCTAGCTAAAATCTCAAGGCTTCTTTATACATCAGTTCATTTAAATACCAGAATACTGAAATTAAAATGTAAAACGTATGTGTTTAAGTATAATAATTAGATAAATATGTAGCCAAATAACAGACAAAAAGAAGTTCTAAATAAATACCACACAATCCTTGTTGCTTTCGTCAGGTGATTCAAAAAACGACGAGTCCGCTTCCAGGTTTGTGCGGTGTGCAGTTCTTGCGGCTCTGTTATCTGACTACTTATTTTTAAAATTAATCAGTATATAATTTAAATATATTTTACTAGTAGCAGTGATCCGTTCGCGGCCCAGTTATTAGTTAATATAATTGAAAAAATAAAAAGTAGAAGTGTCTATACATTTACTTGATTACATATAACTTACTATACATTACAATTACTCAATTACTGTATGTACAATAGTGTGAGATGACGTCACACGACGTCTGCTGAAGTTTCGCATTCTCTATAGTATTAACTCCCTGAACAGTATTATATTATATATATTCCTTCCGATAAATTTCGCTATTATACATTTTTTAAAGTCAATGAAGTCTTCACAAAATCTCCATAAAGACGACATTTCGTGAAAATATGATTTGGCCATGAGTCAGAAATATTTAATAATTGACTAAGCAATTAATACCATAAAAGTATCACGACGTTTCGTCCATAATTTGGGACTTCATTAGAATTACATTAAATTTTAAAAGCAGAGACAAGAGACCGTAATTATTAATTTAATAACAAAATAATATATTTTCATTGTATTAATTGTAATCAATTATTAATTTTTTCTGAATGTTGTGTCTTATTTAATTAAATTCTAATATTAAAATATGCCATTTAATTGTGAATATTAAAGATCATTGACATTTCAAATTATAGCTTTAACGTAAACTGCCTACGCTTTAAAACAAACAGAAATACAGACTTTGAAACGCGCTAAATCAAGTATGGGGTATAGAACTACACTGTCTTTTGCAGATCAAGCATGAAATTTAACCTCTATGACATGGTTTCTTATACATGTAACTACTAATTGCACGGGTCAACATTTTAGTGTACAAAACAGACATTTCTTAAACACAAACATTCAAGATTGAACTACCCCAAGCTTACCCGACCGCCAACTCGAATATACACATTGTTACATTATTATAAGTGGTCAGGGATTTTTGACTCGTAAGAACAGAAGAAATTATTTCAAACGAATCTTATAACTAAAGTTACGGAACTGAATTAAAGGATCGGCATGGAAAAATTAACAGATTTTGATAGAAAACCTCTACTGGAACGGGAATCCAGATGTTTCTATCCTATTATTAATTTGCTTTAAAGAAAATCTTTCTGTTCTTCATTAATTCAATGCAGGTATGATCAATTTACACACAATATCCTTTTTTTATTGAAGTCTTAAAATTAGGCCGTGAAGAATGTGATTCAGGTAATATACATTGGATGGAGAAGGGCCGACCCGGATAGTTCAGATGCCAATTGGAGGTCCCTTTTTCGATTCATATTTCACCATACTAATCCTTTAATTATTTATTGATAGTTAGAACATTATTAATATACCATAGTACATTTTTTATTTAAATGGAAAAAATCGTATGTGTATAGAAACCAAATTAATTGCTAAGCAACAGGTCGTCCTTCAAACAATGGCCGTAGGGGAAGTCAATTTTTTAATAAAAATTATCACAACTTGAAACAATTTTAAAACATATAATAAGTTCTGTTTTTATAGACTGAAATAAGATTGCGTAGCACGAAAATAACCAAGAAATAATTCCATTCATCGTGCATTAAGACCCGCAAGTAATTTAGGCATGACTAAATAGCGTGGGGAGTGATCGTAAGAGTCGTGTGGCACGCATGAGTAGCGCGTCTTTGTCAACACTCGTAGTGCTAGAAGACGGCGTACACAAATCTCGACGCTCACTTTTCTCGAAATATCTTGGCTCCTTCTCAGACTTCTGGCTTCCTCGTGTTACCTAATAACTTGGCTGCCAACATTGCAAACGCTTACACTTTACTGGAATATGTAGGCGTAAACGAATCATCTCGGTCCTGATTTACCTTAATATTTTAAGCCGCCACAAATAATCGTTCGCGGATATCGTACGTTGATCGCGGTACCCCACAAACAAATATTCAAACCAATGTCTGATACTTCACTCCATAGGAATAATAATAATCATATAAATACTCTTCACAGCTTTCTCTTCAAACACTGGTCACTAATAAATAAGTCAACCGTAATTTGAAATACTTGATACCATGGATTATCGATTTCTTATTGCAGTTCTGCTTTCTATATGCGAAAATACATTGAAAGGATTTGTAATTATCAGCAAGTATCCAATATGTAGAAACGTAAATCTCCGAAGATGTGCTGAAGCTTTTCTGCATGAGACAGAAGCACGCAATATATAAACAAATCACTACGAATGATTCTGTGATACATAAAGCATCCTATTCTAATCGCAGGCAACTGAGAAACAAAAAATAAAATAAAACATATTCCTCTTATTTACGGTGAATCAGAGAAGGAGAGAGCTAGAAATGCCTTTCCTTCTCTCCGTTTTTGAACTAAGGTTCCCATAAGCCGAAGTACCTCGGTCTGTTTAGGGAGGTGTATGTTCCATGGCCATACAGTAAGAGTTGTCCCATTGGAATAGTCGGCCAGCTGCCTCCTAAACAGATCGTGGCACGCAAAAGGGAATACTGCGTCCCGACAGCAAACCCCTTTCCCGACATCGGAAGGGCGTGGGACAAGTACCTACTGCCCGACATACATGATGCAGGGTTTGTCCTACATCACTTTTAGACAAATGCCGGGTAGTATCCTTAAACATCAGCCCGGGGGCCCTAACTAATCCTTGGTTACCTTCCTCTACCCTTCCGCACGCCCCTTTTCAAATCCCTTCCTATGCTATTAAAGGCGGGGGGGGGGGGGGAGGTTGCCACCACGTGGATTACCCTCATGTATCTTGTTACTCTAAAAAAATTTATATATATATATATATTGCAGGCAAAATGGTGGATGGGTTCCGAAACTGATTGTGTTCGCGTTCCACAAGTAAGAAAATATCCAACCGATTCACATGAAACTTTATATCGTCTATTTGTAGTTGCGTAACAAGATTTTAAACAATATCAAACTGCCATCCGCCATGTAGAGACTGAATGGAGAACATTCCTTATACTATTTTAAACAGCAACTTTTTCCGCTTTAGCGGAAGAATGACTAAAAGGTGTAAATAACTGTAAGTATATTTTAAATTATCACAATAATAATTAATAATAATTGGTTGTTAAGACAGGTGAGTAGATAGCCGTACAATAATTTTATATATAGAGTCAACAATTAGCAAAATTTCTTAAATAGATAAACTTAATATTAGTACAAATAGTAATGCGTTTAAATGAAAAAGATCAACTGAAGCCCTTACATACAAATGCCAAAAGCTAACTCTAACGATAAAAACCGGGGCCAATATTTTCAATCTCGTATGAAAACAAATAGTTTTCCCTATTTGCAGACACTATTTCGTTTAAATCTGTTCATTAATATATTTGACTTATTAGACTAGTCTAGTTTTTGAGTTTTTTTAGATCATTTAATACGTAATTGTGCTAAACGAATCGGGGGATTAGTTTGATATGTACACATATAAGCTATTTCATATACAATCATCAATGCAGTAGACGATAGAATGCATGAGACAGCAGACAAGAAAAACAGATTTACAATAATTCAATACATTTCGTCTTGAACTTTCGAGTACTGAAATGACGATAAATCCCTAGAATAGTCAAGGTTCTGTCAGTAGGTGGTCAAAAATCTCGTCATTGTCAAGAAGGAAGGCTTATTTGGAATGAATATGTTTTTAGCCTGGTGACTGTCGAAAAAATCCGTTCTCAACAACAAATCTGTGAACGAGCAGAGAACATGAGCTTCTTCATGAAGTCATGACGGCGGCTATGCATATGATTTCAGCTACATAACCCCAAATAAAAGTAGGGTTCATGATTCGAACTCGATCGTGAAGTATAATACGCATTTCTAACTTTTAAACGCGATGACGTCTTGGTCAACTGACCAGAATTTCTTTGCTCAAACTATAAATATTTAACGGCGGGAATTGACCAGGATCTGTAGGGTTTTCTTATGTGCCATTCCCCATGAAATGAGGAAGGAAATACTTAAACCATTCGCATTGGAGTTGCAACCAATATTGTAAAATAACGCGTAATAAATGTTTTACAAATGTTCCCTGTGATTAATTAGGGTCTCTGTCTGACGCATCCAATAGTATCTATGGATCATCAATAATCATTACTGTCTGGGCGTTATACAACACTTATCCTATATTGTCATTAATTACATGTACGAAATAGAGAAGCAATTTTTTACGAACGTGAAAATTCAACAAATTTAATTACCAAAAATTATTTTTATTTGGAAAGAGTCTCGAAGAACAATTATGGTATATATTATTATCAAGGAAATAATAGGAATTGCTTATATTTGCTGCGCACGTGCGGTCCTTTAAAATCGTCGGTATAATCGTTGTGTCGTGAATATGTAATTAACATATAACATCAATTACCTCGTCTCTCTCATGAAAACTCAGAAGTACGAAGCACTCAAATTCATTGTCTTTAGAAGTGTGCCCATGAAAACCGGCGGACAGTCTGTTTCATACATTTCAAACGTAATAAAAAAATTTATTATTTGTAATCCAAAAATGTTACATAATTTGCTGTTTCGCTGTTCGATCCTCGCAAATTTTCGTTCGTGGAACATCAATGCGCTCTTTTGTGGGCAACAGGATCGAATCCCAAGAAACCAGGATGTAGCACAACAAAGACGAGGTGTTCCAAAATAAGCTGCTCACGAATGTAAACTGTAACTCTTCTAGTATTTACACATCTGCTGCCTGCAGAGTTTCAAATGTCCGCAACGGAGCGTACTCAATCGCCTCGTGGCGATGAATCGTGGAAATTACGTTCTTAATCTCAACATACACACACAGGACATCTATTTCAAAACGAAATTCTAAATAGAATCGACAAGTGTCGTCACATATTCAATTATTCTATTTATACTTACCGAGCATAAAATTTATGTTTCTGTCGCGAGTACAAAATGAAGATTTGTACGTGCTGCATTTGGAAATTATATATTGTATTTACTTATGACGTTAAAGTGTAGTTTCTATTTTCCCAGGTGAGCGTGAGGGTCCTACTACGTTTTAGAATAAACGTAGATTATAAAGAAATAGGAATTTAACTTTCAGTAACGTAAATTTATACTACTAATATCGAACAAATGGCAATGGAAACGATTAAAATATCAGCCACTTTCCGACCATTTACAAATCTATTTCTTAATTAACTTTTTTGCGGAAACATACTTACGAAGATAGGCTTAATTACAAATTACAAATTAAGTGATGAAATCCACACAACGTTTCTGGGATCATTGTCCCTTTCTCATGAGCTAAGAAGAGCCTAGAACGATACAACTGCACTCGTCAGTTGACAAAACTCAAAAGCTTTTGTAACTCTTCTAGTATTTCCATATCTGCTTCCTGCAAACTTTTGCGTTTTGTCAACTGACAAGTGCAGTTTTGTCGCTCTAGGCTCTTCTTAGCAACTGAAGAAAGGGACAAGGATCCCAGAAACGTGTGGTATTTATATTATCACTTAATTTGTCTGTATTTGGCTATCTTTCTTATTATCTCAACAAGTATAAACTTATAAAAAAATAGTGTTTAAAACAAGAAAGAAGTGAATAAAACACAATATTATCAATTACTGAATCGGCGAACAAGAACGATGGAAGTAAGCAAATTCGCAGAAGTGCAGTATGATTTATGCGATGATCTTTCGATCCATAATTTTATTTAAGTGTTTTTCGAGTGCTTCTTGTTGATAAACGTTCAAGTACAAAATATTTCTGTTTCCATTTCATCACTCGCGTGCAACGTCCTTTCACTCAACCAGGCCTGAGTTGGACTGCAGCGGCCATTAACCGTCTGTCTACTCCTAAGAATAAGAAATTTTTCCTCGTCAAACAGTTCATTATTTTAGTTTTTTGTTAGCGTTTCACTTTTTAAACTGTATTGTCTTTAATTGAATCTCGGCTAGATACGATCTTGCTGGAACCTTTCCACTTTCTCGACCAACGAGAAGTCAAAGAAACCTTGTAACTGGCGACGCGGATGGTTCATAACTAATTACGCGGAATGCCTCTTAAACACTAGGATAAACGTTCTTTAATTATACGATACGTCCTGCAATAACATAAGAATAAATTGTGCTTTATCTACACATCGACGGCAAGCACAGATAGAATTAACCTTCAAAAGAAATAAGGTGTAAAATATTTGATAGGCGGTTTTGTCAAAACCTAGCATTGGCATATTCTGCAAGAACACCTTCCTGTATAATTTATCCTGATTTAAAATTTAGGAGAACACGGTTTCCGTGATAAGTATTGACAAAACTGGTGTGGCTTCAAATTCCATCAAGTACATGTGAATATTTATGACACGTGAAAATATTTCTAACATATACGAGATGATTTTATTAGATGCTGGTAAAGCACTAATTTTGGAATCGTCAATTATGATCGCCGATGTATGTAAGATAAAACTAACACGGCGTTGTGCCAGAATTGGTGAGACTATTTTTTGTTTCGTTTTTTCGTTTCGTGCAACATTCGTATTCTTTGTCAATCTTTGTATTCCTATATTAGTTCTACTTGTGAACACACAATTTGTATATATACAGTCGCATGATTATTTTTATGTGGTTCTCAATTAACAGCTCTTATTTTCCACCTTCTTGATCTCTTCAAACAGTGAACTATCCATCTAATGTATTTCATTTGTATAAATAAAAAACACACTAAAGGTTCATCATCATGTTTAGTCATCACCAGTCAAATATTTCCTGTTTCCTATATTCGGATGCTGTAATCTTCCGGGTGGTTTGCTCGATGCGTAAATATATACCACCTACATTCGCAAACCCAATTAATCATTCTTTCAGATAACAAAGAGTTTGATTATCACCAAGGCTGTGCGTTGGAAAGTGAAGAATAAAAATAAAAACGTATTTAAAAAATCGAGATATGCTTCTAACACAGATTCGACGAAGACACGCCAACGAGATTGGACGATGAAATTAGGTGAGGCAGACGGGAAATGTAATTTGAGATATACATTAATCGTAACTGGTAACGGTGAAATGAGTGGACCTGTACACGGGCAATATAAATTTCCAAGGTTATTTTGAGTGCTGTTTGACAGCTTTTGACATTATTATAGTATAGATTTGTTGTTCGCCAATAGTTTGAATTACTTACGGTGTTAAAGAAGGGACTCCGTACTGCCGTTCCATCGGAGAGATAGACCTGGTTCTTCTCAAGAGCGAGTTGTCCCCAAACCTGTGCACAGCCTACCAGTAGTCCACATTACTAACCTCAACACGTCACAGCGATTCTCCCTTTCCACGTTTATCATGTAAACATGAGTGGCGGTGCAATCCACCAACTACGATTATAAAATCTAAGTATAAAAAATATATATGTAACTCCGCAAGTATATCACCATGGAAGTGACAGAACCGATGTGATGTGTTTCAAACCACTAATTCACGGGAAATATTGAAACAAAGCTACGTACTCCTTTACTTTCATTTTATACAAGATTAAAATACGTAAATTTACGTAGAATCAATTCAAAGAAGAAAATTATTTTCACAAATTTTAAAATATAAGCATTAAGCCGCGGGGAGAAGTGCGTCCTTTGCGCTTATTGAACAAAACTCGAGATTTTTATTAAAAAAAATAGGAATGCAATGAGCATCAATAATATATTATGCTTAACATTAAGCATTGTTAAATACATAACTGGACTGGACAAATGGCTGCTAAGCAAGTAAGATCAATCTAAACTTAAACTACAGTTTATTCTGGACGACATTGCGGATCTTAAAATATACATGCTAATAGCTATACAGTCTTCCTGACGAATGTGTGTCACAGGAAACGTCTATTACAAGTCGTGAAGATAATTTGTAAGACAGGTTGATTATTTAGAAACTACGTGAACTTGAAAGTCGAGTCAAAAAGGAATTCACTGAATAATGGTATTCAAACTTCGCCGAGGAACCAATCATGTTTCGAACGTTTTATAGTTAGGACGGATTCATAATAAAATAGACTCACCTCATGAAATGGTCATATAGAGATTATGTAATAGCTTGCGAAAAAACATTATGATAGTAAACAATATTTTAATATATAAAATTAAATTTCCTATTAAGCACAAGCTTAAAACCATATAACGGTTTGAAAAAAAAATTATTTTCAGCTGTTCATATGTTTATCTAACAGTTCACAAAAATGTTTGTTTACAGTCACATTATTTGGTGGATAGCACCATTGCCGACAATTATGCCTGTGAGACCACTAAATCAAATTGTATATTGCTGATGTTATGTCTTAGAAATTTAATAACGTGTCGTTTACGACGTTCGCATGTTATATATGCATATATAAAAATCATGTCTTGAAATTAATACTTAGAATTATTCTTAATGAAAGCGATGTTTGAAAAAAAAGTTCTAAGGTACTTGCAGTCTTGTTACGAAAGGTTACTACACAAAAATTAAAAAAGCTGACGTATTAAGAGCAGTACGACAAAAAAAAATTCGCGCCTCCTGAATGTGAAAATGAAACGAGCCCTTAGGCCAGCACTTCTCCCTGCGTGTGTAAGGAGTCACTGACGTCGGTGCCCTCCATGGCGGGGACGCGCGAAGCACTGACGTCCTGAGGGACGTGGGATCACTAGAAATAGCGCAACTCCCACACTAGCACGTAGGTGCCTGGTGGGGAGGGGTGGACGCTCCCTTCATCCCCTTTGGAGAAAGAGGCACTTGGTCCAGTTCAGCTTTAGATTTATGCCAGTATGATTGTACAAACTGGATCCTGAGCTCATGCAGCATCCTACAGTAATAGAAACGTAAGTAATCTTGCTGTTTCTATATTTACTTAGTTTGCATTTCCCTCCATAAAATTTTCATATTCGATATTCTAACTACAATTTCGTACTCCCTTTTCGAACTATTTTCTACAAATTTGCCCTACACTAGCAATATCTCTAAAAAAAATTGTAACTGTTCTTGATATTCCTTGTTTAACCTGACTGAACAGCTTTCTGACAAGCTTTAAACTAGTCAAAATTTTATTAATCGATATGAGGTAGTTTTTACATGGCCTTAGGAAACAATTCTGTATGCATTATAGAAAATATATATCTGATAATAATATATTTGTACAAGGATAATTATACAATATTAAAAATAGTATTTACACCTCATATATCGGCCCCATTTACTAACAAAATATCATTCTTAAAATTTTTATAATCTGTTTAGGATCATGTGTGTCACTCATTTCTTTTGAGAATTAAACTTCAGTTCCTAATTTACTAGTATCAAAACAAGTGTCTGTCTCAGAAGAAGTTATTTATTTTTCAATACTCTGCTGTTAAAGTTTCAACCATATTCATTTTTAATATCGGTCAAAGTAAATAATTTGTCTTATTTTCAAAACTGAATAAAACTAGTTTCACTTTTATTTGAATGGCAAAACAGCCAAATAAAGCTAAGCCGAATTGAATCAAATTCAAGGCGTGTTTAAAAAATTTATAATTGAGTGAAACACTTTAAACTACATTTAGATTTCCACAATTAAGGATCATTGTTCGGAACGAGGTTACTATAACAGAAATTATCGACAAAATATACGAGTTATTGACGAATTTCACGAACATGTTGAGGCTTCAGGCATATCTCATGACTCAGTAGTTTAAATTTGGAATAAAAATGTTGTCTCAAGAAGTATCACTAGATGCTTGCCGCGTTACCTCCCATTGAAGAATAAACGCAATATCATGGTAGGTTCAGTTTCTAGATTGTCGCCTTTTTTTTCGCAGCTCTACTGAGCATTTACAGCGATGCGTAACTGCTGATGTAACATAGAGCCACTAATATACTCCAGAGACAAGAAAGACAGTCCAAACTGTTGGGTTTCTAAAGACGAACTGAATTCGAAGAAGATGAACTCGATGGATTCTGCCACGCGGAATATGCGCATTGACTACTTAGAAAAAGAATTTACTATAAATGGAGACTTATGCTTCGTTATTGGATCATATCAGCCAATGAATAGAGAAAAAAACCTCATTCAGCCAAGGATAAAGTGATCGTCCGTCAATAACGTCTAACTTTTGTTTATTTCATAACCTTAAGAAAAGGCTGACCGGAAAAAATTCACGTCTAAGATGTCAGAGCCAAATGAAATGCCTTTTTTGAGGACCTTCCGAAAAGTTGTGAGGTTTCAAAAATTTAGAGAAATCTGAACGAAGTGTACCGAACTGAAAGGATTGTTAAAAACTGATTCAAACCAAAATTAAGTATTTTAATTGTTTTGTAAAAACTTATCGCATACTCACGTACATTTATTAATAGAGTAGCGTCTTGCCTACCTCTATTTTTACAACTTTTCACGTACATAATTTTTCTTTTAGTCACTCTTCTAAGACAACAATTTAAGAAATCATACACGAGAAAATATTATACTAATGTTGTCAAGTCAAGTAAACTCTTTGAACTCATTTGTATATTCAGAAGTTTCGTCATAATCGCTCCATTCCCTAATCAATTATTCTGTATTCAAAATTGAGTAATCCCCCTCAAAAGCTAGTTAACTTATTTTCTTGGTCTTTTTGTAGAGAATATACTTTAAAATGTCATTCGTTGTTCTGGTAGGGTTCTTTACTTGTCTCAGAGCCAATGACTCGCGTAGGATTTCATATTGCTATTTTTCTCCTATCAAGGAGTGGATCAGGCTTTTGTGGACAGTTTTCCACTAATCAGTGGCATAAAATTCTGTAAAACAAATTCTGTATCCGATTAAAAGTCTGTAAATTTTCACTGCTGCTAGGATCTCAATAGACCGCACCGTATTGCAGGTCGGTATGACAATTACTTCGCATCTTCGAATTTAAATTCCCACCTAAAGTAACATCTTATCGTCTGTGATTGACAATATAAATTGTTGATAGAGAAAGTGCATTTGTAAGTGAATTTTATTGGGAATGTATGCTCCATACAAAAACTTAAAATCGTTGTAATGAAGTGAAATGAATTTACAGTAACTGAAAGACAAGTTTCATATTAATACTGAAGCGAAAATTAAAAAGGTATGTACTCGCACTTGAACAACAGACTTGGAAACTAATTAATAATTATAGTGAAGATGATAAACTGGTCGAGGCACGGAGAAGGGAATGCTGCGTCCCCACAACAAACTCCTCTCCCGCTATCGGAAGGGCGTGGCTCAAGTACCGAATGCCCGACCTACCTGATGCAGGTTTTTCTAGGGTTTTCCCTGCATTTCTTTAGGCGAATGCCAGGTAGGATCCTTAAAATATAGCCCGGGGGCCCTAGTTAACCTCTACCCTTCCGCATCCCGCCTTTCATCCCTTCCTATGCTATTAAAGGGGAGTTGCCCAACGTGGATTACCCTTATGTAGCCTGTTGCCCTTAAAAAAATGATTGAACTGCCTGGTTATCATTTAGGAAAAATATAGGTAATCACTGGCCGCTAAGAGACACACGTTTGTGAACATTATAAAAATTACAGAAAACTGTAACTTAATAAATTTTTAAAAATCAATTTTTTCTGTTCACACTCAACTAGGCACGTTGAGAGGTCCGACATAGGGTTTCAAAATTAAATGTTGGCAGCAGAAAGAAATATGTTGGTAAATTTTCCGGCATGAATATAAATTTAAACAGCTGAAAAAATTTCCCTGTGGGGCGAATCATTTCGAAAAATATATTTAGTTTAAATATGCGCACAGTATTGAATGGAACGTTCTTTCTTAAAATATCAAGTTGAAAATAGTAGCTCATCAAACGACTTGAATATCAGCCATTAAACTGTAGTGAATATTTTTCATTAGATTAAAATATTCTACGCAATTTCATTTTGACAATTGTTCATTTCAGGGAGGAAAAATTATTTTTATACTATTTCTACAGTATCAGAAAGAATGTATGAGAAAAAAATTCCCGAAAATGATTAAAGTCTTATGTAATAAAAATAAATTCTTTAAATCCAGAAATAGAAAGTTATTATTTAGCCAAAATATTTGTTTTTAAAATGTTATACCAGGTAGAAAAAATTATAAAATGAATATATAAAAGTGTTTGATAGAAATATTCGGAGTTATCACATCTCATTAATTTTACAGTTATTAACTTATAACTCTTTCACTGGTGCAGTTGTCACGAAAGTGATACTGCGTTATATTTTCGTTTCGACTAAGGCACACATGCCTTTGTAAGTTCTTGCTCTCAAGAGCATATTAAGACGTGTGCAGCATGGACGGCGGCATTCTTATGACATGCCTGTGACATTCGAAAGATTTAAATACGACATTTCACCAGCTCAGTTGGTACATCGTTCGATAAACGAGCTGAGAAGAAGCCATCGCTCGACACTAGAACGAACGCCCTCGCTCGACTTAGTTCAAAACAGGGACATGAAACTATCATCTTTGAGGTACCGTAAGTGTACAGATGTTAGGCCAAGGCTTCCAAACAGTAAAAGAAATACTCTAAGCATTTTATGTAAAAACGTAATGTTAATTGAGGAGAAAACTCATACATATGACGGTGTTTTTTTATTACAAAATAAGCATCAACTGTTAACATTAACTTGTTTCGTTCCCAATGTAATTAACTCGAATGTAATTTACTTGAATCTCTTTGTCGCCGCCGAAATAACCACCGATCTATTTCTATGCTGTACTAATTAAATTAGTTTCAGCCATGCCCTCCAACTTTCATGAAGACGATTAAAATTATGAATAAGAAAGATAGCCAATTCAGACAAAAAAGTGAAAAAATAAGTACCACACAACGTTTCTGGGATCCTTGTACCTTTCGTCAGGTGCGAGGAACAAGCAAGTGCAGTTGTGTCGCTCTAGGCTCTTCCCCTCACCTGGCGAAAGACACAAGGATCTCAGAAACGTTGTGTGGTATTTATATTATCACTTTAATGTCGGAATTGGCTATCTGTCTTATTCGTAATTTTCAAATAAGACAATATAGCACTCGAGAAGCACCAACCCCAAAAAAGTGAAAGAAGTTTATCACAATACTTAAGCATGGGCTAGCAACGATGCTCCTACAAATCCTTGTACATTACATTACTTGTAATCAGTTTCTTGGTTCTTTTAATTATGAAGTGAGGAGACTCTTTTTATAAAACTATACTTATATTGTAATATAAAAAAATGCTTAAGTTAGAATATAGCCAGGAAATTAAATGACTGCATGTAAATCTAACACACACTCCTATCTTTCCAGAAACACTATAAAACTACTGTAATAATGCCCATAACATAATATACGGGAGCTGTATGTATAGAAGAATTAGTGTGCTGTTCCTGGATTCATTATTTTTAATTTAAAAGTTAAAAAATATTTGGAGAATTGAAAGAAGTTCTGGACTTTGTCAAGTGAGTTCTGATTATAAATATGTTTATAGCCATATTTAGAGACACTAGGATGTATTTAGTTGAAAAACATATTCATCGCCGGCATCAAGGCTGTCGTTGAAAAAGTTAACGTCCTGTACGATAGATATCATGTCGACACCATGGAAGTTTCCGTGTAAACATGACTCGTTGAGAGCGTCTTGTGTCACGCGTCGGATTTTTCCGATTGACATCACACTAAAAACATATTGATGTATAAATAAAACCTAATCTTATGTGTTCAGCCTCACGATATTTTCCTCGTGGGTTTAAAAAGTGAGTCTTATGAAGAAGATTATTTCATCACTTTTGTCTGGAGATATTTAGTTTTAAAATGAATGTAACTTCAACTTTTACGTATTAATAATTATTGATTGTTATTCATATTTCCGTACTTTATGACATGAAATTCAGTTAATATTAATAGTTTATTCTAACCATCCGTTGAAATGTTTCCTTTACAAAAATGTAAAGTTCGCTAATATTATCTTTGTAGTTTACGGGATCAAGTTCGTTTTTCCGAATAAATAGAATGAGCGTAGAAAGTTATTAAACATTAAGAATAACAAAGTATGGGTCATAATGAATATGAAAGTATAATTTATGACCGGCTTCAATTTTAAAGCGGTATTGTACGTGTGTTATTGCAGTCATTTTCATGGAATTGAATATAAACATGTTACATGCATTATTGCTTTTTTTTTAGATTTTCATCGTATTTCGTTTTCATTGCTTTTTTTTATAACCTGTTATAATTACTGGTAATTTTTACTCAGCATCTTCCAATCTGAATGTGATTACTGCGGTATGTTTTATAACATTAACGGCGAAAAGCAGAGGACGGTCATTGCATATTCAATGAGAAAATCCATGAGTGCGGCTCATATGAATGAATTTATCCGACAATCTCTAGGATACTAAGGATGTAGGTCAGGCTTGCCAACTATGACAAGTACTAACACCAGATGCTACAAGGATCTGCCAACTATTGGCACGGCTTGTAACTTGCGAGGATACTTTGCCATGTGTCAGACAAGAATAGACGGTTCCCACGTGTTTCACTCACTGTCGTAAAAATTGTAGACATCCATAACGTCTTAAATGAAGAGTATATAATTTGAAGCTTCAAAAAATTAATACAATATAAGCCTTTATTGACCTGTCAAATACGTAAAATTGTCACTGATCAATGTGGCCGTCTGATATCTTTTAATACACAGGATCTTTGGTAAAATTACATGCGTATTCATTTGTTAGTTCTATAACGGATCAATCGTCTATACAATTGTATAGACCTTAGCAGATGAATATATCTGCTAATAGACTGTGTAAAAAGTATCAACAGACGGACACATTAATTAGTGACAATTTTACATAACTGACAGGGCAATAAAGGTTTATATTGTATTAATCATTGTACCTGTTTTTACTTTGGTTCTTAACGTTATTCTTTTTTGCGGATTAATAAATTAGTGTGGATATTAAAAAAACAAAGTAATTACAAACAGTATTTTGATAATTATAAAGTAACGTGGTTTCTCAGTATATCTAAAGTAGTTTCGAAGATCTACTTTAAAATTACATTATCATCTAATTTCCATTTGTGCGCATACATGATCTCAAGCACTTATACAAGAATAGTAAAGTGTAATACACTGGACTTACGTTGCATGGAAATATTTATATGTATAGTTTCAGTAATTTGAAAAATGCGCATAATACACTAAAATGTTGCTATTACATTTTTGATTTATCGTTTGTATATTACACTCAGTACTGTATTATTTTATTTACTGAAAAGTAATTAAAATAACTCATGCCATATCTCCAATAACCTTTTTGAACTAATATCCCGTTTTCCAAAAGAAGTTTATTTCCGCCACGGCAGTTTAAAAAAAATGAAAAACGAACTAATAATTTATCTTTATGTATTTAATTTTGATTTTATTTGAAAGGATATATAAATACATGTATTGATATTTTGAGCCCCAAATATTTTTAATTGGTCTCTACTATAAAATTATGCATTTTATATAATTTATAACAATATTTTATTATCAAGTTTGATTGTCCAATTATACCAGATATTTACATGCTGGTTAATTTTATTTTAATTTTGTATCTTCAATCGTCATTTCCTATATAATGTACAGTTATTTACGGAACTTCAGTAAATTGTTGTATCATATATACATTCTATAGTCGTGATAGAAACAATAATGTCCAAATTTTAAAATATATTCCATTGTAAAAACCTTATCCAAGCCTAATGTTTTTCATCGTTAAATTTAAATAAAGAAAATAATAAAAATTTGAACAAAAATAATATTAATGCTTATTTTTTTAAATTGAGACCCATTAAATTCTTTGGGGTTCAAAATATCGATAGAGGAACTGCTAATATTCTAATTTTCTACTTACCTCCAAATAAGAGGATATTTTGTCGGAAATGAGATACTTTGGAGCGTGCTACCTAACAAAGTATAATAAAACTGCTTCACACTAAAAATAAATACTATTATTTATGTGGAATAACGTGTAATATAATTATTCTATAAGTGACAATCTTTGATATCAGTGTGTTCAACTACGTTCCTCATGAAATGCCAATTTTTCCTAGCCTTGCGATGTTCAAGGTATTTAAATTCCTTTATGTGAGAATGAGCCAAAATCCAATTAGGCATTTTCGTTTCTAAAATATCTTCCATTCTCTAATTGACCTCATAAAACAAAACATTCAAGTGTTACCTTTATGTAATTCAATGTAGAAAACTAGATTAATGATTAATGAATTTGATAGCTTTCACCTCGGTTATTTTTTCATGCATCTCATGAATACCTTTTTTAAAATTCTATTCATTTCACCACCATTAGTAGTGGGATTGTTTTATCTAATAAATTTTCATTAATTATGTTCGGAATATAAAAGCCTCTATGAAACAAAAACTCGTTTTCTTTGTTATTTTCATGTACGACAAAAAATTTCCATTCCATTTAGATTTTATTTGAGCTTAATATTCATCAGGATGAATTTCTAATTCTTACATATGGAGCGAAGTTGCTAGTACTAAAAATTTATGAGCATATATGACCTAAGGTATTCCATTACAATATTCATTCTATAATTATTTATATTTATTGGCGCATACTGCTTCCTCTTTCACAGACTAATGGAATAAATAAATAAATCGAGATTCTCAATAATTCAACACTAACTAGAACACAGAAATAAATAACGAATATACCAAGATTTATAAGAATTCCCTTACACAATTTCTACTTTAAACGTCATTTTACAATAAAATACTCATTTTAAAAAAATTAGGTGAGAGAACAGTATGGCTTAAAAAAATACCAAACCATATATATATATGCTATAGAAATGAAAATATAATAAGTCAATTTTTAAATATAATAATAATATAAAATAATCAAATGACAGACAAAATTAAATGAAAATAAATACCACACAACGTTTTTGGAATATCTGTTATTTGGCTATTTTATCTGATTATTAAATATGCTATAGTTAAAATATATATTATGCAAAAGGTAAGTGGTATCGCGTTTTTTAGAAGAAGTAATTAAATTATGATAGCTGATTGTCTACGCTCTAACATTGAAAACTGTATTTTTCATTTCTGTTGCTGAAATAATATTAATAGCACAATCAAATATTTAAAACTATTATCGTATTTGTAGTGGATTTTTCGGGGATTCGCGGCGACAGATATATCGGCGACTGGAACCAAGGATTAAGGTGATGTAATATAGAACGGTCATTAGGAGCCTGGAGGTAAGAGCTTCGCTGACTGAGTGTTTGAGAGGATTAGTTGCAGACCAGGTGGATATAAGATACTGTGAACACAAACACGCCATAAATAAAACACCCTAGCACCAATCCAGGCAGTCACCATAAGTACAATTTTTCAACAACAAAAATAATCAAGATAATACAATATAAAAGCTGTTTATTGGGAGGCTAACAGTATATTTATAAAAACCGAGAGATTCGCCCACATTTAGGGGAAACACGCATTTCTCCAAGGAATTATGATATATAGTGGCTTAAGTTAAAATTAGGCATGGGAAGAGTAGGATAAGGAAATCGCTTTATAAAATAACGATGAGTTAACGATACCAGAAAATGTTGGCCGAAAATCAGGGGTTTTCTAAAAGCTGTACGCCATAGTCGAGTTTGGGGGTGGATGCTCCGGGGTCGTAGAAGTGTTTGGTGACTGCCGATGCCATTGGACTTATCGGCTGACAGCCTCCAAATATGACCTAGGCATGAAAATTGAAATTTTTCAGCCCCTACCTTAAAACATCGGAAGGGCGTGGGACAAGTATCGAAAGCCCGGTCTACGTGATTGACGTATGGTTTTCCTTCAGTCATAAGTCAACCCCTGCCTATTTTGTTCCCCCTTCCATATCCCCTCTTTCCTATAGTTCAGATTCTCCTAAGCTGATATAGATGAGTCCATAGCTATGTCGCTGACAATATAAGTTTACCACGTTTTCTCGAGACGGCCCACGGAACATTCCTGCGATCAACGCTGCCGAAAACATTGGGGCCCGACCCTGGCCGAGTCCCTGAGACAAGGATGGTGTCCAAGTAATTGCTTCCTCATTGTAAACTGATGCGTTGTCTATTTACTGCCAGATTCGTTCATTCATGGAACACATCGCTGTTTTTATTGGAAGGCCAAGTAATGACGACTCATGAGATTAGCTTAAGAGTTTAAGGCTACTTTTGTGTTTGTTAAACTAGATGTAGCGTATATAAATTTGAATAAATTTTTTGTCAGTAATTTTTTTAATGAATATGTGTTAAATTTTTCCATTATAGTCATTATAATTGGCATCCCAATAAACAATTGACGTCCACAATATGATTTTTAATTATATTTTAAATATTACAATAAGCAGTGTTGTTCTAAATTTTTATCTCCTACATATTCAGTCGAATTTGAAGAGTACAATTCACTTCACATTGATTTTTGTCATGTAGATAAGTCACATTACTTCGAGATTTGAGCATGAAAAGGACTCGAATAAATAATATAATATTAAAAAAGGTGAATAAAAGAGTTAAAACACTATATATTCAGGATCTGGCGGTATCCACGGATTTTGTGTTTTTTGTAGTTTTTATTGTTAGTATTTGGAGAGAGAAATAAAGCAAGAGACAACAGACCTTACTTCTAGTTATACTTCGAGTGTTGACAAATATGCACAGGAGCTCATAAACTCTATTCTCAGCCCGAAAAATCTCGTGTACGATTATAAATGGGGATAATGGGGAACATCTGTATTTGTAATTCTTTCAAGGAATAAATTTATTATTTGTGAAGGAAAAAGATTATAATAAAATTTATTGAAAGAAAAGCACACATATCATCCTGATTAGAGTTGAAAATAGAAAAGTGTTGTATAAATTTTTTATGGCTCGACAACTCATTGGGGGAGTTTGTCTACGACTGCCAAACTGTCTCCTTACACAACTCATTCTCTCACGTCGGTATTCGAACCCGGGACCCTATTGATGCGAGGTAATGACGCTGGCCACTACACCGCAACAGGCCGGCCTGTGTTGTCTCGAACAGTAATTTAAAATTAAAGCATGTAATGACAAAATTTATTAGTACAGAAAGATAAATGATACGCGAGATTGTTGAAGGATAAAATTGGAGCATTATGCTTTGAAGATTACGCTTTCATGGCTGTCAAAAATTTGAGGAAAAGCTCAATATTATGTGCTTACCATGAATTCTAAATTGTGACGCAGAAAGTCGAAGTAGCTACTATCTGATGCTTGTATGAACTAAAAGAAACTATTTAGTTCATCCCAGAATTCAGTAAGCCTTGCGAGTTCACAGTTATGATTTGATCTGGTCCACGCCATCCTTATAAACAGCGAATTTTTCTGTTGGAACTGCCTTTTAAACATTTTTTTCTTCCTTCAACTAAATATAAGTCTGAATTCAATCACTGCTAATCAAACAGTAGAATGGTCCAAAATTTTATTTTCCAATTAAAAGACAACTAGTAACAGACAGGAAGTGGATACAGATGCCAGGTATTCATTTTATTTAGTTCCCAGGAATTTCCAATTTGATTATGAACCCGTAAACATATAGCCAATAAATGAAATTCATGGTATTGAGGTTTTTTTTCGGTGGTATTGGGCTTACAATACTTGCAGAACAAATAGCGATCATATACATTTTCTGTCAAGTATGACAAAGCCTGTTTTTGATTTTCCCGTGGTTGGAATAGGTCCCGACCGTTCATACCCATAGCCTAGCTGCGTCCTCTTATAATACGGCCCGTGTCTTAAAATAAAATTACATTGTTCCTTTGCCAAGGGATATCAGACGAGTTCCCTGCTTGTTGAAAGCTGCATCAAGACCACGGTAAACCTTTCGGGAACACATTTCGACAAGGTTATAAAACTGAAGCCGTAATCATCAATTATACTAGTACACGTACAAAAAATATTCATTGTTTTGATTAATAATTCCGAGATGAAATATTAAATTACTCTGATTATCAATTAATGAAGAAAAATATATAAACTGCAAGTTATTTACTTTCAAATGCTGAAACTAGTTTCTCGACTCCGGATAACGTGGGGAAAAAATACTAGTTACGCATATTTGTATCAGTGTTCGTACAATAGTGTGTAAGCCTTATGGAGCCGTACCCTCGATTCCACTCTCAACAAACTTTACAATCAGTAGACTCAGAAATATAGTAAAAGCCTTAAGGGTCTATTATGCTGTTATTTTCGTAGGTTCTGAAGTTTGAAAATAAACAAAACGAATGAAAAATTAAAAACGCTTCTCTTGTTTAATTTGAGATAAACATAAATCATGTCAACAAACAAATTGAAAAATTTCGAACATAGCTATATTCATATTTATTCTTTTAAAATGAAAATGAAAATGAATATACCCGTCACTTCTTTATGTTTTTCAAATACAGTGATTCGTTCTACAATTAATTTCATTCAGTTTAGGTTAACACATAAAAATAAATGTTGATGTTCAATTTGATATACTGTATGTTATTACCTAAGTATATCTATGCATATGATTAAATCCGCCTAAGAGTTTACAAGCGTACAAAATATAAAAAGATCACACAGATAGTAATTTTTTGTTCATTTTCCGCATTTTTTCAGACCATTGCTCCTCGCCTTTCACTCTTTTTTATGACCCCCCACCCCTTAACAAGTTATATAAGTTGAGTATGTCTTGCAATTAGGGATGTATAATTTATAATGAATGTATTATATTGAAGTTCAGGTAAACAAATGTTTTATGATTAGGTCTGAATGAGATTGATTCTGCTAATCGTTACTTGAAAACTTATCACTAGATTTGAAGGCAACAAATGTTTCTCGAATACAAATAATAAGCATCATGACTACATATGAATATACCAACATATAATTTGACTTTTACAGTTGCACCACATTAATTGAAATATCACTAGTTTGAAAGTTTTGGTTTTTGGCCCTGTCCAACACTCCTCAATGAAGATAATTCGATGCACGTTTCATTTCATTACAATAATGATCCAGGATGGTACTTCTTGCACAAATGATGACGTAAGGATAAAAGTTTTAAGTTTACTCTCGGACAGTAAGAAAAAACAGCAACTACGAAGTAATTCATATTTTTCCTGATGTATAGTGTTGTTAATAATTGACCTGTAATTAAGTTTGTTAACAGTCAATTAAATGAAAATAATAACGGAGAATTAAGAAGTTGTCCATAGTAGAAGTTCGGTGAAGTCATTTAGGACAGATCATAAACGTTATTCTTGATCTTCTAATTTCAATTTGTTCATTAATCCCGCAACTTTTCGGCAGATCAAACGTAGCTATTGTAACAAAATAAATTTTCATCTTAAATTAATTACATGGTTGGACTTATTGTAACAGTAGGAAAAATATTTCATATTATCAATAAGCTATGCATATCAAGGTGCTGTAATTATCCTTTGGAACTATGGAGTTGGTATGTCATTGAAATGATAAAATGGTCAAGATTTATTCACTAATAATCGTATTGTAGCCTACAACTCTAACGAGGAAAAAAATTATACAAATTATGATGTTTTTGGCACCTTACCAAAGTTGGAAGCAATTCGGAATATTTTTTATTCCTTTCCCAGGTATTTCAACTGCCTTATAAATAGCAAACAGGCAAATTGCTTTTAAAAATTGCATTTATTGAAACCTATCATATTATTAAATGAAAAGTTAACGTATTTTTAACTTTTATGTAACACAGTCCTATGATCTTTAGAGTGAAGCAAAAGTCTATCAATTATATGTGAAAATACACCACTATGAGATTGGTGCAGATATGAATCGTGTTCTTCCATTGTCTGTGAATCTGACTTTGGTCCGTCGACAGATTTTTGTAGTGTTTGTGGTATCTCGTGGTAAGGGGAGACATGCATTGCAAGGACGTATTTATTGTTGGGGGTGAGGGCTTGTACCGTCTTGGCTGCCCTGCGCACACCGCTGTCGTCCCTGGCCACTGTGTCTGCGGTGGCCGCGATGTTCACGGACAACGTCCCCCACGAATCCATGGCGCCCGCTTCTTCTCACCACAACAGAGAAACTCAGCAACCCCCTGCTATAGCTCTATTGTTAGCAAGCTCAACGTTTGCGTCGCCGCATTCTATCGTGTGGGCCTGTAACTAGGCTCTTCAATGACCACGTTGTTAAGACATGGCTACTTCAACGTCCATGCGCTGCCATCTGCTGTGTAATCCGGAAACTTCGAGACTGGCTTCGAGAAGACGCTGCGCTCTCTGTTGGCGATATAAAATAGGTCTAGCTAAGATTCAGGTTTTTTTTTTGTTACTTCGGCGGAAGTGTTCTTGATGTTGCGCCATAAGTGCAGCCTTGGGTATAACCCACCCGACTAAAGATGTGGTAGAATGAATTCAGTAGGTAAAAGGCAGTACGATTATTTAGGTTTCGCATGTCAATGACGCAAATATTCCGGAAACCTGAATCAGAATACCGCCAGAACAGTAGATTCATCAATACTAAACATTTTGGCCCAAACCAATTAGTCCAGTGACTGGTTCTGAAGAATCAATCGGTGGGCTAGATTTATTGAAGCGCATTATCTTTCACTAAGGAATAAACACCCCAACGAGACGACCCGATTTGCTAGTATGTCCGTAAAAGTACAGATTAAAAATTTCAAAATAAAGGGAGGAGAGATTCTTCAAAGTAGTAGTACGACCAATTACTCTTATTGTTCACAGAAGCAGTGGACTACATGTTCCGAAAAATGAAATATGAGAAATATACACTAAAATTTGATAACTGTCGATCATAGTATGGCATTACTCTATTTTCTCAGATATATATGTTAAGTTAGAGATGAGCTAGAAGAAATATGTGTTTGAAGTTAGAGTGATAAATACTAGGAATTTTTTTTTAGGGCAACAGGTTACATGAGGGTAATCATCGTTGGGCAACTACCCTTTAATAGCATAGGAAGGGATTTGAAAGGGGGAATGCGGAAGGGTAGAGGAAGGTAGCCAAGGGTTAACTAGGGCCCCCAAACTATAGTTTCAGGATCCTACCCGGCATTCGCCTAAAGTTAATGCAGGGAAAACCCTAGAAAAACCTGCATCAGGTAGGTCGGGCATTGGGTACTTGTCCCACGCCCTTCCGATAGCGGGAGAGGAGTTTGCTGTGGGGACGCAGCATTCCCTTCTCCGTACCTCGACCAGTTTAGGAGGCAGCTGGCCAACTATTCCAATGGGAATAGAGAACAACTCTTACCGTATGCCCAAGGTCTGTGACCCCGGAACATACAACTCTCAGAATAGGCCGGTTTAGGGAAAGGATTTTATTCAAAATTATGTGAATTATAACTATGGCTGCGACAATACTTTGATTTGTATCTACCGAGTATTGTGCGTCATCTGTTCCGACCGCCACCATGCGGAAATTCTTCGTAATTGCCTACAGCAATCCCGATGAAGAAAATAAAACATTGTTAAGTTTGTATTACAACCAAACCATAGAAGATGGAGCCCAGAACTACACCAATATGAACAAGGACCTATATGTTTCAGCCTCGCTCTTGGTTAGTTTCATATAGATTTATTAATTGTTCTTATTAATTTGTGCAAAACCGTATAATCGTGATAATTTCACTTCACTTTGGCCGCGAAAGGATGTGTGCATCTTGTGTTGCGGTATCAGGTCAACATTTTCAGACACGCATTAGGATTCGGTGCAGACGGCGTAGAAAACCCTGTGTTAACCGGTTTGTAAGGGCCCCGCCACAGATAACTTGGGCTGATCTGCACCTTTTGATTTATTCTCCGCCATCTAGTAAGTAACTCAGCACTTGGGAGGTTTTTTCCTCTCAGTCTCTAAAGCTTTTCAGTTTCTATTAAACTTTACCTTCAACTTCATAGCGCTTTCTGATAATGTTCAAATCGCGGGAGGATAACATCAACAATTCGTTATCGTATTTCCTATCCTAGATTTCTTACTTTTGATGCTGAAGAAGACGGCAGCTGGATTTCCCTCCGACCTAATCCTATTCATTCTGATCATTTCGGTACCTTCCACGATCAAAATTATTGACAGCCTCCTTAATTCGATGTCTAAGCTTTAGCCGGTTCGATAAAGCGTAAGCATAGACTAAGCCTTTTTGAATCAAGCATTCGTTCCTCCGGGATAAATCTATACAATAGTCTTCCGGACGAAATAAAAACTTTAACAACACAAAATTTATTTATAAAGAGTTATAAAAATTTGTTAATTAATGGAGCATATTATTCGCTGAAAGAGTTCGTAGATAGGAAGCACAGATTAGAAACTTTTTTAAAAAAATTGTTTGGTAGTATTCTATCAAGTTCATCTATTACTTTATGATTATAATCTTGTAGAATTTAACTGCCGACTTATTTTCTTTTTCATGTTCGACGGAAATCCAAGTCAGATTTGCTGCTGGAATCTCCGTCGAATGAAAATTGAAGAAGAATATACTTATCATTTCTTTAATTACTGTTATATTAATATCTTTAACGTTGTTTTAAATTATATATTTTTTGTAAAGTACAATGTTTGTTTTTTAAACTTTTTAATTGTAATAATTTAATATTTTCTTGTAATCTTATATCCTATTTCTTTGACTGAGGACAAATGGAATGAAAAATAAATCTAAATCTAAACTACAATTAAAATTATTCAGTAACCATAAGATAGAACCAAATCTCTTTGTACACGATAAAAAGAAATAGGAAATAATAATATACATTATGCATACAATTAATGTTATAAATATAAAATAAGAGAAAATGAAAGGCAGTCTAAGCAAAATAATGAATTATGTAAACTTTATTTTTACACATCCATTAATGTAGAATTACCCATCCCAAATCACCATTCAGTATAATAGAAACACCACATTAAGAATCAAAACCCAACTTCACGGGGATAAAGGTAAATATGGCCTTCCATAGTAACTCGAGACAAAATATGTAATAAGCAAAGAAAAACTAAAATATTAAGTACGTAGAATGGAGAACATATATCACATTACTAAAATAATTTTTGCTACCAGCAGAACCATCAAAAAACTGTTATACATAACTTTAAAAGTTTGTAATAGTATTTTGTCGCTGGTAACACAAAATGTGTCCAACTCTACCGCGTGTCCTAAGAATCTATAAACAGTTTTGTTTATTATTTCACCACGTCCTTAATCCGTGGAACCTATTTTAGACATCAGGCCGCGGGTTAATGAACAGTATCCATGATTTAATTGAGTCATATCCTCTTATTTTTTAATAACAGAACACGTCATTACGAAAGTCAAAGTGTTAAATTTAATTACAACTCAGAAAAATCATATATATTTTCCCAAGCACAAAAACACTACACGGCAGACACTGAAAAAGATTTATTGAAATATATTGATGTACATAGTTTATCGTACTTTCGGTCCTTAGAAGAAAATATTTTTTTTAATATTTAGTTTATTGTCACAACAACCGACGTGGTTATTAGTGACCACGATTCACTTCACAAATTACTACTACATTTTTTTACATTGTGGTTAGTTACAGGATGCTGGCTGCGCCTTAGGTACAATATAATTTACAGTATATGATAATACAGTATTGTATAGGGAAATCTAGTATTGCTATATTGGATGACATCAATCACGTTCAGGTCTCTATTATTATAATATTGTAATAATTATAATAAATTTTTAATAAAGTAATTATAACATCTTAAATTTAATTAAATTATTTTATGAAACTATAGATATATTATGTATGTACAATTAAACTATAAATTCTGTATTAATCAATTAAATTGAATATAATGAATAAAATTTATTTAGATGGTTCGCCAAGTTTAGGTTTGCATTTCAATTCCTATTTAACACTGGTAATGATAAAGCGTATCAAATTATAAGTTGCTTCAACTTCTCTTTTTTAACTAATACTCAGTTATTAAATTTATAATCAATATCTGTAATGGAAAATATATTTAATGATGCCAGAAGTTCTATTTAACGAAAAAGCACTTCGGCGTATGAAAAGAAAAACAGCCGAAATTATAGATTTTAAGTTCATAAATTGGAAAGCTTGAAATTTATATTCCTTTCACATAATGGATTTAAGAAACCATAGAAATTAATTCGTTACAGCCTTGAGCAAATTTACAGGCTATTCTATGAGTCTCTTGGGCGAGACAGTTCCGTCTTAAGCAAGCTAAGAATAAAGGCTACGCCATCTGTTAGAGAATAGTGTTCTGAGAATGTTGAGATATTCCAAAAGCAAGAGCTGTCTAGGTCTGGATAGCATTTCACTGAAGCAATAACTTTACGTAACAAGAAAATCGGAAAGCAGTTCCTACCAACAATAAAATGTTAATTTTAACGAGTGCCGTTACAACTCATTCCTTATTATATATTACTCCGACAGCCTAAGTAAATGTGAAAAGCATTAGTCGGTTACCTCTAAATCGCTGATAATGATGATAAATATCATAACATAGACATACAACCAATTTTAAACAGAACGGTCATGTTCGCTCTACTCGTTTTTCTGGTATTGGCCGAGAAAAGAATCTGAAATCTGCGTGTTGGTCGAAGGAACGCTAAATTACCCGAAATTCTTATAAAGTGGAGGAATTATATCACAGAAAGATTATTTCAGCCTAATAAATTCATTTTTTAAGTTGTTTTTCGTGTCAAAGTCCGGGCAAAAATGTTGTTTGTAATTAAAACTTTGTATCCACTTTATATCCTAATAAAAGGAATGAGTCTTAGGAGGTAGGACACCTGAAACTGCTGACAGAAAAATGATGCTTTCTCGTCGAAATGGATTTCTTTTTTTAAAGACAATATTAGAAGAGTCGTACAGCACGAAAGCAGTTTACAACACTTAGACAGGCGACGCACGTTTTCAGCCGTCTCGTCTGCTAGAACAATTCTAGAAATAAAACGGGGAAGAGTACTGATGAAAGAATGTCCAGTATTATAATGAAAATGATTTACAGTTGATTATAGAAAGTTCACATGAAAGAAAATTCAATTAAAAGAAAGCACTGTGATAATGCGCGATTGAGAGTGTAATTGGAGAAGAATATTGCATTCGTCAACATAGTTGAGCAATGGAGATTCAGCATAGCAGATTCCGGCTTAAACTTACTACATAAATGCAATTAAATTAATATAACGTTAAATGCAAATTTCGCTTTTTCGTGCTGTGTCGGCAGTTAGCTTTTATAATGCAGTCACCGTAAGTCCAAAAATAAATGCTGCTTGATGGTTTATTAAATTTCGCATTGAACTTGCGAATTAGTTGTCCACCAAGGTGAACAAGCCCAAAGGGACATAAAAGCATAAATGACCGGAATTTATTATGGTCATGGATCACCTTAAATGAGACTGTAATGATTGGCACAAATTAAAATCTGCGGAACCAACATTCGCGTTTTGATTCGGTTTTGAGAGTAAGCAAGAACTGAAACAAGAGACAGAGAGAGAGAGAGAGATTTTTGAAGGAATTGAACAGTCAAATCATAAAAGAGTTGTCATGGATCAGCAAGGTCTGCAAGTAATTTTCGCTATGGTGATGAACAACTCGTGGACCATACCTGCCTTACTGAAGACACGACGCCAACATCTTACAGTATTAAATATATCCCAAATATTCCAATTATTCAGCTATGTTTATCCTAGTCAGAGAAGAAAACTCCGATTTATTATTGGCCAACAATTCCCTGACTGTGAAGACCGTAGATCAATTAAACACTTAATTTATTCACTAGCGCACACATACCGTTACAAATAATTTAATTAATTACCATGAATTAAAATAATCATTATAACTTTGATATTCAAAGCCGCTTAATCAGAAAAATCTTTACAAAATAATAGTAATTCTCGATGCAATGGAAATTTGATATTCCAACAGCGGTAGATACCAGAAAAGATAAGCAGGGAACCCTGTCATTGAGTGCTCATATTAAAGGCTGCTCGTGGCATCCTCAGATCTCTCAGAATACCTACTTCAAAAAAACACCTACACAATTGTTTTGCGACAGTCTGTGAGGCAGTAAGAAAAATGAGTTTGATGCTATTACGAGGCTCTAACTGAAATTCTTATGTTTCCCAGATCATCGACCCGTGGGGATTGACGAAAAATTTACACAATTGTTTTGTCATTTATACGAATAAAGATTTTTTGTCGTATTGTGACAGTTAGATATATAATTATTTTAATGAAATCGACACAAGAGATTAAAATGAGAAACATTGAGATATTTCAGACTGTTATTTACTGCTATTTTCTTATATTTGCTCTATATTCTTTTTTTACCTTGGTGTAGATTTCTGTAAAACTTAATAAAAGTGAAAAGAATTTCCATTTTTTTAAATTTAACTTCGTAATTAAACAAGTTCCCGGCCTCAGTCAATAAGATAAATATTAACGCATCTCAGGACTTTTTAAATGATTTTGCTTTGTCACATTTTAAATTTAGCTCAAAAATAAGAAATATCTTGTATAACTACGCAGTAAAGTTTTTAAATAGTTTTAATTGTAAATAAAATCAAAGATAAATGCCTATGAATAACATCTCTTATCACACGAGTCCTTATCAAACAACCCGTAACTGTCTTCAACATTCACAATGGAACTAAAAATGTCCGTCTAGTTCTCTGAAAATGTGTATTGGCGTTGTAAACAACGCAATTAAAAACCATTTTTCACGTTTTATGCAGTAGTGGTATTAGATTATAAATTTAAATGTGAAGAAACCAACAAAAAAAATTTTTCCATGATCTCATCATTCAAAACGCGGCGTTCAAATGGATGAAAGATCTATAACTATGTTCCAAAAAACATATTGATCCAATGGAGATATCGTTCCCAATTTTTTTCTTTTATTATTATTTTATATTATTAAAACCGAGGAAGATGACAATTAACCCCTAAGTTTAGAGTAACAGAACTCTGCTGAACCGTCTTGATGGTTGTGTGTAAATAATATTTCACTGAAGATACGCTCTTAATTGAAATAGAGAGACGGAGAAAAATTTATCAATTGATTTCGGTGGATCTTCCTTACAAGTTCAAGAGATAGAAATTTCCAGTGGGACAAACGTTATTCATCCTGATGAATGAACAAATTACAAACTACTAAGTACTTGAGAGTGTATTTGAGATAGTTTATTTCTCTCATGTATAACTTTATGTTGTTTGAACAAGGCAAGGTTCACTGCTCTATCCTTCCGACAAACCTGCGAGGGATGTTCTCTCGCAGGCAGAACCTTGTAGGAGCGACAGGAAGGGGCTACCTTTGGGGATGCATTTTCCTATCTCCGTTTTCCAACTAAGGTTCCCAGGCACCGCGGCCTGTTTTGAGAAGTGTTTGTTCTGGGGTCGCAGACCTTGGGCATACGGTAAGAGTTGTTCGCTGTTCCCATCGGAACAGTCGGCCAGCTGCCTCCTAAACTGGTCGAGGTACGGAGAAGGGAATGCTGCAATCCCACAGCAGACTCTTCTCCCGCTATCGGAAAAGCGTGGGATAAGTACCCAATGCCCGACCAACCTGAGGCAGGTTTTTCTAGGGTTTTCCATGCATTACTTTTAGGCGAATGCCGGGTAGGATCCTTAAACTATAGTTTGGGGGCCCAAGTTTCCGTTGGCTACCTTCCTCTACCCTTCCGCATCCCCCCTTTCAAATACCTTTATATGCTATTAAATGAGAGTTGCCACCATATGGATTAACCTCATGCAATATGTTACTTTAAAAAAAGGGAATTCATATATTCTCACGACTGTTTTGAAACGAAAAATAAAGGTCGGAGGTTAATTAATATCTCAGTGAATTTGAAAACTGTACTCAAATCTTTGCATATTAGTAAATAAATTTACTTGTGTTTAACATAACAAATTGAATTTTTTCCTTTTCCTGTAAGGTACTCGTGTTTTATGTTTTATGAGACAATGTAGACACAATACACCATAAACAGATCACTTACAAATTATTACCAAAAAAATGTTTGGAAAACGTATTATTAAAATCAAACTTTAGTACGGCAATAATAAAATTGAATCCGAAAACTAATAGAGTTCTGTAATTTTTACAGTATCATAGAATAGTTTTAGTTGACTTACACAATAATTACAGGCTTATACCCGGGAGCAAATTACATTATGAATTAAATAATGCAAACAAAAAATAACATTTTATATTTAATTTAGAATGAACACGCTTATACCCGGGAGAAAATTACATTATGAATTAAATAATGCAAACAAAAAAATAACATTTTATATTTAATTTAGAATGAACACGCAGTTAAGTTTGTATTGTAGTTCGTAGATTAAAAAAATAATTTTATTAAATCTTTGGTAGTTACGTATTGAATTAAAACGAATTGTACTATCAAGGAAAGTAATTTATACAGTACCTAAAACACTATACTTTAGAAACATTGTGAATGTGTACAATAGCAATTGGTTCTGAAGAAATCTTTCTTGTTAAGCATTTCCAAGTGTATATTCTAAGCAGTAGTCAGGTTATTCAACAGATGACGTAGAACCTGTTTGTATGCGCGCCACCTGACAGAAAATGAAAGAACTAAATATTTCTCTTGGACGAGTAACTCAAACCTTGACCCTGTCGATTTACGAAGAAACTTGTTACAAACTTCTTTAGAATTGTCAGTTATTCTGAGGGTTTTTTAACAAATTGATATTAAACTAAATAGTATCCGCTTAAAAATCTGAAATCTGTGAATGATTCAGTCGTTACTTGTTTAAGAATATGTTTTGATGAACACACAAAATAAATTCTTAAGCATTGGGATTTATAATAAATTCTTACAAACAGTTTCACCAACCAAATAATATTAAATATTTTTAAGCTTAGTTGGACCAATTCTGAAATGAGGACCAGCATAAAATATCAGAATAATTTCAACAGGCAATATATTTGATTACTTATCAAGATATATCTTCTATACTGAAAAACCTATTAAAATTAATTTTAAAAATTAAGTTTAAAAAAAAACTATTTTAAATGATGAAATATTTATGTGCTTTTCCTGTTCATTGAATGTTAAAATTCTTGATGGTACAAAGAGACAAAAAACAAATTGTGTTATTTATTATTGTAAAACAAATTATACAAACCATTACCAAAATATGAAATAATATTTATACATATTTATTTATGTATTCACAGTTTAACTTATTCTTATTGAATGCAGATTTCCCGTGAAAAACTTTTATGGTCCTGTTGTTGTCCAGCTGATTTACTTCGTCTTAGCGCCGGAATATCGGGGTATAGAGATTTTACTAACGAATATTGTAATTTTTAAGGGTTGTGTGGGAAAACTAGAAAGTGAGGTTGTAAGACCGTGAAATTATAGCGTTTGAACTCATTGTGGATAAATTCGAATTGGGAGGCCGAAATATCAAACTCCAATTGTACATAAACACGCAGAGAGAGGAGTTTGAGATGTGGCTTTCACTTCCCCGAGTTTTCAAAACGCGATGCAAGGAGTCTCGTGTCGGTTGAATGATCAATGAAAAGTGCTGGTTCGAGTTGAACATGATCAGAGAAAAACTATGGGTAGGATGGAACATGATCAGTGAAAAGTGATAGTAGAGTAGAACATGATCATCGTGCCCAGATCGTCTACAAAGTCTGCGGAATATAATTTATATACTATAGTTAATTGTATTAATACATAGATACTGACGTACAATAAAACACAAATAATATAATGCTAATAGGAACGTCGGGGAATACAACTTTTACAGTATTACTTTTTAGAATTAAGGAATTTTATATAATATATTGCTAGATGGAATCAAAACAGCCACTTAAGTTACTCCAAAAGAATCAGTCTTGTAAAAAATTAATTTATTGATAATGAAGTAAAAAATTGGTAATTACAATGAGATTATTATCAAATAATGGGAAAATATATTGTAATGCCAATTAATTAAGCCGTTAATGGTTTTAAATAATTGGAATTGTTAGTGAAAAGTTTGAATTATAACAATGAGCGGCGAGCTCTGTTCCTATTATTGAGGGTTCGGAATGGCGATTACGCGCGAAAAAGTTAGTTAGTTAACAGTCTTCAGTCTACCACGAGAGGAGAGACATTGTAAAAAGTCGACGTCTACGGACAGCCACGAAAGGAGAGACATTTTAAAAGTAAATCTTCGCCGTCGTACTTAGAAGTTTTCAAACCAAACCGATAAATAATGCGGTAAAAGTCTAAAATCTGCAACTCATAAGATTCCTGTAAGCAAGCAGTTAGTTGGACCGCGTAGATGTGTTAACAATTAGCCAATGGAAGCAAGTGTTTGCTTCATTATAAAGAACTTGAACATTTTCGTGCTGAGGAAAACAACACCATATAGCCGACCAATTAGGAGGATCATCCGAGTTCCTGGGAGCCTAGTAATCGCATTTCAACTTCATAAGTGTAGAATCTGTGAGAAAAAATTAGAATCTGTGTAAAAAATTGCAATATAGTGTACTTTTGAAGCGCTAAAAGAATGCTGGTACCAGCCGAACAATACGTAAGTAACCAAAACCTTAATAAAATCTAGTAACTGACTACTGAAATATAACAGAAGCTGGTCTGTTTTCGCAATATCTGTTCGGCCTACCGAACTTCAGCCGGAGGAAGTTGGTGAGCGTTTTACTGAAGATTTTATGTCCATAAAGTCACAATTGATAAAACTAGACCTCTTCTGCGATTATTTGGTGGAAAATTACACCAACGAAAATTCCTAATTTGCTTCAATCCTGTGGGCGGAATTTTCAGTAAACCTACAACGGACAACAAACGCATGTGAAAGTTTTCACAGTAAGTTGAATGGATATCATCCCGATATCAATAAATTCTTTGAAGTTTTACTTATGATGCACGATGCCACCAACACCACACTTAAACCGACTGCAATCACTACGAAAGTAAGAATAACACTAAGCCTATATACAATATACAACAGAAAATGCAAAAGTATAGGACTGGTGAAATATCTTAGATGGAGTTTGTTCAATCTGTCGTACAGAAATATATTTTTCTAAACTGCCATCAGTTAAATTGTTCGTACTTTATTTTTAGATTAGCTGAGTGCCCGGCGTTGCCCGGGACGTCATTTATCCATAACACCCCCCCTGATTTTTTTCGTGTAACGCAACTTGCCCCCCCCCTATCCCTAAATGTGTTACGGCCAGGGTTGCATTGCTTGAAAATTCACTAAATTAAATGAATAATGTGGTACTTAATTTAGTAATTTTTGAAATTAAATAATTAATTTTTATTTAAATTAAAAACCTATTTGTTTAATTTTATTTATTTTTCTGCAAATCAATTTTTTTTAAAGTGGGGGATGATGGCGTTCATCTTCTTCGTATTATCAACAATTACTGTACTTGCAATAATTACAAATTTAAAATTATATTCAATCATTTTTTTTATTCATGTAAAGTCCCATAAACACAACTAAATGGCTGCCTGTAATGTTTGAAGGAAGGAAGAACAGTAGCTGGCGTCTCATGCAGTTCCCAATAGTCACGTGCATCTTAAATACAATAACCTCCTAAACAACGCACAGACTCTCACATCGGAAATAATTATAAGAAAGACATATTTCACGGTTACGTACCAGGTTCTGGATGTTGTCGTTGTCCAATGCTGGTCTGAAGACTGTGTGGCGCTGCGTGTCGTGTCCGTGGGGTATACCATATATGGTGGTGGACATGCTGGGACCTGATTGGCCGTTGAGGATCGCCTGACATTTACTACGCGGCATGTGTCCTGGACGCTGTGGTCAGGCGATCCTCAGCGGCCAATCAGGTCGCAGCATGTCCGCCACCATATATGGTATACCCCACGGACACGCCACGCAGCGCCAAACAGTCTTCAGACCAGCAGTGGACAACGACAACGTCGAGAAATCTGAACCTGGTGAGTAACAGTGAAAAATTTATTAAACATATAAATTGTTACATTAGCAGACGACATCAGCAGTCATAATATATATATATATATATATATATATATGTCACATAATGTATCAGTATTTAAATTAGAGATTAATTACACGAAGATATATTCAACGATCATCAACATGACAGAGCAAACGTTGAAAACATCAAAACCCAAACCTTTCCTTCACTCAGACAGCCTGAAGATGTTACAAATATGTACAGAAACGTTTTTCGTGTTGTTAATTAAAGATTTTATGATTAATAATTATTTGAAATTATAAAAATCGTGTTTATGGCCGTTAAGGATGTTCATTGTTAAAAACAGACGTGAAAATAATAATATATGACTAATATTCCAGTGTGAAGAGCTGACAATTTGCAGAAAAACAAAATAAATTATTCAATTTAAAATAAATATAGAATATTTATAGAGATCAGAACATAATAGTTACACAGTTTTTAAAAATATATATGCATCTTGTTCGACAATGTTAATCGTAAATGGGTTATTGTTTCCTTAACCCTGTAACTTCTATTACAATTTTGCTTCTCAGCTAAAATGATGACTATGCACCAATTATTATCTGCATCTGTTACAGGTCTATTTGTAATGACCCAGGGTTAATTAGATCTAAAGTAATTCTACCCAAGTTGTGTGAGTAAAAATTAATTATTTAACGCAAATGTCGACCGTTTAAAATGTTTGAAAATTTCCTCCCCCGCCCAACTCCGCGAGGCCCCTCACACACCCACCAAATCTCGGGCATTGCCCACGTTGCCATAAATACATTCACCTATATCCATAACTGTGGTTTGACTCGAATCTCGTTTTTTGAGGTTATGAAACACAACTCCATCTCTACGCGTACTTCCCTACCATGCCGTAAGGTGTTGAAATTGTACACAAACAAAATCGGTAGAAATACTATCAATGGCATTGACAGCGTAAAATATTTATTTCACGCAAATGTCGATCATTTTTCATGTCCGAAAATTTATACCCCCGCCCAGCCCCTCGTACCCCAGGCCACCCCCTAACGTTCTCCAGGTTGTCATAAATAAACTCAGTGACATCCATTACTTGAATTTCACTCCAATCAGGGATTTATTCACGTTATTTTTTGTAACGCCCCTCAAACCCCCACCCCTAACTGTGATCTTTAACGTAGCTTAAGGGGTTGAAATGAAAAACAAAATCGGTAGAAATATTATCAATGACATTGACCTCGATAAATATTTTTTCCCTACAAAAATCGACTGTTAAACATTCTTGAAAATTTACAACCCCGCCAACCCTTCCTTGGGGGAGTTAAACGATTAGTTGAATGTAATAATTAAACTCATTGACATCCATGACCTTGAGTTCGACTGCAATGTCGATTGTTTTTGCATCATTATATTGTAATTCCACTCCACCCCACCCTTAAGTGGAGCTCCATTCCCAATCACGAAAGGGGTTGAAATTATACGCAGAGAAAATGTAGTGAAATTTTAATGATCTAATTGATTCCGAAATATATTTAATAACGACCGGTCAACATGTTTTTAAAAATTCTAACACCTTCCCAACTCCTCCAACCTCATCCCACCCCTCGCGCGCTGTCCAGAATGTCATAAATAAATTCAGCGACATCATTTACCTTCGATTTGACTCGAATCACGTTTTTTTCTTGCCAGTGCCCTCTACCCCCACCCCTTACCATGGACCCCCCTCATGCCGAAGAGGCGTTTAATTTTTACTCACACAACTTGGATAGAATTACTTTAGATCTAATTAACCCTGAAAAATATTGTTCAACATTAATATCGGTCGTGATTTCTTGTTTCAATATTTCCACTCCCGTCAAAATCCACTCCTCGGGAGTTACATGACAAATTAAATGTCATAATTAAACTCGGCGACATTCATAACCCTGTATTTGACTCTAATCTCGTTATTTATTTTTAACGCCCGTTGACCCCCACCCCTAATGTGAGCTCCCTCTAAATCCCGAAAGGGATTCAAATTAGAGAACGTGTAGTGAGATTTTAATAATCTCATTGTTCCTGAAATATATGTAATCGACGCAAAATTCAGCCGCTTAACTTACTTTAAAATTTCTATTCCCCACTCACCTCCACCCAACCCCTGCCACCCCATTCCAGCCAACCCTGCGCGTTGCCCAAATTGTCATAAATGAACTCCGCAACATTAATTACGTTCGACTTATTCGAATGCTGGTTGTTTACGAGTTATTTTCTTGTAACACACGCCCCCCCCTCCCCTAAGCGTTCTTCACCCTCATGTCGCAAGTGGTTGAAATTGTACAAACATAAAATGGGTATAATTACTATAAATTAATTAACCTTGAAAAAAATTATTTTCCGTTAATATAGACCTTTTAACATGTTTGAAAATTTCCAACCCCATCCTCTCCCGCCCCTGGGGGTTAAGTGGGTAATTGAATATCATAATTACATTTTGCGACACCGAGAAACCTGGGTTTGACTATAATTTTGGTTTTACTCGCGTTATTTGTAATGCCCGTCCACCCTCATCCCTAAGAGTGCTTCCCTCTAACGCCGAAAAAGGTTAAATTTTACAAACAACATCGGTAGATATATTGTCAATGTCATTGACCTCGACAATTAATTATTTAATGCAAATATCGACCGTTTAACATGTTAGAAAAATTCCACCCCATCCGCCCCAACCCTTGGGGTTAAATGGCCAATTGAATTGTCATAATTGAATATGGCGACATCCATAACCTTTGGTTTGACTCCAATATCGGTTGTATTCGCGTTATTTTCTTGTAATACCCCTCCACCCCAACCCTACGGTGTTCCTTTCCCATTCCGCAGAATTGAAATTTTACTGAAATACATTGGTACAAACACTATTAATCACTTTTACCCAGAAAATATTTATCCGACTCAATCATCGGCCGTGTTAGCATTTTTGAAGATATCCACCCCATTCACCCCCACTTGAGGCACTAAACAACAACTTGAATATCACAATTAAACTAACTGACAACCATAACCCTGGATTTGAGTCCTATCTCGATTGTGTTTGCGCTATTTTTATATAAATCCACTCCACCCCCACTCTTAAGCGTGCTCCTCCCAAACCCCGAAAGAGGTTAATATTACATATATTGAATATGTAGAGACATTTTATAAATCTAAGTAAACCAGGAAAATATTTATGGACGCAAATATTGACTGCTTATTGTATTTGAAAAATTTTACCCCCGTCCACCAATGCTCCTGGGGGTTAAAACACCAATTGATTGTCTTAAACTCAGCGACATCAATAATCCTCGATTCGACTCTAATCTTGGTTGTATTCGCATTATTTTCTTGTAACTCCCGTCCACCACCATCCTTAAGGGTGCTCCCCTCCCAAGCCAAAAAGGGTTAGAAATTATACACGGAGAACCTGTAGAGAAATTTTATGAATCACACTGTTCCAGAAATATATTTATTAACCGCAAAAGTCGGCCGGTTAAACGTTTGAAAATTTCTACCCTCGCCCACCACGGCTAGACCCTCCTACTTACGCCCTATCCCACACGTTGCTCAGGTTGTCATAAATAAACACAGCGACATGCATTTCCTTGGAATTTACGTCAATCTCGTTTGTTTCTTCATTATTTTATTGTAACTCCCCTTTACCCCCAACCCTAGGCGTCCTCCCCTCTCATACTGAAAGGAGTAGAAATTATACACAAACATCACCAGTAGAAATACTATCATTGCCATTAACGCATGCTGAATATTAATTATACACGATCATCAGCCGGTTAACATGTTTGAAAATTTACAACCCCGCCAACCCCTCGTTGGGAATGTTAAACGGTAAGTCGAATGTCATAATTAAACTCATTGATATCCATAATACCTTGATTTGACTCTAATCTCGGATGTATTCGCGTTATTTTCTTGTAACACCCGTTCACCCTTAACATTAAGGGCGCACCCCACCCAAGCCCGAAATGGGTTGAAATTATACACAGAAAACATGTAGGGAAATTTTATGAATATCATTGTTCCCGAAACATATTTATTCGATGGAAAATTCGGCCGGTTAACTTATTTTACCCTCCGCCCAACCCTTCCTACGCCATCTTACAACTGCGCGTTGACCAGATTGTCATAAATGAACTCAGCGAGATCCATTACCTTTGATTTGACTCGAATCTCGGTATTTTTAGCGATATTTCCTTGTAAACCCCCCTCCACCACCACCCTTTAATGCGCTCAACCCACGTGCCACAATGGGTTAAAATTAATAAAAATCACATGGATAGAAATACTATACATCGAATTAACCCTGAAAAATATATATGCAACGCAAATATCGTACATTTTAGCAGGTTTGAAGGTTTCCACCACCGTCCACCCATGCTCCTGGGGGTGGTGGGCGTGTTACACCCGCACATTGTTTGTTTCCCTGTCGCAATGAAAACGTTGTAGAACTTCGGTGAAATTGCTTCGAGGGTGTAGATTTGTAAGCGGAACATACCCATATACATACCCACATGTATACACACATACATACCCGTATAAGACAATTTTATATAATATACTAGCTGGGTGCCCGGTGTTGCCCGAGATGTCATCCATAAGACTCCAATTTTGGTTACTTTTGCGCTATTTTTATGTAAAGCTCCTCGAACCCTATCCCTAAATGTGCTCACATCCCATGCCGAAGGGGGATGAAGTCATTGACTAAATATATCGGCAGTTTTTACATGTTAGAAGATGACCACCCCCACAAATATGCGATAATGAAAAAAAAATGTATTCCACGCAAAAATCGGCCGATTACATTGTCTGAAAATTTATTCCTCCGCCCAACACCTCCCAAACCCGTCGCTTAACCAAGGTTGTCACAATTAGATTCAGCGACATTCATAGTCTTGGAATTGATTCGAATCTCGGTTGTTTTTGCGGGATTTTATTTAACGTACCTCCACCCCACCCCTAAGCTTGCTCCCCTGACAGGGGTTAAATTATACACAAACCACATCGGTATAAATACTATCAAAGTAATTAACCCCAGGAAATAATTATTGCAAATATCAACCGTTTAACATGTTTGAAATTTTTCACCCTGACCACTCCCGCTTCGGGGACTTAAACGGTCAAGTTTAATGTCATAATTAAACTCAGTGACAATCCTGATAGTTTCTAGTTTATTTTTATCTAATGCTACTTCCACGCCAACCCTTAAGGGTGCATCCTTCCGAGTCCGAAAGGGGTTGAAATTATACACAGAGAACATGTAGGGAAATTTTAGTAATCTAATTCATCCCGAAATATATTTAATCGACGCAAAAAAACAACCGGTCAACTCATCCCAACCCAGCCGATACCCGCGCGTTGTCCAGATTGTCATAAATAAATTCAGGGACATGCAGCGTTCCTCCACCCAACACCTAAAAGTGCTCTACTGATAATCCCAACCCGCTTCTGGGGGTGGTAGACGCGTCTCACCCCAACAGTCGGTAGAAACACTATCAATATCTGTGACCCCTAAAAATATTTATCCGACTGAAATATCGACTGTTTTAGCATGTTTAAATATTTCAACCCCCGTCCACCCCCGCTTCTGGCGGTGGTAGACGCGTCTCAGCCCGACAGTGTTTGTTTCCTTGTCGCAAAGAACACGTGTACGAAATTTGGTGAAATTTGCTCCAGCGGTGTATATTTGTATTCTCCACCCCAAACGCTAGGGGTGCTCTTTCCCCAGGGTGTAGAGGTTGAAAATTATATTCAGATATCATCAGTGGAAAGACTATAAATATCTTTGACCCATAAAAATATTTATCCGACTGAAATATCGACTGTTTTAGCATGTTTAAATATTTCAACCCCCGTGCAACCCCGCTTCTGGGGGTGGTAGACATGTCTCACCCCGACAGTGTTTGTTTCCTGGTCGTAAAGAACACGTGTACGAAATTTGGTGAAATTTGCTCTACCGGTGTAGATTTGTATAACGAACATACAAACATACATACACTCTTTTTATTTATAAGATGTAGATAGATAGATAGATAGATATACATACACTATTTAAAACAATTATTAAATTTGTAGACATATAATTTTTCCATCTGAAAATAAACTATTTGGTGGTTTTAGGAATCTGCAGTTGGTAGCATTGTATAAAATTAATGCAAAATATTACGAAATACGCTGTCTTCAATAGAAAAATATCAATTTTGTACATTTAAGTATTGCTTTTATCATAATTCTATGTATATTCCAGTGCGTATTGCAAGATATAATTGGGCAACATATTGGCCCCTGATCCCGTTAAATATTCCACGTCAAACGTCAAGTTATTTAAAAAAGAAAATTAATGCCATGGATTGTATAACCTTTCATAATAAATTATATTTATCACTCGATGTGATATTGGTAGATTTAATTATAATTATTATAATTATTATTCAATCAAAATATTTTTGCTCAGCTTCATTTCTCAGAAATTGATCATCTATAACGTCGTTCCCAAAAAACTTTTAATTCAATTTAAATGTTCCTATTTATGTACATACCTTTGACTGAGAGTGCATTAATTGAATAATGACCATAAAAACTTTCGGAGTTCCGTTTGTCATTTTCAATACTTTTATAGTTACAAACATATAATTCAGCAGTCGTACCTTAGACAAATCTTATTATCTTCTGAAATATTATACAGGATACAATAGTACGTTATATTATGAAATTTTATAAATCTCGACCGACACACATTTGAATGTATTATAAGGCGCCATATTGGCTTTATTAAAGGTGGCGGCGATAATTAACTATTCCAAATTAACTTTCCGCAAGGATGGTAAAGTATTTCGTATTGTTTTTATTACTATTCGATGGAGTATTACTGGAAAAAATTTTACTTTTTATTCAATCAAAATATTTCTGCTTTATTTCATTACGAAATACAGAACTATATATTTAGGATGCGTCAATGTCTTGAAAACTTATGACGTCATCGTCTCGCGCAGTAATTTAACACTAATTCGTAACTTATTTCAATTATAATTATTTCCACGATTATTCTAGGGGTTTCTCACCCCCACAGTACCGGTTCTAGATTTTGGCAGAATATATATACCAATTTTTGTTGAATTCTGTCCACGCGATAAAATTTGTATAAAGAACAACGTAAATACATCCATCCATCCATCCATACATACATACATACATACATACATACAAATATACATCCTTTTTTATTATATAAAAGATAGTGTTAATAAGTAAGACATGGCATGAAAATATAAACTCACGATGAAAATACATTCCACTTAATTCTACTTCATTATCTGGTCGGGAAGGAATCAGGTCGTTTCCAGTTGTTTACCTCTAAACGGCCGGGAAGGAATCGGGAAATCATTACGGCCTGCAGGTAGTCCTGGGAAGGAATTGCTGTGCTGTCTGCGAGGGCTATTCTCTCGCAGGCAGAACCATGTAGGAGAGTCACAAAGGGGCTTCTCCCGCTATCGGAAGGGAGTGGGACAAGCACCCAATGCCCGACCTACCTGATGCAGGTTTTTCTAGGGTTTTCCCTGCATTACTTTTAGACGAATGCTGGGTAGGATCCTTAAACTATAGCTCGGAGGCCCTAGTTAACCCTTGGCTAACTTCCTCTAACCTTCCGCATCTCCCCTTTCAAATCCCTTCCTATACTATTAAAGGGGAGCTGCCACCATGTGGATTACTCTCATGTAGCCTGTTACCCCCACCCCACAAAAAAAATTCTCCAACAGTTAACCGACCTAGTGTATTACATAGTCTCAGTTCAAATAATATTATGCCCAACACGTTTTAAGTAGCGATTCAGGTTATTTCAGTAATATGGTTTTATGAATAAACAAAACGCCACCACCACTCTCTTGAGCGCCATATTCTTACTCCGTACAGTGCCCACACCCTTTTCATTTCTCGAACTTGAGCATCGGTTGTCCCTTCTCAATGTAACAAAAAAAAGATCAACCTACAACTCGTTACCACGGAATATTTGTAAATTATGGCAATTCACCGCAACAAACTTTACGCGTTACTGTAAATCTTGCTTAGAATTCATTATCAATATCGATTGAAATATGGTCATATTAATTTTTTCTTATTAAATTTGAACCCTTCCATTTACTCGTGAGAATTTGACTTCACTGTAAACGTGAACGGAAGTAGAGCAGTTCCAATTACGTGACAGCTCGACAATTCTGCACCCGTTTTAGGTTACTTTGCAGACTTCGTAGAAACCCAATAATTAACCAGTTTGTATGGAGCCCGATCCGGGTTCCAAACCTAAAATAGGAAATTTAAATACTTAAAACAATTAAATTCTTATTTAATATAAGGGCGTTTACCATATCTTGAACCACGCGATCCGCAATAATTCTAATAGGGTAGATTCAATACATTAAATCATAGTATAGTTTATAATTCCATAATCGGTCTCGAAAAAAAAAAGGAATACTGTCATTCGATATTGTTTGTATAAATAGCCAACCAATATTACGAAAATTCATTCCTTGGCAACTTAATTCTTCTAAAGTTTGCTGCTCATTCTCAATCTTTTACGGCAGGATCTGTTTTTAGAAAACTATAAGATCAGAAGAACCCTGCAAATGAGTTTGGCGCCATCACTTGTTAAAGTTGGTTTACGACAGTTGTCTTCCAGCATTTCAGTTGCCAAATTGGCTTTATAATGCTATGTAAAACTGTGTGTCTCAACAATCTACAAGCAGATGTATACTTATTTCAAAAATTACATTAAGTCTTATTAACTTAAAGTGAACAAAACGTTTAAGTAATATAAATTGTACTTTTGTAATTGAACGTTTCATCCGAGCTGAAATTTTTTTTTCTGGCTAGATTTATAAAGCATTTTTTTTATTTCCAATTATTAATATAATTATTAGTTTAAGGCGAGCTTGGCTACCTTGCTCTACCTTTCCGCATTCCCCTTTTTAGTCTCTTTCCTATGCTATGAGAGGGGAGTGGTTACTATGTGGATTACCTTATATATAGCCTGTCTACACACACGCACACAGTAGGCTATATACGTACGGTTCAGGTAAAGTTGGGGGGGGGGGGAATACGAATAAAGAGTGAAGTAAGACGAAGGTTTTGTCTGATGAGAATCTATATAATCAAATGTCGCTCAAAAACCATAATACATAAGTTGACAAACCGGCAGACATTTCATTCGTTAATAATGCTGCTAAATATATTCAATACGAGAACTACATCAAAGAAAATCTCCCACATCCCATAAAAAAGGCCCTTAACACATCATTAGCCTTTGTATGTTTATCTGAGAACCCAAGCTGCCATCACACGAAACACAACGTTTCGAAGAACATCATCAAATAGGAAACATCTAAATCAAGACCTGCACACGCTCGTGAACAAACAACTATTGAACACCGATGTAATGATGAAATAATTACTACATAATTTGTAAGTTTCAATTTAAATTTGGATCGTAAAATATTTTGTAACACGAATGTATAACTAAATATATCGCCCATTTAGCAGTGAAGCGCGATAGTTTTATTATTGATATATATATATATATATATATATATATATATATATATATATAGTAATAATTGGTAATTAAGGCATTGTTCTAATTGAAAAGTTGAATTGTAGAGGACACATTATTGATAGCGGTAGCGGACACCACAACAACGCGCTCAAAATTAGGAGACGAACAGAGACAGTTGGGCAGTAAGCGGCGAGGAGAACAGATCAAAAGTCTAATTCACAAAAGTTTGAACAGTTTTGTCAGTCAGCAGCGAGAATAAAAGAGGTTTAATTTAAGGAACGAAAGAATGTGTTCCAGTAATAAGTACGCTGTTACATCAAATTTCAAAAAGTAAAGCAATCTTCAGTCAACAGACCAAACTAGTGAGTTGCATTTTAAACATGGCTCACGAGATCTACAAATCCAGGTTGCAGTAAATCATCGAGAAGTAACCAATTCATTTTAAACCAACCGACAAACTATGCTAATTAGAGTCTGTGAATAATTAGAATCTGTGAAAATCCCACCATTGTGCTACGAAAATTTAATGTGAATCTTGGGCTGCCGTAAGTAGAAAGAAAACCTTAAAATTATTGTAAACCGTTTTAAAAGATAAACGTCAGATCGTTCTTTAATTATTGATCAAATGAAATTGTTTAAACTCAATCTTTTAGTATAAATTTCTTCATGAATAAATTTCGTCTCTGTTTAGACGCATCGATTTCCTTATAAAGTAAATGTAAATTTTGTGTTCTTTGATTGTTTAAATTCTGCCATTATCAAACCCAGTTCAAGACCCTGAGATCCCAATTATATTTTGTATTTTGAATAATTGTTTTAAATTTGGCATAATACATTTTGTTTATTGTTCAAAGTTAATAGTGTATTTCATTTAAATGACAACACATAAATAAGTAAGCATTATAATATATATATATTTACATTTTAATACAATTAGATATTAGCGAGGGTTGAGAGCTTGGCAAGTTGGAATTTGACCAGGAGCCGCCGTGACGGATAGATAATTCCTTCGATCTGGACTTAGACACGTAGGTTGTTGACCCTCGGAAGTTACCTGGACTGTCGCACCGTGGGAAACGTCTCTCCAAAAATCCCAGAAATTGAATTAACACGTGACTGCCTGAACTAATCACACGAATGATCGATCCAAAATTGGTCGAGAACATCGATTTTTCACATCCAGCGAAGGGGCTGTAAAGAAACTATAGACGAACCGTCGCCAGGGACGGACGTCAAGCCCCAAACTTGCAGTTTTCCAGAGGACTTGGAGAGATCGAGGGTGCCACATGATCAAGGCCAGAGATCAACGCGAGGTAACTGCCAAGTGTCTCAATCCTTGACTCGCCTGGGGGAATTACCGTAAACCATGGTTTAACTTGGGGCTAAGGGATCCGATTGTTTTGCCCGGCTAGCTGAACACACATAATTTGTAATTATTTTATTTTATTTTTCTCATGTTCAGTTAAATGATTATTAAATTCTGTAAAATATGCCTTTACTTCATCATTTAATAAACCTACCACTACAAAAGTATAAAAAAATTCCCTGGTATTCTATTTCCTACATTTTACGTGTGATGAGGCAAAAACTGGTATGCCCCAAACTTTGATTAAACTCTTAATACTTAGCAGGGTCGAATGATTTTGACATGTATTACTCTTGTATGAAGATCGATGATAATTGGGCGACAGTACTTCGGGGTTGAGTTGGCCGACGTGATGTGTTAACTATTGTTGAGAGGGTCCGGCTGTGAAAATCTACGCAGTTATTGACAATTTCTTCTGTGTGGCATATTCTAGGACAGTAATTGCTGAGTGTGAGCCTTGAGAGGACGAAATATTATTATAAAATGCAAAAAGTTATTGGGTCGATGGCGGCAAATTGAAATGACGGAATGTTGCCACAATCCTGAATGTAGTTAAACCAATTAATACGACGATATTATAAGAAAGTACTGTTTTAATGTGAATAAAATCAGAGTATAGTGTTTTTATTAATAAAGAATAAAGTGTTTTTAAGAAGTTAAAGTGGCCTCTATCATTGGGAAAAATTTTTGGACAAAATGATGTTATCAGGATTCCAGAAGGGATTTCTACAACTAAATTTTGGAAATCAAAGGCAGGAGAAACTTAGATTAACTTAAGGTTACAAAATTTTTGATTATATTGCCACAAAATTTTGCTAAAATCTCAGTAACTTACCCTGAGAGAAATGTCCAAGATGTTTTTTATTTAAATTGTACAAGTTAATAAGTATTTTTGTACTTACTAGTTTTAATTGCTTATCAAATATTAGATAAATTAATTAAACGTATATACATTACTAATTTAAAATAACCCCCAGAATAATTTATTACATATCGTGGTGGCTAAATCAAATATTAATAAATATAGCAAATTAATCCCTCTTCCCCCAGAAATTACTCTTTACACAAATGGCGACCAACGTGGAGCTAAAATAATATAAATTATTACTAATTATAATGAATAAAATAGATATAACAAATGTGAACAAAGAAACAGCACTTACTCATGAAACCTAGAAAGCTAATACGGGTCAAGAATGAGCTCATATTAAGCACAGACTCGTCAATATTTGAACAATGTGAACGGTTAATCTTTCCCAACTAGTTTATGTTTGTATTTGATCCTCCAAATGATTATCTTCGTTTTTAACGATACCTACTGTAACAGAAGCCTCTATAGAGCTCTAATCTCTCTTATAGGCCTAATTTATGATTTATACATGTTGGAATTGCTTACCGCTCTCACTATAGTTTCACTCAGATTGCTAAGCGGCTGTGGTATCGTAGGAGTATCCTAGATGGTACATTATCTAATTCTGAAAATATCGGCCTTATATTCATCCTTTGACCCTCGAAGAGGTATTTTGATTTGAAACCATTGTTCGCCGTGTGTCCTTTTGTGAACGTTGTATTTACTCATTTACTCATTGAGCCTATTGATGCAACAAGTTGATACAAAAACTGCTTCACTAGTCTATTTTGCCTACTTTCATTCATATGTGTGTTACGGTATTGCCAAATGGGACAATTGTTCTCGTAGTGTGGATGTTTTCAAACTGCAAAAACGAGCCATTAGAATTATATCAGGATCAGATGCTAGAGAAAGCTGCAGACCGTCGTTCAAAAGACTTCATATTCTGAATCTACCTAGTGCTTACTTATTAGAAGTACTAAAATTTGTTAAACGCAACATGAACCTTTTCGCAAGTAACGGGGACAATCATGGAGGAACCATTCAGTTCTCAGGTCTGACAAGCACAGCCTCAGTCTCTACGAGTCTAGCGTTCATTATTCCGGTATCGCACTATTTAACAGTATTCCTGAACATGTAAAGACCATCAACTACAACTCATTCGTCAAGGAGTGTAAAACTTTTCTTGTAAATGGAACTTATTACTCCGTACACGTATTTTTGAATCCGTCTCACATTAGTTGAACTGTCTTGCCTACAAAATTGCTGAATATGCTATAAATATGTAAATAGTTTGTCCAGTTTTCCCCTGTTGGTTCTGTTTTCCTGCCTCTGCTTTCTGTTTTAGTAAATATCCATGAAGACATCCCTCCGTTCCTAGCGACAGCAGATGATTCCCAGGAAGTGATAATAGTTGTGTGCATGTTTCTTAAAGATTGTGTGTATGATTGTGGTGACTAAATGTGAAAAGATGTGAATTTGTGTGTGTGTGTGCGTGTAACCTATTAATATTAATTCTGTTTATATGTAATTCATCTACTGTATATTTGTGACGAATCCTATTTCCTCATTAGAGGGCTAATGGTGAATAAATCTATCTATCTACCATTTTGTCGACATAGACAGTGTACAATAAAAGTTCCAAGTCGATAAACAACCACCATTTATCGAATACAAGAAAACAAATAACTGGTAGTAATTCTCTTAAATACCACGTTATTTTATACACACAAAATCAAGAGGGAACACATTTATTAATTGGCACAAAGATATTCACCTTTAACAAATTGTCACTCATTGTGAGAGTCGCAAAGTACATACAGTTTGCACTTCGCCAGGAAGATAAATGAGTGCTGGGAACATCGCACAAATGTTACTGAATAAGAGTTACAGCTATTGCCACCTTACAGTGCCAGAAACATTGACTATAGAGAGTGTCATACATAACAAAAGAAACTTTATGCTCAGTTGTGGTGCAACGAGAATGTTTAGTTCTTACCGGCTATGAAAGAAAATAGCTCCTATTACAAAACCTCTAACTGATGTACTTTTCGTATAATTTTCCTATTCCAATCTTCACCACCCTTTCTCGTTCATATTTGACATATTCTTTGCTAATATTATTAAAGTATAAGTTATTTATCCTTTATAAGTTTGTATTTAAATTTAAGATTCGTTACAACGAAATTACAAAGAAATAATTCATGCATAGACAAATGTATTGTTTTAAAAACGAAGAATTTCAGGTAATAAAATTTGGGTAAATCAGTATATTTTAATTTGTTCTTTGCTGTAATTAGTCATCCTTTGTGAAATGTACTTAGAGATATTCTGCGTTAATTCAATTTTAATTTTTGTAAAAGTAGTAACATTGATTTTTAAAAATCGAAAAATCGTTCTTATAATCGAAATCAGGATGCCTAATTTACTGAACCGTAGTCGCTTGTTTCGGAAGCGACTACAGAAAGTAATTACAAATTTATCCATTTAACAAAAAATATAATCAGAACTATCTTATATTGTTCCTCATAAGAGTGAAAATTAATTTTCTTTCTATCTCTTACCGTTTACTTTCTATAGTTTTGAAAATACAAAAATTTTGAGCATAATTCTTAACATAATGGCGACTTATTACACATAAATAACACCATTGTAGTGGAATTCATACTGGTCTGCACACAAACGATGTCACACTTCATCTCGTCACTTTTGTATCAGAACACCGACATCATACTCACTGGAGTCGCTATTCACAAATGTGATAATCGAGTGAGGTCACCTGAGAGTTCATAAATTATTAATACAAATACGCAGTTCTAGTGAGAGTGAAAAATTTTATTTTTAGGAAAAAAATAATATTTTAATAATGCCATCTGTATAATATAAGTGTAATGTTGCAATAATTTAATTTAGATTTGATTTTAATTACCACTTTTCAGTGTAAACTTAATTACAGTAGTAAGAAAACAATTCTTAGTTTTCTTCAATTGCATAATAAAGTATGAATCTCTTCATCCGTCTACTTATTTTTCCTTCATCGTTAAAGCTTTAGAAGCTTTCCTGTGATACAACAGCAGTCTTTGTTTCAACATCTCTGGCTTTTCTTACTCGCAATCTTAGTAAAAATAGATCACTCGTATCAGCACTCTTATAACAGCGAGTTCTAAAAGTGACACCTTGCCTCTGAGATCCAACAGAACCCTGACCTTCGTCTGGAGTATTAAACTTATTAATTTGATTCTATTTATCCTTACTAGAATCCTCTATTGCCGAGATACAACACGTCTTATACATAAATAAAATATGTAAATAAATAATGTATATAAAAAATGAGAAAATAAAATTATAAAAAAATATATTATGGATTGGAAATTTATAAACCTGAGCATTTTATACAGAAATGAGAATACCTAATAAATATTAAATAATATTTTCATCTGTACATTGTTTATAATCTAGTGGTTTTAGTGTATCTTTACGTTTCATACAAAACCAATGTCATCCAAATTTCTGTCTAGCTCTCACGCTTATCGCAAGAAAGTGGTCGAATCGTTTTCAATTACAATTTCATTGTAGTTATATTGAGGTATTATATTTTGTATAAAACTGGCATACGCCATATAAATATAAAATGCTAGATATATCAAAACCTTGGTTGTGTTCCAGTTTCACCAAACCAATTGCGATGAAACCTTAACCGGAGGAGCGAAATCAATTTTGCTAAAATGCAATCTGCCAGCAGCTAGCCATGAAAGAACAATGTAATGCAAGATATATACTAAAAAATTAAGTCTGAAAGATCCAATAAGGATTCAGTGCACGGAGATCCTACAAGTTACAGAATAAAGGGATCAACGCCAAGTTCCCTGGAGGGCGGAGCATCCACACAGACTAAGTTGAATAAGAATACTTTCTAATACGGATTATAAATCTAACTGTAAACCGTTTTTTCAAAAGTCTGCGATTATTAACTCTACCATATTCATGAAATTTTAAAGTTCGTAAAGCGGAACATGAATCTGTTCCAAACGAATAGCGAATCTCACGATTATGAAACTAGAAATCGCTCAGGTCTAAGATGGGGACAATCATCGCGTTGCTCTCTACCAGAGAAGTATTCACCATTCAGGGATAGTTTTATCAATAGACTTCCTCCAGATGCAAAGAACAATAATAACTACAAGAGTTTTGGAATTAGTGTGAAAATATTATACTGAAAGACGCATTTTACTCAGTACAGAAGTTTATTGATCTCTCTTCTAATAATTATGTTTTGTTTCTACAGCAAAAGTGTTTAATGTGATATTCTTAACATGCTTAGTCTCTGTGTGGTATTTTCTGCTCTTCTTTTGTTTGTTTCATGTACTGCCTGGAGTTCCTACGAAAGTGTTGATTCGTCGACGTTCTGTTTCGTGTAGTGACTTGTCTGTCGTTTGTGTTTGTTGTTTCTTCCTAGTGTGCGTGTGTCAGGTTTTGTGTTTATTCTTATGTGATGTGGAATTCCATATTCTATGACAGTTAATTCGCTAAATATTTACCGAATTCGCATTGAATTTGTTTGAATACTGTAAATATTATATTATACCATTAAAGAATTTTCATTAGTATTATTATTAGTAAATAATATTTTAGTTATGTTGGACAGAGAAATTTCTGTTCCCGACTTTTAGTTATTTTTATGTTACCTTCCAATTGTTAATAATTGTAGCATCCAACTGTAATTTTCATTAAGACGTATCCTATTTCTTCATAAGAGTTCTAATTAAATAAATAAATCAAATAAAGCACTATGTGGTTTTTACTGCTTTCTATGAATAATTAGTTCCATCTTCAACAACTTGAATAATAAGGGAATTTTTATTCCATGAATACTCAAAATATAGCGGACATAAAATGGATAAACAATAATAACAAAATAGAATAATAATTGAAATTGTACAATGAGGTATGCTATATTAATGGTAAACCAACATTTTGGATTGTAATCGATCTAGAATGAAATTAATATCAGAGAGAAAACCATAAAACCAAATTTTTGTGTATTGGTTGATAGGTTTCATTTTAAAATAAATATTTTTAAAAATGAACGTCGATTTAAGTTGTACCACAAACCATTGTCTACATTTATCTTCGGTATTTGAAAACATTATTAGCAATAATCGACAAAATGTTCATTTTAAATGATAATAGATTTGATTATAATGAAAGATATTAAAGAAACTAAAATAGCCCGGGGGCCCTAGTTAACCCTTGGCAACCTTCCGCATCCCCACTTTCAAATCCCTTCCTATTCTATTAAAGGGGAGTTGCCACCATGTGGATTACCCTCATGTAACCTGTTACCCTAAAAAAAAGTGTACCAAATCAGGGTAGTAATCAAGAAGGAATAGGGAATTATAAAGATAAAATAGATGAAGATGAAATAAAAGACTACGATTTATAGTACAAAACGCGCCACATCCCTGTTAAAAGAAAATAAGTGAACAACCAAGAGGTCAATACGTATACAATATGAGAAATACCTATGCATACACATACTTAAATGAAAAAAATAACACATCTTAAAGATGTTTCAGAAGTATTACGGCACCAAGTGTGATGTGTAATAAAAATAAGGAAAATGAGCAAATTATATTTACAGCATGAATTAGCTATGAACATAAGCTAGTGGGAGTTTTAATTGATAAACTGGCGGAGACTCGGTAACTAAAGAAATGAATGTGCTAAAGAATCACAACGGAGAACCTGTCTAATTTATTTCTAGGGAAACGAATATTTAAAACAAATAAAATTACTTAAGGAATACGTAAAGATTCTCTAGGTGAATTAAATAGGTCGCTTTGAATTGGACAATGAATGGTGTATATGCAGTATTGAGAATATGATCCAGCTCTAACATAGTTAAGAAGCCAGAGAAAAACATATAATGGCTCTGTAAATTGAGTTCGTATACTTCGAGAAAGAATTCTACCACCTTCAGACATCGACATAAATTGAATCCCTCAGAGTCCAGGTTGCGCTGAACCACGCTTAGATACATTAAAAATATATGTAAGGAAACCATTTTTGTCGATATTTTTGTTTCTACAAGCTTCATTTGAATGATAATCAATTATATAATGGTAATAATAACGGAAAACACAGGAAAATTTCCAATATGACCTTTCATGTATGAAATAGTACGAGTGTACAATAAAGTGTTCATGAATGGAAGTTTCGTAGAAATTGCTTTTGACAAGTAAATAATTAAAAAAGTGAGTATTGAAAAGTATAAAGAGTCTGAATGGTGGTTATTACTTTGTGCGAGAAGTGAGAATTGGCTATGGCCGAGGAATTTTGACTAATTGGTACCAATTGGATCATAACCGGAGGAGATAAATAATGTGAGACAGGGATGGGGGAAGGGATGCCTTATAATAACGTACATGTATATTGGTATGAACATTATTTTAGGTTAATTCGGTAAGCCTATTAAAATTATTTCTTTTGTAACCAGTGCCTAGTGGCAAATCTGAGAAACTATTCTGGATACTTTCAAAGTTCCTTCCTCCGTGTTGAATGTGTCCCACGGTTACATTTTAGATTTTATATCCATTTCAACAAAACTGAAAGGTAAGAAGCGACAAAAAGTTGAAAGGCTCGTTGATCATCCAAATTTTTATTTACTGAATGATGCTTTAAGATTACTGAAATTTTCAGTCGTTTGCTGCATTTTCATTATTTTATGTAATAATATCTTGGAATTCATTTCTCACGACTGGAATTTTCAGGTCATTGTACAAAACCCAGGTAGTGAACGAAAGCAAACAGCCATCTTCCTTTAAGAGAATTAACCATGGTCAAGAAAGCGCTCATGATGTATAAAAAAATCTCTATTCTCAAGAATTCAACACGTACGCGATGTTTCCGCATGAATTCTGGCGCACAGAAGAACGTGATTTCCAAAGGACTTGGAATATGTTATGTCAACCCGTAGTGGGAGTTGCTAATTGGCATAGTGAGATTTGTGTGTCCACTAATACGATTTTCATTAGCTATGATCACTGAACTGTTCAAGATCCGGTGAGTGGAAAATTTTCTCATCCAGGTTTCGAAATGATCTTTACAGCAGGCAGCATTTGAGTGGTAATTGCTGAGAGACGGTCAAGGCAGTAGTTTGGAAGAAGGAAGACAGAAATACACTAACTTGAGTTACAAGTCAGCCACGTAGTTTTGAATTAGAGACAGCAGTTGAGTAGGGAGTTGAATTGATTCTAGGAGGGAGTTGGCAGAGGAATAAGTAGTTAAAGGAGCACCAGCAGACGTTTGGCTACCTACGGAAAACGGATTACCTGGCAGGTTCCAGAAAGAGCCAGTAATGTCTTCAGACAATATATCTCACAGACGATGTGTTCCATATTTATAAAAAATTATGATTGACTACAGTATTTGGAGACCGTTAAACATCCCCGTGAAAGAGTGTTCTATACAGTATATATCATTAAATAAATATTTAGCAGTTAATGATTAATTATTTTTCAAGATTGTACTTTCCGGCGCAGAGATAAAAGTAAAACTTCCCGTATAGAGAAATAAATTATTACAGTGTAAAGTGTGTGTGCAGATTGTTAGATAATTCTACTAATCTTTATTTCTTGTACCGCTTGGTAATACCAAATTAAAATTACTCGGAGTGTCGTTTTTATCAAACATTCTTGGGGGATTGGCGGTTATGGAATCAATGAGATAATAAGCCATCAAGAGACGACTATTGGGAAAAATGCAGACAGGGACATTGAGGTTATAGCCCGATCAACAGGATGAAAAAAAAAGATTACAGTACAGTGGCAGAGCTATGTAGAACAATTGCAACTAATAGGTGATTATGAATATAATCTGATACAACTTCATCGAGCGTATTGTGTTTTACGTCATTGGGCCTACGCTTGTGGAAGGAAGTCAGTGTGCACTTTATTGAGTGAATCTTCTGGTGTTAAGACAAAGTATTCTCTTTTCTTACTAGGGGTTACTTTAAAAACATTCAGAATTGCTAGGCAAAGATACGAAAATGAGGCAGATGGTTACTAACCGCAGACGGTCTCTTGTGACGTCGGCTCTGTCGGTACGAGTTTTGGTGACCCGCCATGTGGAAGAGCGTGGCCTCGACGGCGAGCTGATCCCATGTCGACATCCGGCGATCCATGGCTGTCGATGAGTGACAGAAGCGCAGTTCACCGGAAACGTCACGGACAACGTTCCTCCATCGCTCGCAGCCGGCAGCGAAGTGCGCCAGGAATAGACCGCCCTACGCTACACTCTTTACCTTTCACTCTGCTCCCACTGCATCTCCTCCAGCACAAGTCCCTTAACAAAGCTACGTCACCAACTCTTCCAATATTAAATTATAGCGTAGTGCTTGCATATGACTTAAGCTATTTCATATGTCGGAGACCTGGTCGTTACTATGATATTTATTTTAATATTAGTCTTCGAAACTCAAAAAATTAAAAAATTAAAAACAATCATCCCAACCTTGGAGAGTCTTATATTGAATTTAAAAATCAATCTCAATGTCATTTCAACCTGAAGTTAATAACGTCTAGAGACTAAACAGGAAGCGCTGAATCACGCCATGGCCGGACTCAACAGACTTCATACACATCTAGAGGGAATTGATAACATCGACTAGTCGCGTTCTAATAAAATTAAAACTGGTTTATTACGCTGACTCCCGTCATACATGACAAAATAGTTTAGGTACCTTTACCCACAATTGCGCTCTATCCTTCCATTAATTGTTGCTGTACCTTTTGCTCATAACACGCAATTCTATTAAACTGTAAAAAGCATACCTTGAAAAAACTAACCAAATTGTTTCACCCAGCTTCACACTTAATTGTATTGAAACACGATGAGTACAATTCCAAATATACAACGCATATAAGAATTCTGCATGATTCGAGACTAAATTCAACGAACAACATTTTGATGTAGTATCTGTCCACAAATGATTAAATTGAAAAAATTAAAATAGAGTCCGTGCATTGACATGAAGATCAGCCACGTTCGGCTGTTATAGTAATGCAAAATTTCAGTGATCTACACAGAACCATATTTTTTAACGCATTTTCAGTCCTTAATGTAAGGTTGGCTATTATTCAGCGAAAAGGGGAAGTTTTATAATTCTGATTACTTTTCTCAGCATCTAGCATAGATGATTTTAGAACATTAAGAATACTTACACTTATATGTAAGCACATCTTTGTAAATCATAATAAATAAAATTTATTGTTCAGGTATGTTTGTATGTATGTAAGTATGTTCCGCATACAAATCTAAACGCGTGGAGCAATTTCGACAAAATTTTGTACACAAGTTCATTTCGTACCGGAAATAAATCCTGGGGGAGGGGGAAAAAGCGCATTATATTCTGATCATATATCATGTTTTCAGACTAAACGTAAAGAGTGATGTACGTATTCAAAAAAGCGACATTTAGTAATGACAAATATTAGTATTTTTTCAAATAAACGAAGGGTAGATTCCACGAGGAATAAACTCTGATCACAATTACAGGAGGCTGGACCTCCAGAAAGTCGTCGCTGCTGCGTCCGTCTTTCAATTTTTAATTTTTTTTAACTTTCAACTTCAGCTTAACCCCTATCACTTTCCTCGAATAATATTCAACTCCTTGCATCACGTCTCCGCATCTAATTCAATTGAATGCACACTTTTCTCTGCATCTCCCTTTAAAAAACTAAACGAACGCCACTCCTCAAACATCTTTTTCTCATTATGGTTAAAAGAACTTGACGTTGACGTTGTTGAGCAGAAAAAAACAAAAACAGTCTCCAAGTTTTTAATTTTATTAAATAATTATTTGAAAACTTCCAACTAATTATTTTATAAAATTAAAAACTTGGAGACCGATTTTGTTTTTTCTGCCCATCAACATCTTTTTTTAAGTTTCCGTCCAATCGGAATTTAAAATGCAGACCTAAAATTTTTTTTTTAACTATGGGGGTTACGTACTCTAACTCTAGTTGTACTCTAACGTGCATATTTTCCCCACACCGACCTAGAGATTGCAATCTTCGTTGTCACGACACGTTTCGTTACCCGTCGAATTCAGGTTGTTCGGGCAAACCTTGAGTATAGAAACATGCTAGGCCATGAAAGTTCTCCACAGGACAGATGCACCCGATATTCAGTTCCGATAAAACTACGTATGAGATAAATCATTTTAAAATGCACTGCCCATTACATGCAGGCAAATACTTTTCATCACTTACAATAATTATAATCATAAAACTTATATGATTCAGGAAATTTCATATCTTACTAACGTTTTTCAGTAAAAAGTGTACATGTGTGTGATGCATTTCACAATCTCAACAAAAAATAATTGAAGTTTTTCGTTCTTGCGTATAAATTCTTGCATATAAATTCGAGAGTTGGCCGCTATAGGAGAATATTTTAATCCATGACACGTTAAAAAAGTACGATTGATAATATAACAGTAAACTATTGGTAAAATAAACATTAAAAAAAATACATTAAAATGGCTAGCGAATTGTAGGCCCAGAAGATTTAATTTACGCAACATAACATTGGTGCCACATGAATATGTTGAATTAAGTTTCCGAAAACGAATCTAACAGTATTCAGAATGCAGCAAATATCTGTCATAGTTGACGCTCATTATTTCGCAAGACTGAGTTAGTTTTGTGACTAGTTATCAAAGTCCCCGTAATCCTTATTGCCTATATAATTTTTCCTAAATATTCCTCTGTAGCGGTAAATATCGATTACCAGCTCATGAAGTAACTCCTTGTGAGAACTCCTCAGCAGAGCTCGTGCAATGAACGAAGTTTCGTAACTTGCATTTTTGTAAATTATCGTACACTTATGAAGTGAAATGTCAACATCAGAATTACATTGGTCAAATCGAGTACGTCACTTTCTAATTACGTATGTGTCTTTGAATGACTATCGTTTTATTTCTTCCAAATCGTGAGAATGTTATATTGACAAATATTATGCAGCCCCTTGATATGTATGTACCTTGTTTGTATAAATTTATATGTATTGATAAAAAATAGGACAGTTTCACCAACGAATCAGAAGTGATGTTTCGTACCCAGAACGAAATGCAAACTGTTAATGTGTCGTTGAGGGATATCACCTGAGTAATTTGACGCTTTGAAGTAACGGAGTCTTTTCCGGCAGGTTTATTATTGTCTTAACGTCACCTGACTACAAAAACTCACGCACCAATATCCTAAATATGTTTACCCCCTAGTTCCAATCGTTCTTTCTTGAAGACTAGCTGGGTGCCCGGCGTTGCTCGAGATGTCATTTATCTATAACCCCCGATATGACTCCAATTTCGGCTGCTTTTGCGAAATTTTTATGTAAGCTACTCGAACCCTAATCATTATAATTAACTCTGAAAAATATTTCTTCAACGCAAATATCTGCCGTGTTAGCATGTTCCAAAATTTGCACCCCGCTACCCCTGCATCTGAGGGGTAAATGCCAATTTGAATGTCGTAACTAAACACAGTGACTTCCATAACCTTTGATTTGACTCCAATCTCGGTTGTATTCGTGTTATTTTACTGTAAAGCATCTCCACCCCAAACCCGAAGGGTGTCCTTTTTACAGAGCGTAGGGGATGAAAATTATATTCAGATAACATTGGTAGAAACACTATCAATATCTTTGACCCCTAAAAATATTTATCCGACTAAAATATCGGCTGTTTTAGTATGTTTAAATATTTCCACCCCCGCTTCTGAGAGTGGAAGACGCGTCTCACCCCGACAGTGTTTGTTTCCTGGTCGCAAAGAACACGTGTACGAAATTTGGTGAAAATTGCTCGACTGGTGTAGATTTGTATTTTATTTAGAAAACGTTTGTATGGGAAATAGAAAAGGGCTGTTTTTAGGGTTTTTCCGGAAATTATTCGATTTTTTCTCGCCTTTTAAACCTTCCCTAGACCTCCACAAACATTTCAAGACTAAGATAAGATAAATCCGTTCAGCCGTTCTCGAGTTTTAGTGAGACTAACGAACAGCAATTCATTTTTATATAAATAGATATTCTGCACCAGATCACTTTATAGAGAAAATTCACTTAGAAATGATTTAATTTAATAGCCAATAAAAATTAATATTCCATATTAATTCCAATTTTAAAAACACTGTTCATAACTCAAAATCATAATTGCTATTTAGTCCGATTTTTCCATTTATACCTGAATTATGTGCAATTATATAAAAACTGAAAATACGGTAACAGTATTTAGTAAGTAAGAAAAATAATTGTAAAAGTAGGGGTGCTTAAAGATTACGATATATATATATATATATATATATATATATATATTTGCATCTCGGAAAATTAAAAATTATTCACTCTTGAGTAAAAAATTTTAGACGATTTAATATAACTACATTCAATATTCCAATAAATTTCTAATACGTTAAACGGGCAAACCCCAGGGCGATTTTAAGATACTCTGAACATAAACCAAAAAAAAAAATGGGTCGTATGTGAGGGCATAAGCGGCAGAAATCTCAATTATTTACGTCGCAAACAGAAACACACCTGTTTATCTTTTGTAGTCGGCTTCCCCAGGCTAACCGGAAAATATTCACAGGAATTTCTAACAGCTTCCCCCTTCACACTTCCTTCCAATTCTTAGCATCTCTAGATAGATTCTTTTTCCGTCGGCCGGCCTTTTTTCCTTCTCCAAGTTGTACATGCGAACTATTTTACTCCTACACTTTTTCACTTCCCAGCCTTCCTCGTTCTGTGGATTATAGATAGCAACTGTCCTGTTTCCTCGCTTGTCCACCTTCCAGCTCGACTCCCTTAGTTCCCCACCAGAGGTTGTGAACCACTTCTCGTGTTTGATTACACAGCCAATCTGCGTCGATTTTACACTTTCGCGGGCTTAATCTCGCCTTTTGGAAGGACTCACCTTCGGTCAATACCCCTGAGGCAGAATTTTCCCATAATTCATCGCCTTTGTCTGAAAGGACGGATTCTCCTCGACTATCCGTCACGTCGGCGCCATTTTTATGGCCGCATTGCCCAGCAAGCCACAGATCGGCTCTGAGTATACAGGCGTTTTTTTATCCAAATATTAAAAATTAATCTTGAATTAATTTGAGGAGTGATCTACGCTTCAGTAATCTTTATAAATACTGATTCATAACGTGATCAATAAAAAGAGAATACTCTGGATGGAGGCTATATAGAAGAACCTTGGATCACCTCGTCTGACTCAATTTCAAATGTAATACCAAACACTTAGTCAGGAACAGAGCCTCTTGTTGAGCTTAAAAAAGATATAACTTTTACGAATATTTTTGTATATTTTATGCATCTACGTACATTATAGATATTACCAATTTTCACACTCAGCATACCCACCACATTTACAGTATCAGGCATAATATGATCCCATATTTATTTAACGTATGCATGGTTTAGAAACTAGAACTAATACAAAGCTTGAGATGTATATAGGAAACAAGAATAGAGAGCAATTATTAGCGAGCGTGTCCATTGTTGCCAAGCTAAATAAAGGACTGGGCAAACTTAACGTTCTCGAACGACAGTGGTAGACATAGGCGTGCCATCCAGTCTTGTGTTATTTCCTTTAAACCATGGATGTTATCAGATACGTACGGAATCATAATAAAGTTCATACACCGTTATAATTACAACCCTCAATGTAATAAATCAGATGAACAATAAAAAGCGAATGAATGTTGAAATTAGAGGAGGTTAGTGAGGTGGAAACAATAAGATTTCCTTTGGTTGACTTGCTAGCCAGATTTTAAAAAACAGACATAGTGTAAAACTCTAGAGAACTTAGTTCCGTTTTTTGATTCATATTCCCTTTCTCATTTCATTCTATACTTCTATTTAACATCTATGTATATATTGTATATATTTAATATAATGGCAATATAAAAGCAAAATAATCATCTACATAGAACAATTATTGGAATAGGCACCAGAAAACCTTACTATAACAGCGTTTTTGGAAATAAATTTACGGAAATGAAATCAACCGGAGAACGTAGATAATGAAATATGCCACATGACTTTCAACATGGTTCTGTTAAGCAGATCCTCATAGCAAGTGATTATTAACTTTTGCATATTTCCGTTACCACCATAGATAGACCATAAATGTTAAAATTTTACCAACATTACTATTTTCTCGATAATTTCAGTTATTTAATAGCAGATTTAGTTGTACTCTATCGCGTGTTAATAATTATTGGAATGCAAAGAATATTCTTGGTAAAATATATTTATACATGCTGTAGTTGTGTTTGCCGATTTTTTATAAATCTATATTGCTTGAGGAATTTATTCAAATTTTGCTAACAGAATTGGACTGTTCTGCACTGATTTGTTATTCTATTAGTAATAACTTTAAAAATATTCTCATGTTTTTGTAAGCAGTAATCGTTTAAAAACTCGGTTTTTAAGTATTTTGTTTAGTTGAATTACTTGGGGAATACGTAAAACAATTGCTTCAACAAATTATTTCACAACGTTGGCGAAATGCGGCACCGATTTTGTTCTGAATAGTCAATCCAGCGATTGTCTGTAGACAAATTCCTGTATATAGGCACGCTTTCAGAATCAAATCGTAGAACATTGATCTCCCGTCTGTAATGGGAGACTTGAGACAAATCTCAGAATTGATAGGCCTACAAATATTAATATGCAAACTAAGTATTTGTTACAGAATTTAATTTTTTTATGCTTCCGATGAAATTTTGTAATTTTTTCTAGGTCACCTAAGGACACACAATATTTTATCGCCAGATTTCAATAACTCTCATCTTCTCAATGCGATTTTTATATTCTGGATTAGTGACTTCCCACACAAACATCTATTAATAAACTTCTATTAAAAGTTAAACTTTCTTCGTTGGCCATTTCTTGATAAAAAAACCAGCAAAAATAAAAGAAATTAGCGAAGCGTTCTTTACAACTCACAGAGGATAATTGGGGACCATGTCTACACTAGCGTCCACACAATGAAATCTTACGCAACAGTGTCTCTCCCATTTCTGACTGGAGTCCAATGTTCTGCGATTTTGTTCTGAAAACATGACGATATACAGGAATTTGTCACGCGATTGTATAAAGACATTGCCTAGATACAAAATCGCGCGACTTGTATACAAGTGTGTACTAGGCCTTACAACAAGTTAACATTCGAGTACTATTACTGCGATTGTTTGCAGTGAGAAAACTTATTAAATAAATATATGGGATGTCCCAACTGACATCTGGCGCCAGAGCAATTTCCTCGTTGAGCAGTCCGTCTTGGTCTGAGTTCTGAAATTCTTACCAGTCCCAGCTTCGTATATTTTTACAGCTAGAAGGATTAAATCTGAACCTAAGGGATGGCTTTGCCTTAATAATGAATAACACACAAGAATTTTTAATTTACTTTATTAAATAATTATAATGAAACTTTATACGTATCTTGTACATATAAAATATATAAAAATGCATTTCCCTTTATTCTGTCGGCTAGTCAGGCTTGAGGAACTTATCATAGGATTGACCGTAGAGGCAAATCTAGATCCAGGGAAAACTTCGTGTACACAATCAAGGCAAGTGCCGTTGAAGAAGAAAGAGAATCGTCGAGTTGAGCAATAATGATACGGAGTCGTTGATTGATGAGGAGTAGTAACGGAAAAGACGAATGAGACAATTGGTGAGTGGTGGTCAAGGTGGAAGGTCAGAGATCAATAATAGTGCACGTAATTGCAAAGTTAACAAGATAAATTGTGAAATATTTCTTGAGACGCCAATAATTTTTGCCAGTAATAAGGAAGATAGCCAAACACAGACAGAATAAGTGATTATATAAATAACACACAACGTTTAAGGGAACCTTGTTCCTTTCTTCAGGTGCTATGAAGAGCCTAGAGCGACACAACTACACTCGTCAGTTGACAAAATTTAAAATCTGTATGTCAACTGACGAGTGAAGTTGTGTCGCTCTAGGTTCTTCTTATCATCTGAAAAAAGGGACAAGGATCCCAGAAACGTTGTGTGGTATTTATATTATCACTTATTTTGACTGTTATTGACTATCTTTCTTATTATTAATTTTATGAGAAGTAGATTTTTTCATTTCAACTATTGCCAGTGTTCAAATATTTCCTTCTAAAGAAAGTTTCGACCCCTTAGCCGAAAAATTACATGAGTCGCTAAATAAGGAACGAGATTCCTGTACAAACCAATCGCCGATCGTGCAAGTCAACGATGGGTAAATTCCACAGTTTTTATACGTGCATTGTCCGGGTCCAACAATTCTCGTAAAGCTTCTCTGCTGCATGACCGTCATAAGAGAAATAGTCACGTAAATTTCTGAAATTCCAAAAATGTTTATTTTGCATGAACCTAAAAATATTTGTTTAACTTATTTTTCACACAATATTCTACCTGAGAATTTCCATATATATTTTATTTACAGAATAATCACTCGTGACGTCAGAAAGTATCGTCAAGACCGATGAAGTAATTTATACAATGCTTATGTACTACTGTGCAAGATATTGTAGACCTACCCACTTAGGGTCACGTTCGATGTTACTCTGAAGCACCTATGATTTGCATGGAATCCATTTTAACGTTTTTATTGGCAATTTAATTTATTAAATGTTCCAGAAAATTAATCACAAAATTATATTTCTTGACACAAAAATAATCTCTTTGAAACCTCGTTATTCTCTGAATAACTTACTTGTGCGCTTTCCTTAAACTAGGGTTTCCCAATCAGGAATAAGTAATAGTTCTTTAAGAGACAAACGAAATAATTATTAATGTTAACTATGTTTAATAAACTGAAGCTGTTATTTTAATAATCAGAAACCTGTTTCCCTTTTTACTTGAGAATGTTTTAACTTTTTGCTTCGTCAGGAATTGTGTTTCGATAAACAACACGAAGCAGTGAGTATAGATAATTCCAAAAAATTAAATTAAATCTCACAAACACTCGAATCTAAATTAATGGATCTATTGAAATAAATTCGGCTCCTACGTACCTAAATAACACAAAAACATTAACTTAAACACTGATCTCGCTATGAGATATTTCTGAATTTCGGGCAGTGAGTGCGTGGGCGATGCTTACAGTGGCCTGACTGTCTGTTTAACATACACGGATGTTTAATTTCATCGAAGGAGTTTTCTAGTGAATATCCTGCACAATTACGAGACAATACAGCAACTCGACTAACATGTAGTTCCATTTGGTTGAATAACTAACTTGGTATAACATAGCGTACACTTTGTTAACCTTCGTCTTTCGAGTTGTAAACAGCAAAATATTTATGATAAAAGTTATTTTGGCGTGTGTATATATTGCTCTGAGGTTAAATCTGATGTCAAGGCGAACAAACTCAGGCAATTTGAATAACTTCCCATGTAATACCAATCCTTAAACAACGCTAAACACGTTGTAAGACGCTTTTAATATTTTTTAAAGTAATTTTTAAGGTAGTTATATTTTCTGGACTCACGCATGTTAATATGCCTATAGCTTATGTACTTAGGTATATAGAAAAATATTGATATACTTGTTGATTTTGTGGATTTGGTAAAAGTACCTTATCAGTGAAAACTGGAATAAATTTCCATTTTATGGAATATTTTTTCTACAATATAGTGATACAAGCATAATCAACTATGCTGATGATGATCAAGAGTCTTTTATAATAGAGAAAACTCAGAAAAAGAATCTTTTAATAGAACTTTAACTTACATTTTCATGAATTAAAATACAAAAATAACGTATACTGTAGTGCTTTTTCAAGAAACATTGCATATTGACAGATTAGTAGGGATATTTTTCAAATAAGAAACACATTAATTAAACTCCAGGAGCCTCATAGCTGCAAAATAAACACGGTAAAACTAAATTTGTCGTTAATTCTGAAAATACCAAATATACAGTAACGAGTTCGCTAAATAAATTTTATAACAGTTTCAATTATTATAATTGTCATTGTTTATTTAAAAATTTATTTAAAGACATAATAATTAATGTAAAAATAATACTTTATCATTTACTAGCTGGGTGCTTGACTTTGCCCGTGTATTTATTTATAAAAGCTCGAAAAAGTATTGAATCCCACACTAATCTATTAATCAAGAAGTGATTTAACTTACCAATACAGAGTGACTGATAATTTCATCATAAACCATAATTTCCTTTAGAGAAGCATAAATACTGCCAATACGAAATATTATCCGACAATCTTAAGAGTCAAAATTACTTTTGGTTCCTTAAGAGAGTTAAAAACACTCCCGGAATGCTAAGAGAAACAAAAATACTTAAAAAAAATAGTTCCTTTACGTTAAGAGAGTTAAAAACATTCCCGGTATGCTAAGAGAACCAGTAATACTTAAGAAATACGAAAATCATTTATTTACGTTAAAAGAGTCAAAAAGAGTTTTGTACCATAATAGAGTAAATAATACTACCGGTACCTTCAGAGGGTCAAAACTATCCCGCTACATTAAGGGTAAAAACTCTCCCAGTAAATGTCTTTAAAATTCCACACCTTCCTCCCCATCTCTATAGGTGATAGGAGTATTTTCCAGATACAGTGTTTGTTTCATATCGTAGTTAACATCTGTACAAAATTTGATAGAATTCGCTGTGTGTGTTTAAGTTTGTATGCAGAACATTGATTTCCCCTTCCACCTCCACTCCTAGGAGTTGAAGCAATCTTAACCAGCTAATTGAATGTCATAATTAAACTCAGCGACATCCATAACTCCGGATTAGACCCCAATCTCGGTTGTTTATGCTTTATTTTTATGTATCAGCCCTAAAGTTCTCCCCTCCTATGCCTAAAGGGGTTGCAATTTCCCAACATCGGGTGAAACACTATCAATGTCATTGACCCAAAAATATTTATTCGACCCAAATAACGGCCAATTTAGCATGATTGAAAATTTACACCTCCGCCCCTGGTCTCTCTGACCCTCTCAGCTTTTTATTCCGGGTCGAAGACAACACGTGTACGAAATTTGGTCAAATTTTCTCCACGAGTGTAGATTTTTATGCGGAACGTAATCACATACATACACACACACAGTCAATTTTTAGTTATTAGACATACTTAAATGCAAGAAGTTTATCAATTTACTGACAGCTATAAAATATTTCCAGCCTTAACGTTTATTAAAGTAATTAGTCATCCTGTATTCTCAGATTTCATTAAATCAAGTTTTCTTCCAATAGTCTCGTTAATCGCGACAAGGTCTCGGACCTCAGAAATCGATTTCCGAGCACCTTATCGACATTTTACAAGAGCAAAGTAAAGTAAATCCTCAATCAGTGTCGTCCAGGTATAGATCCAGTCAAACAGCAAGTCGTGTAAGTGCGCATTAGGAGAACATGGAGAGTATTGTCGTCAGGAGGGAACTCTACCTTGCTGACAAGCAGGAGCAACGCTACTATCATTCTTAAATACATTCATTATATTCTTATGAAAGTGATATTCAGACAAGAGCATAGTATTTTTATCGGCGCAGTGCTCAGAGCGATCGTGCGATATTACTTGTGCTCATAGCGACCTGAGGACCCACCCTACTTCATTGCTCCTGATCTTGAAGCCCAGTCTTTAAAAAGTTAAGTATGTGAATTGAATAAATTATATTTTATTTGGCCAGGATATGATTGCATTCACGGTTTTTTTACGAAATAAAGAAAAGTTGGTGAAATGGGCAGCCAAAAACAGGCAAATATTTAACTAAACTTTAATTAAAAATAGAACATGTTCTAAACATCCAATGAGATTATTTTCGCCTCTCTCAACGTTCCAAAAGTAATATTTAGTCTATTAGAGGGAGTATTTTATACTCTCAAGGTATTTTCGCCTCTTTAAGGTACAGGAGTTTTTAATGTAATAGTCTTCAAGATTTTTTTGGTACCATTAGGTATCATTGCTTGATTAAGTAACAACGAATCAAAGTATGAAGGGTGTGGGGCGTGAAAAAGTGAGATGTAAAAAAGTTGTGTACTCGATGCATTAAATTACGTGTTCACCAAGTGATTGGTGTCGAATTAAACAATCGATAATATAAGTAAGTACCCGGGCAACGCCTGACACACATCAAATAAATGCGCGGCCGAACGGACTGTCCTGACAATTTGAAAAATTATTTATTCCCAGCCTGTCTACACCAACACTCGATTTAAGGCAAGTTAGCTATGCTTCAGTCAAATCGATCTGTTGTTCGCATTTGGAGTTCGTTTCAATCTAGTGAGGTTTTCGGAAAATCACGGATCTCGTCAACATACTTAGCCAATTATCTCAACTGTAATTCTACACTATCCCGAATTATGGACTCTCCAAATTAATATAACTATTTACAACTCTAAAAATCTCATTTTCTTCTTTACATTCAAATTTGTTGGATTTTTTTTCATTTTTTATTTGTTGGGTTTGGTTTGGAAATTTTTGGCCCAGGTCACTTGTTCCTGGAGATCCTGTTTCGCGGATACATTTAAGCGCTACAAGCGTATACCATTAGCGTGTTCCCTCTCTTTAACAGTTCGTTCAAGCGTATACTTGTACCTATTAATCTCGCAGTCATTTACAATCACAGATTTCCCAGCGGTCAAGCATTCATCTGTGTCAAAGCTACACGGACGTTGTCATCCGGTAATATGTCTCTTTACCTCAGTTTACAACTAGATTACTAACGTTTGTGCTATGGTCGAAATTCGGCAATAGTTCTGGCAAGAACATACTTCATGAACGACAGCTAGAAATAGGTTAAGCCATACTGTATCATAGCCACAGGAAACATATAGGTATGATTCTATTTTAACCGACCTGTATGACATTCTAAAATATAAAATTCAGTGGCAGTACTCGGTGAAGAGCAGACTAATTAATTAATATGTAACGTAGATTTAATTTATCTATAATGCAGTTGTTTTTTTTCCCCACGATATTCTACATTTCAGAGATAATATAAAAATGTGGGGAGCTTTCACCAGTTCGAAGAACTCTGGAAGGAAATAAAAAATTCAGTGTCTGTCTCTAGAACATTTTTCGAATAACGACCATATAAAAAAATGCAAGATTTCATATTTGTATAGTTGGAATAATGAGATATTGGAATTTATTCCCTGAATTGCCTGGAAATACATGTACTCTACAAATATACCTCATTTTGAATAATATAGTATACTAGAGATAGTAGAACGGATTATAGAGGAGATGTATTAAGTGTTTTTCTGATGTCTGTAAATACTGCCTGACTCTACTAATTTACAGTAATAATATTATATTTATTTATAAAACTTACTTACAATATAATCGTATTTTTCTCTTTTATTGATGATATTCTAATTGCCTCATTTATAATTCTTCGTCTTTTCGTTTATAAATATATCATGACTTTTGCATATTTTCTTAAAATATATCAAGTTAAAACTCTTAAAACTATACTTGATTTATTATTGCTCAAGATTGAAGTGTTGGCTCAGCCACACGCGAATGTAAGCACTTGCCATCTAGTGGCGTGCGCTGGAAACGCGGTGTCTCCATTTGTAAACAAAGCTAGGGTCTTTGGTCAGAGTCTTTGAAATGTTCTTTGGAATCAGTCGGAGAGCTGCTCCGCACCAGTGTGTGTGAGTAGTTGGGAGTCCTCAAAAGTGACTCTATTCAACATTATCAGAGTGATATTGTGCACTGAGAGTAATGCCTATCACAGGCTCTTGAGAAGTGGTTTCATATCAGTCGCTGTCTCGACGCAGCTTTGCAGCAAGATTCATGTGGTGCTTCAAGTGAATTCTCACTCATAGCAAAATAACAAAATTCTTTGTTTACCAATTTCTCTTCAGTGTGATCTCCCGCAGAAATATGTGTTCCATGAACGATTCTTCAATATTAGTTGACTGTCAACTGAGCAATACTTCAGCCCTGGGAATGTTCAGTGAATACAGAGAAATGTTAATATCTCTAGTACCAAGCACAGTGTTATCTGTCATTGCAACAACATTTGATAATTTCGAGTATAACCCCTGGGTTTTCGCGCTGTTGGGCTCTGCAATTATAGGACTAAGTGGAATTTTCCCGCTGTTAATAATTCCAGTCGATGATGCTGAGAACTTCAAGTCAGCAGGTAAGATGAGTGTATTATTTAATGTCTTTAATTATTACTGGCACGTGTTTTCTCAAAGTTAAACAAAGCAACTGTAAACAGACAGAACCACACTTTACAGTAGTCATTTATCATGCAAAGCACAGGTAAGTAAATTGCCTCCAATTCTGTAAATCAGAGTTGAATTTAAATCAATTATCATGTAAGTCAACATGTTATTACACGTGTTTCTTTCAATTGACTGTTATCCTATTCAAGAGTATTGAACTATTTGTGGTGCAATATCAATTACAAAAGTAACATTTCCTTTGTGTGTCAAGTCGTTCCCCGTGTGCTCCTTTGTTTGACAGCCTATTTCATTCAAGGTCTTTATTTCACGTGACAATTATATGGAACTAAGTTGTGACCACGACGAATACAGCTTTGTGTTACAAGACCATTGTTGAGCAGAGTTTGTTTCACTAGTATCCCAGTTTGATTTTTCGGTACTTATTTTTTTTTTTCTGTAACCGTTCATTATTTTTGCTTTAATCAAATGTAGCCCACCGTGGACTTTTGTATCGATTGCTCAATCACCTGTCAGCTTTAAATTTGGCGCGGTTGTTTCTGTTCAACTGCTTTCCCCTCTATGTTGAGGAACGGATTATAGCTTTTCGATTCTAACTTGTCTTCGATTTTGAGACAGCACTATTTTTTTGGCTTTAGTCTGTAATTCGGTTTGGAGCTAATTAAATGTGCCGTGTCGCCTCAATTTAATAACGAGCACGAGAATAATCTATTTAGGAACGTGGCTGATGCGCAAAAATTAAATGAATAAACGGGCCAAGTTTCTCAGAAATATATTTTTAATAAAATAAGACGTACCGTTCCATTTTGGAATCTCTTCAGGTGCAAAACTAAAATTTTTACAATTCTGAAAATCTAAAAATTTAGAGAGAACAACATTTTATAAACACGATTTAACAATTACGTATAAATTTATTAAACATTACTTACAATTTATTTATTTTAAATACGTAATTAAAATTTTGTGGTTAAATACAGTTATATTTTCTCATAATTTTTCCATTACATTTGTTGCAGAATTGTATGTTATGTATTTTAAAGACTTTCAGAACTTAAAAAATCATCATGGAATCAAAAAAGCAATTTACTAGAGAAGCAAGAAAATAAATTAAAACGTGGTATTGCCAGACTTATTGATAGTTATGCTCAAGAATATATTAATCAAGAAGAATTTGAACCACGAATTAAAGCAATGAAACAAAGCTTAAAAACAATTGAAGAGGAGAAGAAAAGGATATTCGATCAAAAGAAATTAAAACAGGAATTAGCTTTGGTTGTAACCAATTTAGAAGACTTTTCTTCTTTGTCTTGTTTGTGGATCGTCGATTAGTTCTAATTTTGATTGCGCAAATAATTATGAGAATCTCTTCATAATTAATAATTTTGTATATAAATTATGCAAAACAATTTAGAGGCAAGGTTTAGCTGCCGTGTCTGTTGCAACCGAAATGTTTAAACAAACAAAATTATTAAACCTAAAGAGGACGAAATGTCATTTATTTCATAAGGCCGCGTATTTGTTTATTTATATTATTGTGAATATCATATTTTTCATTGTAATTATTAGGACCCCTTTCCGGCATCTTGAACAATAATAAATGGTACAATAACCTAGTGTTACGTTTTGTATTGCGTTTTAGATTCTGAATCGTCTTGGTATTGGAGTGGCCGTGATTTTTATCTGTTGAGCCGAAAAGTTCTTAGTACTGTCAGATCAATTTTCGGTACATAAATCTACCTTTTGACAGACCACCATATTGATAGAGACTTTTCGCAAAATATGTCTCCCGCAATAATCATTATTTTGGCATCATTCTCAACTTTCAGTGTTATCTCTTGAATACAACTTTGTACATGATCTGACTGCCTATTGCCAAACAATTGAATTCTTTAAACCAGATCTATCTTATTATTCCTGCTTGTCGGCTTTAGATAATTTTATTGATATTAAAGCATTCCACACACTTCGACTGGAATTTTCGAGTCTCTTCTCCGTTCGTATTACTGGGGTCACGTGTTGACCTAAACTTCCCCGTTTCACCAGAAGTGACTCAATTTCTCGGGTTTAGTTAACAAATACTGGAGATTATATGTATTTATTTAAACTTAACGATGTATATGAAGTTAGAGAGCACATGGAGTGCGTTCCTTGGCATTTTGGCGCACGATGACGCGATGCGCATTTATTTGGCCTTGAAATACAAACAACCAGTTTCTGTAGACGCTTATTCACGTTTCAATCACGTCCAGCTCATGTTAATGCGCAAAATGACACTGTTTAGTTTTACCCTGTACCAATCTGTAAACAGTATTAAGTCGATTTTATGTAAACTCAAAAAAGTCTCGAACGAAATGACGCATGGTCTTGATTCGAATGATTAACCAGACTCGTTTCCTCATTCATTATTAGGATTCAAAGTTAGCAAAACTTGCTGTGTTCTTACGTACATGCATATGCACATGTTTTCCTAATGTATACACATTCTCATAGTCTTCAACTTTCGGTTACAAACAGATTATTTAGAAGACATTCCTACTGATTTGGTCAGTTATGCAAACGCTCGATAAATCGTAGCAAAGACGCGGAAAAAAGATTCTATACTCATTTTGTAATGAAGCAAAACTCGAATTTTTTTTGGTGAAGTATTTCTGAGCTTCTTGGACGGACTATAAAATCACCAAGGGTCGTTAGGGGCGAGGTTGACACGAGTGGCCAAAAGTTGCTGGACCAGGTATCCGGCAGTGGAAAGTTTTACTATGTTGAGGGGGGGGACAGAGTCGCTTTTACACATCTGTGTGGCAGATTCTCAAGTAGTAGCTGGTTAGTGTCCCTTGTGAACCGACGAGGAAAATAGGTTGAGTTGAAAGTCAAAAGTTGTAAAATATTATGTTAAACTAATTAAATACGACGACTTTATAAGAGAGGGCAATGATAAACGCAGATAATATTTATAATAATTTATAAACAGTGAAGTGATTTTAAGAAGTTGAAGTGGAAAGTGTAGAGACACTATAATCGAGAAGAAAGAAAGTTAAAAGTATATATGGTGTTATTAGGATTATAGAAGGGAGTTGTACAGCTAAAGTTTGGACAATCAGGTGAAAGATAAAATTAGATTGTAAAATTTTGATCATATTGACACAAATTTTGGTATAAACATCTCCCCTCGATAATTTACACTGGGAAAAATGTCCATGATATATATTTATTTTTTACGTTGTGCAAGCAAAATTTTAATCATTTATGTATCTAACTTTCATAATTATAATAAATAATTCCGATTTATGTTGAAAATGTTTCTGCTTCGTTTCCATTCCGTTTATATCACAATTCTGGTTGTTATGTCGATTATCCCCTAGTAGCGAAGAGACGACAGTCGGTGTTTAACGGAAAGTAACTAATGAACCACGCTGTCATGTAACTTATGTATGGAACACTTTCCTTAGAACGTTAAACGTCGTAGTCTGTTCGAGCCAAGTATTTTCTATTTATGTAAATCCATTTAAATATCGGACATAAATGAGGTCGAAAAATCATATACATACGGATAGCACGTGAAAGTATTCATTCTATTGTATATTTGCAATTGCCTACTTTCATATTTCTCATTAACCTGTCGATAGCCTCTTTGAATTCTAATTTTTACAGTCATCATTTCTTATTCTGTTATAGCACGCTCCAAAAGCAACTACCTATTTTTATTGTTTCTACAAAAAAAAGTAGTCAATTCCAGAACAAAAAATATTGAAAATACCTTGGAAGATTCAAAAATATAAGTTTTATAATTTTAGCACAATAAAAGGTTTTTTTTAAAAAATATATTTACTAGACATATTACCTGTATAAGATGCCAAACTTTGAATAATTTCTATATCCAATTACGCAGGTAAATTTTCATTCAAATTCAATGAATTAGTTTTGTGTTGTCCGTGACAGGTTTCAATCTTATTTAAATGGGTAAAACGTTTTAATTATTTTACTGAGCTGTATAATATGTTGGAAGGAATCTGGTATTAATATTTGTAGAGGTGTTTCTTGCTGACGCAGCCATGACTAAAGTTTAGGTCAGTCGCACTTTGGCCTGCTCTAGTAAATATTGATTCTTCTTCGTCGCATATTACTCACTCCCTGTACATTATATTAAAATGCTATTATACGTTTGAAATTCTTTTCTTGTTTACTTTTACCGGAATTTTATAAATTATGCAGCCCGTAAAAATTCGTTCCAAGAGGACGGGCACGCCTTGATCATTATACAAAAAGCCTAGGACTTGGTATTGTTAACGTCTTATGCAGGGAAGAACCTGAAATTGCTTTGATTCCAAGGCAAATTCGTCAAAGGAACATTAAGTTAGAATTCCCAAATGTAACGTCCAGGCGTGACACCTCAAATACGTCGTAGTTGGTTATTATGCAAGTCCAGGGAACTGTACAGTTTGCAGCTCAGCTCAGCTCAGCGGATTAATCAAGACAGCGCATGATAAATATGTGCATTACTTCAGCGATGATCTGTTCTCCACTGCACTGAAAAATTCGAAGGAGATCAAAATCTACTTAGTTTCATACAGTTGAGTATTGAGATTATTTCTGACGATATTTAACCTTTAATAGTGAAGATTTATTTTAACCTTCAATTGTAAAACACTAAATTTGTCTATACAAAATAGTATTGATCATTTTCACAGTGATGAAAAGCATATAGAAGTCACTAAAGACGAGGAGACTGAAACAGCAAATGTCCCGTAGATATCCCAGCAACACATTATGTCTAGTTCGATATTTAATATTTAAAAATTAAGTGTTTCTGGTGAGACATCTATAAGAATTTACAATATTATTAGAAACATTTTTAAAATCGACAAAATTAACTTTTCTGTGATTCATTACATTCCATCAAACTACGAAATATGAACTGAGGCTTTTCGTCTGCTTGTCGTGTGATCTTTTTATTTATAACAATTCATCTTAAGCTAACGTACGAAAATAAGACATAACGATCAGACATGAGAAGCAAATTTAATACTACGTCTTAAATAAAATCGAGGAGAAACGTAAAATTATACTGCCGAATTTTTTGTAACCTTTAAAAGTTGAACGTCACCTCAACATTTCAGAAACTCGTCGTTATCGCCACAAGAATTTTTTTAAAGACTTTTTACAGCCGTCGAATTTGATTTATGTTTTAATTACATTACGGCCCATTGCGTTCAGATAAAAGTTAATTAAATTTAAGTTTAAACATTATCAAATAATAAAAATATTATTGCACGTTTCAGATTTAGTGTCCATAATGCCACCAAATGAATTTTACTTTCTGTAATGTATTTTGATGTGACAGTGTTGCGTGTCCTCAAATTTTGTATGTAGCTAATAAAAACGTTCGGTCCACATTGCATAAAAACGTTGGAAATAGTGCATGATTAACAATTTTCATTTCAGAAATAAATATAACTCCACCATTATGAAAATGTTTCATTCTGTTACTTTAAACATACACATACATTCCAATTAAGGAAAATATAAATGGCGTAATGGTAAATGTTATCGGATAATACAGGACCCTTTTACAGAGTGGAAGAAAGAAGAAAGAAAATCCAACCGTTCAACAGTAGGAAATTCTTTTTGTCTTCAGGTAATAAGGGTTAAGAATCGGACAGGGACGCGCGAGTCTGAACACTCCTACAGAAATAAACCTAATAAATTCAGTCTATTCTTGAGTGGCGTATATCGAGACCTTCGCTTTAGTAGGATCAAAATGTCAATAGTATTGTCAACAAAATTCAAAACCGAAACAGGAGAAGTTTTTGCAAAAATTGTGTATGTTCGTTGAAGCAATAATGTAATGAAATCACACTTAAAAGAAGTTTGATTAGACATTAGGAAACATCCATACAGTCTACAAGATTTGTACTTAGTGACTCTTTGTGTAAACGGCGCCTTAAATACGCAATTACTCTAGGTGTTTATATATTATGATATTTACTCCTCTGTATAGATATTTAATACGTCACATCTAAGATCTGATTGAAAATATTTTTATATTTTCTGTAGAACATCAAAATTTTGTCAAATTAGATTCGTTTACAAGTTAATCGGACAGGAAAGTTTAATTCACATATATCTCATTATATGCCGATTATTTATTTGAAGAGTGCATAAAGTGACGTACAGTCCTTTGCCTACTACAACTGTTCACAACATTTATACGTTTTTTTTAAAAAAAACTGATCAGTAAACTTTTGTTAGTGTTTGGACTCATCTTTGTCAATAAATTAAACTGCCTGTTAAATTGATAATATTCCAATGTAAATATGGCCAGAAAAACAGACAATAACGTGTTAACCAACTCACAACGTTTCCTCCACCAATCGATGGACCTTATCAAGTGAACATTAACTGGATAAGGTGAACCCAAAGCACGAATTTTTGTAAACCAAAAATATAAAGAGAATCTTTGGTTTACAAAAATGCGGGCTTTGGGTTAATCTTATCCAGTTAATGTTAACTGATTGGTTGAGGAAACGTTGTGAGTTTGTTAATATGTTATTGTCTGTTTTTATGGCCATACTTACATTGGAATATCATCTTTGTCAAGTCAAACAACCTTGAATTACTATGTTTATCTCTATGAATTCATCGAATAATTTCAAATTCAGTATAAATTATGATGTAATTGAGATCTATTTGGTTCTTTTCTTACCGCCCCTTATCAGTCTGCATAAACCCTTAATTGTTTTTGCGGATTGTTTCGCCAAGGAAGAGACATTTAATTTCTGTTCCTGTCTATCATGGACTAATTTCAGCAGTGTCACGAATGTGTTTAAACCGCAGTTTAAATCCCAAGATAAGAGTGTTTAAATTTCCGTAGTAGTAGGAAGTTGGTCGAGACTTCAGTTCTGCGTAATATGACGTTCTTCAGTCAACGTTCAACTGATGTAATTTGTTCCTAATCTGCAGTGAGTTGCAATTTCCTTCCTTACCGCTTTACATTTTCATCCATATAGTTTTTACTATCCTGTATTTTCCATATACAGTAAGTGATTTCATTTAATCATCGAATTTATTCCTTTCGAAGTTGCTTTTGTTCTATAGATTTAATATCATATGAGAAACCATGAAAACCACATTGAATATATCGTTTTCCAGTCCTTTCCACATAATGATTATACTCGTAGTATTTTCCGGTTGTTGACTTAGCGTAAATAGAAGTCACCTTTATAAATTCTCGAGCAGACTGACCCATATTGAACATAGTTGCTACTTTTATTTATTTTTTAATTCAGGAAACTTAACAATCTAATGATTTTACTGTTGCCATATTTGTACATTTTATATTATACTATATATATCATGTGGAACACATTTTGTTTCACCTGTACTTTTATTGGATATTAATTAGGTCTCGGTCTCTTTCTTTTGATTTGGATGGGAGGTAGAGGAGAAGCAGCTGTATCAGATATTAATGGGTTGGGGTGAATTGTCTTTTTTATATTGAAGAAGTATGTATTTGGTTGTTGTTTGGTGGATATATGGAACATTGATTATGGATGCGGAATTGGAGAAGTACCAGGGACAGTTTGTCGTATAACGAAGGATTTATTTTGGGATGTTTGCATCTTGTTGATGTATGTTTTGGCTGCGGAACCCCAAATGTTCCATCATGGAAAAATAAGGGATATATAAACTAATTTTTTCATTGAAAGGGATAAAGGAGAATTAGTATTAATTAATGATTATTTTTTTATTGTGACAGGTGTGTTGGGACCACGTTAGTCCAAGGTATTTATGGTTTTGTTTGTTTGAAATGGGTGTGTTGTTAATATAGATATTGTCAGTGAATTATATTTTTTTAGGGAAGAATGAACTGTCATGGATTTGTTTGGGTTTATGGTTATTCTGCAATTATTTGACCAAATGACTACATGGTTAATACGAGTTTGCAGTTGTATTGTAGCCGATTCGCAGTCATGGAAATGGCAACGTATGGCTATATCGTCCGCAAATGTGGCAGTTTTTGTTGCGGTTGTTTGGGAGTATAGATGGAAAATAGGAGAGGGCGAAGGACACTTCCTTGAGGCACGCCTCAGTGAATAGGGTATATTGGGGGAAAATGGTTTTGACATTGATATTGGGGGCAAATGGTTTTGATATTTGACAAGGAGGTTTTAAGTAGGGGGTGGATAGGTGAGGTTTTAATTTGAAGCGGATTACGGGATGGTTAACCATGTCGAATTACTGTTATTTCGAATAAAAATATGAATTAAATGGTAGATATTTGAGCACTTTATTTTTCTTCAGCCATTCGACTGAGCTTGTTGCTGTCATACTTTCTCTGGAGCTAACATCATCACATTACATTATGCTCCCCACATCCCTTGCTGTTTAATTTGTAAACCGTGATCTTCTCGTCTGTTATTCTTAGTCTTTATAGCTGTAATGACTATCCCTGGGTGTAATTTCTCTTATCTCTATGTATATGCGTAGACTAAAATTTCCAAAATCAAGATAAAGACATTTAAGGTTAATCGACTTCAGTATATTGCAAAATATATTTTTCATTTATTCTATATGTAATGACGGTGATTTTGGGATTTATATAGCTTCTACAAATAAATTTTCAGTAAGTTTATATAGCTATTATGTATATCCTTATAGTGTATTAAGCGGCACAATTTATCCATGTATTAGACTAAAACTGATAAACTCCTATTAACCATGTAGCCATTTGGTCAAATAATTGTAGAATAACCATAAACCCAAACAAATCCATGACATTTCATTCTTCCCTAAAAAAATACCATTCACTGACAATATCTATATTAACAACACACCCATTCCAAACAAAAAAAATCATAAATACCTTGGACTAATACTCGATTCAAAACTAACATGGTCCCAACACACCTGTCACATTAAAAAAATAATCATTAATTAATACTAATTCTCCTTTATCCCTTTCAATGAAAAAATTAGTTTATATATCCCTTATTTTTCCATTATGGAACATTTGGGGTTCTGCAGCCAAAACACACATCAACAAGATCCAAACATCCCAAAATAAATCCTTCGTTATATGACAAACTGTCCCTGGTACTTCTCCAATATTCCATATATCCACCAAACAATAACCAAATACATACTTCTTCAATATAAAAAAGACAATTCACCCCAACCCATTAATATCCGATACAGCTGCCTCTCCTCCACCTCCCATCCAAATCAAAAGAAAGAGACCGAGACCTAATTAATATCCAATAAAAGTACAGGTGAAACCAAATGTGCTCCACATGATATATATAGTATAATATAATAAAATCGTATAGAATATTGTTAAAATATAATGCTGGATTTAGGTCATCAATTGAATAGGAGCAATGAATTATTTTTTTAATTCAGAAAAAGTATTTCTCATTAAGTATTTCCGAAGGCGGGAAGTTCCTAAAACCACTTTCGTGGTCCATTTGTAGGCATGTGTCGTAAATATTGATGTAGAGTTCCTAGACAGGGAGAAGCTTCGTTTATCTTCTGTTATCTGGCCTAGTTCTTCCTCCGCACTGTTACCGGTTACTGCTGTAATCGTCTCTTGATTGAGGAAAGTATGATGTGATTTGGGCATTTTATTTCCTTAGTTTTTTTTTATATTCCGGATGAATTAAAAATCAAGCTCGCTATGACATCACCCTCTCCCCAATAAAATCTATATATGACAGGAGGCGCGAGCTATGCTTAATATTCTGTGCGAAACTCTAGTATGTATTTGATTTTGCCTCCAACGCATATTTCTTAAAATGTATGCGTTATATCAAGAAAATATAGCAGACATAGTCTTTGCAATTATTAATGAGCTTTAAAATGTGCGGTGAACGACGATCTGATGTGAATAGTCGCTTTTATACAATTACCTTACTTCGTCAAAATTCTTCATCTATATTATCGCGTTGTTTGGAATAACATCTAAACCGAATTTGATTAAATTTGGAATGCCGTTTTATTTTGTAGCGCTTTTGAAAAGAGAAAAAAACATTGAAAATTTTCGGAAATTGACCCATACACATTTAAATTGACTTCAAAGCGTTTAAGATGTGGATATTATTTGAAATAGATTTTACCTAAACCTAGTAGTTTCATGAAACAGTAAGGGCTCATTCCTTAGCCCATTTTTAAGCTTTAAATATAACAAAATCCCAAAAGACTTGAAATTAAATACGTCTTTAAACCATATACATTGTCAATTTCAAATACTTTAATGGCCGATAAATATCTGTAACTTTTGAAAATGTGCACTGTTTTTATTTAGTTGACAAGATTACCATGTGCTTTCCGCATAGAACATTTCACTAGTTGTCAAGACTTCTATAATAATTAAATGAAACTAATAATTTTTTAATAAAACTATAGTCCTAAAAAGTTACTTTTAAAAAACATTGCGCACCATCCTTAACGCACTCAAACGGATATAAATAACGAAGTATGAAAATCAATTGATCGAATATGAGGAAATCGTCCTCCTCTCTCTGATTTAGTCGGCATCAAACACTTAGAAATTGAGAAATACGTTAATTCCAGAACGTGTAAAAATGGTTGAGACACAATTAGTTTAACATTTTGTGGATCATTTCTCCAACAAAAATATGATATTACACTGGAAGAATCGGCGAAAGTCGTGGATCTCAAATAATAATATGGAGTCATCTAAATTAAGGAGAAATTTATATAAGATTAAATTTATTGGCATATTTTCTTCGAGAACAAGAAATGCTTTCAAAATAAAACTCGGCAAAAGATTCCCAGCCCTGTCGAGATTTTCCCATCCTGATCCTTTAATTCAGAATATATTTTTTATTTTGCATTGTTTTCACTTGAGGAAATAGTGTACAATTATCATTTTTAAGTATTTAGTAATCCTGTTAATAAAGCTTACTACACCGAAAAAACATATAGATATACGAAGAAAAGTTTATTGATAACAAATAACGGAATTTGGCGATCCGAAAAAATTTGGTAAAATCATTTATATAGTATTGCTCACTACGGATCGCAAACATAGAAACAAAAGGAACTGAAATACCTTGACAGTGTGGAAATTTGATGCTGGAGTAAAGTGGAAAGGGATATTTTTCAGACATTGTGAAGATGTTACATTTGATGAAACTTAAAATCATTTGAAAGCATCATGAGAGAGAATATTTAATAATTTTAATACACCATCATCATCATCAGTGGCTCCTCAGCTCGTTATACAGAATAATATAAGATGAATAAATACAGTTAAACTACATTCAAAGTAAATTATAATGACACATTATACTCTTACATGAAAGTACTGACAGATTACAGTTCTCGAATTAACTTTTTTATACTCAGTTTTTCGTAATTCAACACATTATATTTTATGTTTGAACTTGACAATCGCTGAATGTAAAATTGAAAATTGTGTGAATGTATGTAGAACTTTCTGGTAATATTACAGAGTTTCTCGACACCATTTTTGAAGCATTACATCACAAGTAAAAATATTCAGCCGAAAGGTTTTCTGAAATTCAAGAACTGCTAGTGGAAAATGAGCCATTATTAAGGTAATATAAAATATTATGGATTGCATTTTATAGCGGTTAAGCGATTAAATTATGTGCGCGCTTGTCGTGCTTGTTACGACTCATTTCTTAATGATTTCTTTTATGAAAATAGCATCAGGTTGTCAACGCGACTTTTACTTCTCTGCATTTTGAGTATGCCACTGAGAATTTGAACACACGCCAAACATTTAACCTATACACGAAAACAAACCGTCTCTTCTCCGCTAAAGTCAGGACATTGAAAGCATTTCAAAACAACGCCACCGAAGAACATACGTTTATTCGAATAATGCTGCTAGCGACTACTTTTCCGATCAGTTTCAGAAATAATGCATTAAAATATAGTGTTTTCCGAAATCTATAATGGCGCACTCTTTTTAATTAAAAATATTTTTTGTTTATTAAAATTTTGCAAATTATAACTACACTGAATTTACGAAACAAATGTTTCGTAGTAGATCGTTAATCGTGGGAAAAGTTATACAGTTTAATTAAAAAATCATTCAAAGTGACTAGTAACTATATTGTCCAGACACATTTTTTTTAAAATTCATACTCATACTAAATCTATTCCAGACATATTTACGTTTTATAAAGTTATCCTAAAAATATGCTTTCAATTATTTGAATTGAAATATAACTATAATTTATTTTTCCGAAAGTACTGTCGGTAATTCTGTAATGTATCCTTCTGGCATACAACAATCTTTAAGATACCGAAATAATTATTTTTTTCTCGTCATGAAATTCTCTGGAGATCAAAATGTTTTATGATTAAAAATTTTATTTGCGTCATAATCGCTTCCTGGGAAAATTTCTTTAACGATTGCCGTAATTAATTTATTTTCTATTTTACTTTTAAAAATTTTAATTCTACTATTGCCTTTATTCGTAGGTCATGTTACTTTTCTAGATACTGCATCTGTATTTACCTTAGTTGGTTTGAGTTCTATACTGCTTATAACATACTATTTACAGTCTGTTGGATTTTTCAGTAACAGCAACGTATTGCAGTATCTCTTATCATACTTTCTATTTACCTTGTTCTGAGGTAATATTTATATTTTTGTCACGAAAAATTATTCGACTTAAAACTAATCAAGTTATTGACCGCTATTGTTGAACAATCCAAAATTGTGAATAATTTGTTCGCTTTTTGTTACAAAGAGACGACTAATTGAGTTACAACCTATTTCGCCGAGCATCTGAGTCCCCTTGCATTGATCAGTTGTGGGATTCCTCTCCCAAAATTCCCACTCGTGTCTCGTGTTGGTCGCAGACAATTCTTTTTCACTGAACATTTCCAAACAAAGTTCGTTAAATTTGTAAACGAGATCGTCGAAAATTATTAATTCATAACTTTTAAAAAAATATGATCATTACAAAAATTAGTCATGTACTTTTCAATATTGAATTGGAAATTATTCTTATTATACAACAAATATTGGAGTTATAGTAAATACAGATCTTGATGGTGCCTTGAAATAACAGAAAATTAAACGGGAATTTCCTGTATGTATTTTAACAAAAGTACCTCTTTTCTTATGGTTATCAGATTAAATAACAACCTGTTAAATAATTACGTTTATCTAGTAAATTAATGTTCTATAACTGCACTGTCGTGATTCGTAAATCATTTTTTATTATTAAAGGAAAAATAAATGCATATATAAGAACGGACTATATTGATTTATTACTAAAACATTTTATCCCCATTTACGTGTGTTGCTCTTAAACATAGTAATATTGGGTTTTCTAGAATTAAGTTGAGATAATGAGCTGTACGGTGGTATAAAAATTGACAAATATAGGGAACATTAAAGTCTTAAAATCAAATATCGCACTCGAATGGCGAACTTATGCGCTGTCCGATTTAGCGGTGTTCTAATTCAGATATAGTAAAAGTGTACTAGCACAAATTGCAAATGTTAATGCCCAATTCATTAAATTAGTTGTAATATTTGTAATTAATGGAATCAAAACAATTAACGAGGAGAGTTGATAAAGTCTTTAGGCTGCATCCTTTACATTGCATTCTGTCTATTTGCAGCCGTTCTCCTGCCTACACTCGGAGATAAGCAAGTGCAATGTTTAAGTGGAAAATAAATACTTTGTGCAACCTCATTAGAAAAATGACGTACTCGAATCTAAAGCGAGGGTCTGATCTCAATCGTAAATGGATAAGGTAAAAGATTTGTTTTATCTTCGAACATCTTTACAAATCTTTTATCTGTATCGGATCTAGTAACGTGGTTAAAATTCCAATAAAACTGGAACAGTGTTTAGCCTGCTCACCTCTAAGGAAACTTATATTCTCCCTCTTCTGACTGGATCGGAAAGAGGAAACTTTTCCCCTCACGTTGTCTTTCATTTATCGGTCAAAACGATCTATTACCCACTATAATATAATATAATATTATTTGGTTAACCATCATTATCTGGAGAATTCGTTGGGGGGGGGGAGCGTATTTTAAATTCGTAAAGTTCTTATATTTAATTATTATATCAATTATTAAATTAACTATTAAAACTTGGAAGGAAGAAAAATTACAAAATTTATTTTAATAATTTTAAAACATGAACACTTTTTTTCAGGGTAAAATTTCGTGAGCAGATTTTTTGTGGCAATATAAACGAATTTATGTGAGAATGTTTATGTAGAAGTGAAAAATTTACGTCGGATTCAAAATTAATAAAATGTGAGATAGCCAAATACAGACAAAATAAGTGATAATATAAATACCACACAACGTTTCTGGAAGCCTTGTTCCTTTCTTCAGTTGCATAAAATATGTAAAGAACGAGAGAGATACAATCTTACATAATTTCTGCACCTGAAGAAAGGCAGAGACTCGCGCGTCTCTCTCCGATTCTAATTAACCCTTATTACCTGAAGACAAAAAGAGATTCCTACTGTTGAACGGTAGGATTTTCTTTCTTCCACTCTGTAAAATTTTCCTGTATTATCCGATAACATTTACCATTAATCCATTTATATTTTCCTTAATTGGAATGTATGTGTATGTTTAAAGTGACAGAATGAAACATTTTCACAATGGTGGAGTTATATTTATTTCTGAAATGAAAATTGTTTATCATGCTCTATTCCCAACGTTCAGGGCTTACTACATTTTTATGCAATGTGGACCGAACGTTTTTATTAGCTACAAAATTTTAGGACAAGCAACACTGTGCAGCAAAATACATTACAGAAAGTAAAATTCATTTGGTGGCATTATGGACATTAAAACTGGAAAGTGCAATAATATTTTTATTATTTGGTAATGTTTAAACATAGATTTAATTAACTTTTATCTGAACGCAATGGGTCATAATGTAATTAAAACATAAATCAAATTCGACGGCTGTAAAAAGTCTTTAAAAAAAATTCTGTGGCGGTAATGACGAGTTTCTGAAATGTTGAGGTGACGTTCAACTTTTTGGCTATCTTTCTTATTATGAATGTTTATGTAGTTAGAGCTTATCTGTTGTTCTGGTATCGTCTCAGGATCTGCTTGGTAAATCCGCGTGTCAGGTTAACAGTTTACCGCCCCCTTTTCTCCAAAACGGTCTCGACATCTTTAATATTTCTCTCTATGACATTTTAATATTCTCCCATTTACACTTTGATCCTCACTATACACTGCTCTCAGTAAGTAATGTGCTTTTTAATATCGCATCCATACACTCGCCGCGAATTTTTACTCTGGTTCCGTCAACTTAATAGCTTCCACATAAAATTTTATAATTTTTTAAATTCATATTTCACCTATATTCACTCTCCAACTCATAACTTACTTTTCTACTCCGCGGGCAATGAACACTAAACAACCCCTCCCAAAACTGTCCCAACTATTTTTGATCACCAAGGAGCTCCGCAGACATTCGTTCTTTGACGACTCACGCTGCTGCTACTCCTGAGAATCTACCACACAGATGTCGTCACGTCTCTGTCCACCAACTTAGTAAAATTTTCCACTGTTGTGGCCCATAAATTTTGGCCGCCACAATCCTGGCGATCCTGCACTGCTTTTCTCGTCCCGTCATACTTGACAAAAACATTCAAATTTGCCAAGTATTTAAAATCTACCTCCTCTCTAAAATTAACCTTAAATTCAGAACTTTATATCCTCTCCTAAACAGAAAATCCCCACTCACACTCAGCACAAAACGCCTAGTATATCTCTCCATAATTCAACTTACCTGGTCCTACGCCTCATCCATATGGGGAGCAACAGCCAAAACCCATTCAGCCAAAATCCAAACCAAACAAAACATAATCCTTCGCACCATCACTAACTCTCCCTGGTACCTCAGAAATTCCACAATCCACCACAACATTAAACTTCCCCAAGTCAACTCCATAATCACCAAATCCGTAACCTCATTAATCAAAAGCACCTTCAACCATCCTAACACCACGATCCAGCAATTCCATTGCAATCCTCCCCCACCCCCACACGCACGTCGCCTCAAGAGAAAACGCCCTATCGACTTCATCCTTCCTCCAGAACACTCTGGCACCTCCTAACCCACCCCATCCTCATACCCGCAGACCCCACCCACCCACTCCATCCATCCCATCAAATTCAACATCACCACCGATCCCTCATAACTCAACAATGTTGGTCCCTCAGACACCCAAATTAAAATACAATAAAAAATTTGCCATATTATGTTAATTGCTGGATTAACTTAATTGCAAAGTTCCCAGGTTAATTATGTACATAATTTTAATTGTATATACTCTAATACTTTATGTAACAACAAATAATCGTAAGATAAAAATTTTGTCTAATAAAAAAAAATTAAAATTAAATAAAGTTTGCGACGCTCATATTTGTTGCCACTTACAAGTTGTTCAATGCATCACCACTTTTTCACAATCAAAAATACAGGCCCTGTTGGATTCGTTAATGGGACAAGGAAAACGCTGACTTGATTATAATTATTATTCTACTGATGATGATTGCTTCCCTGTGGCCATTTTTCGGTCCCCCCCCCCCCAGAAGGGAAACGGGGATACCTTGTTACCGTAATCCCGGCGGGCTTGGTCCTGCACCCAGGAGAGGACAGAATTGAAAATAAGTTGTGAAACCATTACCCCCCTAGAGTCCGACTCCAACGTGTGTTGAGCAGAGTTGTGAACAACCCAGCTGAGCTCTTGGGACCCTGGAGGATAGACCAGGAACCCGACGCACCCAGAGGTACCAGGTTTCCGGAAGGACAGCCTTGGTCTGCCGTGCGCAATGCTCTGTTTGCACTACGTGGGTCAGACTTTTGATGCCAGTTTATGAATATAAGGCATTAATTCCAGTGCTTAATAAAATCTTTTTCCATTTATTTATCTCGCCGATTTGACGAACGTAGATCAGTGGTTAAATTCGTATTCGTTGTACTTTTAACAACTAGACTGAACTTTATATCGAATAAATTATGAGGTAATTTTATATCTACTAAACTTTTGTGTAATTATTTGTATTTAAAGCCTAATATGCAATCAGAGCGCGTCGAAACAACTGCATTTTTTTTCCATCAAAGGTTTTTTTAGGGTGATGAAATATATAATTGTTGTTTGAGACGTCGTAGACCTTTTTGTACGTTCTGAAATAAATGATTAATATTTTCGTATGACCTTCAAGAAGTTTACTTGTTGTTGTAACTAGTAAAAATTATTTAATGTTTTAAAGATTGTATTTTTACGTCTGTTTATATGAAATAAATAATGTAGTGTTTTGACAAATACCAGACAATATTTTTATTTATTTACGACAACGTTTCAGTGCATGTTTGTACCTTCTTCAGGTCTTTCCTGCGGAAAAATTGTACAAACTAAATTTGTAAAATTTAGCATACCTTAGTTTCATTGCGTTAATAGTATAATATATTTTGTTCAATCACTTGTATAAATTCATTGGCTTCTTGATAATTCACGACAGCATTTGGTCGTAACCTAACAAAACGAGACATTTTAAAAAAAGTAAAGTTGGACGATATTCACGCAGTTGGTGACTCAGAAATATTTCTGAGTGTTACAAGTTTCGACAAACAATCCTAAAGTTCTACGAGGAGGAATTTCGGTATCACAGCGAAATTGGAATAATTGATGGTAAAGTTCGTCTACGTGGTACCGCCAATATTGCAAATTAAAAGTGAAGTGTAAATTCAGTGTAAGAATGGCCTGTTTTATTATTTTTTTAAAATTGAGTGTGTGTGTCGATGAAAGCATCCACTTCCCCAGGTATCAAAGAAAAACTGTGAGTTGTAAATCAGTTAAATAATTTTGTAAACATTAGATTAAAGATAACAACGTCAGATTTCAATTTTTTTGTTAAAAAAATTTGTAAAATATTAATTTGTAATTTGATTGTAAAACATTCTGACCCTGAGATCAAGAGACATTTATTTGTTTGTATGAAATAAATGTAAAAGGTCGGCGAGTAATTATTTAAAATTTTGAATTATTTTGAATAATAATAAATTAATTAATTGGTCAGTTTCAATAAATGTTATTGATGCTCCTTCATTACATAATTTTCCATTATAATATTAATTTCATTTTAAATTGTTTTCATTCCGATTATTTCATTTTGGCGACCTCAACGTGAGGCACTGTTAATTAATTAATTTCAAGTTGTTTATTACTTTTTTTGCGTGCCAAAGTGTGGCGAAATTTAATATTATTCCATTTTAATTTGGTAATATCATCTGTGTATTACAATATATATATATATATATATATATATATATATATATTGTAATAATTAATATAATGGCTGAATTTAACAAATGAAACAAAACACAAATTTACTTTATATGGGAATCAATGCGTTTGAACATAGACGAAATTTGTTGCGGAAGAAATAATACTAAAGATTGAGTTTAACAATTTCAATTTTATCAAGAATTAACGTTCTCATTTTATCGATAATTAAATAATTAAAGAACGATCTGACTTTTATCTTTTAAACACGGTTTACAAATGATTTTAAAGTTTTTCTCTACTTACGGCCGCCCAGGTCTCTTTTTAGCTTTTCGTGCACAATTTTGGGGACACCACTGATTCTAAGTACTCACAGACTCTAAATGTTCACAGGCTCTAATTGGCGTTGTTTGTTAGTTGGTTTAACACAAATTGGTTGGTTCTCGATGCTTTACTGCAACCCGGATTTGTGGGTCTCGTGACTTTAGTTGACAATGGACTTCATTGGTTTGTCTATGGCCAGCATGATGAATCTACGCTCGATCACCGAATACACACTAGTTGCTCTGTCTCCTTCCCGACTGAATATTGCTTTACTTTTTAATATTTGAAAGCATGTTTGTGACTGGACCACATTCTTTCGTTCTGACTGCCGACTGTAAAACTTTCAATGAGTTCTTTTCGTCCGTTCTATTCGCTGTTTGCTGCCCGACTGTACTGTTCAAATTTTCATGACTTGGAATTTGGCCTTTTCTCCTTGCTGCTTACTGCCCGACTGGATATTTCCTGACTGTTCGTTCGTCTCGCAAGTTTTTGAGCGCGCAGAACCTTCTCGACTCATCAACAATGTTTTCTTTGCCTTGCCGGTTTGTTGCGGCGTCCGCTCTATATCCACTAATAATGAGTCCTCTACAATTCAACTTTTCAATTAGAACAATGTCTTAATTACCAATTACTACAATATATTGTATTTAATATTTGTATTGTCCGCGTAATAATTATGGCCCAAGTATTGTATACAATAGCGTTGTGTAAGAATGTGGAGTGCTTGAGAGTATTATAGTCTAGACAGTTCGCAACGGAAGCCGGCCGATTGGTGGTCATGGCGTGACCGTAATTGAAGCCGGCCGATTGTGGTCATGACGAGTCCATAACGGAAGCCGTCCAGTAGTGGTCGTGTTCAGTCGCAGATACAATATGAAACATTGAAGTTGAGTTTAGTTTCTACAAATGGAGCGGACTGAGGTCGGTTTGTTCGAGACTTGGCTGGTAGATCTTTAATGAAAAAGTTCTAGATGGAATGTTGGTGACGTGTCCGGTAGTCATTTTGACCGGATATATGGCAAAGTAAAAGACTTCATCGACTGTGGTTACATGGAAATCTGGTTTTATTGTGCCAATATAGGTTGTGAACAGTGGAATACCACGGCCTGTTAAATAAAATCCTTTTAAATTATTAGTGAAGTGAATAACACTACTGTTATGAGAGGTGCTCTGAAATGGTACGTACGAAACTTTCATTGGAAACCGAGCATACCGTCAGATTTAGATTTCTTAATTTTTCATAAAACTCATTAAGATCTCTATAGATTTTTCCTATGTTAATAATTCTTAAGTAATTTAATTCATTATTTTTTAACATTTTGTTTTTATTTGATTCGGATATAATTGCGGATTACTATAACTGTTAGAGGCCCAATAAGCGACCCTGAAGATTTAAGAATTTCAATAAAACTGTGGCATCCATGTAAAAGTATTGTACGAAATCCAACTAAACATAAATTTGTAACAAACGTTTGGTATTTAAAAGTTAATTGTTTAAATTTTTTTTTATCAAGTCATTATTTGATTATCACATAAATTTGGCCTCAACGTGGTTTTTTTTCTTCATTATTTTAAATTGTTTACCACATTATTTGGCGCCGCAACGTGGTGGCATTGTTTACCATTACAGTTAGAGGCTTTATATTATTTTAATTTACTATATATGTGTGTGTGTGTGTGTATTTTTGAGTTGAAAATTGAGTATTGAGAGTTGGGAGATGGTGTCTAGGCTTGGAAGTAATTTCTTTGTAGTCTTGGGAAAATGCCAAGATCAGTTGAGTAGAGCGTGCAAAACAGAATTGTTACCTAAAAATTGTCTAGGCCTTGAAAGATGCAATCTTGGCAGAACCAATGTTTGTTTTGTATATAGTCATTGTAATTCGGTCCGGAGAGCACAGAAGAAAAGGACATGAAATTTCTAGTCGTATGTCAGATAATAATGTGAAAATACATAAAATACTGATATTTGTACAAATTATGTCATTTCATACTGTATTAAATGTCCCTGTAAAACCCCGAGGGAATGATCTACACTTATCATTAATAAGGTCTATTGAAATAAATCTGTGAAGTTATCAACGACAATAATTCAATAATATAGTAGAAAATTATTAGGTAAACCACCAATCCAGGCTGTTACAAGATGAGGCCCCTTAATTAAACGAAACTTATCAGGTTTTTTGATGAAGTTGTTTTCATATCTCGTTATTTCCTTATATAAATTAAACATTACGTTATTGTGATTTTGTTCTGTAAAATATATCGTGTAAATGAGATGCATGATAATGTGTCATATAGTAAGGGTCATAAATTATTCAATTAGCATATGCAAGGATTGGTTACTAGTCGGAAATAAATATACAAAAATCAGATTACGAACGATTCAAGCAGGTTAATACATACAAGTAAATCCTGACAACTTCAAATTTAACCTGTTCCCTTGAAGACGAATATTTCCTGTGCTTGCGTATTTCCCATTTTCTTAAGAGTATACCTGATTCAGTTTCTCCACAAAACGTACAATATGAAAAGAAGTTAAAAATTAGCTTCGCGGAAACGAAACTCATTATGGACAGTGAAACCGACTTGAAGTTAATCTTTGGCCCTCGTACATTCGCGTGTGGCCATGGGATCCTCGTCCTTCCCTTCGCAATGTCATGGACTGTCATGCAAATAGGTCGCCGAGGATGTCTGCCTACTTGGCCTGCAGAAATCGTATCTGCGAAAAGGAATTTGCGTCATTCTCTAGGTATCAGTTTTTTACACGTCTGCCTATGCCTGGTGTGGTTGCTGAAACAGGGATCCGATCGGGAGCACTGTTGGCAATCGCGCACTAGAGACGACTTTTTAATATCTGAAGCAATTCTAGCACATGTGTCATAGCCCTGCGATACTCTGATTATCACTATGAGTCACGTTACTGCCAGTCTGTACGCCTCAGACCTCTAGCACTGTGACGTTATATATTTTTGCAACTTTACCCGTGCAATGTAATGGGCGTTCGAAGAATAGAAATCGAGGATTTTTTTCTATCCGAAAAACAAAACTGACCGACTTCAAACAATGAAAGTCATACCGAGAAGTTGTAAAACATATTATTGTGATATAAAAACTGAAGTTTTTTTTATAAGCAGCATTAAATCAAGTTTTATTAACATTTTGTTGTTCTCGGTCAAATTTAATGTACAGTTTTAATGTTATTTGATTTTCGTGTAAACAAGCAGCGATATTAAATCGTACTGCAATTTACGACTTTCTTCCAAAATTTTACATCATAGGATGACTTATTTTTAATGTTTCTCCCGATTTAAATAGTCATAAATTTACAGTTACTAATGAAAATAAGTTAATTGCATTTTGTTTCTACAGCCACTAAAACATAACATTTGTTTTTATTTCTAAATGTGCAATTTATTTAGCAATTCTAGTCGTATGAAACAACAAATGAAACTTCTTTTATTAGCTGATTGTAATTTTTATACTCGTATACAATCCAAACAATAAATTATGGTAATTATGCTGGTTTAGTGCGTATACTTAACAATTAGTCGAAATTTTGCCGGGTAGTTTTCCAGTACGAGTGGAATTGACATTAATTATAAATTATTTAAGGTGACTTGCTTTATTTTTTATGTCACTGAACTGCAAGTGAAGTTGTTTAGCAATAATTTACCATTACCGCAAGACGCTCACTTTCGAAAATTATCACTACTTATGAAACTTGACTGCAATCATTTAGATCCGGAGAGCAAACAACAAAGCTGTGTGTGGAAATCTCCGACATCATCTTCAAGCAAAGCTGCCAGTGGTGACTTTTTGGCTCAGAAACTTCTGATCGTAACATTTTTCAATATTAAGAGAACAGCACACACACACACTGGAGCAAACGTAAAGATGTACTGATAAATTCCTCTCTCCCATGTGTAACTAAATCACATTTTGAAATAACGGTCAATGCGGTGCAATACGTTAATGGAAGGCAGCAAATCGCCAAAAATTGTGTTACTCATCCTCTATGTATTGTATAATTGACACTATGATACTTTCTCTGGGGTCCCGGATTTCATTATAAACCTATGTGGAAATAATTTTTCACCTAAGAAGCATTGGTGAATGTTGCAGAGGTGAGTTTAAAGAACTAAGGAAAACCCGTCTTTAAAGACTACAAAAAATGGCGCTAAAAATTATTGCACGTTATGAGGACTATTCTACTTTGATAAGGACCCAATCTTAATCAACTAAATCTGTAAAATCAAATAATATACGTTCACTTCTATACCGACAAGCTCTTTGTATATCAGCTTCTGGTGTGTTGTAAGGATTTTTTCGTGGAAAACCAAGCACAATTCCAAATAAATTCGACCAAAAAATAAAATATCTATTTTTTTAAGTTCTACCTAAAGCATGTTAATAATTATCCAAACTATTATTCATGTACATTGTTTTTTCTAAGTACCGAACACAAAATCTTTGCTATTTTTCCTTAATTACTTTGTTCCAAAATTTTTATTTAATATTTGCCTCTTGCTTCGGGTAGTGCTAATTTTTTTATTTCAGATTGTGCAATTGGTTCAACCGTCCCGGTTTAGAGAAACAACCGAGAGCGAAAGGAGCATTCCTTCATGGCATTTCGGCATCTAGTGAACCGTTGAGTTTCACTCTCACTGGCAGAAAAAAAGCGATTCAACGCGACTCTGTCTACAATATAATACCGACATTGGTTTCCCTGCCGAACGGTTAGACTGTCAAAACCAAGTTAACCTTGACGCATCTGACGCGAATGTTGATCAACCTCGTTGTGAAAGAAATTGAGAGACGAACGCAATCTGGTTTCATCTATAGGAATACAGAAGCGCGGTTAATCATTCAATCTTTCGTGTTAAACGCGCGCCAAGGTCGAGGCCTACGCCAACATTGGCCGTCTGGAAGCTCTTTATCGTTTTTTCGGTACCAAAAATGCATTCAATTGGCGCCGTCCTCGAACACTGATTTATTTATTGTCCTATAATCTCGTTGGAGGAAATGGAATTATCACCGTGACTTGTGTAGTGTCTTTATTAAAACGTGTGTTTAATTATATGCAAATAAGAAATTATTTTAAATTACAATTCTAAATCAACTAACAAATTTCTTTATCTATGCAAAGTACGAGGCACCGCTTTAAAATGCAAAATAATAAATATCTCAGAGTTTTTAAGAAAAAATAAAATAGTACAACTGAAAAAAATCAATTTAGTCCCATTTCGTAAGAAATGCAGTGAGTGAATAATTGTCGGATTTGCTTACATAACCTTCCACATTCTAGAGGAATATTTCTGGGTTATTGACGCCACCAGGAAAATACTATGCAACTTCCTCTGCTTTGTTACGAATCCAGTCTCCGAAGTCAGTATTTTCCATGTTGCTGTCACTCTTTCTTTGAAAGATCTATGTGACATAAACTTTGTACCCGTTTATTTTGGATTTACGATTATTTACCATACATGCAAAAATAATACGTGTCGAAAATGAAGAAAAAAAGCAATTTTTCATCTCTTTTTATACGACGTCTCCCCACCTCGAAAACGTCATCCCCTTTACCCACATGGTCTAGGCAGTGAAGTTGTTTTTGACCAAGACTTGAGTTTCCTGACGAAGTCACATACTTTATTATTAAACAATACTAACGTGTCGAAAATGAAGAAAAAAAGCAATTTTTCATCTCTTTTTATACGACGTCGCCCCACCTCAAAAACGTCATCCCCTTTATCCACATGGTCTAGGCAGTAAAGTTGTTTTTGACCAAGACTTGAGTTTCCTGACGAAGTCACATCCTTTCTTATTAAAGCATACCATTACTTTTAAACGTCTGTCTGATTTATGATGTTGAGCACTTTGCGTCTGCTATTAAAGTCAATTTGGAATTTTTGGCTTCATAATTTCTAAGGAGGTACTCATTCAATGCACACTTGACGGAAATGAAAGCACATATTAAATCTGTCGTTGAAACAGTTGTTACAATCAAATCTTACACATAGTCCACAAAATACTTACACTAAACTAAAACCGCAGAAATGATTCACGAATGGTTCCATTTCTTGTTCACGTTAAATTCACAGAGACCTTTTCTGTGTCCGCTCAAACATCTGGAGTCCTGATCAATGTAAGCACATTTAACTTAGAAAGAAAAATTGAGTAGAATATATAATGTATTTCAAAGCATTTTATTTATTTTTTCTTCAAAATATTTTAAAAATTATGACTGACGTTGATTATATTATGTTTGTATCAAAACACCAATTAGTTTGATCTGTATAACATGGAGTTTTAATTATTTACTATTAAAATTTGTGTTTCAAAGAGTTTACAATGTTACGTCATAAAATTGGAAAATAAATAAAATCTAGTGTCCATCTGGGCAAAATCATAACCTCTAAGCGGATTACTGTAAAAGAGATCTTACCGGGAAAAAAGTAGTGAACTCGATATTTGTATATTATAAATATGAAGGATCAAATAATTTGGATCGTTTGAAGATGTCTATTGGTCACTAGAGATTGTATACTAAAATGTTTTAATAGGAAGAAAGATAGCCAAATATAGACAAAGGAAGTGATAATATAAATACCACAACAACGTTTCTGGGATCCTTGTTCCTTTCTTCAGGTGCTAAGAAGAGACTAGAGCGACACATCTGCACTATTCAGTTGACAAAACTCCGTATTTATTATGGTATTTATATTATCACTTCTTATGTCTCTATTATGCTATCTTTCTCATTATAATTTTTCAATCAGACGTAAATTTTTCATTTCTAAAATGTTTTAATATAATTTCTCCCAGAGAATTAAAATAAAAAATGTCTAATGATATCAACCAAACAGGGAAGGACATTTTGTCTGTATATATTCCTCATTCGAGATGAGCACGTCTAAATTGCAATAATTTTCCTCGTTTTAGTGAGTTCTACGACTTTTTCAAAAATATATTAAGCACCTGTAATATATATTTTTTTATCTAGTAAGTTTTACTCGATCTTTATTTCAATTGAAGAATTAAAGCTTTCATTCTTAGAGTATGGCGTTATTAATTTGTACTAATAAGCTTCAGTATATAAAATTGTTCCCAGTCGCTGTGTAAAAATTCGAATTTACTTCTTTTAGAAAATTCGAAAATGAGTCGTCGTGGAGGGGAAGGTTTTTATTTTTTTGTTTTGGAATAAGTGTTTGCAGTCTTGTTTAGTGTCCCTCCGTAATTAGTATTCAAAACGCGTTTCTGTAATCAGTGTTTCTTGAATGAGAGACGAATTTCCATAATTACACTACGTAAAATACTGTCCTATCAGTAGTAGAAATCGTTTGATGTATTATTAATTTTTAGAGATCAGTCATCTAAGTTTGCCGGAAAGGAATTCAGTATGACGTCTCCGTTAAAAGTTTATCTTCTAATATAATTAATGCTTATTTGCTCTTAACAAATCTGCAGTTTCTGTCGGTAATCCAACTATTTAATTTTTTCGAACTAGTTCAGAATGAGTCAAAGTAAAATCCATGTTGAATTAAGTGCTGCTAAATTATCGTTTAGTTGATTTTTTTGCTGGTTTTGACTGTTTTTTTATGACTTTGAGTTATTTCTACTCAATTCTTCATCGTGGCACTTCGAGTACCTGTAGAGGCGCCAACACATTTTTTTTTCATTCTGAAACCATATGTCCTCACAGAGTTAATTAAGCACGATTTATGGCACTATATCTTCATTCGTTGTACGCAGATCCTCCCCAGGTTGTACCAGTGATTCAGCAGCTCATTTAATCGACTCAGATCGTGGTTGGAAATTAGGAAGTTGATATTCTCGTCCTGTCTCCAGTCTCTCTGGTTGACGGTTATTCGCAGTGAATAATTCGTTATAACACCGTTGTCGATAATAAGAAAGATAGCCAAAGTAAGACAAAAGAAATGATAACATAAATACCACACAACGTTTCCGGAAGCCTTGTTCTCGTTCGTTACGTGAGATTTAAGAGAATTTTCCCTTTAAAAGGTAAAAATGGACGTAGAAACCTAATATACTACGGTTCTTTGGCTTAAATATTCCACCAATTCACTACAATGTTTTTAAATTATTTGACATTATTCATCGACATTAGAAGAGTAATTGATCAGGTTTTAAATTTATTTTGGATCTGGTGATAACCAAGGTGACTAGTTAAATGTTAATAAAAGTGTAGATTAAGTAATTCTCATAGTATTTCATCTAATCCTATATTAGCAGTTCTATGGTTAACTGCTTCCTGAAATATTTGTCTTTTCATATATTTGCGTTTATAGATTTATATGATTTTATTTTAATTTTTTACCCTTTATCTTACTTAATAGGAAGACGACAGCCTGTCTTCAGGAAGGTAAACTTCCAGTTCTTCTTCAGACACAGTTCGGTTCTACCCATCAGCATTTAACGGTCCTGAAAATATTTTTCTGTTACGTGTTTTTTGTATTGAATTTCACCGGTATTACATTGAGAACATAACAAAAATCAACTTTATTTCGCGAATTAATTAAATATTCGTTCGCTGTAAAATTAATAGATGACTATCAGAATCTGTGAAATTCGTCGATAAGGCTGGAGTACCTTTTCGAGAGCGAATCCATTAGTTTCGTATTGGTTCAAGTAGCTGATATATCATCGCCTAGCGTCACGTGTTCCGAGCGCATGTAACGTCTTATCTCCCAATGCTGCTACATACTCCTACTTTCTCTACATTTTTCTCCGAAGTTTCCATTAAAATGTTGATAGCGGTAGACTTGAGATACTACAGGTGTATCTGCTGAAAAGATATACACACGATTAAGATGAGAAGGAACGAAACGTACAGTAACTACTGTCTCTACATTTTATCCAAAGTTTCACGTAGAAAACCGTTATATTGTATGGAACAAACTATTAAATATATTTGCTTTTGTTCAGATTGCCAAGAATTCCTAAACTGACGCAGGAAATATTTTTGGAAATTCACCGGGAAATCCTACGAAAGTTAAAACATTAAATATTACTTTCAGTGATTTATTTAATAACAAAATTGTTGATTAAATTCATTTTTCATAAAATTCAGATCTACGTTTTATCAATCGGACTTTTAAGTGGCCTATTAAAATGTCTGATTATTTTTCTTATCGGATGGCGTGCAGTCGACAAGCTTCATAAGGTTCGCACCTCGCTTTCTGGTGTTGTTTATTTTTGTTTCACTTTGGAACTTGGTGTTCCTTTTAAGACGACGAGCTCAAATATTAGCTGTCTCGTTTTCCAATTTTTCATGAAATTGCGATTGAAACGCATCTTTAACTTTTTTATCCAAGAATAATATTTTTTTAGACTTAGAGTAACGGGCTACATGAGGGTAAACCACGTGGTGGCAACTCCCCTTTAATAGCATAGGAAGGGATTTGAAAAAGGGGGGTGCGGAAGGGTAGAGGAAGGTAGCCCCGGACCATGGTTTAAGGATCCTACCCGGCATTCGCTTAAAAGTTATACAGAACAAACCCTAGAAAACTTGCATCAGGTAGGTCGGGCGCTTAGTACTTGTCCCACGCCCTTCCGTTGGCGGGGGCGGGATTTAATGAGTAGTTTTTATATCACTGTTTTAGCGACGTAAATACGCGAAAAATTATTGTCATTGCTACTGGAGCATCGCTCTTCGTGTAAAGTTAGAAACAATAAGACTCGACTGTGTTCGAGTGTTTATATGGAAAGGGTCCGATTCGCCAGATAAGGCCTAATCAGTTAAGAGGCACATGTCGTCTCAAATCACTGCCGTTTGCACGATTAACACACTCAAAAATATAAATCTAAGACAGGTTCGAGAGGCTTGTCAAGGAAACGCCATTTTGTAATTTGTTAATAATTGGACGTTTTTATTTTTTATCGCGTTACTTGCCGATGGAAAAATAAACTTAAAATTGTTAAATTTGATTCATATTGCTTTATTATTTCCAAGCATAACCTTATCAAACCCCTGAACTATCCTTGAACTGTTTAGCAGGAAAACTTGAAAATTAAATAATTTTCTGTAGAAATATATTAGATGTTCTTGTTTGGTGCACCTAAACTTCGACCTGTCCTTGTGGCGTCTTCATAACGCGGTACTTACTACATACAAAACTATTAATTAATATTATTTTCATATTGTCGTCGCACTATTACTCTACTCCTGCCATTCGCCTCATTTTCAGTGCACGTGCTAATAAAAAATTGTTTCGCCTACTTGTTCAATCATCCAATATTTGCTGAAAAATTCTATTTTCTCACATAGTGACGATTTTATTTTCAACGCCGTCAAGGCTTCAAATTTCTAAATGCCCCCGACTTCCTTTTCAAGACTTTTCGTCTGTTCATATTTCACATCCATGCAGATAAATAAGTGATGGAAACAAATAGCTAACCTTTGCGGGCTGAAAAATGCTGTGTTTCAATGAAAATCGTTTTTTTAGTCTTCCAAGTGGAGCGCATAGTATCTTTTCCGCCATGATGGTTACGTCACAGCATACCGCGTGAATGAATCATTGTTTAGACTTAATAAACACACTGAATAAATAGCAGATGTAATGTGGATTGTAAATCTCATTGTAAGGATTGTTCACACTGTTATATGGTACAAACTAAATGTCCTTTAGGAACCGTTATTAACGAATACAACTGTCAGTTGGATGTCAGAAAGATAGTTTGTAGCACTATGAATAGTGATGGATTTATTATTCAATTTCATATGTATCATTTCGAAAATGAGCCTAGCATGATACCTGCGTTCAATGTCCAAAATTCTTTTACCGCCCCAATCTTAGTTAAAATAATTTTTACTTGTTCTGTATGCATATGACCGTTATCTCAATAATTCAATTATCAATTAACAGACATTAACATAATAAATGTTAAAGAATATGCATTGATTATACACAAATACTCCGGACAATATAATTAAAACGAAAATATATAAATACTAATCGAATATCAGTTTTAGCTACGGCGTTTCATAAAAGAAACGACCGTCCATGACATTATATTATACATGCAGATATCTGATAAATTACAGGAAATTATATTAAAATTTATGTCATTTAAATAATTCTTCAAGGGGGCATCGAAAATGAGCATTCGACCGCTTAAATGTTTAGAATGAAAGGGTCGAAGGCGTCGTGCTATTTATTGTATATAGTCTTTTACAGAGTTTAATTTAGATGCGTATGAATTATACTAACCGCTATAAGCGTTGCTTCATTAATGCTTGCTTGCTATAAAGCTAAAGAATCGGCCAGTTCACAATCGTTTTGTGAGAGAAAATTATTTTGATTAACGAATTAAGGCCCTCTCACACCAGTGCCGGACTGCGGGAACGGGAATCCCATTGCACAGCGTACCGCACGGCGCTCCCCACCATCGCGAAAACGGAAATTCACGTTTTAGAATACTTAATTTAATGCATTATTAAGATTTTCTTTGGCGGCTGGTACCGAAACAATGGGCAAGCGAGCAGCAGGCACGTGCGGGACGCGGGAAATACAGTGCAAGCCGCAAACCTTCACTAGGACGCAGGTCCTATGTCCCGCACCTTTCCCGCTGTGCCGCAATGGTGTGAGAGGGTCTTTAAACTAACAAAAATAATTAGTGCGTGTCGATTGTAATTTTAGCTCCTTATAAACAAAATAACACTGAATATAAACAAAATTAATGATAATTAATACAGATAAAATAGCAAAATATCGCAAAAGAATATGAACATAATCAAGGTGTTCAGTACCTTTGATAATATTAAACTTCAAGGATGGCTGGTGTTCATTAGTTGTTAGGTCATTCGAAAATTTCTGCAAAATCAAATTAAGTGTAATGTTTCTAAGTTTTAATCATTTTTATTTAGTTATGTCTGTATATGATCATATTATTGAACGATGGATTTCCCGATGTCCGGTGTATGTGAGTAACAAGAATTTCTCGGGATTCCAACCGGGAGAAAACATTATAGTTCCACGTTGTTTCTACGGCAGTCACTGCCGTACTGCCATCATCTTCAATCTGTCTGATTTTTTTTAACTAAGATACCCACAAGCCGAGGCATCCCGGCCTGTTTTGAGAAGTGTATGTTCCGGAGTCGCAGATATCCGCTCTTCCCATCTTCCCCCCATAACATCCTTAACGCTTCAAACATGTAGTTTCCCCAATGACCAGATCGATCGCTAACATTATGCCGGCTTATATGTTAATATGCGGTAAACAAGTTAATCTGCTTCTCTCGTCTCTAACTTGGAATGACAAGGGTCACATCCAAGACCGCAAGTTTACATGTGAAATATTTACAAATTGTAAATACCTTGTTATTTGTTTAATTTTTACAATTGTAAATTCTGTTGTTATTATTATCACAACGGTAAAGTCTCCGGACTAAAAGTTAACTTAATAAATAACATAATAAAAGACCTTGGGCATACGGTAAGAGTTGTCCGCTATTCCTATTGGAATAGTCGGCCAGCTGCCTCCTAAAATTGGCGAGGCACGGATAGGGGAATCCTGTGAACCCACAGCAAACCCCTCTCCATAGGAAGGGCGTGGGACAAGTACCAAATTCCCGGCCTATCTGATTCGGTTTATTTAGGATTTTCCCTACGAATTTCCGGGTAGGATCCTTAAACTACAGCCCAGGAGCCCCAGTTAACCCTTTGCTACCTTTCTCTACCATTCAGCATTCCCCCTTTCAATCCCTTCCCATATGTGGGTAGTGGCCACTATTTGGATTATCCTATATATAGCCTATCTACAACTACTTATTCTCTTTCTTCTAAATAAGATATCAGTTTATCTGTTCCCGCGTCCTAACCGACCAGACAGATTTATTGAACGTTAATTTTATTGACTTATGGGACATTTTTGCCGGTAAAGAAAGAAAAACTAAATATTAAGACGACGTAAGCCAGCATATCTGTTACAAAATTACTGGTTCCTTGACTCGCTACATTTTGCATCTTGTATTAGTTCGCGAAATGTATCTTTTTTTTTGGGACTCCTTGTAAAAAAATAAAATGGACTTTCGCCGTAGGAGTAATCTTGGACGGTTTACGCCGCTGAGCGAATCATTTTTCTCTATTATTTTGAAAAGGCGTGGGTTGAAAGTTTGATGGGTTTGCTTATCAGGTGGCCTGCAGTCGCCACGCTTCATAGGGTTCGCAGCTCTCCTTATAGCGTTATTTATCGTATTTTGAGTGGCGCTTTGGGAAGTGCTTTGGAAGGTATTGGCTTGGTCTTCCTAAAATATTAGTTACGTAATACGTGACCGAATAAATAAGTTCAAATAGTTTGACTCTGTAACATAATTTGATTTTACATTTACCTTCTCTACAATCAAATGACCTTTAATGTCACAGAATCCTCTCATTGTAACGTACTTTTCGCACAGTTTACAAATTAAAATAATCTCTTGTCTCCCTTGTTCTCTTCTAAAGATATGCATCATAAATAGTTGTCAAATGCTAAATTCGACTTCTCATTACAGAAAAGGGATTTGCGATTCCACAGCTGTGTAATTTATAAAGTGGTAACAATGTAACTCATGTTAGAAATGTTCTCTCGTTTCCAAACGGTTGACGTTTATTTAACACGAAGTTTCGTCGACGGTTGTTTAATCAACGCCATTGGGTTGTAAACTTCAGGTCATTTCCAACAGCATATTTTCGGGAAAACCTACGGTAATTAAGATTATGATCAATGTGGCCAAAAAACAGACCTCAAAAGAATAAAAACAGGTACAACGTTCCTTCCACAGATTTTTGGACCTTCTGAAGTTCATGAACTTAAGAAGGTCCACAAATCTGTGGAAGAAACGTTGTACCAGTTTTTATCCTATTAGGTCTGGTTTTTGGCCATATTGTTCATAATCGTAATATATTTACACAGACATAAATTACTACGGAAATTAAATTTAACTCCTGATATACTGATTGTTTTATAGCCGAATTACTTGTTTGTTTTTTCTTTCAAGTGAAAAATATCGAATAAAAATCATTGTTTTTTAAATACAAGTTTGTTGTAACGTTAACGGAGAGATGTAAAGGGAAATTATTTTAGATTCGAATAAAACGATACGATCTAAACGTGTATTAGTTTATTCAATAGGGGACGCTCAATTTTTCTTTCGATTTATGTACGTATTCGTTTTCTCAATAATTGTATGCTGTTTTTTGACATGTTATTGAAATTGCGTAGATACTAATTGATACTCCGATTGTTCCAAAGCTTATGACACATTAAAATATATTCAACGTCACGCATACGTTGTTCGTTTCCTCACTGTACATATCACAATGACGTACGAAATACTTGGAGTTGCTTGAATAAATTTTCAGGTCGCTTAACTTTTAGTGATGTTTATCTTTAATTTTATAACGTTTCTATGACACTTTTATTCTACATATGGTCTCTTAGAGACAAGAAATAATATTTTGGAAATGAAAATCGTATAGCGGCTGACGCTGAAACATTGATTTTGATAAATATAGGCCTTGTACATTATTTATGGACCTGTAAAAATTCTCCTCGTGATATTCATTTCACTCGGTTTATTAATTTGAAAACGATAACTACATATCGTCACAGATGTGGGATTACGAATAGTTATGCGAATATTAAGCGATTTATTAAGAACGTCTTTTGTTTCCCGGTAGAAGAATTCTACGTGCAATAGTAAGCGTAGTTTATTTCGAAGTAGTCGATGAGTCAGTCAGTCAGTCAGTCTGTCGCCTTGTGCGATATGTTGGTGAGTGCGCAAGTCGTCTCACTCTACGTGTGTGTTCTTTGTAACGAACTGTCTTTGTTTTCTATCTCTATCAAACTTTTCTCCCTCGCTTACAAAAAATCAGTATAAAATCGATTACGTAATTGCAAGACCCTAAGAATTAAATTCAGTTATAAATAACACACAGAATGAAGTCCGAACATTACTTCGTCAAGTACTTAGAGTACAATCGTCTACATTTGTTGTAATACTGCTGTCTGGCAATCATAATTCCACGAGTGGGGATAAATGAGGGTGCATTATTCGATCAGCAGACCAATCGTGCACCGTTAAATTATTTTTGTGTAAAGAAGTCTATTTGAGTCAAATACTTAGCCTAGTAGCAATACTCTGCGACACACGGAAGTTTTTTTGTGCGTGCCGTCTACAAGATAGCGCAAGAAATTATATTCGCTTGACTCACCGTCCAACTGCGATAATCCATTGGCCTTAGCCTTTTGAGTGACACCAGCTCCTTTGCCGTTGCCTCATTGATGCAGAAGCTGCTGTGGGCTTCCAGCATGACCTGAAGAAAATCATCTTCATTCATCACACAGTTTGCCGGTGTTACGCTTAGAGAGGGAGAAGTAGGAAACGTACGCATTTACATTTTAGCGAACGTGTAAATGGTAAAAAATGTTTCTTAGGATTTATAAGACATATCGTTCATAATATCGCTTTTCCTCGGATTTTGGTTTCTAAATTATTTTGAACAGAGTTCGTTTTTGGTGCAGTGCACAGAATTGACGGTAAGGAATGTTCAGAAATTCTGCCCGAGTTAAGTTAGACGTTTTTGTGGACAAACCCTTCATATTTACCACCGGGTATGGACACTGGTTGTTGAACGAGAAAATATGGTGCAATTGTGCGCGTTGTCAACCTTTCGAACACGCACAACTATTGCACGAGTACTGAAAATTAAAATTACGCGTGTAAAACCTGCCAGGGCGACATTACATTCATTAGATACTGACGTCATGTGCCCTTAACGATAATAGTTTATCTCTTTGTTCAAGTCGAGCATAACGTAAACATAGTACCAGGTTTCCGTCAACAGAACTCGAAAAGACTTTATTTTCGCTTCATATACTTCGTAAAGTGAACGAATTTTTTTAAAAGTCACTACCGTTTAATTATTATCATGATGACAAAACGAAGTGTTTTTTTTTTTCAATATTAAATGGTCATTTTATTCTTGGGGTCATTACCGATTTATAGGGAGACTTGTTGGCAGGGACTTGGAGATGAAAAGAAAGGTGACACAAGTCGTACCGTACCGCACTGTTCGAGAATCGATGTATCCGATCGACAGCGTGCAGTTGACTGCAGTCCTGGTCCTGCTCCCGAGTCCGGGCTGCTGGTGCCCTTTCTGCAGCGTATTTCTGTCTGAGGGCACTTGCATTGCGACCTCGTGCCTGCTGCGTCTATTACAAGAAAAATCTCTCCACCAACAATGAAACGGAAAGATTTTCGCGGCTTTTTTCTACTTTCCACTTACATGTTACAGTTCACAGGCCATGTCCCGACAGTCCTGTTGCACGTTTATAGATCTCTGCTAAGCTTTTCCCGATGGATCGCGTGTGACATGTGCTACCATCTTCTTCTTACCCTAGTTTTCACATCTTCCTTCCCCGAGACATTTTTTAACTCTTCAACGCTCTACTGTAGCGGAGCGTATCAAATCCTTCTTCTTTATCGCAAAATTACTTGCCCTTTAAAGTTACACCATTCCTGCAACTTTGCCACTGTAATTAATCAACTAATCCAAAAAAAAAAGTCATTATAAAATTAAGACGTTTCGTCCACAATTTTGGGATTTCATCAAATAATATACAGGCAGAACCAGAACTCCACCGACAAACTTTCAGAGGTTGTTCAAGAATACCTACTGAGTATTTTGGTATAACGGCCCCACGGTCTCCGGCGGCTCGTTTTTTTCATAATTATTTATTTTATTTAATAGCAATCAGAATCACATTCTATGGACTATTTTTGTTAGCTTAGAATTCATTTACATAATTCAATTCCTTACTGTCCTGATGGTGTCCTCTCCAGTGATTTGTTCCCGGTTACCACGTTTTCAGGTCAATCGGTCAGCATTTTTTCAGTCTTCTGTTGATTCGGTTTCGTATGTGTTTCTAGTCTTTCATGGTATATCATTGCTCTCTCTTGAATTCTATATTTGATTTATGGTATTCGTAGATCATGGTGTAGAGTTAGGTTACTAACATACCAAGGATCATCAACCATGGCTCTGAGGATTCTCGACTGCGATGTTTGAATCTTCACCGTATTTCTTTTGCTCCGGTGGCACGTTAGAGATTAATAATGTAATTATGATTAATTCGGGTTGTTACCGCAATCGCCCTTATTTTGAATTAAAAAATAGTTTTAGGACTTTGGCATACTGCTTCTGAAAGTTTGTTGCAGCAGTTCAGGTTTACCCTGTATATTTGCATACATTCAAAACTGTGTTATTACCTGTTGAAATCCCAAAATTGAAGACGAAACGAATTAATTTTGTAATGAATTTCTGGTTTAGTTTCTGTCAAATTGTCTGTTTTTTGCTTATTTATTAAATTATAATTGTCAGATTATATTAAATATATAAATAAAACCTTCACTTATTTTTGTAGGAAACTCAAAATACTGATAATCAATTTGTATGAAATTTCTTGTTTATATTTAAAAAGTAAGCTATATAATTTACCAGATTTGAGGTTAGTAGTGGTGTGGAGGAGGGGTTAAAAGAAAGTCAAAATTAAATTAAATTTTTGCGTTGCAAATCATCTACATTAAAATATAATATTATTTTTAAATGAATTTATTCCAGATTTTTAAGCAAATTTAAGACGACCAGTTTGTTTAAATCTATCAGAAAAATATTAATATTCACTTTCATGTTCGTTTTAGTTCTCGAAAGTGCTATTCCATAATTGTTCTAACTTCAGCTCACACGTGCTGAAAGAAATGCTAACGTTCCATAGACGTTTCAATGCGTCTTAAATACTGAATAAAATTTATGTATTGTAATAACAATATATAATTTCATATTATTCATATTGTGTAATATCACTGTCTTCATGCTAATCAAATGAAACACATTTATCTAAAGTTAATTTCTTCTTCTGTTTACCTAATTCATTTGTTTTCTTATTGTTAAGTTTCTCTTTTTATATAATATTTCGGGTTCAATTATAAAATTGACTTTGTGCGGCAGGCGTCGACTTGGCGAGGCACAAAATTATATTTTTATTTGTTCTGACTACCGTAATAAAAACAATATTCTACATTAAACAGATAAAATATAATAAAATCAATTTGAAGATATTAATAACGAAATTTTTGCTTAACCAGTACTATTCGATTAATGAATTGACAGAAATAGATTTTTTATTTTTAAATTAAACTTCTAAGGGCATTTGGACTATAGTTTAAGAATACTATCCGGTATTCGCCTAAGCATGATGCACGGCAAACTTCGTGAAACTACTTCAGGTACGTCGGGCACTTGATGCTTGTCCCACGGCCTTCCGATGGCAGGATTTGGTTTTACGTTTCAACTACGAGAGAATGTGTTCGAAGATGAATTTAAAAAATACCCATGATTATGAAAGCTAACTAAACAATTACCTTACAGCAATAGTTTTTTAATTAGAAAAATTAAACATAAGCTTATTGAGGGCGAACGGAAACCAAAATAGACGCTTAGGTCGATCGGAATGACAACTAATTCCCGAAGCAGCCGTGAAAATTTTCATTTGGTACATAAACAATTCAGCCAATATATTAGAAAAATTTATTAAATAATAGAAATGAAGTTAGAGCCATGGACTACGTCCTATGACAATTGTAGCCGAAATGTCTCACAAAACTTCGCATTACCTTATTCACCTGAATAAGTCACAAAACGTTGTATGAGCTTATTTATTTTTTGGTTTAATTAATTAATAATTTTGTTCTGACTTATTGGCTTAATTGTTAACTCATTTATCAAATTTAAATGTTATTTTTAATTCAACTTGAAAACTAACATAATGGCCGAGCTTACCGTGTCTTAATCTTGCCGCTTTTGCCTTTTAATTCTTTTTCGTGAATGTCATTTATTTGCTTACTATTCGCGCTAATGTTGGAACGAAAAGTGAACTGGTTATGCGTCAGGGAAATTGACTTAAATTGAAATAACATTTCAGTGAAGTGTGGTCGATTGCTTTTTATTTGCTTAATTACTCACAAAACTTTTGTCTAGTTTTGTGTTAATTTACGTGTTTAGTATTTGTGTAACTGGAACTGAGAATTCTGTATTTCTTTTCGGAGTTCAGGTATGTAGTTATCAAAGTAATTTAACAACTTCTGGCTGTGCTTCACGCTGTTTTTACTTTAGTACGATCTGCGCTGCGTAGTAGCCAATCACTACTTTTCTTATGCTTTGTGTGAATAATATAATGAATAATGTAAATCGAAACAAGATTTTACTTAATGTCAAATTCGATCATAACTATCTCTCTGAATCACCTATGATAATTTTGTATTGCTTCACGGAATAATTCAAGGCAGAACTGAAGGAAGTCATTATATTTCTGACTCAGATATATAAAAATTCCACACATCTCAAATATCTCAGTGTATTATGAAACAATATTTTACAATTTAGTTGCTTTGATAATGTGCAGCTTACAGCCACATTATTAAAATATCGTGAAAACGTACCAGTAAAAAACATGTTTATAAAACTTGCATTCCTGATACAGTAGGTATAAATTTAAAATAAGTAATTTTCTACTTGTTTCAGAAGGTGGATCCCGGACATTGAAGGTGTTACTTAGTTTTGCTGTCGGGTGCCTCTTGGGAGACGTTTTCCTCCATTTATTGCCTGAGATATGGACGAATGAAATGCATAACATAGGTAATTAATTTTTTTGTGGCTTATTATTACTAGTTTCAGTTGTATAAATATTCTTCATACAGTTAACGCATACTGGTTAATTCTGTTCAGTATTTATATAATTAACCATTAGTCCATACAAATAATATTCGTTAGTATATATTTTTATCATACAGGAATAGATTTGAATACGTAAGTCATAGCATGTCGAAACATTTTTTTTTTTACTTTATAAACCACATGGTCTTGTGTACAGATGTGCATAAATTGGCCCTAATTATTAAAGAAACAATATACTTTCCTTCTGAGAATAACTGAATCATAACATGGCTTACACTATACTATCGAAACAAAATCGAGCACTTTTAAAAGTAACCCAATGCAAGCCATTAATTCTGAAGTTCAAAATGAGACAAGCTTAATCATTAATGGAAAAAAAAATACACGTAACAAAAAATTTTTCAATAAATTTAGTTTAATAAATAAACAATAAATTTGAATCAAAAAACATGCCGAATGATTAATAAATTATTTTCCGTTCTTTGACCGGAATAAACTTAATTTATTTTGCTACAAATTCTATCACTTTATATTCGGCAATAATGTCGTACATCCCTGCAAATTGCTTGTAGCTGGTTTCGGCAGATCTCAATCTACTTGCTAACTAATGCGTGGGCCCTTCATTTCGAACCTATTTCTCCGAACATCTGCGACCCTCACAGCGATAAACTGTCTGGTTACAAATTCTGTCTCGAGTCACATTACAAATTTGTAGTCTCAAGTAATTAATATTATATGTAACAAATTAATATTTTATATATATATATAGTTGGCGTCACCATTTTAGGAAATAATGAAAATATCAAATTTTCGAGGGCCGAGGTCCCTTCCTCAGGTTAGTAATCGTCATGCTGTCCAGCAGACATACAGCCCTGTAAAAGTGTGTGTGTGTGTGTGTGTGTGTGTGTGTATTGTAATAAACTCCTTGATAGGTTAATTAATGAATCAATTAATGAAAATTTATTTATATTTAAAAAATTATTGTTGATAAATGTACATTGTATACGATCTATTTTGCACGCCGAATTTCATCCAGTTAACAACTAATACTTCAATTTTTCATTTATTAATTCGTGGCATTTATGAAAATACAATTTAATACTACTATATACTACATCTCAGGGTCACTACTGGGTTTGATAATTAGAACAAAAGCAATGTATAAACTGACAATTAACAATTCAAATATAAAAAGTTAACCTAAAACAATATGAAGATAAGTGAAACAGAAGAAAACTAAATGAAACGAAAACTGAACGAAATCTGACTATACCTTAATTAATTTTAATTATCGTTTACAAATTTGTATAAAAGTTTTGTTTCTCACGGAATTTCTGTCTGGCTCCAGATCTCTCTCTTGTATCTTGAAAACTACCACACTATAAAGCCATTTTTACACAGACTCTAAAAACTTCATTGAAATTTTTAATACACACGGTTGAAATAGTCGTTCTCTGCTATCTGGAACCTCGGATGAGCCGCCCCCTTTGGTCAGCTAGTGGATGACGGTCTCCTCTATGCGAAAATTGTTCAATCAGCGTGAAGCAACCATTTACTTCACCGTGTGCAAATTATTATGCAAATCTCTCCGTATAATATTTGCTTGCTTTCACGTAAACATACAGGATCTCGCCATTTGTACTTTATATCTGCAGACTTTACTGTTTGTTGCTCTAGGTGAACTGAACTGTATTATATCTCCCCGTCGACTTTTAACTGTTTCATCTCTCGTACGCAGATTTTAGACTCATTCACCTTTCATCGCCGATTCCAGACTGCTGTTCTCCAAGCGAATACTCAGTTCTCTAAGCGCGCGGTCTCCATTGTTAAACAAAGGAAAAACCTGCCTTCATTGTCGCCTTTACGCATTCGTACAGCTAACAATTTAACTATATTAAAACAATTAATGGCCTGTTTAATTGGTATTACAATATATATATATATATATATATATATACACACACACCCACATGCTTATATTGCAAGTAAGAATAATGTATCATTAACAAATTAATTAACTCATATAAAGAAAGAAGGGGGATAGAGAGATAAAATTTGCCATATCCATCATTTCTTTACTGAAATAGTATATATTAATACTACAAATTGGCAGATGGCTGGTGGCAATTTGAAAATTAGCAAATACTAATAACAAGCAACCTCAACATTAAAAGAAAACCTTCAGTGGCCCCACTACCCTTCTAATCAATATATAATTTTGTTGTTCTTTAAGCTATTACAATAATTATTTTACTAATGTACCAAATTTTAATATATAAGCAACATAATGTATCACTAAACTGTACAGTCTTTCTAATATTGTTTTCAAACACTTTTGTATACTTACTAAAATGAAATGTCTAGTACCACTGCTCATGAAGCTATATTTTTCCTCTTTCCATTATTTTTATGCTTTGCTTTATTTAATGACTGATCTCTAGATGACCTTTTAAATCTCTCCAGGCCAGTTTGTCTGTATAAGCTTTATAGAGTCGACATAAATTCATTGTATTGTGAGTATTTTCCTTTTCGTCATAAAATCCATGAAGATTTAAAAGCTACAAAAATAAAATGCAGTGTGTTTCTGAATTTATCTTGATGATAATGCATAATATGTTGCTCAGAAATTGAAATTAAGTAATAAACTTTAATTGAGGTTTTTTAATCTCCACATGAATAAAGCAACCATCCATATCTATCAAAATTTATTATTTTAATGCCTGAATCAAAATAGAACTCATATTCTAATTGATTTTGTGTGCATTTTTCTTTTACAGGTGAAACTCACTCAGCATTAAATAAGGGTTTGTTAGTTCTTATGGGACTTCTTTTGTTTACTATTGTGGAGAAAATGTTTACATTTGTGGAAGAAGATGGAGATAGCAAAGAATCCCAAGAAAAAAATAAAGCCTCAAAAAAAATGGCACGTAGGGTGGCCTGTAGTGCTGAAGCTTGTATGTTGGAAAAGCGATTAAAGAGGAAGCTATATCCTGACTCCAACAATACAGAAAAGCAAAATAATAATGTTGATGAGGATTTTCGCAGCTGTGCCAATTTCTCAAATGGCTTATGTCAGCAGATAGAAGATATTGGTTCTGTTTTATGTAATGGTTTGAAGCAAGATACAAAAGAACAATCGATACATGTGAGTTAAAAATTTGTTTTCAATAGAGAAATTTTTTTGTTACATTGTCAGTAAAAACTGCTTTATGTAAATACTTTTATTTTTATTTTAAGGTTAGTGGTTATCTCAACTTGATAGCTAATGCATTTGACAATTTTACTCATGGATTGGCAGTTGGTGGAAGCTTTCTTGTTTCTCTACCTCATGGTGCTTTAACAACTTTTGCTATTTTGCTACATGAAATTCCTCATGAGGTGGGAGATTTTGCAATTTTGTTGAAGTCTGGATTCACCAGATGGGATGCTGCAAAAGCACAAATTTACACTGCTGGCGCAGGAATTGTTGGTTCTTTAACAGCAATATTTTTAAGTGGTGCATCAAATACTGTAGGTATGTATACTTGCCTGATTAGTAATTACCTTAGTCAATTTTTCTAAATTTATTTTTACGAAATGAAAGTGAATTTGAGTTGTTGATTACTAGTATGTCATATTTAACCATATGTGTTATAATGTCAATTAATATATAAAACATTAGTTGTTACTACTTTTAAAGTAGCAATGTTGTATATTGCTATTGCTGGCATATTTTCAACCTATTATGACTAATATTGATTTTCAGTATCATACATAAAATGACACTGATGTCAAAAATTGTGATTCATAGCTGGTTTGAGGCATGTTCAATACTGCTCTTATTTCTCTTTTCTAAAATTAAAATAATCTATTTTCTGAATACGAGAATATTTTTTCCTTTTTAAGACTTCCTGTCATAGCCCAACTCTAATTGATTTTACTTCTATTCCATTTTTAACATATCCATATCTACCTGAACTCTTCATGTGCATGTTCTGTATCAGTAACCTTCAAACCTAATCCTCAGAAATAAATTTTAGTTATTATTCCAAATATTTTCAATATATTCAATAAAATTGATAGTCAGCCTGAATTAAATCACCAATGTTTATTTATCAGAAGTATTAAGGGAGATTACCGTGTAAACTGATAATTTCTAAAAGATTATGAATTACTATAAAATTGAGTCATGAAGAATGAATACAAATATTTTACTTCTTTGTTTGTAAATGAAAATATAAATATATTTTTTAAAAAATGCCACATTCAGTTACTATTTTATTCTTAATACACATATGTTAAAAGAATTTATGAGTAAAATTTAAATTACTATTTTCGTATTTCTTCTTGAAAGATATGTGATATTCTAATTGTGATTTTATGTATTTTCTGTAAAAGTAAAGAAAATAAAAGCATAATTTTATTCTGCAGAAGCACGGACATCATGGATTCATCCATTTACGGCTGGGGGATTTTTGCATATTGCTCTTGTAACAGTTCTGCCAGATCTCTTAAAAGAAGAGAATCCAAAAGACTCACTGCTCCAATTGGGATCTCTCCTCTTCGGAATTGGAGTAATGGCAGCACTTGGCCTCATTATTGATGAGTGATTAGTAATATGATTATGAATATGTGATATATATAAATAAATATAAAAACAACATAAAACATTTATTTTCTTACAAAGAACAGAACTATAAGATGTGATACCATTTTCCATTTTTAATGTACACACTATGCAAATAAATTAACAGTTGATTGTTTGAGATCATATTTTTAATTCATTCAGTTCAATGATAATTACTACTACTTTACATTGTGTTTTCCACCTGTACCCATTACATTGCCTATAGAAAATGATAATACACATGGAAGACTTGAACATTTTTGTATTTATTATTTGACATTTATGTATAATTTTCTTTATATATATCCAAATACAATAATAGTATCTATTTTTGTTTTTGAAGATTACCTAGAAATCAAATCTTAAACCATTCTTTGTACATTGTAGTTTCACAGATTTCATTTTATTTTAAACACATTTTAGAATAATTTTTTTCATTATATTATAACTGTATTATCGTGCTACAGGAATGAGTAATCAAACAACATACTTTTATCTGTTTATATTTTATTCTACTATATAATTTTCATGATTCAATTACAAATATTAATTAAGTTGTACTTTGTTCCATTTAAATTTGTAGATTGTTGTTTCATTTAGGTTTCATTTTATAAAGAAATCAACTACAGAATTTAACAAAATTCAGTAAAAGTTTGGTGAAGATAATAAAAACAAGTGCTTCTCCAACAACAAACCTTTTCATTTCAATGTTTCTCATATACATGTTTATTTTGAGTGCAGTGTATCTCTTCAAGTTTAAATATCTGGAATTATTCCTTTCCAACTGTATAGTATTGCTGTAAATCTATATTTAATGTATTCATAATTTTCAAATACAGATTCAGGTGTGATAAAATAACACAATTAATAGTTTAAAATTATCATATGCAATCATTGTGATCTGAGTATTGGAAATCATATATCGATGTTAATATAAAACCAGCAATTATTTTGTAAGCCAGATTTTTATATCTATTTACTTTTAAAATTGATTATATGTTAAATTAATAAAAAAAAAGTGGATATTTTTATGAAGATATTTTTTAGATTTGGCTTTGCATACCTTATTTTATTTAGTTAAATGTTACATCTCAAATGTTCTATTATTATGGAACTTATGTTTATATTCAGAGACTAAATTTATATAACTTTGTGTGAGTCACATTTAGAATCGTAAGGTATTTTCAAATTGTTCCAGAAAATATTAATATTTTGAATTTAAAATCTTTTTTATCTTCAGTTCAATTTGTAGTGATAAACCAGTATCCGTATAAAATTTTATAAGAGCTAAAAAACTGCTGAAATTACTGGTTTGAAAAAATTAAAGTGCTTTCTAGTCAATTTGTTTGGTGAATATTTCAAATATTTAGCAGAACTTTTTCTAGATGGAAAACATCATTATAAAATAAATTTATGGAATTTATAGAAAGAGCTTGAAATATCACACATTTGTGTAGAACTTTCATAATGTTTATTTTAATAATTAAAGTAAATCTGGTTTCATTACATAAAAATTTAATTACTGATACTCCTTACACAAGTTAAAATTTTATTTATATGTAAAATTCTTTAGTAATCTATAAAAAAAATTCTGTAATTTGTGGTTTCTGTCTAAAAGACTATTTCCTATGGTTTTAATATGAATTTTAAGGAGTAGCATTTTTTTGTTTGTTTCTAAAGTAAACCTTTGCTTTTAGTAAAACCTATAATTGTAAATAAACAAAATTGTGATATAATTATATACAATAGTATTAAATATTTTAATGTAGATGATTTATGACAATATAATTAGTGTACAGTGTACAAAAGTTTGTTGATTAATTAAAATCTTTTACTGTATAAGGTCATACATATATTATTAAGCTTTTTACTCCTTTTTTTTAAGAAAGAAAAATGCTCATGTAACCTTAGAATTGGCTGTTATTCTGACAAAAATATATTTCATAACCTTATACAAACTTTTTATTCTAGTTCATAACTCACCAACTCTACAGATATTAAATTTTAAGAATGCGTCAAGCACCACAAATAAGCAACTTTATAGTAAAATGTAATTATATGTGCTCATCATTTCAAATGTGTAATCTAATTAGTCAATGATTCCATTCAACCTCAGCCAAATGTTAACAATGGTTTCGAATTCTCAATTATTATGCTGTCTTTTTACCTTGTTTTTTTGATTTTATACAATAAATTTCAAAATAACCAGGATTTTGTGAGTAGTAGTCAATTGTAAATTGAAAGAACAAATTTTAATAATACTTTGAAAATGGGTAAACTGACAGAAAAAATGGCAACTCAATATTACCTTTTTAATTTAAAGTATAATAATGGTGTGTTAAGATTATCATCAGTTTAAAGCTATTATTGATAAAAGAACAACAGTAATAATAACAATTTAAGAGAGTTTAGTATGCACGCTTCTAAGTGATTGTATATATGTGGATTAATTGTTAGGGGTAATGTTCCATCTCTAGACAGCATATTTTCCAACCATATCAAATGTTCTTGTCTGTGTAACTGATAGGATAATTGGGAAGGAAAGAGAGACAGTTGGTGTCTAACCTGAAATAAAACCTTAGCATTGCCACTAATGACTGAAGGAGGTTCTTCAAACTTTTGGAGGCTCTCTGCCTCCTTCTTCAGGAAAGAGATTTACATTCCATATACTCTGCAGCATACAGAATGTAAATATCTTTCCTAAAGAAGTGGGCTGAGAGCCTCCAAAAAGTTGAAGTATCTCCTACTGTCCTGAGTTGCAAATCCCAGCTTCAAGGTTGTATTTATACAATGTTAAGGATGTCACAATTATGGAGGAGGAGGCTGGGAGACTCTGAAAATTTGAAGAACTGCCTTTAGTTCCTATGGCTACACCATACTACATTTTGAGGTAAGCTCTTTCCTGTCCATACTAATATCGCAATTATATATATTGTAATGCCAATTAATTAAGCCATGAATTGTTTTTAAATAATTTAAATTGTTAGCGAATAAATGAATGGTAGTGGCATGAGCGGTGAGTTCTGTTTCTTTGTTGAGGAGTCGGAATGGCGATTACGTGCACAAAAGTACAGTTAGTTTTCAGTATACGGTCAGCCATGAGAGGAGAGACATTAAAAACAAATCTTCACATAGATACTTAGCAGTTCAATCCAAATAGATAAATAAATCAGTAAAAGTCTAAAATCTGCAAATCGTGAGTTCCTGTAAGCAAGCAGATAGTTGGACAGAGAGATGTTCTAACAACTAGCCAACGGTGAAGCAAGGGTTGCTTCATTATAAAGAAATTGAACAATTTCGCATTGAGGGAAAACGACATCCGATAGCTGACCAATTAGGAGAGGATCAGCCGAGTTCCTGGGAGCCGAGTAATTGCATTTCAACTTCGTCTGTGTAGAATCTGTGAGGAAATTTAGAATCAGTGTAAATAAATTTGCATTATAGTGTACTTTTGAAGCTACAAAAGAATGCTGGTGCCAGTCAAACATTATGTAAGTAACCAAAATTTTAATAAAATCTGTAAACGATAACTAAAAGGGTAGTCAGATTTCATTCAAGTTTAATTTCTTTATATTTAGCTTCCTTTCATTTATCGACATATTGTTCTAAGGTAAATTTTAAACTGAATTGTTAATCAGATTATTAAATCATTTCTCTGTTAATTATCAAACCCAGTGAAGGCCCTGAGAGAAGAGATCTTAAATTTGATTGTAATTTTTTTTAATTTTTGAAAGCCACAAATTGATAATAAATTATTTTGTTTGTTAATTACTCATAATCTTGTAATTTAATTAACCTTTTCATTTTGATCATTACATAAATGGCACCACAACGTGGGGCAAAATAATTGAACGAGTAGCTTGTTGATTATTACATTAATGGCTACCACAATGTGGGGCAAATAAATTAATTGTAACCTGTAATAGTTGATTATTACAATATATATATATATATATATATATATATTGTAAATCTAATTAAGGAGGCCATTAATTATTTTAATTATGATTGTTTAGCGGCACCGATCTCAAAGACAACAATGGAAAACATAGACTAGCTTTGTCGTGAACCGCACGCATTGTACGGAAAGGGCAATTGGTCGTCGTGGTCCGGATTGTGCAGAGGTCAGACATCGTCGAACATAGTAAAATAAAGCTGGTGAATCATTGGAGAATAAAAGCTGCCGACAGTGAAAACGTTGCAGAGACCGGTCTTTATAAAATTGAGCAGATATTGCAACGTGAATATTGTAAAGTAATACCAGTTTCGTGGAAGAATTGTTGCGGAATAACATTGGTGAATTATTATGGAGCGGAGCAGTCACCAAAATATGGCAAATTTGCCAAAATTAAAAAAAGTGATTTGTAGAATCTGTGATTAATGGCCTTTTAGTGAAAAATAATGTACCCAAGCCCCGAAAACTAAGTCTGGTACCAGCAGGACATTTGTAAGTAGAAACAAAATAATTAAGTATGTAAACGATAGTTAAAGGCAGTCGTCAGATTTCGTATTTCGTACGTCTCAATTTTGGTTTTTAATTGTTAATTACTTAATTTAGAAATTCTTTGTTCTTTACTTATCAAGCAGCTAAACGACCCTGAGAGAATTGTTATTAAATTTCCAAACTTTGAGATTTAAGTGTATATAACCACAGAGCAAATGTCGTAAATTTATATTCAATAATTAAAATTATTTGTAACACTAAATAATCATCTGTTAATTAATCTTTGGTAAATTAAAAGATTTCTTTTATTCATAATCATTTGTTAACAATTCATTTAATTAATTATCATTACAATTTGGCTTCCACAACATGGGGCAATTCAATTGATTAATCATTACAATATATATATATATATATATATATATATGATATTAGTAAGGATATGACATTGTCAAAAATAATTGCAATATTGGTATGGAAAGGAAAGAGAGATAGGTTGTGGCTTACCTGAACGTGAAGTACGGTGTCGCCATAAGTAACTGAAGGTTGATCTTCAAATTTTCGGAGGCTCTCAGCCTCCTTCAGGAAGGAGTATTACACCATTCCGTGCACGGGCTGGCTGCGGACTTATAATGAAGTCCTGAAGAAGGAGGCTGAGAGCCGCCAAAAATTTGAAGAACAACCTTCAGTTCCTTATGGCGACACCGCACTTCACATTCAGGTAAGCCACAACCTATCTGTCTTTCCTTTCCATACCAATATTGCAATTATATATATTGGCGACAGTCACATTCGATAGTAAGGAAAGAATATGCATTAAAGAAAGCGTATACTCGGACATATTCCACAAGAATGACTATGTGATGTAAGCAAGCTCCGCAATTTATTCCTTCATGACACTTATAAAATGGTATTCAATCGTCTTGTTTTAATTGTTCTAAATACCACATTTTTAAAAGAAGTAATGAATTAGAGTTAATATTTTACAATCCAAAATGTAGGCTCACACTTTCAATAAATAAAGAAAATGTATTAATTAGTTAAGTCATAGTGAAATGCTATTTAAATAATTTGTGAATAAATTCATTTTTTATATAATTTAACAATTAATTTTAACAAAGCCACCACAGAGTAAGGATGTGGCATTATATTGAGCTTCGTCATTCAGGACAATACACTATTCTTCAAATTTTTGGGTGGCGTTAACCTCCTTCAGGACATAACTGCGCCACTGGCCAGCATATCATAGTTTTGCTCCACCTACTCGAATAAAATTGGCAATAGAATCTAATTAAATACTTGATTTTTCAATTATTAATGTGTGATCAAAATAGGATAAATTAAACTAGCTTCCTTAACTTTCGTTACTTCGTCAGAATCAACTAAATTCAAGACAAATTTCCAACACGGATTTTCACAGATCATGACTGTATTTACCAAATATTTTCAATAATTATGCAAAGGTATGTGTTATAAATTTATTATTCTTTGACATACTTATAAAAGGAATAGCCAAGAGTGATATCCAAACATTAAAGATAAATTACGAGCAGTAATGTCTGAAAAACTTATGCCGGTGTGCAAAATTCAAGTACAGACCAACGTCAGTGAAAATTCGGTAATATTTTCAGAAGATATAAACATAAACACTGTGTGGCAAAATTATATAAGATTAACTGCGCCAAACATCATTTCCACTGTCAAAAAGCACAGCTATAGAAACCAAAACAAAAACTGAATAGAATATATTCATTTCCCATAGATCCGATTGTGAAGTAAAGCTTCAAAGTTGTGTAAAGCGTTCAACCTTTTTTTAAAACAAATTTGATAGATTTAGTCATGTTCAACAGAATAAAACAAATCCCGCAGAAATTAGGCACAAGTTCTAAATGATATCGAATAAGTTCTATATGAATCGGAAATATGATTGTGCCTAGCTGCAGAACTGCACGATAAAAGCGTTTGTGTGATGGATTTAGAAAGGGGCTATACAGGGTGCTTGAGCGATAACTTCAAGAGGTCGCCATTTTGAAGCACCTAATTTTGAGTGAAACCAGGAGCTATTTATGGGAATGTGTTTTGAGGAAACCCAAGAGGAAGCATGGCCGTTACCATATAAATAGGAGTAGAAGGATTTAGAAGAGCATCTGTTTAGATATTTAAGGAATGATTTAACTCGGTTTTTCGTCCATACAAAATGTTCTATTACGTACTAAAGAAAGTAGCTCCCACTTATAAAACTTAGTGCATTAGTAAACAGCCAAATTATATAAAAATAAGAAAACGGATTTTGATCTGTGTGTTAATGTTAAATTATTGTAAATTATAAAATTATGTAATGATTGATTTGTTTGACTAAAAATAAATTTGACGCTTAAACACTAAAAAGCTTGATAATACCAAATTGATACTAAAGGTAGTGATATACTACTTCTGCGAAATCCGCCTGACCCCAAAACAAACAAACAAACGAAATTAACAATACCAAAAATAACAATAATGGAAAAAAAATTAATATTTACCTTCAATAAAAACATTGTAATAATAAAAAACAATATTATATTGCTGTATAATTTGTTTTTTATTATCTGTATGTTTTAAAACTTGAAAGTATTTCTCTAAATAACTTTAATCTAATTGTTAAACTAAAAACTTTGTTTGTATGTAAGTGAGCCTTTAAATGTTTTAATTATCTCGAAACGTCTAGCACAAATATAATATTAACGCTGTGGAAGCATGCCTTCAATTTAAGTAACATTGACAGCTGTCATATTTACCAAGTTTGTCAACTCCATCTGTTCATGTTCAGCAACTACTGTGGCTTGTGCCTACTGCGGCAACATTTCTTTACTCGTGTAGCATGTCGTTAAGGAATAATGGGTACCATACAAATTCTATTCGGATTAATTCAACGAAATAGTAGCAAAATAGTCTTACGGGGCGACATAAATTGATAACCATAGTATTTGGTTACTGTCGAGCAACATTTTTGCTGTATTAAAGCTGACGAAAGATTCAAGTAGGCAGTACGGAAATTTTAATATGCTTTTCTGTCCTTAAAATTCACAAAAATCTGTCTGTTTATACATTTGTGTAGACAAAAATTTTGACAGCTAATATTTTTCCTAAATGGATTACCTAGGAGTTTTAATTTTTTAGTGATACCAAGATGCACTTTCCAAAGATAAACTATATTGTTCAAAACGAAGTTGGCTTGTCAAAGTTCGTTGTCCCATTTGCTTTGAATCTTTGAATTCTTTATCAACAACAAGCGGCTACAAGAAAAACGTGACCTTTCTAGAGAGAATAAAATATCAGATTAATGATGTACCGATGTACCCCTATTTACTAATCTTGACAGGTTTCCAAATTGATCGCCCTAACTAAGTTGCACATTTTTAAATATGATAGTATAGCTTTCGTAAGGAAATGGCTATTAACCTGTCGAAAAACAAAGATTCATTGCTTTCTGCTTGGAAAGATGTATTGGATGATAAGACTGCAACAAACTGGTAAGCAGACGTGAAAAATAGTTCAACTGTAAGACATGGCATTATAATTATGTGGTTTGAGGTTCAAAATTTATAGACCGGTATTCTTACCTTGTTTTTTTAGAATGTATCCACTACCAACACTTCAATTTATGTAATATCAATAATTTAGTTTCACTTAAAATTGATTAAAAACTTTCTAGTTTCCTATGTTGTAATCTAAAATTTTATTTAGTAACAAGGCATAAAATTTTCGAAAAATTATGACAGTTTTTAGTTAAGGTAAAGTAAATGTCAGGTTTACAAAAAAAAAGTCATTTACAGGTGATGGTGATAATTTTGATTCATTAGTTGGGTATTATGGTAATTATTGAAATGATTTGTGTTGCTGAGTTACCTCAGACTGTATCATTTTCAAGTTTCCCATTGACATGTGACAATTTGTAATAGTTATGCATAAAGATACAAATAACTCTATTAATTTTGATCCCTGTTAAATAATATTTATAAAAGTATATACTTGATTAGGGTATAAGAGAAAGCTCATGGAGCATGACTTACATGGGTTTTAAAGATGGCATCTTTTGAGGTTGTATTTTTTGTCAAATTGTTCTGGTACAGCCAAAAATGGAGGCAATGTATTTAATGCGGATGAAAGGAAATAACTTTCAATTAATTGAAACCCTTTTGTCATATGCAAACATTATTAAATATTTACAGTAATAAGTTGTACTGTATGTCAGCAACTTTTATTTGCTTGTTGTAACTTTTCTTAAACAAGCTTTCCATCTGCCTGTGGGACAGCCTTAACATGCTATGAAGGAATGTGTTCTAATTCAACATGTAATAATTATATTTTCTGGAGCAACCTGGTTTCATGTGTCATAAATCAGCTTTAAGCTCAGTGCAAAGGACAAAGTTATGTCAAATTTAAGTCTACTGCTAGTCTGTAAGTACATATTTTATCAGGAATATTGTCTTTATATCTTTATTTCAGGGCTTTGTTTGGGTATGAGGGCCAGACAAATGACTTGAAAGTTGTTGGAAAAGGAGGTAAAGTAATTTTCTTAATTAAATCTGTTTTTAAATTGTGCTCCAAATTTGAAATTAAGTAATACAAATTAATCTTTAATGGTCTCATATCACCACAATCTTTCACTCAGTTGAATTTTTAAATAATTTGATACTAATGATGGATTTTATACACTCGGGGAAATTATCTGAAAAATACATGACTCAGTTTTTCAAACTTCTTGTAAGAAATTTTTATTCTGACGATTTTTATCTATAATAATCAACTTAATGTCGTGATTTTTTTTTAAAAAAAATCCTTGTTTCAGATCACAATTCTTATAGTTAATCATAAAATTAATTTTTTTGAATTTTTCTTCCATCCCAATTGAAGTCATAAAAAGGTTTAGAACTATTTTTAAAATCTTCATTTTTGTGGGTTTTGAATGAGTAGGTGTTGGTTTAGTGTTTAAACAAATATTTTAACGCTAAAACTAATGAGTCCAATTTACAATATTAAAATGTGACATTATTATTTCCAATCCATATTAGGTAATATATTTTTATTTTATTTTTCTTTATATTATATTAACAATTAACTTCACTTCTTTATACACATTGTGTGAAAACATACAAAATTTTAGCTATTTTGTTAATTACAGATGGAGGTATTGAGGAAATGATTGAAGATATGAACAGTGGAAAAATTATGTATGCTTTTTGTAGAGTTCATGATCCAAAAACCAACCTACCCAAAAGTGTACTAATTAATTGGGTAAGTTATTTGTCTATGTTTATGAGAATACTAAAGATGTACTAATAATATAAAATAAATATTTTCCTTATTGCTCCTACATTTTAACATATCCAGTTTTATTGAATATTTTCCAGCAAGGTGAAGGTGCTCCACATGTTCGTAAGGGCACATGTGCTAATCATGTCCGTGATGTTGCTAGTTTCTTCAAAGGAGCTCATGTAACATTAAATGCTCGTAATGAAGAAGAAGTTGACCCCCAACTGATTGTAGAGAAAGTAGCAAAATCTACTGGTTCTGCTTATAGTTTCAAAGAACGCTCTGATCATACAAATGATATGGGTCCTGTGGTATGGAATTCATATTTTAAATTTAAATGTCTTATTATTTTTCTAATTAGAAAAATTTAAAATCAAATTATAATACAGCTTTAATAATTTCATATATTAAAATGAAATATACGTCTGATTGAAAATAATAAATAAGAAACATAGCCAATTCACACACTTGTTTGTCTGAATTGGCTATCTTTCTTATTCATTAATTTCATATATTTCTAAACAATATGGCATTTAATTACTTCTCAATGTTCAGATTGACTATTAATTGCTGAACAAGTCAGGGCTACCAAACTTTTAGTTAATAATATTTGTAGTTTTCAACTTGCATTTTAACCTACTGGTAGATTCTTTACACTTATTCCTCTTATCAAATATATTATATTTCACCATAGCATAAAACACACTTTATATTCAATAAAATATATATTGTGTGTTTTTCCCCTAATTGTACATACTCTTTGATGTTTAAATTTTGTTCTAAGTCATGATAGGATGGGCATTATTAAACTGAATAGGTTTCTGACAAAATTGAAACTTTTTCAGGGCACAGCTTACCGAAGAGTAATTCCTCAACAAGAAATTGATTCGCAGGAACGGGATCAGTTTTGGGAACGTGAGCAAAAGGAAGAGAAAGAGCGTCAAGAACAAGAACGTAAAAGGAGAGAAGCAGAGCGAAAGCGTCTAGAAAATGAATTACATCAGAGAGAAGTTTGTAACTGCATTATTATATCCTTGTCGTTTACCTCAGTTAACTATATACATACTTGTTTACCAATTTATACTTGTCAGTTTACATGCAGACCATACATTCATCTTGGTTCTATGTATTCTACTATCTACATTAAAAACCTTTTTTTTTTTGGCATTATTTTTATTCTATCTACTTTAATAACTTATAAAATAAAAACTCTTGTGCTGCGAACCTTTAATTGTAATATTAAGAATTACTGCTGGGGAGCATTGTTGCCAGGTCAGTCACCCCCACTAGCCAAAATATTTCTCAGATAGGGTCAAGAAATATTAATGTATAAATATATGGATGTTTTTTTCAAGGAATTACATGGTTGATAAACACAGAGTAAATTAAATAGTTGATTAAATGCAAAATTCCTTTGACATAATGAAATAAAATATACTGTAGAGTACAGATAAATTTATTCTTCCTGTTTAAAAAACAAATGTCTGTCTGTATCTATTGCATGCAAATGTTCTTCAGCTTGCAGAGGCAGCTGAACGTGAAGCACGAATTGAAGCTAGGAATCGTAATATCAATAAACAGAGAGAAGCTGAACGTAATGCAGAAGAACATAGTCGTGACATAGCAACAGAAATTCAAGGTGACCAAGGACCTGCAGAAGAAAGAATCGATCAAAGTGCAGTTCTTCGTCAGGAGAGAAATAAGGTTTGGATTAAATGCTTTAAAGTTCATATGATTCTTGGAAAATTTTAATTCAATTTATGAAATTGGTGAACAGAGAAGCTGCAGTTAATATTGTGAACCACATACACATGTTTATCATATACAAGTAGTTCGCTTAAGATTGTTTCTTCCTTCTTCCAGCTTATGTTAATAGGAAGTTATCCAATTTGAAAGTGTCTTGAACTATTTATGAAAGGCATATCCTCTTCTGTCATTTATTTACCACCCTACTCATTACCACTGACTAATTAACTTAATTGTTAAAATTTACTTTAATTCTTCAAATTTAAATGGCATATAATTTTTTGTATTAATTTCATTTGAATTAACCATGTACAGCTAGAAACTGTTGCACAAAAAAACATATTTTCACAGGAAGCTCAAGCTCTTATTTCCCAAAGAAAGTTCGATGCACGAGCTGTGTTTGAGAAAAATACATGTGCAGGCCAGTTACATAATCGACGCTCTTCAGCAGCACCTACAAGTGGGGAAACTGTGACATTAAATAGAAAAGCATCACTTCCGAGTTGGCCTCCAAAATCAGAAAATGGAATGCAAAACCTTATTGAAAATGTACCTAGTCCAGGTAAATCATTAAATAAAACATTGAAATAAATAACAAATGTGTGACATCAAAATTCTGAATGCTATAAAATAAATTTGAAATGAACTTAAATAAATTGTGTAAAGAAACATGAACTTTAATTAAGTAAATTTTCTGGAATTGAGCAAAATGTCAAATAAGATGAAAAAATGTTTAAAACTGAATATTTATTTAACAACTTCTCAGAGTATACTCAAAATGAAATACAAAAGTTTAACGTAATATATGCTGACAGATTAAGTGCAACAAATATATTAGAATATTTGGAATACTATATGGTTTGTACTCTTTATATGAACTAAAGTATATTCTTACTTATTAAACAATAAACAAAGGGGAAGAAAAATATATATGTATTATACATCAAAAGGATAAAGTTGTTTACCTACATTTCTTTTTTCAGTTTTAAGTCCAGTCCAAACACATGAAGAAAATAATCTGCCTCCTTTTCAGGATGAGGTAAATGTAGTCTTTTTCAGTAGTTTTACTTAAATTATAATCTTCTAGCATTGTTTTCATATACTAAAACAGAAAATTGTTGTTCTTGAACAGTTATGGTTATTCTGCACATTACATATACTTCTCAAGAAAATGAATGAAGTGTATGAAATGTTAGTAGTAAATTATTAATCATCCAAACTTTACAGTAAAAACTGCTTGAATTTTTGCAAAATTGTTATTATGTATTAAAACTGCAAGCTGGGTATTAGTATTGACTAAATTAATGTATATTTTTGGATAAACGGGCATCTTAACTTCTCACAATATTTATACATAATTTTTTGAATACCCATAAGATATTTTCTTTTTTTAATCTTAAATGTTTACTGTCAGGTTTGTTGATGTGTTCAGCTATTTCTGTAGTACAGTGATATGCTATGTGAATAGTTTTATATCTCTAAATTGGACTTATAAATGAAGCATGCTTTTGCAGGTCCTTGCACCTCCTGAACAGTTTGAAGAATCGCCACAACATATGCTTCAAAATTGGCAAAGTTAGTAATTGTTCTTGGCTCTACTTATTGAATCAGTAGTTTTACATTTATAATTACTATTTTCAAGCTAAACCTTAATTAACATATTTCAAGGTTATTTTTTATTATTGCAGCAACACAAGTTGATATAGACCAAGAAGGAGATGAATTACTGGATAATGATGTTGGTCTCAGAGCTCGTGCCCTTTATGACTACCAAGCTGGTGAGTAAATACAAAGTTTGTGTTCCAACTAGTTTGTTAAGTTTGACAGATCAGAATGTCACTGAATATGTGTACAACCTGGGTGGAAACCCGAGAGAAATTCTATATCAACCAAAATCAATTGATTTGTTTAATCTAATTTAATAATTATTATTACATTGATTGATATTTTACAAAATACATCATTTTTGCAATCCAGCATTAAATTTACTAAAAATTCTCTCACACTCTATGGGAATTTGGGAACTGGTTAAATGAATTTTAACATAATTGGAAAAATGGAAATTTATGACCTAATACTAACATGGTTGTCACACTGTTTCATATTCATTTTTAACATTACAGTGCTGCTAAATTCAGATCTGTATCTAACAGCACTGTAATGGTAAAATTTGAAACACCTGTTCATGCTAAAACATATCTACAGCATCCAAAGGTAAAAAAAAATTGTATACCCTGTTTCGAGAAAACTTAAAAAACATTGTACAACACAATATTTTTGTGAAAAGTGTGAAAGTTTCCTGTGCCAATTACAATATGTCAGCTGAAGAAAATAATTATACCTCACTCACATCCATTAGAAATATTAGCAATTATCTGTCATTCAGCTTCTATTAGTCATTCTTCCATTAGAGTCACTAATCATTTCCTTCACTGCCTCCAAGAACTCCCAAAACTACTCCCACCTGATACCTTCCAGGTTACCATAGATTTGTCTCCCTGTACATCAATATCCCCCATACTAGTAACCTGTCAGTACTTGAATATTTCTTATCATGCAGGCCACCAAATTCTTTCCCCACCACTAACTTTGTGATTTCCCTCGCCCAGTATGTCCTCACCAAGAATTACTTCTCATCTCAAAACATCTGCCACCAAATAAGTGGCACTGCTATGGGCACCCAGATAGCCCCCCTCCTATGCCAACCTATTCATGGGAAACTGGAACAGCAACTCCTAAATTCCGCTTCACTGAAACCCTTAACCTAGTTCCGGTTCATAAATGATACTTTCATACTATGGACCACGGGCCACATGCCTTTTCAGATTTCCCTGAAAACCTAAACTCCAAATTTCCCATTGAGTTGATCTAGAACTACTACTTAACCAACATCACCATAATAATAAGAAAGCCAAATACAGGGGAAAGGTATAATAATATAAATACCACACATTTCTGGAAGCCTTGATTCTTTCTTCAGGTGCAGAAAAAAACACAAAAGCCGAGAGAGACAACTGACTACTGCAGTTGTGTCTCTCTACACTCTTGCATTTTTTCTGCACCAGAAGAAAGGAATGAGGTTCCCAGAAACATTGTGTGGTATTTATATTATCATTTCTTTTGTCTGTATTTGGCTATCTTTCTTATTAATTTTCAATCAGACGTAAATGTTACATTTCAACATCACCTTTTTTTTTATGTTGATATACATCTCAATGCTGGCCTAATCACCACATTAGTCTACATTATCCCACCAACACCTTACAATATCTTCACTTCACCAGTTGTCATCCTGAACATACCAAATGGTCCCTCCTATATACTTTAGCCCTTAGGGGTTAGTGGAGCTCAAATTTTCTCTATTTGGAACAGTCTCTCCACCTACACTAACCAGATCCTCAATTCTTTCATAAACAGAAAATACCTAGTGACCTACTCCAGAAACAAATATCCCTTGCACTATCCTTTTTCCAACTACCCAAACCCCTTCTTGATCAACAAAAGAAACTTAGTCCACCCCTAACCACAACCTACTTTCCTGGACTACAAAAACTCAACTCCATTCTCTGCCTGGCCTACACTGGACTGCAATCCAACCCAGATCTTAAAAACATCCTTCCCACAATACTTCCCACCTGCCTTCAGGCGCCCTCCCAATCTCTGCAATAGCCTCACAGGTTCCACCCTAAAACTTCCCTACTTAAACTAGTTTGCCAATTTTGTGGTAGGAACAAGTGCCATGTCCTCCAGCTCACTACAGTCCTCCAAAATCCACCACAAATAGTCACCTAAAAATCAAAACAATATTACCTGCCTCTCCTCCCCTATCATCTGTCAAATTAATTGCAACTCTGTCCTGATTTCTATATTTGTGAAACCAAATTACCCTTCCTTGAATGCAGCACTGTCAAACTATCCAAAACCCAATTTCCAATTGCTGCTCATGCCCAAAGTTACAACTCCAACAATTTGGACCAATGCCTTATCAACTCATGGGATGCTGAACTCCATCTTAGGGAGCTCTCCTTCCAGCACATCTCCGAGTCTAGGCAAAGACCTAGACCTAGACTCCACATCTTCTAATTTTATATTGTAGCAGTAGTTACGATTTTATGTTGAAATCTGCATAATATTATGATAACTATTATGATTGTTTAATCCTTTCACCATTCTCATTTACTTACTTTTTACCTTCCATTCTAATGTGTTTGTATGCATGTATGTATGTATTTTTCTGTTAGTTTTTCATTCTTATGACCTTTTCTTGAGAGGGAGACAGTGGTACTGTCTAATGGCTGGTGCACCTTAGTTTGAATTTTTGCCCATCCAGCACACGATACAGGCCTTCTCTCCTAATATAGAAATGAATTACATACTTTCTGACATCTCTTGCAAAATATCTTGTTATGAAATCTCTGTTTCATGAGATTTTCATTTATAATTAAGGGAATTTTAAATGCTTGAATATATTTTGTATTTATTCAAGGTACTTGATTTTAGACAGCAGTGAATATTGAAACAAAATAACTTAATTATACAAATTTAAATAAAGGTATGTAATTGAATTTTAATTAACTTCACGTGAGACTAATTAACTATCATTGTCTTAACCTGTGGGTTGTGTACCAGTTATATATATTCAATTTGATTTGAGTTCAGAAATACATACTCTTTGGGTGTGCGGATTTGTGACCTTCATGGAATGTCAGCCCAAATTTGTGAAAGAGCTCAACTCTTTTGGGCTGTGGCTTAAAGCATTGATCATTTTCATGGTCCTATTGTTGGGATCAACCTCTCCAGTTGATCCTTTAGCAAGCTAGACAAATTTCTTACCCCTCCCTAGGGTTGAAATTTGTGCCTTGTAATTATTTCTGGCAATCCTAATTTATTTTTGTGTGTTGCCAAAACTGTTTCAAAGGTTGATTTTAACTTTATTTTTATTAGTTGTATTCTTATTAAAGGGATTCAATTGATTAGACCTCTTTAAATAATATGTAATTGTCATTTATTATAAAAATATTGTGTTTTCTGCCTGAAATTATAAGCCAATGCAATTGAATATTAATTAACAGTTTAGCATGGAACAGGAGACTTTTTCAAGTCGATGAGCGATGGCTTTCACGGTGAATCTGTTCTAGAAAATTCTCAGGTCTCAACCTGGGCCAATTGTTTGTTGAATAACAATGTTTTGACGGCAAGCTCTGCCATCGTCATCAGGTTAACCGTTGAAATGTTGTTATTCAACAATTGTAATGAACCAAACATTACAATTGGCCTGAGCTGAGACCCGAGAATTTTATCTTTTTCAGGTTAACTTTTGGGAAATAATAAACAAAACTTTTAAATTTGTACAAGAAAACATATAATATATTATATTCGAGAACTCGGGATCTGGCAGTAAGAATGATAATTATACCATTTTTACACAAGTAAGAATTCATAAAGTTTGGTGACTTGGCAGATACTCTGCAAACATCCAGACTAGGTCTGTGTCACAAACCAGAAGATATACAAGGAGGGCAGGATTTAACTGAACATTCAACTAGCCTCACACAGGATGAACATGCCACTTGGCTGTACCTTGTGCCCTTATTTATACCTTTACCGACTCCCCATGGCACCTCTGTTTTGCCGCCTCTGTCCACCAACAACAATTATTACCAACCAACCTTTAGCTCAAAGTTGTCATTTTATTTGCATGCTCATTCTCACAGAATTTTCTCCTGCAACCCACCAACAATTGTGGTGAACTCCTTTGCCAATAATTTTGGTTCATTACAAATACTGTATTTGTAAATTCATTAATTATGTTTATTTTTGCAGCTGATCCAACGGAAATAACATTTGATCCAGGAGATATTATTACAAACATTGATCAGATAGATGAAGGTTGGTGGCAGGGTCTTGGACCAGATGGAACTTTTGGCCTGTTTCCTGCAAATTATGTTGAACTAATTAATTGAAGATAAAAATCAATGGTTTGCAGTATTGTAAATAATAGGTTATTTATATTATGAAAAGAAGAGATATTTAATGACTGATAAAGATTTTAATTACTGTTTTATATTTAATTTTCAATGAATACAGACTAATTTAATAAGTTAAAAGTTTACAGGAAGTATTATTTCCACAGACTGAGAATTTTCTGCCCTTCTTTGTTCAAAAATTCAAATACTTTATTTGAAACTTATCAAGATTGACTGTATATTTTGTGTGTAAGCCATAACTTTACTGTTGTCACAAGTACATGTGATGACATGTTATGGATTAACAGTAATATTTACAACTGCTTGGAAACTGAAATAACTTTTTTAATTTAATGAAATACATTTTTTATAAATAATTTTAATGTGAGAAAGTCCATAATTGTTCACTGCTATCAGTAAGTACAAATAATAGCATACTGTCATTCATAAACATATCATAGACATTTGTCATTTAAGTATTAATTTTTATTTACATACTTCACATTTTGCTAGTTATCAGTCAGATTAATGATTCATGTTCTAGTATTTAATAATTATGTGTTATAGAACTGACATACAGCTTGGAATTGAAAGTTTTCATCTAATTTACTAACAATCACATTAATACTACAATCAAACAAATATTTAAGTATTAACTTATTTTTGAAAATTTAATGTGTATTTTGTAATATAGTATTGATTCCAAAATTATCCATATATACCTTGGCCAGACATTTTCTGATGGAATTGAATTTATCTTAATATTTTCCCTGATGTTACTACCTTCACATTTGTGGAAGCATAGCTTAAAATGTATAGGAATTCTGTCACACATTCTTATATCGGTATTTAATTGCTCATTGTGTGGGTAATAAATTCTCGAAGTTTTTGTTTTTTAAAAAAAGAAAGATTGCATGAATAACTCGAGTTTTCTATTTTGTTTGAGTTTTGTCAACTGACTCATGTGGTTGCATGTCTCTAGGCACTTACATTTTTTTCTCCACCTGAAGAAAGGAACGAAGCTTCCAGAAAAACAGTGTGGTATTTATATGATCACTTCTTTTGTCAGTATTTGGCTATCTTTCTTATTATTAATTTTAAATGGTAGTGTTGGGGTTATGAAACAGTGGATAAGTGTAATTGTCTCAGAGATATTAGTTCAGTCTCAAATAACTTGCTCATTCTAATCTCCGCAGACTGATCATTTTGTCATTTGGTGCTAAAGACAAATGATCAACAGGTCATTCATTAACTTCACATATTCAGAGTTATTAAAAAAATGAGAAACTATTAAAAATAGACTAGATTCTATAATTGTTGAGCCCTCATAAAAGTAATCTAAATCGTCAAGATGCAGCTGTTGTGTTCATAGTATTGTAGCCTGTTTTTGTTAATTATGTTGACAGCCATGACATACTTTATATATAAATCTTTATTATGTGAGAATATTTATGGGAGGGAATGTGTATTTGATTTTTTTAATGAAGCCATTTATTTCTTATAACAAATTGAAAATTACATGTCTACTAACTTTTACGTGAGGGTACATATGCTGTGCACACTGTATTTATTAGATATGTGATTGGAACTTGATCATAAAGGCAGACTTGCATTAATTAAGTGATATTGTAAGTTATTCTGCTTTTTCAAATTTGCAAGTCTTTTGTGATTATTAAAAATCATCTTATTTATGTGGTTATCCTACAGACACTGACCACTAATGAATTTGTTGCTTCATAATTATTCCTATCAAATTTAAATTTAAGGTATGGAAATAACTTTAAAAATATTACTATAACAAATTTTGTCAACAGAAAAGTATAAAATATATATATATGATCATGGTCCATTTAAGATAAATTGTAAATGTGCATGTGACTTCATGAACTGACATGCTTTTGAAAATATATATCTACCTCTTTTTTGACTAAAAAATGTCCATTATCATATTTTGCCATTTTTACCAGCAAAAGATGTACTGTTATATTGTGAATATTTTTAAGAAGTGTGCCCTAGTAATGGTCTCAATCGTCTTTTTCAAAAACTTGAAGTTCATGTTCTTAGGTTTGAAAAAGTTAAGTTGAATGTAATAGTATATAGGTCATTGGAATTAAATAGTTTACAAAATGAATCCTTTGAAATTATAATAATTGTGCATCATTGGATTCATATAAATCATATTAAATATTTGCCTTGTTATTCATAGCAATTGAAATTCTGCTTTATAATTGGAAATGCATTTTGATATTGTAAATATTAGGAATGAATATATGAAATTGTTTATTAAAATAAATGATTACTACATTTCTTTGTCTCTCTATCACAGCTTTACTTTGATTTATATTTATGCTGGGTCGGCACACAGGTCAGCCCTTCTTTCCGGCTGAAGGGGGGCTCAGGCCCTTGAAACTTTGAAATATATTTACTACTCAGCCCAAATGGACCAACTGTTGATTTCAGGGTAAGTCAACTTCACTGTATCTCTTACCTATCCAAATATGTTTATATATACATATACATGTGGGGGCTATTCTCAGCTCAGCTCTCATAGGCTGAACCTTCCTGGAGAGATGGGGGGGGGGGGCTACCTTTAGGGATGTCTTCTCTCTCTGGTTTTTGAAGTAAGGTTCCCACAAGCTGAGGCACGTCAGTCAATTTTGAGAGGTATATGTTCCAGGGTCGTAGACCTGGGATTGGGACAAGTACAGAGTGCCCGACTTACCTGATGGAGGTTTTCTGGTGTTTTCCCTGCATCACTTTTAGGCTAATGCCAGGTAGGAATTGAAAATATACGAGTCTTAGTGAGCGACAGCTTTTGCAGTGAATCTGTTGTAGATATAATTTTCGTTTTATTTAACAAACAATTGTCCCGGGTTGAGACCTGAGAATTATGTCTATATACTAGCCTGTTTTTAAATATAATAATTAGAGCTCAAAAGTTTTTTGAGTTTGATAACTGTTGCGCCGTACTCTCAGCTCTTTCGATTTTGATCACTTAACAAAAGGAATAATTATTCTAGAAATGTAATGTGGCATTTAGATCAGCACTTCATTTTGTTTGTCATTTGGCTATTTTATCTAATTATAATGTTAGAGGATGTTGAGTCCAGGACTTTCCCTAGACTGTAAGATGTGTTTCAAGAAGTTAGAAATTGGGTTTAGGACAGTTTGACAGTGCAGCAGTGATTAGCAATGCCATGAGGAAGAAGTAATTTGTTGGCCCGAGATAGAATGTGGAACAAATAATTTGATAGATGATGTTGAAGAGCAGGTAATATTTTCTTCGATTTTATATGGCTATTTGTAGAGGATTTTGGTAACCATAATTCTTACAATTGTACTGAAAAATGTTAGTACCGAGAATAGGATGAATTTTGTGTAATATTTCTTACTTAGTTGTTACTATTCAATATTATATTCTTTATGCCATATATTACTGTTCTAGTGTACAATTACTGTAATTTAAATATTAAAACAGTTTCCAGATACATTTTAAAGTAATGAAATAAATGGTTTGCATGAGATCTGTTTGTAAAATAAAGATAAAAGTCTCAGCCAGAATTTGGTATTCTAAACAGTTTCTTTGCTACAAAATTGAGACAACGTTAAACCACATTACAGAAAATCTTGAAGTAGTTGGGTAGCAAACTTCACTTATGTATATATAAATATATACGATATTAGTAAGGATTTGACATTGTTAAAAACAATTGAAATATTGGTATGGAAAGTTAAGAGAGAGAGAGGTTGTGGCTTATCTGAAAGTGAAGTGCGGTGTCACCATGAGGAACTGATGGTTGATCTTCAGTCCGCATCCGGCCGGTGCACGGAATGGTGTAACATTCCTTCCTGAAGAAGGAGGCCGAGAGCCTCCGATAATTTGAAGAACAACCTTCAGTTCCTTATGGTGACACCGCACTTCACTTTCAGGTAAGCCACAACCTATCTCTCTTTCCTTTCCATACCAATATATATATATATATTGAGCCAAGCTCATGTAGGGTGCAAAAAAAAAAATTTTAGTGAAGAATTTTAAGAAATATACAAAATAAACTTAAAAAAATCACACAAAACTCCCCATTTAAACATAACTGATTACAAATCAGATGAATTGTTAATTGATATTTGAAATACATTCTTCCTCATTGGTTGGTTAAATAAATTATGATGCTGGTAAAGTTTCATAAATCAAGTGTACAGAATTAATTGAAGAAAATTATCATTTGTGGGTGTGATTTGCTTTATCTGTTTCCACAGCTGCTTCATGTAACAATAAGTACATGAAAAAATTTTTATTTAACCATTGCAGTCACCAGCTCACCTTCACTTGTGTAGCTTTTGTCTGTCAGCACCTTGGTTTCCCCTAAATCTCTTCAGATTTTTCGAATCAACATTTGTAAATTTGTTAATACAACTGTTGTTGCATAAGAAAAATTCCTGTCATAAAAATACTTCTGAGGAATAATAGTGTGCTGTAATTGATAATTTCCATATTTTATGCAGATTTCAGCTAGATGCATAACAAGTAAATAATTTACAGACAACTGCCATTAGTGCTTTGCTACAGCTACAATGTCAGTATTTGATTAATTATTTACTTGCTAATTGCTTGGAAAAATTAAAAAGTTTGACAATCCTGACTTAAATCAAGTGCTAATCATTCCAGTGCACACATTTTGCAGAAGTTATTGATTCTAATCTAAACCTGATGAAAGTCCACATTTGGACTGAAACTTTAAATAATTTTTCTCTCTTTCTGGACTTTTTAAATAATTTATTCTAATCTTTGATGTTATAGGGATATATATTATTGGAATATGTAAACAATTGAGGTAAAAATATGCATTCTTTTCTAATTATCATATTCAATGTTTATTTAAAGTACATATAAAATGAGAAACTATAGCTCTAATCCATTGAGAACCTGGAATATTATTGACAATTTCTTAATCATGAGTAATCATGATAAATAATATCTGCAGAATGTAAAAGTAATTGTTAAAATATATATTAACTCAGTAATTTTTTGCATTACTTGCAAATAATTAATAACAAAAATATCCAACATAATAACGTTACATATATATTGCACAGTAATTTCAAAGAATTAAAATAAATATTTTTTAATATTCAGAAACAAAATATTTTGGAACTTCATAAAGATACTTATTTGTAATGACATTTAAGATGATTTAAGTAGCTTTTCTTTGAGTAAAATTTTAATTTGCAGGTACAAATATATTTGAGTTGATGAATTTTTGTATGCTTTGTTAGGTAATTTCTGCATGCAAATGCTTTTTGACACACAGTACAACGAAATGGCTTTTCTTTACTATGAATAATGGCATGTCGTTTAGCATCACAACTTCGTGTAAATTCCTTATTACAGAGATTGCAAGTATATGGCAATATGCCAGATTTAAAAAACATGCTTTTCTTTGATTCTCCACCATAATTGCTTTCACTTTTTTTCATCCGCCTTTTAATGTAATTCATTTTTGAATTCTTAAGAGTTGAATCTGATATATCTGGTTTTAAATCCTCTGAAGAACTCGTGTGAGAGATCAGATGTCTACTAAGTTGTCTTTGAGATATAAACCTGAAAAATAAATGATCAGAATTAAAAATAGTAATTTACTGCATTATACTGCCTTGTATCTTTCTAACTGAAGAGATATTTGCCAATGTTAGATGCACACCTTCTTACTCCTGAAGGAGGAGTTGGTGCCTCAAAAATTGGACCTACTTCCTGTCCAACATGGCCCTTCATTTCTGGTAAGCCATTGACTCTGTCTCTTTTTCCGGTTCATATCAATCGTAACAATGTCTTGTCAATATTTCTTTCTTTATATTTAACCCTGTGTTTGAACATTGTAAAAGTTGTCCATTTAAAAAGGACAAGTTTGACAAACTATAAATCCAAAACAAGCAATATGTAAAAGAAGAATAAAAAATATTAAAATCAGATATTTCCTACTGAACACATTTAAGCTTGCAATGGGTATTAGTTGCCAATTTGTCATATTGATGATGATTCAAAACTTTTGAAGTGGAAGAATCCTTGTTATACAGGATTTTTTTAACGACATAAAAGTTAAGCTATCAACAACTTTTATAACTGAAATACAAATTTCCCAAGTGAAAGTAAAGTAATAAATAAAACAAAATTTATATAACTATTAATTCTGGACTACAAACTTTCCTGAGAAGGAACATGCAAAGGTGTAGGAAATATAATAAAACAAAAACAGAATAAATAATAAATAGGGGAGAAACCTTAAAAGCACAAAACAAAATTTTTAAGTTTGTTTGTAATGTCTTGTGTAGAAGGTATACACTAAAACAATGAGAAATACCACAGAATCAGTCATACACACTTAATATCAAACTACTACTAACAGAATTACTTACTTTTTCGAGCATTTTGTGCAGCTAAATGAGTCACATGTCATGTGGATTAGATAGTGATTCTTATAAGAACTTCGGTGACGAAAAGCCTTCTTGCAGACATGGCATTCAAAAGGCTTTTCACCAGTATGTATTCTCATATGTTCCTTTAAACTACCAGGTTGAGCCAAACCTTTCCCACAATCTGGACATTGATACGCCATCTCTCCACAGTGTGCAGCAATATGAGTTTTCAACCGAAACCTGGAAGAAGTACGTCAATTATTTGCCAAATTTTATAAATACATTCTTAAGTTTATAAAAGGTGGCAGAGATGTGTCAGCAGTGAAATCTGTGAAAAAATGTTAAATATCTCATAAATCATACAAGCTAAAATTGATTCTACAATAAGTAAAAGCAAAAGACAGAACAGTCTATTGTGACAACTTATGTTCAGCACCCACAAAAAATTTCAGTTCTACATTTGAACAAACTTAAAACCATACAGGAGAATGTATAATGGTTAATATAACAGATTGGACAAGTTGTAACAAAAATTTCTCAAGTTTTAGGAATTTGGCATATATTTCCATGACCTGTATTCACAAGTACAACATATGTACATAAGAAATATTAAAACAACTATTAGATTTACTTTCACATAGTATAAAATAAAAGAACTATCAAATTACCAAACTCTAGCAGCACCTCTCACAAATCTTTTAATAATATGATAAAATGTAATGGTGCTATAATATAATTTATAGAATATTAATGTTCCCCCTAGACTGTTTCACACACACATTGTTATCCATCCAATAACCTACATTGCATGCATCATTACATAAATAAACTATACCTTTTAGAAAACTGCTTATCACATAATGTACAAACAAATGGCTTCTGTACACCATGCTCTTGTAGGTGACATTTCATTTCTTCTGCACAGAATATAATTTTATTACATACAGTACAGAAGAAGTTATTAACATTTTGATACTGAAAGACATGCAAGTCAAAACTTCTTGAAGTTGAAAATTCTCTCTTACACTGAGGACAACTGAAAGGTTTCTTGTTCATGTGAGTTCTGATATGATTAATAAGTTTGTCTAAATCGTCGTACATTGTTGCGCACCACAAACATTTTTCTGGTTCTGTAAGTGGAATGTTCAAATCGACACCGTCAACCTTGAAGCTGACCGGCTGCTTGGCAGACTTTATATTGCCATTTCCAAGAGCTTCATTTCTACCAATACTTTTATTTTCCAATTTATCAGTATTTACACCTCCATTGCTTTCTAATTCAACACCACAAAGAAGAATCGGATTGTAATTATCTTCATCCGGCATAATTATCTTTGATCCCAATACAATGTTATCATTATTAATAGGAATTGCTGAAATATTGGATTCGCATTCGTCGCAATCATCTCTAACAGGGGGTTCTGTTTTCACAGTAGCAATAAGTTTGTTGCATACTGCGTCACTTGTACAAAGAATATCGTTTGATACGTTACTGTGGTTGTATGAGGAACTGCCAACATTTTCAAAACAATCACTATTTTCACTTGTATCCAGTGGTTCTGTTTTTATATAAACTTGATTTACAGTATTAACTGAAAATAATTTCTTGTATGCTGTATCTGAAAACTCACATGTGCTTTTAAATCTTTCCCATTCACTGAGCGTTTCTGAACATCTTTGACAAATTTTGTATGGCAACCCGTCACCCCACCGCACCGTAATATTGACAAGGACAGAAATCATAACAGGAAGATTCGAGGCCGAATTGCCATTTTCATCAAATATATTATGAATAACATTATCTTTCCCCATGCACAGTCTGCATAAGCAAGATTCGTCAATCATTATTATCAAGCGGCGCAATTCTCGCTATTTCAACACATACGGAATACGCTATGGCGCTGCAGTCTCTCATATGTTGAATCTTTGGTATATATATATCACCTAAAACGGGTAACGATTCTGTAACACTTTAACTTAATAATAAAGACAATTTCATACACCTACAATTCACTTTGCAACAAAATCATTTTCATCCATTTCTGCGATAGATCCCCTCGTTTTATTTAGACTTCGCTCAATAACCTCATCGAACTACTAAGGGGACCTGCAACTACTTAGTCAAAGATAACTGACCACTTAGAAATTACAACTCTACGAACAACATGCGTTCATTTTTGAACAAATAGACAAGATATTATAGTTGAAAATAATCACACAATAATCCACAAATATGTTAACGTTCACTTGAAAATATATATAAATACTTATACTGCTATCTGTATCATTATCCCTAATTTATATACCTCGCCTGTTCCTATAACTATCAATGAACGTTAAATGCTGCGTTAAAAATGGAATAAGAATAAACAGCTGTTGTTATTATTCATTAATCTGCGGTGGAGGAAATAGCCATTTAACAACATTGTATATGTATTGTAACACGCTTTAGAAGTTAAAATAATAGTTGAGGAATCATATGCGAAATAATAATTGTGCATTGAAAGTGTCCAATTCAATCCGACTATCTTTAATTATATTGAAACAAGTGAGTTAGATGGAGGTAGTTTCTATATTCCCATGTATTAATATAATATAATTATTATAATATGAAATTAACATTTAAGTTATACGTAATTAATTTTAATAAACACAATATAAGATTTAAAGTTCTAAGTGGGTCGTTATCCAATATCTGATCCAGTACACAGACAATAACTGCGAAACTGTTTGCTGATTTCACAGGGCTGTTGTGAATTCGTGGCACACAAAGATATGCAAATTCAAGCGGTCATAAAATCAGAAAATGCTTGAAATTAATACAGAACGTGAATCGCCTGAAAGATAGTTGTCTTGTGGGGATAGGCAAATTTACCTTGCAATCTACCGGTAAATATTCACGTAAGAAAATGAAAAATTTACGTGTAATTGAAAATAATGAATAAGAAAGATAGCCAATTGAGGCAAAAAAGTGATAATATAAACGTAATAGTTAGTGTTGTGTCTGCATCAGTGCTCTCCTTGCCTCACGACGTGTTCGTCTCAGCGGGAACTGTGGTCCGACTGTTTTCTGCTCTCAGAATTCTCGAATACCAATTACAAACAGAATTTGTTCAAATTCCCCACATCCTGTCTCTGGTTTTCTCACAGAGTCACCTAAAATCGGAACCATTTCTTCAGACACTATTTTAAACTTCAACTCAAATTTTATTTTATCTGTGTTGATCTAAATTTTGTACATGCGTGATGTATTTATTATTCATTTATGTATTTTAATGTTGGGTACTTCATTGTCGTGGAAATTTATAATTAGAGTACAGTTTTATTTAAGTGATAGAAGTAATCCAGGAATATCACTAGTACGAGTTTAGGGCAAAACAACGTATTATGTCAGCGCATGTGGCAACCGTAGAGGAAAATAAATCGTGTTGAATTATCATCTATTTTGTAAGAATCCAGATTTTTTTTAGTTCATATTGTTTGTTATACAGTCTCCCTTCTTCTTTAAAAATCGTATATTTTAAGCAATGGACAGCCTCTGTTCAGTTTGCTTCCTTTTAGATTTCGAGCTCATTTCGTACGTACTGGGAACCCTGAATTTCTTCCAATACTATTTCAGTATCGCATATCGTGAGACTTCTTCTAAGTATATCTTAGACTTAGTTGTAACCCTCTCTGAGATTTGAAGTCCGTCGCCCGGTTTGTAACTTTGTGTCGTCCTCACAGCTCTTGCGTTTTTAATTTTCTTACGGACGCGATAATGATTACAGAAACGTTTTGTGGTATTTATATTATCACTTCATTTCGTCTGTTAATTGGCTATTTATTTATCTAATTAGAACATTTTTAACACATCCATATTAATATTTTTTTCTGATCCATAAACAAATAAAAGACACAATCCTTGTTTCTTTCATCAGTTGAATCGAAAACGCAAGATCCACAAGAATCACACACCGCACGATCCATGTATCGAACTCAAAAGCAAAGATAAATCGGATTAAACGAAAACACAATAGAAAATGGATTTGCCTAACAAACCATTGTTGAGTTTGGACGTTAATTACTAATATACACACAAACATTAGACTGAACAGAATCAAATTCCCCTCTAATAAACGCCCCCTAAGCATTTCACCTCAAAGATTTGCTTTTTTGTCTGTTATTTGTCTATTTATTCAACTAATTAGTGTTCTTTTATAACAAATTATTTATTATATAATTTCAAAACATTCTACGTTCCTAGGCTAACTTTGTTTATGCTGATCACTCTAAACGGAAATGCGAACAATATATCTTATTAACAATGTTGAAACGACCTTAATAACAGACAAAATTAAAAAAGAAACACGTAAAATAAGTAAAATTTTAAATTAAAACTGCCGGACGTTTCGACGAGGTCAGCGTCTTTTTCCGACTGCGAATAATTTCGTTTTAAAATTAAAATTTTACGTATTTTAAGTGTTTCTTTTTAAAATTTGTCTGTTAGTAAGGTCGTTTCATCATTATTATTTTCAACAGACGTTAAGTGTTTGTTTAATATATCTTACTTTCAATATTTTTTACTCCGTGTGAATACAGAACAAAAAATCTATTTAGGAAACATTTTATTGTGATTATATTTTGATTTCCTTCTTTCCTAACGCAGTAACGGCCATCAAAAGTACCATTCACGTGGTGATTTAACAATCAATTTCATAAAAAAAATTTCAATGCTGATTATAATCTTATTTATTCTGTTCCTGTAGTAGATGCTGTTGCTTCTACCTGACAATGTTTTTATACCTTTGATCATTTCAAATCCATTTGCATGAAGGTATAAGTTACCTCTCAAATTGGTTGAAAATGTATAAATTCATAACTAAGAGCATGTTTCGTAGATATCGCTTGTGGGAGAGACGAAGGCGGTGTTGACATTTGATGACAAGACGTGTTCTAACACTAATGGAACCTTGGGTATGTTTATTTGTTCCCAATAAGAGTGAAAATGTGGACTGAATTTTTTTTTTTTTTTTGGGGGGGGGGGGTGTAGACAGGCTAGGTATAAGGTAATCCACATAGTGTCAACTTCCCTCTTAAAGCATAGGAATGGGATTTGAAATGGGGGATGCGGAAGGGTGGAGGAAGGTAGCCAAGGTTAACTAGGGCCCTTGGGCTATGGTTTAAGGATCCTACCCGGCATTCGCCTAAAAGAAATGCAGGACAAACCCTAGGAAAACCTGCATCAGGTAGGTCGGGCATTGGGTACTTGTCCCACGCCCTACCGATAGCGGGAGAGGAGTTTGCTGTGGGGACGCAGCGTTCCCTTCACCGTGCCTCAACCAATTTAGGAGGCAGCTGGCCGACTATTCCAATGGGAACATACACCTCTCAAAATAGGCCGAGGTGCCTCGGCATATGGGAACCTTCGTTCAAAAAAAAACACAGAGAGATTTAATAATATCACCCTTTGTTTTATATTAGGAAACATAAGAAGGTCGAAGAACCAGTGGTTCTAGTAATTTCATATTACCTCATATTTGTATACTAAAATAGTATAGCCAGCACATTAAATGCCTTAGACAACTCACGAAAAATCATAATTTTTAACTGTTGGTGTGCAAAAATTATTTCTCATGATAAAGTACAGAATTACAACAAAAAATTGAGACTACTTGTCTATATTTCATTCAATTGTAGAGTTAGAATTAATTTTAATAACTTGAAGGATAATTATACCCGTAATTAGATAAGTAAGTAGCCGAAAAACAGTCGAAAATAAGCTTACAGTAACATTGTGAAGTATTTAATATATTACTTTTTTGTCATTCATTTAAGTAATTAGTATACGATTACACAGTCGTTTTATATTGTGTTATTTATACAATTAACTTCGTTGGATACTCATAAGTGATAAGTTAATATCATCTTTGAAGAGCGCAGGAGACTCTGTGATTACGATATAACATGGCGTATTTGATTTGAAGTTTGTGATAAGTAAACATAAAATTTTAGGTTGAGATCTAATTATACTTTTACGTTCTCGAAAAAAACCTACTTTATTAATCAGAATGTCCTCGCTAGATATTAAACACATGTTCTTTGAAAATAGGTCAGCATTATTCCTTATTTATTTGGAACATTTAATAATGAAATAAACTGAATAATGGAATTTACAGGTTTCCATCTGGTTGGTCAGCATTTTTTACTCTTCTATATGCGCCAATAGGTTTAATCCTCACAATCATACGCCTGGTAATTGTGCTCCATCTTATAGTTGCAACAAAATTAATTCCTCATTTGTCACATACCAGAAGGTAAAATAAATCATTGACTTAAATCGGTTTGAATAATACTTTTTAGATAAACTTAGTCGTAGGTTGATATTTATTTAATTTCAGGATGCCAAGAAATAAAATAAAATTATATATAAAACCATGACAAGCAAAATAAAGAAAAAAATATACATCTCCTATTTACTCTTATGCTCTGCTAGTACATTGTTGGAAAATAACAAATGTAATTATATAACAGTTTTATTTGCACTTGTTAAAGAATTTTCAGACTTTCGATAAATCAAATAGCTTAATAGCAAACAACATATTTAATGTAGATTTAAGTGTGTTCTTACAAGTTTAATTCTATTATCCTTCAGTTTAGAATAGTATAAACTGTACTGGTTTAACATATTTATTTACTGCATTTTTTACCATTTGTTCTGTAATTATTAGTGAAAAAGATGTACTTTTGTTTGCTTCTTGAAAAAAAAAGATAACTTACTACTAAATTATATTTTCATTGATTAAATTATATCAAGTAAGTTTGTTACTTTTAAAGCACTGATAAACTGTATTAAATTATATTAATATTTGTTGCAGCAGAATATTGCGAATATTGTTTCGTCTGTTGGGATTAGTGTTGCATCAAGATGGTCCATATGACAGAGAGACATCAGCTCGTGTTATTGTTGCAAACCATGTGTCTTGCTGTGATGCTGTAGCTTTGCATTTGATCACAAATTCAGTTTGTGTAAGCTATACTTGATCAAATTATTTCATAATATATACTTTTTGTTTATGTTTTAAATAATTACGTGGTTTGAATTTCTTTATAGCATTTCATTGAGTCCAAAATATCCTTTTTTTCTTCAGGAAATAAACTGACTTAATCTTGAAAGACATAAAGATGTTTGTACGTTATTAATAAATAAAAATACTCATCTTCGAATTACTTCCAGTATAATAACTTTTCTAATTACTGTTCATTCAAAGTACTTGTTTCATACTTTTACAGGCCTATTTCTCTATGAATAGCAGAATTATGAGAAAACACTGTTTTGTTTCAAAGTGCAATTTCATTTTTAATTGGATAGTTTGCATAAGTCATGTAAAGGTCTATGTAAAACTCATACCATAGCATAGGCAGCAGCATTATAAAAATTAGTCTTTAATGCTACATTTTCATTCTTTATATTAAAATCAGAAATGAACATTTCAGCTGTTTTATTGAACCATTGTAAATTAATACAAATTGCACATTTTTATAGGCTGGTGATTGGGGCCTCCCAAACTGGCTCTGTCAAGCCTTTTTTAATAAAGGAGGTGAAGTTGAATCTAGCGAGACACAGTTAGACTCAAACCAGGAACAAACTCCCCTTCTTCTGCTACCTGAAGGTGCTACAACAAATGGCCATGCAGGTCTACTCAAGTAAGCAATATAATTAAAAAACCACACAGATGTTAAAAAGATCATATTTGATGAGGATTGATAAAGAATTCAGTTTAGAAGGCAGAGGTGGAATAGTGAATGCCAATTAATCAGAGCAAGTAGTTGGAGTTGCTCACTATTCATAATTTAGTACTTTTAGTTTTTAATCATACATAAATTGAGTGAAACTGAAAGAAAAATAACTGTATTCTGAACACTGTACACACAAAAGTATTATTTTAAGCATTGGGTTGATTGACCATTAAATGTTGACAGTTGAAAATAATAATATATATGGACACTTGTTTAAAATCAAATATATTTGTAGGTAGCCTTTGACACCTAACGTACTATAATCATTGTAAGATCTTTAAAAGTCGAAAAACCAAAAACAATTTTAAAATAATCATGCAGCATACTTCATAATAACAAAAGATATTTGCAGAGTATCTAATATTTATCTAACACTGTCATTCAAATTTTTTCTCCAAGATGTACAAAATAATCAACCATATATTCTTGTGTACTTTTTTCAAGCCATATATTTGTAATTTATAAAAATTACTCGTATTTACTGATGGAATCAATTATGTTTTACAGGTTTTGTGCATGGCCATTTAGTGTTGTTCAGCCAGTTGCTGTGACTGTAAGACGACCTCAAATAGCTGATGCTGCAGTGACAACTATCTCTTCCACTGTTTGGTCCGATCTGTTTTGGTTTATGTTCGTACCCTTTACTGTATTTACATTGAAGTAAGTACTTGTATTGCTGTCCTTAGATTTGTTTCAGTTACTTTATTTCCATCTTTAATTGAAAATGTCCACAGTCATTTCCTCAATTGTGCAGTCTGGTAGCAAGAGGTGTGGACCATCTTTTGTGTGGACATTTTTCCTGTCAGACATGGTTATATTAGCCCTCAGTTTCAGATAAGCTATTAAAACTCATTATCTATCTTTCCTGACCATGTTTATTATATATGATTTATTAAATAATAATTTTAATTAAAAGTATTATATATATAACACTTAAGGAAAATGTGACAAGTTCAAATTAAATAACACAATTAGATAGGAAGGACATACAGCAAAGTTGACTTACCTGAATTGAGTGGGTCCAGTTAGGCTGTGCAGAAAATAAATTTAAACTTTTTCAAGGACCCGAGCCCGCTTCATCAGGAAACAATATGTATATATATATATATATATATATTAGTAAGTATATGACATTGTCAAAAATAATTGCAATATTGGTATGGAAAGGAAAGAGAGATAGTGGCTTACCTGAAATTGAAGACTGGTTTCACCATGTTAGATGGGATGAAGAACTTCAATTTTTTAGAAGTGTTAGTCTCCTTCTTCAGGAGAGAAAATGTGTTACTGCCAACTGCACTGTCCATTAAAATCATTTTAATTTCAAATTATCAATATTTTATTGAAAAGTTTGTCGTTTTTTTTTTGCAAGCAGTTTCTTTAACTACATACTTGCTAATTAACATTAAATTCAATATGAAATGTCTGGAGTAATTTTGAAAAAATGTGGAAACTTTATTTATTGATAAGACTTTAAATTAGTTGTATTAACTAATGATCCTTTTAAATAAGTCCAAATTGATCAATGTATGAAAATTTGTCTGATTGAAAATTAATAATAAAAAATATAGCCAAATACAGACAAAAGAAGTGATACCACACGTTTCTGGGATCCTTGTCCTTTTCTTCAGGTGCTAAGAAATGCCTAGAGTGACACAACTCATCAGTTAACAAAACTCAAAAGTGACAAAAATGCAACGACAATGGGAGAGCAGAAGGGTTAGTGTAACAATGAGAAAGCAGAAGGTGTCAAATGGAAGGAAATAATATGCTAGCACCTGAAGAAAGGAAAAAGTATCCCAGAAGCATTGTGTGGTATTTATATTATCACTTATTTTGTATGTATTTGGCTATCTTTATTATTATTATGAAAATTTATTCAGTTCCAAAAATCGCTTTGTCTTACAGCTGTAATAATTTACTATTTGTTTAATACAGATTTCTTCCACCAATTTTACGTGGGGAGGAAGAGGATGAAGACAGTTTCTCAAAACGTGTTCAGGAAGCTCTTGCTTCTGTATTGGGCTTGCAAGCTACAAACTTCACAGCTAGAGATAAGGTAAAATTGAATATTTCACCATAGCAGTGTTTTGCATCTTCTGAGCCATATAAGGTATAGAGGTAAATAATTAGCCTCTGTAACATTTACAGACTTCCTAATCTAGTAAATGTAGTTGCTGCAACTATTGCATGCTTATCTTTTAACTATAGATTCATATTGAGGTAGCAGTCTGAAACTGATCATAAGCAAACTGTTGCACATAGTTTCTTAATAGCAGCCACATAACTGATTTTCCATAATACTGTCTTTACTTGTGTGCCACACCTTCATGTAAGGCATGCATCCCTATTTTCTGTTCTTGTTTATGGGATTATTTTTAAAAAAAATTCTGTATATTACACAATTCACACGTTTTTCTTACAGATGACATTAATGATACATGCTAACAAAGCATGAATCACATGGGTATGACTAACTGAGATTAAATCCACACTAGCCACAACAAATGAAGGAAAGAAATTCATTGTGGCTATTATCTGAATAAACTGTTTCAAAATACACTGAGAACCATGTTTTTCAAATTGTAGACTGAAGGATTTCCTGGTATAGATTGTGGATGAAATTCTCTAAGTATTCCAGATGGGTTATTTCATCAAAAACATGCAATGTTTTGATGACTATCTCTGAACTGTCGCTTGTTTTTGATGAAATAACACAGTTAGGATATCAAGTGAATTCCATCCAAACAGTGCATTTTTCCATTAAAATTACTCAACTGGAATGTCAGGAGATTTTCGTCCTCATGGTTTTCAGAGTACAGTCTATAATTTATGTATTATGTACATCTCATCTGTTCAAACTTATGGTAAAGAAGATTGTGAGGAATTATGGTACATGTAGTGTAGAATTACATTAAACAATTTGTTCACTTACTACAAGTTTGTCACACATACTAACTAGAGCTTGGTGTGTTTGTTATTTAAAAGTAGGAGAAATTTTATTTTGTGTTATGTATTAGTACTGACAATAGAATGAGGCCTAAAAATTAAATAGTATCTGGGGCTTCACAAATGCCAAAAACACTATTCCTGGTCACAACTTTTTTATGAATTAAAGGGCATGGAAAGGCAATAATCATAACCTGAAATTGAAAGTTGGGAATTAATACATTTTTCACCAGTTCTTATGTTAATCACATTTTCTGGCTTTTCTGTTTTGTCAACTGACAAGTGCAGTTGTGCCGTTCTCAGCTCTTATTCACACCTGACGAAAGGAACAAGGATCCCAGAAACTTTGTGTGGTATTTATATTATCACTTTTTTGTCTGAATTGGCTAACTTTCTTATACATTATTTTCAATCAGATGTAAACAATTTTCATTTTAATCACAAATTGTTCACCATTAGCACAAAATATTATAGAATTACTATAAAAATTTATTCCAAAATGCTTATGTAGGCAGAATGGATAAAACGAAGGAAACTTGAACTGGAACATCAACCAATGGCAAGATCGCTGACGACAAGTGGGGGCACTGCTGAAATGCAACGAATGATCAATCAAGTAGCAGAGGTGCTACCACGTGTGCCACATGATGTCATAGCTCGAGATTTGTGTAAGTGATTCAATTTTTTGTATTCCTGGCTAGTTCTTGTTTACTTGAGGAGTATCTTAGTTAGGTATATTTTATTAATTTAGAAGGACTTGTAATTAAGAGACATTATTATACTTTTTGCTAAACAAGTATTAATATCTGAATATTTGAATTGAATTATGTTTTTTAACTCTTGCATATTGTGGTTATATAATTAGTGGAAATTTACCATAAGTCAGAATTTATTTATAAAACAAGAAAGTTTATAATATACTAAAATTCATAATGTTTGATCCTGAAAGAGGTTCCTTAACATAAGGGGATGAAACATTCTGTATAGTAAATTTTCATTTTTTAAAATAAATGCTGACTTATGACCAATTTCCACTAATTATATTTAATACAAGTCAGTTAAAGTTCAATTTTGAATTATATTTGTTTTATTTCAACAATGTGATTCATAGTCTTTTAGTTTCTTGATTGGCTCTACAGTCCTTGGTGAACCTTGGTCTCTTCAACTACCTTTCTCCACCTATCTTTATCTTCCAATTCAGTACCTAATTTTTTGTATATCTCTCTCTGCTCCATCCAGCAACCTGGTTTTTGGCCTCCCCTCTTCTTTACCCGGCAGGAGGTCTATTCAGTATCTTTTTTGATATCGCCATTTCTCCCATACGTGCCACATGCCCTGCTCATCTTATAATTCTGACTGACTGATGGCTCTTTGTGTATAGAGTACAGTTCTTTGTTGTTGTGCCACCTTCTCCTTCCTTTTTTATTATTTTGTGCAGTACACTGCTTTTGAACATATCCAGTTTTTAAATCCCTTGTTGTAAAGGCCATGTTACTCAGGCAAATGTGTCTATTTTGTAGTCCATATAGTAAATTGTAATAATGAATAAGAATGCTTTATAAATTTATAAACGAAATTAGTAGAGCATTTCAAATGCGAACCATGTCATTCTTATTAAGATTTAGTTATTTGTTCAGTTAGTTCTCCTTAATTCCTTATTTCTGTCAATTATCAGTTAATGGCCAAACTACAAGTGTTCCTTTTTTATACTACCTATATTTTCTTGTCATCTTTTGTTCCTTTACAATATTACACAGACTTACACATTCCTTTCAACTTGTTGATCTTTTATTGTTGGAGGTAATTTTGAGCGAGGTTTCTTTTTCATGTACCTTCTTTCTTTAACTTGACCCTCTATCAATGGAGTTGATTATATTAGTTATAATTTGGGAATTTCACATCACTTTATTTCTGTCCATTGTGTAAAATACTCTATGACCTTATTAATTATTTTGACATCACATCATTACTTGCTTTTATATATATTTGATATTATCCTTCATCAATAGTAATTAAGTTAATTTCAAGAATGGTACTCAATTTTTAAAATGGTCTACAAATTTTCAGTAAGAACACGGAGTGTTGACATAACCATCTCAAACATTTTAGAAGGGCAGATACAATATGAACCATTGCCTGAACCAGTGAAACCATCTACATCAATTACAACACCATTAAATACTTCTTCAGTGCAGGTATAAATTGATAGACATTTTGAATAATTCTTAGTTTATTGAATTTATATGCAGAACTTTATGTAATACTTGAAAAAGTTTTGTTTTTAAGAAGTCAATTGATATAGTTGAACATAATATTTAATATCTTAGCCACTTTTCAAAGTATAACTTATTATAAACTATACTATTTTTAATTTTCTAGGGGGTGTGCATAGCTTCAGCATCATTTTCAAACTCTTCCCAAGAGAGAATGTTGTCATTTCAAGAGCGGAAAGTTCGACTTATAGAGAATGCACGTCGTAAATACATGGAAAAGCATGGGCTGAAGATTGTTGGATTGAATTGCTGAGTTGAAACTGAAAATATTTGTCTTCCCAAGATAAAATGTGAACATCGATTAATGAATAAAACTCCTTTCAGAGAATTTATAATCTGATACTTTAAGACATGCACACAATTTTAGAAGTGAAGTTCATGTCCAATTTTTTTATTCATTACTTAAAGAATGGATTAAAATTAGAACTTAACATTAATTCCTCAAGCTTTAATTTCTTGTAATAATTCAAGCATGTTAGAAACAAAGTACTTCCTTTTTGTCTTCCGTTAAAGTGTATGTGAATAAATACAGTAAATGCTTTTTTATTTGAAATCAGAACTGTGAGGCACTGGTCACAAATAACTATATAGCCTTATCATAAATTGTTTTTTCTATTTGCTTAAATCATGTATACACATATTCCCATTAAACTTTCTATTCCCAATTTGAGAGTGAGTACTTGTGATAAAAGAGCACAACATAATGTATGGATATGAGACCTACAAACTATATAGGTAGTACCAGATACTTCATAATCAAAGGTAGAACTGAACAGTTTTTTACAAAGATTCTACAATGTGAAGTGCAATCTGAAAGAAGAAAGTGAGTTGTATTATTTGGTGCTTTTGCACCAGTTTAAACATCAAAAAGTTTTTTTTCTTTGGAAGTGTGTAAGGGTGAGATACACAAATATGTGCAGAACTCTGTAACTATTACCATTTTTAATAAATGTAAATATGAAACAATCTTTGAAATTATTTTGTTATTAACATATATATATATACACACACACACGCACACATATATATATATGAATTAAAATCTCCAAGGATAAATAGTTCTTCAGGTATTTAAAAAGTATGGACAAATTGTGTTGAATTACTTCAGTTACGTGGACAAATGTTATTCGTCTCTTGTGGTGTAGTGGTCAACATCACTGCCTCACATCACAGAGGTCCAGGGTTTGAATCCCTTCATGGGCATGTATGTTGTGTGTGTATTCCAATACTGAGAATTCCCACACAATTAGTTCCCGACTAGTGAAATGCAAAAGTGTACGAAGTCGCTTATGACCATGACTGTTGATGCAGCTAAATATAAAGTTTTTTAAAAAAATGTTATTCCTGTTTGTGTAAATTGATAAATTATGCCTAGTAAGGTGTAGGATGGTTAACAGCAGAACGTTTTTCCTCCTGTTTGACATTGTCAAATTTCCATTACCTACTCCATTAGTATCATCAATATTGTGCACAATTTATTTATAATGGCCAGTCTAATCAGTACATAGGAGATGAAAATTTTGTAATTAATTAGATAAAATAGCCAAATAAATGACAATGAAGTTATTATATTAATACCATATTCCTTTTGTCAGGTGATTAAAAATACAAGAGTTGTGAGCACAATCCAGTTGAAAAACTCAAGACTTCTCAGTATGCGTGTCTCTCCCAAATTGATTGGGTACATAACATATAACAGCAATTAGATGTACTTTGTATAGGATTGTTTAAAAGTTTTAAGCTTATAAGATTTGATTAAATTAATCACACAAGTATGTCTCATCGGGACTTGCTAAATGTAATATTGATTTAATGACTGAAATTGTGAAAATTGTGTTGTTTTTTATTTGCAATTGATAATTGTCATTCCAGGTCAAAAGCTCCTGTTCTGATTTAGAATAAAAGTTGTTTTTCAAAATGATACAGAGTTGGTTTTTAACAACTTTAAGAAATTAAATTTCATTGTAAGATTTATAAAAATAGTAAAGAATAATTCAGTATTATTGGGCGTCACTTAGAAAAAGTGGTTAATCATGATAATCTTAGTGGTGTTGAGAAAAAATCGGTTCATTTATGCATCATCACATCTTGATACGCCTGATTTTTTTATACTTCAGCAAAAAGATATTTTGTTTGGGTGAATTTTCAGAAGATCAGAGACAACTCGAGTGAATCACATTGGAGAGTTGGATTTGAACGAGGCCACATTGTTGACACTACCATTATTAAACTTCAAATTGCTTATTACGCTAATCCTTCTGCTTTCCCATTGTCGTTTTCTTCGCGTTTGAGTTTTGTCAACTGACTAGTGCAGTTGTGTCGCTCTAGGATGTTAGCACCTGAAGAAAAGTACAAGGATCCCAGAAACGTTTGGCATTTATATTATCACTTCTATTGTCTGTATTTGGCTATCTTTCTTATTATTAATCTTATGTGATAATATTCTAATTTGTCGAATAAGAGCAGTTTGTGTCGCTTCAGTTTAGTAGAAGTGGCAATACTAGGTTTTGAGTTAATTTTTAAGCTACAGGGTTCCTGTTGGATGTATGTTTTGTACGAGTCCGCTTGCTATGTTAAAATAATTTTATTATGCACAGTAAAGTTTTTTTTATCATTTTGAATAGTTATTCTTTCCTAAATTAACTTGAGCAGAGAACTGATTTTGTAAGTACATATGCCAGAATTAATCACATTTTATAATACAAAGTTTTAGATTAAATTTACTGGCGCCCAAAGAAATTGATTTTAATTCCGCAATATCATTCTGTTTTTTTTTGGTAATAAATACACTAATTTAATTTGAAATTATTAAAAACCCTGAATGAATAGATGATCTCCTTTTATTGCCACTATAACCCAATGTGAGTTTTGGCCTTATTAACAATTTTCTTCCATTCCGCCCTCTCCTGTGTCAGTCTCCGCCATCCTCTTACTTTCATGGTTTGTATATACTTCTTGATGTCATCTACCCATCTTGTCAGGGGTCTCCCCCTTTTCCTCCTCCCAATTTGCTTCCAGTCCATAATCTGTCTAGGTGTTCTGCTTTCATCCATCCTAAGTACGTGTCCCATCCAAGCCAACCTTCTGCTCTTGATAAACCTAACAATGTCCTTGTTATTTATGAACTGCTTTGTTCTCTGTTTGTTCTAATTCTCCATTTGTACATACAGGTCTGTATATCCGTCTCAGTATCTTGCATTCAAATATTCTGAGTAAGTACTTATCATTATTATTAAGGGTCCATGTTTCACAACCGTATATCACTACAGGTCTTATAAGTGTTTTGTAAATTTTTAACTTCAATTCCCTGTTTAACATCTTGGATTTCAATAATTTTCCATACATGTAGTAAGTTCTGTTACTATTGATGATACGTTGTTTTATTTCACTTCCCACATTATTTTCACTGTTAAGTTTTGAGCCTAAACATGTGAAATCCTGTACTCGTTCAAAGGTATAATCATTTAATTTAATATTATTTGTACTAGATTCTTTCTTTGAAACCATCATATATTTAGTTTTCTTTTCATTAATTATAAGCCCTCTTTCCTTAAGACAGTGATCTATTGTGATCTTCGTTTGCCTTAATTCATCTATATTTCTAGAGATGATATCAATATCATCTGCATATGCAGACATCTGGACCATTTTTGTTCCTATGTGTCCGGAGATATTAAGCCTTTGTAGAGCCATTTCAAGAGACATTAAAAACCAAGGTGGACAAGGCATCTCCTTGCCTTACTCCGTTTACTACTTCAAACGGTTTGGTTATTTCACTGTCCACTCTCACCATAGCTCTGGATCCTTCCAGCGTAGCTCTGACCAATCTAACTAATTTGAATGGTATCCCCAGGAGCAACATATTTTTAAACATTTGTTCTCTGTTTAGACTATCAAAGGCTTGTTGTAGATAAATAAATTATGTATATCAATATTATATTCTCAAGCCTTTTCATTAATTTGTTGTAGAGTATAAATGTGGTCAGTTGCAGACTGATTGAGTCTAAAAGCACTTGGATAGTCACCTATAATTTCTTCGGTATATTCCACCAACCTATTGAAAATTACCCCTGACAGAATTTTATAAGTGACATTTAGCGGGGTTATTGGTCTGTAGTTAGATGAATATATCTTCAAAATTACGTAAATACATGGTGCTGTTTGTGACGTCAGCGAATGCATAATTGCTGAGGAGTCGAATGTATAAAAAATTAACATCGACTACAAAAAAATATGGTTACTAAAACAAAATGTGTACGAAAATAGTTTTTAATCATCAATCAATCAAGGCAACTTAGTTCAAATTCTAGTTTCTTGGGCAATAGTCTCGTAGAAAATATATCTATGATTTGTTGCTTCTGTCTCCCTCCGAAAATGTTTTTTGCGAAACTGAATAAGTCAGTAATTAACCTCACATTTATTTGAATTCCATTACGTAACAATATTTGAAGTTCTTTCGACAATGACGAGAACATTTTTGATTCCGGAAGAGCAATGACTCCAATCATCAATGATTGTATATATTCCTTAAAAGGCTAAGAAATTAAAGATAGAAGCACTCCGTCAGCTCATTCAATGTTTTCGCTTTACCATGACAGCTTCCGTACAAATAAAAAATCAGTGCCAGAACTGGGAAAACGTACGACTCGAGAAGATTATGTAGTTGGGTTCTACATTGTTGGTTGAACACTTTGCATTCAGGTATTCAGATTTGCATTTACAGAATTCTTTATTCGTCCTCAATACCACTTTTGTTGCTAATGGCTTTTGTGTCGCTTGACATTTTCTTAGACAAAAAAAAAACACTTAAACAAAATGGTACAATATAGTTAAAAAAAAGTTCTCTAAAATGATGATCAAAGATGCAATGCAACTGCAATTGACTTTACTATGGTTGATAACTGACAGTAGCTTCTTCAGTAATGGGCTTGTAAAATAAAACGCAATTATTGGACGGCATATGTACGGTTTCAGTGGAACTATTTTCGCTCTCAATGAACATCGAACATCGAAATTATACGCCACTGTTCTTAACATTCCGGATTATATGAGCAATGTTCAATCTCCTATATCGGAGAAGATGCAAGCGTGAAATAGTGGATGATGTAATAAATAATTAACACACCGACTGATAGCGTTGAATAACCACTCATTGCTCTGTGATTTGTTTATCACGTCGCAGACGTTACGTCAAAGACGATTAGGGCGAACAACTTCAACATGTCCGGGAAGTACTAACAGGAGATTTCCTGGACCCGATGCAATAACAGCAGATGAAGTGAAGCCAGAGGGAGAGGAGACCAGAAAACTGTTAGCGAAACATGCGCAGAATAATTTTGCCTGGTTGAAAAAGAATGGTTGAACGTATTGAAGGTCGACAGAGATAACCTATAAAATTAAACTAATGGACTTAAATATTTATTAAAAATTTTAAAATAACGTGTTGTAGGGAACGTATTACTCAATCAACGATATTTTTAATTGCTCCGTAAACAGTTAATTTAGACTCATACCTCACAAAAGTACCGGAATTTTGACGACCTTACTAAATGTAATATTTTTAAAATATTTACACGTCAATATTTTTTTTCTTATTTCACATCTAGGCCTGACGTCAACTACTCAGTGAAAACAATTAATTTGTTCGGAAAGAACAGAAGAAGCTGGGCCATGAAATTGAATCTTGGTACGTAGTTGCTTTACCAACTAAGCTATCCGCGTCGACTCCAGTCCCGGGACGAGACTTCTCCATCGACTGTTTAGCCTGAACCCGGCTTCACCTGCAGATCACAATCTTCACGGTCAATATGGCTGACCTTTGATTGAAGCTTCTTCTGTTCTTCCTGATTTAATTCATTGCACTGATGATTAATTCACATTAATATCCGTCTTCATCGAGTTTTAAAGGAAGGCCATGAAACTTGTGATCTGGTGAATTGCAGATGAAGCCGGGCCCTGGCTATAAGGAACGGGCATGGAGTAGCCTCGGGTGTCATTTCACACTTATCCGACAATTGGTTAATACGCATCAGATTGACTTCAGAAAGGTTTAAAAACTTATGAGACGTTTCACACTTGGCCGACACGGCGTCGTCGTCGTTCACCAGGCAGCCGACAGTCGCCAAGTCGAAAATAGGGATGAAATGTATAGTGGTGTTTGTATTTTTATTGTATATTTTCTTTCACGCCTGACGTTTTGCTAATATAGTTTATTAAAATAAATAAATATCAGATAAATATCACTTTTTTTGCGATTGTGATTTGCAACATTTGAATAGGGAGTATCGTACATTCCATGATGTATTGTGGCGTTGTAAGGATATCGTCAAATTTTCAATACTCATACGAAAATAATTTAAAATCTTATATTCATATTTTCTCAACTCCTCAAAATGATCATAGAATGCCCCCAACATAATCATTGGATAAACCCATTGCATCATTTTTTTTATCGTTTTTGAAAAATCTATACAAGATTCTGTGTTTAGAGTAACAGGCTACGTGAGGGTAATCCACGTGGTGGTAAGTCCCCCTTAATAGCATAGGAAGGGATTTGAAAGGACGGATGCGAAAGGGTACAGGAAGGTAGCCAAGAGTTAACTAGGGTCCCTGGGCTACGATTAAAGGATCCTACCTGGAATTCGCCTAAAAGAGATGCAGGACAAACCCTAGAAAACCTGCATCAGGTAGGTCGGGCATTGAGGATTTATCCCACGCCCTTCCGATGACAGGAGACGGGGTTTGCTGTGCGGACGCAGCATTCACTTCTCCGTACCTCGACCAGTTTAGTAGGCAGTTGGCCGACTGTTCAAGGAAGGGAATTACTTATAACGCTCCATATTCGTAGAATGACTGAAGGCAAGTCGGGCCGACAACCGGCTGTATGTGAAGAGAGGTAGCTTTGCGCTGCAATGTAGTTGAAACTATTGTCGGGTAAGTGTGAAACGATCCTTAGTTGTTACAGTACCCGCGATCTAAGTGGGAGACCCGGCGTTCAATTCCCTATCGGGTCGAGAATTTTCCATCCTGATACTTTAAATACAGTTAATTTGTTGTTTAACTGTTACTACAAGGTGCCTTTACCTGTCGGCCTGAAATACTAATCTTTAAATTAATTATATTTTTCCATCTAATTTATAATAAATTTTCCTTCTTCTCGTTTTATGTGTTTTTTACTTTATTCTATTTATCTTTTACTAATGGTTTATTTTATATATTTTCTCAATTGTGTATTTTTTATGGTTGTATTTTCCAACATAGCCCTGTATATATACTGTAATGCCTGTTAAGTGAGACATTGTTTGTGATTGATAGTCTGGATTGTTGGAGGGGCATTATGTAACGTGTTTATTTAGGTCTAAGTTTTTCTTCGTCTTGGAAGTGCTGGTCTTGAGAATTCGAAACCGTGCACGTGCGTGTGGGGGTGGAAAAGACAAATAGTCCGACCCAAGTAATTGCGGCTCCTGTCTCGATTGTCGGCTTTGACATGACAGAGTAGTTAGCCATTTGTTGACTACGGAACTGCAGCTGCGTAATATAAATCTTGTGATAATGGAAGAATCTGTCAACTGGCATTTGCGACGAAGTTTTCGAACAATGGAAAAAGTAAAAGACTGAGAGGATATAAGTGAGGAGATAAGCTTTTGAGAGGCAGTAGTTGTTCAGCGGTCACCGAAGATGGAGGATGTGATTAAGAGAGACATAGTTTAAGCAGAGTCGTGGTACGTTGGACGAGATGACGGTGGCAGTAAAGTCGGCGGTCAGAAAGGACAGAAAAAGTCGTCATCGAAATATTTCTGTGTAAAGTTGTCAGGTAGAGCTTGCAGAGTAAAAGAGTCTTTGCAGAAATACAGCAGAGTAAAGTCGTCGAGATATAGCAGAGTGAGTCTTCGCAGAAATACAGCAGAGTAATGTCGTCGAGATATAACAAACTTTCTTTTCCAAACCAACAGTACTTAGTAGAATCTGTGAATTTAATAGAAGCTGTGAAAACCGCACCACTGTGCTTCGAAAGTTAAAAGCATCCTGGGCAGCCGTAAGTAGCAAGAGAACAGTAATTTTTTTGTAAACCGACTTAAAAGATAATGTCAGATATCATTCTTTAGTGTTGATAAAATAAACTGTTTAAATTTAAAATCAATCTTGTAGTATAAGTTCGTCGATAATTAATTTCGTCTATGTCTAGACGAATAAATATTTCTTTTTAAATTAAAACTAAATTTTTTGTTCTTTGATTATGTTTAAATGTTCTGCCGTTATCAAACCTAGTTGAGACCCTGAGAGTTTTTTTATTAAATTGTATAAATTGTTTGTTTGTAAAAGTAAAATATAATATTTTATTGTAAGCCACCCTTTATTAAATATTACGAAATGGCACCACAACAAGTGGCAAGAATAAATTAATTTTAAAAACTTATAAAAATTTATATTACAATACATATATTTCTTAAAAGACTAATGGAATCAATATATAAATTTAAGACTATTAATTTTATTTAACCAGCAGGAAGCTAAAGTTGGTTAACTAGTATTACTAATATTAATGGACGTTGATGAATCTCGGAAGGGATATTTGTTATTGAAAACGGGCTTTAAATTTGTTTGCTTATAAAGCTTTCATCATTAAAGATTAATTTTTAATATTTGACTAAAGAACGCCCAGAGCCGAACGGCAGCTTGCTCGAAATTACGGCATAAAATTTGGCGCCGAGGTGATGGGGTGTCGAGGTATCTATAACCCGGAGAACAAGCAAGTCTGGGAAGCGAGGAAGTGTAGGAGTAAAATAGTTCGCTTGTACAACTTGGAGAAGGAAAAAAGGCCCGACCGACGGAAGAAGAATCATTCTAGAGATGCTAAGAAGTGTTATGCCGACGAGGAAATGTAAAGGAGGAAGCTTCCAGCAATTCCTGTGAAAATTTTCCTGTTATCCTGGGGAAACCGACTACAAAATAAGGACAGGTGTGTTTCATTCTTCATCGTAAATAATTTCTGTGATTAAGGACCACACACACACGACCCCTTTTCTTTTTTGGTTTATGTTCAATTAAATTTAAAGCCAATAAAAATCAAATTTTAATTTGTTTTCATGTAAATTAACCCTCCCCCCGCCTATAAATATCTTACAATTGTTAAATAAAACCTTGAAAATATTGTAATGCCAATTAATTAGGCCATTAATTGTAGCGGCAGGAGCTTCCAAAGCGACAATGGAGCCGAGCTCTGTTGCTTTGTCGGAAAGTCAAAAATGGCGTATGGGCGCTAAAACTCGCGAGCACTAGGAGTCAGTTCGCGGAAAAATATCGTGAGGGGTAGAACAAGTAATATAACTGTCAGTTGGTGGCGGGACGTTTCAGAGGACGGAACAAATAATACTAGAGCAGAGACTAGCTGTCGTTAATGTATTATTAAACAAAGTTGTGAATTTAAGACAAAGTAAAAACATTCACGGAAGCATTACATCGTAAATATCGCTAAGTAAAAGCAGTGTACGTCTATAGCCAGCCAGGAGCTAAAGAAAGTTAGTTCGCTCCGAAAAGAATAAACAGTTAAAGAAAATCATCAAGGAGCTACGTTGCAGTTTGAGTCCAAAGCAGTAAAAAGACTAGCAAATCTACGAATCATAGGATTCGTATAAGGCAAGCAGACATCAGATAGCTGACAAAAAGGAGGATCATCCGAGTTCCTGGGAGCCGATATTCAGAATCAGTGTAAAATTTTGCAATGGTGTACTCCCGAAAACAAAAAGAATGCTGGAACCAGCTGGACAGATGTAAGTAACAAAACCAAAAATAATGATGAATTGTAAACGTAATTAAAGGATAGAGTCAGATATCGTTCTCTTTTAATTGTCAATCAGAGTTTCAGAGTTAATTTCTTTACTTTTAAATTTCTTTCTAGCGACATATTGTTTAGGTAAATGTGAACTGTTTGTTAATAAGATTTTAAAATCAATTTTTTGTGTCCATTATCAAACCCAGTCAAGGCCCTGAGAGGATGAGATCTCAAATTTTGTGTTTGTTATCATCTTTTGTTGCCACAAAATAAATAAATATTTTGTTTGTTAATTTCGAATTTTTTATTTAATAAAAAAGCCTTCCATTTAATTATTACATTTTGGCGCTTCAACGTGGAGCAAATTCATCAAATTCTTTAAATTAAAAATAAATTAAACGACTTATATTTATTAATTGATCATTACATTTTGGCTACCACAACGAATTCTTCAAATAATTAAATAAATTAAATTAACAATTTTTAATTATCACAATATATTAAATTTATACCGTCATTACGAATTCAGCCTCATCTTCATTATATTATAGTCAGAGAAGCGTCACGTCTTGACGAGAACAACAAATTTAACAAGTTATGCTAAATAAAATTATGTATGAGAATTGGGCTAAATTAATGTGACAGATGTTGGTAATAAATTATGTCTATGCTACCAAGAATTGAACACGATGGTTTTAATTTTCAGTGTCCTGGTTTTCTTCTAGTCTTAAATTAGTAAGGAATGTTTAAATTTTGCGTCCAGGCGTATTGGTTCGTTACGGTGGCCCACAAAGCGACTTGTCAATTCCAAAATGGATGCGTGAATCGCACCGCTTGGCTTCCTGCGCGCAATGTGGCATCTCTGTCGCTTTGTTTACTCCGTGGGCGCGAGAGGCATTTGTCACCAAGGACCGACTGTTTGACAGAGCTTTCAGACCCCCCGTCCGGCTCTTGTGAGCGAATCTATTACGCTCCTGCGTTGACCGCTCTGCAGAATGGACGCACAGGATATTCCTGTGAATACAGAGAAACACCTCACAAAGCCGGAGATTTACGGATGTCGATTTGTAGACCCCCGTAAGTACAACCTCGGCGACGGCAGTTTGGGGGCATTATTCTGGAATGTGATACGGGGTCTGCGCGCGTCGTTCCCATGCATCTTTGCAAGATTTTCCCCAAATAACGCTAAACGTTTGGCTCGTAAAATTAATCAGATTAGTATAGGAAAATCTAGCCTGGAAATCGACCCAAGACCACAGTAAGTTGTAAAGAATTATTTTTGTGGGCTGGGTTTTTACGTTAAATCAAAAAATATTGACCATTAAAGAAATTTTATATAAGTTTATTACAGTTAAGCATGAAAAACTCTTATATCAGGCTCCTGTGGTTTTTACATAGAAGCGATCTGCTGCCCGTACCAAATACGTACTGCTATTCTGTGTTGTGTTGCTTGCTGTAGCTCTCGTACCGTCGTCTCCGTATCTCACAGCCGGCAGAACGGGTTAACTGCATCGATGACTTTAGTCAGGACCATTGCAAGGCGTCGACTCAGGGGTTGACCACTGGCTAAGGTGTCGGCCTCCGGGATTAATTGCTGGCAAGCCGTCGTACTAAAATGTGTGGCTTCGATGAACTCTTCACTAACAAATTGTGGCGCCTTTCTCACTACGATTCTGCATCGGATTATATCAGAGACAACAACTTGGAAAAGTTTACAGCAGAACTCATGAGATTTGTAGATCGGTGACACTTAAAACGTATACACGTAACGCAATACGGAGCCTCTCATAATCACATCCACCAGCAGCGGTGAGCGCAGAACCACTGTCAAGTTTCAAAAGCTTATCTCCGTTCCCTCCAGTACAGCCTCCCATTATTTTACTTTTTTCATTATTAGAAAACTTCGTCGAAATGTTAGTTTCACTGATTCTTCCATTGTTACAAGAGTTATAGCAAGCAGCTGCAGTTCCGTAGTCAACAATGGCCAACTATTCTGTCATGTCGAGACAGGACACGAAAATTACTTGGATGGAAATATTTATCTCCTCCACCCCCACGCAACGTGCACGATTTCGAATTCTCCAAATTACAGCAAACAACACTTTCGAGACAGAGCAAAACTAAACCAAAATACACGCGTTACAAAGTATGAGATAGATGTAGCCACTGATCCATCGACTTCCGGTCACATGAGAGCTTATTCTAGCGTTGTACAGATTTGAACACAGGCTCACCTACAATTTACTTCAATGATCAATGGATATTACGTGTAAATTGACCATAAGTACATTGAATTAATTGAAGAACAGAAAGAAATGTTTTCACTCAAGCTCAGCTCCGCAGCGAATTAAGAGATAAGGATAGAAAAATCTCGATTCCCAGCTTTGTCGAGTTTTCTCTATCCTCATGTGCTAATTAATTTTCAGAGCTGAACTTTATTGAAAACATTTTGCTTCTGGTCTTGAATTGAGTAGTGAAAACTAAAAAAAGAATTCAACCCCCCCCCCATACTATTTCATTGATACTTAAGATTTGAATTCAAATGCAGAAAAAACTGCACGTGTTTGTGGGCAAATTCATAATTATAAAAAATATACAGCAATAATTGTTCGGAAAGAATATTTATCCATGTCGCTTCGTGTTGCTAATGGTTGTGAGAATAAATAGATTTAGTTTAGGTCTCCTATTTAATTTTTATTAGTTTACTACCTGACGAGTTCCCAAAGTTGGGTCCAAACGATTTACTCCTTTTATTGTACTTTCATGACATGTAATTCTCTAATTTAATTGTATTAAATAATAATTTAATTATATTATATATTGACTTTATCAGATAATTTACTTATTGTGTTATACTTAACGTCAGATAAACATCAATTTTACAAATAAAAATAATTCTGAAAAGCAGGCTGTATGCGGTCTTGATATAATAATATAAGCATATCAAGTATAAATACAAGATGGACCAGATAGGTAATAGTCTAGTTATAATTGAATATTTTGTGTATGACGGACTCCAGATCTTTCACGAAATTTTCACGTACTTCTCAAAAAATTTAATTTTTTTTAAAAAAAGATAATCCTCATACATGCTTTATACTACTTGTCCGAATATTATACTATCATATGTTGTAACTCTTAAACCGTTATTTCTAGTAAAAACAGCAAGCAAATTATTTTGCGTTCCTCGCTCAAGCCCAATTGGCATCGATACCCATTCTTCCCCGAATTAACAAGCATCCGATGTGCCCCCCCTTGTGGGGGATGCGGGCGCCATTGGAGGCGCGGCAGCCATTTGCAATGAGTCACGTTAATTAGACTGCAATTGGGAAGAGGGACTAGGATCAATTCCAGTTCCATATACGCATATAGCGTTACTGAACACAACGGCAAATTATATTTAATCTGAAGCTTCCACCATATTTTAAAAAATTATTATATAGTTTTCTGACCAATAACAGCCAATATTTTTTATTGATTTAAGACAACGCTTCGGTACGTGTTTGTACCTTCTCCTCGGGTCTTTCCTGCGGATAAATTGAACAAAATAAATTTTTTGTTAACCAAAAACCAATGAATTTACAAAGGCGGTTAAACAAAAGATATTATACATAATGAAACTGAGAAACACTCGCCTATATATTCTAAATGTTAAAAACGAAATTATGTTAATAGTATAATATATTTTGTTCAACCACCTTTGTAAATTAATTAGGTTTTTTGTTAGCAACAAATTTATTTTGTAGCATTTCTCCGTAGGAAAGACCTGAGAAAGGTACAAACACGTATCGAAACGTTCTCTTAAATCAATAATAATATTGTTTGTTATTTGTCAGAAAACTGTATTATCTATTTCATATAAAAAGACATCAAAATAGAATCTTTAAAATATATATTTTTTAAAATAATACGGTAGGATTTAAAATTTTAATATAATTACAATTTTATCACTATTAATTTGAAACGCAAAATTTCGTTTATTTCCTTTGGTCGCCCCATTCACTGTAAAGAAAAGAAGCCCCAGTGTAGAAGCAAGCAACTTTTAAAATTACTGCTTCACAAAGACTTACCGGTCGTGAAAACACGCCGTTTTTGTCGCTAAAATGATTATTTAAAATAATATTTATTGACTTATTTTCTTCCATAAAGCCTCGTTATTGCAAATTCGCGCATTATAAATTACCACACAGAACGCACGGAATGTCGGAATATGAATAATGACAAGCTAAGTAGCCCATAGATACACCATTGAAAATCTGGAATTGACTAAACACTATTACAATATCTTTCCTAGTATATTAATGTAAATTATTATAAATTGGTAAAGACTATAAGTATTTAGTAGACTGCGTAATAAATTAAAAATATAACTAATTATTTAAATTAAAAATTATAACTATATCTGACATAAAATTTAAATTAGTAGGGAATGGCTGACAGTAATGAATATTGATTTAGAATCAAAAACTTTCATATATTACATCATTTAAAATACAGCGTGACGTCTGAAAGGGTCAAAGGGAAGAAACGTTACGTTGTAATTTGAATTATGTATTTTTTTTTGTTTCTAGATAAATATTCTTTCTGTTGACCTGTATCTACTAATTGAAACTAAAATTAATATTTATCTGACATTTAAGTATAACGAAATAGTTTTCAGTGAAACTACGAGTACGTATACAAAATAGACACGAGTTTTGCCCCGACTTTGGGACTTCATCATTTTACTTTCATCGTAAATGAAAATATTGAACTTACAACGAACGAAATATCCGTTTTCTGTCATACTGGATAATATATTTCTTTCGTATTTGGTCACTAGTCAAAACCGACTGTAGTCTTCTATTCAATATATTCCTGTGTTAAAACTTTCCGGCGTGTAGAAAATGGAAAAACGTCTGATGACGAAGACTAATTAGATTAAGAAGCAGGCGAAATTAAGTGATAAAACAAATACCACAGTTTTTCGGGAAACCACTAAATTTTCCGACGTGTATTTGTGTTTGTATTCTTGAAATCGAATAGTCAGGCACTTGGAACACGTGACCCCATTAAAAAAAATTAAATGAAATACTGAACACCGTTATAGAATTTTTATCACATTTGTAAATACCCACATGACCTTAAAACGGAAAGCCTCAAAATTTTAGAATCTTTTTCACGAATTAATTGTCGTATTATAATTGTTTTTTGCATACATAAAAATGGGAATACATTCATTTAAAATTACCAGCAGCCTTTCATGCGTTTAAGGGATTTTGTGAACGTATATCGGCGTAGTAATAACTTCGAGATTACAGTAAGGTTCTAAAACATATATTTTATTTCTCTAGCGTATCACAATAAATAACAAAATAAATATACTTAGTTCATATTTACATATTTTTTTATAACGGCACTTAGAGGTGAAAGGCACATCAAATAATTTTGAACCGGTTTCAAAGACGTTGCAGTAATTCCGACCAAATTATGAAAGCAGAAAGAAAAGTCGGTATACTTTTTAATCAGTCGCTTAAAGCTTTCGAGTGAAGTTCTCAGCCGTCGTCTGAGGATTGCCACTTTTCCAGAAAAAAAAACTTTGACCAGAGGAACGTAGGCCTATTTTTTTAAAAAATAAGTTGCCGAATAGGTTATATCGATCAAGCACTTAAATTGAAGATTTTTTTTTTCGTACAGTTCTTGAAATAATTCTTCTTACTCTATCTGACACTAATACAATACATCCTTGAGATGAGTGTGGACGCGTCGGCCAACAAATAATTGACGCTACGTTGATATCGTGCCTTCAAACATTGTTCGCAATCAGTGTCGTACACTCGCTTTTCCCCTGAAGTTGAGATAAAACAGACGTCCTGTAGAAGTGACGTCACTCCATGCCAGTACACGCCCTCAGATGGCGTAGAGGAAAGGGAAGGGCTGCACGGTCACGGGGACCGGGACGTACTGAGCTGCGTGGGTGCGTGTGTGCTTCTTGAGATGGTCCTTGCGGCCGAAGCGTTTGGAGCACACGGCACACGCGTAGGGTCGAACCCCGGAGTGGATCCTCTTGTGTCTGGTGAGCTCCTCGTTGCGTGTGAACGTCTTCCCGCACTGGCACCGGTATGGACGTTCACCTGCCACAAACGCAACAAAATTAATTCATGATATGACGCGGGTGACCGCGGCTTTCGATTAAGATTAGACTTTTTTCCAATTATCCTCAGGATCGAGGACATTCAAAGAGTCATGTCATACAATGTTCCTCATTTATAGTTCATTTATTACTAATTGATAAATACACATCAACCAATTTTAAGTCAGAAAAAAAAATTATTAATTAAATTATCAACGTTTCACCGCTTATTTTGCGACCTCATTGTAGTTTTAAACTTGAACCTGATGAGGTCGCAAAATAAGCGATGACACGTTGTATAATTTTACATTAATAAGTTATTTTTTCTGACTTAAAATTGGCCAATATTAGTCATTTTATTTAGTAGTTTTCTCAGTAGTCAGAATATACATTTATATTTATATATTGTAGTAATTACATAAAAACTACAATTATATAATTTCCTTGACAAAGAAAACCACACGTTGAAGGTTAACTTGTAGTAATCACAAATAAAACGCAATTAAGTTAAAATCAATGCCTCACGTTAAGGCGTCTATTTGTAGTATTTTACGTCCAATAAAGAATGCAAAATTAATTAAAACAAACCATTAACATTTATTAATTGCAAAAAAATTATAATTTACAACAGTTATTAATTCAAATAAATTTCAATATACATTATCAATTAATCTTTTACAATAAAATTACTATTTCTCAGGGTCGTTTACTGGGCCTTTAATAAAGAAATACTTGTTACACAATTAAATTTTATCATCAATAGATTATTACAATGCAAAAACATAAAATATGAATTTTAAAATCTGAACGAAATCCGAAATCTGACGATAATACCTTTACTTATGAGTTTACGGAAAGTAATTCTGTGGAATTTTCATTTAAAAATATAATTAAATTGTCAAATGTATAAAATGTGAAATAAAATATTATATTCATTTGTTTGAAGACTAGTGTTATTTCTGCAATATAAATGAATAAAGTTTTGATAATGCCGTACTATCTATGAAAATTGTAAATATGTTTTACATTGCGGCTCGTTATTAATTTAACGTATTACGAGCAATTTCTCAGATTTCGAGATTTATGATTATCATTGGCTTTGTATAACTTTTGTGGTTCCCACTTCACTTGAAGGCGAAGCCATTGATAGTCATTAAATACTCGGTAACAATAATAATCACAAGTATTTCACGGAGTATTTGTTGTGTGACGTAATTCCATCAAGGGTAAATTAGCGAAGAGATCCCGACCGCTGTTATCACAAACTGATGGGACCGGTTGAATAAATACTGTTTTATTAAGCTACTTTAAAAATAATATCAAAATTCAAGTTTAATTTGCAGATATTTTATCAGTGTTTCCATTATACGTGAAAGACGAAAGGAGCAGAGTGGCAAGGTAGGAAGTTTGATAACAGCATTTAGAAAACTCTGATTTTATAGACCTCTATCAGTTTTTATACCATGGTTAATGAACCTCAAAACTAAAATGTATATCCTGTTTTTAACGAAATGGAGACATTTAATTAAACAATTAATTGCAACGCAATAAGTTTGAACATGGATTGTCATATAGATTACGTTTGTAGAAAGATAAGTAGAAAGCTAAGGTTTTAATAGAGTACGAAAATGTTCAACAAGGAAATATAAATTTGTGGTATATAATTCAGATGTTCTGCCACTTTTTAATTATTATTTTTCCGTGTACCTAGTATGGGGTTACGGATAAACGTATTGATAGGCTTAAAGATTTGTAAAATATAGCGTTAACAATTATTTTATTTAAAAATAAAGTATTTCGTATCAGGGTAATGAATGTTAAGAGAAATGTATGTTTTTTGTTTTCTGGATTTTGTAAAGTTCCATGCTCTAATTTTTTCTATAGCTGCATCTATCAGTTATTTCCATGAATTATTTTAATAAATAATAATTATCAATGTGATAGGAACCTATACAATGTTTGAAGAAAGATAGAGTTTGACATGGGTAGAATTAAACAATCATATTTATGATAAGGGGGATAAGAGAACTTAACCAGTTGCCAAATGGAATTAAAAATTGTGATACCATTACTAAATTGAAGACATTTAATTAAATATTTATTTTTATGTAGTTGAAAATGGCAAGTGGTGTCTCTAAACATTGTCAGTAAGTAACCTTGTTGCTAAATAATTATCATTCTCTTTAACTTTTATTTTTACGCCTTCGAAAATACTCATTGAACCTGCTGACAATTCAATAAAATGCCGACAGTATCATCGCTCATTTGTGTTGTAGTTGATCAGGCAATTTGTATACTCAGAAAAGCTCACGATTAAACATGAAGCTTTCATTTCATTTTATAAGTAATTAAATTTACCAATTCTGAATATTTGGAAATTTTGAAGTGCTCGACATGAAATTTCGAGACACGACAATAATTAAATGTAAAAATGAAGTTACCATCAGATTTATAAGCGTTCTGTCCTCGATACCGCACAAAGAAATTCAAATTACAAAACTGCCACTGGAAAAATGTTGGAAATTAAGGAATTAGTTCAATTTCCCGATCGGATTTGAAAGCAACGGTATCTTCGAAATATGTTATTATGAATTTTCCGTCACTGAATGCGAAACCAGTAATTATTTATTTTATTGCGTTATCAAGAAAAAATAAATGTAAAACAGTTGTCGAAAAAATTGTTTTCAGGGAATTATTAATTGTAAGAAACACAATTTACATCGCGTTATATCACTATGGTTTCATTATTCTTACTGTAATCTTTTCCGGGAGGATAAATCTTGGTGGCTTGCAATTAAATTTTATCTAAATTGTGTCACCGTTACGCATATCGATTGCGAACCTTAATCTTAGGTGTGCAATCGCTTAATATTTTGACCGCGTAACCCCAATTTCTTATCGGAGAATGAGCACCCCTCTTCAAAAATAGTAAACAGTCTCAAAAATTAGGTCTTGGCCGAAAAACTGAGTTTACATTAGTTACATTACGATTGTATGTCCGATATTTATATAGCGAAGCGAGGTTTTGTTGATCATAAAGTGAGATTTGGTGACGGAGCCACAGACAATACAAAACTGCAGTGTCTGAATTATAGTTGACGTTCCAAAACGTTTGGCAGGCACGACGGACGTGTTTAATAATATATTTTTTACATACAATTATGTTACATTTAGATAACAGGACCTGTAGATTTTATAAAAGAACAAATGAGTTCAACTATGATGAAGTTACGACCCATGAAAGTAGGGTTAGTGCAAATATGAATTGATCTCTTCTGGAAGGGAATTCACGTACCAGCACATTTTTTTTCGAGATATCTGACTTTTAGAAATAGATCGATAAATATGAAAGAAGGTTTGTTCTTTAGTGTACGACAGCCGCCGGGCGTGATCCGTCAAGCTTGACGTCAGGTCAACCCAAGTGTCGCTTTCCCCATCCATCAGCAGGCATCTTATTCGTGTCAGTAAACGAGGTTGACGAGTCCAAATTTACTTTTTAGCTTAACATCTTCCTTGACCCATTTTGAATGCTCCCTTTTTCGCGAAATGGTACGATGCACCGCCAATGCAATTAAATATGTTTATACGTCACGAATTCATTTTGTACTACTACTACATCTACAATCGACACTGAAAGATAATGGAAAAAATGATTAATATCATATATGACACAAGAATCTTTACGTTAACACTCTGACTGGAAAATATTTCGGACAGACAGGCAATCAAACGTTTTGGAACGTCAACTATGACTCTGACACAACAGTTTTGTATTGTCTGTGGCTCCGTCACCGTATCTCACTTTATGAACAACAAAACCTCGCTTCGCTATATAAATATCGGAATGTAAATAATGTAAACTCAGTTTTTCGGCAAAGGCCTAAGTTTAGAGACGGTTCTCTATTTTTGAAGAAGGGTGCTGATTCTCTGATAAGAAATTGGGGTTACGCGGTCAAAATATTCAGCGATTACTCGTCTAAGACTAAGGTTCGCAATCGATATTATCGTTTTAATGCACGTTGGCTTTGTTGATTAAATTTATTTTTAAATTCTTTAGATATAGCTCAAATGGCAGTGTCAAGAAAATGTGGACTTAAACGGTCTTTTTTAAATTTGCGTCCAATAAATTGAGACCTTCCTCGACGTTCACGTGGATCAGCAATGATTTGAGAAGAGGAGAAACCATCGAAGCTCTACTCAGTTACCCTTGGTGACTAGCCGTCGTAAGATGCGTTAGTCTTCATTTTCTGTATCACAAGTTGAATAAATTGACGAGACACACGAATGACACTGTTCAGTGCTCACTTTGGAAGCATTCTAAATAACCACACTTTGTTGGCAGACTCAGTGAGAGGAATATAAATCAAATGCAGATACGAAATTTGATATCCATAATTGGTGTTGTCTAGAATATGGAAACCTAAGTACTACCGTTCAAAAGATGACAGCATAAGTTTTTATTTCTCACATAATATAATAAAAGAAATAATTCAGACACAATTTACAAAAAATTTAATTGCAAGCCGGGGCCGTAGCACCAAGATTTATCTTCCCGGAACTGGCCTTCACAATATTTCATTGTCCAATGGCAGACATATGACAGATTTCAGCCGCTAATGAGGCAACCTGTTTTGGTAAACGACCAAACAAATAGACGTGATCAGTACAATATGAGGCAATTGTATACCGCGTCCTTCAGACCATCATCTATGTCCCACGTCGGGCGATCTGCTCGTCCGATCAGTTCTGACGGAATATGTTCGTCCGTGGATAGATGACAGTTATAAAAATAAATATTTTAAAATAAGGAACTACGCAGTTTTTAGTATTTACCTGTGTGTATGCGTACGTGGCCTCTGAGCTGACCATTGTTGCTGAAGGCGACCTGGCAGTGCGGGCAGCGGTGCTTCTTGGGCCGGAGTTTTCTCTGCGGCGTCGTGGACGTCGCGGGCGCCCCGAGGAGATGGTTGTAGGCCAGATACAGCTCTTCCCAGGCCACGTAGCAGCCGTACGCGTCGGTGGGCGCCACGACGCTCCCTGGCAGAGGCATTGGCGCCGAACACGCGACGGGAAGCGACGACGCCACTGCAGCCATCTCCGTATCTACCAACTGAGGCTGCGGGTGAAACGGCTGGACCGGCTGATCCGGCGCCTTGGACTGCGAGGACGCCCACGGTCGGAACAACGGCGTCGGCGACGCGCTCACTTCACTCGTCTCGAACATGGTCCTCGTTCCTGCTCGAGTGGAACTACACCACTTGACCGCTGTGAGCCGCTCACTAATCCTGTCACCAGGCTCAAGTGGTCGCCCTCCCTTCGCCGCTGCCGCATTACGTGTCAGGGGGGTGAATGGGGGGAGGGGGTTGTATCAATTCACAAGTCACAGGCCTAAGAGGCATGGCCCATAATGCTTTGTTGCTTCTCAAAGTCAGCTCCTGTTGTTGTCGCTCCGCGGGGGCAAGGGGAGGGGGTGCAGGAGTAAACCCTCACGGAGAGGGAGGGAGGGGAGGCTCCCACAAATAACACGTCCTCAACCACCGCCAGAAGGTACGCAATGTATTTAACGTAGATACATTTCACTTCTCCATACCTTGCGTTGATAATAATCCGTTACCAAGCGATCAGCAGCGACCCCCAACTCTGTGGCCAATCCCAAATACTTGAGTCACTCACAAGCTTCAATTCTACCAAAGGTACACTTAATTAATTTGAAATATGTTGACAATTGTATGGAATCATTTGAAAAACGTTTTTTTCTAGTTTTCCATTATCTGTGGCAGAAAAAAAACACGAGCTTTTACATTTCTTTACCTCACTTTAATTTTGTGGTATATTAAAGTCAACAACTATGAGTACAATCATTGTCCTGGGACGACATACGCGACATTTTTGACGTCCATACGGTACAATTTCCTATGTTCTTGCTTCCTTCAATCACTCTTTACAGGTTTTTTTGACATACTCTCCTATACACGTGTATCCGGAATTATAGTCTTCAAATATTTTGGTGAATGTTGACTGCTCGATTCCCACTTAAGAGAGAGCCGAATTAAAGACTGGTTAGAAGTAAAGACTATGATGTACGTGGAAAAACGAATATCGGTTTACGAAAATGTTTAATGAAAATAATTGTATAAAGAGATCAGTTTTAGCAATTTATATACACGATATCTAAAGTAGAAACTGTACAACTCACTTTCGGAAAACGTACGAATGTCAGGATTGTGAAGATTTGTAGACTAAGTAAAGTAAGGCAATCTAGTAGTAACACACGAACAGAAATGTACAGGGAATTTGACTACTAAAACATGGAAGTTCGGATTTACTTTGATAATTTTTTAAATTATAACAAGATAGGACTATGATCCTACATAATTTCGGATAATATAAAATGCGTACATGAATTCTTCTGGATGTCCGCTGGGTTCCATTCAGGATATGCCGAATGTATTTAAATTGAGCATTGTCAGTAAAATGATTGGGACGGATAAAACTGGCTTTAAGGATATTTACAAAAATTAATCTCGACAAGGAAATTGACAATACCTAAGGCTACTTTGACAAAATAAATTGTTCGAAAAATTAAAACTTTTTATTTTCTGCTGCTGATACAAAAATATCCTGCAATTGAATTAATATAATATTGTAAACATCAGTCGAAATAAATTGACAGTAAGTTGTTGAAATTAGAGATTTTGTTTTATTATATATATTGAGACAAGCCAAACTCAGGCACTCCAACGCAGTAGTACTACCAGAAGAACTATGCGCATCAGAAACATCAGTTATCGCGGAAACAGAAAAAATAGAACGAAAAATTCACAGAAAAATATTTCGAGCAGTACCCAGAGATGGCACATGGATAAAGAACATACAGATACACTTAAAGATATAATCAGAAAACGCAGGATGATATTTTGCGGTCACATACTGAAAATGAAAAACCAAAAACTTACAACGAGGGTCCTCAATGTAGGAAAAACATTTCAACAAAGAAAACCAATTGGTATCATGAAATAGAGGATGACCTAACACTATCAGGAGTCAACAGGAAATTGATAAGAGAAAGTGGAAAATTTAGAAACATACCTATGGACAAGTAATTTAGGGTAAACGAAAAGAAGTAAACAGGACAGAACAAAGGATTTAAGAGATTTTCGTATGAGAAAACTAAGAAGAGAAGAAAGTTAATTTTTAGTAATCATGAGCGTATCAAGTTCAATCACTGACCCTACGGAAAAAATGATGAATGTGTATATAAGAAAGCTAATTTATAGGAGATTGCAATGAAAAAAAATGCGTCTGATTGAAAATTAATAATGATAAAGATATCCAAATACAGACAAAATAACTGATAATATAAATACCACACAACGTTTCTGGGATCCTTGGCCTCTTTCTTCAGGTGCTTAGAAGAGCCTATAGCGACACAACTGCACTCGTCAAGCTCAAAAAAAGAGTTCTCTCTTCTTCTTAGCACCTGAAGAAAGGAACAAGAATCCCAGAAACGTTGTGTGATATTTATATTGTCTGTCTTATTATTTATAGGATATTATTTGAGATTTTGAAGTCATGTGTATTTATAAATTAATTTCATTCAGTTATAAAAGTCCAAAAGGTAAAGAGTAATAGTTCTCATTTATACCATTTGGTATCAAATCAGTGCTGAATAACTCCTTGTTTTCCCTACGGTCAACGCGTTCTAGAAACACACAGGCGGGCCACAGGTACTCGAGGAAGGCTTCACCAACTGGTTAATTGATTCGAAATTTTAGTTTTTCAGATCATGTGAGTTATTTTGAAATAGTCAATGTTGATCAAAACAGAGCTTAGTTTACGTGTTGAATTAAAACCGCCGAGTTTGGCGTTGCTTACTCGTGGAGATAGAAGAAGAGCAAAATATTCACATAGTTTGAATTGCGAAGTCATAACTTCACTAGAAAAATTTCATGGTCAAGGAGAGGACAGAATTGTCGGGAAGCATAGCCTCTTTTCTTGTTACTTTTAACTGTAACAGCACGAATTTCTTTCATTTTTCCACATATATTATTCAATGAACACGATGTCGACGCGACCATAATAAATCTCAATCTATATAATAAAAAATTATGTATATTTGTATGTATGTATGTATTTACGTTAATTTCTATACATATTTAAACGCGTGGATAGATTAAAAACACGAGAAACGGTACTGTGGAGGATGGGGGGGGGGGTTGAGAAACCCCTAGCATAAAGGTGGAAAGAATTATAATTAAAAAATGTGATCATATTGTGTTAAATTACTCCGCGTCAAGAAATTATGACGTCACAGCACACTCGTGAGAGACGTTACTACGCGACGATACTGCACAACAAAGTAAATAGTTCATTTTTTCGTAGCGAAATAAAGCAGAAATGTTTTGATTGAATAAAAAAGTATAATTTTATCCAGCAACGCACCATCGAAGGGCAATAAAAAAACAATACGAAAGATTATGCGATCAGTGGAACTAATTTTCTTTTAAGTAACGTGTCTTTTAAATGACTGACATGGAATAAATATGGCACGTACCAACGATTTTGCCCAATTTTTTATGTACTGGAGGAGACAAAAATGACGGTAAAATCAATACCTAATATTTTTTAATCATTATAATTTAATAGATATTTAATGTGCTAAAACTGACGAATTATTTCAAGCGAGACTCTTGAAACATTTTGGTTATATGTGTATATCATTATATTTGATCGTGAATGTAAAGAATGAATACCCATGCAACGCTGGGCACCCAGCTAGTAAATAATAATAATAATTATTATTCAAGTAATGTTTTAGTGTCCTCAAATGGCTATATTGGGAGAACCCTATTCCTCGTTATGTAATAGGCATTTCTCAAGTACATGTAGATCAATTTTGTAGTATGATTAATATTTCTGTTTAGTGGGAATGTGTCACCACTGTAATTATACTAATTTCCAATGACAAATTTGTTACCAGAGTCATTTCATATCCTGTCTGCATGTTAATATAGCATTTTCTAGCATCTGATGTGGGTTTTTGAGTGTAGATCCCGACCTAGTTCACGGGTAACGATGCCTGTATTTGAGAAATACATATCATGGCGGACGTCACAATTGGGGTGGGGAAGGTGTGAGGGGAGGCTGCGATGGGCGGGGGTTAACGGCAGGATACTTACGCTTGAGTACCCCCTGTCCCCCTGAGCGTTGGGAAACGGACCCTCTTTGTGGCTTAACCGCGACCAATGTAAATGAGCTGGATATGAGCTGGGGCGTATTAGCGCGAGCAAGGCTTTGCGTTCAGGGCGCTTTGTGGGACCCAAGGCAGGGGGAGGCTTACCCCCTTCCTGATAAAAAAAAAAGTCGCTAATCGTCATATTCGTCGGCGAGTACAAGTCTCCATGACAAATACAGATTTCCCACGAGAAATCATACCATTTACGTTTGCACTTAGCTCTGAGCGAAAGTCTTCACAGTAACCGTCCGGGGTGATTCATTTTTGAGGATTACCAACAAGTGAAAATTAGCGATAGGGTCTACGGAAACATAAATGTTCGCATATATCACATACAGCCTTATAACATGCTTTTTAAAATCTTAAAAATTTTAAAACGTAATGGAAATCTGTTTATGACCAATGGAAAGTGTTACGATAGCATTCTCTTGTGTATTAGGTCAGGCAAACTTAGACTTAAATTGTTTAAGTCTAGTGCTCACCATTTCCTTATTACTGATACAATAACCTCTAATGATTTTAGAATATTTGTAAACAATTTTGAAAATATCCTTGTTTGTGACGCGTACTTCTCAGTTGTTTTAGACTACATTTCTTCACATTATGAAGTACTTAGTAAATGGAATACTTAATATATATTTGCACTCATTTTATTTTCATATGCCATTCTTCATCTGACGCCAGCTAATCGTTATTCTGCGATGACGTCAAAGTAACGCTTCCGAAATGAGTGAAAATGGTCAATTTATTGTCCTGTGCTGTTTTTTTTACCATTACTATAAGCTTCATTTACTTGTCAATCTGAAGCGTATCTTTTTACAATAACAATGTATGGTAAATTTAAAAGTACTCAATTTCACATTATGTAGCCTGTATATATATTTTTTTTAGGGCAACAGGCTACATGAGGGTAATACACTTAGGGCAACTCCCCTTTATTAGCATAGGAAGGGATTTGAAAGGGGGGATGCGGATTGGGGGAGGAAGGTAGCCAAGGGTTACTAGGGCCCCCGGGCTATATTTTAAGGATCCTACCCGGCATTCGCCTAAAGAAATGCAGGGAAAACCTTAGAAAAACCTGCATCGGGTAGGTCGGACATTGGGTACTTGTCTCACGCCCTTCCGATAGCGGGAGAGGAGTTTGCTGTGGGGACGCAGCATTCCCTTCTCCGTGCCTCGACCAGCTTAGAAGGCAGCTGGCCGACTATTCCAATGGAAATAGCGGACAACTCTTACCGTATGCCCAAGGTCTGTGACCCCGGAACATACACCTCTCAAAACAGGCCGAGGTACCTCGGCATGTGGGAACCTTAGTTCAAAAACGGAGAGGAAAAGGCATACCCAAAGGTAGCCCCTTCGTATCTCTCCTAAAAGGTTCTGCCTGCGAATGAATATCCCTCGCAGGTTACCTGCGAGAGAATCCTCTCGCTGGCTGTTATATTTTTTCTTTCAACTATATGATGTTTATAAGTAAAAGCTTTCCACATTCATGTAGATATTCGTTGATGAGTAGAAAAAACCAAACACAGCCTCCAAGTTTTTAACTTTATTAAATAATTAGTCGGAAGTTTTCAACTCTTTTGTTATAATCATCCTTCTTGTCCTATAATTAAAATAACATTAACTTTAAAAAATATTAGTACCTATAGGTACTTAGTCACTACTATAAAATTATGTTGTTTATTCAAGAAGGTCTGTTAGGAAAAACTGCAGTTTTAGAACAGACCTTGTTGACTAACAAACATAGATTTATAGTAGTGACTAAGTACCTATAGGTACTAATATTTTTTAAAATTAATGTTATTTTAATTATAGGACAAGAAGTATGTTGTTTATTCAACAAGGTCTGTTCTAAAACTGCAGTTTTTCCTAACAGACCTTGTTGAATAAACAACATAGTTTTATAGTAGTGACTAAGTACCTATAGGTACTAATGTTTTTTTAAAGTTAATGTGATTTTAATTATAGGTCAAGAAGGTTGATTATAATTGAAAGCTTCCGACTAATTATTTAATAAAGTTAAAAACTTGGAGACTGTTTTTGGTTTTTTCTACTCCTCAACGTCAACGTCAACAGTCCTTTTCACCATAATGTAAAGATATTCCTTCTAACAAGAATGATAGCCAAATACAGACGAAACGAATAATAAAATAAGTACCTCACAACGCTTCTGGGATCCCCGTTCCTACGCGTTAGGCTCTTCTCAGCACCTGAAGAAAGGCACAAGGATGCCAGAAACGTTGTGTGGTATTTATATTACCACTTATTTTGTCTGTACCGGGCAATCTTTCTTCTTATTAATTTTCAATCCGACGTAAATTTTTAATTTCGATTTTCCTTCTAGTTTAATTATTTTTTCGCTTATGCATTTTCCTAATTTCCTCATTAACATCATTAACGTGTTAAATATTTTCTTATTTAGTATATATTATTTTTGTAATTTATTATATTTGTTTTTTTTCTTATTTGTGCGTATCTCATTTCGTCCTCTCATGTATTTTTGTAGTTGTGCATATGTCATTGTTGTATTTTATTATCTATGGCTGTAATAGAGGTTTGTCGTGCCCAATTTGAGCAGTAGGCCCTTATTACCAATTAAATCAATAAATCTTAACCTATGCTCCTCAGTTCCAATTTTGAACATTTTCGCTTCATTATTTAATCCGTTAGTGCTGTGCTGAGGAAATAGGAAAAGTGAGTAACGTCGTTATGGAAGTATTATGAAATAAATATGTTATGATGCATTTTTGTGCACACTATTACATAAGTGTGAAAATTAAATACAAAAAGTTAATATATTTATTATATATACTTTTACAAAAATATCGAAAAAATAAATACACAAATAGGAGTTTACCTAACGCAATAATGCATAAATGAGAAATTTATTCATTAAGGGATTTAAATTTCAATTCGTTATTATTCATATAAAGAACAAAAGGTCCAAAAAATATTTTATTAGAAACCAGTCACTAGTTTAGTTGAACTATAACAAACAATGCTCGCACTCTTACACTTTTACTTACTTTGGTAAAATCAAATAAATGATCGCCAAAAAGGTGATTAAAAAATATCAGCTTCATATTCATTCTATTATTTTCTCTCCTACGTATTAACTGCTTTGCTTGTCATTAGAGGCTTTGTGGTTTGGTTTCTTTGCATGGTCTGCGAGGGCTATTCTCTCGCATGCATGCAGAACATTGTAGGAGAGACACGAAGGGGCTACCTTTGGGGATGCCTTTTCCTCTCCGTTTTTGAACTAAGGTTCCCACAAGCCGAGGCACCTCGGCCTGTTTTGAGAGGTGTATGTTTCGGGGTCACAGACCTTGGGCATACGGTAAGAGTTGTTCGCTGTTCCCATTGGAACAGTCGGCCAGCTGCCTCCTAAACTGGTCGAGGTACGGAGAAGGGAAAGCTGCGTCCCCACAGCAAACTCTTCTCCCGTTATCGGAAGGGCGTGGGACAAGTACCCAATGCCCGACCTACCTGGTGCAGGTTTTTCTAGGGTTTTCCCTGCATTACTTTTAGGCGAATGCCGGGTAGGATCCTTAAACTATAGCCCGGGGGCCCTAGTTAACCCTTGGCTACCTTCCTCTACCCTTCGGCATCCCCGCATTCAGATTCCTTCCTATGCTATTAAAGGGGAGTCGCCACCATGTGGATTACCCTCATGTAGCCTGTTACCCTAAAAAAAAAGTTTTCTTTGCAGGCCACCCAAAAAAGTTATTGGGCTCTTTACCGAGTGGAAGTGATTTCGCCAGAAGATAATGGAGAAAGTCATCGAAACGTATATTCAGCTCATCCTGAAGCCCGGAACTTATTTATACTACATATAAATCCGTAAATCTCTGTTCTAGAAATTATCCGTCTAACCATATTGATTAAGGATTACAGTTTATTGATTAAGATAGCATTTGAAAGAAAATAAAAATAACACATTTTATTCCTCGTTAATCCGGAAAAAGAGATTAAGTGACTTTTCACAAGAAGAAAGACTCACATTTACAAATAATTATGTATGAAAATGGTACATCAAATAGTATTATGTGCACTTAGATAATTAAACAATCTGAAAAAAACAAACGCGATACGGAAATAATAAGTTACGTACTGATTTAGTTTAAAGTTAAAAACCGGTCACGTTTAGTCACCAAATTTCTCACAAACTCTTAAATCATACTGAAACAGTCGTACAGAATTCCTTTGACACTGATGGCAAACTGTGCGATCACGCTAGAGATTTGGCTTTGGTCACTCCTGAAAACAGAAAACGGAACAAACTTGAAAGGAAGTTATCAGGCATTTTAAATCCAGATTAAGTTTTTTTTAACACATATTGAGGACTTTCATTGCCAGAAAAATTTAAGTCGTTGACGAAGCATTTAAAAATTCACGTAACTTTTACAGGTTTTCACAAATGTCCCATAGTTATTAGTTTTTGTTACATGAGCTTATTCCAAAATCTATATAATAAAAAAGGATGTATATTTGTATGTATGTATGTATGTATGTATGTTTGTATGTATGTATTTACGTTGTTCTTTATACAAATTTTATCGCGTGGACAGAATGCAACAAAAATTGGTACACATATTCTTCAAAATACGAGAAACGGTACTGTGAGGGTGAGAAACGCCTAGCATACATGTGGAAAGAATTATAATTAAAAACCGTGATCATTAAATATTAAATTACTGCGCGCCAAGAGACAATGACGTCACGCGAGAGAAAGACGTTACTTCGCAACGAACAAAGGAAATATTTCCTTTATTAGGAATGAAATAAAGCAGAAATATTTTCTTTAAATAAAAAGTATAATTTTATACAGCAATACTCCATCGAATGGTAATAAAGAAGAATACGAATTACTTTACCATCCTTGCGGAAAATGTAAGTTAATTTTCGCGCTATATTAGTTGTGAGTCTAGCTAACAATTTCATCAATGTAATATTTCGTAATGTATGAAGACTGAGTGACAATTGACAATTATATCCTGAAATACTCAAGGAATATATTTAAGTATTCAATTAAATACTTTTTCGAGTTTATATAAATAAGTACACGAGAAACGCCGGGCACCCAGCTAGTAATAAATACATTTGTAGAACTAAAGCCACGGCTTTCCGGACTGAACACAGATCTAGTTAGTTTAAATGGTCTTCAGAGTGTGAACAGTCGTTTTTAAATTCAATCACATGACTCTGGACTGTAATTCTGCTGAACGGCGTGTTTGTCCGACAGGCGCTAAATTTGTGACAGCGTCGTGAACAGAAAGGATCAGGTCGCGCGGAAGGGGTGAGCTACTTTGACAAATGGTTTGATGGATCTACGAAAGTGATGGATCGGCTTACATGTTTACATGGCAATACAGAACCAAGAAAACAACCACGGACGGATATCGAGAGGGGCAATGCTTGAAGAGTTGTGCAGCAGAAGTCGCATTGTAGCGATACTCAATGGAAATTCCAATCGTCGTCATCAAATAATACGATCAGAAATTAGTTTCAACGAGTCAGCGGAACGATTCATTAAACTAATGAACACACATATTTAATTTCCTCGTTCAGAATGTTACGTTGAAATTTAATTTTCGTCAAGACATTTAACATATCAAAAATATCCTGAAAGTTATATTGTGGTGCATAACAATGACTTTTTATTCATGTAAAACAGAAAACAGGGGTCTCTGAGGAGATTAATAATACAACTTATTACGCCTGTCTGACTTAGCATGGAACATAAAATTATTTTTTATTTGAATGACTTCTATGTTAAGGAAATACGATACGTCATAATACAAAACTACAGATAATCATGAAATATTCAATTAACAGACTGCTTATCGCCGATGCTCTTACAGAGCATTGGCCTCTACGATCGGCCTCCACTCTTCGATTCTTGACTCGACGGCGCCAATCCAAGACTTGAAGCTTCCGAAAAAGTCCCCCTTTCACACGGCGATTCTGTGTCTGCGAGTCACGTCTGAAGCAGTCACACTGGCAAGGCGGTCCGTCCACACGGCGAGTCACGTCGTCGACACGTCTGCGATTCACGAAATGTGTCGCTCGGGACCTGCGGCCTACTCGAGTCTTTAAAGTCTGGAGGAAGCTGACGGATCATGCAATGGGCACGTTCACACGGCGAGTCTGTGTATCCGAGTCTCGCTCCCGTTTCATGCCCTCATTGCGCATTCTTCTCCTTTTTTTAATTTTTTTATCATTTTATTTATAAAATAATTTTCTATATGTATAAAAAATATATAAATATTTCCATGATAAATTAAAAAACCTTTATTAGTCCTCAAATAAAATAATGTCAAACAGGAGCTTTCGCCTGTTTCCTAAGTCATTAATTTGTTATTTATTCCTGTTTGACAATTTTTTATTAGAGGACTAATGAAGGTATTTTAATTTTTCAAAAGTCTTTATCCTGAATATCTAAAAATATTTCCCATAATTTTTTTCTCAAATGGGTGCCGATATGACCTTGAAGCTCTTCCTTGTGCCGTCGAATCAAATTCGTGTGACGTTGTCACATATTCTTGTGCACACAGTTGCAGTAAGGGTTTGTTGACATCCTTTATTGAAGATGTGGCAACGTTTGTCTATTTCTCTGCTTTCATTCGTTGACAGTCAGAACGGCCTCTATTTGAAAACGTTGATATTAATGTTATTAATTGTTTCAGTGTGAAGTTTATAATTATAAAACTGTTCCTTATTTCTTGTCCGTAACTTTTAGATTATAGTTGCAGCGATCTTCTCGCCTACTCTTGGAAACATAGATTGAAGAATGTAGTCTTTCTGGGTATAGAGAATGCATAAACTCTTCTCGGGCTTCTAAAAGAGTAAACAATTGATATGCCAGTGAACGTCATCGAAACGTCGCGAATCTAATTGTTTACTCAGAACCCCGAGAAGACTTTATTCAATACAGATTTGGTTTATCTACTAAGAACGTAACCCGTAAAAATTAAAATAAATAGGAAATATTGAATTTTAGGTTTTATTTTTCCAAATGGCGGATGAAAATTAATTTAACACTTAAAAGAAAAACCGTTTTTCCGTAAAGAACATCCCTGTCCAAGGAATGAAAGTAACGTTTCGGAACGTTTTCCATGTTGTCGATAGATACCGGCAGGTAGTTTGATATTGCTAAATAACTTCTCGCGTCTCTATATATGTCTAACAACGAAACGAAGTTTCAATGAAAACCGTCCGACCGTTTCCTTGTGAAAAGTGAACAACATGAAACATGTAGATAAACTTATTCTAATCTAAGCCATGGACATATAAAAATTTATTATTTTATTTCCAGATTTGAGAGTAGGTGCCCAAGATCTTGGAGAGCATTTGGGAATTGGTGTAAAGAAGGCACAGCTTGCTGTTTGTTATTTTCCAATAATCTCAGAGTGCCTATTCAGTCCAGCGCGCTTCTCATTTGAGCCAGTTGTTCGTTTTCCTTCAATCCTATGAATAGCGCTACTTAAATCACTAACTGGTTTCAATCCGTGTTCCCTAGAAATGAGGAGCTACATAATTGACTTATTTTGTGTGGAAGTCAGGGCTTAGATGACACCAAGCGACTCCTGCTGTCTCGTTCCCGCAGATAAAGCCTCTGCCAAGCTCAACCTGTATAGTTGGGTTCAGGACAGGCAAGGTTCCATATAACAATGGTTCGAAGAATGAAAGGAGACCTGCTCAAACTTCGGACAACAAAAACCCTGAGATCAACTTTACACGTTGTGCGAACTTCAATTACTTGAAATACCTGAATTTGATTGAAGTCATGATTTTGTCTGGTTTTGAATTATTAATTAAAGGGCATTGCTGGTGAATAATTGGTTTATCTCGACTATCTTCCATTAGTTCTTAAAATCAAATTTTAATGCCAAACTATTTTTTATTGATTTATGGTCGCGTCAACCAGTTGGTTATTGGCGACCTTCTAAAAGTATTTACATAATTAAGTTACAGTAGGTTTGAAATTTCCAATTGTTAACATCGTTTCAAATAGCGGATGAGAGTTTTGCGTCGGAGACGAACTCCAGGAGGCTCTTGATCGCCGTGGTGTGTATGCAGAAGTCTTCTCCAGAGAATTCGGCTAAGGTCCTCCTGCGTATATCCTCATATTTTGTGCATTCAAATATAATATGCTAGATGGTGAGGGCTTGATCTCATACATCACAGGTGGGCTGATCTGTTCTGGAAAAAAGATCAAAGTTCTAATTCTGGAGACTATTATTTGTTGTTTTCTTGAAATGTTGTTGAGGTGGCACATATCTGCTGATGTTTGCAGGTTCTGATGGAAGAAACCGTTATTTCCTCCTCTCCTCGTGTCCTGCCAGCTACCTCCACTTTTCCTGTACATTCATTTAGGATGTCCGAGGCTGTACAGGTTGGGGCTTCGTAGAGCTTCTTGTGCAGCGGCCTCCAGTGCGTCCGCCTCCTCGTTCCCTGCGATGCCCAGGCATGAGCCAGGATCCAGACAAGCTGCACGGATTTCTCTCGCGAACTGCAGAGATGTAGGTTGGCTCTGATGGCGTTGATGGTACCGTTCCTTATTTTAGGGTCTATTAAACCTACCGCTTTAGTATTATTTAACATTCAGAAGTATTTCGTTCCAAATTGTCGAGAACTACGCATTCCATTCAAGACCCTTAAGCAAAAAAAGTTTTTTATCCGAATTGAAAATATTAAATCATTATTTTTATACTTGTTAGGTTTTTATTATTATATTAATTTTTTTGTTGCAAGCGGCGCTTTGTTTAAATTTTTACGGGCGTGTTCTGTGATATTTCATACTGATACTAAAAAATAATTTGATGTTTTACAAGTGTCGCTTGTTATAAAAAAAACCGACAAGTTAGTTACAAAATTCAATTTACTATGCGTTAAAAGCAATGCTCAATAACCTATAATTAAAATTTGAACTTTATCTAACCTGTATTAAATATAATGAGTAAAACTTGGTCATAAATCAGAATTTAATTATGAAACGTTTAAATTTCCGTTTCAGCCCTTATTTTAGGAAAACTTCAGATGTACTAAAACTAAGGGATGAAACTTTATGTATTTTAGTTTATTGTACATTTAAATGTTTTATAAATAAATTCTGACTCATGGCCAATTTCCAGTAATTGTAAAATAGACCTAGTTCATGATGAACAATCACGTTTATATGACCTATTTTAAATAATCCCTAAGTATTATTTAGATAAGAAATGTAGTGTTTGTTTTATTATAATTTTTCATAATAAATTTCTCACTAATACTCTGATGGTCTTTCATCTAGTTTATTAATCTTTTAGCTATTATCTTTATTATTCTGTGGATATCACGTGTTTATTTTAAATTTCCTTTAGTCACATAAAGACGAAAAAAACAGGTTTAAATCTATAAAAAAATTAAAGTATATGGTTCACTTATCATTGAATAGATAACAAAATAAAAATCATACAAATGAGAAAATAAAAAAAGGGAATAAATAATATGGGATATTTTGTAATCGAGCAAAATTGTCAATAATATATTACATTGATGAATAATATTATCTTTCTATTGTAATGTCTAATTGTTAAAGATATTACCTCTCAAAATATTTGAAGGTTTACTAATATATTTGTGATAAAATTTACATTTTACTTTAATCTTATTTTATTTTCACCTCTTTGATGTTTTATAAATGTGTTGTCGATCCCGAGAGCTATGCCGGCGGTAGCTTAGCTACTGGCAGGGTCACCCAAGCCGGACAGGTCGGAGGGGAGACACCAGACGAAGAGGAACATCCTGGCCCACCACGGAAAAAAAAACAATTGTTGCGAAGAAATTAACAATTGGAGCCGGACTGACGACTCGAAGACAAAAACTGCATAGAAATAAGGACATGAATATGGTTAAATTCGGAACGTGGAATAAAGTAAGAGGATGGTGGAGACTGACACAGGAGAGGGCGGAATGGAAGAAAATTGTTAATAAGGCCAAAACTCACATTGGGTTATAGTGCCAATAAAAGAAGAAGAAGAAAGAAAAGATGTTTTATAAATAATACATGGAATTTGTAAAACTGATCACTACTTTAAATGGAAAATTTAAGAGTATACGTACAGAAAATTTTAATTTGAGTTGTTAGTTTCAACGAAAGCTTTTCTTTAATTCTTATTCAGGTACATTACCCTAATTCATGTTTAAAGATACATCCTCGTAAGTGCCTTGTTTAATAAAAATAAATGAAAGACAATGAATGACATGAAAATACGCATCTTTCTGAATCTATGGTCGCTGAAAAATTTTTACATGATTGGCGACGAAAAACCTCAACTGAAAACTTCCCTTCCTTCACTTATTATTTCGTCGTCTACTCCGCCAACCGACACCTACCCAATTCGGTATCTTTCCTGAGTCACAGAATATTAATCTATTCTACTGTTTGCTTTGTTTTGTATACACAGAATCTCAAGACCTTGTTTCTTGTAAGTCGTTTATGTAATAATTTCATAGTCGTTAATATGCTTTACTCTTGCAATTCAATTTAAGTAACTAGTTAATATTTCATAAAAAAATGGAAGTGATCTTTTTACCCGAGAAATATATTTTTTTCTAAAGTAAAGCCAGCATTCAATGTGTGGACAGACTGCAGAGTTTTACCGATTGCATCTCGTCACTTCACCTAATTCCTGAAAAATGTTCCCCAAAGTAAGAGGGTGATCGGATATCTCCGTTTTATATTTCACGATAAATAGGAGGATGGTAGGCCTACGAATCGTTCTCGGCCCGATATCAAAAATGAAATTTTATGATATCAAAACAGTTTTAATTTTCAATGTCATGAACTTTATGACGTCGTATGAAGTACTGAATTACCAATTCATCTCGTCTCTACAGGTTTTTTTCTTGAATCGTTTAAAAAATATTCCGCCTGCATTCCCATTCCTCGGTTTAAACTTTCAGGAATTTCTGGCAGATTTCTCTGCCAGTTCTAGGAGTTTTCTCCCCACTATATATGTTTACTTAATCACGTCCTCCGACATGGGATAGGTGATATTTTACAGACGTTTTTATTTTTCAGGTGCGAATACCAGAAACTGGTTCTCTAAACGCCGAATTAAATCTGTGTCGATACGAGTGTTCTGAAATATATTCTAGGTCTGGAGTCTCCTCCTGTATTGAAGACTGTTCGAAGAACGTGTCTTTTTCCTTTCAATAACATATATTTTATATCCACCATTCATTTCGCTCAGTTATAATTCTTGATGGTTTACCTGTTCACTCGTTTTTCGAAATAAAATTCTTTAGGTTTAATAAATGATTCTCAGTTTATCAACCGGGTCAATTTTTTTGGTCAGAGCAAAACGTTTCCGCTATTATTACGTCAGGTAGTAAGACACTTAGGAACTTCCAGTGAAATCTACACAAGCAAGGGAAGTACCAAATAGTTTAAACTGAGGAAACTGGAGGAAATTATAAGCAAGAAAAAACAAAACTATAGAGACCGAATTACTTCAGTGTACCTGACGACGACAATAACGATAATCACTTAAATTTTGTGTTGTGACCCAAATTTGTCCCCGTCTATAACCCGATAATAATTTTTTACATCGATCTCCGGGAAAGCAAACGACCATTAAATTCTTTACGGTTTTCCCTATTTATGCAAATGCAGAGTAGTTAGAGCTTGGTTATCTTTATATCCTTTCCACATCGGCGTTTCCATCACTTCGTATACTACGCGTATTAAAGGGGAGAGTTCACAACATGAGTTACGCTCAGCCAGTCTCTTTCTCAAAGGGAACTATAAAAAACTAATAAAAACGATATTTATTAATTACCTCATACTCTAATCTGTAAACTGAATAATTATAGTGAAAAGTATACGAGCGTTTTCTTAATTTAAATTATCACTTTTTATCCTCCTATTTTCACTAATTTTGTATATTGAAAGGAAGTGTAATAGGCATATTGCATAAATTATAAAGTACCGTTAGAGAATTTACATCTATTTATAAGATTTGTTGGTGAATATAAGAAAATTTTCCTCAACAGACAGAGACAAATAATTTACTTTTCAACGACTACATAAAGTTTAATTTCTGCCACTCGCATTTTTTATTGCTCATAATAATTTTTTTTATCAAGATGGAAGGTTTCCCTCGGTATGGTTGATATAGTTCTCAGGTTTCCAACCAGAGTTGAACTTGTGATTAACACGCCGGGAAAGCCTTCGAACTTTGATCGTGAACCTCTACAGGGATGAAATTCTTCAAAGGGCCGAACTCTTAGATAAACTGATAACACGTGATAATCACTGTTGCACCCGGGAGAAAATCCTAGAACTCTTCGTAGAATTTTTTACTTTTACTCCATTTCTTCTGTTAAACTGGATTTTTATTCCTCATCATGATTTTACTTTACCTTCTCCGCTGACATTTGAATGTCGGAATAATGTCTCTGGAAGTGTCAGCACATCACAAATATAATATCCAATTATGCCGAAAATTTAAGTATTAAAAGATAAATATTTGATACTAAAACTGATTAATCTTCAATGATTTTTACGATAATAAAGTATATTTGATCGAAAATAAAGTATATTATCACTCCGTAGTACTGCGGTTATTCAAACGTCATTTTCCGCAAAACTACGGTTAATTTTGGAGTGTGGCCTTGGCAGATTATTGTAAACACATTCCTCTGAGATGTCATAATTAAGAAATTATTTTGCGTCGGTCACCAGTGCGTAATAATCTTCAATCGTATTTTTTTCTTCTCAGTAAATTTACGGGTTAATGGAAAATAATCATATCTTGTAATGACGCGAGAGAAAGCTCACGTTGGGAATACTACGTTGAGTAGCAGACTATCTAATGAAGTGAATACAGGTCAGCAGCGGACAGGTGTGAGTCTCCTGGAGGCCGTGGGAAGCTCCAGGACCACACACACAGGTCGCCACCATTGTCAGTCCACTCGCCTGATGGATAGCCATGACGTCACAATCACGGAGGCGCATATTGGCACATTTCGGGGACTGAGATCGATAGCGCATTGTGTCCCTAGAATTGCCAATAATTTTGCCACAGATGCTGATAACTAACTACATTGAAATACTTGGAGCTATCAATCTGGCGATGACGTGTTCACCATACTGGCCCAGATTTACCTCAGTTTAGGTTTTTTTGAAAACTGGATATATTTGCATTTGCTGGGCTTCTATTCCCTGATGACGCGTTCCGTTCGACTTTCCACATCTGCCCCAATAAAAATACTGTAGAGTGTGATATTGACTACGGAGACCACAAAAGCTTTTTTAATAGTTCACATGAATTACAGAAATTATATTCCACAAAAACCGTAGAGCAAAATTTAAAAAAATATTTAGATCCAATAAGATGGCGAAGGCTCTCCCGGTGTAAATTATGAATAGAACATTCTCGAGTTTCAAACAGGGTTAAATCGATACGCAATGATTCGATGACGTACTCTGGAAAATCAAGTTGATATTCGGCCTACTAAGTAAATGAAAAATTACTTTTGATCACAGCAAAAAATGGAGTAAGTTATTAATCTCTATCACAGTCGAGTTTGTCACAGAGAGACGCATATAATTAATTACTACATAATTTAAGATATAGTCTGGATACTTGACGTTATCATGCTTAATAGTATCGATACGTAATTACAAATATTCTACGTCGATAAAGGTAGATTTTCTGAAGAATCAACAAACCAATAATCAAACTTTTAAAACTTGAATAAATTATCGTCAGGAATATTCGCTACCAAATTTACTGGAGCCAGTAAACTGTTGCTGATTTAATCTTGTAAGTTTATACAATAAATTAATATTCGATTGTTGCCAAGTCATTTTTCGCATTAATTACCTTCGCCACGTATGAAGCATACCGACAGAACTTTGAAAAGTAAAACCAATATTCGGCACCGAATTATTTTTTTCTTAACATGTGGTTAGTTCTACATTGTAATGCTCCGGTATGAAGGGACAGGTTCTGCATTCATTGGATCCAAACAAAAAAAGTATTTACAATAATATTTAACGACCATAAACATTATTTTTAATTTTAAAAAAAAAATTCTTATTAATCATAAAATCCTTAATAATCAACACAACAACATTTCTGTACTTATTTGAATTCCTTTTCAGGATGTGTATGACTGAAAGGAAGGTTTTTTTCGATATTGTAATCGTTTTCTCAGTCTGGATATATTATTAGTTCGGTTTCTACGGTAATGAAACATCAAACAATAAAGTATGAGTGTTTTTACTTATTATATACAATAATAACACTGATCAAGCTATAAAGTGCAATTTATGATTTTGCTTCATCAGGATACAGTAAGTGAAATATTATTTTAAATCTTAAAAATGTTAATGGTCTGTTATTGGTCGTTAAATATATCTGATCCCAAATATTATGGAAAAATAGAAACTGAAATTTATGTTTTGATTATGCGCTTTCTAAAGTCGGAGTTGAGCTTCGTAAAGCAACGTCTGCGTGCCTGGTACTTTCATTTATTATACAGTCTAATGTGCAATTTGTTATCGCGAAGGAAAATCTTTTCTATTCTCACATACACAGTGAAAAATAAGCTAGAAGTGACTTTATTGTTTTTATGTGTTTCCATCATTTTCTACTGCTTGACGTGGGGTTTATATTTGATGTTCGGCCACTGACTTGGTAATCTGTGAGGTTACACAAATAGTTGTCTACCTTGTAGGATTACCCCTCATATAAAAACGGACCTCCATCAGTTTCATCACAAAAATTAACGAATAAGTTGCCCGCCGTCAAATTGATGCAGGTTTTCTAGGGTTTGTCCTGCATCAATTTTAGGCGAATGCCGGGTAGGATCCTTAAAACCATAGCCTGGGGGCCCTGGCTAACCTTCCTTCCACCCTTTCGCATACCCCCTTTCAAATCCTTTCCTACGCTGTTAAAGGAGAGTTGTCATCGCGTTAATTACCGTCATGTAATCTGTTACTATAAAAAAATATACGATAAAAATGGCTTTACCTTGGGAAAGGGCATGTAGTCCTAATTTTTTTAATATGTTGTTAGTAATTATGGTGATCTAAAAGTCTAAAAATATGCAGAAACTTTGCAATTTACTACTTTTTTCGGTTTTGGATTAACATTTCTTAAGTATACGTACTATGAATTTTATTAAAAAAAATTAAAACTATATCTGTGATATTAAATTTAAATTTATTTGAAACATATTGAAACATAATTATATAATATACTGTGAAATAAATTTTAACGTTTCTTCTATTTATTTAGGGACCTCTTCAGACGTCATATTATTAAAGAAACAACTTAAATGTGTTTTAAATGTTTAAATTTGAATAAGTAATTTAATTGAAAAATTTTATAACCCTTGTATCAACTTTCATGACCGAAATATCTTTGTGATAAATTTGTTACTAAAGAAAGGGAAGAAAAGTTACGTTTTACTTTAAATTACCTAATATATTCTAATATCAATTAAACAGGCTATTAATTGTTTTTAATATAATTTAATTGTTGGCGGTACGGGTGTTTAAAGACGACAATCAAGGCGGGTTTTTCTTTGTTTAACAATCGAGACTGTAGACCGCGCGCTTAGAGAACTCAGTCTACGGCGAGAAGCGAAACGGAAAAGTATGCGCCGAGAACTGGGACATAGCAGTTCGGACCACATAGAGAAATAGAAACAGTAAAAGTCTGCGGATCCAGAATTATGAATAGGGCTATCTAGGAAGTCCAACAGCGAGATATAATAGTTTACATAAAACGCAAGTAAACAGTTTGGACGGAGAGACTTATAAAATCGCAGCTTGGAAGCAGAAGTTTTTCTTCACAAACTGAACTAATTTTCGCATAAAGAGACTTTGAGGAGATCTACGTCCGGCAACTGGCTGAGGGTGAGATGATCCAGGTTCCAGTTTAACAGAGATCCAGAGGAACTACCGTGTGTTCAAAATCTAATGAGTAGAATCAGTGTATAATGGCCTGTTAAGTGGGAGTTGACTTCAAGATACAAGAGTCCGAACTGGTACCAGTAGCACTGTCGTGAGTACAAAACAATAATTAATGACTGTAAACGATAATTAAAGGGTATATTCAGATTTTTTATGCGTTTTTCTTTTCATTCGTTTTCTTTTACTTTTGTATTTAATATTGTATTCCGTTAACTTCAATGAGTTTTGATTGTTAATGTTTTAGTTCATTGTATTTGTTATTCCTATCAAACCCAGTGGTGACCCTGAGATAATGAGAAATTCAACGTAATTATAAAATTATAAAGCTATATTTTCATAGAACGCCAATAATTAATATTTGTTTTTTAAATTGATGGAATTCGGCGTGCAAAGCCGGGTTTATAATGTGTAATTATCAACAATAAACTTTTAAATACATAATATTTTTGTTTATTATTCCTATTAATTAAGACCATCTTTTAATTCAAGATTAATTATTACATAAATGGCGTCTTCAATTTTAATTAATTTTCTTTGTTTAAGAATTTCTTTTAATTAAAAATTGTTTTTTTTTAATTATTATAATATATAACTTTAATGTTTATATAAATATTCTTTCTGTTTACTATTTTTTACTATACAAACAGTTTCTGTTACTTAAGTAAATCTTGTACGTTCAGAAATTTCTGAGATAAACTTCTTCAAACATTGGTAATTTTTTCAAATAACTACAAAATTTGTGTGCCAAATATTGGGAAAAGTACCCATAGAGGTAAATAATTTGTATTAAATTTATTTAGCTTCAATTTGCGTTCTCAAATAACTTTTTATATGTACCATAATTGATTATTAATTTTCATTATACACATAAGACCATGGACTTATAGCGTAATTTAAAACTAATAAGCATACTTTAGCAACTGTGTATACAATTACCTTTAGCGTTCTTATCTATTCTTGGAGTGTGTGCGATATACTCTGGGAAGGTAATATATGTTACAGCTCCTGGTCCTGTGTGTGAAGAGCCATAAAAGCCAAACCACAAAGTCGAGAGTAAATCAAGAGTTCGTGGGTGGCATTGTAGACAGCCTTTGGTGTTATCCTTTGTACGTAGCCGCAATAATAAACTGCCCCGCGCACTGAATAGACTGGTCAGCCCTGATATGTGCGAAGTCTCTCTCTTTACAAAGCTCGTATTTCCAGCGCCGATATGCTTCAGTTCACCAGGACTTCCAAAAGGAGGTTAATCCAAACGAAATCGGACAATGGCTACAGAAGCCAACATTTAATTTAGTGAGCCCAACGCTCGTTCAACTGCTGCATCACAACGAGCCGAAAATAGTCGTGAGTGCCTGACGAAGTGAATTGTACACATGTGCACGAATAAAACAATAACTAGAGCGATGAAGTGCGATTCACTACCTTTCGTTCAAAGCAATCAGGCAGCTGAATTTCAGATATATAAAAATGATGTTATGTAAGATTAGGTCACAGTGTAGTCGACACGATTATCTTCTGAAGGAGGCTGGTGCCTCCGATAATTTGAATTGCGTGCTGCTGACATGACGACACCGACCCTCAATTTCAGGTAAATCATCTATTTTATTTCTCTTTCCTGACCATATCATTTACATACAGGATGATCATACGGTCATGGGACAAATTTTTTTGGTATAGAAATACATGGTTGGAAGTGACCCGTTGAGGCACGAAAAATGAGGAATGAAAATAAAAAAAATCTTTATTTTCATAATCATCGCAAAATGCTTCTTTCCCGCAATGTTTACAATAAATGCTCAAAATTGTGACCTCTAACAGTAATACGCGCTTGGTGGCGTCGAAGGAGTGATTGGCAGACAGTTAGAAAGATGCCAGGCACTTCGCGCACGCTTGGAGCCGCAACTGGATACTCAAACAACTAGGGTCTAAATTCAGTAAACTGTAGTCTCGTAAGTGGCCTTCAGATGTCCCCATAAGAAGTAATCGAAGCATTTTTGAGCATTTATTGTAAACATTGCTGGAAAGAAGCACTTTGCGATGTAAATAAACAGTCTTTTTATATTTAATATAATCTGGCTATAATCATACAGTATGAAATTATTTTTGGGAGTAATTTATTAATAAAAATAATTTCTTCTGACATAGTTGAATTGTTTAATTATTAATAAATTATTTTTTATGCCTAATTTTTTGTGTTCATGTGTCAAAGCGACACATCAGACCATTCATTCCTATACCTAAAAGGTATGTTTTAGTAAGCTGTATCACCTCTCAAAGTTTTTCCCATGACCGTAGAATCCCCCTGCTCGTTTCTCGTTACTTATAATTTTTATTAGTACTGTACATTTAATGACACGGTAACAAGTAATAATTTAATGCAAAATACTATGGTGCTAAGGTGATAAATGATAATCGTAAACATTTGTTTTTGATGAATCTGATAACGTCAATATAAGTATATCGATTAAAAAGACAGTCGAAAACTGACCAGAAATCTCAGAGTAACAACTATTAAGACCTATAAGAAATATTTCATAGTGTAGTTTATTTTTTGAACGGCAAAGGCTTACACAATGTTTTTATGAGATTTTTCAAATTCAATTTTTATTTTAAAACTTTAATTGTTAACTGCTACCAGCTGCAGTGAGTTCTGTGTTTTTCTCGCTACTAAATTTATAGCTCTTTGTTTACCAGATATTTGCGAGTCCGTATATAATTTTGATGTAAATATATGAGAGACGTGAGTTAACACTCAAGATAATCATGAAAAAAAAGAACATAAGTAGGGAAGGCCGGAAGACAAAAACACATTGCGACAAATATTTTATATAATACCGAAGTATTTTGTACTGAATAAACACAATTTTAAGGTATTTGTTAGTATATATGTGTAAAGTTTATTAGGTAACGGATAAATATGACTAAGATCCCAGAAAAAAACAATTTTAAAGTATTGCGTAATTTTAAAGTCATTAATTTTTTAAAAAATATGAGCAGTTGTTATATGTATGAACTTAACCATGTACTAGTCTGTAAGGAAAAAAATTATATAAGTAAGCTTCACTTAACTAGGTAGTCGCTAATTACCACTGTATTAGATGCGACTTAAAATAAAGAAAATATAAAAAAAAACAATTTTCTTATTTACCTGTAACCGTCATAAGGGTATTTATTTCAGAAGAAGGAAATAGTTGTATAACAATGTATTTGAGAGTTGATGTCATCGGACTTGAAAAATGGATGTTGGATATCCACCAACATGTTTAAGAAAAAAAACATGGTTAATAAAACACAATAATCGGGAAATATCGTGCGTTATCCCACATCGTTTCTCGTTTAGTTTCATGTAGTTTCCCATTATAGTCTACGCTAAAACGTTCATTGGCAAAATTTCCAGTAACGTAAAGGCTGATTGAGCAGCATGCCCATATTTTCGAAGGCTCTGTAGGTTTTATTAACGTCTAAGTGTTGTATTAAATCTGCAGATTGATTTTATCGCGAGGAAAAATGGTATTTGAATGTAAAACTGATCTACCGAGCTTCGTGTTTAAGCCAGGCTTAACGTTTTGTGTGTTGCTTGAACACCGCGGTGGTCCGCACACCACACCGCAAAATCTATGATTCAACTCGAGGAAAATAGGAAGCTCCCCACAGATATCGGAAGGATATGAATTAACGATGCGGATCCCAGCTGCGCGAAGACAGATTGGCACAAAGCGTTGGCTGCTTTGTGGTCGTGGTTCCCCATTTGTCACCCCGCACGTGGGGTTCCCTATACCTGGAGCCCCCAAGGCCGGTCAGCAAGCACTTCTTTTTCAAGCTCTCCGAAAGCTCCCAAAATAACCCTTCAGATGATTAACTCGTGAAGAATTTACTCGGTATTATAAGGATTGCAATAATTCGGTCATGTTACGAGCAGGCACTGGACAAATAATATCTCTAAGAAAATGCTTGTGCTTTAATCTCTTTGTTTCACACACACACACACAAACTCGCATACATACGGAAAAAGGAAGTGTTTTTTATTGCGGTGTTTTTTTAAGATTTTTGATCTACCTTCGTAAATAAAAAAAACATGCATATATAAGCTTAAGACAATAAACGAAAATTCGCCATTTTTTTTAACTCAATAAAATATTAAGCTAAATCTGGAAACACTTTCATTCCAAACATTTATAAATTATAGCTATTATAAAGGTTTCACTTAATTATATTAACATATTTAATTTTAACAAAAAGGCCGCTGTGATATTTGTTATTCTCGTTCTGAACAAAGTCATTGAAACACTTTTATAATTGAAGCCGACAATGGTGTTCTTTATAGGTCTAGCCGTGGCAGTCAATTTAACTTCTCACTTAAAATGGTTGCAAATGGGTTAGCACCATTCGTCATTCAGCAATAGGTACTCAAAAAAATTTTCCCGCGAGACACGTGACGTCTTGATGTATGGAACATTTCTTAGGTACTGGAGTAATGCTTGAAATTTTGAACAATGGACGAGAATTCATTCACTAGCTTGATATTTCCACGGCTGTAGTCAAAAACCACAAAGAAGTCCAAGTTGATTACGCCGTATTTTCTGCTTTTCGGCTGCTAATTATTCGACATTTGGGAATATTTTCGGATTTTCAACCAACTACGCTTGTTACAGTAATTTTATCTTGGAAATTAACCATCATTCAGATAATTTTATTAGAATTATTATTAGAATATTCTTAAAAATAAATTAAATTCAGGAATGGTCATCCACATTTGTCTGAAGATTGCTATAATTATTTATTCTTAACTAACAAGCTTACTTATTTTAAATTTCGGTATGCGTTATTTTAAGAACAAGAGTTTAACTCATATTCAAATTAAGTAACTATTTAATCATTCAAAGGTCTTCCTTAGGAAAAATAAACAAGTAATTATCTTGATTTCTGCCATATTACCTAGATTTTAGCCCCCCCCCCCCAATCCCCGGCTGGTTCCTTTGCATAACCTAATAAAAAATAAAATGTAGTAATCGTTTTAATAATCAGTATGAAATAACATTCTGTAGTAAGTATAAACTAGACTATTTGTGTTACTTTTGTAATTCATTTAAATATAGTGACATCAATAGTTTTTTCCCACCCAATGTCTGGCGTTTAGAAATTGAATCGGCAGCGCCAACGTATTAAAATTCTGATACTCCGGTTTGAACGGAATGAGTCCACGTCTACCAGACAGTTTCCACTTTTAATTCGTTTGTAGAAACTATAATAACAATGTCCCGCATTAACCAGATAACGGTTATTACAAAAGTTTCACTTAATGTGTGATACATAATTATATAATATTTGTTATAATAATACAAAGAATTTTTACGTGTCCTGTGTTGACCTTAGAATATTTAAATTCTTTTGAAAATTATGAAAAACGTTTTTTTTTAGGTACATTAAATGCTGGCCTTTTCTTTGCAGTTTGTTCTCTAGTTTGTCATTTCAGTTCATCAATCACTTCCAGACAATCAGAAGTCAAAAAATTTCTTATCAACAGTAAATATATTTTCTACAGAAATTCACGACCAAGTAAATATTTCGACCGTTGCCGTACGTTGAACGTCCAGCGTTAATCCACATAACGTCTCCGAGTAATATAAATGCTGTAGTTCGGAAGTTGCATTTGGTATTGAGATGTTTCTCCCCTCACACGGGGGTCTTAATGGAGCCAATGGCGTGATCGAGGGGCGGGGCTGGAAGCAACCAATGCGGTGCACCGCATCTGCCACCCCAACACTTATTTAATAAACCAGTCCCCTGCCGAAAAATAATTTGAATGGGAGGGAAAAAAACCGCGTTGCACGAGCTGTGCGCGTATCCTAACAAAAACATGGAGTTAATTTGAATAAATGGGACATTTTATTCCCGTACAGCTGTGCTTTCATCTATTAAACGGAGCGGACTGGGTCCGTTTAAATATATTAATTAAATTAAAGGCCGCGCTTATGACACAGCAGATTTGTATGTTGCTTGTTCGGATGTCATTACGTAACATCCGTTGATACTCGTAATCGAGTAAGAATTTAATGCCGCGTGTTATACTACGATCGTGTATCATGGCTGAACATTTGCACAAAAACAAATGAATGTGTTTAATAATTCTTTTGAACTGGGCTGACGACAACTTAACAAATTCATATAATTGAAGACCATGTCCCTCAAATGGAAATAAATAATTATGATTAAAAAGAAACACGAAATTTTAATTAAATATCGAAGGAAATAATGATTATAAAAGAGGTGAATCACGCAGGGTTATCCAAAACGTAAGAGAGCCAATTTAAAATGCAACAACTTGAAGTACACTCAAAGTTCACCGTGTCAGTTGAGACAACTGGCATCACGAGAAATATTTTGCATCCCCATAACGAAGAACGATGTCGTCTTTGTTGAAAATCAAGTAGTAACAGCTTGATTTAACTACTGTAAACAAGGAAAGTGTTCAGTGGCAAAACTAGTCGAAGACAAGATTATGGGGATACAAGGAGTCATTGCGTTGAAGTTTTCCACATGGAGACAGTTATTGTTCGGAAAATAATTATTTGTATAATAATAATAATAAGTATTTGGAGGACATAAGGAGGTCCTCTTAACAATACTGTACGACGAAACTCCAGTAATAATTGCTCGAAAAATTTATAGGGGGTAGATGTTAGTGAGAGAACCAATCCATTGAAATGGAGACCCTTAAATATCAAATTCCTCAATATATACCTTAATGTTTCTGAAAAAGCAACAATGAAATTTGGAAAATAAAAGGATTTTCAGACGTTCTAAAACGAACTGTAAGTACATGTATACATTTCTAATGTAATATAGGCCTATATATACGTCTGCATCTTTTTTATCTGTTTAAAATATATATTAATTATTATTTAAATATTATTATTATAATAAATAATAAAACATTCTCCCCTCCTAATAATTAATAATTATTAATGATTAATTTAAAATCAATATTTACGATATTTGGTACTTCAGTAGTAAACACAGTCGTTTGCTATGAGAAAATTTATTGTCAACCTTACAGCACAACCTTATATAATCACACAGTAAAGAATACCTAATCACTATATAAAGTACTAAAAACGTGTATCTTCAACTTAAAATCATTTCATTAACGAAATGTAAGAATTTATGATGATAGTTATAATTACTCAGTATAATTTTACAAAAAAAAAATTGTCATTACTCGTCGAAGTTCCGAAAGAAACTGCTAAGATTCAACTAAAAAGTCATAAATTTATTTATGTTCGATGAGGGTATTTTTAATGAGGAGAACGATTTATACAACCAATTCGATTTACTTCTCAAATGATACACGGTCGTACAAAACTCTATGTTGTATTTCCGAGTATTATTAAGCCAGAATTTTTTTTCTGAAACTTCCCCCGCTTCCTCTGCTACTAATTATAAACAATATAATTATTGATAAATAAATTACCGTCTGAAAGACGTGATGCAATTCAGAAGTAGTATTTAAATAGGGTAAACTATTAAAAAAACTGATTAAAAGATTTTTATTTTATAAGTACTCCAGGATTCAAAAAAATATTAGAAAGTTGTGACAATTATTAATTATTTAACGTTCCTATAGTATACAGAAATCTGTACTACTTAAATTTTTTTCATTCTCTCAAACAACACACAGTATTCATTAATCGTGCGTCATATACTTTTGCATTTTATTTTATTTCCATCAATTGAAACAAAGCATTTATTGTCAGTGGAAGTATTTAATCATTACAATATATATATATATATATATATATATATATATATATATATAAAACTGGTAGTTACAAATTTTTTAACAACATAGCCAGATCTCCCTATACCTGAAGAGGTACATGTTGTGACGAAACATTGTATGGTTTATATGTACTTATATATGTCATTGTAAATTATATTTGTTAATTATTAAATGAAATTTTTATTAACACCGCGACAAATCTCGCAGAGGGCATTCACGCGAAGCTCATGTGTCAGGCCCTATAGAAATTGTACCCTGAAGAAAAAGAAGAAAGAAAGAAAAGAAAAAGAGGAAGAGAGAAAAGAAAACGAAACCTGGTTTAATCCTGCACTTCATTTTAAATTCTATTATTATTTTTATTAATTACCGGGAATGAAACACTTCCTTTTTTTTTTAGAATGAGCCTAAATTTTATTTCTTGAGGAAGACTTTCCCCAAACATTATTCCATTTTTTAATCATCCTATTTAAGAATAATAACTTACCACATCTGTTGTTTCCGGCATTTTATTTTAAACTGAGTCATAATTAATTTAGGATGAAAATATTTTATTCTACAAATTATCAATGTTTCTAAATAAATTATGTTGCGTCGGCTTTGCGTTTCATTTTAATTTCAAGAGTAAAGTTTCAGATCGAAGCTCCTAATACAGCTTAGAATACACATTTAAATTTTGCTTTTGGCTTACTTACAAGAACGTGAAATATCCAAAGTTGATTTCTTTTCTTTCGAACCACTGTGAAGCATTGGCGAACTGAGTAATGGTGGTATGTGGGGGATGGTAATATTGAATCGAGCGAGAATGTGCTGTGAGGTCGTTGTGTGACGACACATCGACGGGAGCGAGACGAATCTGCGGTCCAGGGAGCAGCATCCGCCCCTCGTTAGACTTCTCTGCTTTCGAAGACGGGATTGAGCCACCACAATATGAACGAGGACAGAAGACAGGCGTGGAGAATATCCGAATAAAGCCCGAGGGTCTACTATTACAGTCGTCAACTAAAGTGAAGTAATACGCCAACACCGCGACAAATCTCGCAGAGGGCATTCACGCGAAGCTCATGTGTCAGGCCCTATAGAAATTGACGTAAAAGCATTCATTCTACAAAAGAAAAATAATATTAATGGAGTCACCTTGCACATAAAATTCTCTGTGTACTCTCAGAACGTTTCATCTTAACTTGAGAATGTTATGAAGATCGACAAGATTGTGAGACCTTTAAATCGCAATTACAATAGTCTTACTTTAGGGTAATGTGGTTCAGTTATATTAATTAATTTAATTTTTAAGGTTTACTGTTTCATCCACAAAACAGATTTTAAGCTAGTCTGTCCTTTGTAAATAATTAATGAAGTTAAAATGAAAAATTTACGTCTGATTGAAATTGAATAAATTAAGTTGTTTTATGTAAACTAGATTACAATTTATTTACAAATGTTAGCAATCACCGACAAAATTTACTGACCATTTAATTAAAATACTCTTTAGCTTTAACTAATTTCATCGAAATTCTAATTTAAAAAATTTGGTATGTAACAATAATATAGCGTTAAAATGGAAAAATCGTCGACTCTGATAATGCGCCAACTCACAAAAACTTCACGTTTTATGCCTCGTCAGTACAACATGCAGATGAGTTTCTTCTCAGGGCGTTCCTGATGAACACTGGAAAATTAAATCACCTTCCTCTTGGCGGATAAATCAGGACTGGCGAGCGTTGATGGTTAGCCAGTTACAATTTTAATTTTTACACTTTAATATCCCAACTTTATCCGTCTATCGGAATTATCTGTGTCTTACTGACTGTCTGATTATATTCCTCTATCTGACGATCGCCTGATATCTGCTCCCCGTCCTCTCGCTGTCTATCAGAATTACTCCTGTATACAGAAACGTAATACGTCCAACTTTTGTGATCTGCTACGTGAATCCAGAACATTGGTTAATAAGCCTTTCTTTCTACTCCCGATCAACAAAAATGAAATTAACATAATAAAAAACTTAAAATATTCAAAAACATGTGACATATATGGAGTCAGCAGTAAACTTGTTAAACACTGCTGTAAAGAAATCTCAATTCCAATGCAGTTCATATATCAGTGCTTTTCGTCTGGTATATTTCCGGATGCTCTAAAAGACGCGAAAGTTATACCATTGTATAAAAAGCATCCTATAACAGACGTCTCCAAATATCGCCCTATTTCGCTCTTCCCGAAATTCTCCAAAATTCTCGAGAAAGCAGTACACACGATAATTGCAACTTTTCTCACAAAATTTAAAATTATTTCCACATCACAGCATTGTTTTATTAGAGGTAAATCCACCAACACGGCTTCATACGACTTCGTTCGAAGTATTCACGACGCACTCGACGAAAGACTTCAAGTGGCTGGAATTTTTGCTGACCTTTCCAAAGCATTTGATTTAATAGATCATGACATTTTACTCCGAAAATTAGATTTCTATGGAATCAGAGGAATTTCCCCATTTCTTTATTGCGATCTTACTTGCAAAATGGGCGCCAAAAAGTTGCGATTGTAAACTAGAATGGAAATGAGCATCCGTCAGAATGGGAAACGTATACCTGCGGTGTCCCTCAGGGCTCAAATTTGGGACCCTTACTTTTCATCATTTACATTAACGATCTACCGAATTATTTAGATCCCTTAAATTTTACGCTGACGATACTGACGATACAAATTTGGTAATCACGGACAGCGACTCGGAAACGTTGCGTGAGAAAGTAGAAGTTGCGATGAGCCGTTTCAACCTCTGTGGGTCACTGCAAACAAATTTTCTCTTAATCTAGAGAAAACTAAAATCTTTACCTTCACTTCAAACAGTTTAATTTCTAATTCGGAGCACGCACCTTTTCTTGGTCTGTTGATTGACAATAAATTGAAATAGAATCACCATATAAGTATACTCTCGGGAAAACTTAGCAAAATTTGCTTCACATTAACAATGTTAGCTCGGGAAAGTGATATATCTACATCTAAAATGGTATACCGTGCATATTTTCATTTTGTCATGTCTTACGGCATAGCAAACTGGGGTCGTTCACATCAAGCGTTTCAAATTTTTAAATTTCGAAACAGGGCCGTACGAATCATATCAGGTGCGGATTGGAATGCCACTTGCAAGCCTTTGTTTCGGAATCTTTGGATTTTAACATTGCCTTGTACTTATATTCTAGAAATTTTAAAATTTGTCTGGAGAAACGTCAATTTATATGCCCTAAACGGAGCTAATCATTTATACAACACTAGAAATCGCTCTCTACTTCGCATAGAAAAACATCGCCTAAGCCTTTTTGAATCAAACATTCGTTATTTCGGGATAAATCTATACAATAGTCTTCCAGAAGAAATAAAAACTTTAAGTATACAAAATTTATTTATAAAGAGTTGTAAATCTCTGTTAATTAATGGAACATATTACTCTCAGTGAAAGAGTTCGTAGAAAAGAACAGAGTAGATCCTCTTTAATAAAATAGTTTGTTGATATGCTATCAAGTTACGCTATTATTTTTCGGTTTATAATATTCTAGAATTTAATTGCTGACTTATTTTCTTTTTCATGCTCGACGGGAAGCGATGTAATATTTTCTACTGAAAACTCCGTCGAATGAAAATTGACGATGAATTAAAACACTTATCATTTCTTTAATTACTAATTACTATTATATTAATATCTTTAACGGAGTTTTAAATCATATATTTTTTTTTGTAAAGTACAATGTTCCTTTTTTTTTAAACTTTGTATTTGTTATAATTATTCTTTTGATGTAATCTTATATTATGACGTATCCTATTTCCTCGACCGAGGACTAATGGAATGAATAATAAATCTAAATCTGTTCCTCCTTCCAATACAGAATTCTTCATTGCGGATCGCATCTTGTTACTTAGTTGTTGAATGATTTCAAGAGCACTGCCAAGAACACATTTTAGCTGAGCAGACTCCCTATCGCAGAATGAATTTTCCAGAGGTTTACTAACTTTGGAGGAACTGGTGTTTTGGTAATATTTAGTTTCAATCGCATCAAGAATGCTCTGAGATAAAAGAAAGGTGTTTTTTTTTGTTGGCTCCTAGGCGAGCTCTTATCTCGAACGTTGAACCTGTTACGTCAACTCGGGAATTATACGTGGTTCCCTAAATACCCTTGCACCTTGCCTACGTTGACTGATTAGTACCTTCTACACGGACATGTACTGTAATGTAATTTAAATTCATTTTTGTATTATATATTAGTTTTATTATTCTTGTTATTGTTGTCTGTAAAAGTAAAGATATTATGTTATGTTGGGATGGAGAATCTGTGAAGTTACTGTGAGAGAGTATCTTTGGCGTTGTTACTAAAGAAGCACGTAATTTATTGCATAAAAATTATATATAATTGGTTAGGAATTGTGCAAATAAATAAATGTTAGTAGCTGCAGCTGATTTTACGTTGATTGTCTTCATCTGAGGAATAAATTACTACCTCAAATATATTAATTGATAGTCCGGTATCATACGTTACGTATTCTTTGCTGCATTTTTGTATAAGCATCGCAGTAATGAATAAATCAGGCCGGGATCATTCGTCGTTGAAACTCTTAATTCTTTCAATAATTTGCTTTTCCAATAATTATGTCAGTCTTATCAATATATTCGCTTTAAATATCCATAAACCTTACACTTTAGTTAGCAACTGGTTTCTAAAAAATTATGATAGTTTGTTTCATTTCCTCTTGTTTGCTATACGAGGTAAAATTAATTTACTTTCTGATAATTCATTTTCTAACTTAGAATTCGTATTTCCTAGGGAGTTGACTAGCACTTGTCACAAGTATTCTCCTGAATTTTACTGAGTACAGTAAGAATATAGACATTTCAAAATTAGTCATTGGAGGTTTTCCATCGAATGACTGTCCTATTTGTCGCGTGTTTAGAAAGCGGCTTTCCTGCGGCTATAACGCAGGGATCTCCACAGGGGTCTGCCCAGGTGTTGGCTCTGCTCACAGTTCGATGGACACTTTGTGGTTCCGGCTGTCGTCGCCAAATAATTTTGTCCGGCTTCAGGAATACTTACCAGCTGCAACTCGGTCCTCCCACAAGACATATTGGCAACATTTACTTTTCTCTAAATCCTGACACTGGGATACGTTCCCCATAGCCTTCGAACTCTCACTCGTTCGAGAATCGAAACATTTGATCAAGAGAGATACGTTACTAGATATAGTATTAGATCATATTCTGTAGACCCTGGCGAGAATATGGGCTTCAAGGATGTGAAATGAGTCAGGAATTGCACATAATAGTATCTAATAATTATAAATATACATAAATTATTTATTTATCTTGAATATATTTTAATATTAAACTAATCCTGTCAGCTCATTAATTGAATAGAAGGACTGACTAAGAAAAAACTTCGTTAGTTATTTTTTGAATTTGTTTTTATTATCCCTTAGCTGTTTACTGTTATGTGGAAGCTTGTTAAATATAGTAATCTCATTATAATTTACTGCTTTCTCTGTAATTGATAGTGCTTTACCCTGTCAGTAAAAGTTGTTCTTGTATTGAAATTGTGCACATCAGAGTTGATCATAAATAAGTGTCTGTTATTGAAGATCGTTGGTTTTCCTGCTGAATATGTTGAATGACCAATTATTGGGCTTCCATCCGGGTCATAGTAGGATTGAGCCACGACGTTTCTTTCAACTCAAGCAATTCACTTGTTAAAGATGGGCGAGACTTCAATCGAAACGTCGTGGCTCAATCCTACTATGACCCGGGTGGAAGCCCAAGATTCGATCATTCAAGTATCTAGTTATCAAAACCAACATTAATGATAGTATGTAAGAGCATGTACGAGTAAGAACGCCCAATTTCTTGAAGAGACTCCTGAGATGTGTACTTGAAGAAACTTGATTCATAGGTCATATTCTGAAGAATAAAGATTTTGTCTTTCCCTGAAGAATTATTCCAAAAATTAATGACAATAACGAGTGAAAATATACACAGTTCACTTACTTTCTGATTCGAACATTATCTGCCTGACATACTAATCTCTAAATTAAGCCATTCCATTTTTCTTTCGTCTTCAATTTTTAACTTTTTCAAATATCGCTAGAGGTAGCTAGACAAAGCTGGAGTAACAGACATGGACAAGTTTCAATTTATTATGACATCAACATTTGAGAATATTGTGAACATCATCGGGCGTAGTCTAGGAAACTTTGGCATTCTAAAAGCACAGGATTCTAATTAAACCTATAAAGAAGGTTACAAGTTTTAGAATTTGAGTATAAAGTTTTGGACAGCGAGATACATTGTAATACTGCAAAGAGTAACCTAATAATCAGCGCCACATTAAATTTTCTACGAATACCGAGACCATCATCAGTTCCACATAGATACAATTTTGTAACAATCTGTCTAACTAATAATCCGGAGGGAGCAGCAGTTCCAGTTCCCAGAGGAGAGACTCGAAAGCTACGACCGTGTTTTGTACAATCAAGTGTAGAGTCAGTGATTTCATGGCCTGTTAGTGTGAATTGTGAGCCCGAGCCCAGAAAAGCTAAGTCTGGTACCAGCCAAATATTTTGTAAGTACAAACCAATTTAATTAAGTTTTGTAAACGATAATTAAAGGTAATCGTCAGATTTCGATTTCTCGTTTTTGTTTTGATTGTTTAACTACTTCGTTTGTAAATTCTATGATTGTGTAATGTAAATATAAAGGTTGTTTCTTTACTTAGCAGGCCAAGATAAATGACCCTGAGAAAAGAGTTATGAAATCTCTTAACATTGAAAACTTAAAGTGTAGTTAATCTCATATTAAAATGTTATAAATTTCTACTGAATAAAAGTAAATTGTATTCTAAAGTTTAAAGAATGTTGTATTTATTTCGCAATCCTTCACTTTAAAATAAAATAAAAATTGTATCATAAACGAACTATTGATTTAAATTCATGGAAATAATTTTGTTTGAATAATATTGTTTAATTAATATCCGTTTAATTATTACAAATTGGCTTCACCAAAGTGGGGCAATCAATTGGATTTTTATCCTATTTTTAATTATTACATTTTGGCGTGCCAACGTAGGGCAAAATAATTTTCAGTTCATCGATTTAATAAAAAAGGAAATTAGATGTTTAATAAATCATTCAATTTTGTCAATTAATCTATTGTTTTAATCATTACATTTTGGCTTCCACAACGTGGGGCAAGTCATTTGTTTAATTAATATCCTGATATTCATTACAATATGCTTGTTCTTTATTGCATAAAATGCGTGATTTGCTCAAGCTAAATCGGTGTATTAAAATATATGCTTATGAAAATAGCCATTCATTTAATTTGAAATACAGACAATTAACATTTGTAAACGACTGAGCTTTAAACAACACACTTAATTCATTTTTTTCCGTGTTTTTATATTACTTAAAAAGATAAAACTCGAGTCGTCCTAATACCTAACTGGCGAGAAACTGGTTTATTTAATTATGATTTATATTGCTCGTTGTTTTATTTACACAGAACAGAAATGATTTTGTATACATCTATGTTTTTACTTATTCGTACTTTGTTTGGAGAATCATTGATTCGGACGTAATTTTTATTGGGTCTACTCTTCATCTTGTAGAGGAATATAAAGTGGGAGTAGAAGAAGATAGTAGAGTCAACTAGGGTCTATAAGGAAACTTTCTGATCCAGAAAACGATGCGGCATAGGATGCACACGACAACTGGATTGATAATAGAGTTTAATATATAAGATATAATAAATACCATTGAGAAATAAATGATATTATAGTACCTTTGTTATTTAATTTCATTAAGACTTTAGAATATGAAGTCTTTGATCTTCTTGTTCCACAAATATTGTTTTTTTCTTCTCGAGTGTAAAAAAATCATTCACAGTTTGCGAATTAATAACACCACTGTTACCGTCCATTTGCATACAGTACATACTTTTATCTATTGTTTTTACTTAAAATATGTCATTCGAATTTATTTATAAATATAAAAAGAATTTCATTGGTTACAAACTTTTGAGAATGTACCGACTACACGTAATTGTACGTATCATTTGAATAAACGAAGTTACTGCATGATTTTTGTTGACATTCGAATATTTATATTGTAATTTACAAAAGAAAATAAGCCCCGCATTGGGCGACAAATGTAATATACAAAAGTGACTAAGAACATGTATGCCACCACGTTATAGTCAAATTATGTGGTATACACAAGATTAATTAAATAACAAGCTCCACGTTGAAGTGCCAAATTATGTAATATTATAATGATTAAAAGGAAGGAAAATTACTTTAAACCATTTTTTAAAAAAAATATAACAATAATTATTTATTTGACAATTTTGATTTTAGTTGAATTTACATATTTTAAGTTAATGCCTCAGCTTTTATTTTGAGAATCTAACTTTCAGGGCTGTTTATCGGGCCTCTAATAAATACTGATTTATTTTAATATTCACCAAATTACAAAAGCATAAATCGAATTTAAATTTACAATAACAACATTTTACATCAATAGCAAAAACTATAGAAATATGAAAAGTTATATAAATCTGGCGAAGTTATAGAAATATGGTGGAAAACAATATTTCCGTGAAGGTTTACAGTATAAAGTTTTTTTTACATACCATTTATTTTGAGCTGCTCTGATTATTTAATTTTATACATAGAACACTATTTCACTGACAGGCCATAGCACTGATTTTATCCTCGCTCATTTTCCAACACTTTTCAACATTTTCGGCACCTTTCAGCTTCGCTGAATTCGTATTGTCACACTCTATTTTTACTGTGGAGAATCTTTAATAAAAAAAACTGACGAAATTCAGCTGATACTTAGCTGAATATGATCATCACATACACTAGCTCGGACTACCATGGTCAGGTCCTCTCAAAAACCCTCTGCTCTCTGAATATCTGACTTTTCCGCGAGCTCCCAAACACAATCTCTGCTCTCTAAATATCTGACAACTGATTAGATACTACTTTCTGACTATCTGAGTGTTTAATGACCTCTGCTAATTTTTTTTTAGTGTAACAGGCTACATGAAGATAATCCACATGGTGGTAACTCCCCTTTAATAGCATAGGAAGGGATTTGAAAGGGGGGATGCGGAAGGGTAGAGGAAGGTTGCTAAGGGTTAACTAGTGTCCCCGGGGTATGTTTAAAGGATCCTAAATTGCAATTCGCCTAAAAGTGATGCAGGGAAAACCCAAGAAAAACCTGCATCAGGTAGGTCGGGCATTGGGTACTTGTCCCACGCCCTTCCGATAGCGGGAGAGAAGTTTTCTGTTGGGTCGCAGCATTCCCATCTCCGTGCCTCGACCAGTTTAGGAGGCAGCTGACCGACTATTCCAATGGGAATAGCGAACAACTCTTACCGTACGCCCAAGGTCTGTAACCCCGGAACATACACCTCTCAAAACAGGCCGAGGTGCCTCGGCTTGTGGGAACCTTAGTTCAAAAACGGAGAGGAATTCCCATTGGAATAGTCGGCCAGCTGCCTCCTTAACCGGTCAAGGCACAGAGAGGGGAAATCTGCGACCGCACAGCTAACACCTCTCCCGCCATCGGAAGGGCGTGGGACAAGTACCCAATGCCCGACCTACCTGATGTAGGTTTTTCTAGGGTTTGTCCTGCATTTATTTTAGGCGAATGCCGGCTAGGATCCTTAAACCATAGCCCTTCGCTACCTTCCTCCACCCTTCCGCATCCCCTCTTTCAAATCCCTTTCCTATGCTATAAGAGGGGAGTTGCCACTATTTAGATTACCCTATACATAGCCTGTCTACACCCACAAAAAAAATCAGTGTAAATACACATTCCGATGAACATCGTGTAAAAATCGTTCATGATCAAGTGCAGTACATTTTAATCCAGGTGAGAGTAACTCTTGTCGATTGTAGAAAATTCAAGAATAATGTACCTGAACTGAACACGCCAGAAAGTCCAAAATACTTGATAATTACATGTGTTGTAACTTTAAATTTAGTATTGGGCCGGTATCATGATATCAACGAGCAGTATAAATTCCTGGGACCGATGTTTCATTTGCGATATCAGTTATTACCTTTGGTCAAGTAATTAAAACCACGTTTGAAGTCGTTGCAAGTAATAAACCTATCTGGCAGCTGAAGAGTCAATTAGGGTTTGATATATAAACAGTGGCTTGTGATAGCTCTGATAACCTATGCTGCTGATCGTTTCTCAAGTCAGTAGAAGTCAGCGACGGGCATGTAGCACTTAAACGTCTTTGTCGTACGTATCGGGATCCATGAATGGCGGCATTGTTGCACATTGCTGAGAGGTTGTCTACACGCTGCCACAAGCATCCATTGAACCGTCAGACATGAGGTGACCGTGCTAATGGGATTAGCGGCGGCACCTTTGACGATTTGCCACAATGCTTTGCCGAGACCGCCTGTCCTCTCCAAAGGTAAGGGGCCTTCCAACCTGCGACACTCCAGCATCGCAAACAGTAGCTCATGTTATCCAATTTCTTGCTACTCATAGTGAAAGTCAAGGACGGCTCGGCACTGTCTGGCAACACTTTCCAAACGACCACGAGTCAATATATTTTATTTACTCCAAGTGATATCCTTGGACATTTATTTTAACAGTAAGCTCTGGCGGGAGGAGGAGGTAAATTACGCTACAAGGAAGGTATGGAACACTTTGCTTGTGTAATGAGAGAGGAGAATAACGTCTAAAAAATTGCGTATATATTGTAATAAACAATATAATTTCAAATTTTATTTAATTAGACTTTTAAATTAAAAAAAGCCTTACGTTATAAACAAATTAAAAGTTAAAATGAAAGGATTTAAATGAAAACATGAATTCAAAACATATAAAAACTAATTTAATAAAATAAATTTTTATCTCAGTTGAAATTTTACAAGTTGATATTGTTGTGCCACGGCTTCATTTTCAGGGCTGCCTATCGGACCTCCAATAAAGATAGTTACAAAATGACAATTATTATTATTTTAAACTAGCTAGGTGCCCGGCGTTGTTCGTGTACTTATTTATATAAACTCGAAAAAGTATTTAATTGAATACTTAAATATATTCCTTGAGTATTTCAGGATATAATCGTCACTCAGTCTTCATACATTACGAAATATTACATTGATGAAATTGTTAGCTAGACTCACAACTTATACAGCGCGAAAATTAACTTACATTTTCCCCAAGGATGGTAAAGTAATTCGTATTCTTCTTTATTATCATTCGATGGAATATTGCTGTATAAAATTATACTTTTTATTTAAAAAAAATATTTCTGCTTTATTTCATTCCTAATAAAGGAGATATTTCCTTTGTTCGTTGCGTAGTAACGTCTTTCTCTCGCGTGACGTCATTGTCTCTTGGCGCGCAGTAATTTAATATTTAATGATCACATATTTTTAATTATAATTCTTTCCACCTTTATGCTATGGGTTTGTCACCCCCACAGTACCGGTTCTCGATTTTGGCAGAATACGTATACCAATTTTTGTTGCATTCTGTCCACGTGATAAAATTTGTATAAAGAACAACGTAAATACATACATACATACAAATATACATCCTTTTTTATTATATAGAAGATTAAATGACTGAAATTAGAAATCTGACGATAATTATATTTACACTATAAGGTTTACAATTAATAAAATTCATTTTTCTCTCCTTTACCCTTTATCTGTTCATCTGGGCTCGATCTCACTTGATTTTTTTTAAACACATCACAAAAAGGCCATATTTCACTGAAGTTTTAGTTTTCAAACACAAATCACTTTCTGCTCCTAACTGTTGATAACGTTGTTTGAACAATCAACCGTTGATAGCTTTGTTCTCTAAAACTTCAATAATTGCATGAACATGGCAATAGACGAAATATTCCAAACTGTCTACTTGTAATTCCAAAACCCGGGGACTTTTACTATAACATTTTTCTACTTCCTAATCACACTTGCTCAATCGTGGTACCAGGAACTCTGAATACGGACTTCTAAAAACACACCTTTCGCCATCCTGGTCCAAGAAACTCTCAATCTTAATTTCCGTACGTCTCAGTGCTGTTGGAGTGAATTCGAAATACAATGAAAGAAGCGACTCGGTGCGGAATGTAGACAAATACTCATTCGTAAATAATAATAAATGGAACGATTTACCTGGAAGAGTATTTGGAGCAAGTCGTCTAACGGAGAGAAAATTTATATTGAATCTGAACTCCCTTTAGGTAAATGTAGTGAACTGATAGTGCTTCGTAAAATCAATCAGACTCAGTATAAAATAAAGTGTTATTATAGTTTGTTTCCTTAGATATTTAATCTCTATTTTCAGGTATAATTCCACTGTTTTCTTTTTCAGGCCAGACAAAATATAATTCTTATATTTATATATTGTCTTTACCAAAAATGATCTTAACTTATTATTCTTTATCCATTTTTTAAAACTGAAATACTGTCAAGGTTATTTTTTTAAAATAGTTATATTTATTTACAGTAATTTGATTTTTTGTAATTTCACGTTATCTACCACCGGGCAAAATGCCCATTTGTAGATTAAATAAATATATATTCATGCATTATTAAATCCCATGTCACAATTTGCGTGAATCGACAATATATTAAATAAAACAAAATTAAATCCACAATGTTGCACTTTTTAAAAGCTCAGTAATAATTTCATAGATACATATACAAGATGGAAGGAAACACGGTTTACGGTGTTGTATATGATGAACCTAGCGTTATCTATATAAATAAAACCCTAACGAGTCTGACGGCACGTACGAACGGGTTAAACTCAAAACTATCTAAACAGATTGCAATTAATTTTGATATTTATATCTGTATTTTTTCTAGGTACTACGGAGGATTTATAATTTACCTAATTTCATCTCAAGAGTGGGACAAGTTTGACACATTTTGCTGTTCCTATTCGAATTCTTTCTAATACTTCTGTTTGGAACTAAGGTTACGAATCCGAACATACAAATCCATGTTCCAAAACAAGGATTCCAAACAGGGTCCATGACATTTTCAAAAAGGGTCTATTAGAGGTGAATGATAATTTTTTCTGTTTTAAAATGTTATTTAATTTTAGAAATATAATTATTTAATAATAATACGAGGGTGAGTCAATAACTAATGCCTCCTATTTTTTCCTTTTTATTTGTCAAGACAATCAAATGCAATTTACACAGCTTAAACCCTCAACGTTAATTATTAAATTTTCACTTTTCAATATAGTCTCCGTTATTTTCAAAGTTTTTGTCCGCGTTTTAAAAAAAAGGGCACGTATTCCACTGCGGTAAAAAGCGTGGTCTTGTTTCGTAAGCCGTCGACGCACGGACGTTTTACGGTGTTCGCCCTTCAGCTTCGTTACAGCGACGAATCCATCGCCGAACAGTGCTGACATCCACTGTTGCATCACCATACACATTTTCAGCCTTTCATTAATGCGAATGTGCGTTTCATCTTCCGCAGTTAAGAATTCAATCTCACAGGACGCTGTCTAATACTTACGTCGATGTCATCCATTTTGCAAGAGGGTGCAGTGCTGTCACCAGTTGATTTAGGAAGTTGTTACTGCAAAGGATGTTAATTTGCAGTCATATGTATATTAATCTACAATGGTTTTAGATTTTTGTGGCTAGGCTGAAGACGTTTCTGAAATATATAATCATTATATGGGCTTCAAAAGCAAATATCATACCATCACTTTTTAAGTAATCATAAAATTTAAAATCAAAACAACGTTTCTGAAAATATTTTGACCTTTATTTATTTTGTGCCGAAAAACACTGAATTGGATCAGTTTTATAAACAAAAAATTTGTATATAAATTTGTGCTTTGAAATATTATATTATTTGTTCTTTACGTCACTTGTGACAAAAAATTGTTGTTTTACTATATTTTATTTTTAAAAATTTAAATAAATTTGTAATTGTAAATATTATTATTCGCCTTGGAATTTTTACATGTTTTAGTTAAACTAAAAAAAATCATAATGTGTATAATCAGCAAACAATAAGTTAGAAATTAAACAAGTAATATTCGTATCCAGACAGAGGAAGCGTTTATAACAACACGACAAATCTTTCGCTAAAACTCAGCTTGAAGAGGGTACGAAAATGTACAGAACGTCGTTGTACACTTTAAATTTTATGATTATTACAATTTTTATTATTATATATAATTTTATATATTATATTAGTATGTATTAATGGCAGTTAAATATATCTTATTATTAAAAACAGACTTAAAAATAAAACATTATTTAAAATATTTTCTTTCATTTTCATATTCTCTGATTATCAGAGACAATAAATTTCCTGACATGAATTTTGTAATATATATGAGTATATTAAGTTTCAGATGTAAACATAAATATCCTGTCAGAAAACCCGAAAGAGTGAAGGAAAATTGGGAATACTTGAGTTTCAATCGTGGAGATGAAATAAAAATTACCGGCTTAGGCCTATAACTTTTATGGGAAAACGTACTTTAAATCGCTAAATCGAATTCAATGAATAATAAAGACTTCATTGTCCAAGACCAGTCACGGAAATACTTGAAACCAATCAAATTCTAACTCTCTCATTTCCATAGGAACAATGTAGACAATTACGTCACCAATGACGATGGACTTTGTAAGGCTTCCACTAGACCTGCAGTAATGCGATTGTGAGGAACTTCAGACTTGGCAAGTTTGCAAAGGGTTCTCGTGTTGCGGTGAGTTGGCCTTTGAGCGAACCTGTTGACAGCTTGACTTGAATTGCGGGTAAACGCTTTGAAGTTCGCTGTCAAAGGAGCCGCCACCTTGTCCGGAACACGACATGTCATTCGGACAGTATTTACTGCCCGAAGCCACGTTCAGCGGCGATCGAAAGAAAACTCAAGAATGTTGTCATCTACGCCTACTAGCAGAGATACACAAAGCCTGGTCATCCTTTTTCACGGTTATTCTTAAACATTTTCTTGCCCCTACACGGTTATTACAATATTTAAGGGAACAACTCCAGGTAGCTAATCTTATTCGCTTCATCTATGAATATTCTTAATTTATCACATATAAAGATAAAATGAAAATAACCTACTTCGTAACGAATTGATTGGCTATTATTGTTGTTTTTATGGTCGTATCTTTGTTCAACCTCTACGTACACGATGTGCCCACAGTGAACGACTCAACGCTAGCCATGTTTGCCGACGACACCGCGATACTACAGTTAAACATTTTCAAAATGCAATAAATGTAGCGTATGATTGATATAAAAAATGGAAAATAAAAATTAACACTACTAAATGTCAAGCAAAGATGTTCACACTGAAGCGCTACACTCAACTACCGACACTCCGACTGCACAATAACGAAATATCATGGAATCCAAAGGACTCAGCGATAAAGTATCTAGGGGTCCACCTAGATTCAAAACTCAACTGCAGATACCACATCCATAAAAAACTAAATGAGTGTTACGCAAGACTCTCTGCTCTACCCCCTGATCAAGCGAAAATCTTACCTCCGAGTTGAATCCTCGCTCCTAATTTATAAATCGATTCTCCGACCCATTCTTACATACGCCTGCACAGCTTGGAGCAAGTTCGCTCAAGAAACTTCAAACCAGAATAAAGTGCTACGTATTGCAATTAACAGTCCGTGGTTCATAATAAACAGTAAAATACACCAAGAATTAAAGGTTCCACTTATACCAAACTATATCCATAGCCTAAGCAGTAACTTTTTCCAAAAAATAGTGAAGTGTAAAAGTGCAAAGAAATTAAATCTAGGACAAAAAAACACCCATAAAAGACTCAAACGAAAGCTTCCACAAGACCTACAAAAATAATTGTCAACCGGTAAATACCTGAACCAAATGTAATCAGCCAGAGGTGTGAAAATATATTTCACATAACCCTCTCTCCAAATACTATTAGCCATATGATTTCTTATTATATCATAGCAGTGAACTGCATTTTTCTTGCAGACCCTGCTAAATAAAGGTAAAAAAAAAGATACCACAACGATAATGTTGATGCTTGACACCAGCTTTTCATTTTCCAGTCATGGAAGGATCTAAGACGCCGTTCCCGTCGTCGTGATGGATCAGTTCGTCCTCTAATCAGTTTCATATTAACTTGTTCAATAGGGAGGGAGGGGACAGAGACAAAATTGGTCGGATTTGTCACAACATATTTTGTCTGCTCATCACTGGATTTGTGGAGAAATATGAATGGAGAATGTGTGCTGTATATAAGTACAGCCTCTCAAAACAAAAGAAAATACAAAAGATTAAAGGACAAACAACACCTTTTACTGTCTCATCTGGCCGCTACTAAGTTACACAGGGAAGTAAAGCAGATTACAGTGAAACTGGGGGATACTCTGACACGCCTGCAGACAGTTACATGATGTAATTACCAACTCCATCTTCCAATGACGTTATGACCAACGTGTAAATTCTCTAATCTGTGTTCTAGACGTGTTAGTTACCTGAATACTAATAATAATTAACTTCGATTATATATAAAATTACAGTGGTGAATTTAATACAAATAGATTAATGGTATACCCCAATAATGTATTCCCTCTAATATTTATAAATAAATATTCTGACTATAGGCAATTTTCTACTAAATTAAATTTCGGTTATGGAAGCTGATAGAGTAGGTTTAAATTTTTTCACTTAACTTTAATCTATTCAAATTTAAACATTTAGAATATATATAAATAGTTTATTTAATAATAGATCGTCTAAACAAAGTGAAAAGATTTTTTTAATACAATTTAGATTATCATACTTGAGGGTAGGAAACGTTGTAGGATTTTTTATTCAAATTTCTGTAATTGGCCATTTTCTCTTGTTAGAATTAAAAACTTAGACATCAATACTATTCTTAAAGGGAAGAAATGTTACGTGAAATTTTATCTTTAAGTATTAGGCCTATATGTAACTTGAAATTTTTTCTCAATCTTATCGCTCGCAGTAAACAATAATAATCCTTCAAGTGCGTGCTAATTGTTTAATTTCATATCAAGAAAATTGGCCTTAATTGACGAGCAAAAACGGTCAATTTTTCTACTTTTTTTTGTACTGAACCCATCAAACATATTTGAAGAAGAAATCCCCTTCTGATTGGCTGCACTTGGATGGAATTCACTTTTTATAAATTTTCTGACTCTTTGTTATGTAATAAATATGGTGGGTTTTGCGTTGTAGCGACACAGTTAAGGTCGATTTATTTTAGACCCCACCGTGTCGTTCGAAGCACGGGCAAAAATTGTCTCATATGTTTAACACAGGAGTGTTCATTTCACACCGTGGGCTTTCCCCGGACAAAACAGTGGCAAACGATTCTTTCCATGCACAAACCGTGCACTCCGCTCCCCCTTCCAAACTCAGCAATCATCAAGGGACTGCTCCGAGGTTTCTCCACTCTCCTGAAGTTCAATCAGTTCTTTGTTTTAATTGAAAGATGTGTGACGAAAAATTAATTGAGTATGTTAAGAAGGAAACTGTACTCAACGACATGACTGATCCGAAATATTTGGACTGATTTTTGTAATGTTGTTCTCTCTGCCCTTGTGAAAGGACTTACTTTCTTCTGTAAATCGTGAAAGCAATTCAGATTCATTCTGAAGTAGCCAAAAAGTCAGTCCTTACAGTCGATCAATTCCTGTACCTCGTTTTCTCCAAGGTGGGTGAACAGCCCATTTTCTTCTTCTTCTTCTAACTTCTTTATCTTCGTCCATAGCGACCGTGGTAGCCACCAATTTTAGATTAATAAATTGCATTTCGATTACTACTGCGACTTCCTCTGGGAAGAAGCATGTTGTAACATAACACCCAAACTGTGTAGTACACGATACGGTGTAACATAAATCGACCTTCCGTCCATGAAAATAATCAAAAGATTTCGAATACAGGTTTTGAAAAATAGAACAAATTATTGTAACACATTTTTTGGTAATAATCTGCAATTCGTGTAATTTTCTGACTATTTTCCCTGAGTATATACACTCAATCTACTTTGGGGTGGTCGGGTTTCATAACGATACAAATGGATAAAATACTTTTTCAAATTAAATATTATTTAAAATTATATTTAAGACGAATGCTTTCTGAATACTTCATTATCCAGTTTGGCCAAGTAGTCAACGTTAACATTTCTGGAATTAATCTATTAACAATAACTTCTCACACAATTGCAATAATGTTTCTTGATTCCAGCTTGTCCACGATTATGACAACAGTGGTCAATATTTTACTAAAAGTGCAAAAACTTGTTTGACTTGAAAACACTACAACGCAATAAAAGATTTTGTCATCTCCAATAAAAGGCATGAAGTGAAGCTACTGTTTAAATAAAGGAATGAGAGCTGTACTTAGAAATGAATTTATTTGTCAGGGTACAAGACACGTTAAATGAAATAGACGCTTTAAGAATAAGGAATAGAATATTATGTGTTGTGTTAATAAGGTAGAAAATAATTTTTGCCAGGATACCTAAAAATACTTTGTGATAGAAAAAATTTATAGGATTAGAAAAATAACACCTGTGACAAATGTGTTAATTTATAGGATTAGGAAAATAATATATGTGAGATGTTTATTTTATAAATAGTTTGCTATATACAATGTCGTACCCAGATTAATTGAAGATAATAAAAAATGAATACGTTTATAGAGTTAGCTGTATTGGGTGACAGTAATAATATGAAATAAATAAAACGACATATTTAAAATACTAGAATCAAAAAGTTATATTAAAAACCACAGCCTTCAAATGATTCTAAGCCTGGGGACGGTCATGATGTGCGAAAATATTTTAGAAAAGTCCAAGAAAAACAGTTCAGTTTAGAAAAAGTTTAAAAAAGGTTTTCTTCTTATTCACTTAATTGCTTAAATTTGAATTTGAAGTTGAATCTGATTACGGTTCTTGAAATACTATTACAAGACGTCGATCATACAGTATCGATCACTATTGTTAAAGCTATCGATAAGACGAATTAAATTACGAATACGAGTTATGAAAAGCGAAACAAATACTTAGTTTAAACACGTAACTACGTGAAGAATTCATTATACTATTATGTATTACATATATTGACAGACGCCCTGAACAACTTCCGAATCTTAAAGAAATGACATTAACCTTTTATACGCTATTTTATATATTAATGTCATCATGTTTTATTTTCCCTACAAGTGCATTTATATCTGCTGGACTTACCGTCAGTTCAATATTTTATAAATGGTTAGGAAGCGAGTTCGAAAACTTTGTCTTATATCATATACGAAGAACTGTTGCAACCATCCTTCTTCATTCCTTTTTACCCTTTGGTTAGTCTATTAGTCTATTGGTGAACAAAAAATACATTTTTACAAATTGTATATTTAAAATACATATTTTTCATCTTGATTTTAGGGTATGTCATTGGAGCCATGTGTTTGGAAAGTGAAGGAGAGATAAATTTATGGTTGAATGGAGTTATGTTTAACCTTATTTTTTTCATCACAGCCCTTATTCCTTGTGCAGTTGCACTTATGATTTGTGTTTGGAAGAAAGAAAATTGGAAATTACACCCAATAGCGAAAACATTGTCCCTATTTTCTAACCAGAATTCTACATGGGAGTCTGTTGCATCAGATATAAATACAGAGTTTCGTAGGTATTGAAAGCATTATTTAATAAATAAATAAAATTAAATTATAGTGTCTCTAAACTAGACTAATATTAGTTTTAAATCTATTTTGGGCTTTACTAGAGGAGAAAGATATGTTAATCTTTGAATGATTGAAAAAGAAATTGGTAGTAAACCTGTACATTTATTGAACTGTTTCATCTGTTTTTATATTTATGAATATTTTTACTTTGTTAATACAGGCTGTAATTATTTTAGTTTAAAATGTGCCCTGGTTTGATTGAATAATGAAGTTAAAATATTTATCAGTTATCCACAAGTACTATATATGGTCTCACAAGAATAATGTTTATTCCAAGAAAATATAGCATATCTGATCTTGTTAAATCTGTGTGTCATTATTAGCAGTTGTACTTAGGTAAATTATGTTAGTCGGTCTCTTTTAGTATCCTTTCAATACTATACATATAAGAAACTAAGGAAAGTGTGACAATGTCTTAATAATTAATATGGAAAAACAAGAGAGAGAAGGAGATTTGCTAGAATACCTTAAATTGTCACCGTGTCTGGTAGAAAGGAGTGTGTCAAATTTTCAGAGGCCGAAGCTCCCTTCCTCAGGACAGAGCATTACACATCATGCTGGTTGACCACACACACACATGTGCTCTTGAGCATTAATTTTTAAGTCTTTAACTTATAAAATTGTTATTTTTTTTCTAAAATGTTTATTTTATATCTAGGGTTGATAAATTTTGCTTGAATATTAATTCAATTGAAAAGGTTATTGCCACTGATAACTGGGTCATTAAACTTACTCCTTATGGAATGCATTGTGCTCATCAGAGTGATACAGCCCTCATTTTAACTAAAACTGACACACATGGACCTACTCCAGGAAATCCAATGGGGTTACAATTTCTAAATATAGAAGTCAAATCTACACGTACTAATGTTCCATCATTTAAGATTCGGTGAGTATGTTTGGTATTTCTGACAAACTATTTATATTATTCCTATTTCATGGAAGTTATATGTATCTGTACTCCATGATGCAAAGTGCAGATTAAATACAAAAAATATTTGTAGGTTACTTGTCACGTCTGGTCAAAACTACAGAATCTAAGCAGTGACAATAATATATTACCAGCATATAACTGTAAACTAGTAATTATTTGAGCATTATAATTTTTATTATACTTATATTTTTAAAACATAATTACTAATTGTAAAAATGTGTTCAATTTATTATGCCAGAAATTCATTAGTTAATTTTTAATTAAAATAGGCTGATAAATACATTTGTTAGTCATGATTAAATCAGTTTATGTGGTGGTTTTAAATTAACTTTTGATTATTATGACATAGCCTTTCACATTTATTGCAGTCTTCTTAAAATTTATTTGAAAATTTTGTTTTGTGTGCAATATTCTTTGCTAATAAAATAAATCCAGTATGCTTTATTCATATATGTATAATGATTTATTTCTTGTATTCTTTGTTTTCAGATTAAATTCAATGGCTTTTCAAGATTTACAAGATAAAGTTATTCGTCCTATTACAATTCTACAGAATGTTTCATTTCATCGTTCTCTCAGTGATCACTTTCTTGAAGTTTTTCGCCAACTAGTCAGTGAAAACAGTATTTATAGAACAAATGAGGTAATACAATTCACTAAAACTTAAGATCTTCCTTGCTACAGTATGACTAAATAATTATATACTCTTATGTTTATTTAATAATGAAGCATACAGATGAATATGATTACTATAACTGGGAAGTGGATTAATAAAATTTATTAACTTAACATTGTTTTTTAATAATATAATTGAATTATATTACTCTATTTATGTGAATTCCTTTCAGGTTTTAGAACCTTGCATTGGCTGTATGCAGAATATTTCAAATGTAAAATTGCAGAAACTGTGTGAGAATGTTCAAGGAAGACCACCTTGCACACCTTGCTTTTGCCGTCCCATGTGGTGTATTGAGTGTATGGGTCGCTGGTAAATGAATTTATTTTTAATTTCTTGTATATACTTTTCATCAGTTTCTGATTTCATGGAGATGAATCTTCTTTCATATTTGTGTCTTCAACTTATGAACAATGTGAACCTAATTTTCTGTAAACTAACAACATTTTGTTGATACTGATTATTTAATGTAATCAATTGCAATAATGTAATTGTATCTACTTTTGAATTAATTCTTAATTATTTTCTTTTAAAACAATTTAATTATTTTCTTTCATTATAGCCTATCTTAGTGCTTGCAGGTGTTTCTGTAATAAATATGTTCTAGCTAATTTCAGTTTCTATAATAATTTTGATATACATACTAATTCCATGAATTTTATAGGTTTGCTTCTCGTCAAGATCAAGAACATCCGGAAACGTGGTTGGACTCACAGTGCACATGTCCAATGTGCCGCAATATTTTTTGTATGCTTGATATTTGTATTGTTCAAACAAGATGACCTTATCCAAATCTATTTTATAATTATTTTTGTATACTTTATATGTTGTTAATAAAAACAAAAATTACACATCTATTATTAATTTGATCTATTATGAAAATTATAGTCATATCCATAAGAGAAACAGAATACCTTATATGATTACACAATTGAGATGTGCCTACAGAACTTGTGTGAACCATTTAAGGAATTGTATCTTATATTTTCTAAAAATCCTTTACATACCTTCTATCATACATAAAATGTTATGATAACCACAAGAAATCCCTTTGTGTTGCTGGTATCACATTACTTGAAATGGTTGTAATAAGACTATGAGTACTGTAATGAAAAAGATAGCGAAAGGTGCTTTGTACAAAAGAACTACTGTGATTTATCAACAATTATGTATCCATAAAATGTATATATGGGTTAAAATTTTTGATCTGATCATAATTTAATTTTAATGTTTCCAACAAATTGGCAGATATGGAATTCTAAAAATTGTGGATTGTACCCAGCCTTAGTTTGTATATAATTAATGATTTCCCCTTCCTGTATAACTACTGTATCCAATTTCTTTATCATAATTTTCAGTTAACATGAAACAATTTTCAGATCGGAGCCCAACTTTTATTCACTTACAATAATGTCCATAAGAACCCCACTTCCAGGTTAGTACATTTCTACCAGGAAATACTTTTCAATGCTAATCCCTCCATCATATTGATTTCCCTGTTACATTTATTAGTCTGGCTTAATTTTATTATCCATACAGTAACTGCAAGTCACTCTACTGTAACACATACAAATATTTTATGCTTCTTATTCACTTATTCTTCTCTTTTTCCTTCACATGGTTAATCATTGGATAACATCTCTCTACAATTATATAGGCATGCTCAAAATTAATTCCATCCCAGTTAACCAGAAAATGTACTTCCATTAGGAGGGATGACATACAAGAAGACTCTTTCCAAAAGAACAAGCTTGACACCTCCAAAAATTGGAAGAATTTGCTCCTGTCCTGAATGGCAATAGTGAGCTTCAATTTCAGGTAAGCCACCACCTTTCTCCCTTTCCTTTTCATATAAATTATTTTAATTATACAACTAACAAAGCCAACAAGCCTCTCTTAAGAAAAAGGTCACAACAATGGAAAAATTAACAGAAAAATAAATACATACAAAAATGCATAATGTAAGTCGATGAAATTGGGGAAAGGATTGAACAATATTAATTACTCACCAAATGTGTTGCCAACCACCACAACACTCTAAAAGACAATTCCCTGTAGCTGCTCTTTCCTCCTGAAGAAAGCTTGCACATCGGATAATTTCAAATGTTTCTTCCAATCAAACAAAGTGATGCCAGCCCTCAATTTCAGGTAAGCCAGTGTTTCTATGTCTCTCTTATAAGATTGTTTAAAATATCTATATACAATTCAAAATAAAAACCACAAATTTACAGCCCACATAATTTTTTTTTATCACAAAGGCAAATATTCGTTAATGAAGGAACACTGTAAAAGCTTTCGCCACTTCCTGGCATAATCACCTGCTGGAACAATGAAATAATCAATAAGTTACTGTCACAAACATATATAAAAAATTATTACAATGATTAGCTACTGAAGAGAGATAATGAGTGAATTGTTTGTCTGAAATTGATGGATAGTGCTATATTGTCAAATGGAAAATATAGTTTTCAAGTTTTTGGAGGTGTTATACTTATTTCTCACAAGATAGAAAGGCACCTCATACCAGAAGACTGTACATGGAAATTTCATCCTCTTCAAGTCATTGTGTAATTTATTGAAAATTAAATTTTTTGCTGTTAATTACCTTTAAAAAAGGAAAATTGCATACTCCTCTGTCAGTTTCAAATTGTTGTGCATTCTGATAAACATTTTCTATTGCTGCTCCTCAATTATATACTTTATGTAATAAATCTACAAAAAAATACACTTGTCATGGACTGACAATGCCAAAAACTTTCTCAATGTCTGTGTCACTCAACCTTAACGTTTCCTTTTACCTACTATTCCCTCCCTGAGAACTCTGAATAATCTCGTGAATTCCCTTTCATGGTTGGGATTGTTGTTTATGATTAGTAAAGGGACTCAGAAATAGTGCACCTTATTTGTGCATGAGGACATATTCAATAGAGAAATACATTTTTTGCAGTTTTTATGAATTACACTTGACAGAAAAAAAACACCTCACTGAACTGTTAAGTTCAAAAGTCAACACCTTACTTTATTCAGTTAGTCATCTTGAAATATGGAACCTTAAAAGTAAAACTTGTACCAGGAAAGCCTACAGGTGAGCATTATACAAATATAGCTGTAAAGAACTAGGCCTGATTTTAAGATTAATCCTATTTAACACATGAGTATCTCAAAGTTATTTGTAAGATTCTCAAAAAAAATAGACACTAGAAAATTCAAATTTTTAGCAATAGAAGTACAAAGAAAACAAATATTTCAGAGTTGCCTATATATAAAAATAATTTATATTATTAAAAATAGCAGTTTAAAGTTACACAGTAGAATTGATGGGAAAATACATCAGATCAACTAAGTTATTTACTATAAATAATTCCTTTTGCTGTACCATACTTCACTCCTTCCTGAAGAAGGAGGCTGAGAGCCTCTGAAAATTTGAAGAACAAGCTTCAGTTTCTTATGGTGACACCGCACTTCACTTTCAAGTAAGCCACAACCTATCTCTCTTTCTTTCCATATCAATATTGCAATTATTTTTGTCAATGTCATATCCTTACTAATATCATATATATATGATTCAATTCTGACTATTTAAGATAAATTATAAATAAACAACAGCCCCTGAAGTATATTTTCTGACTTCAAAAGGCTGTTGTTTATTTATAAAAACAGAGTACCATTATATTATTTCAATTAGTTATTAGTTGTATCAGAATTATTTTACAGATACCTATACCCAAATGAAGCCAGATTGTATGAATCTATCTGTACTTTAATGTTTACCATATGTATGTATATGTATAGAACTTATTTTATATAGGTCAAGTCAGAAACATTATCTTCTTGCTGCCAGGTTGAGGTCAGTTCAAGGTCACATTTTGTTATACATGTGTGAGCTACTCTGCATATAATTTATTGAACAATGAAGTTATTTCCAAGAAATAATGTTTTGAATCTGATATTAAATGTTAGGTATTATTCATCTAAAAAAGAACTTCAATCAAAATATGATGCAGTCATAATAGGTGCAGGTAAGGTTTCAAATTTTTGAGTTTATTGATGAATAGGAATCAATTAATTTCTAAATCTTGGATCTTTCATTCACTCTATTGAAAATAAAAATATATTCATTGAATTTTATAGATAATTATAACATTGTGTATTTGCTCATCTGCAGAGTAGAGATGCTAAAGTAAATGAATTTATAATTTATTGTGAAATATGAACTGAAATTTAGATATAAACATTGAGTTAATGGTAATCTGATAAATGATTAATTTTTTACCATCTTTACATAATTTATTTACAGAAATTTGTTTTCAGGTCACAATGGTCTTGTTTGTGCAGCATATCTTCAGGAAGCAGGATGTAAAGTATGTGTTCTAGAACGTCGCCATGTAGTTGGGGGAGCAGCAGTTACAGAAGAAATAATTCCTGGTTATAAATTCTCTAGAGCTTCATATGTTTTAAGTCTTCTTCGACCACAAATTTATGCTGACCTACAATTAGAGGTTTTATAGTATTTCCCATAATTTCAATGCTTTTATGTAACTAGTGGTACAATTATTTACACTTCATTAACTATATTAAGCACTTGGGTAAATATATTCATTATGAATATATGTCTTATTATGGAAAATTGTAATCAGTTTTGAAAATAAACTATTTCATGCATTTTTAATTAAACAATAATTTGTTGACTACTTCTTACTATTAACTTAAATGAACCTTAATTTATTAATTGCTGTTCTTATTTAAAAGTTTTCTTACTTTCACTTTTATTTGAATGTACAAATCTCTTAATCCTGTTAGCAGTATCATTTTTCTAAATTTGGATAAATATTCTAATGAAATTGAAAAATAGTTCCACATAAGATAATTAATTTGAATTTTTCAGTTTTGTTTATGCTACTGCTTCTAGTGTCTTCAAGACCTGAATTTCCTCATATATACACATGATCAATTTGTGTGCAATTTATTAAACTTTATACCCACATGACAGTATTATCTGTTTTGATGTGTGCACTTAACCCTTGTTTCATGGTGTTATTATTTTATGTTCTAGAACAGGAAGAACAAGTAATGACGGTGTATTTTCTCTTGCATATTCTGTGTTTAGGATAGAACTTATCTGAAACTTAGAGTTGGTGTTGCCAGGTCAGACAGGATTCAATTATATATAAGGATGTGACAATGTCAGAATAATTAAAGCAATTGAAGCTTGGAATTTCCCTTCAGGACAAGAGGAAACTCTTCAATTTTTCGTAGGTGTTAGCCTCTTACTTCAGGAGAAAGCATGATATTCAGCCTTATTGTCCTAAGGTCCTTTAAAATTTGACATGTTATTTCTTCCCAGCCTCGCGATGCCAACTTTTACTGTTCAGATTAGTTAATGTAAATGTATATATAATAAAATTATAATTAATGTTTTTCAATTCACTCCAGACGACATAAATAATTTAGAAAAAAATCATTAATAGCATATTCCAATACTAACTAATATGAATATAAGTGCCATAAAAATGACTCCTGTTGTTGAATACAGTTTGTTTCACATAACCACAGATAGTGTTAAGATAAAGGGGAAAATATTGCAATTATTTGACATCAAGGATATTCTTCTTAAAAAGTCATTTCCTTTCTTTCATAGTTACTCAAGCTTTAATATTATATAATAACACCTCATTTCAATGTTAGCTTATGATTCTCTAACAATGCGCATAGATTTTATTCTCTGTCGAGGCAAGTTAGTTATTCCTTTTGCCATATGATGTTTCTCAATTATTTTTTTCCAACTAATCAATAAGATAGAAGGGATAGAAAAAAATTAAATGTATTTTGGTGTAAAGATTTTGGTTATATTTTATGTTATAGAAATATGGTTTCAAAATTTTTCCTCGTGATCCAAATCTGTACACTCCAATTAGACCAGAACTTTGGACACAGAGTAAAGCACATTCCCTCACTCTTGGAAGAAGTAGTTCTTTCAATGTACAGCAGATAGCAAAATTTTCTGAAAGAGATGCTAAGGTGAGTTCACTTATTATTTAAATCTCTTAAAATTAAGAGTTTTGAAAATAATATTTTGGGTTGTATGTATTCTATTCTCATTAAATGATTAATAAAATTTTAGTTTTAAGTGGGAGTGTAATAACAACCAATATATATCATTAAATCCCTAAGGAAAATTATACCAAAGGTACATCACTTGACAGTACAGTGTTGTTTGGAAGATCAGGCCAGATGAACATACTGTTCAACAAAGTATTCCTTATAAAATAAAATGATTGTTTTAAATTCATTATACATAACAAATATTAATTCCTTATACACACACAATAAACATTATTTAACATTTTGAACTGTTGCTTTTCTTTTCATTTTTAAGCAACAAGTCTTTCAGCAGTCCTTTTTAAATTTAATTGATTCATATTTCTGTTTTCTGTCAAGATTTTCCATAAGTATGAGGAACACTTGTTACGGCTTGTAGCTGCTGTGGAACCAATATTAGATGTATCACCATCTGACATAAAAAAACTTTTGACAAATAAGTCTCTAATGCAAAATATTATGTTTTTACTTCATTCTCATCAGCTGAGAAAAGCCGGTTTGTATTATTATGACTAGTGTTTATAATTTTGCCTTTGGAAATGAGAGGAATCATATTGCACAAACAATTAAAGAAAAATTGATGCAACCTTAAATATCTCAGTATGTGAAAGAAAAAATATATTTGTATAAGTGAGTTGCTGTTAGTGCTAAATATACATTCCATCCAAAGTTATATTGGAAAATCTTTTGACATCATTAATTAAATGCTGCATTATGATTTTTCTTCTTAAATTCAATAAAATTATCAATTCAGAATGTAGACTTTCACAGATGATGTATTAATAAATCTCAGGCTTCTAACTTAATGGAATATATGGTCAATGTGACATTAAATTATCCCAAACATATAAATATAAAGTGTATTCCATTCAGAACTTTTTATACAGATATATCAATTGGTATAAATTAAACTTGTATCAGGCCAGTGCCAAACTTGATAGTAAGCTATTTTCACTGATGTATGAGAGAGTTTCCTCACTGCTTGCTTAATTTTATGTTTTAGGTGCATCAATTTTGTCTCTTGGAAATGATTTTCCTGCTCTGTGGGACTTAATGACAGCTCCTGCATCAAAAGTATTGTCTCGATGGTTTGAATCAGAACCTTTGAAGGCTACCTTGGCAACTGATGCAGTGATTGGTTCAATGATGAGCCCTAAAACACCTGGAAGTGGGTAAATAGTTAAATAATTTATTTTACTACAATAATAGTAAAAACTATTTTTCCCATTTTTAGTTTACTAAAAGGAAAGCATTAAGTTCATTGTTTGAAACATTTTTATGATTGATTACAATTAAAAACATTAACTAATGTGATGGATTAATTCTTTACTAAATGTTATGTGGGAAAGGAAATGATTGTTTAGGAAGAATAAATTTCTAGCTTGAAGAAAAATGATTACTGCATATGGGAAGTGTATATATTCTATTACATAAATTGATTCAAACACTGTCAATCATTATTTTAAAAAAAATGTAGGATAATTTATTTAAAAAAAAATGAAAATAGTGGTCTGGATTTCATTTATTTAGTTATGTTCTAATGCATCATATGATGGGCCAACTTCATGGTGTCCGAGGTGCTTGGGGATATCCTCAGGGAGGCATGGGAGCTTTAACTCAAGTACTTGCCTCAATATGTTCTGAAAAAGGAGTTCACCTATTTACAAATAAGGTACATTCTTAGTATGATTTCACAATTTTTTTTCAAGGGACTGTGTTTCAGATTTGTCTTATAACTAATATTTTTTTAAATTTTACTTAAATAGAATCCTTTTTAACATTAATAATATTAATATAAACTGTGTTTACTTCACTTGAAATAGTATTACAATTTCCTCCTCTACAATAACAGATATTCTTAAAATTCTTTATTTAAAACAAAGTAGATCATGCTGGCCAGGTACACAGTCACAACATGCAGCCATCCTGTCCACAGGAAGGGGGTCTAAACCCTCAATAATTAGACATGTTATTGCTTCCCAGCCTGGCAGTGCCAACTGTTGATTTAAGATAAGTCAGCAACTTTGTATCCATCTTTCCTATTCAAATGAGTTAATTCATTTCACAAAGTCATTTATTGTTAATTGCTTTAAGTAAGGACGATGTGACTTGGACAAAATCATTTATTGTGAAATAATAATTCAGAATTTCAAATGTAAAAGGTTTTATTTGGCTGAATAATTATTTTAAGCTATATCATATTTTATATCAAATTTGCCTTAAACATTTATAATTTGCATGAAGCACTGATAGTAAGATACATTCTTATACGTAATTTTGGTAAATGATTCTCACAATATTTTATTATAAATTCACTTAAAACCAATCAAAAAATATTAACCTCAATATCATACATATTTTATCTTATCTCAACTTAAGAGTTTATGAGAACCATTAGGAGACAATACAGTACCAAAAATTCAATCCCAACCAACTGAATACATTTTTTTTCAAATTATATATGGCAGTCTTCAAAGATTTGTAAGAAATTAAAATCATTCAATTTTAATTATTTATACACAGTATCAAGTATTACAAATTCGAAAATACTATGAATGTGTATTTTGTAAATCAAAATTGTTATAATTTCAACAATATACGTGAAACTGGATACTTGCTAATTATAGATACTATAAACACACAGACATCCCATTACAGTTAAGAGTCATATATGATATTTTTATTAGTATCTGTCTATATTGACCACTTTTATAAATACATATTCAGAAAATATTTCACATATTAATTAATTCAGTCCAATGTTTCTGCAAAGTGTCATTGAGACTTATGTCACCTAAATAGAAAACTTTATATTGGTGTTTCTTTGCGCTCACGATTTATCTGAGTTCGAATTCTGCTAAGAGTAGCCTTCCGTCGTTCCAGTTCATCATTACGAATATCACCTTCCATTGCTGCTGTAGCAATAGACTCCACTACTGCCTCCCAATCAGTGGGTGTATTATTTAAATTATTATTTTCTTCAGTGCCTGCACGATCATCACTATTGGTGTCAGATCCATTTTTATGATCTGGATTGAATGTACTCTCATTCAAAGCCAAGCGCTTTCTTTTCTCTTCTTTAAACCTGCCAGATCTTGAAATTGAAACTTTTCTTCTTGGTAATTGCTCACCTTCTGATGGAGGTACTGACCATTTATCAGTAAAGAAACTAAAAAACTTTCGCCCTGGCATTTCTGTAGGTGGAATTCTTTACTTAACACAGAATATATAAACTTTTGGCACTACTTCAGTAAATAACATTCCTTTAGCTATAGTTCACAGCAGAAATCAAAAAACTGAACAGACTAATACAATAAACATAGAACTATAGCCTTAATTGCTTATCTTATCTCAAATGAAGATTTGATAAGCAGTACCTGTCAATATTGCAGTTCATGATAAGTCAAGGTCAAATATTAAATGGAACATGGAGACAAAATGCTTTCAATAAACAGCAGTCTGAGAAATATATCAGAACAGTTTTCATTCAAACACATACTCCCTTATTTTATACTTGGATAAATCACTTTTTTTTATCCATGGTATCCAATTTAAGTACATAGGCAAGGCCATTTCCAGTTGCCATCTATTGAGGCAGTTTTCCTTATTTGAATTTGAACATACTTGCTTGATGATTTACACTACTTACAATAAATTTCATGACCTATATGACTGAGCTTATTTTGAAAACATTTATTCTGTTATTGAATTAATTCATTGCTTCTTCAAATTTACACAGATATCCAATCTTCATTGAAATCCTAAAATTAGGCCATGAAGAATGTGATTTAGTAAATTGAATATGGATTGAGAAGTCTCATGCCTGGTGGGGAATGGACTCTGATAGCTCAGATGGGGGAGCATGTACCAAGTTCTTTTTGTTATATTGTTTTTTTCTCATATACATTGTTTCAGATAATTAATTATTTATTAATTCAATTTTTAGGCTGTCAGCTCCATAATACTAAACAATTCAAATGAGGCTGTTGGTGTAACTACAGATGATGGTGAAGAAATTTTGGCTAATGTTGTACTATCAAATGCAACACCATATATTACATTCTTTAAGCTATTATCTCCAGGATCATTACCCCCTGAGTTTGAAACATCTATTAAAAGTATTGACTATAATTCAGGTGTAACAAAAATAAATGGTAATTATTAATTTGATTAATTTACTGTTTTCTGATCTTACAAAAAATTATAATTGAAATGAAAATTTGAATTTTTTTCAATAATCTATATCCAAAGAAACGAAAAATATCAAATACATTTATGACCAAATGAATCACAAGATATGCATTAGTAACTGAAGTGGAGTTTCTTATCATATCATATAAGATAACTTTTATCAGACAAAACAGAGCTATAAATTCAATCAACAGTTTTATAAGTAAAATTATATAAAATATAGCTTTTCATCATTATCATCTCAAAAATTCATATTTATATACAAATCATTATGCCTTACAGCAATATCTGAAAAAAATATTAACTCTATATTTTTATATAATTATATTATTGTATACTCATAAATAAACCAAATGTAAAGTTGTAAGTTATGTTCAGTCAAAATCTTTTAAAGTATTAAGATCTTGTCTAAATGCCTGACATGTATTCTAATATTTCATCTTGAATTTCATGTTTGGTCATGTAAAAAGATTTATAAGGTTATTTCTTTCAGTGGCTTTGGACTCTCTTCCTAATTTTGTTTCTGATCCCTGTGAAACAAGAGGAAAGTTAATGCCTCACCACCAGTGTACAATCAACCTAAACTGTGAGAGTATTGATAATTTGAATTATGCATATGAATCTTCTCTTGGTGGAAAAATATCTGAAAGGTGCTGGATTAATTACCATCAAACTATTTAGTATCATGGTTACAATTCAGAAAATGTTTATTGAATTTAAATATGTAGATGACACAAATTTCAAATGATAAGTAATAGAAGAGAATAATGTAATTTCTTTGGTAATGTCATTCCTCTAAAGATATTTATGAAAACTATATTCTCTGGAAATTTTTTTTCAGTCTTAATATGTACAAAATATTCACATTAAAAAAATATTATATTCTAACAGTTACTACACACATTCTAATGAAGGCATTTACACTTCAATATTTATCCATGCATTATAAGTACAGTCAAGAACAATATTATTGTTCTCCCCCCCCCCCCCATTCTCAGGTTGGGACACTGAAAATTTAATGAAGTAACCCTCAATTCTAATTTCAAACCAACTATTTAATGCCCTTTCACCAATTAAAGATTAAAATAAGGGTGAGAGAGTTGACGGATTTCAAGATTCCTCAACTAAATTACATTTTGCAGAATAACTTGCATATTGCCAAAAATACTTTTTCACAATTATAAAAATCTGACATCTTTTTAAATTAATTGAAAAACAACATCCTCTTACTCAGAATATTTATTATCAAATTTAAAACATTACGATTTCAGAAACACAGCTTTTAGCCCTAATTTTGGCCTCTTCAGCTCCACATTTCAATTAAATTTAGTATCTTTAAATATTTGAAGAAAATAAAATCTTATACACATGATAATTTATAATACAATTATGTAAAAATACCATATATAGAGAATTATTTATATTACTATAAATTATACTTTTACACAATTGCATTTTAAATTAAATGTGCAAGATTTTTTTTCTTAAAATTTTTTAGATAACGAATTTAATTGAAATGAACACCTAAAGAGGTCCAAATTAGGGATGAAATGTTTTTTAAATTATAATGTTTTAAATTTGATAACAAATTTTCTGACGAATAAGTTAGTTTTTCACAATTACTTTTTGTTTAGCAAATAGAAAAATTACATCTAAATACAAATATTCATTTATTAAACTAACTTTATTCTGTACACATTAACAGTTGGTGTCAGGATATTTCAGTTGATAAACTTAAAGATCAAGTTATAAAACAACCCTCAAGTAAATTATTCTGCAACACTTTTATTATTTGAAGCATTTCCTGAACTATTTCTTTTGTATTTTGGAACATATTTAAATTTTATATTATTTGATATAGTTTTCAGACAGGAGTCATTATAATTTGAAAACCATAAAAAAACATATATGTCAAATTCTGTTTTGTCAGTGTGTATTGATTGATAAGGTGTTCTTAGATTGTTGAGCAAGAAAATTTTTGTTTGATTGAATTTTATTTATTTATATAAATAATTGTCAAACTAATGATAGTTGGTAAGAAAAGAAAAAGGTTCCAATAATATTAACTTTCATGAAAACATTTATATTGAAAAGCTTAATTTTAATTCAGAGACTTTACAAATTATGTACAATGTAATGTAAGGAAAATCTTTTTATACAATTAATGTCAAAAATATATATTTCTTGTGAAATTAGACACCAGCACATGAAATACAGTTTAGTGTGTTGAGCTAATTTTTAACTGTTACATTCTCATCTTTGAATACAAAAATGTACTTAATATAACTTACAGTATTTGATTGTCAAACAGTTGAAATAGTTGTGGCAGGAACTATCTTTCTATGTATCTGGTATTTCTTTTTCTTCCAGGCCATTAATAGAAATGGTAATACCATCAAGTTTAGACACTACTCTGTGTCCAGCAGGACACCATGTTTGTCTCCTTTTCACTCAGTATACACCTTATCAACTAAGTGATGGAAAAATTTGGGATAAAGAGACAAAAGAAGATTATGCCCAAAAAGTAAGCATTTCAAAATGCATACAACACACTGGATTATTTGACCTTGCTTAATTCACATGCTATTAAATAAAGTAGGAGTTGGTAACACATCACTTTGTTCCTCATAACTTACAATTTGTACAAGAAATTGTTTCATTATGAAAGAATCTACATTTGAGGATAGACTTCTCTCTGTCAATGTTTAGTGATAATGCATTATTTAATACAAAGTTAACAAAAAATCTTCTTTTACTATTAAATGTGGGCTCCACCTTCTGTCATAATGTATGACAAATTCTTTTTGTCAATCCAATCTCAATTTCTAAATTTTTAAACTTATAATTTAAAAAGGAAGATAAATTTAGTTTTTTTTTATTGGAAAATTAAAGTACAAGATACAACAATTTAAGTCTAACATTGCAGCCCACTTGGCATACTACTGCTTTGTCTCTCAATAATTCAGTTTATATTACAATATTTAGTTCTAATTATATCTATAATAATGTTATGACATAAATATTGACTGAAATATTTTAACAGGTTTTTGCCAACATTGAAGAATATGCACCTGGTTTTATCAGCAGTATTATTGGTAAAGAAGTTCTGAGTCCTGTAGACCTTGAAGCAGAATTTGGACTTACTGGAGGAGTAAGCTAGTTTTACGATGTATAAATTTAATTATTATATTATTTCTCAATTTTATAAATAACAATAATAAAACTTTGTGAGAAGTGTGGTTAGAAAGGAGAATAAAGAGGATGTGACAGCATATGTCATTTTGCTGCATATTTTTCTGATAGATAAATTGTAAATAAACAACTCATTTACAATATTTAGGAAAAACATAGCCAAATAACAGACAAAAATAAGTGCTAAAGAAATACCACACAAGGATGTACATTACTTGTAATTATGTTGTGTAGTATAAAAATGTCTTCAAAATTATTCATATTTCAATAAATAAACTTTTTCTCTCTTCAATATTTGAGTTATATAAAATTGAAACTGACAAGTGCATATTACTATAAAAAGTTATCACAATGTTTGAATCATCATTGTGGTTTCCATGACTGTATAAATATGTTAAATTTATTATGATATGCACTTGTCTGTTTCTATTGGCAACTTTTATACAGTTCTAATAGAATTCCACTTATACTAGTCAATTTATATTGACAAAAAAGTTGTTGTAGTCCTTTAAAATGAAAGTGAAAGTACAATATATATCTTAAAAGCAAAAGAATTCTTATTTTAGTGAAGTATATACAAAATTTCTTGGATATATTTAAACTCTCTTTAAACTAAACTTTCAAATATGTACTTCAATTTATGGCAAGGGCAGCTGAACATTAATGGAAAATTTTAACTAAAAATAATTTAAAGAAAAATAAATATTCAAATAATTACCTGAATAGGTATCATGAGTCAAAGTACAGTCATTTTATTCCATTATTTTACATAGAATTTATCTCCCTAAAAATTCAAGTTTAAATAATTCTGGATTTGAAAACATTATAAAAAAACTTGGGAGCATAGCAAATATTATTTTTTACAATTGTGTGGTTAGTGCTTATTGTTTTTTTTATATAAATATGATGAATAAAAATTAATGCAATCATATATTGGCATCTATTGGAATGTGTGATGTAATGTAATTTTGTCACTTCTTATAAATAGATTGAATGAAATTACCTTCAATATCACCTGCTTCCACAGAAATTAAATTCTTATTCAAACATAATTCAAAATACAAAAAATTAAATTGTGTTTGAAAAACTCTCTCAAAGTTAATTATTTACAAATAACTAGATAATTCTCTGTTAATTTTAGAACATTTTCCATGGCGCTCTATCTCCTGACCAATTACTTTTTGGACGACCAGCTCCTGGATGTCCTGGACCAACTGCTGCACCTTACACACCAATATCCCGTCTTCTTCTATGTGGAAGTGGTTCACACCCAGGTGGTGGGGTTATGGGTTCTGCTGGAATGATAGCAGCAAAAGCTGCACACTTGACAGTGAAGTCTAATAGACAGTAAATACCCCAAGGTTATTTTAAGTTGAAATGTTATTTTAATACTAAGGCAGCTAAATCACAAGTTTGAAACCTTTGTAGAGGAAAATTGAAATCACAAATTAAATTTGTAGATTTTTAAAAAAAAGATAGGTAAAACAGGTATATGGGTAAGAAAGAAAAATAGCTAATTACTACCCAAAAAATGAAAAATCGGTGGTAAATAAACAGGATAGAACTAAAAATGTACACACTTTATGAGATAATCTAAGACAATATTACATTTTGATCCAGAGACTTGTTTTGATACAAATATATGAATTATAAATTAATGACTTGAAGCAATATATATTACATTATGTTGTGATTTGATGCCACCTCTATGGGAAGTGACAGCCATGTAATTCTTTATAACATTCAGTTTATCCTATATGATACGACAATTGTAAGTAATATTTTACATGTATCTACATATCTATGTACCTATCTATATATACACAACAGTAATAAGATATAAAATAAATATTCATCTGCATAATCTTTAATAATAATATGATAATATAAATACACTTTAACACTAATTATAAAAATTTATTTAACTATTGATAATGCACGAACTTGAGCTAATTTTGATTCCACACTTTGTCTTAATTCAGATTCAGGAATAGTACTAGAAGGTGAACCAGATTTTGTAACATCTGAATTAGTTATCAGCAAAGTAAACAATCTTGTTAAATTTCCATGGTATTCAATTTGGGCTCTCACTAAAGCCTGTAATATTGGTTGTATGTAGTCTATACGATGGCGGTAAAACTGCAGCACTTCTGATAACAAAGTATTGTGATATGCAGCAAGCTCTTTACCAGCATTCTCCATTGCTTTACGTTCTTTCTCAAGTTTCATAACATTTGTTGCTGTACGTTCTCGTTCTTCCAATTTTCGAACTTTAGTCGCAGTATTTCTCCATTCTTGAAGAAGTTGTTCCCTTTTGTGATATGCAACATCAATTCCACTAAAATAATTTCCAAACTTTTTTAGGGGCTCTTGGAATGTATGCTGGCATGTATTTGTTAATTCTGATATACTATCACATCCCTGAAGAATAAAAAACATATCAGTGCAACAAGATTCCTCAATTAGTATTTAAAGAACTCAAATATTTTTCAGTTTTAGCTTAATTCATAAAGCACTATGGTTTAAATTACATATTTATAAGCTACAAAGGTTTAAATGAAAAACGAACATGTAAATGGATTCAATACCATAATTCTAATAACTCAGAGAAAAATAATTCAATGAAATGTAAGCAATGTATTTCTCTAAATTATAAAAATAATTCATATCAATAGTTAAGAATGATCATTAATTACTAGTATGTGCTTTACCATATTTGAAATTTACAAAATTAATTCACCATATAAAACTCCATTCTTTAATTGCTAATAATTTAATATTAAAAATAAAAATAGCAGTCTTTTAGTCAGAAAAAAATTTAATATTCCAGTTTTAAACATGGCGTTTTGTTACAGCGTGACCTTTTCAGGTGTATGGTTGTTACAATTATCAAAGAAGTATTTCAACATAAAATATTTTTTACAATCATAACATTCATACACCAACCAGGAATAAAACATTGTGTTTAAAATATTTTAAAAAAAGAATTTTTCTGACTAAAGGGCTGCTATTTTTATTGTTTAATTTAAATATGAAGATAGATAGTTATAATTCTTAATAATTTAATATATTCATGAAGCATTTCTTATTATGAGTAACTTTCTGGACTTATTGTCATCTTTTGGATTATTTCAAGGGCACGATTTGACACACATGCTTCTCTGTTGAGCTTTTCATTTTCACTTAAGACATTATAACATACAAAGTCTATAAGAATTAAGTTTTTGCAAACTCAATGAATAGTTTTTGTTCACTGAATAATTCTGTTTCTCATAAAAAAAAGTGTTGTCTTCATATATCTGTATACATGCACCATATAGCACATCTTTCTTCAATTAACAATATTATTATATTTAAATATCTGTTATATTACAACAGATTATTGAAGTGATATGGAAGGAAAATACTTTTCATGTGGAAACTGCGGGTTGTGTGAGGCACTGCAATGAATTACTCTCTACTGTTTTTCATATATACTCATTCAAAACTTTGGGCACAATACTACTTAAATGTTCAAAATTATTCTTCCAATATATTCATATTGCTACATTCTTAGATTTGATGCATTATTTTAATTTATCACAACAGAAGTTTTGTGTGCGTGTGTTAAACGTGTTCATTTCACTAAAGCAATATGTTTCTAGAGGTTTATTGCATGTTTAATTACCTCAACTTTTCTATAAACTAACACCTGAACAATAAAATTACCTTTGATGTAACTGAGTAATAGTCACCCAAAATTGTATATAGCTCCATATTCTGTTGACATATTGTACTAGAACTTAAATCTGCTGCAATTTTCTGTTCTGCTTTATGTGCTACTTGGATACCATCAACGTATTTTTTCATTTCTTTTTGCAATCTCTTGGTTACTTCTTCCAAGCTGAGGACAGAAGTTGTATGAGCTTATAGAAAATTAATACAATTCTCTTTAATTTTATTTTTGTCTGAAAATACCTTTAATTTATCTTAACCCTTCTTTTATTATGTACCTAAGAGGAATAGAATTTGTTGTGCAGTCATAATTGATGCACGTTTGATTAAAATTAGACTTGACAATTTTCATACAAGAATTCTGTCTTTTATAATGAATACTATTATGAATGTGTCAAACATGAAATGAAAAATTAAATAAATTTAAAGTTAATCAGTAAAGAACAATATTCTGATTAATATGTGTATATAAGTTCATTGCAATTAAATTTCTTCTAAATACTAAAACAGAATTTCATAGGAAAAAACTGTTGGACATATTGTCAAGATTAATAATTATTTGGATAATTTTTTTATATAAATTTCATGATAAATATTTCAACAAATCTGTATCTCCAGTGTACTTTCCCAAAATTTAAATGACAATTAATTAAGGAATTAAATTCGGAAAAACAATCCATTGTAACTATAATTTTACTCAATTTAGGACAAATTATTTGTTTAAATTCATTGATAAAATATATTTGGCAATTTTATTGTGTGTGCTTAATTAATACTACCGTATTTAGCCTATTATGTGGCAGAAGTGTTATGACAATACTACAGCGTTTATTCAATAATCCTGCAAGACATCAACCTACTGATAAAAAGAAACCAACAGACAATATCATGCATTACTCAACAATGCGATGGAAAGTTAAATTAGTAGTATATAACCGTCGTTTTTCTGCATTTAAATGAGAAGATGGAAATAACATACTGCTGCAGTCTGTGAAACATAACATCCAATTCCTTATCATCTGTTTTGTTTATAACCTCGGGTGCCCACGTCGGTTTGGCTGTCAAATAAGTTCGTTTTAAAGGATTCCTAAAACAACAAAGAGGTAACGCTCGTTTAAAAAACGTTAAGCAGAGAATTATTTTGATCTGCAGTATATCAAATACCATGTCATGCTGATCACTGATGAATAACATCAATTAATATCCTGAACACATGAAACGCTTAACCCAATTTACATCGATGACAGTAAATCAGAGATGCTCTGCTGCGTGAGTTCGGAATTATTGTGGACTGTCATAGATTGTATACCAGAATAATTTTCTAAGTTGCATCTTTTTGGAAGATTGTCATTTACATAAACGTTTATTTTTCAAGTGATGATATGATTTGCCGGAATGCAAGTTTTGGAAAAAGAGGTTATTATTTTCAAGGCACCACTTGATGATAACGAAAGTAATAATGAAGACGTGTATGAAAAATGTTTGATAAGTGCGGGGTTTGTTCCACATTTAATACCTGTCTTAGACTTCAAATATTTTAATTTGGATTTATTGCATGAAAAATTGACTTGTCCGCATAAATATTCAGGTATGAATATTGTTATAGTAATCACTAGTTTAATATCTATAAAATTAGACCTAAGTACATAATGCACACTTCATCACAAAATGTTCAGATTTGTTTCTATCCAGTATTTTGAGTTAATGATTAGCATCTCTGTTAACAATACAAACACTACCTGATTTTGATTGTTGTATATTGAGAGCACAAATGTATTATTAATCATTAGTTATATACATCTAGAAAATATACCTGATGTTTTATTACATTGCACTTGGATGTATGACCAGCTATAGTTAAAATAAAAAAAAGGTGTTGTAATTTATGCTGATTTTTCTCCAAGATAATAGTTTTTCCCCCTATAAGAATCTCAGAGGGTCCATCAATTAATATATTAAAAACCATTGAAACTTTTATTTTGGAGATACAGTTATTTAAGAATTTTATAACTAAAATTAGTGTTCTACACTATTAGTCATATTTCGTCTTTATTGCATAATTTGTTGCTGAAGTAAATTTTCCAAGTAATTGGAGCATATATTACAATGGTGTTTGAATATTTTTTCCCCCATTTCTGGAGAAAAATCAAATATTTAAATATAAAATAGATGTCTTAATAGATCTTGTTATTAGTAAATACATAATATTATCTATCACAGAACTCAGAGTGTGGGATTAGCATAGCTTATGTATTAATGATGATTGGCCTATTGTGGCAACTGATCTTCATTCTTAGGTAAGACATGGTTATCCATCTCTTTCTTCATTATACTTTTATGCGCCATACCTGAGTGTTATTATTATTATTTATCTATTTGCAGGACTAATTTTTACAAGTCCCCGTTCTGCAAAAGCTGTTAGTCAATGTCTGAAGGATAGATCACTGAAAGACCTGGGATGGAAGTCATCATTTGTTGTTGGAGAAACAACTGGTGTAATTGTTAAAGAGCAACTGGGCATTGACGTTCAAGGTAGCAAGTCTGGAAACATCTCTGCATTAGTTGACTACATTATTGATGGTAATGCATTTTATTATACATTTCATTTGTTTCCATACAAATATTTTGAATCTATTCATAATGCTTATTGACATTATATGTTACTTCCAATAAGCTGTTGTATAAAATTAAAGACTGAGGACAAAAATAAACCAGATGCAAAGCAATATTGATAAGGGGAAAATAGTTGGAAAACTTTTTTTTTCAATTGTCATGCAAAAAAATGGAATGAAAAACAGGAGAGTTGGGACTCTAATTACATGTGCAAATATTGTGCATGGCTTTTAATCTAAGTAGTAACTTATTGAAAATAAAACAATTTGGGAAGAATTTTATTTAGATATTGCATATTCAGTTGGAGTTTTTTAAGAAGCAATAACATAGAAGGTTTAAAATAACAATGGCTAATTTTATACAATCTTGCTCATCTAAAATCTGTTATAAACATAGGATTTGGCACAGTTTTTTTCTTTACTTCTCATGAAATAAATAAATGATTTAAGTTAATTCATTGTTATGACATTACTGTGCATGATGTAAAAAGAATGAATTTGTTTTTGTTATTTCCAAGTAATATTGATTATTTTAATACAAGGAAAGAGAGAAAGTTTCCATGCTTACTATATTTTAAGGGAAATATAACTTACAAATTTTTAAATCTCTTCTGTGTACTGTTAACTACAAGTGTAAAAATATCCATTGATAATTGTAATTATCACAGAGATAAATAACCTGATATTTAATACACAATTTGCCAGTTAACTTAGCAGTTGTTTGACTCTGCCATTGTCATTGTCAAAACGGGCATTTGTCCACCAACTTAGGTTGAAATTGGAGAATTGTTTAATTAACATATTAATTTTAAAAAATCTTCAATATTGATTGACAGGTAGCATTTTACTATTTTGATAAAATTGTATATTTGGTACCTGTATGATGTTAGTAGTGTGTATAATTGCTTATTAGAATTGTACCACTTTGGATCTTATATGTGTAACATTTTCTTCATAAGTAATTGATTATATTTTGTATTGAGGTATGAACAGCACTCATCTAGAGAAGCCTATATTGTGTCCATGTGGTGAAATGGCTATTCAGCAAGGCAATTCTATTAAATTACGCTTAACAGAAGTTGGAATACAATTGGATTCAATGCCAGTGTACAAGACCCAACAACACCCTGAGTTGGAGATGTATTTACAAAAAGTGATAACTTTGGGTGTTCCACAAATTGTAGTCTTCTTCAGTCCTTCAGGAGTTAAATTTGCATTACCAATTATGCAGAAGCTTAATATTAAAACATCTGTGCTTAAGGTTAGTTACAGAATTTTAGTAATTGTTTTCTTGTTTCATTGAGCATTATACCTATATTGATCTGACTGAAAATATTGTTCTCATAGACTTCAAACTCATATTTCCTTTTTTGATTTTGCCTAATCAATTTCTGACAACTAAATTTTTAACTGTTGTAGAAATTGCATAACCAAAAAATTGAACGTTAATGAAGGAAGATATTAAAATTAAAATAACTTATACCTTAGTACATAATTAATTAAAACATGCTCTTGTTTGTTCTGCAAATACATATTATATTTGGAAAGTTTTAACAATTTTACCAGTGATATGTGCATTTCCCACTTTTGTCCTTCAATTGAAAAGTTTCTTGCATTTTATAGTTTAATTCACGTTTGAAAAACTCATATGATTAACCACATCCTTTCTTCACCCATAAATTTCAAGCCAATCAAGATATGCATCCTTAATAGTTCTTTGTGGTTTATCATCACATAATATGCAGTATGATCATACACACACAATAAACTTTGCAATAGAAATTTGATTTATTACTTTACTTATCTCCAGATTGTTGCCATTGGACCAACTACTTTGAAAGCACTCATAGATGCTAAACTGAATGTATGGTCTGTTGCTGAGAAACCCAGCCCTCAACATCTAGTCAGTGCAATTTTACAATCCCCTTAATTGTATTGTACAGTTATCAAGATACATGCTTTTAATACCACTTAAAATTGGTTTGTATCAAGATGCAGGTTTTTTAAAAAAATTCTTTCCATAAATAAAACTATTTTGTATATATATATATAATTGTGATCTTGATATGGAAAGGAAATTGAAGTATGGTTATTCACATGGGAACTGAAGGAAATTCTTCAAATTTTTGGAGGCTGTCAGCCTCCTCCTTCAGGAAAACTATCTCTCTTTACTTTCCGTACCGATATCATAATTATTTTTGGCAATGTCATATCCTAACTAATATATATATGTATATAAGTTTGTAACATATGTTTTTTAAATATACTTTTGACTGTTTATAGTTGTATGAATACATTTTTTTAAATAATTGATATCCTTTCCAATTGTTGTCACATTGAAGTGTGGATAAACTTTATTGCCAGAAAAAAAAATGTTTGCCAACGACCGAAAATTATCTTAGCTCCTTTCTAATAAATAAAAATGAAGTGTGTATTCTGCATACAAATTCAAACACATGGAGCAATTTCAACCAAACTTGATACTCATGTTACTTACAACCCACAAACAAACACTGTGGGGGTAAGATGGTTATTAAAAAACATTGAAATTGGCCTAGATGTTCAAAATATTTTTCTGGGCGAGATTAAAGCTGTCAATCTCAATATACCTTAGTCCATTCAAAATAGGATGGGGCCGAAAAAGGATTACTTATTAAAATATAAATGACCAGGGATTACAGTTTAATATTTTCCACCTTCTTAAAGGTACCAAGTATAATTTTCTCTCTCTTAATGTACTGGTATTTTTTGAACCCTCATGTTGCCAGGGCTATTTTTAACTCCATTAAGCTACAAGAGTATTTATTCTTGACTCTTAAGGTTCCAGAGCTATTTTTAACTCCATTAAGCTACAGGAGTATTTTGACTCCTTTATGGTACCAAAAGTATTTTTAATTCACCTCAAAGTACAGGAGTATTTATGACTTTCTGAAGGTACCAGGAATGTTTTTACTCCCTCAAGGTCAAGATGTTCTTGACTCAGTAGAACAGGTATTATTACTCTTTGAATGTACTGGTAGTAAGTTTTGTACATGCTGTTTTCTTTTTCACTTAAAGAGCAGTTATACTTCCATTTAAGTAAAGCACATGCTGTTTTCTTTTTCACTTAAAGAGCAGTTATACTTCCATTTAAGTAAAGCACATGCCCTTCAAAATAAGGATGGGAATAAAAAGGAACTAATTAAATATCCGAAAGGTTAAAAATTTGGCAGTTGTCATTAATTGCGACATTAAAAACTGTTCAGGACTTCAAAATAATCACTCTGCTGGGAATAATTTGGAAAAGTGGTTCAAAATGGCCCTGGTTTTCTTTCAGTGTTGCTGAGATCAACACCAATATTCAGGTTTTGTCACATGTTCAGTCCCAGTTGGAATGTGGAGAGGGGTTAATTATTAAATATGCTTAATGACCAGAGATTAGTGTCAATTTTATTTTTTCTGGTCTAATATAAATACCCAGGCAAAGTCTGGCCACTCAGTATTAGTAATAATAAAGGATAAACAATTTCCTCCTTGTTCTAAATATACATAATACCACACACTAGTATAATTGGAGAGAAATAGCTTATAGTGCCAAAATACAATGTGCAGTCCTGAGTGGGTGTATGTTGGATCTCACCTTAATATAAGCCTTTGTTATAGAAACTTGATAGTGTAAAAACTATTTTTGAAAATAGTGTTAAGAGTTCAAGAAACTCCTCTGTAAAAGTTAGACAGTAAAAATACTTGTTGGCTTTCTGTATATTTCTTGTAATGATTTTTTTTAAGAATGATAGTAGCATTACACTCCAAGGGAAAGTTCCCTCCTTGACAACAATACATCTTCTCCTATGAACTTTTAGTACAACTTGCTATATCTCAAGACCTGTACTTTTAATAATTGGACCCAGGTTGTCATGAAGAAAACTCCAAAAACTTTTTAGCTCTTGTGTTTCATCTTCCCTCTCAGATATTGTATCTACCTAAACTTTCTTGAATATCCCCATCACTATCCTACAAAAAATTAAAATTTATAACTATGAAGAACATTTAACAAGAGAAACTAAAAAACAGTTGTAGTACATAAATGGTCATTTATTTAAAAAATAATAATAAATGGACGGATAGTTTCACAATTGCATTTTGCCATGGTTTACATGCCACAAGCAGTACAAGTTTTAAAGATCACAGGCTCAGATAAACATTTCAATACAAAATGGCATAAAAAATTCAATACTTTCATTAACAATAGAAAAATATTGTAAATATTATCCATAACATTTCCTGACAGAATAAAGGTCACTTTTTAAAATTATCACAAAGAGTATGAGTTCAAATATTAAACATGCAACAACTTCTTCAGTTACAACAAATTCATTTTTTATATATACCGCTACACTTCGAACAATTGCTCTCGTGCGATAGAATTACAAGTATCTCTATAATTCATAATAAAAATTCACACAACTCCAGTAGGTAGTGTGTACTTCATTAAAACTCTTAAATATTTGAAATAACAATAGAATATACTGGGAATGATACTTCATATAAAAATTTTTGTAACAAAATCTTACAAAAAGGGCAATTATTGTACTGTTAACAATACTAATTTTAAATAAATATATAGAATCATAAAATAAATCAAAATTTGAACGTAAGATGTGTGGAAACAATTACAATCTATTAAGTGTATTGTATTCATAATTTCTAAGTCATTATTGTACTTAAAATATATTCTAATCCTATATCATAAATATGTGAATATATATACAGTATACATATTCAATTTCTTTTGACTGATTATACTGTCAAAAACAGTACTCATTTTAACACATTTTGCTACAGTTGTGTCATTATAATAGGCAATAACATGATTGGAAAAAAAATTCTAGTAATACCAACACCAGCGTGGCAGTCTACAATACGACGAGCTCGCATGAAATCCTTCCCCAGATATTTACTGTACTGTCTTTTCTCAGGAGGAATCACCTTAAGAAGCTGAGCTGCATCTTGAAATATCAGATCTGTATATGGAGGTGGAGATGAAAACATACTGAACCTAAAAAAGTATTAAGAATATATGTTTTAATGTGTATTACAATACTATAACAATTTTTTTAAGTATTGTTGAAAATACTAAGGCTATTAAAGGAATAATAACAACAAATCAAAATACAGTAATTGACAAAAATTTTACATTGTTTGTATACGAGAATAAATATTACGAAAATTCTGGGTGATTACTCACGTGAAATCATCTTGTTCTTTTCGCCCATAGAACTGCTGTGCATAAATAAACAAATTGATAAATGCATTCACTTCTGTTTCATTGTATGCATAGCCACCACGTGTAACAATAGCATTGGCCTTTACTTTTCCAAGATTACAGCGTTTATATTCGTGCACACCAGATCTTGTTCCTAAAAGAAGACAAACTATAAATTTTGAAAAAAAGATTTAAAAATAATATAAATGGTCAATTAAATCATATTACCATCTGGACACAAAAGTTCATAATCATCAGTAAGTGTGTTTCTCGCCCACCACTCACGCCTCTTACCATCAGTATTTTCAAGGACAGTTGTATGCTTTACAAAGGCAACATCACCACCTCCTTCAACTAAGCACCTAAATGCTCCTGATTAAGGAAACAGAAATAATTTAATATACTGAATCAAATGATACTACAAAGAGTTTCATCAAAAGTTTCATTTAAATAATAATAGAATAACCCTGAATTAAAAAACATGCATACCAGTATGCCCAAAATAATCTTCAGAGGCATCTCTTCGACAATATCGAGAGCTAGATCCATGGCACAAGTGGCACAAATTTTCATAAGGTAGGGCTGTGTTGTATTCCTTACTAAGACTTCCAGGTACACATGATTTACCAAAATATTCTGCAGCTGAACGGATTGAATTACAGCCATAGCTACGCATCCAGCCATTGGAAATAAGGTATGCTAAAGGTATAATCCAACCAGCACCAGTATTCATACCCGAGTGACAAGTATATTTCCCTAGAAGGATCAATTTTCTTTATAAATTCATAAAAATATTATTTCAAAATTGTCTTAAATAAATACATTTTTGCTTGTATTGTTCAACTTTCCATAGCAATTAAAACTAAAACAATCTCTCTAAAAATAATGTAGGAATTTAATATTGATTAAATGGCCCAAAGAGAGAAAGTTAAAAAATGGAACAGCACAATGTTTCTTCAACTTATCTGTAGATCTCAGCAGATTAAAAACTTCCATGAATCTAAACATTCATTAATATATATTTTTTATATTCAACAAATATGTTAAGTAATAACAGAATGGAATCTTAGATTATTATTTAGACAGTTTATATCACTTTGTATATTAATTGCTGAAATTTGTATTATCATTTCCAAAATCAACCTATTATGACATCAGTATTCGATTTCCAAAATTTATATTCATCAATTCAAAAGTATGGTTATTACACATACTATGTTTTGATAATACTATTTATCAATTTAAAGTTTGAAATTGGAATGGTGTTTTGGACACTTCATCTATATTAAACTTATCAACAGATACTTATATTATATTTAATGAACAAATTATTCACATAAAACAAACTGAAATTGATAACTAAAACTAAAATATATTTAAATAAGTATCTAAACCTTGTGTATATAATTTTTGTTGAACCCAATTTTCTTAACTCTCAAAAAAAAAAAACTTTTTCTAAAAGAGTAAAGTTTTGAAACAGTTTACATTATTAGAAGTTAATCTGGATTTGAAATTTGTTGTCAATGGTGAAGTAACATTATTATTTAGATTTTTCAGGTGAGCAAGAAAAAGACAGAAAAGTGAGGGAGACAGAAAAAAGCCACAGAAAACAAGAAAAACAGAAAAGGCAGTGTGCAAGAAACAAGTTAGATGTGAAAGATGTCTAGAAGTTCAGAAAAAGATGTAGAGAAACACTTTAACATTTCAAACAGTACAAGAAAACTCCGTTCATCAACAGGGAGAGAATAAAACTCGGACACACAACATGAGAGTTCGTGCATTCATTAGGGGCAGACTTACTAAATTCAGTCTGGTCATTGACAGCTGTCCCAGTATATAGAATCCGAATGGAATTACCCCACCACCACTTTTCTGTCTTTTTCTTGCTCACCTTTTTATTCCCAGACAATGAAATACCCCAAAATATAGTACCCTTTTTCAAACAAACAAATGCTTAAACAGCAAATATGCAAAGTTGAATTATCCTAATGCAGCAGAATAGCATTTACAGCAGAGAAATTACAAACCAGTTGAACAGAACTAATCCACACTTCTCTATACTACTCATATAGAAATCATCACACTTCCCTGTTGACCTTGCATCAAGATCTGCCACAATATACTAATTTTGAAAATGTATAATTACATTTTAATTAAATCTTAAGAAAAAGCCAAATAATGAGAAAGCATGTTTTATTATTAAGGAAAAAAATTAATACTATTGAAATGAAAGTAGATTGAAGCATTACATATGTCTGAAACACACCATTTAAAACAAACACTTCTATTTTCAATACTACTGTAAGAGAAATGAAGTCACCATTTATGAACCAATGAGTGTGTATAGTAATATTCAAAAATATCAACTTTCAAATTGAAAATACAATATAAATCAATGAATTTTAATTTTAATTAATATTAACTTACAACACCGGAAAAAAAATATCCTTCATAAGTTACCTTTCAAAAATGTTATTTCTGTGCTGGGATCTTCCTCTTTAGCAACAGCTACTGCATAATATTCTTGTGCTCCCAAATTGTAAACTTCTGAAAGGAAAGGAGCAAGTTCAAACCTAAGACCAGCTGTGTACACATCTCCAGCATCAAACACAGCAACATCAGCCAAACTAAGAAATTAATAATATTAAAATTAATATTAACATAATGAAAGAAGTGGGAATAAATTCTAAGATTTCTTTACTATTAAAACATGTTCTTTTAAATGAAAGATGGAAACAGATGAATTACTAAACATTTATATTTGAGTAAAATTTTTTGATACATTTAAAACTCAATAAAAGACAGTAATTAAATTTGGATTTAATCAATCAGGAGAAGGGTGTTGGAATTTGAAAGCATATGGTTTTGAAGATGAAGATATAGGTTATGATAAAAATTGGGTAGGAGATTTTCATTGCATAAACACTAATATTATTAACTTTAAACCAGTTTTAGAAACTTGTAATAAATAAGCAAATGTTTATTTAATGGAGAAAATAGTGACTGACAGATTTTGATTCATTTGGATACCAATAAATGTTTGTTTAAAGAACATTGTGGTTTAAACCAATAATATTGCACCTTAAATTAAAATCAGTTTCAAATCATCAAACACACTTTCTATTTTTCAAAGAAAATGGAATTCTGACTTACTTTTCTCGGACAGCTTGCATGCACTGCATATGACTTTGGCCATTGTAACAAACCATGTCAGGTTTCAAAAGCTGTGCTTTCAAAGCAATCTGAAAAAGGACATATTGAAATCATAAAATTAAGTTCATTGGAATAAATTGACAGTGTTGTTTTTTAACACCTAATCTAATGATAGTCTAAAACCAAATTGATCGTATATAGGAGCAGAATAACATTTCCAAATATTAGAATTATGTTTCCTGTCTCATATGCCATGAACAACCTTCAGTTTCAGGTAAACCAAAAGCTCACACTATCTCCTTCCTAACCATTATATATATAATTTCACATTATCTTTAATGGAGGTCTGAAATCCTATTTCATCCCAACTGACTCGGTTTTTGAGAACCTGAGCTCCCTTCATTGTGATAAATTCAAAGTTTTCCAGTGCTGTGGTGGTTGTCTATCCGTTCCAAAATTCAATTCCCAGTAGCTGCTCACGCCTATAGCCACAATATAAACAATTTTGACCAATGCTTCACACTCACCATCATTAAAACTCTACCCCATCAGAACTCCATCAGTGGGAACTCTCCTTCCAGCATGCCTTATAGTTCAGACAAAGCTTTGGACTCGACATCCTTTAAATAATGCCCTGCCTACCTGCCACCCTTACTTGCACGAGTCCATGTGAGGATGTATGAGCATGCTTGTGCATGTATGTGTGCGTGTATGTATGTGCATGTTTATATGTACATGAATGTTTAAACATATATTTATGTATGAATGTATGAATGATCACTATCAGAACCTTTCCTATGCCACAACCTCCCCTTGAGAGAGAAAGTTAGTGGCCTGATGGGGTGTTAATTGTTTATGGGCTACTAGCTGAGAGCCTCCGAAAGTTTGAAGAACAACCTTCAGTTCCTCATGGCAACACTGCACTTCACTTTCAGGTAAGCCACAACCTATCTCTCTATCCTCAGCCTCCTTTTCAGGAAGGAGTGTTACACCATTCCGTGCACCGGGATCTCTCTATCCTTTCCATACCAATATTTTTGACAATGTCACATTCTTACTATTACAATTAATATATATATATAAACACAAAAATGTAATGTTTCATTTGCAACAAAATAATTAATGACACTGATGGGCAAGGAAATAAACTCACTCTCATTCTGACACATTTTTCAAGTTCTGCTTCTGAAGTTACACACATTTTCATTTTAGATACAGTACACTGCCGCACACCATGAATCAAATCTAATGCAGAACCCAAATAGCCCGCATACGTCTGATGTTGTTCATCCAGTGCAATCAGGGACTGAGTTTCATCCTGAAAAAGAACATAATGATTTCAGTGAATTGTTTCAGTGAAAATCATATTATGTTAATCTGAAATATACCAAATATACCTCAAAAAGTAAGTTGTGTGTAGATCCATCATAAGATGAAGTAAACAATGAGAAGCCGTCTTGATATGGTAAAGGCTTTGTTTCTACAGTATTGGTACGATCATAATAGCTATTTCTTTCAGTTGTCTCATAGCTGGTTGAGTTTCTCAAATTTCTGGCAAATAGTTCTACTGATTTCTGTGAACATAAATAGAAAAATATATCTTAAAATTTTTATACTATGAGATTATAGTAATTTTTGTACTCATTTGTCTGCCACAGCTATTTCTTTTGTTTGTTTTTGGTACATCTATTCAACACATTAGTTGAACAATAGCAATATATTATATATTGCATTTTAAAATGTTTTATGACATGTGTTATATACAAATTACATTTAAAAATTCAATTTACTTTACACACAGTTGAATTTAATCAAAAAAAAATACAAGAAAGCAATTAAGTAAAACTGAATGTTTTAGGCAAATTTCACCTTTTTTCCATTAATGTAGAAATGTTATAAATATATGTTAAAAATGTAATTAGCATGCAGATTAAAATCTGTACATTCTCCCCTTTATCATGAATTCTGTGAATAATAACAATAGCACAGAAATTCATGTGTAAGTTAAATTGTGAAAAGTTTCTCTCACAGTTCTTTTTATTGTAAAATAAAACAACACTAAGGAATTATGGAAGCTAACTTTTAAATAAAGATTCCACTTTTGGTGATCAGATGTTGTATGAGCAGAAATTGCTTTTTATATGTAATTTTAGTATATAAAGTTCCTTTATACATCCATTAATATATAGTGTGCCAAGACTTAGTTAACTAGTAATGGTTTTAGTAAACATAACAATAATTTTTGTATCCAAGTTAATTTTAAATTTTGGAAAACTTCACATACATACTGCAGAGTTGAATTGGGAGAGTATGAAAAACAAAGCTTTTGTTACCTGTAGAAACTTTTGATATTGCACCCGGGTTTCTGGAGATTTTGCTGATGTTGTAACAACAGCATCAGTTGGTACCTTTCCCCAGTTGCAGATCTCATACTCGTCAATTGTTCTGCGAGATCCATCACGACACAAGAGCTCAAAGTTTTCTTTATTCACTCCAACTGTAAAATGATAGGATTTGCATTTTACATAAAAAAATTCAACACTAAGTCACCTCACACTGTATGTCTACAATATAGAAAATAAATTAAAACTTTGAGTTAACAGAGTAACAGAAAAAGTATATGCAGCAGAGCACATAATTATTTGATGTTTAAAGCTTGGTAATGAGTATAATGGGCACCTATTCTCTGCTGAAAATTTAATATTTTAATTTTAAACAAGCATAATATTTTAAAAGTCAATGGAAGACAGTTTTATTATTGGTTATAATGATGCACAATTCAGGAATTATTAGGGACCAGACAGCATTATTGTCTGTGATGTTACTGTTAAAAGCGCTATTTTTGATTGACAAGGCATGTTTCTAGAAGAATCTACTCATGCGGGATGCAAGAGACATTCAGATTGGATAGTTTGTGACATGGTCCTGGCTATATCTGATTTGTTTGCATATGAGACCAGATGGTAGAGAATTTTGAAGGAGCACCTCGGAGGCATCACAGCAGGAGGAGCTCTTCATTCTTCCAGGAAGTATCACAGTGAAAGGTCCTGTTGCTCTTCAGTTTTCCCTGTCGTGTCGCAACTGAATTTCAGTGTTCCAGCAACACCTCCTCAAACTTATGCTCTGAGCCAGGCTTGAAACATATACATATGGCTGGACTTCTTGCAACATGGATCTCTTGTATTCAATTCTTCATAATTTGAGGATCCCTTCTTCAAAACTTGGGACAGTCACATTGTCATGTCTCCACAGTCCGAGGGTCGTGGACATCCACTTCGTCAAGTCAGAGACATATTAAGGAAAAACTGGATCCGTCCAAAAACCTATCAATTCATGTGGGATGCACATTGCTATATCTTGCATTCTATACAGCCAGTAATTATTCAACTCTGATCTATGATTGTTTGCCAAACAGACCCGACTCACAAAACCTTGCAGATTTAAGAAAATTGTAATTTTTGTTACTTTTTATTATATTACTAATTTATTCTCAGACATTCCATTTTGCAATCATCCTCTAACATTTGTATTAAATCAAATTCATATTGTAATCAACTTTGTAAAAACATTTTCATTAGTGGCCAAATTTAAATACCCATAATTGCATAAATCCAATATGTAAGACCGATGTGTATACCTTTCTTTGTGTTTGTAAAGATCAGCCATTTGCCTGTTCTACATTTTCAACATCTGGGATGTATAGTTGAGTTATTACAACATTATCTATTACATTAAATTTATATTATATTTTACATTTATTACATTTCCTCCAATGTGGAGCATATTATAATAATAATATATATTACTTACTACATTTAATGACGTCCAATGTGTTGAGTAACTGTAATTATTACATGAGTTTGTCAAATATTTAAACACCAGAGCTATAATATTAAAAATCAAATATATACAGTGGCTAGTTTCTCATTAACTGACACAAGATTCACAATTGAAATAAAACACTTCAAACATGCATAATTAATACAACTTTAAGCCACTGATTTGTATTACATAAATTAGAGATCAAAATAGTAATGTAAAATTAACAACATCATCATTAATATATGGAACCAAAAAAACCTTAACAATTTTAACACACATTTGATAACAAGAATAATGTTCAAGTTTCTTGCTAAAATTGAGATGATAAAGAGTTCATCTCTAAATGTTAAAATTAATATACTATTTTTACTTACTGAATGTTGATCCAATAGAAAGCACAGATGCCACAGTTGTGTGTTTCAGAAAAGCAATATCACCTGCTTCTACAAGGCAGCGAAACGCTCCCTCATATCCTGCATATGGGTCAGCACTTGTGCAACGCTGACCGGGTACTTTACTGGCACACAATTGACATAATTTATCAGAATTATCACCTACAAATGGAAAAAAAACAGGATTGATACCACAAAAATGACCTTAGAAAAGTATATCCCTATAACATCAACCTAGTTATAAAAGTTTATTGTCTTAGTTAGGTTCTATTTATAATTTTAAACCCTTTCTGTATTTCATGTTTCCAATTAATTAGTTTAGATTTCATGGGATTATATTGTTTACACAGAGTAGACTGAATTTAGTATGTATCTACCTGTGAAAGCATGTCTACCCTTACCAAAGGATGATCTGAGTATCTGGTTTAATCCTTGTTGACAATTAGATAGTTACTGTTTGAAATAGCAGACTGAATCTTCTTTCATTCTCATTTGAAGTCTACTATAATAGTGGAGTGAAATACTCTTCAAAACATCAACTAATTGATTCTTGAAAATTGTAAACCAACACTATAAGTAAGTTCAATATATTGTTCTCGGAGTTCAACCGGGTTTCGCCTAGAAGATGATGACAGAGCTTTTAGTCGTCGAAACGTTGCGTTCTACTATAATTATGCAAAACCCGGTTGAACTCCGAGAACAATATATTGAACAACTGCACTGGGAAAGGCTTCAATCTTTAACCATAAGTTAGATTTGAAATTGGGTTACAGAAAATGGTAACATTTATAAAATGAAATAAACAAAAGAACAATTCCTTTAATTGTACTGCACAGATTTTTTTTTAAAAAAATTGTAATTTGTAGCTCGAAAACTGCTTCAATTAAGACTCTCCCAATTGAATTATTAACAAGCTGGTGTCCCTCAGATGTGTATTTCTGAGGTGCCATGAGTCCTGCTGGGCACCCTCAGAACTTGTATACTGTTTATATCTATCTCTACATGGCCTCTCGATAATAGTTTGAAAATTTTTGTGTGCAACAACGGAGAACTAAAGTGATGGTTTGTCAATGGCCAAGAGATAACAGCATAAGGAGGAAATCGGCAGGCTTGGATATATGACAGTCAAGTGTAAAGTTTCAACCTGTTTGTACATTAAACACCATTACGTTTAGTTGTAAAATGAAAACTTGGTAAGTTTTGTACTACTTTTGAATTTCAAAAGATTAATTATTGAGGTTGGTAGAATTCATTTTATAGATTCTATGATTATATTTTTATTTATTGTTAAATATTTTTGATTGATAAATTGATGGATTCCCATCTACCTTCTACAAATGGGTCTACCATGAAGAAAGAAATAGGTCTTGTGACACAAAATTGTATTTTTGGTGCATGAACTATTTCTTTAAAAGTTTGAGAGAGCTACAGTTGTGACATGTAAGCTTAAAGAGGTCTTTTACTTTTGCTGATGCAGAATGAAGTGTGGTTTTTGGATATGTTGAGGAAGATTTCTTAAAAATAAAAACTTATTTGTATTTCCTGTCACAAGGATGGCAATGCAATTTACTGCATAGGTAGAAGAGAAAGTTGTGGATGTTAGGAAGTAACCATTGGGCAGGTGAGGAGAATTTTAGGGAATAGGCTAAGCAAAATATGGAGTTGAGTTTCTGTACAAAATAGAGGTAATACTTGGGTATTTTAACCTGGTCACTTGTTGACATGTTTGGTTGGCAAGTGCAAGGAGCATGGATTGAGGTACTGAAGAGATTTTCTGTTGATGACACTGAATATCTGGATGGAGTAACAAACCATTCCATGTGGACATTTTAATTGTATCTTCCTATATAACAGGGTGGTACTGACACTCAATTTGAGAACAGTCATTAACTTACTATCTCTCTTTTTTATCTATATAAATTATATAAATAGTGCATAAATTAGAAATTCTTCTTTTTTACTTTGTTGTAAGTATTCTATTTCAAGAAAATAGTTTTATTATGGGGGAAGAAATGGTAATTTACAAAACTTCTCTCCCTTAACAGTACATACACTCCAGCCATATGAGCAAACATGCTGAGGAAGAAGAGAAATTTCTTGAAATGACTTTTATATTTGTACTGTAGCTGAATAAAAGTAGAAATTGAAGTATATGTCTGTGTTAAAAGTATATTAATTAGATAACATTCAAAATAAAATGATTATATAAATACCACACATTTCTGCAATCATTTTTGCTTTCATCAGGTGATTAAAAATGCAATAGACGAATGAATGACACAACCACATAAACCAGGTGATAAACTCGAAAGTTTGTTGGGTTGTGTCATTCTCACGGATATTGCATTTTTTATCACCTGCCAAAACCAAAAAGTATTGCAGAAATGTTGTGTGGTACGTATATTATCACTTTATTTTGTTATTTGACTATAAATTCATCTTATTCGTATATTGAATAAAAGTAAATTGACAGCAAAATTTCATACTGTATAACACATTTTCTGAAAAATATATAAATACATTAGTGCTGATTTACTGTGAAGCAATGTGGTTAACATTTTGATCTTCTATGCTAAGATTACCTCAACTGGAACTGACTATTCAGTAATATTAAGTTGTAATTAATTTTTTTGCAGTCCAAATTCAATTTGTAACATGTTATACAGCCAGAAATAACTTCCAATATAAATAATAAGTTAAAAATATGTGTTAGCACACACACATACCTATTGGATTGTATTTGTTAACCAAGGAATTAACTGCACAACTAGTTCCAAAAAAATTTATTGTAGATTTGACGTGATTATTGCAATCAACAATTTCCATGCCTCCATGCTTCATCAACTACAACAAAATAAGTAAAAAAATGTAATTTATTAAAACTCATAAGGAAAGTAACAGACTTTAATGGCCAGGTAATGTAAGAAAATGTATTTTTTTCATGCTTAAAGTTTTTAGAAAAAATTATTCTTATACATAAATTAATTATTTAGAGAGATTAGTTTTCAAACTGATTTGTTCATACCGTATATACAGGAATAACCCATCCAGCTTGTGTGCCAACACCAGCAAAACAGGCACGTTTCCCTCGAAGGCTGTGCAGACTATTTACTTCCTGCATACTGCCACGCTTAATCACTGCTACTGCATAATAGGATAAACGATTACCTGGAAGAGACAACAGTTTTGTAATTGAAAATCATATTTATATATTTCATGTATATTTATTATTTAATTATTAATCATTAAGATTCTGAACTAATGGTATTTAAAAAATGAGTCAAAAAGGAAGGAAAATATTTATATCATCAAATATATTAGATGAAAGAATAAATTTGGTCTAAGAGTTCAGACATATATTTTTTAACTAATAATCAAGAAGCTCAAGAGGAGGCAAATTAAAAACTTCCCAGAATTATCTACCTTGATAATTCCATCTTTAGTCTTGAGGTAAGCTAAAGTTTCTCTCTTTTTACTTCCCCAATAAATCCTCAAAAAATTTGAACAACCACCTTCAGTTCCTTATGGCTAAACCGCACTTCACTAACAGGTAAACCACAAACTATCTCTTTTTCCTTTCCATACCAATATATATATATTGTAGTAATTGGTAATTAAGACATTGTTCTAATTGAAAAGTAGAATTGTAGAGGACTCATTATTAGTGGATATAGAGCGGACGCCGCAACAAACCGGCAAGACAAAGAAAACATTGTTGATGAGTCGAGAAGGTTCTACGCGCTCAAAACTTGCGAGACGAACGAACAGTCAGGAAATTTACAGTCGGGCAGTAAGCAGCAAGGAGAAAAGACCAAAATTCCAAGTCATGAAAATTTGAACAGTACAGTCGGGCAGCAGACAGCGAATAGACCAGACAAAAAGTTTTACAGTCAGCAGTCAGAACGAAAGAATGTGGTCCAGTCCCAAACATGTTTTCAAATATTAACAAGTAAAGCAATATTCAGTTGGGAAGGAGACAGAGCAACTAGTTGCAGTAAAGCATCGAGAACCAACCAATTTGTGTTAAACCAACTAACAAACAACGCCAATTAGAGCCTGTGAACATTTAGAGTCTGTGAGAACTTAGAATCAGTGATGTCCCCAAAATTGTGCACGAAAAACGAAAAATGAGACCTGGGCGGCCGTAAGTAGAGAAAAACTTTAAAATCATTTGTAAACCGTGTTTAAAAGATAAAAGTCAGATCGTCCTTTAATTATTTAATTATCGATAAAATGAGATTCTTAATTCTTGATAAAATTGAAATTGTTAAATTCAATCTTTAGTATTATTTCTTCTGCAACAAATTTCGTCTATGTTCAGACGCCATTGATTCCCATATAAAAGAATTTGTAATTTTGTGGTTTTTTTTCATTTGTTAAATTTAGCCATTATATATTTAATTATTACAATATATATATATATATATATATATATATATATATATATATATATATATATATATATACACACAGTGATAGGGGTAGTGTTTTAAAATATAGAAGAACTACCTTGAAATGATTCCTGCATTATTGGTATCAGACTGTGATATCTTCCTCCAACAAACACCTCACCAGCATCAAGAGTAGTAATGTCAACTTTTTCTTCATCTAGTAGATTCATACATTCATCTTTATTAAATGCCTGAAATAAATATTAATAATTTCTTAATATGTTACACATACACTAAAGGGAAGCACATGAAAGTATACCTGACAATTATCTTCACTTGCTATACATAATCACAAATCTAGCTAATTAAATTACACTTTACTGATTCTAAATAATCGTAGTATTATGTGTTATATATTGTCCTTGTGCTGACATGAGTTAGATAAATAGCAATTTTATCAAAACACATTGTTGAGCACTGCAGTTCTATCACAAGAAAGACAGTAGTAAAGTTTTAGTGCTAGGCTAAAGAAGATGTAAGGAAGAGTCTACTATATATACCCGATACCCAGGTGTATATTATATATATTTATTTATTTATTGGGTGGCCTTGTCGGATGATCAGGTATGTCAAAAAATGCTTGTGTGGTGATAGATAATGTCTTGAAACTGTAACAAGCTGCAACTTCAGATTATAAGTAAATATAAGAAGATTGAATTGAACAAGGTAAAACACTGCATAATGATTTAAGTGGTTTTGTGTGAATTAAGTAAATATTTGTATTTAATTTATGTGATGAATACTACAATTGAATGGATCCTTCTTTGTGCAAGTTGAATAATTTATGTTGGTTAAAATTAATTTTCAGGCTTCAATTGTCAAATATTTAATACAATGTGTATATTTAAACAACATTTTTGCCGTTACTTGCAGAAAATTACTTATATTAATTATTATAATTAGTCTCTCTTCAGAAGAAATTCTGTTTGAGAAGGCCTGACACTTGTGATAGGGACAATACTCTATGATTCTATTTAAAAACATATCTACATAGATTCTATTAATTATACATTATCAATGCCCTTAATATGAGAATAATTTTAAATTCTAGTTAATTACTTATGTCTTTATTCCACTAGTCTTAGACACATCAAAAACACATACCTTCCATAAATACCACAGGATACAAGACTACATCTGAAATTATATTCTCCCTCCATTCTTAACCCAAAATTTATCATGTCAATGCCAATTTTTCTAAATTTTTTTTAATAAAAATGTGATTAAAACATTAATTTACACAAACCTGGATACATTCTAATTGTTTATAACTTTTATAAAATTTCTCCTTCTGGTTCACAACAGCTTGAGCAAATAATTTGCATTTTTGATTTTCTGCAAAACTCAAAGTACACCATCTGATTCTCTCAGGGACATTATCACTGATTTGAGCTGAAAAAAAATACAATAAATATGATTTCAACATAAATAATTAAATATCTTTTTTTTTTGCAATGTTCTTATGAATATTTCTCTAGGAGTGAAATATGACTCTCTCAAAATGGCTCCAACATTATGAAGACTTTACTTGTTCCTCACTTGATAAAATTCGTAGTCAAATTGAAGTTGTAAGATTCCAAGATTAGAAATATAAAAATGAGGATTTAATGCTTTCAATGGCATGGTTTTTACTTAATGGAGTTCCATACTGAATAAAATTATGGTTAATACAGCCACAAATAATTTTAAAAAAAAAACAAATTTTCAAAATTATATTACATTTACGACATGTTTATAAGTTGCCATTTCATCGGTAGCATTCAAAGTACTTGTTGTGGTTTATTAACTCAGAAAATTAAATACCTAGATTAACAATTCAAATTAAGAATGAACTTAGGATTTGTTACTTTCAGGTCTAGAGACAAATTCACTTTGAGTATGAAATTACTACTATTAAAAGACCATTAGAAATTCATACTGATTTGATTTTTATGTAAATACACAACAGGAATTCATCCAAAGTATTTGTAAATTTCTCAATTTAAAATCATTTTCCATATAATTAAATCTTTTGATAGAAATTATTGTCAGGTTTTCAACTGCCTAGATCAGTTACGGAGGTTTAAAAATAACAGAAATTGAAAAGGTATTCTCAGCAAGGAAGAGTATGTAGTCAGAAGCAGATTAGTTGAAAGGAATAGGACAAAGTAAAAAATATAGCAAGAATAATTAGGAAACAAATGTTTTGAACAGTAAACAAGCTCTGTTCTTAGTAATTAGATAAATAAACACAAAATTAAGTGATAAAATAAATACCACACGTTTCTGCAACTGTTGTTGCCTTAGTTGTGGCTCATGTTATGTTTTTTTATGAACTAGATGAAAGCAACAAGAATTGCAAAGATGTTGTGTGCTATTTATATATTTCAAGCTTGAGAGTCCTAGTGAATTTCAATTCCAAATCAAATCTAATTTATTAAAATATAAATATAGATATAGATATGAGAAAAATACATGCATAAGTTTTTCAATTCTTAATAAATCCTCACAATGATATATTTCAAATCTTATTAAAATCATCTTGAATATTTAACTCTTACAGTTAGTCCGAAAGAAGTGTAAGTCATTGTTTGCAATAAGAATATATAGAGTAAAGATTTTATTTTAATTACTTATTTCCCAATAGTCTATGGCTAATTTATTTACATTCATCCAATAATATAACAGCTGCACAAATTCTCACAAAATTTCATAAATAACATATTCAATTGAATAATCTCCATTAGACAATGCTACTTCATTTAGTGTTGTCCAATTTTCCCTGAATGTTTTATGAATAAATTATCCAGATTTGAGCTGTAAGATAAAAAATCTCGGCTGGACTGGAAATAAAACCCAGGACCTCTGCTTTGTGTGAGATGCTCTTATCATCTGTGCTATCCCGTCAAGTGTCAGCCTTCTAAATCTGTCATACAGATTTGTCATACAGACAATTTATTAAGAGACATTTTTCACAGCATTAATTCAGTGAAGAATGGAAATTGTGTGTAAATAGATCAAAGGGGCAATGATTTAATTCAAGACAGCCAGAAATAATTTTACGAAATAAGTTTTGTTTCCAATTATATAATATATACAATGTTTCATGTAATTCAATACAAAGGCTTCTCAACATTCCAATAAGCGTATTGTATATAGTTTGTAATAAACAGGGAGTAGAAAATATGTAATTCACGTTTGCTAAGTTGGTGAAATAACACAATATTAATTTGTATTTTAGAGCTATAAATGCGCAATATGTGTATAAATTTAAGAAAATAATCATTGGACCAAATACTGATACAAGAGTCCACTTTTCGTGACCACTGATGTGAAGTCATTGTAACGTAAACAACATGCAAGTTAATACATTTTTTTCGATACCTACCTTGACACAGAGTTATACTAAAATAACAAAATAAAAATATTAAACGGGTGTGACGTAAATTTATATACATTGTTGGTGACAGTATTTCTACAAACATGAATACTCAAAATACTTTAGACTACACAAGCACCCGCCCATAACTTCATCAAGTTCTTAGGCAAAGATATACTACACCTGTACTATAAACAATAGTTGTTTACTTTTTTCCTCAACTTACAAAAACAGTCATATTAAGTAGATTTAAACATTTTACGTATTGCATACACACATGTATGGTACTTCTAAATAATTTTCTACGCAGTACTAAGCACCCAAATATGCATCCTCATAAGTAGTATCAAAACATAGTTGACTGCAAAAAAATTATTCTTGAACGTTATGTAAATGATTAATTATGGCGTAATTTCTAGACAATCATATATGTTTTCGTGGAAAGTAGTTTCTCATATTAGAATGCAACTGATTGTACAGTCTATATACAAGCGTCTTGCGTCCATAGTCGCCCCAGTGAATATAATATCATATTTTAATAATTATAACTATCAGAATATTTTAATTATATATAAAGAGCTCAAGACATATCATACGTAATATTAATGATTTTAAAAAACTACAATATCGCTTTAAATTATAACTGAAGTGTTTTTAAGGGGAGTATTAATTTCTGTAATACTATCATGTTGAGAATATTGTTTCATTTCTTAATTTTTCCTAAAGATTTTGACTTATCCGTTCAAAAAAGTCTCTTAAAGAACATTAATTCATTAAAAATTGAATACCATTACGGATTATTATTGTTTCTCTAAGTACTTCAATTCGTAAATGTGGTTATTTTTTAAAAAAATAACGCAGGAGTTGCTGTCCAACGTATTTGTCGTTGTTATGACACCTGTCATTACCCCGCAAGTGATGTTTTCCTTCATGAAGCAGAGCAAGTGGGATCACTTTTAAGCTCAAGGAACAGAGACCAAGTCAAAGGTAAAAGGAAATAAGTGCCTCTTTCATATGCCATCATAAGCGCTGCTTGCTCTCGTTATTTTATTCCCCGTCCTGCGTGGTACTTAATTTTTCGTATATAGGAAATTTGGTTCTAAGAGCTTAGTGAACTTGCTAACAAATTCGGAGTTCAGTGCATCATATGCTCAAATCCTTGCCCAACAGCACACAATAGGGAGTTTATTTGAAAGTTCCAAACTGGTTGAGGAACCAGCTACCACCTTCGAACCTGTTGCCCTTATCTCCGTCCTTAGTACAATTATTTGTAATTGGTTGTGGGACGGGATGTGGATGTCGCAAAGTGGGGATTCACTGCACAACAGTGTGCGGGAACTGAGAGGGATCATGTACCAATGGCACTGTACTAAACGACTAATCACTGGACGAAGAAGAGGTAGACTACGAGATTTGCATACAATAAAATGTAAATAAAGCACGATTATTTAAATTTTTGTTACTTACTCGACCGTATAACTCGGACACCATTGGCCTTACGCAAAAATTGTTTCAGAACACTTTTGTAGAAAATGTTTTTTTTAGGGCAACAGGCTACATGAGGGTGATCCACATTGGGAAACTCCCCTTTAATAGCATAGGAAGGGATTTGAAAGGGGGGATGTGGAAGGGTAGAGGAATGTAGCCAAGAGTTACTAGGGTTTAAGGATCCTACCCGGCATTCGCCTAAACAAATGCAGGGAAAACCCTAGAAAAACCTGCATCAGGTAGGTCGGGCATTGGGTATTTGTCCCACGCCATTCCGATAGCGGGAGAGGAGTTTGCTGTGGGTACGCAGCATTCCCTTCTCCGTGCCTCGACCAGTTTAGGAGGCAGCTGGCCGACTATTCCAATAGGAATAGCGGACAACTCTTACCGTATGCCCAAGGTCTGTGACCCCGGAACATACACCTCTCAGAACAGGCCGAGGAGCCTTAGTTCAAAAACGGAGAGGAAAAGGCATACCCAAAGGTAGCCCCTTCGTATCTCTCCTAAAAGGTTCTGCCTGCGAGAGAACATCCCTCGCAGGTTTGTAGAAAATGTTATCAGCTTCAACGTTTATATAAAGCAATTCTTCGTTACGAGTGATAGTTTCGGAGCTATGAGCAACAAAAAACTAAAAGTCGTCACCTTTAAAGCCCCCCTCCCTCCGTCTAGCTCGTCCCCTCTACCATCAGGACTCTTTTATTGTCTTTAAACTAACGTAACAAGGATCAACTGTGCCAATTTTCAAAACTCCAGGATCTCTGGATTGGCCTTTATATGACTAATTTGACTGGACTACAATATGCGATAAACGATTGTGAACAACTGTTGCACGCCCGGTGGGAGTAAGTTTGTAATTATTCGTAAATGTTCGGGAACACTTGCAAATGTTTCCTAACGCTTGTTCGTCGTACGCGCTTGGTGTGGACGAGTCTTAAAATTTAAGGAAGTACGAAAACATTGATTTAGATAAGTATATAATAGACTGTTGTGAAGCCATTTCATAGTATGAGGGAAACTGCCATGCATATGTATTGTAATAACCACATAATGGCGTATAAATAAAAAAAAAAATATTTATATTTTAACACACAAATTTTATTAACAATTATCAGAATTTACACCAGAATTCAATATTTAATATTATAAAAAGATCTCTTTCTCTCATGGGTCTCTACTGGGTTTGATAACGGACAGAATTGAAATATTAAAAGAACCCAACATTTATCTTTAAATTAAACAGAAGTATCGACGAAACTTATTAACGAACTTATTATACAGATTGCTTCTAAATTTACAAGAGTTTATTTTATTATCAAAAGATGAGAACGATATCTGACTGTTATCCTTTAATTACTTTTACACATGTTAATACCATAAATTTCAACTCACGATTTCTCAGGAACCTTTGGCTCGTTCATTAAACACGCACTTTATAGATTGGACGTTTACACACACTGACTCTAACACATATTACTGGTTCGACGATAACTGGTTCTCCATACCCGGCGAAGGATATCCCAGTTGCTCGTGGAGAAAACTACTCGACGCTGGATGTTGTATCCTGGTCGCCTACCATTGAAGACTGGTCAAATTTTGATACTAATGCAGATTGTACTTCTGCATATGAAAATATTTATAATTGAATAATTTTCTACTTCTCTCGCAGGCTGCAAATTTTCTCCATTCCCTCCGTGCTTACACTCAACTCCAACTAACTTCCAAGTTTGATACCCACAGCATCTCTCTCTTACGCTGACTGACCCACGATGCTCACAGCACCCCTCTCCCACGCTGACTGACTCACAATAGTTTAACGCTTGCATTTATACTACTAGCCTCCTCGTTCCCTTTTGTTCCAAGACCCACGTCGCACCTTCGCGGTGACATAATCTCCATTACTGAGATTTACAATCTGCAGCTGCAGTTCCTTAGCAAAATAGCTAGCCCCTCTTCATGTCACATCGAGACAGGACCCGCAATTACTATGCACCCTCAATTACTCTGGACTTGTCGTCCTCACAAGACTGGCACAAGACCCTTCCTTACAAATCCTAAGTAAATACGCCACTTGTCAGGCCATTAATCAGAGACAATAGCCTGCCCTAAAATCACTTTGGGACTGGCTACTCGAATGCCTTTCTTAAACCGATACCTCTTGCGCTTGCAACTTCCTGTGCCGGCCCAGACCCTTCAACCGAAAATAAATGTCTTGCCGCTCTGTCTTGTCACATCGAGACAGGACCCGTAATTACTTTCCCCTTGCGTCCTCTTCCCAACATGTGCGCTGTTCCGAAACAATGCATTACAATATATTGCCGTTAAAAAGTGATCTCTTGATTACCATAATTTCTTCTGACTTAGTTGTTAATCTGTTTAGCGTTTGCAGTGTGTTTGTACGATTTTTTTTAAAAATAGATTCCCGTAAAGCATTAACGTAATTTATATACTATTATAATTTGTAGCTCGCGGAAATTAAGAGTTCCGTTCACTCAAAAAATGTAAATAACGGGCTATGACAATGTTTCTGCTGTTTTTTTATAAACCTAGATCGCCAAATTACCAGAGATATTTAGCATCAAGTTTACATAAGTGTTCTTTTAAATTACCTATTAATATTCCTGCTAAATATAATTTGCATATGAAGGAACTGAATTATCATTTACCGGTAGAAGTTTTTATTCAGTGGCGGGACTCCAAGTTGACCAGTCTCCTGGCGACACTTTTTCAGAATTTCTGTAAATTTGGGAGCATTTTGGAATAAAATACCTCTATAAGGGGGCGGCGAATATGGCTTCCGCCCCGGGCGGCTGAAACCCACTATACTTACTGCTTATATTCAAGATTTCCTTGTAACCCTTTACGAACTGTCATGATCGAAAATAATTTGTAACATAAGCTGGCTTTGAAGACAGCCTTTTAGCTTATTGTGGAAAATTTATATCTGTTAAAATCGTAAGATTAAATGGAATCCCCGGCGAAATCTCAACGAAGTCGATATTACATAAAATCGAATGTTCTGGCTGCCATCAAAGGTCGAATATTTTTCGATAACGTAATCGTAATTCAATTTGAGATCTGTCACGTCAAGCAGACGGCGCTCGACATGTGGGATTTATGTTCTACTGCCTCAGACGTGGGCACAAGAAAACATCCCAGAACTCACGAAAGATTTATTCAGTATGGTACTGCTGGTTTCAGGACTAGGTGAGAACCCAAATAATACTGTAAACATTGATAAAGTATCTTAACATATGTCCCTTGTTATCAGTAAATCAGATAACATCCAACCTATTACATTTTTTCCTTATATGTCACGTAGACAAAATAATGCATCATTATGTAATACATATTTTGGTTAAACTAATATGTCGTTTTAATTTTTTACAACTACCTACTTAATATTTATATTGAATATATTAAAAACGTTTCTTAGCATAGAATATCTTATGTATTATGCTTTAATATTTTCTCATCTATATATATATATATATATATATATATATATATATATATATATATATATATATATATATATGATATTAGTAAGGATATGACATTGTCAAAAATAATTGCAATATTGGTATGGAAAGGAAAGAGAGATAGGTTGTGGCTTACCTGAAAGTGAAGTGTGGTGTCGCCATAAATAACTGAAGGTTGTTCTTCAAATTTTCGGAAGGAGTGTATTTGAAGAACAACCTTCAGTTCTTTATGGCGACATCACACTTCGCTTTCAGGTAAGCCACAACCTATCTCTCTTTCCTTTCCATATATTTATATATATATATATATATATATATATATATATATATATATATATATTGTAATACCTCAAATAAAACTACTAATTTAAACAAACAATTATTATTTATTAAGACCCAATTTACAATTACACAAATAATCTAATGAAATTTTATAAATTCAAAACAATTTTATTTATCTCGAATACATTTGATAAATTAGACTCAGTACCCCAGGGTCTTTACTGGGTTGATAAGGAAATGGAACACAAATTTTACAATTAAACAAAACAGTTAAAATAAATTAAAAACAAAATGAAACTAAATGTGACTTTTTACCCTTTTTTAACAATTTACAATTATGAATACAGAAAAATAAACTTACAAGCTCTCTAATCCATGAAATTTTTCATCTCTCCCATACCGGCACACACTCTCTTTATATAGGCATAAAAGACATCAGGTTGCGCTCACACTTTGCTTTCACCGCCACCTCTTCTCGATGACGTTACCCTCACAAAGAATTCAACAAACTCTGCTGGCAGACAGATTTCCACGACAAACTCCTACTGACTTTTGATGACTGATGTCCAACTGATTACTCTCGCCACCTAGCTTGGCCTACCATCCGATGATCTCTCCTGAATGCAAACTCCCAACTGTTCATACCATTGTTTCGGCCACTTTACCATGGCCCTGCGTCCGCCCTGCTGACCTGCACCACCGCTCTCTCCCTACTGACACGTCCGTCTCCTCTCCAACTCCTGTCTAACTGTGTTCACTTCTGTACAGCTGCCCCTTATTTATATCCTGGCTCCAGAATATTCCCTTGTTTTCACAGTTGTTTTGAAATTCCATGTTCGCCAATAACACCAGCTGTTGGCTTTCTCCCGCTCCGAGAGCCACTCAATCAATTAAAATAAACGTCTCCTTTTAATATAATTGGTTGTCCATCTGTTATCATGCCTTTCAGGGTTCTGTCGGTCACAACCATTTAGCCCTAAGAGCCTCAAAAATGCCCAATTATCATCCTCCCCTTCTCTAAGAGCCACTTATCCATCATTTTATCATTATCTTTTATATGTACAAACCACTCAAGTCTGAGTTGTAAACAAATCTGATAAAAATAAGAACCAAATTCATGTCCTTCTTTACTGGTTATTACAATATATATATATATATATATAATGTAAGGAACTTTGATTTCGTGATGAAGTTATGTGGGATAATGCTATAGGGAGGAAAGATAAAAATAATAGGAGAAAGGTTGGAATACACTTTATGTGAAAGTATATGCTCAGGTGTAGAATTAGGCACTCAGAAAAGCATATGTGAGTAAGGATGTGACATTATCAAAGTATTTAAAATAATTAGTGTGGCTTACAGGATATTTAAGATCAATGTTGCCACTCAGGACGGGAGGAATTCTTCAAATTTTCGGAGGTGTTAGCCTCATTCCCAAGGGGAAGGTATATGCCTTCCATGCTCCATATCTTCTGTTTTCCACACTAAATAGTTTAAATATTTATATATAAAATAAGACATTTAGATAAGAAAAAAGACAGTGAAGTCTACTTCCCAGAAATCAATAGTTGGGCTGAGGAATCTAAAAATTCTCAAATTTTTGAGGGCCTGAGCCCTCTTTATCAGGAGAGAAGGTCTGAACTGTGTGCTGGCCAGCATTATATATATATATATATATATATATATATATATATATATATTTAAAACACTTCAGGAAAATTTGAAAGGTCAAATTAAATAACACAAAATAGATACAAAAGATAGACAGCAAAGTTGACCTATCAGAAATCAACAAAGTGTCTGGCTGAGGAAAAAAGGCAAATAAGTATTACTCAGAAGGGAGTAAATTATAATTTGGATTGAATTTTAATAAGCTCAATGGAAATAAAACTATTGAAGCATATATTTATACATGATATAACTTTTTAAATAAATTAATAAATTTTAGAATAAGTTTCAAGTTGTACCATACGTGAATTCGGATGAATTTATTTAGTGAGAAAATGCTACTTAATTAGATCAGTAGCTGTAATCAGTTAAGTACTTCATTCGCATTACAAGTTTTAAATGCAGTATTACAAAACATTAAAAAATAATCTTACAAATGGTTACAGATTTTTTATTGTTCATTCCTACACAAAATATGTTCTGGTGTTGTAAGAAATATTTTTTCCCTGTGTTGATTGTAGTAGGTAATGTTTTGTGTGTAAATTAACCAATCGGTATATTCTTATCATGAAGAATTTTGCTTCAACGATACTTTTCTGATTTGTGAATATTAAAGATATATTTGTTGATATTTCAGAAATTTATAAAATAACTATAAACCCTCTTAACTTGAAGTGGAATTCTTTTAAATTTTTTTACATATTGTATGATCAAATAAAATTAAGTGACTGTATTTCACAATGTTAAAATTATTTCAGAGCTGAATACTTGGATCATATTCTGTTCCGGATGGGCTTACTGGCAGTTCTCAGATCAAAGATTAAGAGAGGTAATATTGGTTTTACATTTGTTGATTTTGTAATATAGATTTCAATATTCTGTTTTTGTTGTAGATTTTTGTGATGGCTATACTTTTTGTAATTGTAATCAAGTTTTATTATTTAATTGCTGGGATAATGCTAGTTATCACATCAGCTTGAGTTTGAGGTAATACAACATTTTTACTGAAGTTTGGATGTTTAAATTATGTGATAACAGTGCTTTAAGTTCTTCAATCATAATTTGCAACAAGGAAATAAATCTATCTGGAAAATGTTAATAACTACATGTCTGAAGTGCCACATGGTAAGTATGCCTACTGAAAACCTTTAAATTACCACACAGATGAAAGAAAGGCATTATTACAGAGATTCTCCAGTTGAGGGTTACTAATGAAAGATTATTTTATTTTTGTTTATAGTCTGTTTCTGAAATTACTGTAATATTTCTATACTTTTCAGAAAAGCAATGTCATAAAATTTTTCTTTCTAGGTTTTAATTTGTAAGATGACTTACTGAATGCCAATACTGCTCATATGTCTGTATTTAACTATACTTGCATCTCCCCCATCACCTCTCCTGTAAAACACTTTCAAGATATGTTTATTCAGTAGATGTTCAAATACAAAATATGTTCTAAGTATGAAGTTATGCATCTGGTTATCAGTTGTTCTTATCTTCAATGAAGTTGTGTATTTTCAGCATTATTTTCTTTATAAAGTCTGATATCCCATTCTTAATTTACCAATAGCAACAATTGGAGTGATGATAACAGCTTCTCATAATCCGGAACCAGACAATGGAGTGAAATTAGTAGATCCTCAAGGAGAAATGTTGGAACAGAAATGGGAAGAGCTAGCAACAGGCCTAGCTAATGCAGAGTGAGTATATTCAGTGGCCAGTATATTATTATAATTATTATGAATATAATTACTGTAATATTTCTATACTTTTCAGAAATGAGAATGTTGAAAAGATATTGATTGATATTTTAGAAACTCATCAAATTGATATTAATTCTCCAGCATCAGTTTACATAGGACAAGACACAAGGTAAATTTTTGTTAATTATTTCAATGTTTTGAACCTAGTTTTGACCTGTTTTTATTCCTCTTAGTTAAGTTGGGTTATATTATTAAAGTAATTAAAATATTAATTTTTGTGTTATGTTATGATGGGTCACTGCTGTTTCATTTTTCTTATATTTTGAAACTCAAAAATGGTTCTACTTATATTTTCAAACATCTGCTTTTAGTAGATATTTACTTATGGAGAAGTATTACAAAAACTGTAACCCAAACAACTTGTTATTAAAAAGTATATATACAGGACTAAATCACTAAACAAGGTAAACAAAGGATTATCATTGAAATGTGTTTTTAGTGTCTGTATTTATGAAAAGTAGAGAATTGGGATCCTCTTGTGTTTTAATTTGTTTCCTGTTTTCATCCAGAATTATAGTACTGCCTGATGGTATCAGTTTGTTAGCAAAAATATTTATAGAATATCAATTCAAACTTATCATCTAGAAAAGTGTATCAGAGTTTATATTACTCACATTCTATGTAAGATGTAGTGAGTTCATAAATTTTAATTATAATAATAATTTGTTTATTTTTCCATAATTTGCAACAATACAAAATGGGAAATCGTCAATCATATAATAGAAATATAGCATATAATTAAATTAAATTTATATTTTAATATAACATGATTAATATTTAACATTATGTTTACAGATATTATAAAAATACAATATATTTTTTAAAGGTCAAACATACAGTAGAGTGGCTTTTTAACTAGATTTTTTTAGTTCTACTGCAAATAACTTATTCTCTACTTTCTTTATTTATTCAGGGAGTTAAGTGATCTTGTGCCTTTATTTTTTAGATATATTAAAAATTGCAGCTGTTTGTGTAAAATTCTGTGGAAAATTGAACCATCTGATTGATTATTCTAACAAAAGTTACTAAATAATAAATTAATGTAGCATCTGTGCAGTACAGAAGGATATATTAAAAAAAATTATGTAATATGATTTGATTTTATAAGAGAAAAGAAAATAGAAATTCACTACTGCCTGGAAACAAGAAATCTTAACAAATGTACTAAATGGTTGTGGATTTGGTGATGGGTTAAAGAGTTCTTGCTTCATTTTTAAAGTGGAACAGAGATAGAATAAAAACTACTATGAAATGTTTGCACCTATGTTGTTAGGCCCAGCAGTTCATCATTAGCAAGAGCTGTATGTGATGGTGTTATGGCACTGGGAGGAATAGTAGAAGACTGGGGAATTGTTACTACACCTATGCTTCACTATTTTGTAGCCTTAAAAAATGCTGGCCAAATACCTTCCAAGGATGATTATTTTAATAAACTAGTTGGCAATTTCAGATTGCTGAGAAATCAGGTAATCGAATTGCACCTGCTCAATCAACCTATCCTACTTACACTGTATTGATTAAAACCATTTACTATCTGAAAGCAAAAATGCTTAAATTGTATGATTTACAAGTACATCCAATGGAATTGACCAAAAAATAACTAGCAGATGATTCTGAAAACTACTCTTACAAATTTCTCTTCAAAGGTGCTTATCGTTTTATTGTAAGGAGATGCAACAAGAAACCTTGTCTAAGATCTTCTTAATTGTGAATCATTTGTGTGATAGTAGTCAGGGTTTTTTTGGGGAGAGGGGATAATTAGGCTGGTCTGAATTGAATTTAAGAGATGACTAATTATAAGATTTAAAAGTCATTTGATTATATAATATTGAGAGGCTTAAACAGAATATAGAATTACCATTAAGTGATTTGATTTTTTACAGACTGTAAATTTTATGGTAGTAAACAGAATTATTATTTTATGAATTGGGAACATGTTTGTTAATTACTTTGAGTGGTCAGAGAATTATGTAAATCTTGTATGAAGGGAAGATTAATTTTGTTCAGACCGTACTAATATCAGGAAATGTATTCCAGTCAAATGTGTTAGTTTTTTGGTATTTTTTTTTCAAATTAGTAATTATCTTGTGTATCACTTCTAAATTAATTATGACATTATTCAATTATCTCTTGTTTATAATGGTAACATCCAGTACCATTCAACAAATGTTTTTACTTTTTTCTTTTGAAAGGTACCATTCTGTGCCATTCTTTCCTGTCCTTCTTGTCATACTATTGTGTTACTTATATACAACATTTTTAATTATGTGATGTATGAGAATATGATTGATGCATTTCACAAGTTTACTTATCTTGCAATTTAATATCTATCACTGTGTATACAAGTTCTCGTCCAAACCACATAACTACTAAAATGCTGCTCAAAATTGTTTTGTAATTAAAGTATGTACCAAAATTTTTAACATTTGTGAATCATTTTATTCATTTTTATATAATTTTTTTAATTCCAGTAAAATCACAAATTTTAGCGATAAAACTGTTAATTTGAGAAGAATGAGTCACAATCTGTTGAAGGTACAAAATTGTACTAAATGTTTCTTATTGATTGGAAAAAAAGTTTTTATATATTAAATGTAAATAAATTATGTAAAAAGAAAAATGTGTAACATTTAATTATTTGTATTAAATATTTAAAAGCTCAATTTTATTAAGACTGGCTAGTATTTAATTTCTGTTAATTAATTCAATATTCCAGGTTTAAATCAGCCACAAAATAAAACATTTGACTCATTTAAACCTGGTATTTTGAACATATATAAATAAGCAACTAAGGGCAACAGGAGATAGAGGAATATGGAATGAAAATAAGTGTTGAGAAGAGTAAGATGGTTGTGATGACTAGAGCTGTGAGACGGTAGAGGGAATAATGAAATAAATGAAATGTCATTAGTATTGTGGAGCATACTGACAGAAGACTAAAAGATAAACAAGGAAATTGGAAAGAGAATCCAACAAGAATATTGGTTTTACCAGGGTGTGAGATGTCTTCTGTAGATGAAAGAATTTCATGACGAATGTAAAAAAATTCTGTACTCAATGCATTATACATCAATTTTGACATATGCAGGTAGCATGTGGACAGCAAAAAACATTATTGGACGTAATATCAAAATTTCTGTGAAAGATTCCTAGAAGAATAATTAGGAATAATGAAGAGATGGAATCGAAAAATGAAAGTCAAGATAGAGATTTGTAAGCTGAAATTGTATGGGCTTTTGATGAGAATGAAAGTAGATAGTTCCATAGTTATTAAGTGCAGCAAGAGTAACTGGAAGAATACAATTAGAAAGAGGTGGATGAATATGACAAAATTACATATAGACAAGAGTGAAAGAAAAGTAGAATTATTGCATGAAGGAAGGGAATGATGGAGAGAGAGAAAGTGAGAGGTCCTTGATTCACAATCTAACCCAGAAGACTGGAAATGGGGATATGAAGAAGATGTAATCATTGTAGGAAATGAAATTTGTAATTGCCTTATGATATAGCACTATTTATTGTAATGCTTTTACTTATTTCTTGATGATTTAGTACTAATTAAAATAATTTAATTAATATATATAAATTTATTAACAAAGTATAACATTTATAATAATCTTTTAAAAGCAATGTTAAAAACACCAGCCTATTAGTCAGAAAAACTTATCAAATTTAAAACACAGTATTTAACAAACACATTTCATCCCTGATTGGGACTTCTTCAGGTGTACAGTTACAATTAAATTCCGTTATATAAAAATATTAATACATACATGATAATTTAAAATACAATTACGTATAAATTTAAGTTATAGTGTGTTACTTACAATTTATTGTAAGAAAATTTAGATTAACAAATTTCTAACATGTGGTTTTCCCACACATTTCAGCTGAAATATAACAATTACCAATGAAACGATTAATCTCAAAACATGAAAAAGTTAAATTAGCATGTTTGACTCATTATCCCATGTTATTCATTTAATAAATGTTCAGACTCTGAACACTTTATACACAATTAAATTTTTTTTAAAAAAGGATGGAATGGCAAGCTTTGACTTTGGATATGAAAGTTATTAAATTTTAAACTTTCAGACTGCATCAAATTGTTGGTGTAACTAGGGTAGTTACTGATGTCCATGAGTGGGTGATAGCTCCTTCATTTATACTGTATCTGTCTAAGGATAAACAGTTGAAATCAACAGTTAGATGGACTCCCAATCCTAGGCTAGTTTGTATTAGCTATCTCTCAATCTTCCAACTACTGATTTCTCACTATTCTACTACTCAAATTTACTGCCTCTCTCATATCTGTTATCTCTACAATGAACTACCGCTGTCCTCTTTCAACCATGAAATGCAACCATCTTTTTTGACCTCACATATTGATAGTACTTATGGCTTCTGTTTGTGAAAACTGTGGATATTTTTCCTGCATGTGCTTGCCAACCATGTTCGCAGAACCATCTTCCTAGACAAAAGGCATTGTTAATCTTGAACCACTTTAGTTAGTACGAGCAATAAAGGCTCGAGTCCTTAGAAGCTTGCTCCATTTCTCCATGGTAATAAATTTGTCATCCTTTGTGACTCAGACAATGGAATTTCCAGATCTAGTAATAAACGTCAGAATATTCAGTCATATTGACAGATTTAGGTAATACGTTATGAGCCTTTGTTAATGCATTTAAGAGATTTCATAAATAACATGAAGAAAATAACCCCACCACTTTATAGTGATTGACTCTATCTAAAAAAATCTTTGTTTATTAAACATCTTGTAACTATAATATCATTCACTGCACTGGAACAAAATTTTGCTCACTGTTTCCTTTATTTATCCTAACTATATCTACCTTCAACCCAATCATTTCTACTTCTACCTAGAAATTCAACAGAGCTACATAATAGTATTTTATTGCAAACTTACATCATCTGTACTATAACTATGAGATATTAATTTAAAATGGTTATTATGATATATAAAGTAAAAATATATAAAGCAAATTCATCTGCAGATTACCATTGTAAGATCTGTGTTTGGTGTGAGAAGAGATTAGAGGAGAATTCTAAATCACTGTGTTCAATGGAATAGTGGTCTTTTGTGCAACTTAACAAAAACCCCATATATGTGTAATTAAGGTTTTTGTGCTGATGTGACATAGCATTGTTGTTGAATAGATTAAAATCAAATGTGTATTAAATGTATCAAGTTAGGAATTATCAAACTAGAAATATTAATGGCTTGATAGTATAGTATGGTGACTATTTTTGATGATGCCATTAAAATATTAGAATAATTAATATTGCAAAATATTTGTTAATATGATTTCTGTAGCAAAAAAAATTATTGTGGAAAATGATAAAATCATTATTTTAATCAGAATTACTATTTTAATGCATCATTATATTTATGATAGTTAATGAGAAGATTGAATATATTAAGTAAATTGTGCAAATATTTTTTAAAAAATTACAATTTTAGACCATATTTAGAATCCAATAATAGTGATTGCAAAATATTAATATAAGTGATGTTTGAAATTTACTTTGTTTAACTCATTCTTTTACATTGGCAGTTTATTGAGACTAATGTTTGAAATTTTTATCACAGAATTTGGTTAATGGTAACTATGTACCGCATGTTTTACTTGATGGAGCTAATGGAGTGGGTGCTCAAATAATGCAAGAAGTGTCAAAGTATCTTGAAGGGCTATTATCTATACGCTTGTACAATGATGGTTCAGGAAAGTTGAATCACATGGTAAGAGTTTCAGTTCTAATATAAATTATGTATTTTTTATTATTTTCTATAACTTACATTATAGAATATTATGCCATTTAAGAAATTTCAAATTTGTTAATAAAATTCTTTGAAGTCTGTTTTCTCACTTACAGCAATAACCCCACAAATAGTGTGCAATAGTATTCACTTTTCAAGTTAAAAATTAAAGGATTGCTTTATTTTTCCTTAACTCAGATAAAGAGGGAATTAAATGTTGTTTACTTCAAAATTATTTTAACATAAAATTTTCAGAGAAATTGATTTTTATATGCATAAAATATGTTGTTTACATGGATTCTAGTGTGGGGCTGATTATGTGAAAATGGAACAGACTATGCCACAGTCATTACCAATTGAAGACGGAGTGCGTTACGTATCATTTGATGGGGATGCTGATCGCATTGTATATTTTTATGTTGAAGAAGGAAAATTTAATTTGTTAGATGGAGATAAAATAGCTACATTGGGTAAATGAATTACTGTGTGTGTATATATACACACACGTATAAAATTATAACTTTTTTAAACTGAATTTTAAGTAACAACACCCTTTCTTGCAGTTGCTGGTTATTTAATGGAATTAGTGCAAGAAAGTGGACTTAAATTACAGTTAGGTCTTGTGCAAACTGCTTATGCTAATGGTAATTCTACAAATTATATTTCAAAGTCCTTGGTATGTATCCAAATTATTTTTCTGTTCATGTTCATATTTTAAATAAATAATTTTTGTAGTAATTTTGAAACTGTACCATAATTAGTGGCAGCTCATGCATATGTGCTAATGTGCTACAGCACATAAATTATTTTAGGAAGAAGTAATTTTTCTTAATTTTAAGAACCTTCAGAATAATTGTGTTTTAACTCTGCAATACTGTGCTTTGGTATTGAAGACTTTAAACTCTGCCTTGTGGCGCATCACTCCAAAGCTGGGCAGCCATTGTGATTTGGATTGGCAATTTAGTAACAACTGCATGTGCACACTTTACCTTTTTACCGCCCTGTAAGTGCTACAATGCTGACAGCACAAGCAAACGGAAGAGCGTGGCCATGTCAGGCAATATAATCAACTAAATTGAAATAAATTCAAACTATTCACTAATTATAAATCTTATTTTATAATAGTTTATATTTTATAAACAAAAATAATAATCGTTCATTTTTGGTAAAATAAAAAAAAATTACTAACTAAGGTTTGTTAAAGAAAACAAATTTAAGACATATATTATAGTTTGAAAATATACTGCATGGCCCTTAATACAAAACTGCTCAATTGCTTTTAAAATATTTACAGAGAAAAATACTTTCGGATTAGAAATGGTAAATTATTCCGCTTTTAAAAATTACACACTATTGGCAATTATGTTGACAGAATTAGAAATGTAGCATATTATGTGCTGGGTCAGAGTATTGGTAACACTGTCACTGATTTAGTTTTATTATTTTACATAGTTATCATAGTAAAAATAGTTGCTTGGGGTGATGTAGCACATAAATCAAAAACTCATGAGGCGCCACTGACCATAATTGTTTATTAGTATTCATAAGCTGTATATTTTACATCTGAGATTAACTATAAAACTTGTATAGAAAAAGGAGATGTAGATTTAAAAATATAAATTAATACAATACAATTTGAATCCAAAGCGAATTTTTATTGTTTTGATGTCTTTTTTTATCTCTAGTTCATGAAGAAAAGTGTTTTGTGCTTGATGTACTTTTAATTTTTAAAATACTATTTGGAACTATTTTAGGGATAAATTCAAAACTCTGAAGAAATATTTATTATCAAAAAATGTCAGATCAAACATTTTTTTATTTAAATAGGATGTTCACAATTGTTGAAATATTTGGAAAATTGTCTTTTTTAACATTACTTATAGTTCTCTTAAAGTGTTCTGTTGTGAATGGAAAATTTTTAATGGATGAATACAGATATGTTTACTTAAACATGTAATTTATTTCAGAATGTTCCTGTTGCTTGTGTTCCAACTGGGGTCAAATTTTTACACCATAAGGCACTGGAGTTTGATATTGGCGTTTATTTTGAAGCAAATGGTCATGGAACTGTTGTATTTAAAGAAACTGCAAGTCATCTAATAAAAAAAGCTGCCCTTAATCAGACGTAATTATCTTGAATATTACATTCTGTAGTTCCTAAATCATACATGTGTACTGTAACATAATTTCTTTAAAGAAATACACATTAAAGTACAGTGGAACCCTTGTTATCAGAAGTAGACATGGATGGACCTACTTCAGATATGATTTTTCTTGGATAAACAAAACAAAGGAATATGTTATCTAGAGTTCTGAAATTTGTTGAAAATAATATTTTTGGGGTTTTCAATTGTAGAGTAAAGAGACGAGGGAAAAAAAATACTGTTAGTCATCAGGGAAAGAGTAACATTCAGAGTCTAGTAAGAGAATCTGAATACTTGTGTAGATTTACTATATTCAGCATATCAATGGAGTGATTCTATCTCGACAATAGGTAAGGGAGAGACTGCAGAGGAAGTTTGATGAATGATGTCAGCTAACGGGGATTTTAAGAGTCTGGGACTGTGATGAATATTGGAAAGCCAAACTTGTGGTATGTTTAAACTGGGCTGTGAAACAGCTGTGTTGTGTTTGATATGCATATCAAAGAAATCAGGAAATTTTCATTTGAGTTGGCATAAAAATTGATTTTGAAGCACAAGTTGATTGAAAGATGTCTGATCAAAATTTAATCTCAATTAATTGATATTTTGCTTAATTTGGGTGGGAGATGTGAACGTACATTTGGATTATGATTTAGGATTTGTTTAATAATTTGATTTTCATGTTTTCAATAATGAATTTTTTAATTGTAGATGACATATTTTCCTGCTCATATTTTATGAATAGAAAGTTTAAGTAAATTATTTCAATATATTTATAGTAATTTGTCACATTTGGATAAAAGAGTGGCAGCGTAGTCAAATTACCTGAAATCAATAACTATTGAAGGTATGATCTGTACTATGCCTGGCAAGCATTCAGTTCAGTCCTTCCTTCCTGACGAAAGGGGCTCAGGCCCTCGAAATTTTGTAATATTCTGTCACCTCTGCCGGACTGGACCAACTAATGATTTCAGATAAATTGACATCACTATCTCTCTTTCCTATCTAAATGTGTTATTTAATCTGCCCTTGTCACATTTTCCTTAAGTATGTTATCGTAATTTAACAGATATCTTATTTTCAGAAACACTGCAGCATATACTTTAAATGCTATTATGGGAGTTATAAATCAAACTGTTGGTGATGCTGTGTCAGATATGTTACTTGTAGAAGCCATATTAGCAGCTAAAGGCTGGACTGCGAAGGAATGGAATGCAACTTATAAAGATTTACCAAGTCGCCAAAGGAAGGTTATTGTGAAGGTATCTAACACGTGTCTATATCTTTTTATTTTACTTGAAGGTTTCTGGAATTTATAAGTTTCTACCATATCCTTATATTCAGATTTTGAGTGGAAAATAAATGTTCTCACATTTGAAAGTCCCTTACATTTATCATTTGATGTATGAGTTTTAACTTGAGAAAATTATGGTTATACCATAAACTAATCTTATTAATGTGATTTTTACAAATTTATCATTCTTTCTATTAATAATAATTTTTCCCTTATCAGGATCGACGTTTAATAGAAACGACAGATTCTGAGCGGAAATGTGTGTCCCCATCAGGGCTTCAAGATAGAATTGATGATCTTGTTCAACAGTATCAGAATGGAAGGGCATTTGTTAGGTAATATGTTTTCATTAATACATTCTGTGGTATAATAGATAGTAACTATAGAGACAAATCAAAGCGAATATCATGAGCCAGTGGTACCAGTTACTTGCTTTCAATACAATACATGAGTTGAAAGTGTTTCTAAGAAATATGTATTGTGTTAATAATCTAATGATAAGACTAGAATGTGATAATAAATGCAGAAAATCAAATTCAAAATTTGATAATTTTTTTAGTTTTATGAATTCTTTTCATTCATCTCACTATATTGAAAATGGATGTATTGACATTTTGATCACATATAATACTTTTTACAGACCTTCAGGAACTGAGGATATTGTGCGTGTCTATGCAGAAGCTGTTACACAAGAGAGCTGTGATGATTTGGCTGAAAGAGTGGTACAAGCTGTTTTTGAACTGGCTGGAGGGATAGCATAATGTTGCTACTATATACAAGAAATACTAAATAAATTTTTATGACAATTGTTTCATTATTTGTATAATTAATAAATATTGAATTTTTGTTTGACATGAATAATTACATTTTAATTACCATTATATTTTCATGATTTATGTCAATCATCTCCAAAATATAATTCAGTTCCAAATTTTTAAAGCATTTAAATTTTGTTCTGGCTATCAACATAGTTACAAAACATTATTTTTCATCCATCATAGTGGTGTTTATAATACATAGTTTTATTTGTCCCAAAGGCAGAGCCCAGTGGCAATATACCTTACATATATTATTACAATTTGTTATGCTACAAATAATAATATGGCTAATAATAACAATAATCCCATCTGTTTAACTAGAATTACCAGTTTTTAAACTTGTAATGCTGATATGATTACCAGACAATTGACTGTTTGGCACCTCTGTTTCATTTCACTTTAATTACTTAATCAATTAAGTCAGTAGAACCTTTACTGTTCCACCTTGAATACCATACACTACAATACATTACACATTACATCTTAACCTTTGCTATTCAATTATCCTTATTATATTCCTAAACAATTCCCTATTCTTTGGACATGCCCATTAATAGTCTTTCGGGCATATCATTCCATTCCCTCACAAGTCTTTTTAGGAATAAATACTTTCCCAGGTCAGTTTCTTGGTCCTTGTGTTTAATTTTGTAGGAGTGATAATTTTTTGCTATGTATGTTGGTAAATTAATTCGTGTTTTGATCTCTCTACAGACTAGTTTGTCCACATAATTTTGCAAAGCGCACACAGCTAGGCCCTTTATTTTCTACCCGCGAGCATCGCAAACTCTTCCTGATTATCATTTTTACTTCCAAACAAAATCCGATGCCGGTTCCCCCTGAAGCCTGCCTAACGCTTGTATATGTAGGACTCTGTAGGGGTCCCAACACACAGCAAATCATCTCATTTAAAACTTGATGCATGTAGCCAAATCGTTTATCAAAGGCAGGAACATTGGAGGTCCTATTATGCTTCACTGTGGAACGCCTGACGTAATTGCAACAGGATCAAAATCTCACGATTTTCCCCATCTTTAAAATATTCACAATTCCAGTTCAATATGTCAGTTTTCTCTAATTTCAGTTGTAGTATATGGTGTCGTACTTCATCTAATCCATTAGAAAAGTCAATCTGCCAGATATTGACACTACCGGTAGTTGGCTCTCGCAAGAATAGTCTGGCCTAAAACGGTGTTTGGCCACCCTACTTCGTCCCAGTGTCGACGTAAATAATTCTGATAATATAATTATCGCTTTAACTGTTCGCATACGACAGACTATTTTTAGCTTCCGAACGTGAACCCGTTTGATATATAGGTACTACCGTTGCATCCCTCCAGTTGTCAGAAACTTAAGCGTTATTTATTGAAATTTCGAATATTCTCAAAAGGTTCGTTATCATTATTTCTCCCCGCAGTTTGAGCATGTCTCCTGAGATTGCGTCTCGACCAACCGATTTATGTGCCTTAATATTTCTGATATTTGTCCTTATAGATGCCGGGATAATTTTAAAATTTTTCTACTTAAAATGTTAGTAAAAGTAGAGCAATTTTTATTTCCCGAACACCTACGCAATTTATTCTTGAAATTTGTTTGCTTTATCTTAATCATTGAAATTTTTTAACGTCCTTTAGACGAAGAGATATTCCTGTATGTCCTTTTCGTCTTGTAACATATTTATAAAATTTCCCCCAGTATTTTCCTGAGCTTTTATTTTAACAGCGATTAAATCCTTGTTCATTTGCTCAAACTTATCCCTAAGGACTTCGTTCTCTTTCTTCCTGAAACTTCCTCTCTAGTTTTTTTTATATAGACATGGTAAAACCCCTGATCAGCGTTTAGTTTTAAGTGTTTTTCTGGAACATTTTCTTGTGCCTTATAATGATAAGTTTTTGAACTGACATTCACTGACCGAAGTTTCATTTGATGTTCTTCTCTCGTAGTTTGGTCTAAAAAGTGTTTGAAACCTCACTAGTCTGCCTTCCCACATTGTAAAACGACCTTTCCTGCTATGTTCTTGAAGTTTTCACTATCGTCTCAACATGACATGGTCATGGACTTCAGCCATTACCACAGAGCTTATAAATAGCTCAACAGGATTTAACAGAAAAATGTCACGTAACATTTCTAGTAGGTGTGCCTTGTATGTGTAAAAAAACAACCCAAACTAATGCGTTTACGGTGGTTTGCGTTAAATCCGACCTTGCCTTTCAAGTTAACTTTTAAATTACCCGCAGCAAAGCATTTATCGATGGAGAGTGTCTTCTGTACGCGACAAAATAACCTGAGGAACGAGTTTCTATTATTTGGAGATCTGTAGGAAGCTTTTACCCGCATAATTTACTGGAGTAGTTGGATACTACGCCAACGTCTAATATTTCGTATTCTTCGTCTGCAAAACTGCACAAGACATTTTTGATGCCAATGAAAGTACCTTCGCCCAGCGGCGGCTGGTGCATGTGCACATGTGTCGCATCACATAAGTTCTTTTAGGAAGAATTAATTTTTCTTAATGTTAAGAACATAATTAACAATACTAATTTCTGCTTCGATATCGAATACTTTAAACTGTCTGGCTTGCGGCACACTCGCTCCCGCGAATGCAGCCAATTGGCCACGTCTGTGCTACTCACAATTTCTGTCAGTAATGAGAAACGCGCATGCGCAGTGTTCCGGATCAACTCCATGCACCACTCGCAAAGTTTAACAAACTACCTATTTTATTCTCTCTCTTTTTAATATTGATTTATTTATAGTCGCATCAACAGCTCTAGTTATTAGCGACTCAGTATCGGAAATCATTTTTATAGTCGGGTGACTGATTTTCCGAGAGTTTCTCTCACACACAAACATCTATGCCCTCGCCGGGATTCAAACTCGGGAATTTGAGGCAGCCACGCTGACCACAGGAGGTCGGCAAACTGCCTCTGTTTTGTGCTACAGACCAGACAGCACGCACGCACACACGCACGCACACACACACAGGGCCGTGCCGTGCAATGACACAGAGAGGTGGCATAAGCAACGAAATCGAAATAAATTCGAAGCATTCATAAATTTAATATATTTTAAATTAGTTTTAAATTATTTTAAAGAAGGAAAACATTTAAGGGGCGAAAATATATCGCACAATCCTGCACACAACAGTCATCTTGTTCCAAAAATTTACTTTACTTAAAATAGGGTATGTACGAAGGAAAAATATGTTTGTGTTTCCGCTTTTAAAAATTAGAAACTATTGGAAATTTTGTAGACGGAAAAATAAATGAATCATATTACGGGTCAGAGTATTGGTAAGACTATCGCTCTTATAGTATTATTAGTTTACATAGTTTTTCCTTGTAACATAGTTGCATGTGGTGATGTAGAACAAGTAAAAAACTCACGATATGCCAATGTCTCCACCCCTTTCGTTTCCGTCCCTCCAGTATGTCACATGGTCGCCCCTAAATATTTCTCAGTTTCCTACTTCATTGTTAAGCCATGGCTGCGTCCCAACAACTATATCAGGTTCGAGCAACTCATCGAAGTAGAAGAAGTGTGTGTAGACAGGCTGTGTTTAGGATAATCCACGTAGAAGCCACTCCAGTGTTATAACATAGGAAAGGGACTGAAAGGGGGGATGCGGAAAGGTAGAGGAAGATAGCTAAGTGCCCACGGGCTGCAGTTTTAAGTATCCTACCCCAAAATTCGCCTAAAAGTGATGCAGGGAAAACCCTATAAAAACCTACATCAAGTAGGTCAGGCATTTGGTACTAGTCTCACAACCCTTCCGGTGCCGGGTGAGGCAGCTGGCCGACTATTCCAATAGGAATAGCGGGCAACTGTTAACGTATGCCCAAGGTCTGCGACCCCGGAACATGCACCTCTCGGTTTATGGAAATTTTAGTTCAAAAGCAGAGATAGAAGAAGCCATTATCAAAGGTCTCTCCTAAAAGGTTCTGCATTCGGGAGCTAACAACACCTCTCACAGGCTTCGAAGGAACTTCCTGTTTTCTTAGAGTAACAGACTACATGAGTGTAATCAACATGGTGGAAACTCTCCTTTAACAGCACAGGAAGTGATTTGAAAGGGGGTATGCGGAAGACCTTGAGCATCTCAACTATACCTCAATTGTTTTGTTAACCACGCTGCGACAATTTGCCTGTAAGACTAACAGTAATGTAACGATCCAACGTTTCTCGCCGCCTTCGCCGTCCATTCTCGTCGTACGCGATGTCGCCGCCGTTCTCGTCGCCTCCACAGTCGGTCACCGCCAGTCAGGAATGCTGTCACCACACAGCAAGACGTAATCTCCTGTCATCAGTACAGTGTGGGACAAGCACCAATAATAAATAAGGAAGAAGTTGGGTAATTATTTTCATGAAGGAAGGTATTTTTCAACTATGGGTTGCTGAGGTCAATGAAAGTGGGAATAATTTTTGATGTTGGCGATGTGCTCAAATATACAGGTCTATTTCAGATGTAACGGAAGGGACATGTATTGAATCATTACCCAGCTAGCAAGCAAATCAGACATGTCCTTATCAACAAAATATAATGTCACAAGCAATTCCCAGCAGTTGCTCATGCGCACAGCCAAAACACCAACAATTACCATGCTGATCAATTTCAATGCACTACCCCTTTAATTGTCAGAGGCTGAACTACATCTTTCAGAACTCTCTTCCTGTGTCATAGTCCTGGAAGGAGAATTTACAATAACTGCATTTTCCCTGTCACACACACTTTACTTTTTACCTTCCACCTCTAGTTTGCTTGTGTGTAATTTTGATGTTTGAATTATTTTTGTGAACTTTTCTTGAGACAGAGCAATTGTTTCTGCGAACTGGCCAGCTGCAGATATATAAATTTATATGTATAGACATATAACACATTTGGATAGGAAGGGGATGAAATAAAATATTTTGGGCTCTCAGCCCCTTCTTCAGGAAAGTAGTTCTGCACTGAATCCTGGCCACAAACGAACCTTCGTTCCTGAAGAAGGGGGCTAAGGTCCTCAACATTTGATATATTTTTTCTGCTTAGACCAAATATACCAACTGTTGATTTCAGGTAAGTCAACTATTCTGTCTCTCATTCCTATCCAAATGTGTTGTGTATATATATAATGTAATGCCTTGAAGGTGAGGCATTGTTTGTATCTGATTAATGGTCTGGGCTATCGGAGGAAGTTGTAATGTGTTTACTTAGGATTGGTATTGAGAATTCAGAGCAATGCACATGCGGGTGGCCTTTCGCAAAATAAATCTGTTAAGGCAGGCTTTGTTGCTGATTAATGGGCTGGACTGCCGGAGGACAATTTTGGTAGCGTGTCTACTTAGGTCTTGAGGGTGCAGTTTGGAAGGTCTGGAGAATTTAGAACAGCGCACGTGCGTGTGGGGGTGAGAAGACAAGTCCAAAGTTCAATTACTTTGGACTTGTCTTTTGCAAAGACAAATAAGACCTGTCTCGATGGTCGGCTTTGGGACAAGACAGAGTAGCTAGCTATTTGCTAACTAAGGAACTGCTTCCGTATAATGTAAATCTCGGGATAATGGAGGAAACTGTCAACGGGCAGTTGCGAAGTAGTTTTGGAACAAAGGAAAAAGGAATACTGGGGTATATAAACGGAAGATAAGATTTTGAGAAGTTAGAGTTAGAGAGCCGTACTGCAATCATCCAGAATGGAGAATTGTGAGTGAGATAGGTATGCTGCGACAACCGAAGAATGACTAACACAGACATCGTTTAAGGGAGGAGAATGTTTTATAAGTTGCAGCCTGCGAGAGAAATAGCAAAATATTCAACGATAAACATTTTTGTATGCTGAAGTCTAATTTGTTCTAATATCAAAATTAGACCACTGTCTTCGATGGTAGGAGACCAGGACACTGCATCCAGCGTCGAGTAGGTTCACCACGAGCAAGTGATATGTCCTTCACGAACGGAGAACCAGCTTTCATCAAACCAACAGTGTGTGTTAGAGTCAGTGTTTAAAACGTCCAGTATATAAAGTGTGTGTGTACAAACGAGCCAAATTTTCCTGAGTAATCGTAAGTTGAAATTTCATGGTATTAATATGTATAAACCGAATTAAAAGATACAGTCAGATATCGTTCTTTTCTTTTGTGTTAATAAAATAAACTCTTTAAATTTAAAATCAAACTGGTAGAATAAGTTTGTCAGTAATTAATTTCGTCTATGTACTAGACGAATAAATATTTCTTTTTAATTTAAAGATAAATATTGGGTTCTTTGATTAGGTTAAATGTTCTGTCCGTTATCAAACCCATGAGAGACTGAGATCCTTTTTTTTTTATTTAAATTGTATAATTGCTAATTTTTTATAAATAAAATTTGTGTTTTAAAGTTGATAATTGTTCATTTAAAAGCCCATCATATTTAATTATTACAATATATATATCCGCAGCCAGCCAGTTCACAGAATGATGCAACACTCCTGAAGGATGACGATGAGAGCCTCCAAAAATTTTAAGAACTACCTTCAGTTCCCTACAGCTACGCCGTACTTCACTTTCAGGTAAGCTCTCTCTTTTTCCATACCAATATCACGACTATTTTTGACAATGTCATATCCTTACCAATATTATAAAAATATATATTTGCCAGCTATCTTTCTCTTGGATGAAGCTAATGCCTCTGAAAAGTTTAATAACTTCTTCCTGTCCTGAATGATGTTGAACTTAAATTTCAGCAAACCCACTACCTCCCTCTTTCCATTCCATTATTTTGACAAAGTCACATCATTATCCCCTTCTCTCTCATACATACACACACATATATATTGTAATAGTGAGAATGTGACATTGTCAAAAATATTGGTATGGAAAGGATAGAGAGATAGGTTGTGGCTTACCTGAAAGTGAAGTGCGGTGTCGCCATGAGGAACTGAAGGTTGTTCTTCAAATTTTCGGAGGCTCTCAGCCTCCTTCTTCAGGAAGGAGTGTTACACCATTCCGTGCACCGGAATGCAGTCCGCAGCCGGCCGGTGCACAGAATGGTGTAACACTCCTTCCTGAAGGAGGCTGAGAGCCTCCGAAAATTTGAAGAACAACCTTCAGTTCCTCATGGCGACACCACACTTCACTTTCAGGTAAGCCACAACCTATCTCTCTATCCTTTCCATACCAATATATATATATATATATATAAACCCCAATTTTCATCATATAATCACCTTCAATTTCTTAAACATTTCTCTTTCCTCTACATTAAGCAATTGTCCTTATACCCACCAACTTAATGACCTTACTCTTTGGGTTCCAGTTCAAACCATGCGTTCTCCACCTGCAATCCATGTAACATTCATTCTGAGACATCTACAACTTTGAAAAAATTAAATAATGATTGGATAGAAAAACAATTCTTTATTAAAAGTACAAGCATCTTTATAACAATCATGTAAGACTGTTTACTTATCAATATATTAACATATATAACAGGAAAAGGATTGAAATTGTGGGGCAAGCATTGCAATGAACACAATAAACGTTTGAAGGCTGTAAATTTTATTGGTATCTTGAATAATATTAAAACTAAAACAAAGTAAGATTTTTTTCGTTTTTGCACAAATTTCTTGTTTAGATATGCCATTAAAATAATTTTATATTGTATGTGAATTTAGATTTGGTTTTAAATAACCAGTGTATAATATATATGTACCATGTTAATAATTAGATAGATGACAGCATCTTTAAATGCTATTACATCTTCAAAGTTACTATAATTCTTAGTATTCTACTCTGTTGGCTATACATTCAATATACAGCACAGAAGTACTTTTCAATGCAATAAATCTAAAACTGACAAATTATAGGAATAAGGGAATTTACACAATGTAAACAATTATTTACTATTCATTTTACTTCAGTTAGCAATAACTTAAAGGGAAAAGTACAAATGAAAAAATTGAGTTTGTTACTGGAAATCTAAAGTCTAATGATAAAGAATGTGTGATAATCATAAAGGGCACATTAAAACTTATCACGCACCATTCTTTATATTATGTACAGAGAAGTACATTCTTTTAATATCACACTAGAATTATTTTATACAAATTTAAAAACTAAAGTTATGTATAATATGTATTTAAGTGGCAGTACTTCTGAAAACTGGAAGTTGTAATATAAAAACAAAACAAGATTGACAATTTAAAATAAAAAACTCCAGCTTTGGTTTACATTTTCACAAATTGACTTCTTACAACAATTCACATTATGCATCACAGAGTTATAAGTTTATTATGCAAATTAATCACTGAAATTTTATAGTGCCTACTGTTAAATCATTCCTATGTTTCCATTGGGTTTATAAACATACACCATTAATAAGAAATGGTGAAAAGGAAACAGCAGTTATATTTTACAGTATATAAAGAACATTCAATCTTAAAACAATATAGTCATATGTAAACAATTGACAAAAATAAATTTCAGTAGATTATATAGAAAAAATAAAGTAGCAAACTAAACTTGTAACACATATAATTTTTTTTCACAAAGTTGTGTTAACATTTTTAAAGCAACCACAGCTACTGTCAAGTTCTACAGGAGGTAAATTAAATTTCACTCATAACAGATTATTTCTGAGATGTGCTCAAACAATAGTAATATTATAAAGTCTTTGTCTAAAACACTTGAAAAATGAAGCTTGTAGCAATAATCTAAATATATTTCTAGTAATGCATGAGACAACTCATTTGCAAACAGAAATAACTTGTTCCCTAATGCCAATAGACAGAAAATATCACAACTAATGTACAGATTAAACATCTCATTTACATTCAATGCACACATATACCCTTCAATGTATTTGACTATTAGCATGGGAAACCAGCAATCACCCATAAGTTACATATGGAAAAAAAAGTCAATATACTAAATGAACGAATTTGAATGACAAATCCCTTTGCTATAAAAAAATTCTTTTTCTGTTTTCCTTTTCAATCATATTAAAACTGTTATTGTACAACATGCACAATGTCCAGACGCACATACACTGTTGCTAACAGGAATCAATCACTTTTGGACCTAAAATCTCATCACCAGTTGTCTGGTATCACCAGTTCCTACTTCTGTCAACAATCGTGAACACTGTCTTTTCCCAAGCAGAAAGCTCAACACTTGATTCAGTATACACTAACTTGCAGTTTTCCATATAAATGGGTCCTTTACTTGAGTTGTAGATTTCCTCTCACTGTTAGTGACCACCTAAAAAATAGATATATTTTAAGTAGATTCTTACTATACTATACTCTTTTTCTGTTCGTAAACCTGAACTTAAATAAGAAACATAAAAATGTTATATTGTCACTTAGAAATTAATGCTAACTTTTGAAAAATTTAATTGGAATCAGAATAATACTATTTTTGTAAGGTTAGTTACCATTTTCAAAGAACAGCATATAAAAGTCCTAAATTTTTTTTTTATTCAAACAGTTTGGAAGTAAACTATAATATACAACCTCCAATAATAAAAATTATTTAGTTTGTAACTACTTCAATTACTATTTACATTGTCACATTACATAGTTTACTTGCATGTCCATTACAATTGCAATTTTTAAATGTCTGGATTGTAAATGGAAGGTACAGATTGGTAGAATAAGCAGTTATACGTATATTATCTAGAACAAACAAGTTAACGTAATAACTCAAGATAGATATAGCTACTTGAAAAAAATATACTATGAACAGATGTAATCAGATATTTTTAGGACAAGACTACAGTTTGATATTTTTCATAAAAAAAAAAATATTTTTGGTAATATACTTTGAGAACGCACAAGTACACACCATAAAGTGTACAACTTTTTGGCAGCTACCTTCAACTAGTATTCTTCAGTGTTTTTCTTTCAGGCAGACATCCTCCAATGCCACATAAAATATTAGGATCGTTGAAATAATGAGTTTTGGCCTCAGACTTTTTATTTTAAATATGCCAATGCATTTCCAGGGTGTGTATTTGCTCATTTGTCTCAGCAGTGAAAAATTCAATTTAAAACACATCTAGGTTCAACATGGTTCATATTTGTAGAATTAAATCTTTGAATATTATGTACCAATGTATAATCTCTCGTATCACACAATCATATTTAGTAAAGATAGTCTGGAATTATATTATATGTAGACAACCAGTTAAAAATTTATCATTTAATTTCAGCTCACTTAATGGAAATTTTAATTATAAGTCGCATGTAGAAAAATGTAATTTACAGAACATAATGATTATCCAGAAAAAATTTCAGCCAAACTTTGCCATAATTAATCTATTTCCACTAATGAAAATCTATGCGAGTGAAGAAATTTAATCTTTCCCAAACCCTGCATCTCTTACGACTATTAAGCAATTGAACTTTAATAGAATTTTTTACTGTACTGCTTTCAATACTATTGTACCATCCATTTAGGAATACTTTCCCACATTAAAATATAATATAATCCTTGTGTAAATTATTATGCCCAGTATCACAAAAAAAAACCTGATTTAGCTTTTTATTATTACATTTATCTTATGAAGAAAATCACAAGAAATTTAAAGGCATTTGAAAGAAAAAAAACATGAAAAATAAGTCTGAATAAAAAGCCAATATCACAGAATTTGTGATAGTAATAATTTTATTTCACCAAGAAAAGATTTTATATATAGTATAAGTAACCTGTAAAGATGTGTAATGACAAAATAGATTGGGTTGGAAACAATCTTCTGAAAGTAGAAGTATGGATTGGAGTAATGAAAAATATTTTAGAAAATTAATACTGAAATTGTTTACTATATGAAGTAGGGTTCTACCAAAGAGTGCAACTGATACATAAAATTACCTACAAAATTTAAAACTCATTTTAGTACAGAAATATTTATTATAATTTTAATATGCATATAATATACAAATACACAGGACACCGTCAAAATTAAGAAATCTATAACAGTTCATGTAGTGGACCATAAATCTTGGACACAAAAGATGAATGATTTAAGATCAGGTACGGTCGCCGCGCTCCTTGGATGACCTCTCACCTGGCGTGGCAACTCCAGCTGCAGTACCCCCAGCAGCAAGAGGACCCGCTTTAGATGTTGCAGCAGTCTTCTGTTTTAACATTGTCCAGTCAAAGGTATAATCATATTGATGATTCAAAGTGCGGAATAGTATTCGAAATAACTGCCGCAGGTACATGTAGTCTGGACTTTCCTCAAATCTGAGACCTCTGCAGTAATTGAGGTACATAGCAAACTCAGCTGGGAAACCCTAAATGAAGAAAAATCAATTTTATTAAGTAGTTAATTTAATAGCATTAACCAATAACTAAAAAAATAAAGTGGTACAATGTTATCTCAGGGCAAGAAAAGAAATGGAATGTTATTAAAAATTTTGGATAATTTTTCTCGCAAAATCAAGGCCTCGAAATTGGAACTACTAATTTTGATATCAACTTTATCAAATGAATATTATGTTTATAATTTATATAACACTTTAGTAAAAAGTATGAAGAGGTGTAATAAAATAACGCATTTAGACAAGAGAGAAAGCAAAATTGATTTTCCAGAAATCAGTAGTTGGTCCAGTCGGGTTGAGGAATTTAAAAATTCTCCAATTTTTGAAGCCCTTTTGTCAGCAGATGAGGTTTTTAACTGCTTGCCTACTCTACTGACAATGGCCTCAGGCCCTTGAAAATTTAAGAAATTTTGGATTCCTCAGCACAAATATTGAGTTCTGGTAAGTTGGCATCGCTCTCTCTTTCCTATCCAAATGTGTTATGTAATTTGACCTAGTAATATGAGGGTAATTGTATCATGAAACACAAATGAGATATTACGAAGTCCATTTTATAATTCTACAATTTGTTAAAACTATCCAGACTCCCAAGAGTTGAAAAGAAAAAAACCCTACCTTGCACAAGACTTCTACTGGGGTTGACATCTTCTTCTCACTTATCTTCTCATATTTTTGCTTTTTTGTAGCAGCCTTTGAAATAAAAAAAACGTTAACTTATGAGAATGAACTTCCACATATTTCAAGTTCAAATATAACAAACATAAAACTATAAAACACTATAAATATTGATTTGAAGACCAAGCATTTGAAAATTAGGTCTGGAAATTAAGTTGCATGATAAAGCATTCAAAGTATTCTAGGTTGTATAACATACCCATGAAAAAGAGAATGTAAAGAATGGGTAAGACATTCAATTCTGAATAATCTTCCAGATTTAGAATTTAAACAAATTTAATTATGCTAAGTAATATATTTACAGTTAAATATATGTACATAATGCTGAGTGAACTTCTTCTAGAGGATAAACATACAACTCAATTTTTTCATGAGTCATTTATAGCTTATTGTGGGTTTTCATATAGTTTCATCTGACTAACAACTGACATTGTAGTACACAGTAGAATTAACTTTCTGGATTATTTAATATTATCTCCTATTGTTTCATTTTCTGTACTTTTTGTAACATACAAATAGTGAGATAAAAATAAGAAGCCACTTCATTCAGCATCATATACATATAGTTAACTGTATTAGTAAGGATATGACATTGTCAAAAATAATTGCAATATTGCTAAGGAAAGGAAAGAGAGATAGGTTGTGGCTTACATGAAAGTGAAGTGCGGTGTCACCATAAGGAACTGAAGGTTGTTCTTCAACCTTCAGTTCCTTATGGCAACACTGCACTTTACTTTCAGGTAAGCCACAACCTATCTCTCTTTCCTTTCCATACCAATATAGTTAACTGTAAATATAAGTATAAAGAATACAATTTAAGATGAGCATGGAGCCAAACTTTCACAAACCTTCAGAAGCACAAGGAAGTTTAATACTAGTAAACTTGTACGAATAATTGGCTATTAAAATAATATGATTAACTATCTCACCTTAAGTCCTTGCCAGGGTAGACTGCCACGATTAAAATACATGAGTACATAACCAAGGGATTCCAAATCATCTCGACGACTGAAAATATAATAAATAATCCATAAAGCATTTAAAACTAGCCATAAACAATGAGTATTTTGAAAGTATGTCCTTGAAAATCATAATATGATTACACCTTATTTGTTTACATATAACAAACTACAGACAACACCCAAATCACAGTGAGGCAATGAGCGATATATAGTTGTACTTGTTTCAACCATCCAACCTTCATCAGTCTCAATAAAATTGTCTGTCTACAAAATTAAATGAAACAATTTTCATATTCCATTTACTAATTACATAAAAAATACTATCAATATAATGTTGTTTCATTTATCTATTATATGCAATGTGCTTAATGCAAGACAGGGTAAAAGAAACTTTTATTAAAGTTTCCAAAACCACCACATAACTAAATTGTATAGAAAACTGTATCCAACATCAGCTGCCATGGAAACTCCTTCCATTATGGCCTACAGTGTGTAAACAGTAAACAGCCCTTTCCTCAATATCAATCAATTATTGAAATTAAAATATGTTAGGGTTAAAATATACAAATTTGTATAATCCAGAAATTATCTTTTCCCTACTCTGAGCCCTGACCTTCTGAGGTCCTACTCTTTAGTGGTTGTTTCTATGAATTCTTTTTTTCTTGGAGAATTTATTATAGCAGTGGTTTCCTGTTGACTTAAGTTATTTCACCCTTTGTTAAATAAACCCTAGTATTTAAGATGTGTATTTACTTATCCCTACATTTATAGAAGAGTGCCGAAAGTTAAATGTAATTTTTGCTTCGAGACATAAGATTGTTATATATTTGTCTCTGGCAATTAACACAATTATATATTATATGCACAAAATGCAGAGAAATAATAATATAATGAAATTTATTACCTCTGTTCAATTCCCAGATGTGCATTGATTGAGGCATATCGGGCAGTTCCAGTGAGATTTTTATCTTCTCGATACATGATATGTTGGCGCGTGCGGCTGTCTCTGTACTTCTTTGCTAAGCCAAAATCTATCAGGAACAGCTGTAATAATATTTCAGTATCAAAGCTATCAAAATATGAAATTTTCAACTCAATCTTTCTTATGTAAACTTTTATTACGGGATCATCCTAACACAATCGACAGATACTTTCCTCAACGCTGCTTGATTACGCACAATAGATCAGACATCAACTTCCAACTAAAAATTAAATTTCACAATAATGACTACTCAATGAGATTCTTGATCTAACTATGTGTCAGAAAATGTAATAACCATTTACCTACAAGTAAATTGTATTTTAAAATTAAATAATTACCTTGTTACAGTGTCGTCCAATACCCATTAGAAAATTGTCAGGTTTAATATCACGGTGAATGAAACACTTGCAGTGTACAAATTCAACACGAGCAACCATTTGGTCAGCTAACATCAACACAGTTTTTATGGTGAAACGACGTGAGCAAAAATTAAAAAGGTCTTCTAGTGATGGACCAAGAAGGTCCATGACAAGAACATTGTACTCCCGCTCTTGTCCATACCACCTAAAAAAATATTAATTAAGAGTAAGCAGGTGAAATTTAAAGCATTTCTTGCACAGATCAATTGTTTTATTGAAGAATACCCAAAATTTATAAGTTGAGGCTTGCAATACAATCATAATCATACCTTTTACATTATATCTTAATTTAAAATTAGTGTATAAAATGCATTACATAAAGGGTGTCAAAAAATAATATTAATTATTCATTTTAGTACAGGTAAATTTGTATAAATTAAAAAATTAATAATAATATTGTTCTAGTGTTTTACATGCAGACATCAAACTATTTTCTGAGAATATGGAAAATTATAATAGGATGCAGAAAATGCAACAATCTATCTTGTAACAAAACGTGTTGTTTTAATGGGGTAATACGGGACAATTAATCGTGTTTTTAAAACATATCTTATGGAAGCACGGTCGAACTAAATTAATAGATGATCTAGCAAAAAAAGTTGCCTTTATTCACCAGTCAGGAACGTCGTTTGTGTTCGTGCATCTAGCAACGGAGAAAGTAAGAGCTGACACAGTAACCTACTTGAAGCAGTGATTTGCTGCTGGAACAATAGCAAATACTGGACATTTATATAAAGACTGAATAAAGTGTCAGCAGAGACTTAATGTTTAATTCATTAAGACAGCCGACCTTTGAAAGCTAAGTTTAAAACTCTGAGTCTACGTATTATTTAATCTTGAGAAATGTGGGATTTCGTTTGTAAAGTACAACGAGGGATCCACATACAATAAGGCTGATAAAATTGTAAAAAAAATGAAACAGTAGAAACTTCACAGATGTATTTGTCCATCTACACGAAGCAGATGCACTAACCTCATCGAAGTGTTGATTCTGCGTAAGGTGACTATACGAAAATAACCTACATATTTTGTCGTATGGTTTACATATAAATTACTAGGTCTCGCTAAATTAGGTTCGTAGAAAGTTTCTTTGCACAACCCAAAATAGAACAGTCTGACATTATCGGCCAATTTACATTATTCTTAAGGATTAGCAAAAAACATTTAAGATTATGGGTTTTGATTTGGCGTTTCCTTCGTGTATGATCCGACGCAAGAGTCCCGTTTGACGCTATCCAGAGACGGAAATCTTGTGGCTGACCGTTACAAGTGGCAGTGGAACAGGTTGCGTCATGAAACAATGTTCGTTCGTGCCAACTGTATTTTTGTAATATAGAACCGACTGTTTTAAAAAATAATCGTAAGCATATTATTTTAAAAATGGGCAGGAATGTACGACGATTATGATGTGTACTTTTTGAAGCCCAGTATTCATTACAAAGACTGCATCCGACGTTTATGTTATATCCGATAAAGAAATTAAACTATTAGGAGAATTTTAATATAAATTCGCAATTCGATTTAGAAACCAGACCAAAAACAGGAAATGAAATTAGAACCGAAGATGTAAGCAAATTTCTAGATACCCAAAATGAAATGATTAAGTTAGGATAAGCTGATTTATATGAACAGACCTTTAGGTTGTCAAATAAGATAATTATTTGTGCCTATTTCTCAGTTATTTAGTTTTAAATCGACGATTACTTACGAATGGTCGAAAATACAATACGTAAATGTAAAAAGGTTGAACTGGCTTCCTGTACTCGTATCATTTGAGAATTGCGGATTTACAAAACTTTTTAGCATTCCATTGTCCGGACTAGATTGCAATACGTTCGATTATAACAAAAGCCTTTGCTACACAGCTTAAAATAACGATTTAAACGTTTACTGAACTACGTAAAGCGATTTTATGATGTGGGCGAATTGATATTATACAGATAAAAAGCAAAATAATTTGAACTTATCCTTTCAATACAAGTATAATCATTCTATAAGATGAGCTTTTTTTAAATTGGTAAAATAATATAACCATACGAAGCAAAAAGATTTCAAGACAATAAAACAAACAGAAAATTTGTATTTTCCAATAATTGTGAAATAATGAAGTTTCAAGAACATATTTACCTAGACATTAAAAATATTACGTCCACCACCTCCAAACAAAAAAACTTAGTATAGCCACTGCCGCTGCTATATAAACGTACAATTTATTTAATCATCGTAGTACGTAACAGTACCTTTGTATCACTATCGAAACAAAGTAGCTGTATACGTAAGAGGCGGCAGAATACCGATAAGGTCCAACTTCTACGCAGCGTGAAAGTTTGGTCCTAGCAAGAGTGAAAACTCGACTTGCATAAGTAGCGGCAAGTTCGTATTTAACAAAAGACTTCCCCATCAAATTCGCACAGAATGATTGCATTTACGTGCCGTGACGTACACCACGTGGACCATAGAAAAAAAGAAGGCTCGTACAATACAGTTCCTCCCCAAGATTCAGGCGAGTCTAAAGTTACACTCAATCTCGAGTTTCGAAATGGAATGATAAATACCCTACAGTGTGTTTTATTAAATAAAGAATCGTGCGAAACCATTAGAATACGACAAAAATACATCTGTCATACCTCTACTTGTGTTGATACATAAAATTGAATTCAACAATTTGAAATGGGTAGAAAATTGCGCATTTTAAATACCGAAATGATTCCACAATTCTTCTGCGGTATCAGCACCTGTTTTCATTCTATAATAATCATAAAATTTCAATTACAAGCCCAATTCATGTTGTTGCAGCTAGTGGAACAGCTGCTGGTGAAAGTGACATTGTGACGCCAGCGTTTCCTTTCGCAAAGAAATATTTACCAAGAGTCTACTACAGTCAACATCCTTATCTGATCCACACAGAATTAACAAAATTTCGTAGTAAAAGCATAGAGTAAATATAAATAAAACACGGCAACAGATTCGAATGTTTGAGTGTTCCAGTTTAACTTCACGCTTGCCATCAGGCCATATGTAATGTGAATATTGGAATAAAATGCAGACTTTTGAAACAGGTTGCGTTTAAGTAGCTCTCGGATACCCTAAACAAATTACGGGAATAATATTTAAACGGTTCTCGGTTTCCACGTACCTGACTGAATCCTACGGCATGTCTTTATGTTAAGTATATACTTATAATAAAAACCATTAATATTATTAGCAAAATATAGAAAAACAGGTTAAAGATACCTGCAATTAGTAATAGTATTATGCAGAAGACAATATTTCGTCAACTAATACAAATTAAGTGATGCATTATAGTAAACAGTATTTACCAATATTTTAAACAATTTTGAAATTAATCATAGTCATTTCATAAAGACTTACGTTAATTTCTGAAAAAAATCCCTCCACCTAACATTTCCGTCAAATCTTTGGTAAAATTCATGGTACCCCACAGCTAAAAGAAATTTCACTGATGCAATTTCGTTATTTACTTATCTACTTCCGGTACTTACTAGGTCATTATGCAGGACGGTGAACAAAAGCGTAGGAAACGGTTTCACACTTAATTTTCACCATGACGAGATTGGCATAAAGAAATTCGAATCCGCTGTTTTGTTTCTCTTAATGAAAACTTTGGAAATATTCCAAGACTTGAAAATGTGTCGGACGTGTGAATTGCTAAAGTTGAAGTTTATTCTGAGGCCGAAGTATGACCAGTATAGATAGCTCTTAGTGTTTCCAGTTTTCTTGGTTAACTATGTACAATATGTAATGTTTATAATTGCCAAATTAATGAATAGTTTGACATTACCTGGTCAAAAGTTCCAGTATTCGTGTTTCATAGGTATGTCAGCATTATGCCCTATTTTGTATTTTTTTTTTACAGGAAGCAGCTTTCAAATTATATCATGATTTAATTAGGGCATCGCGCATACTTCATATTCAGATCAGTCAAATGGATATAAATTCAGAAAAATATAAAGCTTGTGTAAGTAGACTTGTGCTCTGTCCGAATGTAGTTTCAACATACCAGAAAAACTAGTGTGTAGCATAAGTTTGTGTGCATAGGAAAGTAGAATGTTTAAAATACGGCATCTAATGAATGAAGGGAATAAGTCGCGAAGCTCGCTTGGTGCAAAGCAAAGGGTTCGAGAGCGAACCAGGGATGCGCATGAGCGCTGAGCCGAGCACGGAGATTTGGGTCACACGTATAAATGGGCCACCCTGTTAGCAGCTGGCATCGACCGGACCTTCTGTTTCAACTTCGCCGGGCAAAACTGTTCACGTCGTCCAAACATCAAATGGATTTGAGCAATGAGGAAGCTGGGCACAACAAATATTACTCTAATAAGAACTTTAGCGAAAACAAACAAAAAAAAACTTTTCTCATTCACGTTGTGGATATGACGGAAAAAATCTATAATAATAGCGCAATAATTACTTAAATTTCGATAAAATTGCATCACATGCTGAACAAAATTTCTTGGAATACGTTGTGCAAGCATAACATAAAAGATTTGCTTATCGATACGCGCAGTCACGAGTATGCTACATTTCGCCGAAGAGCAGTTTCCGTTCACGCGACTTTTCCAAATAAAACAATCTAGTTGAAAATTCGACTTCAGCAGTAATAAATAATATGTACTGTAGATTACATATTGAGGTACATGAGGAATCTAAGCAAAACAGTGTTCTCGAAAACTTGTGTAAGTAGCTCAAACAACTACGAGTTTCGTAAATAACGTTACGTTCTGACAGAAATATCCATAAGCTACGACACATTTTCATATAAATATTTTAAATCCAAGTCTGACTTCGTAATCCAAAACAATACCCAATCCTAATTTATGGACATCTGCTTATCAACCATTATCCAAATATCTGCAATGAACTTCCTAACCGAACTGTTTCGCTATTTAGCGGTAGAGAATTGTAAAACTTGAGCGCTTTTCAATTGTGTACGCAGAGAATACGTTCTGCAATTGATAATCGGCACGTTTACTGCAAGTCGTAAAATTTCGGTTCTAAACATATGACACATCAAACTCATTTGTTTTAATAAAGCACCTTTTCCTCCAGAACGCAGTCCGTATAACACGGTGTTTCCGAACGTGGGTCCCATGCCCCACAATTCGAAAATAAGCTCGTCTATAATTTAAAATCCGCCAGCTGTGATTTAAACTGTACAAAAGGAGAAATTGGAAAAATTTGGTAAGCTTTGTGACTTTTATACAGCAACACTTGGAAGATTGGAGTAATATAAATTACAATTTACTTTAGTAATACCAGTGCACAATGCGCAAAGTGGATTTCTACTGAACGGCCTAGTCTAGCGCGAACTCCACATGTTAAATGAAATACAAAATACTAGAATAGGCATCATGACTGCATATTTGGATAGTATTAGCGATCTCCAAAGAAAATAAATAACTACTTTGTTTATGTACATTATTATTGAAGAACCGTGATATACAAATTGTAATTAAGCTTCAAGGGGATAATTCAATTTTTTTAATATAAAAGATATGAATGTGTTACATAGGGGGGCATTTGAAAGACTTAGGAGGGGCACGGTAAAAAAAAAGGTTGGGAATCACTGGTGTAACATCACGACATGGAAGACCTCTGTCGTACGCAGCTGCGTGCTTTAGCGCTCTAAGTTCAGACCACAGACATCCGGCGTAGTATGTGGGAACTTGCCAGCTGTCGATTTGCCAAGGATCTTAGAAAACACTAGTTACAGTGGACATTTCATGTTACAATTCTTAAACTAATACAAAAACAATAACAGGGAAAGGTTAAAGGTCGAAAAGTTTCGACTTCGTACCTTTCAGGCAAGGATTGTGAAAATCAACGTAGAAATTATGGTTCGTTAAAAAATAATACCAAATACGACCTTCACACAGTATAACTTTGGATGAGTTTAGTCAACTGACAAGTGCACTTGTTTCACTCTAGGCTCTTCTTCGCACCCGACGAAAGGTCCAAGGAAACGTTGTGTGGTATTTATATTATCACTTTGTTGTCTGAATTGGCTATCTTACTTATTCAGAATAACTTTAAATTGAGAAACAATAAAATAAATTTAATGTGCCGTTTCGACGCGTATTTTTCTATCGGTGTAAAACTAAAGACCAATTAAATATCGAAGGCTTTCCAGGCGTAGTTGCAGAAAAAGTTCTCGGGTTCCCAACAAGGGTACAACATTTATTATTATGCGACGTTTTGACGATACACAGCTCTAGTCATTTGGGTGATATGACAGACAAGTCACGTTTTTCGCCGTTAGAAAGGGACTCGAATCTGCGTTGTAACGTCAAATGTAATAAATTTTACTATCTGAACTTTCTTACAAACTATTGTTAAATGAATTAACTAAACACGGAAACATACAATAAATAATATGCGAGAACAACCAAAATTCAAATAAAAATTGAACTTAAAATTCTGGAGTTTGATGTACAAAAATTTAATTTGATAATTTGTGATATAGGATTGAAAAGCATAAAATACATAATCAATTATAAATGACTTGAAATGGATTTGATAATTTGTTTCACAAACTGTCTTATTTTGGCAACTTCCTGCAAAGTGTTGAATTCAAAAGTTCAGAACTATAGAAAACATAATGAAATGGATCAATACATAAACAGTGTTAAAAAGGCATATGAAATGCTCAAATGGAAAAACTGAGGAGAAGTAAATTTAAAAAGTTTGGACCAAACATACCACTTTATAATTTTGCAATAATTTCACATAAGTAGCTTATTATGGTCAATTCACCAGTTCACTCATGTTTTGATGTTGTTAAAGAAAGCATACAAATGACAAATTTCACAATTTTCTTCCTGTGATGAACAATTATTTTTTGGTTAAATTTTCTGAGAAATTAGTTAAATTCTCAACATACTACTTCATGCAAATATATTATGAGAAAATGTACATGTACAAATTGGAACCAGCTGATTTTCTCTTCAGTAATACAACCCCAAAAGTTATTAAAATTTAAATTTATCAAAAACACCCCATTACTCAAAATTTCTGAAAGGATATAATATTACCAAGACAAAAGAAATTGAGTGACAGGAAAGCATTTTAACTATTTTTTTTTAAAGAACTACTCATAGTAACTTCTAAATCAAATCCATACTACATTTTCAGGAAGTATACTATGAGAATGTTTACTTACAGAACAAATTAGAAAAATGAAATACAACACTATCAATATGAGCAAAGCATATCATTTGTTTATAAGCATGCAAGCAGACAGGCAAATAAAATAAAATTGGTTAGGGTACTGACCAATGACATTCTGACACTGTATACTAAACTAGTTTTATCTCAGTAATTTTTATGCTACAATGAATTATATCTGTGGCCAGCTAAAATTTCCATATTTGCTAACTTGAATTGTCTATCAACATGAATCACATTAGATATGCATAAAAATAAAAATGAGTAAAGCAAAATCATAAAATAATTTCTTTAAATTGATTTTGGATAATTTTTACTACATTGATATTCTATATAAAGGGTGAAATTATTCTATTTGCAAGGTCCAACAACATTAAAAGCATAATATGAAAATTTTGGGTCTTACACTACATTGGTACCTCAATATCAAATTGGGACACTTTTCTTATCACCATCCACTGTACTATAAAAATGAACCCTTCAACATGTATAAGGGGAATTTGAAATTTAGATTGTCACTGTCATATATTTCATTCAAATTTATGAAGGTATATTAAGACACCTACTAGTCAAGACCTTAATGAGTTAGTAATTAATTGTTAATGTTCATAAATGTTTAAAAAGTGTGTATATTTGGATTCCATAACACATATAACAAATTTCTTAGCCATGAAAGAGATTTCAGATAACTAAATTACCTAAGCCTACTAAAGTAAAAGTGTACAGTATCCACTTTGACAGGAAAAAATAATTTTAGAAGAGAATCAAATTAAATGAAAAACAACAAAAGTAATGTGTCAAAGTATTACATGGCATATTGATATTACATTAACAACACTGTTGCAAATTTAAATTTCTGTTATTCTAGGAAACTACAAACATTAAGACAATATTTAAAAGATAATCCACTTGATATAGTTTTTAAAATGAAGAGAACATTACCTTATGTGAGGAATTCCGATGCCACCTGCAAGGAGTTTATATAATTTACTCTCATATAATAGTTGAGGGTGTCTAGCTCTAATTCCTTCCAACTTAACTGCAACTTCCTGTAAAGAACAGAAAAGCGACCATTCAATTATTAAATAAATGTAATTACTAATTTTACTAGGCGTTTCAGCAGGTTGAAATTTGAACGTCCAAGAGTTCGGTTGGCTGAATTACAGAATCAAATGAATATTAATATAAGACAATTTTTAAAATTATCAATAAATGGCAAAGCATAGTCTAACAACAGAGTTTTCGGGGACTCTTTCTTTGAGCCTGTTTTGATGATGGCTGCCAGGACATTCAAAGACGAGACCTTCACTTAAATATTTATGAAAACAGATCCTCTATATACTAAATGATAAATGATCAGCATACGATTTAGATTTTCAGCAATTAAATAGCATATTATGTACGTGAACATATTAAAGGAAAGAAATCTACCTCTCCATTCGTGATGTTGATACCTAAATAGATGTCACCAAAGGAACCACTACCGATCTTTCTCACTAAACGATATTTCCCACCAACAACGAATTCCTTGCCAGGTAAAGAAATTGAGGCTGCCATTATTTAGTTTACAGTTATTTAGAAGTTTAATTTAGACTGTTTTGTGCAAAATAAAATCGATAGTATGTCACTGCCTCCTACACGCCGACATATTCTCTTCCAATGACTGACGTAGGAACAAAGCGAAGCGTTGCATCATGGACCTAGAAAGTACAAAGATGGTCAAATGAAAATTAGTAATTGGAAAATTGCTAATTCAGCAGTCACTAGAATTATGAACTATATACATGCATATAAATATAAAAAATAATAATTACTTATATGATGTTTAAAAGAAAAAATACAACTTTAATCCAAGTGTACACAGGAAATAAGTATTTATCTTTTACTCCTTCATTTTACCGGTAGATGGTTCTGTCCTACGCTCTACATCATGGCGCTCTTTAGACCAAGCGTGTGGAAAGTAATTTTTAAGGCTAGTATGAAACAAGTGAACGATTAATATGACCCTGAGCATTTATATTATGAAAAGAACAAGAGAACTGATTAAGAATTTATATATATTTAAATATTCCAACATTATTTTTATACCAAGATAAATTAATATATTTTTTCAGATATCAAATGTCCCAGTCATAACTACAAGAAATATTCATGCATCTGCTACTACAGCAGCTATAGTAAGTTCCGAAATATTTTAGTGTAACTCCTATTTCTTAGTTTAATTGAAATTCATACTAAATTATAAATTGACCATCCCCAATTTGACTGTGTCAACATATATTTGGAATTTGCAATTTAAAGAATAGGCTTGAAAGTTGACCAATTTTAGTTAAATCTTGGTTGCAGGTATCTTTTCATTCCAGAAGGAAAAATAACTAGTTTCAGAGTTTAAATGTATTCCATTGTCATATCATTTGCATTCTTGGAAACAAAATTTATTTTTATGTTTTATTTAATTATTTATCCATGTGATTCACTGTTTTTATAATCAGTGATTTGTTTCTATTTTTGTCATATTTATAATAATCTATTTACCTGTGTTTGTCTTAAATTTATTTTAAACGAGCTTTCCTCATATTTCCTTAATTCAGCTTGCTAAATGGGGAAGAAATTAATTGTTGTTACTGTAGAGAAAGGATTATTCCATCATTTTACACAAATACCTGTGTGGTATCTGTCAGAATGGATATTACAAAGCTTGTACACACTGTATTCATTGGCTTTGTGAAATGTTTCCACTTTGTGTAAATAATGGTGAAACCTGTGGGCCGTGAACCAAGTTATTTGTTGCATTAACTGTTATAACCCCTGTGCTTCTGTCCAATATTCGACGTGGTGACCATTGAGTCAAATTCAGGCTATATATAGACAATAGTTTTAAAAAAATGAGAAAAATGTATATATGAACAGAGGAATGCACTAGTTGTTTAATAGTTATAAATAAATGTATAAGCAAGAAATGTTTAACTGATAAAAGATCAGGTCTTATAACTTTTAAGTGGCTTAGTGGAACTTATTGCTTTCTTAGTGTGCTTGAACATATTTTTTATGCAAAATTCTGTGCAGGTAGTCCAATAATCAAAATATGTTTTGCATAAATTATTTACATTTTAGAATAAAATTGATTGAGTTAATTATGATTAGTATAAAGTAAGTAAAAATAATTAGTATAAAGTAAGCTGCTCTCCGTTTGAATATTAAGTAAAAAAAATGGAAGGCTAAAGGAAAAATACCAGTAACAGAATAACCCTCTCCCAAATTGTAAATTGGCATCAAGAATGTATCCCTTCATATTTGTATTTATTAATTTAAATATTTATAATTCGGCTTTTCCTTCATTTCAGATTTCAGCTGCTACTAAAGTCATGTTCCAAATTGATATGAATTATTATAAATGTAAATATTGCTTTTAACAATTTCTCTCTCGATAGCAAGCCCCTGTATCAAAACCAGAAGGTCGAACAAAGTGCACTCTCATCCCAGGAGATGGAGTTGGCCCAGAATTGGTTTATTCAGTTCAAGAAGTTTTCAAGGTATTAAATAACAATTTATAATTCAATTTATTTTAAGTAATCACAGTATTTTAGGTAATAATAGACTCAAAATGGATGTCAATACAAATTTTTCCCTAAATATTTTTTGATTAAAAGTTTTCACCTTCTCCCTGTTCACTCTTCTGTTCTACTTTATTCAGTTTCATTTGACTACAACCTAGACATTGCAGATTTTAAGCAATGATTTGTGAAACTGGAAGAACACAATGAGCAGCTACAAAAATAACTATAAAAAAATTCGTTATGAGAAAACTCTAGAAACCATCTTTCCTTGCACTATAAGATGTTGAAATTAGAGGTACCATAAATATTTGTTGTTTGTAAGGATTAATGAGTCAGGCCTTTTATTTTTGTTAAGTAGGTTGATGGATCAATGGCTAGGCATGAGTTTCTCTTGTAAAATGTTAAAATTTGAACAAATATTGGCATAAGCTGTTGTTCCTTAGATGGAGTGTTGTCCCTGTAGGCTTTTCTGCTTTTCAGTGGTTACAGTTTTTATATATTCTGAGAAGTAACATGAACTTCTAAAAAAGATGCATAATAACCTTGAAAATTAGCTCATGACTTTATGAAGTTATGTGCTACATCACCCCAAGCAACCATTTTTACGAGGATAACTATGTAAAATATTAACACTACAACAGCGACAGTGTTACCAACACACTGATCGACACATAATAATCTATCTTTATAATTCTGTCTGCATAATTTCCAATAATGTCTAATATTTAAAAGTGGAATAATTTAGCACCAAATTTCTAATACGAAAGTATTGTTCCTTCATACATATTTTCAATAAAGTTAATTATTGGAACAAGCCATGCATGATGTCTGAGCAGTGTTGTATGCAGGGTCATGCAGTAGATATTCGCAGTATAATGTCCCTTAAATGTGGTTTTATTTAAAATTACCTTTGATTATGTTTTTTTAAAACATTACCCAAAAAGGAGAAATATTAGTTTTGTTTTGCAAATATAAAGTACTTAAAAATAGGCTTTTTCTATATGTAAAAATAGCCTACATTTTGATATTGATGATTGGAATTAGAATAACTTTGTAGGATATTGTTCTCAATATTAGTAACCATGCTTTTGTTAATTGTAAACCTTATGCAGATGATTGAATTATTTTAACAAACTAACAGTCACCTATAATTAAGTCAGCAATCTTTCAATTTGAAAGTCATTTCACTTACATACCAATTTAACTGGATAACTTAGAATTTAATCTGGGATTTTTTAAGAACATTGTTTTTCTACTTTAAACTTTTTTATATTTTAGGCTGCTGCAGTTCCAGTTGACTTTGAAACATTTTTCTTCTCTGAAGTGCAACATACCATGAGTGCACCTCTTGATGATGTTGCAAATTCAATATCAAGAAATGGCATTTGTCTTAAGGTATAAAAAGTTACAATAATGGAAGTTTGTGATTTTATGTTGTAATAGTTTTGATTATATTTAATTGAATATACATTTTTATGAAATATTGATTGTCCTGCTCAACTTATATATTGTCAGTAATTATATTTCCTGTGCAGTAAAATTAATTATTTTCTACAGGGAATTTTAGCCACACCTGACTACAGTCACACTGGTGAATTGCAGACACTTAATATGAAATTGCGCCGTGCATTAGATTTGTATGCCAATGTTGTACATGTCAAGTCTCTTCCTGGTGTGAAATGCCGGCACCAAAATGTAGATTCTGTGATTATAAGAGAACAAACTGAAGGTGAATACTCTGCTCTGGAGCATGAATCTGTGAAGGTGAGGCCAGTATTATACATTTAATAACAATAATTGAAACATTTGAAAATGTCAATTGAAATTTAATGTGTCTGTGTAAAAAGATACTACTTAGATAAATAAATAACCAAATAACAGACAATAGGAAAAAGAAACAGTGAAGTCGACTAACCTGAAATAAACAGTTGGTCTAGTTGGACTGAGGAGTGTAAAAGTTTCAAATTTTCAAGGGCCTTTGTCAGTCAGGAAGGAAGGTGTGAATTGTGGCTGTCTGGCGTGCAGTATGTGTGTATATATTGTGGTGACTAACAATATATGTAATGAAAGGATTTTATAAATTATTTAACATTTGTATTGTCAGCATAATATGGTGGCCCAAGTATTGTGACAACAGTTAGCGTTGCGTAAGAATTTGGAGTTTTCAGATGGTATTATTGTCGGCAATGTGTGATGTGGAAAAGCTTTGACGAGAGTTCAGTTCAGTTGACGATAGGAACTGAAACAGTGAAGTCAGTCTGAGTTTCTTGTAGGTATTAGTTAGATTGTGAGGACTGTTTGTTATAATTGCTCCAAAAACCAAGTTAATAAGTCTGCCAGTAAGATGTGACAAAATCAAATACAGCTATTAAAATTATTGGAATGAGAAATTGAAGCAGATACAGGTGAATTGTAAAGAACATAGTCCTGGATGTTATTGAACTGATATTGGTAGGAATCGTAGGGAGTTGAATTGAAACATTATTGGAAAGAGTAATTCAAATATCTCTGCTATCAACAAATATTACTGTTCACTGAAATATTTGAAATAGACTGTGGTGATAGGCATTCAAGCATATATGCTGATGTAGGCTGTGTGAAAAGTGAAAGACCATAGTCTGTTAATTCAAATCTTTTAAATTGGTGAAGTGAATAAGTATTGTTATATGAGAGCTTCTCAGATGTTTGATATGTACAGAATTTTATTGTAAACCTAGTATAAAATTGTGTACTGTCAAATTTCTTAAGATTTAATCAAATTTGTTCAGATTTCTATAGATTTTTCTTATGCTAATATTACTTATGTAAATGTAATTCAATATTTTGTTTTCTTTAATTTGGTTATGTAATTGTGGGTTATTATAACTGTTAGAGGTGCAATAAGCCATCCTGAAGAATATCTTCACTTCACCAGTTGCCACCTTGAAGACACCAAATGTTCCCTCCCATAGATTTAAGCCCTAAGGGAAGCTCAAATGTGCTCTCCTTGGAACAGTGTTGCCACATACACTATTCACATCCTCAATGCTTTAATACACATAAAATACCCTAGTAACCTCCAGAAACAAATATCCTGTACTCTTTCACTGCCCAACTACCAAAACCCATCCTTGATCAACACAAGAAATGTAGTCCACTTCTTACTATAACCTACTTTCCTGGACTACAAAAACTCCGCAGTCAGCAGCCGGCCGGTGCTTGGAAAGGAAAGAGAGATAGGTTGTGGCTTACCTGAAAGTGAAGTTTGGTGTCGCCATTAGGAACTGAAGGTTGTTCTTCAAATTTTTGGGGGCTCTCAGCCTCCTTCTTCAGGAAGGATTGTTACACCATTCTGTAATCCAGTTGGCCGGTATTATTTCAAATTTTTTGTATACCCACACCACAAAATATTTTTTGGTGTCATCAAGAAATTTGATTTCCTATAAATTGAATTATAGTTGTTAATCATAAGTTTTCTGTATAGATCTGTTCTTGATTGGCTCTATTATTTGAAAATTCAAGAATAAAGGTGACTGATAATATTAAATGTACACACTAAACATTTTTTCTTTGCAGGGTGTTGTCGAATGCCTTAAAATAGTCACAAAGGCCAAATCTATGAGGATTGCAAAGTTTGCCTTTGATTATGCTACCAAAAATAAGCGTAAGAAGGTGACAGCAGTGCATAAAGCTAACATAATGAAACTGGGTGATGGGCTCTTTTTAAGAAGCTGTCAGGAAGTATGTAAAATTTTATCTGTAGACCTAATTAAATATGTTATTGAAATTTGTTTTGCAACAATCAAATTGAGTAAAGGTTTTTCAATTTTATTTCAATGTTTGTTAATAATTAAGCTTTACTAATTACATGTTCTCAGTTCTAAGTTGTTTTTCCTGTTCTCAATACAGTCTATAAATTATTCTCTTGTAAACTGGGTAATGCTTTTATATTATCATAAGAATTTTAGTGTTTTTTATACATAACAAAGGGAAGTCCAAATGTGAATATATCACAATTGTGTGAAAATATAATGTGTCTTTTTAAAATATAAGAATAAGATAAAACAACCATAAGAGACAAAATGAAGTGGTGATATAAATACCATACAATGTTTCAGGAAACTTCATTCTTTAGTTTTATATTGGTTGCACAAAAAAAAAACAATATATAATCTTAACAATTGTGACAAATTTTCATGAATCTGTTTTTATTATATTATTACAGATTTCAAAATTATATCCGAAAATTGAATTTGAAACTATGATTGTTGATAATTGTACAATGCAAATGGTATCCAACCCAAGACAATTTGATGTAATGGTTACCCCTAATTTATATGGTAATATTGTAGACAATTTAGCATCTGGATTGGTTGGTGGAGCTGGTGTTGTTGCTGGTGCTAGTTATAGTGCTAACTGTGTCGTATTTGAACCTGTGAGTATAAACTTGCATTCTTATCTAAACTGAAAGTTATCGGCCTTGAAAGAATGTTAATAAGTCAGAAGATAACCCTAATTAAGAGGTCCTAATATAAGGACTAAATGCAATGCATGTCTAGCAAATGTGTAATTTGTTATTCAACTTTTTCCTGAACTGTTTGGCCATTGACATTTATTTTTATGGTTTATTTTGCCCCATTTATTACTTGAAATATGAATTTTTTATACAATTAATTTAATCCTATTTTGAAAGTATTTAGTGCTGTTGATCAAATTCAAATTGCATTACTTAAATATATTTATTCTTTTAATTGAAAACTAAAAATAAATATACAAAATATATTTCTAAAATGATTTATAAAACAGAAGAAATTTTTAAGTTTAAATGTTTTGAAAAAAAATGTTAAAGTTTGTCAAATTTATTTTTTCTTGTCTTTGTTATGATTAGTTTTTCTAATTATTACATGTAATTAAATTATAACTTTTAAGAAGTCTTTTTGATTTTAACATATTTTTATTATTCACAGGGAGCAAGACATACATTTTCTGAAGCTGTTGGTAAAAATGTAGCAAACCCGACAGCAATGTTGCTGTGCTCAGCAAAGATGCTTAGTCATGTAAATCTGCAGTATTATAGTGACATGATAAGGAATGCTGTGAACAAAGTTCTCAGAGCAGGAAAAGTAAGTTTTATTATCATAATACAGTTGTAGCTTACCTGAAAGTAAAGTGCGGTGTAGCCACAGGGAACTGAAGGTTGTTCTTCAAATTTTTGGAGGCTCTCAGTCTCCTTCTTCAGGAAGGAGAGTTACACCATTCCATTCATCGGCAGGCTGTGGAGTTTTGACCACCGCAAGGCTAGTAGCCCATAAACAATTAACACCCCATCAGGCCACTAACTTTCTCTCTCAAGGGGAGGTCGTGGCATAGGAAAGGTTCTGATAGTGATCATTCATACAAAGCACCCTATACATACATGTTTAAACATACGTATACATATATACATACACACGCATACATGCTCATACATACTCACATGGACTTGTGCAAGTAGGGGTAGCAGGTTTAAAGGATGCTGAGTCCAGTGCTTTCCATGGACTGTAAGACATGTTGGAAGGAGAGTTCCCACAGATGGAGTTCTGGCTCTGATGAACCAGGGGGGGGGGGTAGAGCTATAGGGATGGTGAGTGCAAAGCATTGGTCAAAATGGTTAATATTGTGGCTTTGGGCGTGAGCAGTTACTGAGAATTGGATTTTGGAAAGTTTGACAGTGGTTGGCTATTAATTCAGGTATTTTTGTTTGGTCTATATAGAATGCAGGACAGAGTCTACAGTTAATTTGGTAGATGGTGTCTACATGTTGTTGGATTCCCACTGCTATAATGTGTACACAATTGGCCATACCAGTTTTCGTGTTCGTTATATATATATACACACATACATACATACATATATATATATATATATATATATATATATATATATATATATATATATATATATATCAATTAAGGAAAATGGGTCAAGGTCAAATTAATTAACACATTTGGATAGCAAAAATGCAGGGTAGACAGCATACCTGAAATAACAGTTTGTACCGTCAGGCTGTGCAGAAATTTGAATCAAATTTTCAAAGAAATCATCAGTATAGTAGGTCTGAACTGCATGCTAGTTGGGCATAAATTCCGTTTGCATGGAAAGGAAAGAGAAATAGTTTTGGCTTATCTGAAATTGTAGCCAATGCCTCTGAAAATTTGGTGAACTTCCTTCTGTTCTGAATAGCGATGCTGGGCTTCAATTTCAGTTATCCCTTAAGTAGTTGTGTGGGGTCTACAGCATCTTCAGATGTTTTAATGATGATCAACTGTAATTTCAGGTTAAAACTAAGGATCTGGGAGGACAGTCTACAACAAATGAATTCACTTATGCAGTAATAGGAAATCTTGAATAAGTACAAAATCATAGTTGTTTTTGACTGCTGTGTACATAGTACAACTATTTATTTATTACAAAATAACTTATTTATTTTCTTTTAACATTCATTGTATATTGTGAATCTCCTTGTGAATGAAAATTAGTTAAGATTTTGAAGATTGTTGCTTTATTTACTCAAATGTTATCTAGTGAAATAAAAGAGATTAAAACCTTCGAAATACTTCTGATTATCCATTGCTACACCTGAAATAAAATTGAGATGAGAAATACTTGCCAGGCACCTTGCAGAATGTGAACAGATGTGGTGTTACTAACTTGGTAGTAATGAAAGTATTAATTTTTTTTTCATTTTTGCATACATGCCACACTCATCACTGATCACATAATGGATGAAGGTAATATTGAGTTGTGTCCTCTATTATACCCAATGGGATTGTCGGATCTACCTTTTTAATGTCATAGGATGCTACATCTAAAGGAACCTGATCAAAACCACTAAATTGTTTATGGGTGTCCTGTAGAAGACTGGAATCTTGATGGTGAGAAAATCAACACCATTGCCAAATATGGGACTGGAAAAGTGAACAGAGGTCTTCATGTTCAGTGTTACCTAGGCCAATCGTTAACTGAATTCAGTATTCTAGTGGGTGTGGTTCATGTCACCCGACTAAGCTTTACATGATAACACCGCCTATTTTTTTCAAAACTGTGATTATAGTCTCCTGAATGTTTTTGAAGTACACGAATGTTCTGCACTTAGAGATATATAATGGTTGGGTCGTCGCCGTTTTTATGGTGAATTAAGCTGGTATTCCACTGCTTAACTTTACTCAAGGTTACCAAAACTGTGTAATATGACTGCGCTTTTATAAAAACTGCACAAGTTAATAAGTTCAACTCTATTTGCGACATGTTTGCCATTTTTATTTGTTAGATTTTTATAAAGCTCTAATCATGCCCATGCTGTTTGTTGGCCTGTTGAAATTGCCTTTTCCTGCCTTCACGTTGTTTTGCTTCATGGGATTGATTAACTATGGCATCTGAACTCGTGATAGGGACCGTGGTATTAATTTTAACTGAATTCATCAAGCAAGACCCGTCTGTTGTAATAAAAAAGATCTGGTTGTTGATGTGGATTGCCAATGGAGATCAACTGGGAGCTTTAGCAGCACTGATGAAGGAATTAAGGTAAGGAGACCCTGCATATTTCCAAAAATCATACTGAGGATAAACAACATGCAGTTCGACACCCTTATTGGACGTATACAAAAGAAGGATACGAATATGAACGCTATAGCAGCCAAAACCAACCTGTAGTAGCCACTATTACCTCATTCATGACTTGGTGAGAAAAGAGTAAACATCAGAGGAATCAAGGCTCGGAAGGATGTAGATCGGTGTTTGCCTACATGGGAGCAATTTGAAAGTTTAGGGGGAAATTCGAAAATATGCTCGTCTAAGAGTTTTAAAACGGTCAATTTCAATTTAAAATAAGTATTTGGTAAGTTTTCTGCACTCTATATAGCCACACTTGAAAGATTGGAGTAATATAAACTACAATTTGCTTGGAGACTATTGATTATTATGTATAGTAAATATGTACTGTATTGGATGATTGCCATGGCATGAGCTAAGTGGTTGTCTACTGTAGTATATTGCAAACTCCATGTGTTGAATGAAATAGGAACTTGATTTTATGGAAAAGCTCGAATCTGTGTTGTGACTAAACATTTGGACAGGTTTCGTGATCTCAGATTAAATAAAATAATTACTTTGAATATGTACAGAATTATTATTAATGATAAACCACGATACGCAAGTTGTAATGAGGCTTCTATATGAAATAAACTTTTTAATATAAAAAAATGTATAAATTACATGCAGCATGGAAAAGAAAAATTGGGAAACTGATGAGAGTTTTGAGATCAATTACCGAGGTTTTAAAACTTCAATCTGAAAACTACCAATAATCTGTATTAATTTTTAATATTTAAATTAAAAAATCGGAGCACCTTGGTCGAATTGTACGGGAGAAAGGGAAATTTATTTTGTGATGTTGGCACTACTTTCAGTTAGAAGTCTGAGAAGGTGAGAAATAATGTCCTGATAACTTAATCCCGGAATAATTTCCTCGCTTAAATATTGTCATGGAATTATCCAGTCTGGTCATGGAAAAGAAGCAGCTGATTGGGTAGCAGCAACAGTGAAGAGGACGATAGCCTCGTTGCTTAGACTGATCCTGGTGAACCGAAAGAACTGCATATTCCTGTAGTTCCGGGAAATATTCAGAAATACAAAATTAAAGATTCTATGAAGGTCCATCAGGACAACTGAGTGCACTAGAATTCAGAAACTTGAGCTGCAAATGTTCCTTCTTCAGTTCTCACTATGAAAAATGTACATTTGGAAAATGAAATTTAATCTCGATCATTTTGCCATCTGTAAGCAAAGTATTAATAAAACTATTATATTTATTAAATAATTTGTAATGTCTATGTAATAAGGATTTTTGTTATTTCTATTTTTAATTGTAAAACCGTGCAATACATAGCAATGAAGGATTTTAAATACTTTTTTTTTTGGATAAAACTCCTGTATGTGACCAATTTCAAATAAGAAGGGTGGAGCTACACTGCGTCAGCTTTGACATCAGTGTCACTGCCGTTGCGGGACAAAATTTCAAATTTTATTTTTTTGTGGTGAATTCTGATTTTGAGTTCGGCTGAAATGTGTATCTTAGTTATAAGTCTCAAGCCTTGCGGATTGGCAAAAAAAAAAAAATTCCTAATTGTGACACATTGGTTTTTCTTCGCGGGGATCCTTTGAAAGCCGCCCGAAATCTAAGAATCGGCTACTAAGCGGAGATCCTGGGTTCGATTCCCGGTCGAGATTTTTTATCCTAATCCCCTCAATTTCATTACCCTTGACAGATGAGCCTAGATGAATGCATTTGTTCTTTTCTTGTATTTATATATTATTATAGGAAATTCTTAAGAGATCGCCGACTCTGATACAAAATGAGTAGCAATATAATCCTTAATTTTATTTCCATTTCCTATTTGCCATGCCTCTCGCACCACCCATTTTACGGTCCGTATCCTCTGTAAATATTATTTAGTATTATAAAATAAAATACCCCGTTTAAATACGAATTCAACGTATTGTTGGCTTCTTTTCTCGCGCTTGTGTAGGCATTATCGACAATAGACAACTCGCTGCTTTTCTTAAAAGCCAACAAGCAGCTAGTTAGTTGATTTAATCAAATTGCAGTTAACAGTATTGAACGTGAAACCAGAGAGATATCAATAACGTAAAAATGAAATATATGTAAAAAATTGTTGCTAAATCTCGAAACTACTAGTAGAAAGAAATGAATTTAACAACGAAGAAAAAACACCAATCAGTGCATTTTATGGGATAGGTCAGAAAGTGAAAAGGAAAATTCCTTGTACAATCAGAAAAGTTACTGTCCTGGATCATGTAACTAAGAATCGAATTTTTTTGGCAAATAAAATCAGCCACAGAATAGGCCTACACAATGCACAACATATGACTCCAATGTGGATGAAGAAATGAAGGGGACTGTGTAGCCGACTTTAATTCCACAATTTTCGAAAATATTGTTGATCAACAGGCTGTCATCCACTAATTAATATAATTACGGCATATGAATATTATTTATTTATTGTCAATATAAGGAGTTTCGCAGTGTGTTCTTGTTGAAATTTGACATATGCTCGCTCTGGAACATCTGATTTCAATGAAGGTTGCTAAAATCGAAATTTTTCTACAAATGTGGTGAAAGTGCTACAGGACAAATTAATTTAGGAAGATTTTTTTTTTAGGGCAACGGGCTACATGAGGGTAATCCACGTTGGGCAACTCCCCTTTGATAGCATAGGAAGGGATTTGAAAGAGGGGATGCGGAAGGGTAGAGGAAGGTAGCCAAGGGTTAACTAGGGCCCCCGGGCTATATTTTAAGGATCCTACCCGGCATTCGCCTAAAGAAATGCAGGGAAAACCTTAGAAAAACCTGCATCGGGTAGGTCGGGCATTGGGTACTTGTCCCACGCCCTTCCAATAGCGCGAGAGGAGTTTGCTGTGGGGACGCAGCATTCCATTCTCCGTGCCTCGACCAGTTTAGGAGGCAGCTGGCCGTCTATTCCAATGGGAATAGCGGACAACTCTTACCGTATGCCCAAGGTCTGCGACCCCGGAACATACACCTCTCAGAACAGGCCGAGGTGCCTCGGCTTGTGGGAACCTTAGTTCAAAAACGGAGAGGAAAAGGCATACCCAAAGGTAGGCCCTTCGTATCTCTCCTAAAAGGTTCTGCTTAATTTAGGAAGAAATATATTTTCTTTTTTTGTAGAACCTTCATAATGTTTTAACAATGAGAATCTATGCTTCGATGTCGAATACTTTAAATTTGCGGCCTCCTAGCTCCTGCTAAAGCTGCCAACTGGCCATCTGAGTATTATTATCCCAGCGACAACATAGAATTTTTGACCTGAATGAGAAATGCGCATGCCCAGTACACCTTTTCACACCCTCGCATCACTCGTAAAGCTCAACCAGATGACTCCTTGTCCTAGAGTTCTTACAGCTCTTGGCTCCCAAACAGAGCCGTGCTGCGCAATGAAACAGACGAATAAATGTAGCATATTACGGGTCGGTGAGAGTGTTGGTAACGCTTTCAGTGTTGTGTTAATATCTTGCATAGATATCCTCGTAAAAATGGTTGCTTGGGGTGAAGTAGCACATAACTTCAAAAAGTCACTAGCCGACTGAGTTTTTCCACTGTCTGTTATTTTAGAAAATGTCGAAGTAGGAAGACAAAGCTATCGTTTCGGTCATTATGAAATGGAATACAAGGAATTATCTTCTCCCATTACGATGATATAACTTTGAAACCATATATTGAGCAGCGAATGACCAATAGAATTGATCAGAATATATTGAAATACAACTTTAAAATAAGCTCAAGTATTTTTTTTTATTAGACGATATTTGGACACCGGTTTACTAGATCTTAAGTTAATTCACAAGCATGTATGTGCTCCGAACACTCATCACTAGAGGACACATGCAATTTATTAAATGTAAATCAAACTCATAATAAATGGGAAAACGGTAAGTTCCCTCTCCTTAATTTGAATTCATGTTTATTTATCTTTCGTCTATTGATTTGTGAGAAAAGCATTGTTTTCTTACCATACGTAGAAAAGTAAATATTAGCATGTACTTAAGTATTATTACGAAACGCATTACATTTTATCTGGAAGTGCGATCTGATCGATTAGGTGAGCCATTTCAACGGGGAGATTGACGTATGCAACATGAGTGTTCCAAAGGAGCTGTTTTCTGCATCCCTACCGGTGTTCTACGTGTGTCGCGTCCTGGGTTTAGCACCGTACAGCCTGTCATGGCCGCCCCGTGTGAATCACGGCGCCATTTTGTACAGCGTGTTAGTGGGAAGCTTGCTTACAGTCAACCGCGTGTATTGGATGCCAACCTACCGTCGTGTATCCTACGGACCTCTGGATTCTGCGGGGGCTTTGGTACAGAACGTCATCGCGATCGGAGGAAACGTCGCATTACGTATCCTCACTCTCTGCCAGGCTCGTAAAATGATAGAAGCTTTCATTAAGATTTCGGAACTCGAAGCAATTATGCCTTTGAATTCGAAAAAATATTCCAGGATTTACATATTCAATGTTACACATTCTATTATTTTAGTATCATTGGTTGTATTGGATGCATATTTTGAACTCAAGCGGCCTGATATTTCGGTCTCTTTCACATTTTCTTTAGAAATAGGTTGCGAATATCTACCTCTGTTCGATGATATGATGTTTTTTGCACTCGCTGTAATCCTGTTGATGTATATAAGAAATTTTCATATTACTATCTATAAAGAATTAAATAGTTATATCGCGGATGGAGACGATCGAAATCCATCGCCTGTGGCTTTTTATGCAGTCGTTTACGAGAAAATTCATGCTCTGTGTTTCTTTGTCAACTCTTTATTTTCAGTTAAGATTATAATAAAATTTATTTTTTCCGTAGTGTCTATAACTAACTATCTACATCATTTTGGGCTGGAAATTGGATATGTGAAAACGTTCTCGCCCAACATCTACATTACTCTATCTCATTTATTTTTCTTCGGTTTTTGTGTATACCCCATTATAGGTTACTCTGCGGTATGTGGTAAAATTTCTGAGGAAGTAAGTATATTATTTCATGTTCAATGTTTATAATTAACATTCACAAGGTATTTGATAAACCTAGAGTCATTATTTCTATGTATATTGTTTTGAATTTCTTGGAATTACAGACTTATTTTTTACCCTTATCTCTCTTCAATTTCTTCTTTTATGTAATAAACTTGCTAAACTTGATTATGATTGAAATTGTAGGCAATATTGTTAAATTTTGTGCATAATATATTTTTCAGTTACATAACCAGACGGGTTGTACAGTTTGTACGCTTCATATTCTTTTGTGCTATTGCGATCATTTGGGTTTATGTTCAGAATTTTGTCTGTCCATTAATAATCTTCTTTACTTGCCTTAAAATTAATTTTTTTAAAGAAATAATCCATTATTGTTCAACTTTTATGAATTGTTCACAAAACACCATTTAGTATAACCTATATTTAATTACCAAATTTGATTTATTCCGATTTTTTGAACATGTTAAATCAATTCGCTATTTAATTAATTGATATTTGGAAATATTTTAATGATTCTAAGAATGTATTTTATATGATTGTGATAATTGGAAAATTATAGAAATAAATTTGGGTAAAAATATGTCTTGCTCTAGACTAAACCTAAAAACATGTAATGTGCCTATATGAGTTAAACAAATATATCTGGCACTCAATCATCTTTGATGTCGTAACACTTTGTTACTCTACTATAAACCTATAATTTTTCCTTAAAACTCACTACCCACAGATCATAGTTGGATAGTAATAGATATATCACCCTCTTTATTTGACTTGACAGAGTTCACTTTGCACTATCGATTGATTGTGTTTCATACCCTTAAAGTTGCTATACAAAACACGCTGTCTTCCTCCTTTTTAATACTTGATTTTTTTTCAACCAGCCACTTTCATTTTCTTTTTCATGTATCTTTTGATATAAATGTACTGTCATTAAAATAAAAATTTGATCCTAAATTTAAATGAGAGCATTTAAAGTAATAATAGCAACATAAGCTAGTAGAATACTTAATATTATGCAGATTTGACATTTCATGAAAGGCTGCATTAAATATATAATTAAAATTAGAACTATTGTAAAGAAATGGCAACTTTACAGGCAAACCATACAGCACTTGTTGTCCATAGGCTGTATCACAACATTTGGAATAAAAAACTGCAAGGAGAGGTAATATATAAATAATTATATTAAACTTGCTTTTAAGACTAGTTTAATCTGATTGGTTAAATGTTCTTACAGCTTCACATGTTTTCCATCCAGCTAGTGCATCAAAAAATATTTTTTACTGCTTGTGGTCTCTTTAAATTGAATATGAGATTGCTTACTACAGTAAGTTCCACATTTAGTTTACTGAATGTGATAAAGTAATTGAAGTAATATGTTAATTGAAACTATTGTTAAAATAATAGGCTCCAAATATATCATTACAGATTTTTGGGACAGTGGCTACATATTTAATTATCTTAATACAATTTCAAATATCAACAACATCAACAACTGAATGCAAATGTAACAAAACAGAATGAATTTAAATAACAAGTGACTAAAACATGATCTTCTTCTTTTTTTTTAATATTGCAATTATGAATAGTAATTTAAAATATAATACGTGATTAATATTTATGTGATTTTCAATACTTTCTACGTTTATTTTTTTACAAGTATTTATTATTATTGAAATACACTGTTTTACATAGTTTGATGATGTGTAAAAAAGTCTTCTATATCATATTAATTGAGTGATTATTGTTTTTGAGAAAAGTAAAAGTACCTTTTTTGCATAATAAATATATCATACAAAGCAGTAAATACAAGAAGACCTTACTTTCATTGAAACAAAATTTCTATGCTAATGTCTCGAAGTGGTGTGGACACAACCTAAAAAACAAATTTATGTTATTTAATATTAATAAATTGGCTAATATACTTGTTGCTCCTGATGGATTCTACAGATGAGGTTTACAGTAAGTGGAGGAAACATTGTGCTACTTCTGTCCTACTTTTGTAAGTATTTTGGCCAATTTATCTATATTAAATTTTTAACAGACATATGTTTTATTCAAACTGTGTTGTGTGTTAAACTTTGTCAAATTGATGTACATTAAAACATTTTTGATGTGTCAATGTATTGTAGTATGCAAGTTTATAAAATAAAATAAAAGCCAACATGTTGAGACCAATTAATGTAATGTTGAAATTAAAAGGAAATGGGAAACAAATTTAAAGGAAATGATAATTAATATGATTTATACCTGAATTATAACAACTTTTTAAAGATAAAATTTTTTAAATACAAATTTCTATCTAATTTGGGTTCTGTATATATTTTAAATAATTGCCACAGCTTTTAATGAAACTCAATTCTTCAGGTCCGCTTATTTGGCGTCTAATAATTACAGTAATTTGCAATTATTTCCAAATTATATGAAAATCAAAAGGGTTACAAAATAAAAATAATTAAATTTACAATAACAAATAATATAAAAAAATGAAATAAATCTGAAACCCAGTGAACTTTACATGAATTTAAATAAATCTGACGGTACGCATTGTTATATGAGGTTTAGAATAGAAAAAATTTACATACCAGTTTATTAGAGCTGCTCTTGTACCACATTAATTATGCACTTCACTATTTTTCTTTTCAATAAAATTTATTGTAACAGACCTTTCACTGTTCACAACTTTGGTTAAATTGGCTAAATTCCGGCCCACTGACCACCGGACACTTCTCCAATTTCTTTCGTCCTAATTACATCTGCCGACTTTACTTTAAAAGTTATTTAATACCGTTGGCTGATATACGATATTATCAGGAGTTATCCAGCATCAACTTTGCTCGACAGCTACTTGTTTTACTCTCGAAAACAGCCTTTGCTCCACCGCTACCTGGTTACTTGCGAGAAAAGATTGCTATGATTATCTTAGGCCGGCCTCCAAAACCAGACGCTCCATGACCATCATCGGGTCACTCCCCGGCGTCGATCTACTATGACCATCATCGGTCGAACTTCGCCAAAGCTGCCGACAATAGAGACTGGAAACATTTAAATCTCCGAATTATTGCGCCACACTAACTGTGAGTTACAATGGGCTCAATATTACTCCGACAATGCAAATATTAAAGAAAATTATTAAAAAACTTTTATTACACATTGGTGATCTCTACAATATATACTTAAAGATTTTATTGTAAATATTTCAATAGATAACTAAAATACATTGTTATAACATTGTACCAGTTTAGGATGATATAGTTTGTTTGAAATGGAATTACTGAATATATAAAATGTATTGTGGATTTTTTATAAATTATTCAAAAAATATTTTTTCAATAAAGAGTATGGTTATTATGAACTTAATTTTTCATTTGGCAAAAGATGGCTTCAAATATATTGAATGCCTCTTAGTGACCAGTAAATATGAAGTACAAAAAATTGTTAAGAATGGAACTAGGTAATTAATGCACTGCCTAAGCCTGGGGTAGCATAGCACTTTGTTTAAGCTGAATTATAAGTAACATTTAACAATATTGGTTGAGGAACGAAATGTGATACCTTAAATGTATTAGAGTCATTGTATATCTACAATTGGTGAAGCGCAGAAACTGTGTGGTTTGAGGTCTGACGTGGAATATATGAGGATATGTCAATATGTATTGAGGTTTGTCTCTGGTAGTAACAAAATTGATTTTGAGATCATTACTAATCCCTAAAATTTTCAACCGTATCCATGATGTTTCCAACAAACGTCTAAATAAATTAAAGCGTCGTTGGACTAAGCATATCTGGCCCAGCACTTAAATGATATGGATGTTGCGAAATCAGTATGTCCAAATGCGCGAACTTGTTGAGGCCACACTCATATCCCAAGGCACACAGGGTTTAAATTTGGCAGGAAAGTGTGTATCAAACAATATCCCTGAGATGGGAGTCGCGTTAACTCGTGGCGGAAAATAAACGCAATCGTGTGTTTAATTCACTGGCTCCGAAGAAGGTGAAGACGGGGAAATAGGTCAGGAAGGCCATGACTGCGGTGTTTAGTGATTCAGGAATTATCTACATAAAGTGTTTCGAAAAATAACGAACGATTGATTATTTGTCTTATTGTATTGATTGAGCCAAGAAATAAAAAAAACACGTCCAAAATTGGCTAAGTAAATAGTGATATTTCATGATGACAGTGCACGGGTGCAGTTTCGACAAAAATTTCGTATTGAAGCTCGAACTGTTGCTGTACCGACCGTAAACGCCAAAATAATTTGTTCTGTACGACAATATTTTCAAGTGCAGATTGTCCACAATAGGAAAAGTTATTCTGGCTGGGAATTGGTCGCAGATGAAAGTTCATGATTACATGGAGTAAATTCATCGAGGAAAAGGGAGAGAGAGTCCAGAATCAATTGTACAGTCTTACAATTCTGTTACAACGCATTAAAATTCTGCACCAATTAAAAGTATGTCATTCTCACTAATGCAGAAACATTTTTATTTGGCTTTTTGCTGGGAAAGATACGTGTAATCCAGACTTCCAAATGTTCAATAAAGTGACTAAAATTTTTAATTCTTTCGAACATGATTATATATATATATTGTAATACATAACATATAATAAAATAACACTACCATCAATTTAAACAAACAATTTTCAATTACACAAATCTGATGAAATTTTTTAAATCAAAACAATTTTAGGTACCTAGAATACATTTTAAATAATTGGACTCGGTACCCTCAAGGTCTTTACTGGGTTGATAAGGAAACGGAACAAAATGTTACAATTAAACAAATACAGTTACAATAAATGAAAAACGAAATGATTTAAACGAGTGAAACAAATGAAACGATTGAAACGAATGAAACGAAATGAAACAATTTACAATTATTAATTCAGAAAAATAAACTTCCACGCTCTCTGGTCCACCCACTCACTTCATACTGGCTTAAAAGGCACCAGGCTGCGCTCACACTCTGCTATCACAGCCACCTCCTCTTGACGACGTCACCCTCTCGACGAATTCAAACAACTCTGCTTTCAGAGAGACCTCCACGATGAAACTCCCACCAACTGTTGACGACTGATGTCCAGCTGATTACTCTCGGCTCTGCGTCCGCCCTGCTGAGCTGCACCAACGATCTTTCCCCGCTGACACGTCCATCTCCTCTCCAACACCAAATGATAATGAATGCCCTCAACTGTCCAACTGCCCTCTTATTTATATCCCGGCTGCAAAATCTTCCCTTGTTTTCACAGTTTTTTTTTTGCATTTCCACTTTCGCCAAACAAACACCATCTGCTGCCGTTCTCCCGCTCCGAGAGCCACTCAATCAATTAAATTAAACATTTCCTTTTAATTTAATTGCATCGTCCAACAACCTTCTGTAATTATGACATTAGGATTCCGCCGTCCAGATGTTGGTCACAACCAATTAGCCCTAAGAGCCGCAAAAAATGCCCCAATTATTAATTCTTCCCTCCTCTAAAATCACTTATTCATCATTTTATCATTATTTTTTATATGTACCAACCACTCAAGGATCTCCAGTCTGAGTTCGTAAACAAATCTGACAAAAATAAGAAACAGAATTCCTGTCCTATATATATATATATATATATATATATATATATATTGCAATCACTAATTTAACAAAAGGTCTATTTATTTGAGAAAGATCTAGTTATTTTATTTTTTCATGCAAACCAATTACTGTGTAATTTTGTCCATTTAGTTCGTAATAAACACATTATTATTTAAGAGCCTGTAAAATTCATCAACTTAAAAATAAAGATCAGTTAAATTTAAAGTGTTACATATTCTCTGGATTTTGTACCTCTCAGAGTTAAATGAATTTCGCGTTTCTGAACCTACTACTATGATACTTTATATAATGTTAAGATCTCTGGTGTTTTACTCTGCTGGAGCAGTTCTTCCGCGTGTGCATATCTCGACATCTGGGATCAACGTTTTTCTCGATTCCGGCCAGTGCTGTTCCAGATAAGCTTCCCGCTCTGGGGCGGCGGATAAAGACCCGCCCGCGCCCTTTACACAGAAATGGCGCTCACTTTTGCTGAACGGTGCGCCTGGGATTGAAATCTGATTTCTTTACACTGACTTAAGGCACAGCCGGCGAAACTGAAACGAACGTTGTGTCTCGCAGTTTTATTTCCGTCTATTCCGGACCAATACGTTTTCGATCGGGAAACTTTTTGATTTTTGAGGAAAGATCCTTGTTTGTATGACATATTCATACCGTCATTTCAGAAATTTATTACAAATTTTGAAATAAGTTCTATAAATTAGACTTTTATTGCCTTAGGTCGTAATATTTCTGTTTGAAGGATTGATTTATAAAATTTGGTTTTCTTGTTTATTAAAGTCGATTGGCTTATGTAATTTTGTCTCATTGACCTCAATAGATATTTTCGTTTGGTGAGGTGTATGAGGAAGAGGCGTGCTGGTCTAAACACATCAGCTTGTATATTAACGACTTTGGAAACAAGAATATTATGAATAAAGAACCCATACCTCTTACAATAATTAACAATTGTGCATTATGTAACTTTATGAATTTATAACGAAACAGTGTAACAAACTGAAATTATTACAACACTATAAGCTATTTGAATCCAGGTTTAATTAAACTCTCCAACTTATACTTGACCTTTTATATATTGCTGTTTTATTCTCTAGACACTTCACAATGGTCCATCTTCATTTACGTCCCTCTTACACATGTTCCATTAATTGGTAATGATTGCGTGAGTTCCAATTCTCCACTATTTTTGTCATCTCTCCGTTTTTTGTTTTTGCAGTGTGAGGGCTTAACAGAATTTTTATACTATCCACTATATTCTTCTAATGATATTTTTTTTCATACACAATCCATCATTGAAGTGACTCGTTCGTTTTTTTACACGAGATAAAAAATTATAATTTAAATCTATAAGTTCACTTAGAAAACTATCCATTTTTGAGTATCCTTTGGCGGCAAGTAATGCATTCCGACAAAAATAGACTCATGGAGGGAGAAAGAGTTATCAATCGCCATTTAGTTTTATTTATTGATTTCATTACTCTACTGAGGCAAAGTTAAACAATTATTAGATACATAGACAACAGACACAAAATGAAGTATTTAACATGAACATACACACACGAGGAACAAAAACATCTCTCTCACTCATAAATGGAAGAACAATACGCTTGTGAGCTATTCCTATTGAAATAGTCGGCCAGCTGCCTCCTAAACTGGTCGCGAAGGGAATGATACGCCCCAACCTCAAACCCGGATCTTCTGCGTAATTTCTGTTTCGAAAATCAATTGTATTCTTGTTATTATAAATTAGATAAATAAATAGTCAAATAAGAAACAAAATAAGTGATAAATAAATATCACACAAAGTTTCTGCAATCCCTGTTGCTTTCGTTGCTTCGTTTTAGCATTGCTTTTAAGTTCGGTTTTCTGGATCACCTGACGGAAGTAACAAGGATTGCTGAAACGTTGAAGGGTATTTATTTAGCACTTAGTTTTGCCTGTTATTTGGCTATTTATTTATCTAATTAATATACTTTCAGCACAGAAAGATTATATTTCAATTTCTATTATTATTATAGAACAAATACTTTATTTTTATCAATTTTATTTCTAAAAAAATTAAATTGTTTAAATGTTTTTTTCAGCTTGAATTTTGAGGCAAACGTTCAAACTTATGTTCACTTTAATGAGGCCAGTAACAATTCGTTCCTTGATTTTAGTGATTGTTGTTGACGTCCAACTATATGTTTCCACTGGCTGTGTTCCTGACCTCGCTTAATTTTCTTTCTCTCCAAGTTAAGAATAATCTGTGTCTCAAGATACACATTTCGCATAGAAATGATCTCGAGGCAATTATGAAGGCAAGAGTTTATCACAGTGTAGTCATTTTATCTCCTCGCGTGTACAGCGTTGTGTTTGCAAAAGCTGCTGCTCCGGTAGAGTGAGGAAAGTGTGCAGACAAAAGAAAGGAAGAGGGCGTATTTAGAAGCACGGGACGAGGAGGAAGAGGAAATGCGATCTGTCAGCGGCAATATGGCGGAGAGACAGGGCGCATTAGCCTAAATCACCTCACGCGGCAGAGAACTCTCCCAACGAGCCAGCAGACGTTGCAAAACACAGCACCTGCTGCGAAGCACCGTCCAAATCAAGGTAAAAACAAAATGCGTGAATTATTACGAATTTTAACTCATCGTACGCAGTCTTCACTAGGCAGTCGCTTCATTCTCTGCAAATATCTGTGTAGTATGTTACTTGTTTCACGTTTAACCGAAATGATGTTAAAAATGACGACTTGGACAGTTATTGGGGTTACTATTGTTATAAAGTTATTCGTATCTTTCTAAATGAATTTTGGCAGTTGAAAGATGTGTAACTATGGGGCAGGAAGTAATGACAACAACTTAGTTCTTTCTGATTCAGTAGTAATAATTATTATTAATTTTACAAATTTACAAAAATATTACAACAGACCTTTTGAATTTTTAGTATATATTGTAATATACATTTAATTACTCATTATTTTGCCCCAAAATGTAATATACAAACGGGTGTCTAAATAAAAAGATTATATCTTTAACAAACAAATAAAATTTATTTTAAATTTTTGAACACTTATACAATTAAACAAATATAAAAAGGATCTCATTCTCTCAAAGGTTTGATAACGGCAGAACATTTAAACATAATCAAAGAAACAAAATTTGCATTTAATTTAAAAGAAAATATTTATTCGTCTAGACATAGACGAAATTAATTATTGACGAACTTATTCTACAAGATTGATTTTAAATTTAAAGAGTTTATTTTATTAACACAAAAGAAAAGAACGATATCTGACTTCATCTTTTAATTCGGTTTACATCTATGAATACCATGAAATTTCAACTTACGATTACTCAGGAAAATTTGGCTCGTTCGTACACACACACCTTATATGCTGGCCGTTTTAAACACTGATTCTAACACACACTGTTGGTTTGACAAAAGTTGGTTCTCCGTTCTTGAAGGAAATATAATTTGCTCGTTCTGAAGATTACTAGACGCTGGATGGAGTGTCCTGGTCTTCTACAATCGAAGACAGTGGTCTAATTTGAGGATAGAATAGATTAGACTTCAGCATACAAAATGTTTATCGATGAATATTTGACTGTTTCTCTCGCAGACTGCAACTTATAACACATTCTCCTCCCTTAAACGATGTCTCTCTTAGTCATAGTCTCCAGCTTTGGTGATCACAGCACGACTAACTTCTTAAACATATTCACCATCTTCGGTGGTCGCAGAATAACTAAATAACTCAAAAGCTTATCTCCCGCTTATATACCCCCAGTATTTTCCTTTTTCCATTGTTCCAAAACTTCGTCGCAAATTCCCGTTGACAGTTTCTTCCATTATCCCGAGAATTATATTATGCAGCTGCAGTTCCTTAGTTAGCAAATGGCTAACTACTCTGTCTTGTCAAAAGCCGACAATCGAGACAGGACTATTTATCTTTTTGCACCCTCACACACCCAGCTTTTCAAAAGGAAGAAATACTCAGTCCTAAATAAACACGTTACAAAACTGCCCCTCGGACAGTCCAGTCTATCCATCAGAAACAATGCCTCACTTAACAGATTTAGTTTGAGAAAGGCCACACGCACGTGCACGGTTCCGAATTCTCACGACCAGCGTTCCCAAGAACCTAAATAAATACGTTACAAAAATTGTCCCTCCCACAGTCCAGATTATCCATCCGAAACAATGCCTCACTTACTAGGCATTACAATATATATCTCTCTTATGGTTTCAAAGGGAGATTAATTATGCTGTGGTATTGGCATAATGTGTGAAATTTATATATATATATATATATATATATATATATATATATAAATTATTACCCGACACAGGATGATGTCTGTTTGCTTTTAACACGCTGCATTTATCATGACCTAGAGAAATTTAACTGTTGAAGTTAGAGAGAATTTGACGCCTATACCTTAGAGTGGACCGCATGACAGAACAAATACACTGGCGATACGGCTGGGAAGGAAAGGCATTCAAAAGTCTAAAGTCTCCCTTTATTATTGTAGATTAGATTAGAAAATTTTCCCCTCATACATACAATACATTTAATGAGATTAACACAAATCTTAGAGATTAAACATCTGCGTTTCTTAAGAAATAATTCAATCGGAAAAGTAGCAAAAGTTATTGTCGTGATTCAGATTCAGTTGAAGTCAATTTATACTCAAGAAAAAGGTACAAATATTTTTAAACGCTTAAAATGTTATCACCAAAAATTACAGTCGTAGAAAGAAACATATAAGTGAAATAGTTAAAAAAGTACGTATATATTGAATTATACGAAGAAAAAGCCTATCAATAGAAAACATGGGACGGTTAATGTCAATGGTCAGAACGGCTACACACATAAAAATATGAATTAAAAAAATATATAGTCACAAAATAAATATACATTCAATTAAAAAAAATACAGCGTTTCAATTCATGCAAAACTTATGAGTTATCATATTGATATTACAGTGAAGTACTGCTATATCTAATCGGCAGTCTTTACATTATGTTATACTAGTACTGTTATTTGTAAATATACCTCACACTTTATGCAAAACGGAGCGTTATTTTAGTGTTTATATTAAAGCCCATGTATTTCCTATATGTACAATTTTTTTTGTTATCTCGTAGGATATAAATGGGCCTCGTATTAATATTAAATAGGAACATACCAATTTCATCGTCAACTTTACATCTATCAATTTCCGTTTTCGAATCACATATCGTTTGTTAAAATGTTATGAACTTTGCAACACACTCGTAGGATCTTTGAACCGACAGACTTTTCATTAAATGTAGTTACATATTAGTTTTACCAGTTAACAAACACCGACAAACAGATAAAAAAACCGACGATACTTGAATAATATAGTGAAAAAACAGCACGAGTGGCTTTTTAATAATTAAGAGCACAAAGTTTTGTGGAGTTTAGTCTGTGTGAAACAGAAACACATGCTAAAGGCCTTAATCAAATTTGAAACCGCTCGATATTCTCGCTGGTTTGAAACACGTCGCGTTAAGTGCTTCTCAACGTGCTAATTTAGAAACTTGTGGAAGGGCTGGAAGGAGGTTATCCGCACACGACTTGGCTCCGTGAGCTTGCAAGCAACTCATATTAACACACACAGCTGCTCAACAGCCATTCTACCTTACACATGCGTACAAAATCAAATGGAAAAATTAGGGATACTTCCGTCGCCATGTTAGAGGTTAAGTTCGTTATCACTAAACAACTAATAATAAAAATTAAGAATTTTAAAGTAACACACACAGAGATATATTTAACCCAAACTACTATTGAAAGAAAAATGAATGAATTCTTTCGATAGTGTAATATTGAAGTAATTTCTTTACACATATTTAAAAGTACAGTACATAGTATTCCGCAATAATGACATTCCCACAGTGGTCCAGGTTATAAATATATAAACATAAGTTATTGCCTGATATTTGGGATCAAGAATCTGGCAATATTTTCTTATTATATATTTATAAGCTTGTCCATTATGGGACTGTCATTATTGTGTAATAATATTGGCGATCCTGTCCTTGACTCTCTTCGCCGAAACGTTGCAGGAGCAAGAATGCGGAATATGCAGTGTGAACAGTTTGAAGTGGTGTTGTTAATGAAGGACTAAAAATCAGGCAATAACTTCTTTTTAGAATAAATCAATTTTATAGAATCAGCAAACAACATAATGTTGCCTATGCGAGGAACATGTCTGTCTCCAATCCTCTCTACAGACTGTTCTGTGACTTTTTGATACTTATTGATGGAAATTACAAAGTCTTAAAGTTAAAAGATAAATCTGTAGGAATGAGTGATAACCGAAGGGAAAAAACTTTTTTACCTTCTGCGTTTGATGTTAAGTTTGTCCTTTCCCTATTACATTGTGTTATATTTTTCGAACAGACAGCCTTGTAGAACATTATATATAGTTGTGTTTGACTAAAATTTGGATTAAACGGCATCGCGATTAATAACTCTTTATCTCAGTGGCACCAAAAACAATGAATTCTACACCAATGGCGGTCATTTTTGATATTTCATTACTTTTATTCTCACCCCCCACACAAATCAATGGGGGTTGAAATAGACTTTCAACTGCATTGTCGCTATTAAAAGTATTGATTCGACACTTATATCGGACGTTTTCCATTATTTTCCAGTTAATGGTGATAGAGGTGTCTTAGTACCACAATTTTTCTTTCAAGATTATAATTGTATCAAGTTTTTTTGAAGTTGCTACACGCATTTCACAGTGTTTGAGAAAAATTAACTCACACAAATACATCTATATAGATAGATTTAAAAATAATTTGAAAATCGGTAAGATCATCGATTATCGACTTAACATTATCAACCATATATCGCAAAGCTAAAATATTTGTAATTATTTGGTTTCAATTGTCTTCTTCATAGATGGTGATAATTTTATCTCATACTTATTTCTTTAGTTTTATCATATTTTAAAAATGTTCCAAATTCTTCATGTCTAGTTATGTTTCTCCTAGAAAAGAAGAATTACACATGGGGCGTTTGAAACGTGTTAGGTTTAAAATGTATGCATTTCAGTAGGCCAAGTTTTATTTCAATTTCCACATTTTTCAGAGTCTTTTAGGAAAATAAATTCTCTAAAATTTCTACATCTGTGATGTATTTTCAATTAGTACCATCTGAGCAGCTTAAGTATTATTATGGGCAGAGGAGGAGACAAGGGATATTTTGAATGTTGTTCTTAGAAAAATATACTTTGCAACCAACATCGTATTTGTGACCGAACGTGTATTGACCCCAAATGTCAAAAGAAAATTGTGAAATGTTTCTATTTGAAAGGAAAATTTAAGGTTAAATTAAATTGAAATATAGCCTATTCACACAAAAAGGTAATATAAATTCCATATAACGTTTCTGGGATCCTTGTTCCTTTCGTCAGTTGCTAAGAACAGCCGTGTCGATTGACAAAACTCAAAAGCGACGAAAACGCAACGACAATGGGAGAGCCGAAGGTTTAGCATAACAATAAGGGTGCGACTACAATGGGAAAACAGAAGGTTTAGCGTAATAATAAGGGATCATAGCAATTATTGAGTTTAATAGTGTCTGCACATTAATAGCTGTGATGTTTGATTCAATGTGAGGCATCTCTGAAATAAGTCTGGAATTGTACCAGGTGTCAATGTCTAAAATCTTAGCATTTTTTGCCATTCAAATGTATGTTTAGAATTAATGATATGTTTGGATACTACATATTGTTTATCAATGGGAAGTTTGATATTAGATATATGTTCCTTGATACGTGAATTAAGGGATCGTTTTGTTTGCCCTATGTAACAGGAATTATAATTAGAGCAAGAGATTTTGTAAACAACACAATGTTTGCTGTAGGTGTCAAGTGGGTCCTTGTAGTTTTTAATCAAGTATGAAAGGGTATTAGTGGATCTGTAAATTATGGATATTTGATATTATTTGAATATTTGGACAACTTTGTGATGTAGAAATTTGTAATAAGGGAGTACGAGAAAAAATTTGGCTTAAGGTGTGTGGGGATGATTGACAGTAGGATGTTGGATTTTGTTCAGTCTGCTGTGTATATGTTTAATAATAAAATTTAAAGGGTACTCATTGGAGATTAAAATGTTTTGGACAATATTTAAGTTGTGTTGATGGAACTTGGAGGTAGAAAGTAATATAGCTCTGTCTACAAAGTTGTATACCATATCTCTCCTTTGGTTTGGAGGATGATCAGAAGGATAATTGAGAACACGTCCAGAGTATGTAGTTTTTCTGAATTAATTGGTGAGAATGGAAGTATTGTGAATGGATACAGTGACATAAACGAAATTATTATGAGAATGGTTAAATTCAAGTTCATGGGTGAATTGTAAGTTGGGATGAATCGTTGAGACGACAATGACATACGTTGGATTGTAGTGTGTGATGAACCTGTACAGCCCTGTGGGAGTAAAATATATAGACGTTGTTGCAACGAGAACTAGTTTTATTGTATTTAATAACCGACACAGTTCCTATGTAAAGAATATAAATTCATGACTGGCGAGCGGCTCTGTTGCAATATTTGTAAATATACTGTACTCTTAGATTTTGTGCATTTCAAGTACTCAGTGAAAATGTATGTGAAAATAAATTGAGGGACTGAAAGAAACAACTGGGTTCGTAAATTTTTCTTTGGCGTTAGTTTGGCATTGGCCATTTGTAACCATTCGCGGTACTATAAAAAATATTTCCACAAACATTACATTATGCCAAATCAAAAGACGAGATGAAAACTTTTTTTTTCTGTTTTGGAGAATTAAACTCAATATTATTGAACCCTCAGGGAACATTTGTAGCTGCCTGTTACCAAACACAGGAAATTCCGAGAAACAATAACTTACGCCAGCTAGATCCCCTTTGGGCAAGTAAGGTAAATGTAAAGACTGAAATTTGTTTTAAATTATTACCACAATTCATAGAGGAAGAGAGTTTCTCACAATTATAAATACTGACACATTACATATTATATTTTAAGTGTCACTTAATAATTATTGTTTTTGGCTTTTAAATTAAATTTTGAAAAATTAATGTTGTTTAATGTTAAATTAACTAAAATTTTATTTATTACACTTATTTGTTCTGAATTTGAAACATCAATTCAATTTAAATAATACATTCTTCTTCAGTTTTCTTATTCGTCGCCTATATTGCTATATAATTCTGATATAATTAATTCCGTACATATGAAATATATTTAATGTAATCAATAAATGACCTAAAAAATAAACTGGAAAATAAACCTTACTTGATTTGTTAATGAAATAAAACACAATAAGAATATATATTTTACTAACAGAATATACTAAATATTAATATACAGTTCAAGCAAATCAGTACAGTCAACATCGAAGTAACAGGGGCGTGTGATATAATTTTGGACGGGTTCGATTTCTGCGACGACACTGTTTGACGTTTCACACCGTTGTTCCTGCAGGTGGTCGTAACTGCAAAACAAACACGCCCTGATTGCCACCACTACATTCTACAGCCGTGCTTATTAACCTACTCGCCATCTCTCTCTAGCATCCGCTTTCGCTGTCTGATTAGCTGCTCTTACAGAATTGCATATATAATTAAATTGTCTTCTCTGTTCTTGCGGCGGCTGTTCTGTTTACTTGGGACTGCCGCCACTGCTAGTAGATTGCACACAATCCTATTGTCTACGGAGAAAGCCTGCTGCACAAGGGAAACCAGCAACAAAATTAGAGGGACTATTTTCCATTCTCAGTTTTGGATCAAAGACCCTACGATAAGCAAGCAGCTGTTTGTACCGTATAAGGAAAAGCAGCGATACATATAAAACTTAATTATTAATTAAATTGAGTGAATGTATTAATAAATATTGACGAGAGAAATTGCCATACTAAAAATATAACTTATTATGAAGCATTAATGATGCTGGTATCATTTTCGAGTCCACAGAGGGAAACGTCTTCTTAATATAAATAAGTACCTGCAATTGCCTAAGAATTACCTAGAAAATATGGTATTTTTTATTATATACTGTTCTCAAAAATGTAGCTAGACGTGATACTTTTATCAGCACTTTCCATAATGTATCATGGTATTTTAGAGCAGTAAAAAATTAAACTATGATTTTAATGTCAGTCTGACATGTGTCTATTAATTCCTAAATAAACTTTTTCCAAAAGTAAGTAATAATCATAATTTTGATAATATTTCATGTTAAAATTATTTAATAAATGTAAACATATTAAATGCCAAATCCGTGTTAATATTTGTGATTTTTCATAATTTCTTTAAATTTTATAAATAATAACTACTATACAAATTAATGCATTAAATTGCGAAAGTGTGCATGTGGGTTCGGATTTTAAGTTATCAGGCATTTATAATCTTAAATTATTTATTTATTTACCATATAGTAAACGATAGCGTACGCATGTACACTGAAAATAGTGTTACACAATATAGTGAATATTTCTTTACGATGCAATAATACTGACTGTATGAAGAGAAATTTTGGCAATAAAACGGAGGACCTTTAGTAATAAAGGTTTTAATTAAATTGGAAGACCTGATGCATATTACCCCACAGTAATTCAACAATATGCATTTGCATATCTAACCGTCATATTTTCCCAGCTTGTTCATTTAATTTAATAATAATTTTATTTATGCACAATTTTTTTTGTAAATATAGATCCACTAATTTGTGAGATTTGCCATGCAATGAACGTCTTTGTATTATAATTAAATATGTGATAGTCATCATTTGAGCTCAACTTCCAGATTTACTTAGCAAGCGGGTTGCATATGCACCTAATATGGATTGTTTAACTTATTACCAAACATAAATTTTTAAATTCCTATGTTCCTATGTTCATAAGAAAACAAGCGTAGAGAAAGACAAAACTAGATAAATTTTATTAACTTGTTTAAACGTTTTTTTCTATAAAGAATGATTAATTTGTACACTATAATTACAAAATTAATTTATAAGTGTCTATGGATACATTTACCGTGACTTCTTTACTTGAAAATATGAAAGTGACTTTACTCGGTGAAGTATATTTATATAAAACGGTCTTTTTCACTTGGGTTTACACAAGCTAAACAAATGTACGTCTAGGTGCATGTCAATTACAGAATCAATTTTATCAACACATCGAAATTACATTCTGCATAAAGGCAACATTTTTGGATTTCAAAATCTTTGAAAGCAAAATGATGTCAATGCATGCTAAGCAATTGTTAAGGATCCCAAGCTACCCCAGTTGTTGTAGCTTCAATTAATTAGTAGGTTAATCAGGCACGCCCCAATTGTATGCAAGACATACACCCGAAAGCCTCGTAATACGTGGAACTAGAGAGAAGGTGAGGTCCCGTGTTACGATATTATTTTCCAGGGACTCATCTGAAATCTATTTTGTATTTAAATAAATATTTTTCTGTCCTAGAAACAAAATATTGTGATTAGAATGTATTGAAGATATTTTCGATTAAGACAAAATGTCATACGGAATGAAAAGAAAAATGTTAAGTTTACTGATATCCTTAAATTCATTATGTATACATCGAACAATAAATACTAGTAGATATCGCTACAAATTCCATCGTGAAACAGAGGCTACCGTGAGCCGCTATAGTATATGTTAGAAATGTCAAACTCAGATATATTTTGTCGGTTTAATTCTTTTTCGTCTTTATTGACAGGCACAGAAATAAAGGGTTAACTACATGTTGCGATTTTTTTGAAACGCTAAACTCATAACTACAACCATCGTAGCAAAAAATATATTTACTTAAGAGTGTAACATCCTATGTACAAGTCTATGAATGTTGAATTGACATATAAATAATTGCAGAACTTAGTTTTGAAAATTTTATAAAATTGTTGAGAAACAAATGATACCTCTAATAATATACATATATTTATTCATTATTTTAGTTATTTCAGAAGATTTCTAAAGAACAAACCTGATGTAAAATTTTAATCAAACACAGGCGTGAAACTATTTGTATATACTTTAATAGGTTATTTATATACTTCTATTGGTTATTTAAGTGGAAACTATTCATATACTTAAATAGTATAAACTTACACTTTCAATATAATTTTGGTTTAGGATTCAAAACAACCGTTTCTTATTTCTGGACACTTCATACTGAGTTCAAATGGTGATTACTTTTTGATAACTTATTTGAATAAGTTTAAATTAATACAATCCTTTGTACTATGGGTTAAAATGCGTCAAAATAGAGAGCTGAGGATTATTTATGATTTTATATATAGTGCATTAAAGTGAAATAATGGGAAGCAAACAAAAATGTATGTGATAACAAAAACAATACGAACATCTTAATTTTTAAATTATCTCGAACTTTCAGAGATTTGTGGTTTATATAAAATTTTGCTCCACACGAATTCAACAACGAAATTCAAAATTTATGAAGCATATTGTGCCACACATGAGGTCCTTGTTTGTTCTCATATACAGAAAAATTATTTCCTTGGCAAAGTGCTGAGTAGTCACTATAATATGTTTGGTTATTTAAAATGTTCACTGTTATGTTTCGTCTTACACTACCTGTTTTTTTTTATGAATCAGATTCATGGCATTTAGTTGGAACTTATCCTTATTTTTCTCAGATGTAGCACAAATCATTTATATCTGTTGCTTAAAGATAAAGGTATTACTTTCTCCATGGTTTTTGTTTTTTAATGATGTGTTTTATTATAATTATGGAGTATTAGCAAAATAACTCTCTGTATTCGACTCTCAGTCTATACCGGTATGTAAGCGAAATAATAAAAGATCTATGTGGACATTCCAGTCAGTTTGGAATGCTTCGTTATGCGATTTATATGTAAATATAAGTAATGTATAACGTGAAATAAAACTTTTGAAACAATACAAGCTTGACCTAATCATAGAAGACGAACTTTGTTCCATCCTTTCAATAATTATATCGGAGTGATTCTGGAGTACGTAAAGCAACGATAAACTTATTCCTTGGTTATTGTTATGGTCCCGTATTTAAACGCGTTCTTTTTATGAGAATAGTTTGGGCATCATAGGCTATATACGAGGAAAATAATGAAAGCTTTACTGGGGTGAGTAATCATCAAAATTACCGCAGTATCCATGAAGCTTTGTTATTTGTGGAAAGGTAGACGACTGGGACCCAATACCATTACTTGTCTTTACAAAGGTAAGAATTATATTCCGGCTGCTGAGAGTCCGGTAGCAAAAGTGTGAGCATGAAAACCATTCTCGCTCTACTTCGCAATCGAGTTGGATTACGTCCGAAGAGAAATACGTGTTCCGCCTCTCGGATACGGCTTTACGTCTTAGGACCCCAATTGATGTACGACACCATTTCCTATCAAAAGCTCTGCCGGATTTAATGGATCGGGAAAATTTTTCAAGTATTCCAGTTCACTTCAAAGTGGTTGTATCGTGATAATAAAGAAAGTCAATCACGACGAAAGACTCAAAATTTTGTGTTTTACGAGTTTGAAGTTGTAATTCCTTCTGGAATGTTCGCATATGACAATTGTTTTTAGTTCTAATCAAGTTTTGTAAAAGAGAGATCTTGATGAAGATTTAGATTTTTTTCAAAGTTTGCAAAAGAGGAAGAAGAATACTTCATAAATATATACAAAACTATATACATTAAATTATGATTATAAGAGATTCTTATGAATATAAAAGACCAGTAACTTAATGTAAAAATATCACACACATGTAACCGTATATTAGAATCAGTTATTCATCAAAATTTAAGTAGATCACAATTTGCGTCTAAAATACACAAATCGACGCCGCGCAAGAAAATATTTGAGTTTCATTAAGGAGCACAAATTATCTGTTCCTTGACTTCAATGCAACGTGATCTTCAACAGAATTCCATTCCTCGATTCAAGTCATCCGGGAAAAGAAGAAACGAAACGGTAATATAATTCTAGAACGACAGAAATATCTTCATATTTACTCTTCCGTTACGGAATTCCAGCAATCTATCAGTACATCAGACCTATTTCTATCTGGCTTTCGAGGAAGTCCAACTGTATAAAATGCTTCTTTAGTCAGCAAATATTGAAAGATCTTTGAGAGTAGATTCTATTTTTATATAGGTTTATGTCGGAGGGACGAATGCTTGTTTCAAAGAAGACGATGTTTTTCTGTTCGTAGTATGGAACTATGTCTCGTGATAATTTGGGTCGTTCATTGCAAATTTACTGATGTTGCCATAAACGAACTTTTTAAAAATAAAATACATAGGTTGTCAAAACTAAACCTTGCGTTTCATTTCGAAGAGGATATTATTTTCACGACTCTCCTTAGTATGAATATAAGCGAATCGTGAATGGAACATTCCCTGACTGGCAGATCATTTTCTGATATGTTGGACCCATTTTAATTTATCGTCAATTTCCAGATCTTGAAAAAGCGCGTAATGAAAATTTATCGTGAGTAGATGTTGACTCTATAGAAATTACGACAGAATATTTGCAGTAAAACACATTCAATCCCGACTTTCACACTAAATTTTTCCATATTTGTGTCCATGATGACCAAATTAGTGCCAATGCTGCACATTGTAATTATCCATGCACGAATTATTTTGCCTTCTTTAATAAGACGATTTAGATATTTCTTTTCCTGTTAAGTTTTTCTTTGTAAATTTTATTTATTAAATTTTGTTTTGAAGACAGAAACTAATGTTGTTTTAACTCACAATTAAGTTTTACGAAATGTAGAAATCTGCAATTAGGATATTATTAAAGTATAAACAATGAATAATAAATTCTCGGTTTTTCAACCAGGTTAAATAATTATTAATATACATGGCGTTTTCTGCCTTCGTCGTCGATTGAATTGCAGTTACTTGCCTTACAGAGGACTCAATCGAAAGGTTGTATATTAAAAAAAATATGTAAACCCGGTTAGAAACCCAAGAATGTTTTATTCATAATGTAATTATAATTTCACAATTAACATAAGGATGAAAACGTGGCTGATGTTAATTAAAATGTCTGGCAATTAATTTGTTCAAGAGTTAAGAATATGACGATGCTTGTAGCGTACATTACTTTTTATTTTCTCATCAATAAAAACTAACCATGGTTTAGTTTTCAACGTTAAATACCTTATAGGGTGAATCTGTATTTAACTGTTTATCATACGGAGCGCTAAATTTGAAAGTTAATTTTTCCCTGAGTGCAGTATATCACAAATTTTTAAGAAACGACTAAATACTTTTACTGGTTTCTACTTCACGAAATTTTGTTGAAACTGATACTTAAACTATCGCTTTAAATACGCTCTGGGGCCTTTGTTAATGTTTTCGGCACTGTTTATAAATATTTACCCTGAGATTGAATCCGTTTACTGAAGGCATTTGGCTGAGCAAACAGATTCTCTGGCGTGGGCGCTTTCCTCCATTTTCGGTCGTGCCGTTTGTTTGCTGTCGTCGGAAACAGAGCAAACTTTTATAACACAGAATACTGAATAGCTACTCGTAAACCACGCATATATCAACTTGGAAATTAAATTCGCCGCTAGGTCGTAAAAAGAACAACTTCGAACTGCTAACAATTTTTGTTTGTACATTTTCCTCTCTCCTTTCGTTTTCTGCTTCGTTGTGGTGGAGGGTCTTGTTATCGATGACGTTGGTACTCAGCAAGTCTGACTCGTGTTTAGTTTGAACAGAGAAAAACTCGTATACAGGCGAAGTCATAACACATACCTTCTAACGACACATATATGAAATATTATCTTCTTTATTTCAATGGATTATATTGAAATTACACAATATAAAACGTCTGTGTTAACTTTATTCTAATTTGATAAATAAATATACAAAATAACAGACTCAAATAAGTGCTAAGTTATTTAAATATAAAAATAAATTAATAGACTAACATAAGTGATAAATTAAATAATTGTTGAGGTAAAATTGCTTCACTTTTCTTTATTAGTGAAACTCAGTTTGTTGAAAAAATGTTTGATGGCTGTTTTTTCTCAAGAACATGACATTATCTAATTAACTGAAATATAATTTATTTATACAACGTTTTTTATTTATTTACATGTAATTTATTATATAAAATATAAATATAACAAAGAATAAAAATTCCAATTAAAAATAATGGTTGAAACGTTGTTCGGAGAACCACATACATGTGCTAGAGTTCTGTGTTTGCCATCAGGGCAATGTGAGTGAGGGGCAACAGTTTGCCGGATTATCCATTAGTTGTGACTGAATGGAGCGAAAAAACGAAATGAAGGGCAGATAAATTCAGTTAGGACATACCTAGAATTTTTTTCCAACAATTCCTTTAAATTATAATTTCTTACGTCAAAGTCTTCGACTTAGCAGAATATTAAATGATTTTTTTACTGTCGGGTGATTATATTCAAGCAGACGTAATTAAATACATCTAAGACATTTGTAAATTGTAATCAGCTCTTAAGACACATGTCACGAAAGTATAAAAAATTTAGTATAGCGATGCAAGAACAAAGCCATATTTCAACACAGAAGCTACACAGATGCGCGACATAATATTTCTCATCTGTAAAATAAAATACTGGGAATCTACGCATAAATATTTCTGGACAACAGTTTTTGCTTCAGTCACACCGTAGGCATGAAAACTTAATTTCATAATTAAACCCAAAACTATTAATCACTTTCATCGTATTATTAAGAAGACATGATCGCTTAGGTCAAAAGTTTTTCACTTCAATAAGAAATACTGTGTAAAACAGAATTATGTGTAAAACGGTATTAAATAGACAATATGAGTATAATGTGCTTGGAACAAATACAACGGATTGTGTTCCCATTAGGAAGGAACGTTGAACCGTCGTCGTAAAGCTCTCTGCGTCGTGACCACAGATCAGAAACATGTTGGCTGCTGAAATGGGGTCACCGACGGAACAGAGAGGGAGACAACGAGTACCTCCAAACCACTTAATATTTTATGGCGCACCCTGTAGACATCGTGTAGACATCCGAAAACTCAAAAGTTCTGTTTTCAGTGTGTCGAACACCTCGAAAATATGAAGCAAACTTCTAGGAAAGAATACTTTGTGGCTTCAGAGAGAAATTATCGTAGCTGCTTAAGCTTAATAATAAAAAATGCAAAGTGAAATTAGTTGGAAAAGTATCTCAGTTCCTTTAAGTTGATGAATCGAAAATTGTCCAGGCTAGATCCTTTTATTCTAGGAACAAGTAGAAACCCAGATATTCCCCACAGTACGTCTGCACCCGATATGGCAATATTGAAATTTGAATCATTACATATTCATACATATATATTAAAAAACTCTCGTTTAGTTTTATACACTACAAATTCTTACGTGCACACTTCAGCTGAATAATACATCTTATAGCATTAAATTATTCTTAAAACGGAAAGATATTTCTTCAGGAAAGGCTATTACAAAATTATCTGTGACTGATATAAAATGATAAATATACACAGAAAAAAACTACTTTAATCAGCTCGGAAGGCCTCGTGAGTGATTGTTACCGAATATGTGATGTGCACTGAAGTTAACTTTGCTTCTAAATGTCGATCGAATTCCTTGCATATAAAATGGCTCTGGTTTGACAAACCCGGTTTATTTGCTTTCAATTACATCTGACGGAATGCCTATATTTCTCTTCAGATATTTCCCACAATGTATGACATTTCAAAAATACCGAAAAAATACTTGTTTAACACTTTTTCATGTTTTGTAGCAAAGATATTTCAAATTAATTTACTATACGTGTTAACTTAGTACATATTTAGTTCTTAATGAGATAATTTCAAAGGGATGCATTTATAAGCTAAAAGTAATAACGAGAGAATTCATTTATTGCAACTAAATATCTATTATATTTAATCATAGGGTCTCAGAGCTGAAAAAATATTATAAAATTATACAGAGAAAATTATTATATCTGGTAGGACGTGGGGCTTTAACTTTATTGTACGTGCAACACATTATAATTTATTTACAGAATTTTGTTTTAATATAAAATATATTATGAGAAGATTTAAAGCGTGAAATTTATTCCGCTACAGGTGTATTGTTAGCTTCTCAAGAAAAATAGCTGATTAATTATAAAAGAACGATATTTAAGAAATATACTCGTATAACCACTTAAGAAGTGCTAAATATGTCCAGTTTAATTAATTTGCATCAGCATTGAATAAGTTTCGAAGAACACCCTGTGATTAGTTTTACTTTAGTATTTATTTTTGTGAGTTTTTATAATTTACTATTTTATTGGATTAAGGTGGTGAAAAATTCAATATTTCTTACTTTTAGTACAAAAATTTGCTCAGTGCTAGTTTCAGCTGCATAGTTTTCATAGAATTAAAAATCTTCATTTTGTTAATTTAAAATTCTAAAAGCATTCATTCTGAAAATCTGTCACTGGGGTGAAGCAGACAAAAACCATACGAAGTTCTCCTATAAAACTTCACTTATCTGTCTTGGTTAACCACCACAAAAAATTGTCGTACCTATTCATTATTCTAATTTCAAGATAAGAGATATTTGGTTTTTTGTATCCATAATTTCACTTTTATACTTCGGGATATTTATTGTATGATCAACTTATGAATTCGTATACCATTTCAGCGTTCTCCGTTTTCCAGTAAGATATTATCATATTTCGTACAGAACAATGAACTGTTCTGTGGGTAATATGAAAATCGTTATAAATGTTAGTTGATTTATGGGAGCAAGTTTTCACATAACTATTTTAGTTAAATTTATGGTTCAGTTTATATTCATTATTCTGTTGCCTTAGTCTAGTTTACTATTCTCTCAAATTGTTCTAGCAGTACAATGAGATAGGACGTGTTGTTACATAAAACTGACGCGATACATGCGCAGAGCGCTTGTATATCATTCCAAGGGCCCTTGGGAACTAATTGTACTACCTGTCTACCCCTCAGGAGAAGGACAATTTGTAACAATTTACACCTGTCGCTAACACAGTAAAGGCAAGCCGTTTATTTGAATTTATCCTGTCTTCTGACGACAAAAGTGACGATTTAAATGGGGATTAGATTAGATTGAGTGACTATTCAAGCGCTAAACCATTGCAATTATATTAAATTGTTATGTCAGTTGCGCTCATCATTTACATTTAATGCAAACAGAATATTTTAGAAGACAGAATATTTGAGAAGACATGGAATATTTTCATTCGGATATATGTCATGGGGTCTTTACAGTCACCTGTTAATATTTAAACTACCGTGAAAATGAAACAGCTTCGGGTTGTGGACCTATAATTAATAACTTAATTTACATAAGAACATATATAATAAAATAACTTGATACAAAATATTTTCATTGAATTAAAGGTTTTAAATTAAATTTTTAAGAGTATAAAATTATTATTATTATTTTCCCTCTAAAATATTTCTATAATTAAATAGCACCAATAGTTCATGATAACTGGACACAATTGTATTGATTCCAAGTTAATGTATGAATTAAATTTTTTTCCTAAAACTCATTTACAGAGAAGGAATGGCTGATAAAAGATGTTTCACGTTCGCTTTTAAATTGCAGCTGGAGTGTTCCTTAATTCTTTAATATTATTAGGAAGTTTGTTAAGAGATTGATATTCCGATATATTCCAACCCCTTTCGAGCAACTGACAAAAACTCATGAAAATTTTAAAGATAGTATTTTTACGTCTGTTTATATTTAATAAATAATGCAGTTTTTCGACCAATAACAGACAATTTTTTACTTATTTACGACAACGTTTCTATTGAGGGTTGGTAATCGTATTCAGTTCTGCTGCGACCGCACTAGTATGTAATTTGTGAATAAGTGCCTCGGAAAAACATCTAAAGTTTGTGTTTTTTTTTTCTCAATAGAATGTGAAATTAGGTTTTAAAATTTAGCATAGTTAGGTGAGTGGTTTTTTAGTTTCATTGTGTTAATAGTATAATATTTTTTGTTTAACCACCTTTATAAATTCATTGACTTCTTGATAATATAATTTTGTACAATTTCTCCGCAAGAAAGACCTGATGAAGTTACAAACACGTACCGAAACGTTGTCGTAAATAAAAAAAATATTGTCTGATATTGGTCGAAAAACTGAATTATTTATCTTATGAAAATTATTTTTATTTCTCGTATATTAGAGTTGGTACTTTATTTATCATAATTATTTATTAGAGATAACATAAATGGTAAGTGAATTACCTAGAGAGAGTAAGTATAAAAAATCTTTAATAGCTTTCAGCATGAAGTTCTAGAATTTACTGATACACTGTCCTAATTACAAGCTAGAAAGGCTTTAACTGCGAAGTTACTCCAAAAATATAATTCTGTATATTCTTAAATATGCCCCGTATTCTAGTTTTTTAGCTTTCGTATCACTGTAATTTAAAATGTCTAACTGCACATTTTGGCAAGGCGAGTATATTAACATATTGACCTCTTATTTCCAAACATGTTTATTATATAGTGAAAGAGCAAGGAATTTTGTACTTATTACTTCGTAAATCATGTATTATTCTAATGCTACTGGTTTTAATGTAGAGTTTTCTTTTAAAACAGCACCGTTTGTTTTATTACAGTTCATAGTCAAGCCATTTACACAAAACCAATTTAACACAGTAATAAGTGTATTATAGGCAATTTCTTCCAGAGTATCTCTACTGTTTTATATAAAAAAAGATTGGTAGTAGAGTCTGGATTTTTCCAAATAATTTTCATATATTAAGAATAACAGTAGATCTAAAACAGAGTGCAGTGAAACTCCAACCTTTATATTATCACAGCCTGATATTGACAAATTTCCAAATAGTTAAGATTTAGTTTTCCGATTTTATAAATTTTCTTGTAAATATTGCACTAATATTTATAATGGTTTCGTACATCTTAACTATTCTTTTCCTTTATAAATAAAGCTCGATTGTTTTTCTGAAATCTTTATCCCTTTCTAATACATTTATTTATTTTGGGAGCTGAAATTACCTTTGTTATGATTTTTTACTTGTAAGTAATTTGAAAAACCTAAAATGAATCATTTAGAAAAGCATTGAATTTGTCATTTGTGTCTGATAGGATGAATGTGTCATTACACAGTTATTTTCATAGTACATTTTCAAAATTTAACAAAGTTATTTTGTCTAATATTCTTATATTTATTACTGTTTCATGCCAATGTTTCATTTTCTTATTTTACCTTCTGTTAACATTTGTGCATCATAATATGATAAGCCATTGACTATTAACTACTACGTAAATATTATGTATGCAGTCCCTATAAAATAATGTGTCGGGAAGTTTTCCAGTGATTTTAAATTGGATTTGGTGACAGGTTTAAATTATTATTTTTAATATTTGTTCACAACAAGAATTATTGTTTCTCACAAAAAATTATTGTCGTAATTTTTGTATTTCCTGATATTATATTATCGAAATATTGAACTTCACTTGGCGAAACATCAGTAAATTTGCAAGAAATGATAAAGACGTCTCTATAACAATTGAAATTTTTCACACAATGGAATAGAGAAACATCACCATGGTGTAATAACATTACTTATTCATAAAATATTCTAAATAATGAATAATTAGTTTAATATTTAGTCTAAATACCGAAGTAACTATTTTTAGTCTTAAGATATTTTTCTGCACTTCTTTCTAGGTGATTAAAATCTAAGATATTCTTTCGCTCTCCAATTATATTGAATTGTTTCTTCTTTTCCATGTAAAAAATTTGATTGATGTTGCACTTTACGCCGCTCGAAAATTCTTATTCCATCATAGTGAAAAAATGTGCTGTGTTTGTTTTCAAAATTATTTATTTTGGCCATTGATTTTAAATTATTAGATATATTTAATATCAAATGTTTAAATTATGTTCAAAGCTAAATTTTGCATAAATGTAAAACATTGATTGCTTTATGCCCATTTGGCTCAATGAATATAATTAATAAGCACCGCAGGCTAAGATTCTTAGGTTTCTATGAGTGACAATATTTCACATAATCTTAATAATTTATAACTAAATAAAAAAACGACCAAAAATAAATGATGTTTATTTAATCTGTGTTACCTTGGAATGCGTTCTGACAGAGATTACTGATTTTGGTTTTATGTCACGTCTTACGATTTTTCTGCTGCAGAATTGTTGCGTTGTCTTGGATTCACTGCTAGGTAGTAGATACATATCTTCTCGCTGCTAGGTAATATTTAAGTAAGAAATCCTGCGTTGCTGCTTGGACACACGTCAAACAAATATGCAATCTCGTTGCTAGGTTACTCCTTCAACAGTCGTCCAGAAAAGATTTTCTCGCTGCACTTTTTCTTCCCCATCTCCTCTGTCTTTCAAAACAGTTCTCAAAATTTTTCTTCTTTTTCTGAATATCTACTTATCTCCTTTCATGTAAAAATGGAGGTTATCGTCCAAAGTCACACCAAACACGGGCGAATTCAGACCTTCCATTGGTCCCCAAAATAGTATCACCAACTCTCCACGTGATTGCGAAAAATAAAATATCTATTTAGTTGTAAAACTTTTAATATTCACAATTATATAATCGATAAAAATTAATACAAAATTAAATAACTTCGACTTAATTATTATTATTTCAATTAACGTGTATTAACAAGAGAAAACTTATAGAAATAAGCTCAGGTACATGTTACACATAACTTGATTTATTTTCAGAATAGTGTTCTAACGAAAAACTAGGTTTGATTTACCGTTAGAAAAATTTAAATATTTGGTTATATTTTGACTTCGCGTGTATATGGGAACACGTATTTAGCTGTGATTTACCTCTACATCGCATTTGTAAACGAATTGAATATTTACAGTAATGATTCGAGGAAAATATACGTCAAAATTTAAAATATTTTCAATTGCGGCTCCCTTAAAAATTTGATTTCCCCCTCCCCAGAACATTCTGTAGTTGCGCGTGTGGAAAAGACCAAAGATTTTCGTTACATGTTATAATACTTTTTATTAATAAATATATTTTCATTATATTTTATTTGTATTACTAAAATTTTGAAATAATACGTGTTGTTTTTATAATGAAATTTTTATGCTTTCTTATATGCGGCTTTAAAAATATAAAAAATAGGTTTGTGGCTCTCTTGGCCTCAAGTGCATACCTCTGGTATAGTATATCTGAATAGTGAATATTATAATCGGACTTATTCATAATTACACATCCATTTTTTATGTTTATTTAGTACCAGTTTTTAAAATGTATTACAGAAAAACCTCGATATAACGGATTAATATGTGGGAGGGGTTTCTGATGTAGGCGAAAGTAATATAATTATAAGAATCTAAAAGTAAATTTTCTTAATAAGGAGTATTCTTTACTATCAAATAGAAACATATAAACAAATATTTGTTTCCGAATTAAACTTTATTTGTATTAGGTGTAACTAAATAAATTGTACTTTACTCGTCTGCAGACGATATGTCAGTATACGCCAGTTAAGGAGAGTTGTTAAGGTTTGTTGTTGTCTTTTGGGGACTTCTTGCAAAAATGCTTTAATTTTCGCTTGCACGCTTTGTGTTTTGTTGATATTTAATCATTAACTCTCAACAAGTACGAAAATGCATCTAACATAACTGCATTTCACTATTCGACGAATCGTCAATGAAGGATATTACATCGTCAAGATGCGAACTGATTTCCTATACTTTTATTTTTGGGTGCGTTGATTGATTCTCTTCGCTATCTTCGCTCTCATTTTCTTTGTTCTTGTTAATCACTGCATTAGCTATTTCGCTTTCAGTCATAATGTTTTACGAAACCTTTGGTAATAACCAGTGTCATACATGGTGGGGGCGACCCGCCCCCGGCGGCACTTTTTGGGCTCAGTATTTTTGTAAATTTTGGAAGTAAGTACCTAAATAAGAGGGGAGGTGAAATTTTGCTCCCCCCCCTCTGGCGGCATAAACCCACTGCGTTCATCACAATACAATAAAAATGTATTTGGCGAAAATAAGTTTTAGATCACTATATATTTATAATTTGGCGAAAACTAGTGTTAGAACTCTACATACAATTTATAAAGTAAACAGTTAATAAAAATTTAAAAATATATATAATTTTGCTTTCGCCAAATTATATATATCTATATATTAACACGTACGAAGTCTTGTATTTGCTTCATTATATTGCTGCCAGGGTCCTTTGTGATTTATACAGTTCTGTAAGCCAGTAGGTAACTCCACCGAATTTCATAATTGAAAATTAAAAAAAAAATGATAATATCAAGTTCAGTTTAAGACACAAAGAATTCCCTTATTTCAACGGGTTACTATGAAATGAAAACTGAATTAAGTAATTCATTAACGGTACAACACGAATATGAATTTTTGTTGCTTTAAAGTCACCTGGGTATAATATATTATAATGAAGTGAATTCGAGTTGATATTTAGTGTTAAATATTTTAATTATGGTTTGAATTAGAAAAGTGAAGCGAGTTATTTTCGAAGCTTTGTTAAATATTTGTACACAATTAATTGCCTATTAACTCCTTCGACAAAGGTTGATTAATTGGTTTACCACTAAACAGTTGTGATTGTAGTTAATAATAGTTAATATGTGTTAAATTTATTTGTTATAATTGAATTCAGTAATAATTTGTAAAAATTTGACGCAATTTCTTAATAATGTAAAAAAGAAATTTTGAAGAAGTCTTCTAATAATGAAAATACCAAGTTAATAATGGAAAGCTATAATGGAAGGAACTCGAATATTAATTCTGATTGTCGGCCGCTGAGTTAAGATTCTGGAACATGCGCTAAAAATCTATAAAACGTGGTCTGCGAGATTTACTCGCAGGTGAACCTTTCTGGGGAGACGGAGAGGGCTACCTTTGGGGATGCCTTCTCCTCTCTCCGGTTTTGAACTAAGGTTCCCACAAGTCAAGACACCTTGGCGTGTTTTGAGAATGTATGTTCCGGCGTCACAGCCCTTGGGCATACGATAAAAGTTGTTCTGCGTTCCCATTGGAACAGTCGGCCAATTGTCTCTCGAACTAATCGAGGAACGGTGAAGGGAATGCTGCGTCTCCACAGCAAACCCCACTTGGTGGACAAGTACATACTGCCAGACCTACCTGATGCAGGTTTTTTTAGGATTGTCCTGCATCGCTTTTATGCGAATGCCGGAGAGGATCCTTAAACTATAGTCCGAGGACCCTAGTTTACCCTTGGCTACCTTCCTCTACCCTTCCGCATTCCCACATTCAAATCCTTTCCTGTGCTATTAAAGAGGAGTTGCCACCATGTGGATTACCCTCATCTAGCCTGATACTCTGAAAAAAAGGCAGCAAAGGGCAGTCTGCAAATTTTGGATTTAACTTCGTCCGACCTGTTATGGTGTAGCGGTCAGCGTCACCACCTCGCATCACAGAGAACCGCGGTTTCGATTCTGGTGTGGGTATGGATGTTTATGATAACATGGTTATGATAGCTGGGGTTAAGAATAAAGGATAATCGCTTCCCAAGTGCCACTCCCACAAATACGGAATGTGCCATGAAATATGAGTCTGGCAGTCATCCCGGTAGGCCAAAGTCCGAAATGGGCTGTAGCGACACTGACACAGTCGTTGTATTGTATCAAAAAGTATGCTAAACCACCTGAACCTGTTACTTAACTGGACTGTTAAATGGAAAATGATGAAACAGAATCGGTGAAAGTTACATTCACCACATGACGAGTAGTGAGTCCACCATTCTTCTTGACCAATATTCAAAACTTAGTAAGAAACGAAGCAAATAATCTAGGATTACATCTGGTCCAAAATTCCAGATTACCTCCAAGCAACATGTCAAAATGAAACACCACAAAATCAATCTATAATTCAGAGATATGACATGACAAGAAGATCAAACCCATAATAAAGTACTGTTATTAAAATGTTTTATTAAGCCCATACGGACTTACGACATACAATTTTGGGGTTGCACAAAGTCCTCTACTCAAAAATGATACAAATAATCCAATCTAAAATTCAAAGTTTCGTCAATAAAGCAAAATGATTTGTGTTGAACTTCACCCTGTACAATGATATCAACATAACAAATAAAGAGACTCTCAGGACTCAACTTCGAACGTATCGAAGGACAGGATAAGGAACTGGTAGCAGAAATACTCAATCCTCCTGAGATTGGGAGAAGACTCTGATTAATGGGACCTACGGATTTAAAGCCATAGATGCACAACTAGAACTAAATTAAGCAAACCCATCAATGGTGTACTAGGTAATGGTCAATGGACTATTACCCTATTCACAACAAGATCCTGTATATAATTTGCTTATTGCAATGTAACTGTTGCCGATTGTAAATTAGTGTCCAAGGCACATAATCAAATTGATACAAATGGGAATTTTTAATTTTTACTATCTTCAAATAATTTTTTCCTCAATTTACTGTATTTATTTAGGATATTAAATTCATTAAGTCTTTATTGAATCATGCACTTATTGCTGAGCCGAGGTTGTTGCCTCAACATTTGGTATTTACCAACGCTTTGTCGCTGTTTGTGGGGTTTGCCTCTCATTCCTTGGGATAAGCGCATACCAGCAATTCGAAAACAATCCTCTGTTTAAATTTGCGGAGGTGAGGACTAAGCCGGTAACGATTTAACGCGGGGGTAATATGATTTAGGGCTTGTCGTGAGTTCGAAGGTGTTCATGTAAATGCTTAACCCCGAAAGCTGTGATGTTCTCCGTAGGAAAGCAGGACAGGTGCTGCGTAGTCCACGGTTCCCATTCATTTAATTACTGACGTCCGGCGGCACGCCAGCTCCCCAGTTGCAGCAAATTAGCACTTTTGATGAGCAACACCGCCTTGTGTGCAGGGTCTGGAGGCCAGTTAGCTGCTCATGAATAATGGAGCAGTGTGCAGGGAAGGCTCCATTCCAGGGTAAACCGCCGCAACACGCTGTCTTGTGGCCTGGTTGCCATGCAAATTGAATGAAAAATTCGTTAAGGAAGCAGAAAATGTTTCATCAGGCGAAGGTTCTGCCCTCTTCCCATAACGTAGAATATCATCTTAAGAACTCCCTTAATGTGGTAGTACTTTGCTGTTATTGCAATTTGCAACTCGGAACACTTGGCCCCTGAGAAATATATCGTCACGGAAAAGTTTGAATCCGCATATTCTGTCAAGGTGAGCTATGAACGTAAAAATAAATATTCCATAATATATAATCTTGTGCAGAGTTAAAATGAACGTGTCAAAGAGACTGAACGTAGCGATAAAGGCCTGCGATAATAATTTAATTCTTTGCCTCAAACTCTTTTTAACATGAATATGATAGCTATATTCGTGATCACGAAGGATACAGACGATGCGTCTCGATGCTACATTTACGTGACATTTTGTCGATATTTAGTATATATTTCATCGAAGATACTAAATAGATGAATATAATAAAATATACTTAATTTGCTAATATATTTAAGACAATTACTGCATCTGATTTCAAACGGATTGATTTTTTTTATTGTGTACACGATTAACCGAAATCAGGTAAATTCAATTGTCGGTACTGGCATCGCCTTCAGTTTAAGGCTATAGTTTGCAACGGTCCTCTTTTACAATAATGGACCCTAAGTGCTAGCGGCGGCAGGTTTCCTTTTTGTATCGTACAATAAAGAGTAGATGTCATACTGGCTATGCTTTTAGGCTAGAAGTCTTAGAGTAGGAAGATTAAATATAATTTTTCGAACAATAAGAAACTTTGTCCCTCTGCAGGGATATAGACATCATAAGAATACGAATGTACCAACAAATTTGAGTCTATCGGAGAGAGAGAGGGGTGGGGGGTGGGTGGGAGAGGTGTCTCTCACATTTTGGTTCTTTGTCAAGTAGCGTTCAATTTTCCACGAAATGTTTCGTTTTTGTTTGAAATTCAAGGGGAGGCATGATTCAGTCCTTTACAATCAGATTTTGGGATTTAATTTTTGTCGGGACACAATATGTACTTATAAGCAAATTTCAGGGCCATTAATATGGAGGATAGACCAGGACCCCGACGCAACCCCGAGGTACCAAGTTTGCTGAAGGACGGCCTTGCTCATTTAGCACTACGTGCCCATGGTCTCCCCACTGGGCGAAGTTGCATGCATGAAGGACTTTTAAACTTGTTGGCACATTCTAGTTATTGGAATGACTCTTGAGTTATGGTTATCTCCCTCTGACAGCAACAGGCTATTACTACCAGGAGAAGTTTGGCCAGGTGGCTTTGTCTTCGGATAAATAAGACATGGAGACAAGTCCCAAACCTCGACAACTTAGTCTCCTAGAATGCGGTTGGTTCTGGGGCCATCAACACCTTCAACACCCCCGAATTCTGGGTACGCCCTGAGTCAGTCTCCACCACCTCCTGTCTAGAAAATAACGTCAGCTTCTCAGAATGACCCCCAGGAAAACCACGCGCCCTCCCACGTGCCGCAAGCGAAGGGACGCCTCTGCCTTCAGAATGCTATTGTTAATGTGATTCCTTCCACAACCGAGAATAGTCACAGTTCGAGGGTTCTTTCACAGCCTCTCCCACACATAAAGTCTGAAAGCACTGAGAGCGTTACCCACATACGTGGGATTGAAAGCAAAGCAATAAGCTTAAGGAGTAAACGGCGTATGGTATGCCCTGAGTCTCGTCTCGGGTACTACCTACCATGAGCAGCTCACGGAGGCGACTCCTCAAGCGCCTGTTAATATTTGACTTTACTTGAAACTATATCACTGCATTTTTCACATTGACTTTTAAAACTGTGGAGTTCTCAGCTTCGCCACATCATACTTTTCTTTGTAATGAATTTTTGTGATGCTGATGATTTTTCTTTATAGTGCGTTCTATTAATGATTGACGTTTAATTGATTAATTGTAACTGAGATATGAGTCAGTTTTTAATCAGGTGAGCAAAAATGAGGTAAGAATGTGAGGGTTTTCGCTGGTAATTCCACCAACAGGTTAAGGTACTTTGGCGCCAGACTTTCGGGGACTTCTAACCGTACCTCTATTTTATGAGAAGGCGAGGGTTTAATACAGCCCACTGTGAATCTATGGAGTCAACTTCACCAATGTAATAGACGATAATGATGACGTCATATAGTCCTAAACCTGTGATTTGTCCTAAAATTTAGAGAAATGCCAATAGAAAAGCAGAAGGCGCATAAGTCACCAGAGATTGATGCCGGGAAGACGGTAGGTCTTGTAAGATTCCAGAGTATCGACATTATCGGACCATCGCGGAGAACAGTTTGTCCTCAAACCATCTTCGAACACTAAAAGTATTAGCCGACCGCCATTTGAAAGACTCTGCGAAGTCAGCAGTGATCAACTGCGGCGAATGTTGCTTCGGTGCTGCAAAAAAAACTCCGCAGTCATGCAAAGAAAATCTAGACACACCTAATGTTTGCGAGGACAATTTTCGGTCCGTTTTCCCACGATTAATCCTAGATTAGAATTTCATCTCTGGTTTGACGGAAACATGAAAGATAAAATGTAAATTTATATTGAGTCAGGGATTAGTTCAAGTATTATTTACATTTAATAAATTAGTTTTTCAAAATTTTAAACGCGGTAAAGCCAAAGTAACTTCATCCTACAGAATGAAAAAATTTGTAGGAATTTGAACCTACCGAAGAATCAGTGGTTTGTAGTAAAGCACGCCACATCCTGTTTCTCCCAATCATGAGTTCCTCCAGTATATACTTGAGTTCCGTCGGAATTGTTTTTGGGGTATTTTTATATGGTTATTTTATATTTTGGAGTGTTATGGTTCGATAATATTTTATAGAAGTAGAGCTTCTACGAAATTACGTGAATATTTTATTTGAATTTTCGAATGCACGATACACCTTAATGGGAATTTATTTGTCTTTAGGCCAATAATAATTACTCAATTTTCTCGAAGTAATATGTTGACAACACATATGTGAACTAATCTGTCGAATAAATTGGTGGCTATGCCACAGTTGCATTTCCAGGAATGGTTATAATATATCAAATTCCAAGATTTTTTTTGTAAGCCTTGGTCTAACGTGGATTCGACTATTAGCTGATGTTTGCGTTGGTGAAGCTTATTCTGTTATTGTTTTCCATTTCTAAGAAGAGCAATAGCGAGTATGACACCAAGACGCACCCTAACATACATTTTGTTAATTAAATCATTAAGTTAGTCACCAGCTACATAAAAGTAAGGGTAACTGAAAGTTTATAGCGCAATCGATTCTTTGAATTTATTGAGAATATACAAAGTCTAGAGGTAGTAAAATTGACTGAAGATATTGATAAATGTCTACTTTGAAACCTAGCTGATTTTTAGATGACTCCTGATGAAACAGCTTCGGATGCTATCTGATTGAAGAGACCAGGCCTGCCGGAGAACGGGAATATTGAAAGGAAATGGAAGAATTTCCCAATCCTTTTTTTTTACGTCGGTGAATTACAGAGTTACAAATAAAAGCTCTTTCTGAAAAAAAAAATCCGGAGATAAAACATTTCCATTTCTCCCCGAGTGTAGAGCACTTCAGGGGAGGGTTAGCAGGCGAAACATGCATAAATGTTTAACAAGAGGAAGAGAACACATACATTTACGCAACACATTTCGTAACAATTGTTAACACACTGCCGGATGTCCTGCGTAACATTCTTACGAGATAAAAAAACCGCTAGAACAATTAACATGACGCTAATACCTCGAGATAGAATGCATATATGTGTCTACGTTATAATATGCTTCCAGGAAACGGATAATTTAATCAATATAAAATACTTCATTTGCTTGAGACGAAAAAAGGCACTCCTATTAAGGCGAAGAACTCTTAAATGGAAGCCTCGTTAGTTCTTAAGTTTTTACTAATATGTTCCTTAATGGATGAAATTCTCTCGGGATTCCAGCCGGGTAAGATTGTCGCTAGAAGATGATAACGATGAATGTTATCGAAACGTCGCGAGCATTCGACAATCTCACCCGGCTGGAATCCCGAGAGAATTTCATCCAACATTTACACCGGGAAAACCTACGTTTGACTATGTTCCTTAATGTTTACACAAGTTTCAAAATGATTAATAAATGAACTTCTTTCTTCATAAATAATTTTCTTATTTTTAAAATGGTCTCTCTTCTCTTTTGTGTATCATGTGGTGCTGAAAAGTTCCTGGAATATCTTTGATTGGCGTGAACGATGTATAGTGTGCCGAAATCCTTATGAGTCCCTGTATATCAACGGAATTTCTGCAAGTTGGTCGCGTTCAGTTTTTACGCCTGTTTTTCCAATATTATGTAATGCGATATGAGTTTTGTTACAAACTTGTGATTAACGGTGTAGAAACACATCAACGGTTGAAGCAAACATTTGGGGTAAAAGTCAAACTTACAACGTTTTTTTGGTTGATGACGATCCCCGTTCAGGGCAGTCGTTATCCGGCATAAATGCTGGAGGAATACGACTTTTGAACATTGAAGGCAAATTGTTTACTGCTAAAGGATTTTGATCGATGAATTGAACACGAGGCGGACTTCATACGGATACTGCGTTCATAATTCAGACTCTTCTCACGAAAACAACATCACAGCTGGTATTTATCCCCAATATTCGCGCGACCTCGCCCCGTTTTTATTTTTCAAGTTCCCAAGAAAGAAAATCAACTTTAAGAGCCGAAGATTTGACACGGTTAAGAACGTTCAATGGTAAGCACTTGTGGTACTAAACTCGCTCGAGAAAATTAACATACAGGCAGCTTTCAGTTCTTATAATATCCACTAAGAGCCAACTATACACTATACAGAGATAGTGGAAAATAAGATGGTGTAATTTATTTCGTTAATGTATGAATAAAGATAGTTTACTAAGCATCAGGCCTAATGCCATGATTAGCTATTTTTATTTTTTAACGATGAGGAAAAATGTCGACCGGACCGAGAATCGAACCACAGACCTTCCGCTTACCGGGCGGTTGCTCAAACCAGTAAGCTAGACCTTGTCGACTCCCGACCTGGTGCGACATTCCTCGTAAGACCTCACCTACAAATTACAAGTCACTTTTTCTTCATGGCCTAATTTTAGGACCCAATGAAGAAGGGACATTTAATGTAAATTGATGATAGGTTTATGGAAGTGTCAAGGTCCTATATGGTCTGAGCAGCCGCCCGGTAAGCGAAGTTCCTGGGTTCGATTTCAGGTCCGGTCCACATTTTTCCTCATCATTAAAAAAATTGTTAATATATTTTGGGAGGTTTTTTTCTAGCATCTCATACTTCAACACATATCCAATTTATTTATCACTTTTGAAGTGCCTGGAATGAAGGAAAGAAATGACTTGTTTAACTGTGGAGAACATTGTTTATAAAGCTCTTGATTACTAGAATGAGGCAACTTTTATTTCATAAAACAAATAATAAATATGCGAAATTAACTTTCATTCATTCCAGCAAAAACTAATCTCACCGGTTTGTTTCAAATAAACGTGATTTAAACGGGAAGAAGAAAAGCGACTTTGAGATACTTCTCGCAAGACACGAAAATAAATACCATATGCTTCAGTGCTGATTTTGTCTGACGTTATAGGACTTTTTTTTAACTTTATAGATACCTCCTAAAGACAACTAGAAAATTTTAATATCAGTGGTTCAGATAACATCCATTTATCCTCAATGCGTATATATTCATCCGGTTTAATATTGAATGGACTGTAGTTACTCGATGCTAAATCGTATCAAAAGTAGATGATTCATCGACTACTTTAATAAGGAGCTTGTCGCTGTGTTAAAATGATGAAACTGCTTTGGACCTACAACTTATTCATTTTTACAGTACACATCCTCTGCCTTGTTCAGCGATAAACGAGGAACGATGCTCACATCTCATTTCGATAAGCTCTCTGAAACGATTTCCTCGCTCCAAATCCCAGTATCTCACTGCATACAAATCTCTGACCATAAATAGAAACAAGGAAACATTAAATATGTACATATTTTACACACCCACTCTGAGTGTGGAGAAAGTTTTGGCGAGACTGTAAAATTTGTAACAAAGGGAAAAGTTTGTCTGTATTGACTAACGACTCTATGGACATAAACAAGAAAAAACATAAAGTGAATTCTTTATTCGTGTCACAGAGCTACAGCGTGTCGAGAATAATTAGTTTTATTAATATGTAGGCAAAGAAATATGTGAATGTATTACTGCTGAATTTTGATACAACTGGCGGAAGTTTTCCATTGTAAAATAAGAAATATAAGATTTTTAAAGTAATATAAATAATAAAATACAACGTCTAATTGAAAGTATTGAGAGAAACAAAATTAATATTTTAATTAATATTTGATTTTGACTTAAATATAAACTTAATCAGAGGGTCAAATTCTACCCCATACAGTAGCGGCGACGAAGAAGAAGAAGAATGTTAATTATCTGAGAATATTAAATATTCTTCTGCTATTTTATGAAAGTTTATTCAAGAAATTTCTGTTTGTCTGCTTAATTTGAAAAACATCAATATTTTCTCTTACAGCATCGTGTGATATTTGTCAGCTTTATCATCATTTTAAGTACTAATCTATGACCGAGTTCATAATCATTTTTACAATATTACAATATTTTACATGTGCTACATTAGTTTAATTAAGAAAAAACAGGGAATGAAATTCCTTGTTTTTAAATTACTGCCGCATTTGTTCTAGTCATTGCTGTAAAATATTTATTTCATTTCTACTCAGTTCTAAATTTTACATTATAATGGTAGTCTCCTGTTTTTCATGGGGTGCCTCGTTATTATTAAATAGTATCTCTTAGAGTTTAACTTTGGTTTTTTAAAAATAATTTTTATATTTATTATTTGCTTGATAAGTCAGTACCTGTTTCATTCTAATTTTCCATCCACCTGAATATGACAGTTTAAGTAGTTTTCGTACGTGTTTAAAGCTTTTATCGTATCTGCGAAATAACTATTTAACTCACAAGTTTCTGTAATCCCCAGTTGCGTTAACCCTAGCACCTATGGTCAGATGATTTTTCGTGGCAGTTTCTTGTTAATTTGATTTTTAAAATATGTGGCAGGATGAGTTAGCAGAGAACGTGAAGTGAACAAACATTCAACTTCGCTCGTTTCGTACCTTTCCGCCGACCATATTCTCATTTTATTTATTTATTTTCCTTATTTTGAGTTCCACGTACTCTTGGAATTTTTAAGTGTGATCTGTCTCTTCCTCAGGAGTTTTAAACGGACTCTGCAACATCGTCAGCGATTGTTAAATTTTAAAAAAAATGCTTGTTGACATTCACAGAGTGAGACAACATTCTCTCATTAATTACCTTCAATCCTTTCAGTTTCTCTTCTCATAAAGAATTTGCTTAGAATCCTTAGAAGGTTGTTCATCCCTCATTTGTGACATTTTGATAGAAAATATTTCTTAAGTTTCTAAATGAAGTAGTAATGGTTATAAATTTATGAAGGTTTTTGATTACTGTAATTAAAACAGGTATTTGTAAACAAAGGGTTCTATTACCGCAATTTCATCACAATTAACAAAATAGATGTGTTTTTTACTTCCCAAAAAAATATATAACTTTTTACACGAAATGTTACAGTAAATATTATTACACAATACATAAATATTCTATTTTTATTGCTTATTAGACATTGTTTCAAGATATTCAATTTTATGATCCAAAAATTAATTATTATCTCAGAAAATACGTAAAACTCATAATTAAATAAGTGCCACGAAATAGGGCCATACAATAAGACGGAACTAATAATTGACTTTGAATTAAGCAGCGAAAGACTTCACAGTTTACAATTCTGTGGTTCAATGATCTGTAATCAGGTCACGTGCAGCACAGGACTACAGTTACAGTTGCTCGCATTCTCACATTCTCACATTATGAAGTTGAATGCGTGCGGGAAACGGAGCTCATTCCAACGTCCATCTAACGATGGTTATACTAACACAGTAATCACTCGACCTTGTTTTCAGATTCGGGATGCGATGTTAGAATATAATCGAAACGTCTGTAATCAAATGATTCAATCGAATGCTTAAGATAGAACGCCCCAATCCAGCAAGTGCATGCCTTTATATCATTTCAGGCCAAGCCCTCTTTATTCTGCATTTCCCATCTCTGGTAGTTCTGTGCCCTTAGACTACTGCTTTAAACTTTGATTTTATGGAATGAAAATATTCCAAAATATTGCTTAAAATGAAACCGATCGAAACAATTTAAGGAAATTTACATTCTTAATTAAATATTTATTCTGATTTTCAGAAATCAAACTCCAGTAAATTGTGATTTGGCGTAGAAGTTTGGAGTAAATTGTAATACGTATGACAGAGTCGTGTAATTAACTTATCGTCTTCCCAGATTTTCATTCTGATGCTAATTCTCGAGATAACTCTGTCTGTAGGGTTAGACTAAATATAGTGAGTGTTCAAACTCGCGTACTGTAGCACTGAATGTTCTTCTGATCCTGATGACGAACAGAGTTCCTTTACTGTTTGAATCTTTGGGGTAATCTCAATAAATAAATCGTTACTGACATGTAGACTATTTCTTTGTTGTAAAATTGACACATGTGAGATAATTAGAATCTCTATTGTAATTCTATATTTGCCTTCTTGTGGAGGACTTATTACTTCCTAGCGTTCACTTTCACCCAATAAACCTAATCGTTTTGGTTTATGTTACTTGTGACTTTTTTTATTTGATTTGATTTGATTTATTCCATTAGTCCTCGTATGAGGATATAGGATACGTCAGTACATAAAATTACAATATAATAATTAGATGCTACAATTATAAATAATTAGAAGTTAATATAAAAATACTAAAATTCGTGAACACAAATTTCCCTGTCTAACATAAGTAAAACATATTAATTATAACAAAAATAATAATTCTCTAACCATACTATGGGTATAATGTAATATTTTCAGTTCTAATAAAAAATTTATTACGTACTAGTAAATAATTAATGATTCGAAAATTAACTATCATAAAATATAGAACTTCACATCACACAAGAATAAACACAAAACGTGACACACGCACACTAGAAGGGAACACAAACGACGGACAAGTCACTTCTCGTAACAGAGCGACGAGGAATCTGCAAACTCCTGGTCGTACATGAAACAAACAAACAAAAGAGCAGAAAAGACCAACAGGGACAAAACAAGTTATGAAATAAGTAGTTATTATCAGCAACACATTGATCACTTTTGTAGTTATTATTTTTAAAATTAATTATTAGGGGAACAATAAAGAAACTCCCGTACTGAATAAAACGCTCCTTTCAGTAGAATATTTTTATATTGAATCCCAAAACTTTTGTAGTTATTATAGTTCTTAACATCTGGAGGAAGACTATTGTATAAAACTATCCCTGAGTGGTGAATACTTCTCTGGTAGAGAGAAAGGCGATGCTTGTCCGATCTTAGGCCTGAACGATTTCTAGTCTCATAATCGTGAAACTCGTTTGAAAAAGATTCATGTTTCACTTCCGAAACTTTTAAAGTTTGTGAATAATCACGGAGTTAATATTCGCAGACTTTTGAAAAACGATTTACAACATGATTTATTATTCGTATTAGAAAGTATTCTAATGGCACGCTTTTACAACTTGAATATTTCAATGCTCCTGGTGCTTTTGCTCCCAATTTGCCATTCCATAACACACGAGGAAATGAAAATACGCAAAGTGCACTATTTTCGTTGTGTTGATGTCAACATGTTGTATTAAGGTTGTGAGACAATAACAAGCCGAACCGAGTTTCCCAGCAAGCAGATCTATATGGTGAGTCTACTTCCCACTTTTCTTCCGTCCTTCACAAATTGATTTTCGCCTTGTTGTTTATCTCTTATTTTCCACGATTTTTTCCTCCCATTGCTTCGTTTTTCTTCCCGTTTCCTCGACATTAGAATATAATATAAACACTAGTAATAATATTAATTCAAGTTAATGCCTGGCATCCGTGGAGTAAACATCGTGAAACAACAAGTGGTGCTACGCTAGTGTTTATACACGTCGCTCGGGCAGTGAAGTGGGGTCTACACCAGCTACTGAGTTGCAAGTGGCGTGTATACGTGTATCTTTAGTGTCGAAGATAGAAGATTTAAATTAGAACCCCTAATCAGAGCCGGACAGACAACTGAGCAAGATGAACACCGAACCTACCCAGAGAAGAACGTATGCTGGAACTGTAGCCTTAGAATATCTCCCAGATACATCACACGCCATCATATTAGAAGCCGTACAAGGACTTACCACAGATGAGTACTTAGACGCAATAGAAAACTATGTAGAGCATTCCAATATTAGATACATCTCGAAAATCTCGAACGAAAGGATCTGCATCTTCTTAATTTCTAAGGACGTAGCGGATCGGATTACATCCAAGATTACCTCCATCAGCATTAAGAACCACACGATCCCCATCCGACCTCTGATAAACAAGCACATTAGAGCAATAATTTCCATTGTCTGCCCAGTCATACCCAATTCCCTTATCGAAGCTGAACTTCACAAACTGAACATAACCCCAACATCAAGGATCACATCCATCAGGGAAAATACATCGGATAAGAGATTCACACATATCCTAAGTCTTCGGAGGAAGTTTTATGTCGACCCGATGAACACCCACCGACTACCGGAATCCATATTGATTAACCATGAAGACGCAAACTATAGGATCTTCATCACTTTGGAAAGTGACAACTGCTTTCTATGTAAGAGACAGGGTCACTTTGCCAGAGACTGTGTATTACGGCAAAATGACCCTGACAAGGTCCCGCGTAATCCCGAGCCAACAGAGACAGATACCCCATCCACATCCATCTTGTTAACTAGGAACGCGGAGAAACCCGTAATCGGGGATACAAGTGCCACATTCAGTTCTAAGAAACGTCCTTCGCAAAAAACAGACGACTCTGAAAACCCGGATTTCCCCAGCCTCGAGGCTCCCCGCACCACAAACCCGGTAAAGAAAACAAAATCCAGCGCCTTAACGCTATCAAATGACACCATTGAGGAATCTCCTGAATTTGCACGTCCAACATTTAAAACCAGCAATATTATGATCCCCCTGCCATTCGACCTAATCAAGTCACTCATGCTCAATTCTATATCTTCCAAACGTCCAATAAACGTTGCCGGTGACTACAATATTTCGCCGGACAAACTTATTGAAATCGCAACCATAATTTACCCATCTGTCAAGGAAAGAGGAGTCAAGCATAAACTGACGCGACTAATTAACCGTATGAAGAAACTAATCAAGGAAGCCTCATCTGATCCAGACTCCTCCATCTGCAACAGTGACTAGTTTTGTACGAGATTATTGCAATGGAATATTAATGGACTCAACAGAAAAAGAACCTCCTAAGGAGTCTAGTTCAAAAATACGACCACAGAAATTATATGATGACTTACGCAGGAGGACTTTAACCGAATACTCAAAAGACTGCTGTTACACACCACGGCGATAAAGAGCCTCCTGGATTTTGTCTCCGACGCTAAATTGTCATCCGCTATTTGAAACGCTGTTCAAAAATTATAAATTTTGTAACCTACTGTAAGTTAATTTCGTAAATACCTTTAGAGGGTCGCTAATAACCGATGGGTTGACGTGACCTTAAACCAACAAATAAAAAAAATATTAATTAACCAATGTCGACAATTTTCAAAACTAGATAAATGTTTACATTTATAGACTCTAATTCCGACTTTAACTTATAATTTTGCGTTCCTTTCTCATGGTATTATCCATCTGGTGTGTATACCAGCTTGTTATGCGTTCCTAGGTCGTTGTGGTGAAATCTTATGAACATTTCACTGCACTGAGACTTTTATGCCTTTAACATTCTTGTTTGTGCGAAAATAGCCACTTTCAACTTTACCGTACCGCTTCCGCTGTGACCGTCTGGTGGTAAGTGCTGGCGGAACCTCGTTAAGTAACCCAGAGCTAAATTCTTTTTATTAAATACTTTCGCTTATTTTTTTTTGCATAGGGAAAGCTTATGTTGTTTAATTCTTATATCGCTTTGTTCCTCTTAATTTCCTCAGTGGGATAGATTGCAGGAAAATTCTTTATTACTTAAAGTTCGGCAGTTTCAAGTTCTAATCAAAAGCCATAGTGTCTGGTAGTACTAAACAAAAATGTAAGGCAATATTAAGACTATTTATTGCACGGTACATTTAATTGCGGCTTAGCAATTGTGTGGTTCTAAGAAACTCATCTATTTTATTTTATTAGCCGGAAATAGTTTTCCGGACAAATATTTCAAGTATTAAATTTACCACTGTTGTCGTAAACGGTTTAGACAGTGTGACTATTTTTGTACTCTTCTGAATGTTTATGAAAGTAACTCACGGAGTTAACTACTCGCGTGTGAAATCGTCAAAATGACAGTGACCAGTATACATCTCAAGAAAATTACACGTTACGTGATCGCAAAATGAAGTACAGTAGTCCTAAGAGGCCAAGTTGCTTTAAAGGAAAGTAATGGCTATAAATCGAGAAAATTAAACCAATTGTTAGAAGGGACATGCGAATAAATAAGTGTAATTGTGTTAATGCGATGCAATCAAACGTTGGGCGATACGTGTGTGTGAAACTTCTTCATTCCGTACATGATGCACTGGCCAGAAAGTGTTATGGGTTCTTAACCCTTTTTATTTCACTATTTCCGGAGGCAAACAGTGTTTTTTTAATATACAAATTAAAATATGAGTTATATTTAATTGTAAAGATTAAAAAATAAATCATCACAAATTTACGTATAGGAGATTAGAAGTTAATTTTTTTTATATAATACGACTTTGTGTCAATGTTCATGCTGCTTATAAATAGAATTACAACAAAACTCTTTGCTGACAGCAAAGAAAAATGACTGAATTATTGGACACTATTAACCGTCCAAAAATAGATAATAATTTAAACATAAGTTATCGCTCTTTTTTTTAACCACAAATGAATTCTGTTTCGTTTGCTATTAATAAAGCTTTTTTGTTGTAATCAATTATCCTCTTCTAAAATATGCTGGTCGGATAATTCACAGTATTTTCGATTCTAATATTTTTTAAAAATGATGGACACAATTTTATCAGCGAAAACATGTCTTTTTTTGGAAGCGACCTCAAACTCAAGAAGTTTTGTTCATAAACCAAGAAACCACATTATTATGCTTCTTTCGTGACGTATTACGCAATTTCAATTTATTTAGCTAAAACAATTCTGTCCAGAAGTAAATTATTTCGTATCATTTTTACAGAAAAATATTACTTTTCTCTTTTCATAAATTAAATGGCATATTTGAGTTAATACAAAAGTTTCTAATGGAAAAGAAAAACCTCAATTACTTTTGTCAGGTGTCAGGCAGTGCCTCAATCGGAGACAATTAATTAAGAAAGTAGCAGCCTTTCCCTGATGGATTCCAGAGAAATTTATTTTCAATTAATTGAAGACTTTGTTTTGACTTCTAGTTCCAGTGGTCTGTCTCTTAATACTTGTCCACGACAAGCGAACAAAACATTCGCAAACGTTTTCAAACGTTCGTGAACAAAATGCTTTACTGGTGTGGACGTATTTTATCGCACTCCTAAAACAATCGCAATGGTTCGTTAAAGGTTTTCCGTTGTTGCTACTAAAAAAGTTCGAAAACACTCTTGCAAACATATTGCCTGTCTCTGCTAATGAAGTTAAAGTAGGCAACGAATGCATACAAACAAGTAATACTAATTTGGAATGGGGTTCATGATTAATTGTAGGCTGATAATTCATTATTTAATTTATTACTCTCAAAGAAAAGAAATAATATAATTCACGCCAAAGGTTAGTGAGTGAATACTCAAATGATTCAACTATGATGTTCGGCTAGCTCAAAATTTTTCCTAGCATTAAATATTACGTATTCAGCTTTTTAATCACGATAATCACCAGTCCAATATCGTCAATCGCTTATTTGATCGTTTTATGTCCCTTCCGTTAGCTTAAATTAAAACAATTAAAGGGTACAGTGCGGCTTTTTGTAGTCTTTCAGTTAGTACATTTAGTATAGATATTAAAATGCATGAACAAAACGCCCAACATAGCTGAAGCAGGGAACTCCGGTGAAAGTAGTGCACGAAGAACTAAGAAGACGGTGTAGACTGTATATAGTGGAACATAGTGGCCACTCCCCTCTTATAGTGTAGGAAAGGGACTGAAAGGGATGATGCGGAAAGGTAGAGCAAGGTAGCCAAGGGTTAACTGAGACCCCCGGGCTGTAGTTTTAAGGATCCTACCAGGCAAATCACCTGAAAATGATGCAGAAAACCCCTAGAAAAACCTGTATCAGGTACGTCGGGCAATTGGAACTTTTCCCGCGCCCTTCCGATGACGCGAGAGGGGTTTGATTTGAGGTCGCAACGTTAGACTTTCCGAGCCTTGAACAGTTTAGGAGGCAGCTGGCCGATTATTCCAATACAAATAGCGGACAACTCTTACCGTAAGCCTGAGGTCTGCGACCCCGGAACATACACCTCTCATTACAGGCCGAGTTGCCTCGGCTTGTGGGACATTTAGTTCAATAAACCAGAGACAGGAGATGGCATCCTCGAAGGTAGCCTCCGCCAGAGCTCTCTGGAAAGGTTCACCTGCGAGAGAAGAGCCCTTACAGGCATCCTTGGCCTATTGAACAAAAGAGTAAAAGAAGTTATAGTCAGGATAATCCACAAAGTGGCCACTCCCCTCTTATAGCATAGGAAAGGTAAAACAGTTTTTTAGGGTAACAGGTTACATGAGGGTAATTCACATAATGGCAACTCCCCTTTACTAATATAGGAAGGGATTTGAAAGGGGGGATGCGCAAGAGTAGAGGAAGGTAGCCAAGGGTTAACTAGGGCCCTCGGGCTATGGTTTAAGATTCTACCCGGCAATTCGCCTAAAAGTGATGCAGGGAAAACTCTACAAAAACCTGCATCAGGTAGGTCGGGCATTTGGTACTTGTCCCACGCCCTTCCGATGGCGGGAGAGGGGTTTGCTGTGGGGTCACAGCTTACCCCTCGCCATGCCTTGGCCAGTTTAGGAGGCAGCTGGCTGGCTATTCCAATAGGAATAGTGGACAACTCTTACCGAATGCCCAAGGTCTGCGACCCCGGAACATACACCTCTCAAAACAGACCGAGGTTCCTCGGCATGTGGGAACCTTAGTTCACAAAAACCAGAGAGTTGTGAAGGCATCCCCAAAAGTAGCCTCCGTCAGAGTTTTTTTTTTTTTTTTAGGGCAACAGGCTACATGAGGGTAATCCACATTGGGTAACTCCCCTTTAATAGCATAGGAAGGGATTAGAAAGGGGGGATGCGGAAGGGTGAGGAAGGTAGCCAAGGGTTAACTAGGGCCCCCGGGCTATGGTTTAAGGATCCTACCCGGCATTCGCCTAAAGAAATGCAGGGAAAACCCTAGAAAAACCTGCATCGGGTAGGTCGGGCATTGGGTACTTGTCCCACGCCCTTCCGATAGCGGGAGAGGAGTTTGCTGTGGGGACGCAGCATTCCCTTCTCCGTGCCTCGACCAGTTTAGGAGGCAGCTGGCCGACTATTCCAATAGGAATAGCGGACAACTCTTGCCGTATGCCCAAGGTCTGTGACCCCGGAACATACACCTCTCAAAACAGACCGAGGTGCCTCGGCATGTGGGAACCTTAGTTCAAAAAAACCAGAGAGATGTGAGAGCATCCCCAAAGGTAGCCCCCGCCAGAGCTCTCTATTCTAAAAAAAATCAGAGCTCTCTGTGTGTGTGTATATGTTCGTAAGTATTTTCAAACGACTGCGATCGCTTGCTCGTCGTGTTACGTTGGATCGAGGCTTAGTATTAACAAAATGTAAAAAGTTCTTAAACCTCTAGTTGCGTATTGGTTCGTTCTATTTTAGCGAAGTTTGGTTCATAATTCGCCTGTAAACTAACTTGATAGAATTTTTTTTTTTATATTTATGAAATTATAAACCATATTGTTTAAGATTACGTTAAGTTATTTCCCATAAATAATTTCATTGACCTGTTCTTCAAAAGTTTTCTGGATTCCGTGTTAATGAGGAACCCATACATACGTTCAGGAATTCATATGATTAAAGAACGTGGAGTTGTATCAAAGAATATTATTGAAACGTGTCACAGAAAATAGTTTTATATATAAATGAAGTTGAAAATGATTGCACATATATACCACCTATTAATGAAAGAGTATTGTCTATAGTATTTGAGTACAGGCATATAAGGGATTAATGGAACATTTAGTAGTGTAATAAAGGGGACTTGGATTTTGGTAGGCAATGTTGTCGAGCTGCTCGTTCCTCGCGGTCCCTTGGCGGTCGGATCCGCCCGTTCAATCGCTGCCAAGTTTTGGATGCGTGCCCGCCGTCCCGTGTCGATGCGCCAATATTGGGGCCGTACATTTTCTATCGCATCGAGGGCGCATATTTAAAAGGAAAACGCGCAATATCTGAGCTCTGGCGAGCGTGCCCGCCAGGAATTCTGTGCACGTCCGCCCACTCAAATTACATCCGGACAGGCGGCCAATATAGTCCGTGCTCGCCAACGGGCAGAGACTGAGCCAGAGGCCGCCGGAAATGTTATCTGTGTGATGCCACGCGAAAACTTTGTCTTGAGGACTGCTGAGGTAAAAATATAAAATCTCGACCTGCCCCTCCGGAAACGACTGCGCGCACTCAATAAATTTGCAACACGAGAATTCCCAGGCGCTGTAGACTCCTTGCTCGACGCATTAAAGACACTGCTCAGATAATAGTAAGATTGCCTAGTTATACAGGGAAGAATTAGAGTTGTGCCATGATTATTGATTCTTAAATATCTAAAAATTACATGCAACTACTAATTAAAATTATTTTTGTTTTTGTGTACGTAGTGTTCGTCCCTCAATCGCACAAAATTTAAGCCATAATTTAAATTTTCAGGAAAATAATAACTTTAATATATGACTTCGGTTTACGATTTATTGAAATGGAAATTAATAGTTTTTATTTTAAGTACTTTTTTAACTATAGAAACAAAACTTAGTTTATGTCCAATAACAGACAGTTTAAACACTTCAGTTTAAAATTAATCAACGTTTCGGCAACTATTTGTCCCTTCTTCAGATTGCGACTTCAATGACATGTTATGTTGTAAAATTAGTGAAATTTGAAATTATTAACGTTCCCCCCAAATTTATTTCAAGTTCCTTTAATTTTACTATATATCTTTACAGGCAAGACATAACCTGAAGACGGGATAAATAGGTACCGAAACGTTGTTTTAATTTTAAAATTATGAAAATATTTTTTTGTCCTGCGTCATTCGGTAACAAGCTATGTTACGCGAAAATCACCACATGACTCTCTCTAGTCCGTGTATTATCGGCGAGACCTTTTATGACAAATGATTCTCCTTTACATTTACAGAGAGGACGAGAAATACGGCTTTATAGACCTCAAACCTTTAATCATTATTTACAACGAAGTCGTAATTTGAATAATCGTAATTAAAATACAACAAAAGACTCTATATTAGCATAAACCTTATTTCTGAATCGAGTTCAAATTAAAAAGTTCATAAATTTCTCAACTTTGGCACAGAGATTGTATATCTTACACATCCGTACATCCAGAATTTCCGCCCAAACATATATTTACCATTAACCATTTACGAACCAAAATTCCATACATTTTTATTCAAGAGGTCTAAAATATTAAATACAGATCCTTCCTTAGCGATTTTGTTCAAAATTGGCAGGAATATACAATTTAAAAATTACTTAGGCATGTATGCAATTTTAAACATTTTTGAAGACAACGAATGAAAAGTTCGTTTCGTATGACCGATGTGACCCTCGTTTAAGTATCTTCTCATATATAAAACTAAAAATTATTTGTATTAAATTTTTAATAGTGTTAGGAAAGAAAGGAATACAGTGAGAATGTGATAAAACTAGATCATAAACACTAAAGAGGGCAGATGCTGGGTGGAAGTCGTGAAGGGGAAAACAAATCTGTGGGAGAAAGTCCGAAGGGTAAAGAGACTGGGAGCCAAATCATTTGTGCTGCTAATTGCCAAAGTTACGAATGTTATACAGTGAAGAGTCTCGGTTTCTGTAAAATGTCATCCTGTATTGCTAGTTAATCCTGCGATAAACGAGGAGTTATTTTCTCATTCACATAAGGTAAAACTTAGAAAAATATTTATTATCTACAATTTCAAATAATTACTCTAGATTTTAGATATTGTTTCTACAAAACATTCAGTTTTAAAAATAAAATTTGTAATTTGTAGAAGACATGCCATTCAATATAAAATCAACGAGGCATAACTTAAACATTTAGATGTCATTATCATTGTCGTGTTACGTTGAAGTATATTAATTCTCATATCAATGTAGAATAAATGGTAATAAATGTCCATTAATATATATAACACAAGTAAATTTTTTTGAAGCAATAGAATTTTGGAGCAATTTGTTTGTGTGAATAATCTTTTATTCATACGAAATGCGAAATTATAACTATAACAGAACGACATGCCGATTCTCACTCGTTGATCAAAGCAACAAAAATAATTTACGTATGGATATTTTTTTAGGGAAACAGGCTACATGAGGGTAACCGACATGATGGCAACTCCCATTTAATAGCATAGGAAGGGATTTGAAAGGGGGGATGCGGAAGGGTAGAGGAAGGTAGCCAAGGGTTAACTAGGGCCCCCGGGCTATAGTTTAAGGATCCTACCCGGAATTCGTCAAAAAGCAATGCTGGACAAACCCTAGAAAAACCTGTATCAGGTTGGTCGTGAGCGGGAGAGCGGGAGAGGAGTTTGCTGTGGGGACGTAGCATTCCCTTCTCCGTTCCTCGACCTGTTTAGGAAGCAGCTGGCCGACTGTTCTAAAGGGAACAGCGAACAACTCTTACCGTATGGCCAAGGTCTGTGACCCCGGAACATAAACCTCTCAAAACAGGCGCTGGATATCTAATCATATAACTATAAAAACAAAGCGAAACACATTTTGACTTTCTGTACTCGTAAACACACGCAAACACACAACCATACTCAATAAGTGCATTAAAAGTAGAAAAGAATGGAATGGTCTACGATTTTTATATTTAAGAAATAATTGTATTATAATGATAATCATTATTATATATATTTATCTAACCTCAGAGCAATTATAAATGTATGAACACATCCACATTTGTCAAATGTAACAGGAAACATTAAAATTCACAACGTATCGTCCTCAATATAGAACATAGTCACGTGTAGTTCGAAAATTCAAATAGAAATTATATTAGTTTTTATTCGAATTTTAGAAACGATGTATCGTTCATTAAAATTCATTATTGTTATTATTTGTAGATACTGCTTCAATTCAGTACCTATTATTAAGCATGAGAATATAGAGTAAAATTTATTTGCATTTTTCTTTAAGTAAATTGATTCAATTCAAATTAAATGTTTTAAAATTCATAACTGTGGTAATTATTCGAGAATATTAAATAAATAGTATACTTATTCTTTAATTGTGTAATTTGGGTAAATAATTTTAAATACTCAGAGATAATGCATAAAATAATGTAATTAACTATTTCCTTAGCCTATATCTAATCTTCAAAACTGTGACATTATTTTACGCCAGCCACAGTTTTCTAAATTTACGTTTTTTGTGTTTTAATAATAATTTATTTCTTATCCTGTTTATTTTATGCGCGGTAAAGAAATATGTCTGTGTACTAAAATCCTTGTAGGAGTGATATCGCGGGCCCTGTCCTGAGATTTCATGGCACTGTGATTAGTGTAGTTTTTTTAAAAATATGATGACGTGAATAATTTTTTTTATAAATTTAAATTACTGCATTCTTAATAATGCAGATTGTATGTTAAATTACTGGTGAGAAATTTCTATCGGTTGAACTACATTAACAAATAGTCTTGCCAAAGTATCAACAAAGGGGCTAGACATTGATGCTCCTTGGGACAGGAAGAAGAATGTGTAGACAGACTTGACCAGTTTAGGAGGCGCCTGGCCGACTATTCCAATAGGAATAGCGGACAACTCTTACTGCATGCTCAAGGTCTGCGACCCCGGAACGTACACCTATGAAAACAGGCCGAGGTGCCTCGGTTTGTGGGAACCTTAGTTCAAAAACCCAGAGAGATTACGAGGAGCAAAGACTGCTGCGTCTGCCGTCACGAAGTCTTCAGTAGCGGCATTGTGATTTATATTAGTGCAGGTGGCAAAACTATTGACTCGACGATTAAATACGAAAAACATTCCACCACGAAGAGCTAACAATACTAATATATGTTCAGTGGATCGCAGTGTGAACAGGATTATTTTTTGTTTGTTAGCAGAAACGTTATGTATTTGTATACGTATCATGTGTGCGTTCATGACACAGAATTTTGAAGTAAATTAAGAGATTTATTAAATACGTCGTCGCAAAATCAATCTCTGAAATGTACATACACAAGGGATTATGGCGCATGTAGACATATTTAATATATTACCGACTTTGTATCCAGTTAATTACAACAAACAAATCTCCAGCAGAATGATTAAATAGCAAAGAATCAGTAAATAAAAAAAATTAATAATATTACTTACAGATTATTACAGTCAAATTTTATTACATAGGCCTATTATATTGTAGTAATTGGTAATTAAGACATTGTTCTAATTGGAAAGTTGGATTGTAGAGGACTCATTATTAGTGGATATAGAGCGGACGCCGCAACAATCCGGCAGGGCAAAGAAAACATTGTTGAGAGAGTTTACGCGCTCAAAATCTACGAGACGAAGAGTACAGTCGGGCAGTAAGCAGCGAGGAGAAAAGACTAAAAATTCTAATTCATGAAAATTTGAACAGTACAGTCGGGCCGTAGGCAGCGAGGAGAAAAGACTAAAATTCCAAGTCATGAAAATTTGAACAGTACAGTCGGTCAGCAGACAGCGAATAGAACGGACGAAAAGAACTCATTGAAAGTTTTACAGTCGGCAGTCAGAACGAAAGATTGTGGCCCAGTCACAAACATGCTTTCAATTATTAAAAAGTAAAGCAATATTCAGACAAACCAATGAAGTCCAGTGTCAACTAAAGCCACGAGATCTACAAATCCAGGTTGCAGTAAAGCATCGAGAACCAACCAATTTGTGTTAAACCAACTAACAAACAACGCCAATTAGAGTCTGTGAGAACTTAGAATCAGTGATGTCCCCAAAATTGTGCACGAAAAACTAAAAATGAGACCTGGGCGGCCGTAAGTAGAGAAAACTTTAAAATAATTTGTAAACCGTGTTTAAAAGATAAAAGTCAGATCGTTCTTTAATTTTAATTATTTAATTATCGATAAAATGAGATCGTTAACTCTTGATAAAATTGAAATTGTTAAATTCAATCTGTAGTATTATTTCTTCCGCAACAAATTTCGTCTATGTTCAGACACTTTGATTTCCATAAAAGGTAAATGTAATTTTGATTATTCAAGTTCTGCCATTTATCAAACCCAGATCAAGACCCTGAGATCCCAAATATTTTGTGTATTTTATACTTGTTTTAAAAGTGATAATAAATTTTGTTAGTTGTTTAAAGTTAATAGTTGTTCATTTAAAAAGCGCCCATCAATTTGTAATAATTAATTATTACAATATCTTTGACAAGAAAAAATAATATACAGACACTATGAACGCATTACTTAAAATACATTGAAATGGAAAAATAATTATTAAATACGTATATTGGTGTAGGAGGCATATCATTTTTAAAAGGAATCACGAAGCAACATACGAGAAAAAAAAATTGAAATTACACACAAAGACTTTTGTATAACATATTCAATTGTTTCTCTTTCAAAAAAACCTTAACGAATTAACGAAAAAAATTCCTCTTTATTATTTTTTCTCGGATGAGAATCATCTGTATTTTGTAAGGTAGAAGATACTTTATCTGATGGAATTACAATTATGAGAAACTTATTACTCTTAGGTGGTTGTATGTAGGACATTTTCTTTGTTTTGCATCCACTGCAGAGCATTTTAGCTCCGGCAGACGGAGATTGCGTTCTCCGCTTCCACATCGGAAAGTGCAACCTGCAGAATATCCGGCTTAGACTTTCATAAATGTCACCAATGTTTCCACGAAGGGTTTTCTTTAGCCTCACAGAATATCAGATAAAAAATTTGGTGCAATTTTCTTGATACCTGAAATACACTTTTAAGAATCGAACGTAATAAGTACTGAAGTAATTAATATATATTAGTATAATTCAGCTTTTACGCAATTTTGTTTTCCTTGCTACATATACAAATAATATATTTGCAATTAATGAACGTAGACGTTCTCGATGTAAAATGTTTGTAAATTCTTTGCGGTTCATCAACCGGATGTATTTACAAGTCTGACCCGGTTGATAAACCGCGAAGAATTTATAATAATATATTAACATTTTATTTGAACAGCTTTACAAATGCTCTTTAGAAGATTACATTAGATTTATTGATTATCTTCTATTGAGGAAAGACGTATACGTCATTTACACAATAATAATAGTAATATATAGTAATAACCCTCTTATTGATAATTAATTTTTTAATTTTTATTTTGAAACTTGAAAATTAATTAATTTGCTCCCATTGAATACCCAAACTATAGATAATTATGATTATAGGAATTTAAATTAAACAATTTTATAAACAAACAATTTTATTAATCTAGAATACAACCCAAGAAAATCTCTGTATATTTTTTATATCCTTTTACCTCAACAATTAATTTACACTAATAATCCAGTTACATTTTATAAATCAGACTCTGTACCCCAGGGACTTTACTGGGTTTATAAGGAAACGAAAAACTAAAATTTACAATTTAAACAATGCAATTAAATAAAATGAAAAACGAAATCTGACTCATTACCCTTATTTAACAATTTACAGAATTTATTACTGAATGTCTACTTACAATTTTATTTGGGATTTTCAGGAATGCACTTTACTCTACAATGCCCTTCTGTGCACAGACTTTTACACACGCTTCACAGACACGTTCACTTTATCCTTTTTTGATATCCCGACTCCTGACAGCTTGCATGGACTAAATGTTTATTTTATTTTTAGGCACGGCCACCATTCAATTTGACCGAATACTTATCACCGCCTCCACGGCCTCCTCCTTTGCGGTCTACATTTCAACTCCTATGTCTTTCTCGTTCAGATTCTGGCACCACACTCCAACATCCTTCCCCTTGCTCTGGCACCCGACTCCACGTCCATCTCCTTTGAGGTCTCCAGTCCAACAAACTTTTATCTGCTTCCCCCTCTCCAGAATATTCCTTTTTTTTCACAGTTTTTGAGTTTCCACGTTCGCCAAACAGACACCAACTGTTGGCTTTCTCACGCTCCGAGAGTCCCTCAATACAATTTAAATAAACATTTCCTTTTAATATAATTGTGTGTCCACAAAACTTCTGTCATTATGCCTTTAGGGTTTCGTCCCTATGTCTGTCAAAACCATTAGCTCTAAGAGCCACTAAACGTCCAATTATAGTCTTTCTCTTCTCTAAGAGCCGCTTATCCATCATTTTATTATTATCTTTTTTTATACAAACCACTCAAGAATTCCCAGTCTGAGTTGGTAAACAAATATGATGAAATAAGAACAAAATTTATGTTCTTCTTAACTGGGTATTACAATATATATATATATATATATATATATATAAGACTAGGAAAATACAATATACAATATACAATTACGCCTATTATTCTTGTGAATCTGAAGCAATATATGAAAGTTTTTGCATATTTCAATATACCTCAGGTTATACACAAAATTTTGTACTTTCCCTGCATCACATGTAGGCAAATTGTCTAGTACGATCCTAAAACTACATCCCAGGAGCCCTAGTTAACCCTTAGCTACCTTGTTCTAGTCTCCGTGATCCTCCTTTTCAAATCAATTCCTATGCTATTTAAGGTGAGTTACCACCACGTGGATAACCCATTTGTATCCCATCACTCTAAAAATATAGCTAAATAGTAGACAAAAATAAGTACTAAATAAATATCATACGTTTCTTCAATTCTTGTTGTTTGCATCAGATGATTGGAAAGCGAAAAGGCTTTGCTTTTGAGTTTGGCACCTGGTTTTAATATTTATAATATTATAATCCATTACATGTAATCTTCCAACCTTTTTATACTATTTATCATTGTTATTTCATCTAGTTTTTTAAATTATTTTCACCATCGCCTGATATCTTTGTACAGTTATATCTGTAATTTATTATCTTTATTGTAAACGGGATGAGGAACCACATAAGGACTGAAATTTAATTGCCTTTTTTGGCGTAATTAATATTTTTTACATATTTCCGTTTCAATATTAAAGGGATGACTAGCGCTCTAATATAATCAGAATTACTTCTCCTATTATGTTTTTTTTTGCAGTGGTGAAATTTTCTTTTTCTTACGCTAAGACAATCCTAATATTTCAATTAAACACTAAAGGTGGTGAAATCGCCTAAGACTCACGTTGTCTCTTTTTAAATAACCAATTGCTCACATATGTCATATATACCATTGTTCTTCAAATGTAATACTTGTATTGTTGCATGAATTTCACAGTTCCAAAGATATGTCCATATTGTCCCAAATTAGTCCAATTACGAAACACTGTAAAGCGTACAATTGGTAGGAATGGGTTTTGTCGTCCTCCAGAATGATTGATTGAGGGACTAGTTGAACATGGTACGCGTATCTAGATGATTAAGCCTATTCCAAATCACCGGACCCGTATTGATCAGTGATGCCACTGTCACATAGATCCAACTTGATCAACAGTATGCACAGTCTTTTTATGACGAATTTTTGCTCGAATGGCTTATTACTAGTAAACGTTTCCAAAAGGTTTATTTTCGTGACTTGTTTGGCGACTTTTACTGAATAAAGAACCGTGATTTCCAAATAAGGGCATAAGAATTCCACATATATGTCATTTAACTTCCAGATTATTTCATAAATGCTAATACATGCAGTTTTTTTCATCAAATATAATTAACAATTCGAACTCGTCGGTATGTATTTATTTAACAAGGAACGTATTTCGTTTATTTTTCTTTAAACCTTCTCATAGACGTGTACAACTTAGAAATCGTTTGGAGCTCAGGAGCAACTGGCCATTTAACATTTAAACAATTGAAGAGGCTTTATGAATCAACAAATAGGGATTTAATTGTATGTTGGTTTGGAGTGGTAACATTGGATGCTTACGCAACTATGCAACACTGCAGCCAACTTTTGCGAGCTGCCCCTAACGGTGAAACAAGGCGCACTTCAACCCAACCCGGAAACAAACGACTGTCTGGCATTTGGAGGATTGCCGAGGGACTTCTTTGTATGCTTTCTTTAGTAGAACAAAGCGCGGGGGCGTTTCGCAGGAAACAAATAAAGCACTGCAGAACTTACGGCCAACAGTTTAGGAATGACATTTTTCTTTTCCGCAGTAGCATGATATTTACATGGAATTGTTTACAAGTGTATCGTTTAAAATAAAATAAATTTCTTCTGAAATTTTTCGGTGTATTCTGTTCTATGTTTTTTTCCGGAACTCATAAATTTTTATAGTCTTCTAAAATGCATTTATCTCAAATAAAAAGTTTCGAAGTTGAATTTTTTTATAAATATGAAAATGAAAAAATTTATGTCTGATTGAAAATAATGAATAAGAAAGTTAGCCGATTAAGACAAAAAAGTGATAATAAAAATACCACACAACGTTTCTGGGATCCTGTCTCTTTCCTCAGGTGCGAAGAAGAGTCTAGAGCGAACCAACTGCAACTTGTCAGATGACAAAACTCAAAAGTCTTCTATTTAGTTTTATGTTTATATTATGTCTTTTCTCAGTTATGTTTTGATTAATTTCGGCTTTAATATTTTTTTAATATTTAGTTTTAAAACTCTCGAACAAATTAGTTATTTTGAGGGTTCAGTGTGAGTTTTTACTTAATTGTACACAATGTGAAGTTTTGCCAGCGCATTTACAACATTTACACAATAAATTTAACAGTATTTCTTTTTTTAATTGGAAACTTTCTTATAATTTTAATAACAAAATTAAAGTTTTACAATTTTGTATAATGAACTTGGAAATCCAAGACATACTTTCACACATTCAGTCCTTAATTAAACAAATTGTTTTTCATGTGAATTCTGTAACTAGAATGGTGCCCACCAGCATCTATAACGAATTTTTCTTTCGCCAATCCTCTCGTTTAATCAGATATCATTTTCGCCTAATGGCAGCTAAAATTAAGAAGTTTGATTTCCTACTAAACAAAATTTTTCCCAATTACTCCACACAGAACAATTACAAACACAATTGGTTCAAAAACCTCAGTAACCACACTATTCCTAAGGAAGTTATTGACGTAGTATCACTTGGAAACAAATTTAGTCTACCCACCACATCCATCAAAAAATCTAAATCCATTCCGCTCTTAAAACACAACGAAACTAATATATCTCTATTCCCAACACAATAAAATCAGGAATCAGATCACTCAAACTCTTTTTGAAAACTCAAAAAACCAAACCACAAAACACCTTTCTCAATTTCATAGCAATCTCATAAAAAGCCTCTATAGAACTAAACAATTCTTGAAGTTTCAGCCCAACGTACTCTTTACACACGCTAACAAAGGTTCTGTCACTTTAGCTCTTAACCGTAATGAATACACAAACACTGTTAACCAAATTTTTTCGGACACTAACTCTTATAAAATTTGCAAACCCACCTGCATCAATACAGTTATTGACAAATTAAAAACTATTGTCAAGAGGTGGATGCAAAAAATTTTTATTGAACCATTAACATTTTACACCTTATACATCACCACAGCCAACATTTCCAGAGTTTATGCCCTTCCTAAAATACAACTCTATTCCCAATGATTTAGTCATTAACAGTTTCATAAATAGATGGGTCATTTAAAAGACTGTTGAGTTTTGTCAACTGATAGGTGCAGTTGTGCCGCTCTAGGCTCTTCTTCGCACCTGAGGAAAGGGACAAGGACCCCAGAAACGTTGTGTGGTATTTATATTATCACTTTTTTTTGTCTGAAATGGCTAACTTTCTTATTAATTTTTATAAATATATTTTGGAGAGCTATTGGCTGGAACGAAAGTCTTTATTACGTTTTCTAAGATTTGAATTATCAGTGTTTGTAACTACATAGTCATAAACAGCCATTCATCAGAAAATATTTTGTAAATGACACTATTCGTACCGGGTTTCGTGAACAGATAATTATAGTAAAAAATTTTATGCTTATAAATTATGCATGTAAAATGTGCTATCTGGAAAATATTGCATATATGGGAATGTAGTAAATCTAAAATTTATATTTATCTGATATTACGTATAAACTAAATAAAAATATCCTATAATTTCAGAAAAATTGCATTCTTAATTCGAGAATTTCCTCTCCTAAAATAACAGAAAAGAAAGCGATTCGTCCCAACTTTGGGACATCATCAGTTAATACATTAATTAGAAAGGGGGCCTAAATTGATATGAAAAATCTCTTCTTGATGTTTTTGAAGTACAAGGACGTGTAAAACATTCAATTCACAGACCAAAACGTAACATTTAACATAAATAAATAATTTTTACGATGTATGGACTCAAAATTTGCTACATACCTTATATTTAAAATTATTTGCTTTTCCATTAGTATTCGGAAGTCGAAATATAGTCAATAAAATACATACAAAATTATACAATCAGATTATCTTAAGTTTACATTCTGTGTATAAGCATTGACAACTTAAAGTAAAATTACATGTTACACATAAATATTAACAAATCATCATAATAAAAGTTATTAAGTACTAAACATGATTTATGTGTAAATTAAACAAAAGAATATGATCACAACACTGATCTTCCATGCAGCAGCGTGATCTTCAACCTCAGTTCATGTGTCGATTCACGTAGTGCTTGTAAGGAGAAAACATAACGGCAGTATAATTCAATAAACAGACAGTATTACACATATTTACTCTACTGTTACTGAATTCCAGCTAGCTTTTAGTGTATTCAAGAATTTACGTAAGCTTTACTTAAGCTAATTAACAAGTGTTTACAGCGTCTTATAAATAAATACAGAGTTTGTAAGTTTTTTTTATATTGTTTGGGAGACTATTATATATATATATATATACCGGAATAACGAAAACTGGATTCAAAGAGGCTAAGTCGATATTTTTATATTCGTGGTTGGTACCGATGTCTCGTCGCGTGAGGATGATTTGTGTCGCTTATTGCAAATTTACTGATGTTACGCCAAACGAAATGGGTAAGGTTAAAACACCTAGGTTTAGCAAGAAAGGTTTAGAAGTTTCATTCCAATGCATAGAATTCTTCCGTTTTGAATATTTTCAATATTCTTTACTGCTAGAATGGTCCGAATGTTTCTTACTTCCATACTTTGGATGTGCGCAATTGTCCACCTATTTTATAATCAACAGTATTGTGCCACACCACATCTAAAAAGATTTGTTCTCGCCAAGTGCCACATGAACACGATTTCAGTTTACCTCCATGCGCAGTAACGATTGAAAAAATTGAGCGATTTGGGACATTCTGGCATGATTTTGTTTGAAAATAGACTGTAAAAAAACAATTGCATTAAAAACGAACATGAATATAGTTTGAGGATAAGTGATGGTGAACACTGAAAATCTAAAAGGTAAAATTTGTTTATCTATTAGGATGGTACTAATTACTCACCACTACAATAATACAATTTGAAGAGTACTAGAAATTACAAACATACAGACAGAAAGTTTAGAAGATATATCTAACCGATCAAAATGTGAGAATCTGGGTACCGCCGATAATCAGAATTTGCCATGCTTCATCAATCGCCCTAAAAGACGCCACGAGGTCCACCACGAAGCAAGATACGAGTACATGCCACGAAAAAGTAAGAAAAGGGAACAAATGTTGCAACAAAAGATGAACATATTTGTTAGTGTTTTGTCAATAAACTACTACTTCATCGGAAATCAGTATTAAATGAATACCATGCAAAACAAACAATTGCATCAAACAAGATTTAAATTATATTGAAATCTTTTTAACCACACTTAAATGATAAAACGGCAAAAAGTAGAATAAAAAGGCTCATAAATTTACTTAAGAAACAATAAAGTGATTCATATTCAGAAACAGACTAATAAAAACAGACTATGACTACAGTACAGTGCAATTTGCAACAGTCACAGTTTCATACAAGTTAAGGTTAACGAATAATCCAATTATTATGATAAATGATTAACAAATGCAAATTATTAAATGAAACAAACCCACATTTGAAATGTATAATTAATATCCATCTTTGTATAAGAATAATTATCTAATGAACATAAAATCATGTAACACTATCTAAAAGTGAAAAAATATTTACACTATTTCCTGATTTTTTCCTTCCATAATATGTCAAACTTTCAAACGGTTCAATTGTATGCGTATTATTGGAATCAATGGGAATCACGGCTAAAATTATGTAAATAAGCACTATTTGTAATTTATTAATGGGTCGCCAATGACCAAAGTTGTCGATGCGACGCGACCGTTATAAACCTTTAATAAAAAATAAAATAAAAAAAGATTTAAATGTCGACAGAGGAACAACAGAAATTTAACGTGAAAGAAACAACATAGAAATACCTGAATCGGAGCCGTAGAGAGAGATACATGGAATCGAGCGACAATAGTGACCTTGTGAAAGTGGCCGTTTTTCTGTAAAAATTGGATTACGTATCAACCACTTGCTTTTCAACTATACTTGGCGGGACTCGAGTAGATCGTATACTCACTCGTCACATTACCACAGAAACTCTTAGATTAAATTTCATATCGTACCCTATACTAAATCGTGTTGTCCAATAACACAAATTAAGTTAAATTCTGCTAAAATTATTAACTTCGATCAAAACGAACCAATGTGACTAGTTAATGTGGCTAATATACACAGGGAATTGAAAAAAATTAGTTCGTTCCAAGCGGCCGTCAGGCCTAAATAACTTTCATCCGTTATCAATTTGCGTACACAGAATCTCCATATTCTTTGCTTTCTTTTATTACAACCACGTTGTGCTCGAATACGTTATGGATGCCTCTACTAACTTTGATCTGCGAGTCAAAAAATATATTAATATTACATTAGAATGATTTATGTTTAACAATGTGCACAAATATTTCTTCTCGTTTGTTTTATTATGAAACTCAATGTAAATCATGATTTTCAATTAAGTAGCATTACTTACTCTAAATAGAAATTTCTCCTCTTCCAGGAATTCTAAAATTTCGTTTGTATTATTTTGTGTATTATTCTAATTAATATTTTGAAGCGGTGTGTCATACACCCACGAGACCTACAACATTTTAGTGTATTAGTTTTGTTCGCAGTTAGTAAATTACTTTTCTGGAAATCTGAGGGCACTGTTTAGTATAAGGTTAAAATGTCATTTTGTTATATTCATCCCAGAGTTCAGTAAATTTGGTAGCATATAATCTATTCCTATGGTTTTCTTTGTAGCCAAATAAATCAATTTTTAATGAAATTGATTAATATATGTAAGCATTTAGTGATGACCCTCAACCTTTTTAGTTCATTATAAAGGACGGTTTAGCATATTAAACTGACATCAGAATTATTTATGTTCGTTGTTTTTTATCCAGGGAAAATATGGCACAGATTGGAGAACTTAGTTTTTGGTTACAATTAACCAGACAGATGGTAGATGAGTAAGATATGATCTGTTGGGTAATGAACATAATTCACTTCACCCAAGCAAAATAATATTGCATTATTTCCATTAGAGAGCGCCTCAATAGTGTGTGTAGTTTGAAAATCCCAACATTATAAATTTATATTTATTATTCATTCCATTAGTCCTCGGTGGAGGAAATAGGATACGTCAATATAAGACTACTAGAAAATAATAAATTATTACAATTACAAAGTATGAAAAACAAACATTGTACTTTACAAATATATAATTTAAAACAACGTTAAATATATTAATATAAAAGTAATTATAGGTATATTAATCTTCAATTTTCATTCGGCCGAGTTTCGAGCAGCAAATTTTACTTGGATTCCCGTCGAATGAAAAAGAAAATATGTCGGCAGTAAAATTCTACATGTTTATAACCGTAAAATAACAGTAGCAGCAAACTATGTTGTTAAAGAAGTTATAATCTGTGCTGCCTGTCTACGAACAGAATAACGAATTCTTGATTTATATATATATATATATATATATATATATATAGAGAGAGAGAGAGAGAGAGAGAGACTCTTTTGTTCATGAAAATTGATGGGTAGTTGCGGTACATCAGAATTTAGAAAATGTCAGCTGCGCCATGTGTAAATAACTGAAAACTAAAAATTGTTTGGAATAAATTATTTGTGTAAGGCGAATGAAAAATCAAGGAGCCTAAATCATTTTGAGATGATCTGTAACGGCAGTATTACTACAAATGTATATATATATATATATATATATATATATATATATATATATATATATATATATATATATATTGTAATATACAAAACATGCTTAGTAATGAAACAAGAAAGGCAATCGTAATTAAACCAAATATTTAAAACATAAAATTATTTATTTGACAAATTATAAATCGGTTGAATTTACATTTTAATATTGTTAAGTAAACGCCTCGAATTTTATGAGAATCTAACTTTAAGGGCCGCTTATCCGGCCTCTAATAAAGACAGTGATTTATTTTAATATTCACCAAATTACAAAAGCATAAAAATGAATTTAAATATACAATTACAAAATTTTATATCAATAAAAAAAACTATTAGACTACTGAAAAGTAATAGAAATCTGGAAAAGTTATAGAAAACTGGCGGTAAACGATATTTACTCAGCGGCTTTTAGACTATACACCTAGTAATCATTTTCGTCTCTGCATTCTCGCCAAACAATACTGTTCTTTAAAAATGCTCTGGCCTCAAAGTAATAATTAAAGAAACTATTTGTTAATACATGACATATTTGTAATATCTACAATATAGTTGTTATTGTAGTATATTTCACACTTTCATGTATCAAAATATGAGTGATATGTAAAACATATGTCGTTTGAATATTTCATCTATGTAAACATTCAAATTACTTGCCCTTTCTCTATTGCCGACAAAATGTTTGTTCTGATTAATGTGATGATAGCGCTAATGTCACAATGCAATTTATTTCCAGCCACGTATTTTTCAATACACCCTCGAATGATATGCGAAATTAATAGAGTTCTATTGTTCATTACCATTCTTGTTAGTGCAGTCACCTGTCAGTTTATAAACGCTCGATTGATTTGTTACACGCCAATTATTCATTATCTGATTTTTGTAGTTTTCCCTTTTTGAATTATGGTTTTCTCTGTACTTAGTAGTTGATGATATATGTACTAGTGAATGCCTTACACTTAGACGAGATAATACTATTTCCAAAAATAACAACTTATATGATCATATTATTTTTTAATTTACTCGAAAACAAAAAGTAGAATATAATTTAATATATTTTAACATTCGTTAATTTTTTAGTAAATTTGGAAGTAGAACTATTTCATTTAATGTCTAAGAGATGAGCTAATTTTGATTTGAGGGTTCACACAAACACATTTTTACCTATAGTTATTGGGTAAGTAGTAACTCCACCCATACAACGTACACCTCGTCTTAATATGTATGATTTTTTTCTTTATACATCTGCAAATTCTTATTTACTTAAAGTCTATTACAAGAATGCTGACGTAGATCTTAAGCAGTATTACTATTTTTCTAATTCGTAAATACTATCTGCTTTCGTCTTTTATGAAAATTGTGCATCTAAAGTAAGGTTACTTTCCTTCATAAGATTTATTATTTTTATTTTGGTTGAAACTGACGGTAAATTTTATATAATTCATCAGTAAACCTGCAATTAAATAGCACGTCTCTTAAGTAAATAAGAATTAATATATTGTTTATTTTTTAAACAAATTCTATTATATTATATTTGTGTCTTTATTATACAATTTATTTCATCCTATTTAAAGTTCTGAAAAGACTTCGTTTTTTGTGTACACTCTAAATTGAAATCTCTATACATTCAGTAATCTGACGAAAAATATGAATAAAAACGTTAAAATAACATTCTTGTTATAGTATTTGTAATTTTACTCCATACAATTATTTTAGACTAGCTGGGTGCCCGGCGTTGCTCGTGTACTTATTTATATAAACTCGAAAAAGTATTTAATTGAATACTTAAATATATTCCTCGAGTATTTCAGGACATAATCGTCACTCAGCCTTCATACATTACGAAATATTACATTGATGAAATTGTTAGCTAGACTCACAACTAATACAGCGCGAAAATTAACTTACATTTTCCCCAAAGATGGTAAAGTAATTCGTATTCTTCTTTATTATCATTCGATGGAATATCGCTGTATAAAATTTATACTTTTTATTTTAAAAAAATATTTCTGCTTTATTTCATTCCTAATAAAGGAGTTATTTCCTTTGTTCGTTGCGTAGTAACGTCTTTCTCTCGCGTGACGTCATTGTCTCTTGGCGCGCAGTAATTTAATATTTAATGATCACGGTTTTTAATTATAATTCTTTCCACATGTATGCTAGGCGTTTCTCACCCTCACAGTACCGTTTCTCGTGTTTTGAAGAATTTGTGTACCAATTTTTGTTGCATTCTGTCCACGCGATAAAATTTGTATAAAGAACAACGTAAATACATACATACATACATACATACAAATATACATCCTTTTTTATTATATAGATTTAATTAATAAAGTTTTTTATACTAACTGATCAATTAGTGGAAATAAAATGATTACTTCTGTTTGCATCTTTACTTAAGTGTATTGCATGATTAAATTCATTAAAAATTAAAGAAATAAGTTAAAATTTGAAGCATCGGATCTAGACAAGCATTACATTACTCAGTCATTCAGTACGAATAAATGACTTGAATAGCATATGGCAACACTGTATCACACAGAGAAAGAGAATTATTTATTTATTTTTGGTTAAGCGACTCATTAACATATTTTATTATGAACAGAAAAATCTGACTTATTGAGATTAATTAAATTAATACTAATCTTCGTCATTAAATTAAAAAATGAATTTATAGAATCAATATGTATAGCAGTATAATTTAAAAGTATCTTTAATGGAAAACTGCAAACTATCCTTCGAATTTGATTTTCAGTGAATTTGTTTTACACAATATGGTTACATAAGTACTTGTTTGTTATTTGTATGATATTTACGAGATAAAGTTCGTAGCTATTTATTTATGAAGTCGCAAAGATCACCTTCCTCTGTAAAATAAGAGAACTCTCGCGGAAAGAACCGTGTATCGGAACTCCAGGCGGAGATCCTAAATTGAGTTTTCTCTGACTTCTTCCTTCACTTGAAACAAATTTTAGTATGAATTATGTAAGCTGATGCTTCTTCCGTAGGAAGTCAAGAAAATTAAACTCTACAATATTACCTACATATTCCAATTTTTTTAAACTTTTAAAACATGAAGGATTATTACATCTTTAACATTGTATTTCGTGCTTACCCGATTAACTCCATACTGGTCCCGTTAATTATATAATATGTACTATAGAAAATGATTGAAAATTCGCACTATTGCAAAAATATATAATTTTAGAATACTTTTCTTTGAGAGGTTAAAAAGTTGAATAAAGGGACTGAATTTTATACATATCATATACTATAAACGTTTTACGACAACAAATTACGGTGACGGTCCTTCAGAATGGACTGAAACATCAAATGCAATTTTTATATTATCATGTTTGATAAATTATGGCCGTTATTAATATTTTAATAGTCTATGTTCATCTATAATAAAACTGCTTTGATTGTGTTCTCCATCTTATTACCTACTTCTCTTACCATCTAATTAAACATTCTTAATTGACTGATTTGTGCGTTTTAATTGCCGTCTTCCATGATATTCGTATGTAACGTTGTATATCCTGTTATAATTTTTAACAGATTTTTATTTCCGCAATATCAGACATAATTATTTGTCATTTTATTAGAAGATGCTCGTACGATGCGAATATTGGCATTGTTTGCTTACATTTTGCTCATTGTCGTTCTGTAAGAAGATCTACATTATGTTATTTTGTTGTTAATTATAAAATATGGGATTAGTTTTGGATATATTTCATTCAAATATATATCTAAAAGATAAAAGATAATTAATCCTATCCTGAAACCTTTAGACGTACAAATGATGTCATAAAACGTTGTTTGATTTATGAAATATTAAATGTAATTTTACAATTCTACTTGTTTAATATTTTTTTGTCTGAATTGACAATGTTTCATTATATTTATTTATAATTTGTCAGATAATACTTAATTTATTTAAATTTCTAATATATAATTTATTACCAAAAACATACAAAAGACGTGATAATATAATTTTATATTATATATATTATTATATATCACTTCTTTTGTATAGATATTATAGTATATAATAAATATTTATATTATCACTTATTTTGTTTGTATTGGTTATCTTTCTTATTATTAATTGTCTATTTTCATTAGTTAAATTTCTATTGTCCTATGATAATTGTTGTTAATTAGTCCCTTTATTACTAGGTTAAAGATCAAAATATGTCCCATAATATCTGTTTTCCCTATATGCCAAGTGCATTTATAAATCATTAATTGTAGATTTTAATCGAAAATAAAGCTAAGAGGAAATACACGTAAAAAACTAGTTCCCATTTCAAAGTATTTGCACTTAGAAACAATGCATCACTTTCTTACCCGGAACTTATTATCCTTTTCTTCATTTAATCGTTTCAGATAATCTTAACTGTTTAGAAGTCGCTTAAATTTTTATTTAACTAGTTTTCATATTTCTATATAAACAAAAGAGAAACAGACGAAAACTCGCGTAGTCCGCAACAGATGAGAACCTCAATTCCGTGCCTATATTGGATTTTATTTTATTCCTCAGATGAACTGTGCAAATGAAAAGAGGATGAGACTTTATTGCTTTTGCTTCAATTTCGTTTCTTCTATGAACAATATCGGAATATAGTGAATCGCATGTAGTTAAACAAATATTGTATGTCATCAACAAATACGATAACATGAATCACGACATTAATTTTTTTCTGTGCAGTTATTGTATGGCATAAATAATATTATAATGGATGGGAACTGAAATAAACCGGAAACTTATTTCATAACATGAACAGAACGTAGAACAAAAACGATAGCATGTGATGCAATAAAATTTTCTTGTTACATTCGGATCACCATTGTAACACACACTTTTATTAACTGTATAAATGTTTATTTAAATAAACGCAGACAAAGAAAATATGCGCACATGTAATACCAATGAAAATATGAAAGAGTAATATAAATTATATTATACACTATATAACATCGGAAATAAAAATGTGCAGTTAAAATTTAGATGCAATAAATATAATCCATATAAGATTTGAGTATTTATTACTTCCCTTTGTAGTGAGTGAAGAAATAGGGTGGGTTGTTCCACAAGTTAATTTTTAGATTTAAAGGATTTATAATACACAATTAATGGAAATTAATTTGAAAATAGTTTTTGTATTGAAACCCGATAGCTTTTTATTATATAATTAATAACATGACCTCGTGGACATTAAATAATGATTATATGCAACTCAATATAACACGTAATCATTTATACAATTGCAAATAAATACTAAATAATTCATTATATTTTAATTTTATTTATTTATTCTCGTAGTATTCTAATTATTGGACGAAACAACAATGCCTAAACAAATAATTAAATAAAACTGTTAAAGTAAATAATTCTCACTTTTTCTGTAATGCAAAAGAGTGACAGGGTTGAAAAAAGGAGTTAACTTAAACGTACAATACAAGATTTGAAAGGGGTCTGTAATTTTGTTTAGGTTTTTCTGTTCCGGATAATTATAATTACATTTATGTTTTGTAAATGAATAAAGCAATCAAATTCGACAAAAAATATATGTTAAGAAAATGAAAGATCATATCATATTTATAAAATAAAAAATTGACATAAATAATTAGAAATTTACAGACAGAACATCTATAACAAAGAACAGGGACGATAACCAAACCAATGTATTGCGTGTCTTGCAAGAAGTGATAAAAAAGGCCGAGTAGCTTTCTTCAGTTTATTAATCAAACACATCTTCCGCAACACTATTATTTATTTCAAACAATTAAATTAATTGCACTTTTACATTTTTATATCTGTATCGAGACTTTTTTTGAAGATATGAACTCAAATAATTGATGTTTGCATTTTCATAAATATGTGGGTTTTGGTTACAATAGAAGCCTTTTCAGCTGACTTGAACAAACAGCAAAAAATATTTAGTTTTTTAAAATATTTTCTGTTAATGTTTCAACTCAATTTCCTTCGAGAGAGAACAATGATTAAACAAACGTATTTCACTTTAGTAAAATATTATCTCGTTGAGAAATAAACATATAACTGTCTTCGAGTCCCATGTAACTATGCAGCTATAAAAAATTCTGTATGACTTGTCCAGTTAAATACTCACAAAACGCTGTTCCTTTATTTTGAAAGTATTAATAATAACGTCCAAGGCGAGTAAATATTTGAATGACGAAATTTTGACACTTTGTGATGGATTAAGATATTTTCAGTCAGTGAATTGTAATCGTATAAATAGATGGGCGAAAAATGTATCTGGCGGGTTGCATTCGGATATTGCTGCTCATTGTTCGTGACGGGTAGTCTACATACCTACATAAGCAGCAATCAACAACAACAATAACAATATATAATGATTAGTAAACAGTTCTTTCTTTACGAGGAACAAACTGTTGCAGCTAGAACGCCTGTTTTGAAAAACCGTTGTATCTTTATACTAAATTATCTGTGAATCAATGTTTATCATGATGTTATTTATGTGTTTATGATGCATATAAATTCAGTGCATTATGTAAAATTCCTTGCTTTACTTGAATAAACGCCCAAAATTTGCATCTGTTTGTTTATACGAAAGAAAAAATAGCTTCGCCATGTGTAGCTGCCACTGAGCATGGCAGTTTACAACGCAAGGCGCATACAGAATCTATGAATAAGACGCTATGTCCTTACCTCCCCCTAGTAAAAACAATAGCGTATATATTATCATTAGGTATTATCTGAGTTAATATTATTTTTTTGTAAATTAATTCCTCAATACACTTATTGTATTACTAAATGTACAAAACGGATTTTAAAGATGCAACCTTATTTTATCATGATTTTGAATTCCAATTTAACCTATATTTTTATGTAATTATTTTCACCCTAAACCACTTTAAAAACAGACTTGACTTCCTATAGTTGTATGGTGACGTTATAAACAATAAAAATTGTATAATGATTTATCAGTAAAATATACATATTGCAATCCCATTTCCCGGAAATAATAAGACCGGGATTAAACATAAATTAGAAATTAATACGTTATGGGAAATAGGGAGAGCGATTTGACTGAGCTTTCAATAATCAACAATAATGAGAAATTCTCAAGTTTAGATAGATGATATGTTTTACTTTCATTTTTGTAATGACGAAGTTTATCATTTGAAACAATAGAAAATACATTCAGTAATGATAAATATTATATGATCTATTAATTTTTAATTAACATTTAATTTCAGTATAGTAATAAAGCTACTTCATTTTATTCTCAATTCCCTAGCACAATCAAAGCAAATTAATTGCATACACTTGAGACGAAATTAGATTGAAATCTCTAAAAACGGTAACTATTATCTCAACTTTTACACTGACTGCAAATATAAATTACGGAATTTATATTCGGTATGGATCCTTTTAAGTCTTTTCCATAAATTATAAATTGCATTATAACTCAAATTATTTAATAACCCCTCGATCAGGTAAATAATTTGAATTATATAAATATGAAGGGCTGATATGAATTCTAACATCACATTATTAAATTGTTTTATAACTTAAAATTTATACTAGGAAGGCCAAACGTGTCATGTAACTAACGCAGGGACTAAATTTTACAACTGCCGACAGATTTCACACGAGTTCATACAAGATTTCTCGGTCGTCCAAAGAGACAGTTTTGGTTTTCTTTATGAATTAGAATTTTTTCGGTTGTTGAATTTTGTTAATTAGAACAAGTGTTGTGTGCAATTAATTCTTCAATAATTACCCAAATACATGAATATGGTTTGGAGTTTTGGGTAGTTGGCGGCAAATACAAAATAGTACATAATTAATTTTTTATTGTATTTTACTTTCGTTGCTTACGTTCTCGATTTAGATCGAATGCAGGAGCAGAGTGTAGAGGCCTATAGTATTGTTAACAGCGAAACTAGGAAAGCGATCTATCTATAAGTCAAATACTCTTTACAATATCTGAGCAGTTACTAAATTGATTATCATGAAATTTTTCATACGGATCAACTTATCTCATAGAGAATATTAAGAGATATAAGTCAAGTTTGGAGCTTAATTAATATTTGTGTTTAATTGTAAAGGACCATACTTCATAATTTGTATACTTATTCTTGTATATGTAAATAAAATTATTTTTTCAACTCACTTGACATACTTTAAAATCTATGAAAACAAATTTAAAAGCAAAAATTTAGGAGAAGTGATTACTTTTTGAGATTTTTTTTTACGTTTACGTGCCAGATTTAAGTTCGGAACCAAAAGCTCTGTATGAAATCCTTGTCCTGTAGCATGAACGGACAGAGAAAGTATGAAACCCGATTTTTGTTTTTTGTGAAGTCGTGTCTTTTAAACGAATGAAGCTAAGAGGTCGTAGGTAAATACACCATAATTTGACATTCACGTGAAGCAGAATATGTCTTAACGTGGTCGAATCTCTGTGGCAGTGTCCCACCAGTCGTTTTTATCTCTATACAAACAACCTTTACCGCTGTAGGTTGCGCTTGAGTTACCGATGTGGCAGTAATTGAATTGAATAATACATAGTTAAGCAGCCGCAGTGAGTGTCTGTCGCCAAATCAAAAGCGCTCGAGGTTACGCAACTTCATTACCTCGTCGTCGTGTGTTTCAGAAAGAGCGGATACACTCCAACATCCCACATAACTGCTTCTGTTACAATGTTCCACAATTTTCTGTTTTATTAACATTATAATATAATTGAAAGTATTAATTAATTTTGAAGCTATTACTATTAACATTGGCGTATTGTCCCATTACTTACGAAATTGTAATAATATTTTCACCTGTTGGTATCAGCTGCATTTCCACTTTAGCGTTTTTTTACATTGATCCTAACAGAAAGATAATATTTCGTTCCTAATATTAAACATAGAACATAATGAAGGTGGTTTAATTTGAGAACCGACACTTTTCAAGATGATCTATGAATTTGAAAATTAATTATCTTTTTTACCTTATTATTTGCTTCAGTGTTAAATGTGGTAGCAACAACGTCTTAATATATTTATTACGAATCATTGTTTTGGCTGTTTCCGGGAAATACTATGCTCCGGTAAATTACGTGTGCCCATAAAACGATTAAAATCTCATTAGTTCAGTAAAATATTTTGTGGTATATGTAATAATTATTTTCCAAATTCCAGAATTTAATAATTAATACATACATTACTGCCTTGTTTTTTCGTTTGAAAAGCTTCCTGGAAGGAAATATTTAAAAATATTCTAAAATTATCCTAGTAAATAATGAATTTCTAACTTTCTTTATATTCACGATTTGACGATTTCTTTTGTGTTTACTTTATAGTGAGTGATTCTTTTCGTTTATTAACATAATGAAGTTTTGGAAGGTGTTATTGGTTTAAGGTTCTTAAAAAGTATTCGTCGGGCCTCATTTTAGTATTCGTCGTTGGTAATTTTGTAGGTAAACTGTAAAAGCGTTTGGTAATATTCGCACCGAAAATTATTAGTCGTAATTTTAAGAAAGGGATGATATGTGAGAAAAATCATGTTTATAAGTTTTTTCGTGACAACAGATTAATTGATGAGTTAATATAATCTAAGAGTCTTAAAATTCTGTCTATTATGAATTTTTATATTTAATTAATTGTAAACAGAATTAAGGCAACTAAATTTGTCGAGGACTAAGAGAAAATCAGTAAATTTAAACATAAATAGCGGACTTAAAGATTAGTAATCATTTAATTTTTCCCTAAATAAATGAAACATGTTTATATAAAATGAGTAGTAAAAATAATAAATAAGAAAGATAGCCAAATACAGACAAAATAAGTGATAATATAAATGAAACAGAACGTTTCTGGAAGCCCTGTCCCTTTCTTCAGGTGCAGAAAAAAAGCAAGAGCCTAGAGAGACACTACTACAAAAGTAAGTTGATAAAACTCAAATGCTTTTGAAGTTGTGTGTCTTCAGGCTCTTAAGTTTTTTCTCCATCTGAAGAAAGGTACAAAGCTTCCAGAAACGATGTGTGGTACTTCGTTTGTATTTGGTTATCTTTCGTATTATTAATTTTAAATCAGACGTACATTTTTCATTTTAAAATGAGTAGTATTAATTGGTAAATTGAATCTTATAGGGTTTAAGCTGTTAATTTAAAAACTATTATTCATTTATCAAACGAAATTGAAAGCATTTGGAAATCAACACGAAGAAATTATAGATGCAATCAATAATTAATATTGTACTGAAAATAATACATATATTGTGTAGGAGTACATACACGAGTTCTGTTTTCTTAATGCCGAATATTTTTGGCATAAATTAACTGATTTAATACTTGGTAAGCATGAAATTAAAGCTAAAAGAGTTTATTCGAAAATTTCATGTAATTATATATTTTAAGCTATTCGATATTCTGGACATTACCAATAACGTGTGGGTTTGTTATATATCGGAAATATTGAGTGCTGTATATAAATACAATATAATGATTACAGTACGGATCATGTTCAATATTTGTTTAAGTTGTTAGCTAGTCTCTAACGTGATAAATGAATTGCCAGCAATGAAGTATTTACACAAATGAAAAAATAAACATTTTGTGGAATTGATCCCTAAATAACAATAACTTCATAAAATGATGGAGTGAGCATGTCACTGAGGTGGGATAACGATATATATTGAAGCACGGTAGATAGTTGAGTAAATTGTTTTATTTGTTAGTTATTTGTGATTTGTGAAAGTTCAGTCAGAGAAAAGATTATACACTTCAAAGAAATTAATTTCATATTTTCGCTGTGAAATTACAGAATTTTTTTTTGTATAAATTGCATGAATTAATATAATAGGAATTTTAACATGGACTATTACAAGTAGTGCAAACATTTGTCTGATGTTTTACATTGGTTATAATTGGAGTCAAACTTAAATTTGAATGCGTGATTTGTCTAAACCTGTGTGTAACGTTAAATATCTTCTTAATGAAAAGTGATATATCGTTAAAAATAAACGGAGGTTGTTTTTTACTGTTTTGCTGGTTTCAATCATTTATAAGTCACTTCAACATCCTGAGAGAAGAGTTTCAGCCTAAGAAATTAAATAAATTTAATGTGTAACACAACATACGAGACACATTTGATCGTATGAGCACAAAGTGGTTGGAAGTAAATGTAAACTGATTCTGGAATAATATTTGTGAATTAATTATCCAAATAATTTTCATGCCAAAGTATTTCTTAGATAAATAATTCCACACAAAGTGCCTGCAATCCTTGTTTCTTTCGTTAGGTGGTTCAAGTAAAGGAAGAGCCGTAAGAACGACACACCGCTCCCTTCCTATGCTATTAAAGGCAGAGTTGCCACCACGTGGATTACCCTCATGTTGCCTGTTACTCTAAAAAAAAACCTTTTACGTGTGTCGTTCTTACGACTTTCCTTTTGTCTGAATCACCTTACGGAAGCAACAAGGATTGCAGAAACGTTGAGTGGTTTCATTTAGCACTTACTTTTGGCTGTTATTTGACTACTTGTTTATCTATTTTACTTTTAACACGGAAGTTTTAAATTATAATTTAAATGTTTTTTCTTAGTTTGATGTAGTTTGTCTTTTTGAAAGTTATTAGTCAAGTTAAACTTTTTGTTCCAGTTATTTGCGATCATCTTCAAACAGAAGCTCTCATTATATTCTTATTTTTATTTCTCAAAGGTTTAGAATGGTTGCGTCGACAACGAGGTCATTGGCGACCCATACATAATGTACTAAAAGTGCTTATTTACATAAGAAATGTTTTTATGCAGTATTTATTCCTCTAATGAACATATAAATAAGCAGTTTACAAAGTTTAACATGTTATGGAAAGAGAAAATAAACAAATATTGTAAATTTTCTTTCACTTTCAGATATGTTCCTCAATTTTATAATCATTGGAATATTATTCATTTTCACCAACGGAGATTAATTATACATTTTAAATGTAATTATCTTTCATTTCGACAGTAATATTTAATATTTGCGAATCATTTAGCACATATTTGGATAATATTAAGTACAAATGATAATTTTATATTCATTAAAATTAAATTTCTTGACACTGAGACTGTTGATTTTCCGCTGTACTGTCTGTTTTTATTAGGAGGGGCCTCTGCTTCTGAATATGAATCACTCTCCTGTGTCTTTTAATATACTTTTTGTCGTTTTAACATTTGAATGTGGGTAACATGATTCCAATATATATTTATGAATGATGATATTTAGTAGTCTCTAATAATGATACTTGGGCTCTTTTGAGTCCATAATATTTAATATATGAGCCTGTAACTGGTCCAAAGGGATAGGTAGTGTACTATTTTCTTCCTCGATATAATTATTGACTAAGCGCCTTATATTTATGATCATTAAAGATTTGTTTGAATTTCTTGGGTGGGTTAGTAGGTACTAGAATGGTTTATACCAGCTGGTGATAATTCCTCGTTGAACTTGACAAGAACAGGTTCTATAAATTTGGTTGACCCAAAGTTCGTATGATGACAGTAACCTCCAATGGATGGATGTCCATATTTTTACAGACGCTCACATATTTTAAATGTTATCTCCTATTTATGAATTTGAAGTTTGGTAATTTGTGTCATCATACTTTACATGTGAGTGTTTTTATTGTGATCGATCGAATTCATTTGTAAGTAAGTATTTTCTGTTAATGTCAAACTGAAAGCTATTATTATCAAAATAGAAGAAGTGCTTCGTTGCGGTGGAGTCGATACCAGTTCGGTGTTCAGTCTTTTATATATTGCTTTCATAAGAGAACGTGTATTGACAGGATTCTAACCCGCGACTCAGTATTGCACATATAGTAAGGTGAGTCAGGCATACGACTTTAGGCAGGATTATAATTCTAACTGCCGCAACTCCCGAAAAGTGATGGTAGCGCGCACAGTGTGTTGCACTTTCCATTCCGGATGTCGGGGAAGCAACTACCAACCTGCTCCAGCTAACACACGACTGAACTTCGTGAAGTGCTAATGCCACTGGGCCGAGTGAACCCGTCGTTCCTAGGGAAAATTAACACTAGATTATTTTTTTCTACATTTACACTATGTTAGGTCAGAAAAGTTAAGGGACACGTGTCACAAAACAACATTAAATTTTGTTAAAGCAAACTGTTTAAGTTTACTTCGATTGTCACCAATTTTCCTATTGTCAGAATATTTGAATGTGTGAATCATAAAATATGGTTCACAATCAACAAAATCAAAGGTATGGTGTGGCCTGTGACTAGAATAACACAAAAATCATGTAAAGAAGAAGAAAATTGACTGAAAAGTTTAGCTGTTGTCACAAAACGATATAGAAATCAAATAATTTAACATATTAACAAATCTTAGTAATCAAAAGAATCTTAATGTTATTGAGTAACTCGAGGCAGTTACAAGCCGTCACTGTTAATATAGAGGAAATGTTATTACATATTTCCACATACAATTAAAAATATATTGAAACAAAATTAATTATAAGAATTATTAAATAAATAGTAGCATTTATTTTTATTAAAATGAATATAATAACATCAGAACTACAAGAAATAAACAATGATAAAAATAATTGATACAATTTTAAAGGGTTCTCTCAAAGGTTATCTAGTGATACATGTTTGGACGTCGATAATTTATGTACATAAACAAAAATAATGATATTACATAAAAAATATTGATATTAAATGTTTAACATCTGATGTTAATTATAATTAAATTAGCCTTGATTACAAGCTAAAATTATATAGGTAATTTTTTTATACTTAAAGTTGTGTTACGTATCGACCTGTCTGCAGGTGATTTACCAAGACTGGTTGAAGAAAAACGGAAACTAGAGAGAAAATATCTCAAAAGGAAGATGACGCATGCCAGAGTTTCTGTGTCAAAAATTCATAGAATTTGTTAAGGCTAACGGCATCATGTTGGTTGTTAATAGAATCTAAATTGAAAAAAATTACGTCTGATTCAAAATTAATAATAAGAAAGATAGAAAAATTGAGACAAAATAAGTGATAATATAAATACCACACAACCTTTCTGGAAGGGTGGTTCTTTTCTTCAGGTAAAGAGAAACGCAAGAGCTTAGAAAGAGACAACTGCACGAGTCAGTTGACAAAACTAATAGATACGTTTTGTGGTATTTATATTATTACTTCTTTTGTCTGAATTTGAATATCTTTATAATTATTAATAATCTAGGTTGCTTTTTATGTGCAACATTTCAAAGATAATTACTTTTTATAATTGGAGTCATTATCTAAATAGATGTTTTTTCATGGTTGTAAGAATGATTTAATTCTGAACAAAATTCAGTAATGTGGATATACTTTTAATTTGGAGGTCTATAATTTGCGTCATGTTCTTTTATTCTAGTATTCAAAGGCCTTTTAGTTTGTCCAATATTACAGAAGGCTCAATTTTTTTACAGTTAATCTTATAAACTACATTATGTTGATCAAATGGGTTGGTATTTATGTCCTTTTATAAATATAGTTAATTGGGGTTAGATACGGAAATAATAGATATATCATATTATTTGAATATATTGAGAAATTTAGCATAAATTTAATAAAAAATGGAAGTATAATGAAATGGTTAAGACCCGATTTTTTTGTAGTAAAGTATTAACATTTTAGCTATTTATATATTTGAGAAAGTCTTACGTTAATAATTTTTTATGAACTCAAATGGATAAAGAAAAAGGATTCCATTTATAGAATAGCAAAATAATATTCGTTATGTGAGGGAATAATTTTGTACCTACGTAAACCAATAAATAATTGTGGATGTAATGTTAGGTAAAATATTACTCTGTCAACTACCAGCTGTCCTATAAAACGCCCTCGTTATTTCTCACTTAACTGTCCTCACTATCACACAAAACTGACTGCTTTTATCCGTACCACTAACTGCGCGCAACCTCTTGTTTTAATAGAACTTATAAAATCTTCTATCTGTAGAATTTCAGGAACAAACGCCCGAATCTAGCTACGCGTGGAGTTCATTCCGGATTTGATCCTCACATGAATAAATGTCTTTTCCGCGCCACGGACTAGTAGAAACAAAAGTGTCTCAGCCTTGAAAGCATTCTTTAGCCTTCAGGGTAAATAATACAGGCCTATATACATGGTCTGTATATTACATGAATTTTAATACCTATTCATATTATCAGTAAATATCACAAATAGTACTTAATTAATTCACTACTTAAAATAATTTAGTACTCCAATTTACAACCAAAGTTTACGAAGTGCAAATTTATATTAAGTTCCGCTTTCCGTCAGATGGGCAAATTAGTTTTTTTTTGTTTTTTTAGGGCAACAGGCTACATGAGGGTAATCCACGTTGGGAAACTCCCCTTTAATAGCATAGGAAGGGATTTGAAAGGGGGGATGAGGAATGGTAGAGTAAGGTAGCCAAGGGTTACTAGGGCCTCCGGGCTATATTTTAAGGATCCTACCCGGCATTCGCCTAAAGAAATGCAGGGAAACGAATTAGGTTTTTTTAGGGCAACAGGCTACATGAGGGTGATCCACATTGGGCAACTCCCCTTTAATAGCATAGGAAGGGATTTGAAAGGGGGGATGCGGAAGGGTAGAGGACGTTTTTGAACTAAGGTTCCCACAAGCCGAGGTATCTCGGCCTGTTTTGAGAGGTGTATGTACCGGGGTCACAGACCTTGGGCATACGGTAAGAGTTGTTCCCTATTCCCATTGGAATAGTCGGCCATCTGCCTCCTAAACTGGTCGAGGGAATGCTGCGTCCCCACAGAAAACTCCTCTCCCGCTATCGGAAGGGCGTGGGACAAGTACCCAATGCCCGACCTACCTGATGCAGGTTTTTCTAGGGCTTTCCCTGCATTTCTTTAGGTGAATGCCGGGTGGGGTCCTTAAAATATAGCCCGGAGGCCCTAGTAACTCTTGACTACCTTACTCTACCCTTCCTCATCCCCCCTTTCAAATCCCTTCGTATGTTATTAAAGGGGAGTTGCCCAACGTGGATTACCCTCATGTAGCCTGTTGCCCTAACAAAAAAAAATTAATCGTCCTGTCTGGGGAAATGATTAGGATAGTTTAATATAAATTCTTGAAATTATTATTAAATTATTAATGAAAAGTATTTATACGCAGATTGAAAAATTACATGAGGGTCTTGAAATGAATCTTCTTTTTATTTTAAAACTCCCACAAGCAGGTTTAACCAATGTATCCACTCATATAATGAAGATAATTTTAGAAATTATGAGATAATGCTTTTCTTCAGTCATGGTTTGCGATGAAGACAATTCAAACGAATCAATGTTATATGCCGTATTATCAAATATTATTTGTTTTTAATTACAGTACATACATATTATATCTCAATACTAATATTAATTCTAATGTAAAATAATATTATTGGCATGATTATGTGCTATAGTAAATTTATTAGAATATTATGAACCGGCTTGAAACTTATGTCAATGTAAAATATATTCATTAAATCACTATTGGTTTATTTAATTTATTTTAAAACTTCGTTGATAAGTCATTGAGAATCGATTGAAATAATATTTCATTTACCGGTCGTATAACTCCATGAATTATGCTTTTCCCTATGAGCATATTACAACTACGGAGGACTATTGATTTTCACTTAAGTTAATTAGATGCAATTAGCATTCAAATGGCTATTCGTGCGAATACCCCTGAGTCTGTCAATGATGTTCGTTACAAAGGTAGGCCATCATGATTGGAACATAAACACACCGGTCACTCGTTACGCGTTTAAGTTACTGTATAAAATGTAGGACGTGTTAAGGGTATAACCGCAATCGTGAGACGAGAAATTTAAAAGGTTTTCGGTGTAAAAGTTTCGAAATGACTTTAGAATACGGAAACCCTGAATGACCCTAAACTTGGTATGTGGGGTTCGTTAGAATAAACTAAAATCATTTTAACGAGAGTAGAGTGTATAAGCTCATAAAAGAAATCAAACACTCATGCGTGAATCTGCATTCAATTACATGCAATCAACATTTAACTGGAATTTTTTTGTATCTTGAATGCTGAATGTGAGAATTGAAAAAGACAGGAATAATCTATGAAGTATTCTGTATTCGTTCAATGTTCATACGCTTATAATTCACTGTGAAATCATTACCGGTTCATATAACAAGTTATAAAGCGATCTTCCAAATCAGAGGTGTAGCCAAAGATCTTAATACCAGTCTATTATAGTTGTAATCAGCGAGAGGGAATATTATTATTCGAAATATATTTTATTGAGTTATAGATTTTTTGTGGGACGTGCTCACTTCCTGAAACTAGAGTTAACTTGAAAACTAACGTCACGGAAATATGAACCGAGAACAGTGTGTAATCGTTATCACAGTCATATAAATAAGGAAAGTAATAGGGAAGATCGTCAGGTTAGAAACTTGCCACTCTTTATGTTCAGGAAGTTAGCGTATTCCACAACAGAAATAAAGACATAAGCGACCGGCACTTAATCCACACCTACAATTTAGTAAAAATCCAACACAAAACATAAGAGGAACTATTTTTATACATACACATGAAAACTAAAATCACGATGAGACGAATATACCTGCATATTCGTAGCTTAATTCCTCCAAATACCACGTTATTCCGTACATGTGTATACCGTTAATCTGACTGTATAGTGATCACAACACAGTTTATAGACTTTTGCGATACCCTTTCTACTTGCCCAAGAATACACATGTGCCCCGACAACAGAAAATAAGTTAAAATTAAAAACAATGATTTTCAATAAAATGTTGAATAACATGTAACTTAAATCAAGTAGACAATTACTGTATTTCTTTGTATCTAACTGATCACAATATTTTGAAACTATGAGGAAGACAATTTTCTATAATTTATTATTTAAATATGATTCAAAAACAATAGCAAACGAGGTGCCAATCACGTCAACCTCATTTATTTTATTCATTATACTTCTCAGATTCTGGTTTATCCCATTTCAATTAATAAAATTATTCACTTGTATTCTTTAATATAAGACACATTCCTATACTGTATACAGGTCACAATATTATTAAACTCAGTATTGTTTAAGCTATGCCCCTTAATTATTCAGATATGAAATATCTAAATAAACATTCTTTATTTTATTTTAGAATTTCTTAAAATTTTCCAATATCAATGTGAAGTTATCTGGTTTCATCCCCGGTTATATCGTGTTTGAAAAGCGACATTTTTGCAGCTAGTTTCACCATCGTCCTCAGGCGATTGACTCAATTACTCATTCACCGGGGAAAATCTACGTTTGCTAATTTTCGTATCTCTATTTTTTCTTTCATAATTATTTTATCAATAATTCAGTGTATTCTTTTTAAAATTTTTTTGATTAATTTTACTGAGTACCAATTTTTCTGTTAATAAACCAGAGACTCTCTTTTTTATCTGTAATAAATGTATAATCAGTACATTTAATACATATAATTGTATTGTATTGGGTAAGGTTTTATCCAATACACATTTCATAAAAATACGTACATACACCTACCCATAGTAATTGAATTTGTTATTTTATAAGTATATTTCATATTTAAAATATCCATATTATAGACATAAACTTTATACCTTGAAAGTACACCTGTATAATTTCTATTGAGGTATTACTTTAATATTTTCCCAATTATCACAAATAATTTTACTAAATATATTTATAAGGGAAATCGCAAATTATGATTTAACTCTAAAGCTACATATAATTTGTACATTATTTAAACCGATTATTACATTTAATCAACGTATAAATTCAAGGAAATTTTTAATATCGACGTAGTAGAACTTTCTGGAAGACTGCGTGTAAATAATATGTAAATGCAGCGGTTATCTTAACCTGAAAGAGAGATTTTTTAAACGGTTTTCATTCTCAATTATAATTTACAGTGGGACTCTCATTATAGAACACGATCAACAAATTACATAACTTGTGTATTAAGTACTATGGAGTAGATTTGATGTTTCTCTCATGAACAACTTTTCTCTCTCTTCGAGAGTGGCAGCACCCAAGATTTTATTTATCCTTGCTACTTGTAATCAAGCTCGAAAGTTAAATAAAATTAAACTGAATAAAGAAAGTAGACTTTCTTAGTGTAGATGTTTAAATATTTCTCTAGCTTATAATCGAACCGAAGATACTTTATACCTTACACTGCAACGTTTTCCATTGAATAGACTTAGAAACATTGAGGTTCGACGTATATTCCACTCGGTTCAAAACTCAATAAATATTTATACAATATTTTAGGGAGTTTGTAAAGTACTTATGTGTATACTGAATGTATACTTTTAAATAACTGTAAATAAAAATACTTCCATTTTACAATGCATTTAGAATTCATTTCTATATTAAAGGACTTTACCTTGAATTTGTATGTATGAATTTATGTAACCACGTCGCCATCAGACATAATATATATAATAAAATGAAACACTGTTTATATTAACCTAGTTGGAAATAATGTGGGCCTTGCGTATTAAAATTTCTCTGCTGCAGCGCTGAAGTCTCCGATGTGAGTGTTTCCTCTGCCAATGTTACGCCTCCACTCGAATTAATTTTTGATCATGCGTCTCAACTTCTACACTCGAATGAACGTTGCGTAACATTGCGCCAAAGCTACCCTGCTGCAAGAAAATTAATGGCATAACCACGAAACATAAAACAACAAAATATAGTTAACGTTACGTTCAATGATGATAAATTTGCAGAATTTATGTGAACATTTTTTCAGTATTTTGCGTTTAATTTAGTCCATACTGATATAAAATAAGCTTTCAGGTCCCGGAGAGAGCTTTGAATCTGTTTAGATCTTAATATTTTTAAATTAACTTCATTCTTTAACAGTATAGCCAATGCGTAATTTCAGATACCATGAAACAAATATTTGAGAACTTAAAACAATGTAACACGAACAAGTATATACCGTAATAATTTAATAATATAGATAAATATCATCTTTTACAATAATTCAAGATGTGAATTATGTGGCGTTTTTAAATGAAAAGAACTATTACGTGAAAAAGTATTAAACAAGCTTTATTAACAATTTTAAAACAAGTATTCAAATTACAAAATATTTGGGATCTCAGGGTCTTGAACTGGGTTTGATAATGGCAGAATTTATATAATCAAAATCACAAAATTTACATTTACTTTATATGGGAATCAATGCGTCTGAACATAGACGAAATTTGTTGCTGAAGGAATAATGCTAAAAGATTGAGTTTAAACAATTTCATTTTATCAATAAATTAAAGAATGATCTAAATAATTAAAGATCTCATTTTATCGATAATTAAAGAACGATCTGACGTTTATCTTTTAAACGTGGTTTACAATGATTTTAAAGTTTTCTTTCTACTTACGGCAGCCCAGGTCTCATTTTAACTTTTCGTGCACAATTTTGGGGATATCACTGATTCTAAGTACTCACAGACTCTAAATGTTCACAGACTCTAATTAGCGTAGTTTGTTAGTTGGTTTAAAATAACTTTGTCGATTCTCGATGATTTACTGCAACCTGGATTTGTAGGTCTCGTGGATTTTTGTTGAAAATGCACCTCATTGGTTTTGTCTGTTGACTGAAGACTAGTTTAGTTTCTGCATTTTTGATATAACAGCGTACTGGTTACTGGAACACTTTCTCGTCCTTTAAATTAGACCTTTCAGTCTTCACTGCTGACTGACAAAGATTGTTCAAGTTTTCGTGAATTAGAATTTCATGGTCTTTACATCTCGCCGTTTACTGCCCAACTGTTCGTTCTTTTACTGTGTTCTACTTGCTGTCTGCTGCCCAACTATTCGTTCTTTTACTGTGTCCTACTTGCTGCCTGCTGCCCATCTAATACGTTCGTCTCGTAAATTTTTGAGCGCGTGAAACCTTCTCGACCGATCAACAATACTTTCTTTGCATTGCCGGTTTGTTGCGGCGTCCGCTATATCCTCCAATAATGAGTCCTCTACAATTCAACTTTTCAATTAGAACAATGCCTTAATTACCAATTACTGCAATATAAATAATCGCGAATAATTAATTTGCTGGAAATTTCAACAACGTTAATTATAATTTACAAATACCGAAAGACATCGTTTCTCATTAAAGTTCGAGGTCTTTCCCGGTGAATGGCATGTACGAGTTTCCAACCGGGTAGTAATGCTTCTCAGAAACGTTTCAATGACAGGTACCGTCATCTTCTTCAGGCTGCCCGGAGGGAAACCCGAGAACAGTCATATATATATTTTCCCATGTAAGCAAAAATAAATTAATGCTAATCTATTTCTGTATACTTAACATCTGTATATTAATCTAATTTATTCATAATTGCAACTATTTAAATGAACTTAAGATAGAGAAACTTGCGACGAATTCAATATCGAGACGAATGAAAATGAACATACTATGTGGTATGAGTTGGTTCATAGAACATTAAAATAAAAGAGGATTTCTTATTCAAACAGAGGGAGTTCGAAAATGCTCGTACCGGGACTCGAACCCGGGATATCCGTGATGCGAGGTGGTGACGCTGACCGCTACACCGCAGCAGGCCTGCCTAACCTAAATTCACTATTACAGATTCAAATGTGGTGGTTATGGTTACAGTTGGAAATAAAAATTTTTGTGCAGCACATATAGTAAAATCACATCGATGGGTGGCAAAAAATGTGATATGTTTATTTGTTCACAACTTTGGGTTCACCGAGAATTTGTTTATTTATTTAATCAACGTTCTATAACTATTAAACCTTTGTCGATCGAAAATAAATCTTTGTCCCATTTTTTATTGTTATACATATTGACTATTAAACTCAGAAACTCCTATAACCCCGGAATTGACAATTATCTCGGTCTTTTTTACATTAATTTTTATGTAAGCCCCTTCCAAAACCTCGTACGGTAAGAGTGCTTCTCTCCCTTGTCTTTTGGAGTTGAAATTAGACACTTAAAAATTATAGTATGACACTATCAAATTAATCGGCCCCAAAAAGGTTTTATTCGATGCTAATAATGGCCGTTTATGAATGCTTTTAAATGCCACCGTCAGTCCTAGAGGCGGTAAGTGTGCCTTAATCCTCCAGTGTTTGTTCCTGGAACGTAAGTAACATGTGTTTAAAGTTTCGTAGAAATTGGTCTACCCATTTAAGATTGTATACGGAAATTTATTTGACCACCTTCCACCTCCTAGCGACTGAACTACATCTTAACCGTATGGTAAGTGTCAGAATTAAAATCAGTGACATCCATAACCCCTGATTCAACAAGAATTTCAGATATTTACTCATTACTTTTATGTAACAGGCTTTCATTCTCATCCCCTCCCACGCTCATAGATAGGGACTGAACCACAACTTAACTGACATAGTGAATGTCAGAATTAAACTTATACATGACTAATATAACCACGATTATACACCAATCTCGGTTGTTTTGCATTATTTTTATGTAACTTGCCTCCACCCCCTCCCTTATTGGTGCTTTAACGGGTTGAAATTATACACTAAATACGTCTGGATAGAAAGAATTAATGACATCGACCACGAAAAGTAATTAATCAACGCTAATATCGGTCTTTTTAGCATGTTTTTAAATTTCACTCCTTGAGAGCTGCCTAACGCTTCGATAGGCCGACAGTAAACTTACTTTGTAGGGGTGCGCGCAACAACTCATCAAAGTTTCATCGCAATAGGATGAATGGTTCAAGGAGCGTATACACTGACACACAAACATAAATTCATTTTTATATACATGGAGATGAGAATTTTCTAAAAATTGATATATGAAAATAAATGAAGGAGAAATTTGGGTAGAACTATTACTAGAAGTAATCAAATGTAAAAATCAAATAGAATGATTTAGCATATTGTCCTTAAAAATTAGGGTTTTTTTATATTGGAAAAGATTAATGTAATATTATGCCGCTCAAGACAAATTTCTGAGATACCTGGCGGCAGTTAGCGACAAACACATTTAATGTCTCTACCAAGATATTCATATATTGAAAAATGTCCAATATCAGCGGAATGTAAGAAATACAATATAGACTGCGGGACTTGGAAAAATGTTTTTAGAGTAAATAATCCATCAATAATTACAGGTTCATTCAGAATTCTTCAATGCCTTTAATTAATATTCTAAAACTCTTAAACATTTAACAAAGTAATAAAAAACCTCACGTTATAAAGAAAATTTATGGTATTTTTAATTCGGTGTTGTCAGTAATAAAAGTCAATCAATAAAGTTTCTGGAATAAAGTACCTCAATATATATGGAGATCATCAATAAACTATCCAGTTTGACGATATCTAATAAATAAAACAGAGTATTTGTATGTATGTATGTATGTGTGTTTGTTTGTTTGTATATACGTTCTGCATACAAATATTCACCAATGGAGCAAATTACACCAAATTTCGTACACTGGCGGGGTAAGACACGTCTACCACTCCCAGGAGCGGAGATGGACGGGGAGGAAATATACAAACCTGCTAAAACGGCCGATATTTAAGCCAGATAAATATTTTTAGATGTCAAAGAGTTTTATAGTGTTTCTACTGATGTTATCTGTGTATAATTTCAACCTTTTACAACATGGGAAAGGAGCATCCTTAGGATTGGGGCTGGAGAGGCGTTACATTAAAATAATGCGAATACAACCGAGATTGGAGTAAAATCCAGGGTTTTTGATGTTGCTGAGTGTAATTATGATATTAATTTTGCCATTTAACCCCAAGGGGCGGAGGCGGACGGGGGTTAAAACTTTGAAACATGCAAACAAAGCCGATATTATATATTAATTATATATATTATATATTACTAAATATTTTTCGAGGGTTATCTAGATTGATAGTATTCCTACCGATGTTGCTTGTGTATAATTTCAACCCCTTCCAGCAGGGGAAAGGAACACCCTTAGGGGTGGGTGTGGAGGGGCGTTACAAGAAAATAACGCAAAAGCAACAGAGATTTGAGTCAAATCGGGACGCAAAAAACAATTAATATTGGAGTCAAATCCGGTGTTATGATTGCCACTGATTTTAATTATGACATTCAACTTGCCGTTTAACTGCTCCAAGCGGAAATGAGGGGAGGTAGAAAATTTCAATCTTGTTAATCTACCGAATAAACCGCCACGGACATCCAACGCCGTAGTCTGGGACCTGGCAGGGATGAGCAACCTGTGGGACGGATCATCGAAAATACCGTAAGGTTTTATGGAAGGGCCCATGAGTCTAGCAATGAGCTGGTCTCATCGCTAGGCTGCTACGACCCCGAAAGAAAGGTAAACAGGAACCGACCCTTGTCGATCTTCCTGTAAGTATCACCCTATCATTTTTAAATATTAATTTATTAGGTAACCTACGAGCCCCTTTACAGCTTGCACGTTAATGTGATATATTAAGCATTGTCGGCTTCTTTTGAATCTTATTTATATATATATACATATATTCACACATATATGCTAATATTGATTTAAATATTTATTTATTTTTATATTTATTTACTCCTATTTATTTTTCATCCCCCCTTTCCCCTCCAAAAAATTAGAAAGAACGGAGAGCGTCAACCGAGAAACATAGCTGAAGGCGAAGAACTTACAACAGCAGCAGCGGTATAAGTGTGAATGAATGAGTGTATGAATGAGAGTGTGAATCGAACAGTTAGGTAGTCGTAAAGGCATTTACAATTGTTATGTATGAATGTTTTATCCAAATAATGATATTTTAGTAATGACAGAATATTAGTATGTTATAGGCGTAATATATCTCGTCATCGCGGAGCAGATTCCACGAGGAAGGAACTCCGACAACTAGAAGAGGAGGCTGGACCTCCAGTTAGATGTCACCGCTGCTGCTACAGAATAAATATTTTTTTGGATGAAGGAGATTAATAATATTTCTCTACATGATTTCTGTGTATAATTAAAACCCCTTTCGGCTTGGGAGGGGAGCACCAATGAGGGTAGGGGTGGAATGGCATTACATAAAAATAACGCAAAAGCTACCGAGATTGGAGTCAAATCGGGGCTAAGGATACATAAATACACGCTCAAAGCGGGACACCCAGCTAATATAGAATAAAATACATATATTATCTCATAAATTCTAGAAACAATACTAAATCGTCTACAGATTCTTGTGGTACGATCAAATTAGATTTTTCTGATTTTGAAAATTCTTAGTAAAAGCTTATACAATCAACAAACTGGCATAGATAAAATGTATCTACGTTTCTAAGTTAAGGGAGAAATAATGATTTGAAATTAATGTGTCATTTTATGAGTGATGATGAAAAATCGATGTATGGTATTTTAATAAAATATGTAAGTACCCGAAAAATTGTGATAACAACATTAATACGACGTCAATATGGATAATAACTTAGAAATCTTATGTTTACATTTTGTTACAGGAGTTTTGTTAGGCATATTGGTTTTATACGTGACGTGCTCATCATGCCCGTAAAATCGGTTACTATCTTAGGTTCACCTCCGAGATTCGTGGAAATCCCATCCGTAATGGGCGTTAATGAATCGAATTCGTTGTTGTTTCTGTTAAGTGTGAGGTGCGCGTCTGCGCCAGGCCCAGGGTTGGCGGCGAATGCGCGCGCAGCTGCCGGCAGGTCAGTCTCCCGCGCGACGCGAGGCGCTGAGGTCGCTGGTCGCTGGTGTAGAGTTCGCGAGTGCCATGTCCCGAAACCCCGGCTCTTCCACTCTCGACCGCTAGGTAGCCTCGCCCGTGGACCGCGGATGTCTGCCGAGGACAGAGGGGGGCGTAGCGGCTGCGAGGCGGCGTGGTAAGGAGCACCATGCTGGGGCGGGTGGTGCTACTGCTGCTCCTCGGACCCGCCCCCGCTCCCACACAAGGTGAGCCGTCACCTCCGCTCAGACCCATCTTGATACGTCGCATAGTGAGCATTCACGCCTGTCCTAGAAAATTTGCCTTAATGTTAATCTGCCAATCTGTAGTGTTGTACAAGACAATTTTCAAATTATCCGAGAGAATCTTCCAGTATTCTATGATGGACCTGGTGCTATTTCATACACCGAAATTCTCCTTTCTCAAAAAAGAAAAAAACCTACTTTCTCACTGCATGCAACGTGGTTTTCGACTTCTGTCTCTGTTTTGTTGCCCAGTCTTGCTTAATTTTCCTTTCAGCCTGTCTATTCTTCACAACTATCTCTCGTAGATGCTGGGGCTGCGTACGAAAACGAAAAGCAAACGACGGATAAAGAAAAATTGAGTGATTTATGCTGTAAATGTGTTCATTTCGTAAACATTTCGTAAATAAAGGCCACTAATTTAAAATTTCAACCATATTTTCCAAACATTCAATCATTCTAAGTCAACACCGGAAATATTTGTTGGCCAACAGAAGCTTCTTGTGTTTCTGTTCCATGCGATCTTTTATATTTCAGACTAATGGAACAATGGTTATAAACCATTCATTAAGGTGATTCTGATTCATTGGAATGGAAAGCCGCATAAATCATAACTAACCGACGATGAGTCACCTGAATATCCGGATTACAGATTATCCTCCATGGCTGCTGTTTTTATACATGTTCCGATGATGTTTTTAGCTCGCTTGTTTGAAACTAATTTTTATTGCCTCTGCAAACTGTTGATGTCGAAAATTGATGAACTGCCAACTGACATGGATTGTCATTAAATTAATAGAACCGATGTACCTAATCTTCCTGAAATTCTAGAATGTGGATATGTCCAGAAATCTTACTCGGAAATACCATCTGGGACAGATAATCCGCGTCTGCTAAGTCGTTCCGGAATTTTGGCCGCTTTGTCTCATTCCAAAACAATGGATTTAGATCATTTGAACTGTCACGTTGAACGATCTCATTGATAAAGCTGCGATATCGGTCCACTTGATCAATAATCAAAGTTTACTTTGGAAGAACCTAGTGCGCACTTCAATTCTCCGGGTATATTACGTTAAGTGAACTGGTGACGATATATAGGGATGCATATAATTTTCTGCGAATGGGGTAAATCCCGGTGGTAGCTTGACAAGCGATAATATAAACAATGCCTTAAAAAAAGAATTCCATTTTGAAATATAGTCAGATATTTTACGAACATGTATCAACGTGTCTCTCATTTATGTAAGTAACTGTTGAACTTGCTGGCGTAATCGAGAATAGTAACCATAAAGGAAGAAAAACTAAAGCTGTTTGGAATTAATTACATTCGACACATTACAATTTAAAACATGTATAACTCGATTACTTAGACGAATACTTAATTCTACCAAAGTTCTTGGCTGAAGATATTATGTAACTAATCGTTAAGGAACAGATACTTCTTGTGTTTGAGTTAGATCTTTACCTTCGGGGCACCTGAGCGACGCCGCACAAGCAAGCAGTGGGCGTACGTCTGTTTGTCGAGAATTATATCTACAAAAGACCGTGGAAATTTTGTAGAGATGTGCTTCATTACACACGTTTGTAATTTTAGGCTTTAAATATACTTATTTTAAGAAATACTTCTATATAAGGCCGAAGAATTAAATGATAGCAACGTGGTAACCAAAATATCGTTTTGGGAAGTGACCATATTTACCATGAGTGGCGAGTTTTGACCTCAGCCTATCTGTCGGAACAAGTTCCCCCAATAACTATAACTGGAAGGGATAGATATAGCAATCCACTTGTTTTCGTCTGGAATGGTATTACGAGAGCGATTCAAAACGAAAGAAAGAAAAATATATTACGCATTTCCTTTCTATTTTTACAATGTAGTCAAGTTTGAAGTCAATACTCATTGTCCATCACTTTTTTTTTAATCAAAGATTTATAATGGTCGCGTTAACAACTTGGTCATTGGCGACCCATAACTAAATTACAAATAGTGCTTGTTTACGTAAGTATGCTGCGATTCACATTGATTCCAATAATATACATACAATTGAACAGTTTGAAAGAATATTTATACATTTCAAATGTGGGTTTATTACATTTACATTTTACAATTCGCATTTGTTACTCATTTATCATAATAATAGGATAATTAATTATAATAACTTATTTGAAGCTGCGACTGTTGCAAATTCCACTGTACTGTAGTCATAGTCTGTTTTTATTAGGAAGAGTAGTCTGCTTCTGAATATGTATCACTCTCTTGTTTCTTAACTACATTTATGAGCCTTTTTATTCTACTTTTTGCCGTTTTATCATATAAGTATGGGTAAAAAGATTCCAATACATTTATGAATGATGTAGAGGTAATATCTAATAATGATTCTTGGATTCTTTGAGTCCGTAGCATTTAGTATAAGAGTCTTCAACTGTTCCAAAGGGATAGGTGGAGCACTGGTTTCTTCTTCATGTAATATTTTTAGTGGACCTAATAATTGACTAAGCGCCTTATATTTATGATCCTGAAATGATCCTTCGCCTAGAAGATGACAACAGTGCTTTCAGTCGTCGAAACGATGCGTCTAAATATAAATATGCAAAACCCGTGTGAATCCCGAAAACTATTTATTGAACACCTTCACCGGAAAAGACTTCAATCTTTGATTATGATCCTGAATGTTTTGTTTTGTTTTCTTGGGTGTATTAGTGCTTGTCTTTTGTTCAGGATTACTGTCGACTTTCTTATCAGCTTGGCTTGTCGAGCACGTAGATGCAGTTCTTTTTTTTGTTAGTTAGTTGTTAATTATCCATGTCCTTTTTTGGGGGTTAATTATTTGAATTGCGGGTGCCGGGTTCTTACACTGAATTTTGTCATAATTTTCATTTGCAGTCAGATAATTCTTTAGTATTGCATCTCTATTAGGACAATTTATCGCGATATGGCCGGGACTTTTACAATGATAGCAGTTATCGTTCTCCGCTGCTAGATACACCCTATAGTTTCTTCATATTGCACTATTATCGAAATCGGAAGGGAATTTAGCTTATTCGGGTTAATAAAGAATTGTCTTCTGAAACTTTTAATGTGAGAAAATCTTCGGTCACCAGTACTTATTCTAATATCCGATATTTTAGTCTGGAATTATATTTAGCTTTTCAAGTTCTAGCACAATAATCTCGTTAGGGATAACTGGGCATACATTTGACAAGATTACACGGCAGTATTTTTGCATTAAAGGTCTTATAATGACCATCTCACCCTTTATTGTTATTGATTTATGAACTTTTAGTAGGTTTTCGACATCCTCCTTAGATGTTAGAAATGCGCATATTCTGGAATTGGCTATTTTAGAGGTGTACTTAATTCTGATGGGGTCAATAATATTAGCTAAACCTATTAGGTACTCATCTGTATTTCAACTTGCAACAGCGTCCAGTATTATGGCATGTATTTCATCAGGTTTATGCTCCGTGACCATCACCTTCGAATACAATCTAGCCTCCATATTCTGTGTGGACGTCATCTTCAGGTACTCCTCTTCTTTACACTTTCTGGGAGTAGTGGAATTTCCTTAATATAGCTAAGATATCATGTACTCATACACTCCTTTACACGATAATAGCTAGCCGGAATCCGTCGGGGCAGCCCCGCTTGAACCACCGGCTACTGATGTAAACACACTCGGGCACTGGAAGAGTTCTCGATACTGTTTTTGGCATCACTTTGACTTCTTATTAATACCATCAGTATAAAACAATATCTCAAAGTCGGCAAAAAAATTCTAAATTCGAAGTTTTTTCTTTACATTCCGGATGACGTAGAAATCATTCGTAGTTAAATCTGGCCAATATGGGGAAGTAATTCGTAGCGATATTCGAGAATTTTAGCATCTATAACAGAAGACGTGTGAGCTGGAGCACTGTAGACGTTCGATTTTAACGGCTTCCTTCAATTTTTCCAATAATGCTGCACGATATTCTCCGCTGATTGTTTTACCTTTTTGGATATATATTATATGAGAATCACGAGCATCTCAGAACACTGGAACATTTTTCGCCTTATTCGGAACACTGCCACCAATCTGTACCCACTGTTTGGGCTGTTGCTTCGACTAAAGAATGTAATAATGAATCCATGTTTCATAGAAAGTATTCGATTACGCAAAATTCAGTCAAATTGTGTTTAAAAAGATTCAAACATTGAAACCAAAATGTTAATTTGATAGCGTTTCTGGTCAACGGTTGAAACGCGACTAATAATGCGTTGACAGATTATTCATACCCAAATGCTTATGTATAATTGTGTGGATACCATGAACCGATATATTTGAAATATAAGCAAGCTCACGCAACTTCAATCGGCGTTTTTTCAACATGTATTTTGGATTTCTGCTATATTATTTTCGGTTGTAGTGGTTTCTTCCGGAACGCTTATCATCATATAAAGCAGTTAGAAATCTATTAAATTCATAATAAAAAATTATCCAATTTTTAAAAAACAGACAAAGTTTTAATATTTGCTATTGAATTCAGCTGTACAGTTTTTTAACTTTGAGAACGAAGATGAAATTTCGTTTGATGTTATATTTTTCTGTTATAATTGTCGGCGATTATACTTATATAATTTTTTTTTATTACTGCTCATATAACGATTTTTATCAGTTTTCACACATTAAATACACTAATTAATTAACACTGAAGAAACATGGTTGTAACTTCATAAAATGATGTATAACAAATACTTGAACATTGAATCGCTGTTTGACCCTACTAGCGCCAACTCTGTATCGGGTCTAGAACTTTCCAAACTATCTGCGTATATTTTGGGAACAGTAATTTACATGCTGATGATCCTTCAAACTTGTGAATCTTCTACGTTAGAATTTTTGTTAACGTACAATAATCGTATTGTTGCTATTTATGATTTATTGAAAATCGAGGAAATTGGATTGACCAGATTTCCAATCTTTACGATCTATACCACATAGAATATGAACTTTTCAGAGACAAAAACAATACATTGAATAAGAAATGCGTTATGTTATCACAAAAACTCTGGAACAACAGTTGCGATAATAAGGGCCACTGTTTCCCATGCCACGATCATGTTTTCCTTCAAGTAAATTAAGACGTGGAGTTGGGTTGGGGCATAGTAAAGGATTATGTACTGTGGTCTATACTGCGTTGCAGTTTTCTAGGATGGTATTACAATATTAGACGTTTCCGCGTGTAATATTAGACTTTCATCATTTAATTCGTTAAAACGTAAATATTCATACGCCTTATGTGATGTGCAGAAGAAGAAGGTGTAGACAGGCTATGTATAGGGTAATCCACATAGTGGCAACTCCCCTCTTATAGCATAGGAAAGGGAGTGAAAAGGGGCGAAGCGGAAAGGTAGAGCAAGGTAGCCAAGGGTTAACTAGGGCCTCCGGGCTATGATTTAAGGATCCTACTCGGCAATTTGCCGAAAAGTGATGCAGGGGAAAACCCTAGAAAAACCTGCATCAGGTAGGTAGGGCATTTGGTACTTGTCTCACGCACTTCCGCTGGCGGGAGAGGGGTTTGCTGAGGGGACGCAGCTTTCCCCTCGCCGTGCCTTGACCAGTTTAGGAGGCAGCTGGCCCACTATTCCAATAGGAATAGCGGACAACTCTTACCGTATGCCCAAGGTCTGCGACACCGGAACATACACCTCTCAAAACAGGCCGAGGTGCCTCGGCATGTGGGAAACTTAGTTAAAAAAAACCAGAGAGAAGTGAAGGCATCCCCAAAGGTAGCCTCCTCCAGAACTGTATGCGAAGGTTCACCTGCGAGAGAATTCTCTCACCATTTTTTTTGGTGCAGACAGGCTATGTATAGGGTAATCCACATAGTGGCACCTCCCCTCTTATAGCATAGGCAAGGGATTTGAAAGGGGGGTTGCGGAAGGGTGGAAGTAGGTAGTTAAGGGTAACTGGGGCCCCCGGGCTATGGTTTAAGGATCCTACCCGGCATTCGCCTAAAGAAATACAGGACAAACCCTAGAAAAGCCTGCATCAGGTAGGTCGGGCATTGGGTACTTGTCCCACGCCGTTCCGATAGCGGGAGAGGAGTTTGCTGTGGGGACGCAGAATTCCCTTCTCCGTGCCTCGACCAGTTTAGGAGGCAGCTGGCCTACTATTCCAATGGGAATAGAGGACAACTCTTACTGTATGCCCAAGGTCTGTGACCCCGGAACATACACCTCTCAGAACAGGCCGAGGTGCCTCGGCTTGTGGGAACCTTAGTTCAAAAACGGAGAGGAAAAGGCATCCCCAAAGGTAGCTCCTTCGTATCTCTCCTACAAGGTTCTACATGCGAGAGAACATCCCTCGCAGGTACTGCGTGCGAGAGAAAAACCCTCGCAGACGCTTTCACTTTATTTTTATTTTTATAATCTTTCAAAATATTTTAACTGCAAGTTTTAAAGCAAAGATATCATGGTCATCCAAAGAGTTTGGAAATAATGGGATGTTGCTAAGAAGCTGGATATATACCAGAAGTTGTCCCAAGCGATCAGGTTTCACAGTGAAATATACTATTGTATTACGTTATAAAGTTTATTTACATTACAAACGTTTTAGGAAAATGTAAATAAATATTTAAGAAACAATTTTAATAATCTATCAATGATTTTAAATTTTATGATTGTCATTTACAATAATCGTTAATTAATTCGAAGAAATCTCAGAAAGCTTATAAATGTCTCAAAAATTAGTTAAGTTTAATTACGGAATATGGCCCGGAGGACATTTTCCCATCCATACTCGTTAATTAATTGTTAATATTTAAAGATAATATAACATCTCTTTTAATTTCAATTTCAAGCTGTGGGACTAACAATAGTCGAAAACTCCTGTTAACTTGCTCAGAATTGGCATCCTGATGAAAACGAGAGAGTTGACAACTATGGATTATCTCCTACCTGTTTCTCAGAAACGCCAACTTCACCCTGTCTGCCACTACTGTCGGCTCCAAGTTTGCCTCGTCGAATGTCGATCTGCAAACACGCATGTGACGTTCAGGATGATAAATTGAAACCAGTATTCTGTGGTAATTGCGAGACTACAAATACTAAAACAACATATGTTTGACCTCATGTCCGAGTATATCACGTAATAGATCTTTAACTGCTAGACTCACTGACATTCCACAACGACCACCTCTCATCATTTTCATCAATTAGCTCTGCTGACTATGCAAAAATCCATATTCCGTTTCGTCCTGTGCTGGGGTTTTCATAAGGTTTTTCTATACCTACATACCAACCTTTATTTCTCACTTCACATAAATTCGCCAATCATAGGTCTAGTACTAACTTAGCTTCGTATCCAGACTTTATTAAATGTCCTTTGGGTAGCACCACTTTTCCAATTTTGTTCAGGAAATCAATTTATTTAAAGTAATCGCCATATGTATGCACACTTACGTTCTTAAACCTCTCTTTACGATCAAATAACGTCTGGGTAGACAAAATAAATGGCTTTTTTAAGTATATAAACCACTAAAACCTTAATCGAATTTGTTTTGCAATACGAATTCATTTGGATATTCCGATAAATGTGTTTTTACATGCCGCAAAGCATACGTCAATGAAGAACAAAAACAAAATCAATGGTTCTAGAAAGGTGCGAAAGCAAATTTATGAGGTAATATATTGGAGTTGTAAGATAGAACCACCTTTATGTGGTTCCCGGACAATTCGCAGAATACTTTACTGTTTCAAATGGAAGAAAGTAAAAACAAAAGAGAATACTTACCCACATTCATTTACTAATAAAACTTGAGCAGTTTACGTAAACGAAAAAATTACATATCTCAATGCAGTCAGTTGTATACTGTTATGTAGAGGCTATTCAGTACATTCGTGAAGCATTGATTCATAAAGCGGCTATTACAGGAGACCTGCATGAATTTGAATATGAAATTTCAGGAAGTCTTGTGAATATACCACATCTCTTTGGTTAGTCAGTTGTGCTTGCTGAAGAGATGGAGAATTTCTTGTTTGGACTCTGTGTGGAATACGCGCATTCAGGCTTTTTCTTTAGTCGTCTTATCTCGTCATGAGGAAACCACTCCAAAGCCTGAACCTATTCAAATATAGAGACACAAGAGGGATCCATTACAGATAAACATTACCTTAACAGATATAATTGCAATTTATAGACGGCGTAAGTAGAAGTATATGAACAATTTAGTTTTAGTTTGATTAAATTCGTGAAAAAGCATGTATCTTTTTACAAAATTATATTCTTTCAAATGAGATTTTTTAGGAATCACGTTCATATAAAAGCTAAAACGTTCCTTGTTTTGCAGAAAAAGAAGTATTTTTGAATGTTTATTATACAAATATTCCCAGTAACAGGTAGCCATATTATTATCTGTGCATATAAAACTGAATGTACGTGAGTCTGTCCGTGTGTCTCCTTTGCGTTCCTATAAATTAATCTGATTGTTGTGTGCACGCCCGCGAAGGTTTCTGTCGGCTTTTCGAAGAACTCCCCAGGGGTGAATGGGGTTGGAAAATTTAAACATGCAAAAATATTTAGTTTTTGATGTCGATAATAGTTTCTCTCCAGATGTTTTTAGTGTATAATTTTAACCACTAACAGAATGGGAAGGCAGAACCACTAAGAGCAGGGGGGGTGGTTGAAGAATTGTTACATAAAAATAACGCGAAACAACCTAGTTTTCTGTAAACACCAGGGATATAGAAGGCATTGAGTATAATTATCACATTCACTATGCCAGTTAAGTTGTAGTTCAGCCTCTAGATGTGAGGGTGAGCAAGGATTTGGGTGTAAAGACGTTACATAAAAGGAATTATTAAACAACAGAGACGAGTTGAATCTGGGATTATGGAAGTCATAGTGTTTAATTCTGGCATTTAAGGTTAAGATGTACTTCAGCCCCTGGGAGTGTGGGTGGAAGAGGATGAAACAAATTTCCGCGTACATATTAAACGGATAAAGTAATTTTCACCAAACTTTATTCATATGTTACTCACGATCCAGAAACAAACACAAAGGGTTTAAAACACATCTATCACGTCTAGGGGTTGGGAATGGATTGGGAGGAATTTAAAAAGCATTCGTAAACTTCCATCTTCAGCGTTAAATAAAATGTTTTAGGGGTTGCTGAATTTAATAGTGTCATGGTAGGAATTTTAATTGTCTAATTTCAGCTCCAAACTGCAACGGAGGGAAGCACCCATGCGAGTGGTGGTGAATGGGTGTTACATTAAAAGTAAAGCTAAAAACACCTAGATTGGCGTCGATTCCGGGGTTATAGGAATCTCTGAGATTAATTATCTCATTAACTACGGTGGTTAAAGAAATTTTATGATGCTCGACGTGGAGGTGGACGTGATTGACAAAAATTTACCTGGAGTATTTTTGACCCTCTTTAAGTTATCGTGTGTTTTCTTAATTTTCTTATGGTACCAGGTATATTTTTTTCTCTATTTAGTTAAATGTATTTTTAACTCCTTTAAGGTGTCAGGAGTATTTTTAGACTTAATTAAGCGAGTATTTTTCACTCTTTTAATTAGAGTGTTTTTACACACTCTTATTTTATGTAGTAGGAGATTTCCCGATTATCAGATCGCAACTGTTGCTAAATAATTAACCTCACTCTTTTAACCTCATTTAATTATATAACGTTAATACACTAGAATTGTTTTTAATTGAAAATCACCTCATTTTTCAAACTAAAATTTCTGATTAACTCAATTATATGAAATAACTTACTTCGATACATTTGTATCTAATAAACAACTTCAGGTATGAAATAAAACTTGCAATTTGAGTTCATTATATTTTTTTTCACCTTTAGGTAAGTCGGCTATAAATAAATTGTTCAAGAAGGTACTGTTAAACTATTGTTGATAAAGTTCATATCAATCTAAATCATACGAAATTTGAATATTCAAATATATATATATATATATATATATATATATATATATATATATATATGCATTAAGGCACAATTTTCCCACTTCCGTTCTCAAACAGAACGTAAATTTTCGACATTTGAAATCGTGTGACAGTATCTCGCGTGTAGTTTCCGGGCCACTGCACATTAGCCGCTGGAGACGGACTCTGCTATGTCGGCCAATATCTTTCTCTAATGACAGGCAATAAATATTTCGCGATAGCGGCTTCTTCCGCGAACAGCGCATGCAAGGCCACGCGAGGATAAATTTAGCTGCGAGGATATACGAATATGCCATTACACAAATGTGTGTAAATAGCCTTCAGAGGTCACTTCGTGCGGATCCTGGGCGAATGATTGCAGGAAAAAATATTATCAACTGATAACATACATGTCTGTTGTACAGTACTTGTAATTTCAATTATCCTAATAAGCAACTTTAGTATTAAAATATGGATTTAAAAAATTTAAGTTAATATTTAAGGTCAGAAGTAATACATTATAACACCGATAGTTGATCCAATATTTTGCATTTAACGTGTATTTAATTTTTTTTTAAGTGCATCATGTGTTACAACCGTTCTTCTTTGTGGTATAACATTAGCTTATCAAACTATTTCTTTCTAAAGTGCATTCATCGACGTCGAGTCTGTTACTGATTTTGCACATTCAACAGGGTTTTGCTACTTTCGTTGGCCGTCGCGCCCGCCATACCACAAACATACTCAAAGAAAAAAAATATTTACAGGTATTCGTGTAACTTTATAAATTTTGTCACACTGCCTACTTTTTACTTGATACTAAATTCATGTAATGGAGCAATAGCATAGGGAGGGATAGCAAGACAGTTGACAGGCATACTGGTACACTGGTCTCAATTCCAAGAGAATATAATATGCTTTCATAATTTTCTCTATTTATCAAACTTACACAAGTGAATAAATACACACGATTGTTCAGAGAAAACTAAAACCAATATGTACGCTTTGGAGTATTGGGAGGCCTCGTTGGAACAAGGGGAAAATCGCGTTACCGGAGCTATTGCATCTAGAGGTAATTTTGGCCCTAGCGAAACTTAGATTCTGCGTTAATATGTGATGACAGGAGTCGTAAATAATTAGGTTCAAATAATGTTCTCCATTAACTTCGCTCATTCCGCATACAAAAAGTATAGTTACATTTATTCCTACACTTTATACGCCCTAGAAGAAACAGTAAATATTGTTCCCATGTAGACAAGGTAAAAGTTTTAGAAATGTAAGAAAAAATAATTAAAATCGTTCAGTAAATTTTTGGTAATGCAGAATGAGATTAATTAAGTTAAGCAATAATTTACCCCGTATATAAGTAACACTCAGTACCGAAAGGAATTAAAATTGAAGAATAAGGAAAGCTTAACCACGCATGATGTAAAGTTGTTTCATTTAAGCATGAGGATGGAAAAATGTCTAACGTACCAGGAATCGAACCCGGGACCTCCCAGTAAGCGGGATTCTTGGTCCGGTGGATATTTTTCCATCCTCATGCTTAACAAGGAAAGCTCAGTGGTAGAGCCTCCGCCCGGTAAGCAGGAGGACCCGGGTTCGATTCCTGACCCGGTCGACATTTTTCCATCCTCATGCTTAAATGGAAATAAAATTTTAAAGTAAAAATATGTACAGAAAACCTGCTAAGCTATCTAAATACTCAAATGACCCGTCCAAAACTACCTTCATGCACAAAGCATTGATTTTTAATTCCATATCTACTATACTCGTATTAAAACAATTGCAATTAACTGAGAATAATTGTTACACGATGACTCACGGGTTTCATAGTTATTTAACGATAAATCTTGAACTTCCATTCTGTTTAGGAATAGATTGTGTACAGAAGAAAAGGCTATTAATGCCCGATGTTTTTTTGTTGAATTATTAATAAGTGCATAATATAAATTGTTCTGGAAAAGATCCAAACTCTAAAAATGTTTTTCTTTATATGGTTGTTGACGCGATTGTTACTGTTATTCTTTACCGGTTCTAGAAAATTTCCTGCGCAAAACAGTGAGATTTTTGTTGCTAGAAGCTATACCAATCTACGGAGGATATTGTATTTCACAAGCCAGCAGCTTAATGTGCTCCAAGTATCAAGGGAGCGTACGGAGCTCTTAAACCCCACCGACTTTAAACTTCAGACTTAAAGAAGAAGCTTTCTGCACGAGTTCATTTTCTACTAATTTATATTTTAGAACGTATCAAACTCCTTCCGACGTTTGATGTAAGCACTGAAGTAGCAATAGAACAAACCTTTGGCTTCATATTCGGGAAACCTTGAAACACAAGCCCTCTCTGGCTCTTCGTTCCAACATTTACGTTCCTAACTAGGTTTTTCTCACCTTTCAGGTTACTGAACGTCATTGATCTTTCTATGTTCCACGTCGTAGTGCGGGAAACATGGAGCTCTGTGAGCACAGAGCGGACACACCCAGCGTTAGTAAGCTTAGCCGCCACTACTAAAAGCCTTCCGTCCTGTTCCTAACACGCCAGTCTTCAGTCAGACCAGCTTTGGCGCACTCGTCGTGTTTGCCAATTAACTCCGCAAATATTCTCGCCGTACAAAACAACCAGTAAAACCAGTATATGCAATGAAATATGTTGAAAAATATTAATAAATCACATTATAATTAAAAGTAACAAGTTGGCAAGAAATTTATTTTATTTTCGAATTTTTTGGGCGATATTCAGTTAATTATACCAGGGTTTGATTTGATAAAAACAATTAAGAATAATTTAATAGAAATTTAAATTTAAAACGTGCAGTGAAGTGTCCAGCGTGACACAGAAAAACGCATTGGTTTTCCGGCTCATTATTTGATTTAATGCTCTCTTTTCGCACTAAATATTGTCAAACTAAGTTCCCAGCTTTACAATGTTGACAGGGAAAATATGAGAGGTAAAGTCCCGCCTGAAAGAGACATATAACGCCTCTTTACCGTATGAAATTACCTGGCGGATGGCTGAGGGCGCTCCAGTAATATCTTGCAGGTCACAAGGATTAAACGGCGCGTATTGTATAGTAAAGTTCTTCTTTGTAGCAATTTCCACGGACTGCGTAATACCTTCGTCAAATTCCGTAAACAAAGTACTTATGCCCATCACGTATAATGAAACTTCCTGATCGATGCGTTCTGTTCAAAATAATTTTTGAAGACGAACTACTGTCACTTAAAAATAACTATTGGACACATAAATACGTATTAATATGATTTAGTTCGAGAATATTTTTTTCAATAATTTCATGGGAGTCTCTTTTCAGCTGTTTATAAAAGAGATCTCCTGCATCAAAGAAAACAAGATTTTAGCCTCAAAACAAATCTCAGAAACAAGGGGGAACCAATATAACGCATAAAAAAATATATATTTTATACAAGAAACAGGAGAAATTTGTTTAGTAAAATTTATTTACGAAAAATTGTTTACGTACGGAATGTCTCAGAAACATCATTTCTTTTTATTACACACATCCGTCTCGTTTCAGAATAAAATATAGAAGCATTCCTGCTATTAAACGAAGTATGGTGAGAGGTGAGACCTTTCCGAAGATGCCCGAGTTTCAACGAGCAACGGGTGCGGCGAACCAATCTGATCAGGACTGGCATTTCCTTAATCAGGAAATGGTTAATTTTTTTTAAAGTCATGTATAACATGTACAGTGGCTGACAAATAACAGAATTTTCACATAATGTGGTAACGAATGAAAATAATGAGTGGTAATCGGTGTTTATTTCACTTTTGTACTGGAAATAAGATGACTATGATAGTAAAAGTTTAGGTTAATAACTGATAATAAAAATGGAAATATTGAATTTTATGAAAAGCTATTTTCGTCGCTGCAACTCAGCAGCAAAGTTTAACAAATTGAATGTCATCTAATGGAAAATCATTGCTTAAAATATAAAATAGTAATAGTTTATTTTTCCCACGTAGTGTCCTAAACTTTTTGTAGCTTCTCAAACCACCAGTTTACTAGCGGATAAATAAATAGGTTTCCTTATTTCACGGAGTTTCTAAATCTTTTTGTAATTTTTCAAACCGCCCTCCTACAGTTAGGACGTCTTGAAGACGATAAGTTGTTAATAATAGCTCATTTGAGGATGCACGTGTCAATATAATACGTTGACACTCTCTCCTGATAATAACACATTCACAGTGGATGAATCGCTGCCAAAAACGATCTGCGTGTCAGCTGCGTTTCGAGAAAGCAAACAGGCGCACGCGCTTTTTTCAACACACTTCTCTGTGCACCTCATTTGATATTAAAGAATAAAAGTGGACATCTCACGCAAGCACTTTCACAAATGTCACTCAACCTGAATACATTTTAAAGGGCGCAATGAATAACACTGCACGTTTTGTATGTATTCTGAGGTTTCCTTTGAGGTAAAAAAGTCTATAGCGAGTAATAAAATAACTGACTAGGAATGACATTTATATATGAAGTGGGTAACTTTGGAAACTCAAAGAGCTTGATTTACGCGAGAAGAGACGCTTACAGTTGTTCTCAAACAATTATGATTAAGAATAGGAATTAATTTATCTGGCTTACCTGAGCTACCTTAGTTTTACGGCTTAATGGTGGCAGTATCTGCCTTGAATTCTCTGGAAAATGAAATCGGTCAGTCTTTATCGTAGAATTGAGGGAAAGTTATTCCTCTAGCTTACACAGTTACGGCATAGTTCATTGATCCATAAACTTCTCTTTACTTCCTTCAATATTACTTCTGCTGTCTTACTCTCCTTCTCTACCACTACTCATTAAATTATACCCATCGTCTCTTCAATGTCTCTATTACTCCTAAAACCATCTTATTACCCGACGTTATCTACTCGACTCCACGTTCCATCTTCACCACACATCGGGGTTTGGCCGTTCAAAATACATCTCTAACTTCTTTAAATTTCCAAGCAATATTTTCCGCAAGATGTCTGAGGGAAGATTGATTAGCAGTTGTAATAGTTCAAATAACACACAGACTGTTTAAAGAAGCCCCGTGAATTTATCTAGTTATGGAATTGAGACGCATTTTTTCGTCCCAACGTTTCCAACCGATTTCAAGTTGCCTCCAGATCGAAGCGAAATTGTTATAATATGTCCAACTAGAGTATTAAAAATAATAAATTAATTAGTTTAACCCGGTGTAAAATTACGCGTTACGGTACATTAATATACTTAGTTTTTTCAAATTTTAAGAATTTTTTAAAAGCTAGCAGATTAATATAATGTATACTTATCTCCGTTATATTTAATTTATTTAACATATCATTACACTGAATGTTCTATCGGTGCCTCAATCCTGAATCATGGACGAATTTGGCCATAAAACAGATACTTACATAGTGAGACTTATGCCGCCTGAATTGTGGCAGTCCCGCCGCACTTTTTCTTTAAAAAATCTATAAGCATCTTGTTTAACATTATTATAAAAAATCCAGTTTTCTTTTAACGCTTAGTTATTTTATACATTAATTCAAATCGCTACTCTGATTCTTAATTCAAACTCTTTTGAAAATAATCTTTGGTTATTTAAGTATGAGGAATTTTTAGAGTATCTCACCGAATAAAAGTGTAAGAAATTATATGTGGCGGTATTTAAGATTTTTGGCGGATTTCACAATGTGCCACTAGTCGATGATTTTGATAAAAGGTGAGGTTTTTTTGTGATAAAATAGTAGTTGGTCTTTCAAAAAATTCATAAAAGTCTAGTGAATACTGTGTAATTTGGATTAAAATCAATTATCACGAAACAATCGAAGCCCAATAATTATCATGGTTGAAGCTCGGCCATAACTCCATTATAGAGTGAGAGCTGCACTTCGTAATTTTATCCCCAGTTTGAAGATTACCAAACGAAATAAAAAGTGAAATATAAAAATACGGAAAAAGTGATTTATTATTTTTTAACAATAATTATTTATAAATTATAGATTTATTGACAAATCTGAGTTCTTAGCGCGATTCTGTTTCGACGATGAGTATTTAAATAACATTGTAGCTAAGCGTCTCAAAAGACGCTTTACCTTGGTCTACATTAAGGTAAAAACCAGACACTTTAACTTTGATCTCTGAAATTTCCGTTGTCGTGACGTCCGCCAGACATATTATAATTCCTAGCTTTCACCTCCAGGAATTCGAGTTTGAAATCTTTCTTTCTTTTATTTCCGCTCCTGTCCGAAATCTCGGTGGGAGTTTTCCTTCATTGTTTCCGGAACATGGCAGGTGTTCTGACTCCCGCTGAGATGAGCCCAGTCGTACAAAAAAAAGTGGCCACGGACTCCCTCGTGGCTTTTAATTTCTAGCTTCTCGGAGGGGAGTTTTCCTAGAAAGTGTTTTTTTTTTCCTCCGAAGGAATATTTCATTTCGCTGTAGAAATTAATGAAACGAGGATGTCTTCTTTGAAAAACAACGTTATAATCTAACCGCGGTTAATATCATAATAATGTTAAGTATAGAAATTTGCGTTTACAGTTTTTATAAAATTAATTTGGATTTATGTAAGCAGAACGCTAATATGGGTTCAACTTGCGTTCTATTAATTAACATGAAACAAAGAAACTTGAAAAGTAAAGTTCAAATTGACCATGAAGAGGTACTCAACTCCGATGTCACATTTACTAAATATGAGATGATGAGAAATAGAACCAAGAATCAAGTATCAGTAGCTATTTAGTTGATGCTTGACATGGTGATTTAATTATCCATGAAATAGAGCGGAGGATGAAAGATCTATCCTCAGATCTGTTTGTTTTGCTACGTCGGTGTATGGAAACCAGCGGTAATGAGATCAACACTCACATGCAATAAGAAGCTATATTTGGGGATAAGATTTAATTAGGTAACATAATATGAGCTATTATAAGAAACGATTAATTGAGCAATTTGAGCACTTAATGACAAATTATAATTTGATTAAAATATAATTATAATCCATATTATAGTTAAGTTTGTTTAGAGTCAAACCTATTGCTAATTTTTCGCATGTCACAGATTTCAATTTTTAGAACCATTCATATATAATTAATTTTCCAAAAATTACTTACAGTCAATTCGATCTGGTTTAATCATTTTCCTCACAATAAATAATTTAAATGCATTCTGTACCTTCTAATACATGCATTTACATTATCTGAAATATTCTTGAAACATAGTCCAATGTTATTCAAATTAAATGATATTTTCCAAACTAAAACCGGACTTTCCTGTATTAGGCAAATTGGTGGAACTGAGGAACATCCAATGGCAACTGTTTAATTACTTAAATAAGTAGCCAATCAACAGACAAAAATAACTTCTAAATAAATACCACCCAACGTTTCTGCAATACTTGTTGCTTTCTTCAGGTGATTGAAGAAACGCAAGAGTCGTAAAAACGACATACTGCAGAAACAAAACCAAAAAAATCGAAAACTGTTTGATATGAATATTTTATTTACCACGAAATTAGTGGGAAAACCCAACATCCATAATTTATCACATTGGCAACTATCGGAGCGAAAAGATTCTTGATGTTAATAATGAATTTTACAATATACTCTGTAAGACTATAAATTATCAAAGTTTTGTGTCACCGGGTAATTAATAATGTGATAAAAAGAATGAAACATTAAGTTTAATTTCAACCAATTTTTTTATGATTTAGATCTTATGATTAGTGAATGGTTATATATATATATATATATATATATATATATATATATATATATATATATATTAATGTATCGTGAAAACTTTCTGCGGATTTATTCCTATGTACATTTTTATATTGGTGGTTTGTAGTTTTAACATTTTTCTAATTTATTTCTTCGTATTTCTGTGGAATGAGTAATAATAAACACAATATAATTGCAAGTTATTAAAATTATCCTCTACAAATACTTCAATATGATTTTTACGGTAGTGAAAATTTCCAAAGATATTATTGATAATCTGCTAATTAAATTATGTTCACTTCCTTGTCAATGAATGTTTCTTCTTTAATTATTTTAGAATTTTGGGAACGTCACAAAACCCCAAAATTAACCAAATAAGTTGAGATGATTATAAACATTCTGCCCAGGAAGTAAATATTTAAATGTAATTCATTAAAAAACCTCGAGTTGATCAATTCTTTTAATGTTTGGCTTAAATTTTCGGATACGCCGAATAAGTTGAAATGGCGCACCAGAAAAAAATGTTGCTTAGAAGTTTCGAAGAACCACGTTAAAAGAAATACTATGATCAAAAGTACGAACAAAGGCAAAAACGGAGCTTTGCTACGTTAAGTGAATAGTTTGAGGAAGTTGGGAGTCCCACCAAGTTTGCGATATCATCAAGAAACTTCTTCGGACCGGGAGGCAATTAAACTTTTTTATGAGCTTAGTTCGCGATCGAGAATCTTGCGCTGTGTTACTGTGAGACATTGTACGGCTGCCTTCTGTTATGCCATAAGTCGCAATCGATTTCAAATTGTTGAGAGGACAAAACTGACCTTGTCATTCACAAATGATGGTTATACGAGCACTTCCAAAGTGCTTCTCAATTAAACATTGTGACGTTTGCAGTCACGCTAACCATAGCTCTGGTTCCACTGATGACTTTCTAGGAATTGATTCGCTGCCATATTCACTAGTACCAGAAATAGTTTCGGGACTTCCCGTACATATATATATATATATATATATATATATAATTCTCTAACAAATTTGTTCTTTTCGCATAAATGATCGAATATATTCTATGACTTGAAATATGCTTTCCTAAGCCATAAGGAAGTTAGGAGGAATATTAGGTGTATCTAGTTACTATTTATGGAAGTATATTTTTACACTATCGTTAATCATAACAATCCGTTATCTCGCGGAAAAGCGTAACGCCTACTAAGAGGCAAGGTGTGGAAATATCCACGGGGCCATGTGATCTGTGTAAATGCCTATAGTACTGATTTTTTAACCACATATATTTTCGTATCTATAAATTACTGGAAAAGCCTAAGAAGATTTATAATTGGAACGGAATGACAAATTTAACGAAATTTTCCAATTTACGTTGAAATTTGTTCTGAATGCGGTTTGACAATTCAAGATTAAATAATTACTGACTTTATAAACCCCGAAACGTAAAATTATTGTTTTATACTTTATCATCTGTGCTATCTATCTTACCCATACTAAAACTTACAAGAGTAATTATTTTTTTTTAAATAAATATGTTTTCACATATTGCACATTTCGGGATGTTCAATGCCAAATTGTACGAAAGAATAAGTGAACAGTGGTAAATGAAAATAGTATGTGAAATGAACCAATATGAAGTGTAGATTACGGAGAATCTGGTTAAATTTCGATCTCCTATTCAGCAGAACGAATATGTAATTTCAATTTGTGAAAGATACCAGGGTTAATGATAACACGGATATCAAAGTAGAAGTAAGACGACTAAATGTAACATGGGCTGTCGAATTACAGACCAAATTTAGGCCTAGTAAACAGAATTATTTTTAATAATAAAATTAAATTAATGTTAACTTTATGAAACGTTTTAAATATTACGAACGTATGCTCGTTAATAAAAGTAATATTTACTATTACTTGAGTTAATATTAGATGTGAGATGGTTGTTATATACATATATTGCACCAATATGAACCCGAATGAATTTATTTATATATATAAATATTTGTAAAATAAATTAAATAATATATCTGTAATCAAAATATGATTGAAATTGGATTTGATGAGGAGGGTAGAAGACTGAAGAATATTAATTTGCGACAAAGGGTGTAGGTATGTCGGGATCACGGTGAGACCAGTAACACGGAGATTAGTAGAGGAGTGGAGAAAAACTGATGAATGTCACACTTTTATAGTGAATGGTTAAGGGAAGAATGGCATTGGAAGGAGTTGAATATTTCGGATAGGAGGACGATCAATCAGCACAATAAAATATGGAAATGACCTGATATTTATGTCGAAGAAAAATCCTTCTGACAGATATATTGGACTGACTGGTGGTAAGAGGAAGGAAGTATTAATCGGATATAAATATGGAAAAGTCCAAATTGATGAATATATCAAAGAAACAAGATCCTTTGTGTAAAACAAAATGACGATCAGTTCAAGTATCTTGGAAACCTTTTGAAGGATATACGTTTATGTACAGCAAGGACCAAAGTAGGATTCACCAAAAGAATCTAGAATTACGAAAGGACCTGGTTAAAGTGTAGCATTATTATGTATCAGAAGTATGGTGACTAAGAAAGAGTTAGAAGGAAAATCTGGAAAGTTTTGAATTGTGGTGTTCGAGAAGAATTGAAAACAGTAAGTGGTCTGATATGGTAACATATGAAAAGGTCCAGGAAGAGGAAAATAAAACAGTTACATCTTGATTATATTTTCTATGTTAAAGGCTAACTGTATTGCATATATCTTAAGAAAAAATGACATCATCGAAGGACAGAAATTCAAGGTCGTGGGAGAATAAGAGTGCAGCTGCTAGATGACTTAAATAGAGATAGAAGAAAAATATTTTGATGAAAAAAGATGGTAAGGTGGAGAAGGAAATTTATAGACTTAGTTCAAGAACCTGCTAGTAGGCGGAACATTTTATTATGATAAAGTGGCTACTAAGATCCACTGGAATTTATGTAAAAAGGACATTTGCTCAATAAACACAACTGGAGGGAGTATAAGCCAGAGAAAATAATTTAAAATTAACAAGTAAAATGGGACTTTCGGATCAAAACGTTCAGCCACTTGCAGCACAACACCTCGGACATCTCTGTCAGGATTATTGGTATAGCAGATCCCGCCAACAGTCAGCTCCAAGAAAATGAAAAAGAAAAATTAAGCGGTACGAAGACCTTCAAATTGTAATTGGACGGTTCTGGGAAAAGATGGTCACTGTGATACCCATAATTGGTAGCGCTTTTGGAACAATACGAACATGCATGGGTCTTCAGGTGGTGACAAACGCACAACTAAAAAAGGTAGCGCTGCTCGAAACAGCACAAATTTTACGAAGATTTCTATGCAATTCCTAGTTTCTTGCATAGTAACCACACAGTGGAGAACCAACACCATTAAAGACAGAGTCATTGGGTTAATTAGTATACTATTATTATTAATAACAATATATATATATATATATATACAAACGTAATTTTTAACATTATTATACCTATTGGCTTAGTATACCAAATATTATACAGTTGATTATTCTTGATGCATATGGTTAGTGGTTGTTGGGGTATGGGAAGAAAACTAGACGAGTAGACATCTCACATTATACAAAATAACAAATTCTGATAAGAAATTGCAAATTAGACTGGTTTGAGTATAAAATATTTGCCAAATATTTTCCTCCTGCTTTGAGTACAATTGTAAATTTCATTATAGTTTTTTAAGCTTAGTGAGAACAAACGTATGGTGTGGTATTGAGATGATTTAACTAGTTTGGAAGTCCAAAATGGTTCCTCAGATAATATCATTTGGGAAGAGTATATAATTGTTAAAATTTACGATAAATAATTCTTCCTTTTTACAATAAAATTAAATATTGAATTTACATTTACCATATTTAAATGTTTTTAATTTATGAATGCATTTAGAGGGCCCGTGCAATTTATTGTTCCTTCAGAAGGTTTAACGTAATTTTTTAACATAATCTACTCAAAGTTGCAAGTGTTAGTTACTTATCACAGGCTGCCATTTTGAAAAAACGTAAATATTTGAAACAACGTGGGATAAAAACGAAAAACTGTCAAAGAAATAATCTTTTCTGTGCACTATATGACTAATAAATAACCACGAAGGGTTTATTTCCACGAATCTTCGGATTTCCCAGTAATCTGATATGAAGTGAGTCTTCTCCTTATCGCCGCACACACCGATTGAGGAATATCAGTCATTCCTGGGAAGTAATAAAGCAGCCGGAATTGTCGAAGCCATTCATTGCAATATTTCAAAGTTGGGGAGAAAGAGTTCGCAACCGATTCACTTACGGTAATCTCTCTATAAGGCAGGGCATTCTTGATATTCATGGTGCTACCGTATATAAATTGCAGGTTTTGTTATGATTCAGAACGGCGCACTTTGGCAGTTTATACATCTCATTGGTATTCACTCCCGACAGCCCGTCAAATGCGAGATGATGAATGGGCAGGTTCAGGCGGCAGACAAAGCACCCTAATCCGTCTTGCGGGGCTGATTCAAGAAGACACGTAATGGAATGTGACGCCCAGTTAAACACTGATAACAGTAATTACTACCTGCGACATTAATTGCTTTTAGCAGGAGTATACGATGAGAAAGTTTCATGGAATATTTTTTTTCTTTAAGACTTCAAAACTGAAAGAAATACACATTTAGGATGCCACTCCGAAGCCTTTTTGGACCGTGGACATCAATACTTGGTTATGGATTTCTCGTTTTAATTTAACTTTTGATTTTACACGTCATAAGAGGAATGTCACTGCTCCAAAACACGATGTCGAAGCAAATTATAAGCTTAATGGGATCAGATGTCTCCATCTCTCTCTTAACTATATACAGTCAATATTAAGAGGTTCGCGGATGTACATTTATAGTTTCAAATCGATAATAAATCGAGGAAGGAAATTAATAGAAACTGTTGAGATTGTCATGGAAGTGCATCTGATAAATCACCGAGTTTTTACAAAATTAGGAAGACAGCATAGTTCTGCAGCACCTTTTCAAATCCCGTCCTATGCTATTGAAGGGGAGTGGCCACCATGTGGCTTACCCTCATGTAGAATTTTTCTCTAAAAAAGGACGTAAAACAGCGTGAGATAAAAAGCAGAGATAAAGGTCGTGCGATAGTGCAGAGATTAACAATACCAGCACATCAGTAATATTATGTAAACCGTTTCTTGCTTTGATCGTATCGACGGATGAGTGACAAAAAGTCAGAGACTAATGGAAAATGACGCGGCTTTGTGTTCGCCATATACATTTGTGAAGTTGTCGAGACCCCCCTCCCCACTCCCCTAACCCGCACAACAGAAAACGTCCGAAATATATTAGGTATATTCAATTTGATGAGAGTACATAAATAGTACTTTGGAATGTTTTGTAATCCGAAAACAATATTACTTCAATGTTATTCATGTACGAACACATTTAATAGATTAAATAAATCTAGCACACTTTAAAATTAATAACGTTTTGCAGATTTTCTTAAAAATATTGTTAATTTATATTTTATCAAATTATACCTTAACTTTGTATATATTACGCAAAGAAATTATTTAGGAATTAAATTAATTGAATTATTTATAAATAAATTATTTATATATTTTAACTACTATTTCATTCACAAATAAGTAAAAACATACTTTACTTTTTGAAGCTGATATTATTCCCACCTAAATTCACTTGAATTTTAAAATAACATATTTGAGAAAACAGAGTTATTTTGTATAATTAAAATCTGACAGCTATGATTTTACAGGGTCCATTGGGACGCTCGACAGATATATTTAAATTTTCTCTTACGTCTTAAATTTGTATTTTTGTTGTTTACCCAGCTGAAATAACAACCTCTCTAAATGTAAATGTTTTCTGTAAAATTGAGTAGGTAGCTGCGTCTGACAAGTGTTTTTTATAGCTTCAAGTAGAACGTCAAACGGATCGATGTTGTGATGTTATCTTGGTTACAGTTGAGGCGTAGAAAAAATGGCGCAATATTCTATGTACGGAAACCGCCACGTGCTTCACGATGGTTGCCAGTGATAGGACGAACCCATCAATAAAAACCGTGAAGAGGCCGGAATTACAGGTTATCTTGCATGAAAGACGGGATGATTTACTTTATACCTTTCAATTACTCAATTTGACTAAGTGAAGCAGAACACAAGAGAAATGAGAGAAACGGATTTGTCACGTCCAATATTGAATTGAAAAATTAATGTAGAGCTGGAATGTTAATAAAAGATAAATCCCGAGACATGGATGAGCAGTCTTCTACGCACGTTTGAAACATTGAATAGCCTGACTTATAAATACGTACTGCAGAGGTCAGATTTATTTATTTTTGTGAAAATAGTAGTAAATATTATTTTTAAATTGTAAAAGACTATATCTTATGTTGGAAATACTTGATTAACATTAATTAAATGACAATATATTCATTATTAGCCTACAGAAATCGTTTACGTAGGAGCGAATATTCTTTTGAAAACGTTGGATGTATTAAATTTTATTTATTTCCAGAGACGTCATTGAGCGGCCCAACGATATTCTGCGGGACTTATAATGGAAAGGAGTTTAATTTTATTTCCATATGGTCATCCTTATGTACGATTTTACCTGGTTTCATAAATCGGAGAGAAATTTTCTGTCATGAAGCCCAAATAGTCGCTTCCGATCTATTACAATAAGTATCAAAGAAAACCACGTTATCTAACTGAAAAGAATCTTGACTCTTGCATTACAAATCCAAAATTATGGCAGTCGTTTTGGTAGAACAAAAATATAAAAATAAATATTTAGTTTCAGTGTCCTTCATATTTCATTCTACATTTTTAGTTAAACTCCAAATTTTGTGAAGCTTATTAATTAAATGAAATAGCTTAAACAGACAATAAATAAGATTAAATTAGTAATGTGATGCTATAAACACACGTGGTTCCGTTTCCGTTAGCAGCTGCGGCTTTCAAGTTAAAAATTGCAAATAAGATTATTATTTTTAATTTAACATCTTCAACCATAAATATTTTCTGTTTAATTTATTTAAGTTGAAACAATGACATTTTTGTGTGTATTTTATAAATAATTTAGGTGTTTCCTTTCATCATCTCGGTGATACACGGATGTTTAAAATATTTCTTGGTTTTTATTTTTAGTTCAATGCTTCTGTCCATAATATCAGTACCACAGGGATATCTAAAACATTCATAGATTTTTATTTTAAAAATTTAATTCGAATATGTTTTACATCAAGAGAGACATCCGTATTGTAACTAACAGGGGACGCGTCTTCTGAAATCAACCCGCTCAACATCGTTGTTCGTCAAACTCTGAAATATTTAACCAATAAAGCAAGGTATGAGAATAAAGTTGTAAGCTAATGTGGCGAAAAGTAAGTAAAATTTAAATATTAAAATTAGTATTACTCGCTAAACAAGTCTTCCTACTTTCAAAGCTATTACGTATTTACCGCTTTCGAAGTGAGTCCACTCTGTGTCTGCCGGGTTGCGTTTATTCCTCTTTTTGTACGAGGAATATTGCTACTGCTAAAAAAAAATAAAAAATAAAAATAAAAAAAATTTCGTTTACAAAAGCTTAAGTTCTCTTGCAAATAAAAGTTGATCAAATGTTAGTTACTATATTAAAAATATGAATATAAATATTAGGTTTTTGAACGTGTGACATGTAAAACATGTTTTATATGACATATTATTATATCATGTTAAGTATTTCACAATTAGGTAATAAAATTGTTACATTTTTGGCAGACGGCCTTTTGTGTGTTCTAAAAGTTCTCTTGCCACACACATAACGGTGTTTATCGATTATAAAAAATTATTTTTAAAATATTAATGTTTTTTTCACGTCGTAAATTATCTTAATCTTTTGATAACCAACTCAATCTATATCAATATACACCGTTTGGGGTCTTCCGAAATATTTTGTAAGAATCTACAACAATAAGGAAATGATAAATGTATTCAAAGTAAGAACAACCGCATCAGTGAAAGGAGAGAAAAAGAAATTAAGAGTAGAAATCTCCAACTAAGCCTTTGGGGACAAGGCATAAACGTATACATGTAACAGTAATATGAATAAATTTTATCTGACTTTATGCTTCATTGGACTTACTTCGTCGGCTTCCGCGTAAGTACCTACTTAAACGCTTAGACGTGGCGTGTTTATTCCGGTCGATGAGAATCATAAAAGATACACAACCGGCCTTAGACTTGAGGCTCTCTGATAAATGAGATGAGAAAATAAATTGAAATTTCTAAACCGAATAAATTGAATTGGATGAAGTTAATGCATTTAGAACTTCATAATAAATTCAACTGTAGTATTTATAATGACTTAACTGTAATGAATCAATTCACATTATTAGTAAGCAAATATCGCGATGCTTATTCAAGTTTTAATTTGCTTGATAATTGTATGGAAACGATTAAATAAAGTTATTTTGCATCTTCTACAACTCAATAACCCCTTAATTTAAAATTACATCATATCTAGAATGTAAATACAGAAATAAATGGAACTGTTTCTAATTTTTGAGTATCGAATGCTAATTAAGTAATTAATTTAAGTATTACGTGTTCAGATTTAGGTTCATAAAAACAGTGCATAAGAAAATACACTTATCAAAATTGTGAAAATTTGATGGATAAAAAGTTCAAATTATTTTGATACACTTTCAGATTATTTATAATCTATTTCGTTATAATTATAAACTTAAGTGTACAACTCTATGGTGCGTAGAAAAATGAGATAGATTTCTTGGATATCAATAAAAAAACAATTTATTCAATATTTCATGTTGCTACTTAACTTTATATTCCCAGTCGTATTTATTCGAATGTGCATAAGACACTACATGCTGAAAATCATGACATAATTAAATTCATGGTAATATCGGAATTGACGTTATTTCTGTTATAATGATTTATTTAGCATAATAAAAAATAACTTACAAATAAAAATATACAATTTAGTCAATTATCCATAATGATCAGGTTCATTATGTAAGAACTCATTTTATATGGGAAATTCTATCTTTGGTCGGGATTTAACTTTCACGATGTTTACGTTAACTCGTTGGAAGTGATCCTGAATGCATTTTCCTAATATTCAGTTTCTAGCGATTGGTCCTAGTCTGCTAGGATAGCACGGAGTGTCTGTCCAAAATAGCCCGCAGGTGCAGTTGTAACAAAATGTTCTAAATATACTTGTAACTGTGAGGCCCCCTTTCAAATCCCTTCCTATGCTATTAAAGAGGAGTTGCCCAATGTGGATCACCCTCATGTAGCCTGTTGCCCTAAAAAAAAAAATAAAAAAATAAAAAATAAAAAAAAAAGGAAGCCTGCGAGAGGATTTCTCGCAGGTGAACCTTCCCAGAGAGCTCTGGCGGGGGCTACCTTTGGGGATGCTCTCACATCTCTCTGGTTTTTTTTGAACTAAGGTTCCCACATGCCGAGGCACCTCGGTCTGTTTTGAGAGGTGTATGTTCCGGGGTCGCAGACCTTGGGCATACGGCAAGAGTTGTCCGCTATTCCTATTGGAATAGTCGGCCAGCTGCCTCCTAAACAGGCCAAGGCATGGTGAGGGGTAAGCTGCGTCCCCACAGCAAACTCCTCTCCCGTCATCGGAAGGGCGTGGGACAAGTACCAAATGCCCGACCTACCCGATGCAGGTTTTTCTAGGGTTTTCCCTGCATTTCTTTAGGCGAATGCCAGGTAGGATCCTTAAACCATAGCCCGGGGGCCCTAGTTAACCCTTGGCTACCTTCCTCTACCCTTCCGCATCCCCTCTTTCTAATCCCTTCCTATGCTATTAAAGGGGAGTTGCCCAATGTGGATCACCCTCATGTAGCCTGTTGCCCTAAAAAAAAAAGGATCACCCTCATGTTGCCCTGTTGCCCTAAAAAAAATGTGTAACTCCGTTTTTGAACTAGGGTTCCCACAAGCCGAGGCACCTCGGCCTGTTCTGAGAGGTGTATGTTCTGGGGTCACAGACCTTGGGCATACGGTAAGAGTTTTCCGCTATTCCCATTGGAATAGTCGGCCAGCTGCCTCCTAAACTGGTCGAGGCACGGGGAAGGGAATGCTGCGTCCCCACAGCAAACTCCTCTCCGCTATCGGAAGGGCGTGGGACAAGTACCCAATGCCCGACCTACCTGATGCAGGTTTTTCTAAGGTTTTCCCTGCATTCCTTTAGGCGAATGCCGGGTAGGATCCTTAAACCATAGCCCGGGGGTCCTAGTTACCCCTGTCTACCTTCCTCTACCCTTCCGCATCCCCCCTTTCAAATCCCTTTCTATGCTATTAAAGGGGAGTTGCCCAATGTGGATTACCCTCATGTAGCCTGTTGCCACCCAAAAATAATTATCCTTCAGGCAAAAATGCCACGCTATGTTTGACAGACTGAAAGATAATATCGTTTCAACTGATTGCACAAATATTTTACATATCAAACGTATATAAAATTCGGAGCCCTTTAAATTTTCACCCAAATCTTTTGGTACAATAAGTATTTAATTTAATTGGTATATAGTTCCATTATAATATTTCGATAATATTTACCTGCTCTAATGTTTCGAAATTTACTTTGAAAAGTTTCGCTGATACTTAACGAAATATATTTTATTTTATTTATTTTTTGTCTGAAAAACCCGCTCAGAGAAAATAGTAATTAAGTAAAAAAAATTATTTTTAATAATTAAAATAAAAGTGTTCAAAATATAGTTTTGAAGTTTTCTAACTCACAATTTAAGGGGTTATTAATGATCAAAACATCTAGTAATTAAGAATAACTCCAATAATATTTACAATATTTCTGATTTTGATTGGTTTGATTAGCCGTTGGCGAAGCTCATAAGTTTTCTGACTACCTACATACGATTATGTGTCTGCCATAAGGCTGGTACGAACATGTTTTTAGCTTAGAATAATGTTGAAATTCCTTGCTCGACCGCGGTATTCGACATGCCCTTATGCGTCAGCCATGTCACTGAGCTCGGCAGACCTCCTCTTCATACACAGGCTGACGTTAACGAGCCGAGCTGTGCTATATATTATACTAGCTATGCTACCAGTGATATTACACAACATGGCACGCATTACATAGCTAAAAGTGCGTCACAACAATTATGTCTTATGGCAAAATATGTCAAATTTGATACAACTTTAAATTTTAAACTCTGTTACAATTAGGGAAAGGCGGGAATTTATTAATAAAAAATTACAAAAGTTGATATAAATTATGGATAACTTCGCAACAGCCTTTTAATATTATTTTGTTGTGTATACATTAATTTAAATTATCGCGTGTATTCTATTTATGGCTTCGTTTTTGTGAGGAATAGTGAGACATTCTTCTTAATCAAATGTTGCGCATAAAAATTTACCATCTGCGAACGGAAGTTACTTCTATGTCACGTCATTCGTATACGTTGTTAATGTCGGTAAACGTGCTATGGCGTCTGCTTTGGTCTAATATACTAGATTACGTGAATGAGTATTTACAAAATCTCTGGTAGCAACTAAAACATTTGATTCATAAAAGCTTTATCATTTAACATTATTCTGACTTACTTGTTACAACTTTTGCTTGAAAACGTATCTAAAAGAAGGGTGATCCAATACAGACGCGTAAGTGTGGTGTATTTAACGCTCAGTTGCTGCTGATGTTAAGTAACATTGTCAAGTTCAATAATAATCACTATTAAACACAAATTATTATTTTATATGGTTTTACAACCTTAGTCATTTAAAAATATTATAAAGTAAGCGAATTAAATTTAAAAATACATTGACATAATCTAGAGAAATTTCTTATATTGTGGGGGAAAACTATAAATTCAATAAATATTAATTTCGGTGCATGAAAACAGTATTTAAAATATTTTAAAATTAATTTAATCGATTATATTAACAGATCGATAGCTATAAATTCTGTGGTTGTTGACGTCATGAACCAAAAAAAAGTGTCTCTTAGACGTTTGGAAAATAGCTACGTAATACATAATCAGAAGGTAACGACACTTAAACAAATATATATATATATATATATATATATATATATATATATATATATATATACGTATATATATACACAGTTATAATTGACCGACTAGGCTGTTCGGTTTTTGGCCTTTATTGCGTGTTTTAATTTTTACAATAATAATGATATTACATTCATAATTGTGTATTAGCTGAGTTTTACATCAGGGCTTATACGCCATAAGCAAATATTAAAAGTTTTAATAGAAATGGGAGAACAACTTCGTTCCGTTCTGAAATCTCTTCATAAAAGTGTAGACTTAATTAAGTAAGTCAATGAAAAATTTAGTATAGTGTTGTGCAAATTTGCGGAACAGTTGATAATTACATCATGCAGCAACGTTGTCACATTCGTCATCTACATCACGAGTTACGGTAATTCATTTGATTTTAGTGCCTGATTTGCTTCAAAGTATTCATAAACGTTAGAAATGTAATAGTGTGTGTGATACTTGTAATATGAATCTATAAGAAACTTCAACCTATTACAAGTATATAAAATGTGGAGAGATAGATAGAATAATACAAATGAAGGAACTGTGGTAATTTGTACTTAGAGACAGATATTCAAGTGATTGTCGTGATATGTGTATAGTAATAATAAAAATTTGACACGATTAAATAAAGTTCGACAGTAATTGCGCCTTCTCGGCTGTTGTGAAACTTGCCCGCCGAACACGTAGTCCCAAGCAGAGGACTCAAGATTGCGTGAATTTTTAAAGGATGAAAATTACTCACAAATTCAATCATAAAAACATGTATTAACATTAGTAACACATGTGATGTTGGATTTGATTATTTACAACAAAATAAACCATTTGAAGGTTTTGGGTGCCAGCAAATTCAAAATTTCACAATTATAAAATCAATTACGTCGGATTCAAATTCCACATAAAATTTTTATGAGATCACTTTTTCTAGTGGGTGATGAGGGCCAAGATTCGCTGATTCATAAAGAGAGCTTTCAAGTACACTGCGTATAATATAGCTAAACGAAGTTAAATTACAGAAGTAAAAATAGATTTGACAGTTTTTGAATTTCCTCATCACTACGAAAATTTTAGCTCAGTCTCCAAAAGGACAAGCAGTAGCCTAGTTGAATCAGGAATGGCCTCTCTGTGATAGGTCTCTGTTGAACGTGTAGTTTCCTGCCCCTAAAACAATAACGTGGAGCTGTTACCTCCACACAGTCCTCGGTCCCGGCTCGGATTCGACGTCACTCCCAAAACCAGGGTGGAATAATTCATTACAATTCAAAATCGTGTAGTTAGCTCCTTAAAAAGTGGCTTTTCTTCGTAGAAAAATTCTCCTCCAAATCAACTATGACTTAAAAATCTGTCTCTAATAATTTTCTTTGCATCTTCCAAAATACTCAATTCACAGCAACTAAAAACAAACTGTTTTTGATGCTGTGAGCTTCTGATTTTCTATTATGGAGTCAGCGGCTACCGAGCGTGACCTGAACTGGTCAAACTCTGCTCGCGGAGTCACTTACCGATGTCTTCCTCACATGCAGTTTTGAAGATGCTGAGCATTTCACCGATCACGTAAATTGAAAATTTTTCCAATAAAAATGTATTTTCTCGCAATTCAAGGATTTAGCCAACAATATGAACGTGTTACTAATTACCGCTGTTTTAATTGTCAGCCAAATAATACAATTTAAAAAAATATTATAGTATAATAACGAAATATGTAATTATTTAAATTGATCAAATAATTAATATTTATATTGATGATACTAGAACAATAGAGGAATATTCTTCTCAATCAAGTGCTATGGGTAAAATGTTCAGTGTTATAGTAAAAATTATTATTTTTCCACGTCCAATGTACATAATGCAGCTTCAATTGTAAGTTTATGATTCCATATCCATAAATACTTGGACGTTTCTATCTAATTTTCTATGTATTTCCACTCGTAGTCGCCAATGTATGATTTAAATACAGTGCAAAGTCTCAATATAATATCACTGAATCGATGAAGTTCACGACGCCTCAAAGAAAAAGTAAATTTAGATTTAACAAATGTGCTGAAAAAATCCATTAAATATCAAAATTAAATTCACAGAAAAAATATGTGCTCTATATTTAAAACGATGTACGCATAACTGCGTAACAAGGAACTGTTAAATATTTTGGACAAGTTGGGTGATCATATTAAACAGCGTGTGGTAGGTGAAGGAACAATACGTTTTGTCAGTGGGGTACTAATTAAATATTTCAATGGTGATAGTATTTGTTGGATTTACGACTGATTCTTTAATAAGAGTCTGTGTGCTTTGCATACACGTACATAAACAAACCTTGGAGAGGATAAAACCAATGTGGCTATGTGGGAATGAGGGAAGCAGAACTTTATTGGGAGGCACTCTCGGAGCGAAAAGAAAGGCCTAGGCTTTGTGCGTTGTACAAAGCTTACGTAGAATATATGCTGGACTGGAATGAAATTAAAAACCGCATCCGAGCGTATTTCACAAAAACCGACTCCATTTTTATATTCAAATAGAATTGTCAACCAACTCATGTGAGCAATCATTAATTTATTAATATAAGGAAAATTGTTTGAGAGTTTTCGGGAAAATATCAAGTTTAGTTGTTGGGTACGAAATATTGACTTCCAATCTGTGAAGACAACGTAGTTATACTCCCTAGTAATGAGTAAAATTATTATACATGTACAATCTGAAATAGGGACGACGGTAGTGAAAGTAATTACGAAATAATGTTCTATTCCAATTTTACAACAGCGGAGAATTTTTTGTTTCGTCTGTGAATTGTAAGTAGTAACTCCAGTAACTCCCAGCAATTACTGCTCAAACGAATATTATTTTCAATCAGTTTCAACATTTAATTTTTTATGGTTAAATCGGACATAAATGCAGATAAACTTAACCAGAGTATGATGCAATCACCAATACTGTATGTATCAAAGTGACGTTAACATTTGTAATGTTATAAAATAAAGCCAATTGAAAAGTATCAATGTTCACAAAAGATATATTGCTGATGCAGAAATAGATTTATTTACTTGCATTATTATGGGAGGATACTTATTGTATAGAATTTTTAGAATGTTATATTAGATCGTGTGCATTTTGAAAACTGCGTGTCACAAACTCAAGATGAGCTGCGTAAGTTGAGCGAAAATTTTTATTTCATTAAATGCATAGTTTTTCACTAAACAAACAGTCGAATTGTTCGAGCGAAATTTGAATTATATCAATTTCAGTACTGATAGCAGATGAAAACAAATATTATTACTATATATTGTTATCAGGTGAATTCGATTTAATTATTGGTTTTGTTTACTTTTAATATTGTTAAATCTACAAGAAGGAATGAAGTTATTTTAAAACACTTGTATTGTAATTATATGCTGTTATCGGCGTATTAATTCCTTCAGAATATTTAAATTGAGTATTTAATCAGTGATTTATTCTGTTTATAACTGAAAACTCATTATTTTGCATAATTTATATTTGTTACTAAATTCTGCTTTTTCAATGATTGTGATAAAAAGTTTTAGTTAATACTCGGAAGCGACAGTCAAGGGAATTTTAGCTTAACTTCCAATTGACGAGTACGACGTGAAACTCCAGAATAACGCTATACCGCGAGTGTTTCTGATCAGCTGTGGAGATCCTGCCTGCTTGTAGTACGTGGATTCAAGAACAGAGGACAGTAAAATTAAGAGAGTGCCAATTTACTTTATATTCATTGTAAGGTCAAATCACGAGGTATTGCGGTAGAATTCATCCTGCAATTTCTGGAGATATTTGCAGCACCCCCACTTAATTCCCTGATGAAAAAGTGTTTTCACGTTTACCGTCTTTTAACGGATCCAGAACCTTCTCAAATTTTGTTTGTGATTACTTCTCAATTTTGATCAATAAGGAAACCTTTTTTAAAATAAATTAGCGTTAATAAATTTGTTGTTTTGAATTATATATTTAAAGAACCAAGCCAATTAATTTTAAATAAATCAATGCAAAAATAAATTGAATAGTATATTTTACAATATATACCGTGCTCGTTTTAGATGAGTTACGATGACAGCTATTTTTAAATCAAGCATAGAGTTTCTAATACTACACTTTATTATAAAATTTCTTTGGTCATAATTATATGTGATAAGCTATGTTACGTTTATTTATAATCAAAGTACAATTCATTAGGTTGTATACTGAACGACGTGTTGTCAACAGGAAACGTTTCATAAAATTACTAAATGCTTGGTACGATTTTTCTTTACTAACCTGTTATTTTCCCAAAGACATTTCAATTAGTTAATCACTTAAGGCGCGATTACACCATATATTGTAAACGGTGGTTGCCACCAACAATGTTGACCAACAATTGTTACCGTCTCCGGTGTTGAGTGAATGTAAACTAAATGCGCTGAATTTGAGCTGACGTTCAAACCACTCGGTGTGAATATTCAAACTACCATGGTATATATATATATATATATATACTAAAAATATTTTTAAAGTATTATTAGTATAATAAGAAGAAAAACAGCAAATGCAGACAAAAGAAGTGATAATATAAATACCCCACAACGTTTCTGGAAACATTACTACTTTCTTCAGATACTAAGAAAACTAAAAAAATTAAGAGCCTAGATCGAAACAACTGCACAATTCAGTTGACAAAACTCAAAAGCTTTTGAATTGTGTCGCTGTACGTTCTTGTGTTTACTTCCTAGGAGTATTATTAGCACATGAAGAAAGGAAAAAAGTTTCCAGAAACATTGTGTGGCATTTATATCACCACTTCTTTTGTCTGTATTTGGTTATTTTTCTTATTAATAATATTCAATACAGACGTAAGTCTTTCATTTCATTTTTAGTATACATGTGTATAGTTTATTTGGGAACGGATGAATATGATCAACTGTGGGCCGAAACCTCACAAATAAAATAATGTACTGTAGTAAGGTTATTAACTTCAACATACAAATAAAAAAAGTTATGTTGCCAATTTAAATTTTGGTAACCTACATTTGACAGTTATGTAATTCTTTTTTATTATCCAAACAAATAATATGCGTGAAATATAGGTTTATCCAAAATCACACCTCCGCAAATATTCTTACTAATACAAAAGGTATAATCTATGTATAAGAAATTATCAGAATAACAAAGAAATTCTCATCGGGGGACTATTAGGCTCGATCTCTAGCTACTTAACTATCAACCACCCAACACTATAACCTTTTCACATTTGTTTATAAACAGAATAATGATAATATGCTTCACTGTATTGTGCAAGTATCCGTATTAAATAAACATTAACATAGATGAAAAAGCTTGTTTTGTAGTACAAATTTATGTTTTAGAGGTGAATGAAATGAATACTCAAAATATCTACAAGTATCATTTAGAATCTCAGACACATTGATAATTCTAGTATATAATAAGAATTGATAATTCTATCGATCTGCCAAATAATTAAATTATTTGTCATCCGTTTGCTTTGAATACAGGCTATTGACATTGAGTCAAACGTTAATTACGTAGTAAAAGTCTCATTAACTACCTGCGTACATTTTTCAAAGTCAGCGCTAGTTATAGCATCGCTCGGCACCCCATTTGTCTGAACAACATTGACGGAAGGAGGCAATTCATTGGTAATGGAATTCAGTGTGAGGAGAATCTATCGTTATTGAGCACATGTATCCCAGGAGAAGTGCAGTGTAATATGTTGATTCGAGGGCTAGGACTTCTCTTCTCTTGTAAGAGGTCACATGGAGGCACCGCAAGATGGAAGTAAGAATAAACTTTTATAATAGATAAAATACGGGAAGTAGGGAGTATTAATTTAAGAATTGTAATAATACGACACATTAATTTTTCCATATCGAATAATATTATGCGGTAGTTTGAAATATAACGCTATTTACGATACTTTTTATGTTTTATATTAAACAAGATTTATGTTACTTAAAGTTCATAAATATAACACAATATTAGTTTTTTAGTATCATTCTTAATAATTTGCAATAGGAATTTGAATTGGTGGATAGTGGTTACCTTACAAGAGCTTGCGATAATTCAGGAATATATCTACAACAAATATATGAATTTTGCGCATTAATATTTACTTATAAATGTAGCAGAAAATGAAGGTAATTGACTTTACAAAGTAATTGCATCTTTTTGATCTGTTAACCGCTTAAAAAGCTAACAGATTAAATAGATTCGTATATTGATTCTCCAAGTTTGTGTATCCATTTCGCCGGGTCAGATTTACATTGACTTATAATAGGAACTATTTCGTACAAAATATTCAGCTTATCTTTGTTTCCAATAACATTGAACAATCGAAAGCTTGTAATAGGAAAATTACATATTGTTTACAAGTATGTAACACGTGATAGTCGGGCTGTGACCATTGTAGAGAGGTAGATGGGATGCAACTAGGTGAGAATAAAGTTACACTTGAGAGTTAAGGCTAGACTTTAGAGAGTGTGAATGGGTTTTGGAGGTAGATTACAGCAGTAGTTGTGTAATTACCGCTGAAGGACTTCACTATTTGCGTAGGAACTAAGCCCAATTTTTGCATCCTCATTGTTTAACTCTTTTTTTTACTCTGATCCACTCTGATTGTATTTATATTAATTAATTATTTCATAATTAACTATATATTTGTGGTAGTCAAATTCCTACTTGATAGATATATTGTAAGTGGGTTACTGAAACTGAAAGTGGATTATAAAAAGTATTTGATCGTTTTTCAGATCCTATGAGGTGCATAATGCAGGCAACATATTGTAACAGGGACCTCTAATATTACATTCCTGTATAAACAGTGGAAAGTTACAAATTTACAAAGATATACTGTATTGGACCAGGGGGAGGCATATTCAATGATAGACGGATGATTAAAATATAAAAACTAATGTGTAAATATATGATTGCTGAATGTCTTATTGGACGGCAGTAGTTGATGCTTGGGGTTTTGCTTCTGCTTATTATATACCGTAGCGCGATTACTTAATATATTTTATTCCATTTACCGTTATTAAAGATATTAGCAAGGGTTGAGAACTTGACAAATTGCTACTTGATTGACAACGGCGCCAGTTTGTCGGAGACATAATCCCTGCAGTCTGAGCATAAGGACGGAGCGTACAGATACATGGTTTTACCAAAGGTGTTGATTCCGTACGAAACGTCTACAACGATTCGTGGTCCAGGAATATTGCCAAAAAGGTCTAAAGAAAAGAGATTTTTCGTACTGCCTTTGTTCTGTGAAAACCAATATATTTTACTCCTTGAGCAGAGACAATCCACGTGACTCAGTTTACAGATGCTCGAAAGGTAGACTACCAAGTTTATCAATCCTTAATGAGCCTAAGTTTTTCAACATAATAACATAAACCCCACCCCGTAAATAAAACGGTGCATTATGAGAAATTATTCCGGCGAGCTTATTCACTACTCATGGTCTCAAACTATGTACTCCTGACCTGTTCTTTTAGATTTAACGATACTTTGACGATTAACCACATAACTTAAACGGATAATTGAGTTATGATTGCTCAAATGAATTAATAAATTCGGAGTTTTCTCGGTGATACTACAATTCGAGTTTATTTGTCCAGTTTCAACAAAGTGAGATAAAAAAGTTGTAGTTAATTCATATTTTAATTATATAATCTCCATTATTATTTTTGATTTAACGATCCTGAAAAGAATTTGTTTCCTAACGTTCCTACATTTAGCAAACATTTTTCTTTAAGGAATCAGAAGCGCGTAAACTGTTGGATTACATAACGCAGTAAAAATTCATCTTATTTAAATTGTTCGTATCAAAAGATATTCAACACAAATTCATATTGGAATATTTTCTTTGTCACGAAAAACTGTTCCTACTGTTAGTATATTACAAAATTACACGTCTGTATTCGGAAGGCAGCATCAAAGAAGATCAGACGAGTGAGAAATAAAAAATGGTGATGCTCCATTTAAAGAAGACTCTATGGCAACGGAGTTAATTTGTAACCTGATGCTGAAGCACACTTCAGTGTTTTCGTAGAATCTTTTTCTTCTTTTATAATTAGCGGATGCTGTGAAAATTAATTGCCGGAAGCGCATAATACAACAAAATTGATTTTAATGGGCAGTTTCCTTTTTTAAAAATTGCTTTAAACCATTTATTTAAAATTGAGTCTTCCGTGTTACAAAATTTCTCACGTAAAAATTTATGTCAATATTTTTTTTTAAAAAAATACTGGTATTATTGGAAGAGGCAGATATTTAGGCATGCATTCTCTCTACATTTATTTAATATAATCTATTATAAACGATATGTTGTTATTCCTTAACGTAGCACAAGGATGACAATTGACAAAAAACATTTGACAGAAATAAATACGACTAATCAAGGAAACAAATACATTTCATTAAATAGTTTCCAATGAAATGCAAAATCAACTACCTATTTTGAACTTAATATGTGCAAAGAAAAGCAGATAAATGATCAAATAAATCTAAGTAGGCGAGGACGTGGAGAGGAAGAAAGTGAGGACATAATAATACCTACGTCAAACGTTAAAAACAGTTCGAAAACAATGCGATACATTTTTAGACTTCGTCTTCGTGGCCAATTTTCAGAACTTTTTTGTAACGTCTACCCTGTCAGGAATTACCGTCGAAGAACATTATGGAATAGTATACTTAACGAAACTACGAGCGTACAAAAACAGTGAAGAAATTAAATATACTCAGAAAATCCTATGATTGCGTGGAAGTGAATAATGAATAAAACATAAATAAAATTTTTAGCGGAGATGCTTTACGATTCACAACAATTAACGAAATGAAGTAGGCTATAGTTTACTGACTGTAATATTCTGACGCACTAGGGTAAGAGAAATCGAGAATGATTTTACAAAGGACACGGAGTAATAATTTGACTGTTTATAACTGATGTATCTATATACTCAAGTATAATTTGTATTTATAGGTTACAGTGGTATTATTCATGTTTAAAACGAAATTTACTCTTTCAGTTGTTACTTATTCATTCTTTAACTTTTATGGAAGTTATTCTTGTTAAACTGGCGTCGACTTCATTCTCGAATTTTTAAAAATAAATTACTCTGAAGTAAGAAGTAAGAAGTAAGAAGTAGGTTATATTAGATTTAGTTTCCGTTAGTCCTAAATGAGGAAATGGGATTATTGACAAATATATAAATTCACAGTTGCAATAGTAATTGTATATATCACATATATACTAATAATATTTTAAATAACAGACGTTACTACATAGATATAATTGTTAAAAGCAACGCATCAACAAAAAATTGAAAGACAAAAAAGTATTTTTTTTTAGGTAACAGGCTACATGGTGGCAACTCCCCTTTAATAGAATAGGAAGGGATTTGAAAGGGGGGTTGCGGAAGGGTAGAGGAAGGTAGCCAAGGGTTAACTAGGGCCCCGGGGATATGGTTTAAGGATCCTATCCGGCAATTCGTCTAAAAGTGATGCAGGGAAAACCCTAGAAAACTTGCATCAGGTAGGTCGGGCATTGGGTACTTGTCCCACGTGCTTCCGATGGAGGGAGAGGGGTTAGCTGTGGGGTCGCAGCTTTCCCCTCGCCGTGCCTCGACCAGTTGAGGAGGCAGCTGGCCGACTATTCCAATAGGAATAGCGGACAACTTTTACCGAATGCCCAAGGTCTGCGAGCCCGGAACATACACCTCTCAAAACTGGCCGAGGTGCCTCGGCATGTGGAACCTAAATTTTTGTATCTCATAAATATTTCTATTAGATTTTGTGACTTAATAATACAGCAGCGACTGAATCTGAAACGATAAATTTTTTCATTAAACCATGAGTCAGAACTAAGACAATTCACACGACATATTCTTTACTTGACGCTGTACACTTTTTCATAACTAAGATTTGAACTCCAGTCTCGTATTACAGCTAGTTATCAGCAAGCTAGCAAATTTATATCGGTAAATCTGGCTTTGATTCCGGCTCCTGTCGAGATTTTTCTTTCCTAACCCGTTAATTTTTTAATTTTCCATTCTTAATTCCATAAATAATTTTGTCCAACGACACTTCTTCAGTTTGTTTATCACCAGTTTTTGCCACCAACAAATGTTATCAAAATCGGTGTAAACACGACTTCACAATGCGATTTATCTAACTCCATAATATTTGGAAGGCTTACTTGGCTTTTCTAATGTGATTTTTGGGGAAGAAACGATTGTGTTTAATGGACTGATTTACTAAAACATAACGTTCAGTTGAGTTAATGTAAACTAACTGCGCAAAGGCTGCCCATCTTTGAGTTTGAACTGACGTTCAAAACTTACTGTCTGAATATTCAAACTACTATGGTGAATATATATATATATATATATATATATATATATATATATATACTAATTTTATATTTGTTTTCTTAAATAAACCAGACGTTTGACTCTGAATCCATTGGAATATCTTATTTATACATTATTAATATTTTATTTTTTACAGCTTTGTATCTTATTCTAATATAACATATGAGAGACCTGATAAGCGTATATTGTTATAGTGATTTAATTCAAATTACGCTCCCGTTGCATATACTGAAAAAAAAATGGTTTCAGTTTCAAAGTATTTCGTTTCCGCCATGTAAAGGCACTCAAAGTAGAGCATGCTACGCAGCTTTTAATCTGAAGTATTTATTATATATGTTGATTTTCCAAGGAGATGCAGATCCGTAACACGCAAAGGGTTCATGATTAAAGCCACGCAGGCCTCAAGAAAGTAAATAGGCAACCACTTAAGTGAAGTAAGCCTTCTGAATATGACCATTTGGCATGTGTCACCACCATACTGCTTGCCAAACATTTAGTGATAATACGGAGAATATTTGAAAATCTCTTCCCCACCATTATATACCATATATATATATGAGTTTTTATAAATTTATATGCAAAATAATTAAAAAGTACAGAAATATGCTTTACGAGTATATGAAAACAGACGTAGGTGACACAAATAAAGTCAATGAAGTAGTCTAAGATCGGTTTATAAAAAAAATAGAAATTATTTTTGTAAAACGTAGAGTGTTAAAAGTTCAGTAAAATTAATTTCATAACTATAAAATCTAGTGTAACAATTTATTGTTCGTTTATACAAATTGAAAAAAACAATTTTTTTTAATGCATCGGATCATAATTATTAAGCTACTCAATTTTTTGTGGAGGATAGTCAGTGGCTGATGAAATTTAGATTGGCAAAGAGATTAACTGCAGAATCCTGAAGGACAATCGCCACGCTGATCACGTGCCACCCTCAAAAAATCCGGAATGTGTCCGGAAAGGTGACATTTTGGTAGTCGTATCGGTAGGCCAAGGCCCTAAATGTGTTGTAGAGCTGAAGAAAATAAATGAAATGAAAAAAAAACTTTGAATTTACTTCTTCATAGAAACTGCACACCGAAAGGAGTGCTATCTATTGTCTCTGTACATAGATGAAATAATTTAGAAGCGGATAAGTTCCCGAAATGTAAAAATATGTAGCAAAAATGGGTTGACAGTTGGGATTTTTTTCTGGGAGTTTGATAAAACAAATTCCTGCAGTTCTGTAATTGAAATGATTGGACAATCAAGGTGAAGGGGTTCAATACTAAATAAAAACAAGAAAAGTGATATTATTATGGGAGGGCCATAAAATGTCGGTATAAACAGAAGTTATAAAAGTGCCGAGGGTAGAGATTATGGTTTCAAAATATTATTAACCTGACCAAGAGTATATGAATAAAATTGGTATATCCACCTGGAAGTTTTTTATTTCCATTGTTATCTTCCTATTCTTGGTTCTAATTCATTGGTATTTTGGTTTCTTTGGCTAGTTGTGTTAATTTGAGCTATAATTTTAAACGTCTGTATTTTCGTTGACTTTCCCATGAAAGTAGATGGACATTTGTGGGATTAATTTTACTCCTCGATGAAACTATAGCACTATGTTTTCTGCTGGTATAAGAAAACGCGTACCAATATTTCCAATGAAATGAATTAAATGTTTTTCTAGTTACTTATCACTAAATATCTTTCCCTACAATGGATTATTACCTTTGATTGTTTATATGGATACGTAAATTCATCGATTCAAACGGACTGCTGTAAATAAATCTCGGGAAATGATGAAACGGCGAATGCCGTCGTTCATAGTGAGAGCGAATCAGGAACCAGCTTTTGTCCGTATTATTCCCAACAAGCGCGGTAGGAAACTACGACAGGAAGCTCAAAAATTTACGACCAGGCTCTAATATCATAGCCATGGTCCCCAGAGCAGACAATATGGCCGCCGTAAAGTTGCTTAATTAAATGTGGTATCCGGACAACTACCATGAAGTGTGTGACTATTGGCGCCCAGGGCGCTTTATGTCACAGAAAATGCCAACATGACTAGATTACGTAAATAAGAAGCGTAAACCAGGTGCGCCGTTGTGTAGATTGAATAATAAAAGCAACTGCTCTTTGTCTGAAGTTGATCCACTTTTTATGAAGTGGCCACCATTCTAATCTAGATTCAAGAAAATACGATAAAGAAACTCTCTTTTTCTTCATTAATAAGTAAGACAGCAAATTATTTTTTTCAGTTACATGCATTCAGAAAACAATTTTAGTTTATATGCAAAGGTTTGTTTTAATAAAAAATACGTATACTGAATTACATTCAATCTTATTTAATGTAAATGAATATATTATATATTAGTTACGAGGACACAAACTAGTATTGCACTCAGATTTATTTGCCATATACCGGTTAATAAACCTTTATTCAGAAATATATGATTTCTAATATATTACTTTTGGATTAAACTTGTTACTTTGCCATAATAAATTTTTATGACAATATTATAAATATTCAACAGTTATGTAATTTAAAACGGCAGTTCGCGATTATGAAGGACGCAAAATGTATTGTTAATTGGCAATAAATTAATTAAATGTACAGGATTATTATAATGTTATAATTATAATGTTGTAATTGTGAAACCAAACGTTTCTAAACTTAATTATCCCAGTTTTCCTCGTTATCATCATTTGTTTTAGGATACAGAAGGAAAAAAATTTTTATTGCAACGCACTCAAACGTCTGTTGCAAGTCAAAATGTCTCTCGATCAATCTAAATTGCTACCGTTAAGCTATTATACATATTCGCAGGACAATTTCTGTAGTATGCCTTCCCATACAGAGCAGAGTAGCTAATTTTCTCCATGTTCGTAAATGAAATTAGATACATTTTGTTTATTTTATTGCATTTTAATCAATTTTTCTTATAACTTCTAGTTGAATAAAAATAAATTAGTTCATTATAATTTCAATTTGAGATGAGTTGTAATAATTCAGGTACCTTCATTAGTAACCATCTGTTTGCAAGTCTAGGCCGGGACTGATGAGCTTTTTTTTAGGTGTAGACAGGCTACATAAGGATAATCCACGTGGCAACTGCACTCTTATAGCATAGGAAAGGGATTTGAAAGGGGGGAACGGAAGGGTAGAGAAAGGAAGCCAAGGGTTAACTAGGGCCCCCGGGCTATGGTTTAAGGATCCTACCCGGCAATTCGCCTAAAAGTGATGCAGGGAAAACCTAGAAAAACCTGCATAAAGTATGTCTGGCATTTGGTACTTGTCCCACGCCCTTCCGATGGCGGGAGAGGGGTTCGCTGTGGGGTCGCAGTTTTCCCCCGAGCCTTGACCGGTTTAGGAGACAGCTGGCCGACTATTCCAATAGGAATAGCGGACAACTGATACCGTATTCCCAAGGTCTGCGAGCCCGGAACATACACCTCTCAAAACAGACCGAGGTATCCTCGGCATGTGGGAACCTTAGTTAAAAAAATAACCAGTTCTTGTGGTTCTCTTACATAGGCAGCTAGGCGTCGAATGTCACCTTGGGCCTGGCCATGTATTTGTGTTGCTGAGTTTTTGCTGTTTGTTTCTGATGAAAGACATTAGGGACCATACGTCATATCTAGTGTCTCTGTTGAAATTAGCTAGTCTCTTTATAATTTCTATTGCATCCAGACTCTTTCGGCCCAAATTTTAATACCATTTTTGAAACTAAAATATAAAAAATATAGTGTTGGTTCTCGAAGAAAATTCACTGAAGTGTGTTGAATAAAACGTTTTTTAATACTTGCAGTAAAAAGTATGTAACTGATTATTATTTAAGATATTATTGGTATTCCTTAGCCTGTCATGTTAAGCCAATATATAGAATTATGTTGAGCTATCGGACATGGACGTATTGGTCAACAACTTGTAAACCTTTCACTAAGAGTTAATAAATTTGCAGTTTATGCTAACAGAACAGTTTGAACGGAGACCAATATTCGCTTGCTTGGACATGAATTTTCGTTTCGCCATATTACTATAAAACAGTTCGAGTGTGGTGGCAGTGGGTCGAAGAGAACCGGAAGCCCTGAAAATACGTCAGTTGTACAGAACTGTAATGCCACAGCTGGATGACACAAATGACGTCCGCTGTGACGGATCATTCAGTTTCATCACAAGTGTTAACATAACGGTGGAGCACTATAACAGGTGTAGCAGTGTTTGCGTACCGTAGGTAAGCTTCAGAGAGGGATGGTTGTACACAGTGTTTTTTCGTGGATTCCGTCGACCCTGGATCATTGATATCGTGCATAATACAATGATAGTCGCAGGCTATATGTGTACGCAGCGTTTTACAAAATACTCTATCCTCTGGAAGACTAAACATAATATTTATCAAGATATATTAAAATGTAAAATGAAATTGATTGTTTCATAGTGCCGTGACTTTTAATAATGATATATTAAAAATTCAACCTGAAATGAACAATGTATGCGGAACCTAAAAAAATTCAATTTCTCTGTTTTATTATTTTATTGTTTTTAAACAGAAGTAGTAAGGGAAAAAACATTTTATTTACCGTTTTATATTTCTATTGACTTGCGTATATGTTAGTTTTTTCTTCAGTACTTTGTGAGAACAATAAAATAGAACAAAATAACAGTAAATCTGAACGTATTTGAAATAACACGCTACAAATTTTGAATATTCAGTTATGATGACTGAAGTGAAGAGGTTTATTATTTTATTATTCTTTTGACCTAGACTAATATTGTGATTCAAACTTTTAAAATAAACTCTAAATAAAATAAAATTAACGATGTGTTGATTTTTATGTTTCTAGATAGGCAAGAATAAAATATATAACTTAATTCTCATTTGGAATACAGAAGATTCAGAAAACTATTGTTAAATGCCAATTGTGGGTTTATAATAAAATATTTTAAATTCCAAGAAGTATAAAGATAAATATCTGTATAAAATTGTTCATATAAGTAACGGGAGTTTGGTTTATATAAAGATGAACTGTGCGCGACTACTAAATGATATTTAGATACACACAATTCAGACAAAACTTAAATATTTATTAATAGAAATATGAAGCTATGTGGAAAATAAATTTAAAAAATGGAATATATATATATGTAATAATAATAAATAACTATGAAAACAAAACACCGATAATACGATGAAAGGATATACCTGAAGATATTAATAATGTGCTATTTTGCAAAAATCCAACATTTACTACTTACCCGCAGATTATTTATTCTTTTGTAACTCAACATTTGGAACTAAAATTTGTAACCGAAATTTCTATACAGTAATTGTATTTCATTAATTTCATAATGAAATTTTCGGAAGTGCAAATAATATATTCCTTACTGTGTTACACTTTGTGAATGAGGGAACAAAAACGGTTTTCAGAGGTCCACATAGAGAAACTCGTGAAATGTAATTATTTCTAATGCACCATAATCGTTTGTCGTCTGTATATATTTTTTGTTTACAGTTTTATTTACTGAAAGTATATTACTTAAATTAAACTGGCGATTTCATTGGGACGGGCTGAAGTAATCTTTTAAAATTGAAGTGTTAAAAATAAATCTGATAAAATTTTTAGGACAAATCTAATTTACTCTATCGTTGACTAATGAGGCTCTTATAAAAGTACTTGTGTAATAGTATGTTTTATTGTTCACTACACAGTTCCAGAAAATATGTAATTATAACGTACTTGGTGCCATGGTGTTCACAGTTCACTTGATGGTCTAAGGGCTGGTAATTGTATACTGCTTGGGTGAACACATCCCAGCTCACCGTCCAATTAATTTTAATGCAGCTCAAAAAAAGTTCAACGCAGCTAAATATCCTTCTGAACTAAGAAAGAGAGAGTCATTATTTTATTTTATTAAACTTCCATTTTAATGAAAGGTTCGAGTAGAAACGTAATTGTGAAAGGTTGTTGCGACAAAAGGTATACACTCTTAATTCCATTCCTTTTGTAGTTGGCGAAACATTAGGTTGCACTCTAATTTAAGTACTTTACTTTTAGATTACGTTAATGGAAACATCTCACGGATTTGTTTATTAAAGTAGAACGAAATACAGATCTCTAAATATAATAGACTCCTTTACATGAAAAGAAGGAGTACCATAGGTATGTTTAATTTTGCCGTATAAAATCCCCAATCATTTAATTCAATTTTCAACAATTACTCTTTAAGTATCAAATGAACATCTGTTGTTCAAATTATTTCATTTTCAGCAAAAAATAAACAGCAATAATATAATTTGTATTCGAAATATGCAACTTTATAATTAATGTAACTTAAGGTAAAATAAACTTTCATGGGGTAATAGTGTTATGTTAGATTAATTAAATCTGAAAAAAATATTGTTATTACACGTTTAACCCCTTGCAGACAAAGCAGATTTGTCACCATCAGAGACAAACATGAAAATAATGAATCATACTATAACTGTTCAAACTTACTCATTTATATTTACCTGTGCTCATATCTGTAGTAAACATTTAATAACTGAATAATCAACTTAAAAGTCCGTACTTTCGGTTCGAATTTGATTAAAACGAGAATTTTTCTACGCCCGTTGCTGTGTTTATTTTTCAAGCAACCCGCACTACACAAACTCGATACACTTCTGCATTTAACAGCTGTAAATATTAATTAATATATTTTGTGTATATTTCAATCGAGTTAACCATACGGTCCAGTTACAGTGTTTAAGTGGAAAATGAAACGTAATTTTTGCCTGCGACCAATTCGTGATTGGATTTTATAATTTATTTGTTGTTTTTAAAAATGAAAGTAATTTCTCATACTCTAGAACCATTAATTAAATCATGTAGTGAATATCGCGTAATTAAGTGGCTTTGTTTATGAATATGTAAATAATTGATATTCGATACCGAAATTAATACCATACAATTAAAATATCGTAACAAGTGTCAATTTCAACTACGACGAAATCACTCATAAATATGATCAATTCCTTTGCATTTAAAAGTTATGAGAAAATGTATATTTTATTGTTAAATAATTTTGCAGGGCATTTATTAAAAAAATGTGTGAGATCGTAATAAATTAAATATAATTAATATGAATTAATAGTCAAAGAATTTTATACAAAATCAAAAACTAAATACTCAACAAAATAAGACTACATTATTTAATTTTATCTAAATTTTGCAAGCTAATCGCATAAAAATGTAAAATTTTTTATTTTATACAACTATTGCATAATCTCTTGTTTAATATTTGGGTTATTATTTCTCCAAAACTTCCGTTTAGGCTATAAATGAATTAATTAAATTCTTAAACAACTCAATGTTAAGTACTTGAGCCTTATAATATGGCAAAAATTGAATTTACTTTAAATATGTATGTTACAGCGTTAGACTTCATGTGAAATTTTACAATAATTAAAAGGTAAATTTTGTCAGACTAAAACACCCGTATCCTCGCGTAAATTTGTGGACTCAAGATTTGATGATTTTTATGAAACAAAACATTTTGAATACTTTGAAGTTAATTATGGCAATATTTCTAAAAGCTCTCAAAAATTTCAAAATTTATAATTTGAGAAAAGTTTGACTTTGTTTCCTTGTTATAAATTCTGACTGATTAAAATATTGGGGATATAATACAAACACAATATATCATATATCAGTTTTAAAAAAATTCATGTTCTTGGATAAAAGACTTATAAATGATTGAAATTCGAATTCAATTCAGTATTGTAGTTTATAGTCTCCATACATTCTTGGGTACATTGTTTGGTTAAAAAATTAGCTATTATGAAGTTAGGGAATTCAAACCATTTTCAGCTTTTCAATTGTTATTACCGCATCTCATACACTGCGGCACTAGGTCTAGAATGATAAAAAAGAACTTAAATTAACCATATTAAATTGAGAAAGTACCTTTTAATCAGTTTCATATACATAGTTAATACTGATTTCTTGTAATTAATATTTTTAGTATTTTCAGAAATACGCTACAAGAAGTGAACTGTAAGAGATAGAAGAAGAATTACTTTCTGACAGTAAATCGCAGACAAAATAAATTTGTTCTGATGAGAATTTTATTGATAGACCAACATATACTTGTGTAATTAGGGCCTAAATTTGGACCATAGCAAATATAGCTGTGATACAGCAGAGAAGCTTCCAGTGAAGGCCATCCCAATGGTTTATCGGTTAACCGGCAAAGTTTGTTAAATTTAGAGCTTGGTTTACTCTTTCAGGGTGACACTATTTTCTGGGCGGTGAAATTCATAATCAATATTAAACAAACTATGATAAAACGTGGAATATCCTGCTAGCACATTCTAGTATGTGGTTTACAACAAAATTCTTCTTCTATTAAATATATATGTATATACACGTATGTACCATTTTTTGGCTATATATATATATATATATATATATAAGTAAGGTGAATTTATTTAATTATAAATTCTTTATTTATTCTTCCAAATCAATTTCATCCCCTTCAAAGTAATCCCCGTCCGATAAAACGCACTTTTTCCAACGCTTTTTCCAGTCCTCGAAACAGTCGGTATAGTCTTTTTCCGGTATAGCCTTCAAGACCTTCTTCAATTCGGTTTTTATCTCCTCAATCGTGTCAAAACGGCGTCCCCGAATTGGCCTTTTCAGTTTGCTGAATAGTCAGAAGTCGCACGGATCGCAAATCAGGCGAATACGGTGGTTGCGGAACGATTTGAGTCGAGTTTTTGGCAAAAAAGTTGCGAAGAACCAATGCAGTATGGCCTGGTGCATTATCGTGATGAATGACCCAAGAGTTGTTCGCCCATAATTCCGGCCGTTTCAGACGAATATCTTCACGCAAACGACGCATAACGCTCAAATAATATTCTTTGTTGACAGATTGGCCCGGCGGAAGGAATTAACAGTGCACCACACCACGATAATCAAAGAAAACTGTCAACATGACCTTGATTTTCGATCGACTTTGCCGTGGTCTTTTCGATCTTGCTTCACCTTTTGCACGATATTCGCTGGATTGGTCGTATGCGTAAATCCAAGTCTCGTCTCTAGTAATGATGCATTTCAAGTGGTCCTGATATTCAGACAGCAAAGTTTCACACACATCAACGCGACGCTTTTTTTTGCCCCAAAAATTGAGCGATTTTGGCACCAATCGAGACTTGACGCGTTTGAGACACAAGTCATTCTTCAAAATGGTTTGGGCTGAGCCAAATGATATTCCAACACTATCAGCGAGATCTCTAATTGTCCATCGACGATTTACAAACACGAAATCTTTGATCTTTTGGACGTGGCCCTCGTCGGTAGACGTTGATGGTCGTCCAGAGCGCGGTTCGTCTTCAACGCGTTCTCAGCCCTCTTTGAACTCGTTGTACCACTTATAAACTTTTTTTGTGCCATAGTTTGATCACCAAAGGCCTTCCGCAACATTTTCAACGTGTCCGCACAAGAATATTTGTTCCGCAAACAAAATTTGATGCAAGTTCTTTGCTCAACAAAATCACCCATTGCAAAAATCGAAAAATTCACTTTTGGTTGTTTACAAAAACACGTGTAACTCGGAGATAACTAAACCTTTTAATAAACAGACGCTTGGAAAATATTATAGAAGTCCTAGGAAAAAAAAATTACCTGCCTTCCTAATACCCGGGAGTTTTAAATGACAAATTCACCTTACTTTTTGATCGTAGTGGTATATATAGGAAATTTATAATTTCTTAAATTTTAGCAGTAAATTTGTACACGAATTTAGAGATAAATTTTGAAGAGATGTAAAGAAGTTACCCTAGACGAACTGTCCTCTCCGTTCGAAAACACCACTTTATTAACGTTAGGCTGCATTTATTTTAAGTTATTCGGTTGCTCTCTTCGCTTGTGGGGAGTATTAGCGAAGTTTCCATGATTGACGGTAGTTTATTTTGCCGAGATACGGTTTTATTGCGTACATTCCCAGGCTATTTGGCCGAGTGCAGTCCTTAAGTCAGCCGCTCGATAACACGGTATTGTGCTGCGCTGACCTCCAGGTAACATATTCCGTGCTAACAGCACATCAGCTGAGCCATAACTTTTGATACAAAATACAGTAATGATGTACAGTGAGCCGGCAAGGTTTGCTGGATAAGCACGTCACATTCATAGGAGTGTTAGTCGCGGAAAGCATGTGTGACCGTAACAACACGATCGTGGAGGAAAACGAAATAAATCATACCAGGTGTTCATGAAATTGCTTCGCCGTCCATGAGAGTTGTTTACACTGTGTTCGGCTATCGTGAAAATAGTGAGCGCTTTTGAAATGAATTGTTTTTCTTTATATTATATTGTAAAAAGTAAATAACATCTATATCAATAAATAAATTGATGTACGTACGAGTATGTTCAGCGTATACTCTCAAACGTATAGTGAAACCTCAACCAAAGTTGATGTATGCCTAACTTAAATTCTAGGAATGATGATACTGCGTGTGAGAAACCCATAGCGTTAATTGGGAGAGGTGTTAATAAGTTGACATTTAAAGAGCATTAAACGACCGTGATTGGAATCTATTTCATTGTTTTCGGACTCACTAAGTTGATTAGCGTCAATGTCGACGTTATTGAATATTCAATTCACCGTCAGCTGCGAGGGAAGAGGGAGTGATTTGGAAAGTAAAATGACCAAAATCTCCTGTATTGGTGTCGATTTCACGCTGAGGTAAATTGTGGCACTTAGGTTGCTAGTTAAGATGAAGTTCAGCCTCAATTTCCATGGGAGTGATAAAGTTTTCAAAAAATGAACAAAAACTGACGAAAATGAGATAAACAGCGAGGCTCCCAATGACATTTTGCAGCTCCTGTCCGTATGAGGTGTGCTAAGAAATAATTATTTATGGAATGAGAAAGGAGAGAGTGTTGAATTAATTTATTTTCCTGTCTAATAAAAGTTTGGAATAAATAAAGACCCAAGAAACTCGGGTAATTAGCTAATTATGAAGTAATACTAATATAATAACATATGATTCGACTAATCATTAAAACTTAGAGAAATGATCTGTGAAAGGTAAGGTTTATGATTGTACAACTAATACAATGAGATTGTAACTAACACTATTAGGTTTTAGCTTAATTTTTCTGAAAAAAAAAACGTGAGTTCAGAAAATAAATTGTATCGCTTAATGTATAGAAAATTATTATTATTCATCTTAAGAATAATCTATAATATATGTTGAAATATTACGGTATTATGTAAAGAATGTATGATATTTATCGCAGCATAATTACAAGAAAAGTGACACAGGACAAATTCGAATTTTTAAAATATTTGTTATTTTATATTATCAGCCCCACAATTAGCACCAAAATTTAACTATAATCATTTATCATTGTGAAACAATTTTGATGGATAAAATGGAAAACATAAAAAATAAATTAAAGATTTTGATTAATTGATAAAATAATTTATTATTCGTTATTGATAAATTTATTTACACTGCATTAATTATTAATATGATACTCGTAAACTATTGTCATTGGAAGTGGATATATAAAATAGAAATTAGTTTTATCAGTGAACGTATTTATCAGTCCATATACAACGCACCAGTTTACAATGAGATATCCATTACTAAGACTTACGTAAGCCACCAACCTTTTGTGTCGAGTCTCGACTACTCGGATTCAAATTGTTTCCGGAAGAGTGACCAGGCGATTGTTCCATTGAAGTAGTGCGTTTATCACTTGGAGAAATCAGTTTCATAACGAGGAAAGCGTAGCACTTTATACATAGATCGCCTGCCCGCAATACGTAATTAAGAGCCGATCTATGTCAATATTGGATACTCTGAAACGTAGTCGAGCCTTGGCTTCATATCTCAGGGTTCGCAACAAATGGATAGTTGCTGCATTGATTTAGCAGGTTCTCGGAATATGAATAACATGAATATCTATACGATTTGAAATTAATGTGTCCCCTCGTCTCCTTTATCAATGTATAATACCTCGAACCCCACTATTATTTAGCCATCTCCTACGCTACTTTTCTCAAATCTACTATCCGCGTTCAATTATTCATTGCTGTATGTTCATATATCTGTTTTTTTTTCTTTCAGAAATCGACTTGTTACGAGATTTTATATCGTGTTGCCGGTCTCTACGCTGTTATTTCCTACTTATATCCCTTTGTTGAGAAATATACATTGTGTGACCTTACAGGATTGGTGCAGGGGTGGTTTATTGACTCCTATTTTTTTCTGCGTGTTTGTGTGGGTTATCAGCGATATTTTCTGGCCACCTGACCCACAGTAAATTCTTTCAGTCTTTTCAGTAGTTCATGCCTCTTGACTTCCGTTTTATCTTATGTCGCCTTAATCCTCAAATCTAGCCGCCAATAAATCAGTCACCCCGCGTGTCATCCATAAATCAATTACAAATAAAATATTATTTTTAAATACTTAATTCAACGGATTTACGTTATTTGGATACAACATGCTGATGAAACGTAAAACATAGATTCTTATACATTTTAATCCTTTAAGAAGAGGCAGTTTCAAAGTGGTGCATAAATAATGACACTGCCTGTAATCGGAAAAATTGAGCATAATGATAACTTGTCAAATTTGTTAGTAATATTCCCGTAACTGTAATAAAATATTTCACAAATTGAATATCCAAAAGCAGACTTTTAAAATTATAATTTAATTAATCAAGCTTTAAAAGTCTGTTTTTGCTACTTCATTTAATTAAAACTATACAGACACAAAGAATTAACTTGTATATATATATATATAAACGTTTAATGTATATTATAAACTTTTTATAGCGTAGAAAATTCGAAAGTCCAACATATGTGGTTCACTACTAATATTTTACACGTAATATTATATTTCAGTGTGACCTGCAGCCGAACTGAGGCAAACTGTTGTCATGGGATGAATATGTCGGAGGGTCACAACGGAAATAGGTTCTCTGTGTTCAGGATGCGTGGCTGCGGACTTAATTTCACCAAATCGATGTGACACCGACCAACAATATGTGTTATAAACACGAAATATGCGCTGCCAGAATGATATGTCGTGTTTGTCAGCTTTACACTCACACACAAATTTTCATAAATAAAATTATGCTCATTGTAGCTGAAATCCTAAACAATACAGATTTGTTTTTAGATATTCCTGGTGCTTCGTAGCAATTAATTCTGTTTTGTATTCCAGCAATGTTAGTAGGTAGCATTGTAGTATTTAATCAGCGAATCGAAACGAAAATGTTTGTCTGTGTTTGACGTTCAGAGAGACTGTTTCAATAAGAAACAGCATTTACATTTAACGTAGGTTGTACCGAGTTCTATGCGTCAAAGAGTGACAATTAAGTGTATTATCAATTAATGAACTGCAGTGGCATGCTTTTCTGTTCACTTTGTTAGCTGTAGTGTTCATATTTTCATTCCATATTTTATTTCCAACAAATTGGTGTGTCGTTAAGATCTTTGAAAAATTGGATTATTTTATTACAATTCTGCTGTAATATATTGAGTTGTGCTCGAAAAACGTTAATGTTAATGAAGTAAAAACTTGATGTTTGAACCTAATATAACACGAAGTTAGAATTTTGAACAATTACTCTTGGTAAACATTTGACTATAATTAGATGGATTCTTTAATTTCACGTTGAATAAAACAATGAAAATGACTAACTAATTAGATAGAGTATTTTCCATATTATTCACGCTTTGATTTGAACTACTTGATTTAATTTTTGGGAAACACAAGTAAACGGACGCACTTAATGGATTCGATGACGTGGAAGAAATGAAGTAATATTGCCGTTTTGTTGGTATGATTATAGGAAGGAAGGCATAAGAAGAGAATGTCTCAAATTAAGAGAAGACAAAACGTACGTGAGGTGATCACAAACTGAGGTTGGAAAGCTTGCAATGAAACGTTTACATTTTATTTCATACAAACAATACAGCTACCCGAAAGTACATACAGTAGGTTATTTTTCGACATAGTCTCCATATCGTGTTTAGGAATTTGTCGCTTCGTGGGATGAGTTTGAATATTCCCTTCTGGTAAAAATCGTGTCTTTGCGTGTCGCGTGTCGCTGTTTCACCTCATCGTATCAAAGGAATTGTCGACCTTCTAGGTGATTCTTCAAGTTAGGAAAAAGGTGAAAGTCACTTCGAGCGACGTCCGGGCTGTAGGGAGGGTGGTCGATGATGTCCGAGCGAAACTGCTTCATCTGTGCTGTATGAGGTCGCGCGTTGTCGTATAGGATGATAACGTTTTTGGAGAGACTTTCAAGTCCTAATTAATATGATGGGACAATGAAATAATGGAATTTTGTTTTAAAGATATTAATATTGAGTTAATTTTACAGATAATCCTCACGTTCGGGCAAAAGACGGAAATCAATTACTAATAATACTGCGTTTAATGTCCATAATTTAAGAATTGTCCATTAACACGTCAAAATTATAATTGTGGGTATTGTAACTGAAAACCAATTTTTATCACTCATTTCTTCAAAATGTATGCATTATTTACGGGACAAGAGCATAATATTATACCAGAGTAGTAATTTCTAAAATAGAATTGTCAATTTATATTTTTGGACTTACAATCTTATAAAAGCAAAAATTCATTCCAGGCATTATCTTGAGCAGTATATTAAGTTGAGGCGGAAGTGTGCATCTTGGCCTATTTTGGGAGTGCGGGAGCGAGAAGTTGGTAATCTGCATTTAACAGCACGCGGAGCGCAGACCGCAGGCTCGCAGTACAGGAACAAGGGGTCGCACCTAATGCAAATTTTATGGCGCCGCCAACTGGTTTACCGTACATTGTAATGAATAAATTAATTCAATACAAGTTTTGCAATATTTCGTACTCAACATTTTCCTTATTCTCGAATAAAAAGTAATTGACTAAAGAGAATGAATAATACGTGTAGAATACACAATAGACACCTTTCATTATCAGGTATCATGATTTTACAATAATGCATCTAACCGCTTTCGTGAGGAAGACATGCTCATAACTGATAAAGTAAATTTTTATACATGAGCTATACTTCCTTTAATAGATGAACGTATTTAGAGTATTGTTCCGGTCTCTTAACACAAACTGAAAAATTACGAAAAAAGTGGCATATTTTATTTTAAGGGAGTGTCTCTATAACAATGGAAAGAGTGTGCAGCGTCGCATATGAGGTCAAACTGATACAACTGCGATTTTTGTATCTTACTAACAAGAGTAATTGCTTTAGGGAAGTCGGCGTAGCATTTTGAGACTCAGCTGACCTTTTTGACAAAATTGACCGCGAGTCCGTTACAAACTGCTTCGTTTCGTGCTCGTGGAGCAGCATACACAAATTTGCACTTTAAATGAGAGTGATTGGTAAGCAAACAAAGGTGACGTGCTTACAGTGTTGGACAAGGCGGAACTTCGTGGAACGATAGATGCTCCACAAAGCAAAGCCAAATAGAAGACAGTAGGACACAAAGTGAATAGGTCGTGTCTGTCGCTTATCAGTGATAATGTATGTGAACAAAAAACATAGAACGACGAAAAATCTTAAAAATTAATGCCGTAAAATAAGATAAAATGCAAATAATACAATAACGAAGTGATACAAAATGTGTACTACTACACGGAATGTACGAATTTATTAGTACCATAGTGTGGTGAAAACTTATTACTATTGTCTTTAATCAAATTTTACTGGAATATCAAACATGTTAAGACTCACACATTCTGACACAAACATCCAGACTGATTAGTATACGAATTCATGTTATTAAACCTCGAATAAAATTTATTATATTTTGAACAGAGCATATTGAATTATAATAAATGTATAAAAATAAATAATAACCAAATAAATTAACAGAACAAACGTTTGTTATAATGCATTTATTCAACAATATACACAACTAATTCTTGCATACACCATTTAAAGCTCTGGAAATTATTTCACACCCAATCAAAATTGATATAATTTTATTTGTAAAAAATGTGAAAATATATTGTACTGTGAATGTAATTACAGTGAAGAGAAATTGTTTCAAATTAATTGTATAAAATTAATGAATGGATGTGATTGGTAAAAAAAAATGTTAAAAACATAAACCTTACATTTCGAGATGATTATACCTGTCGGGGAAAATCTATTACATAAATCCAATCACCGGATTACTGGTTTGGGTAGATCAACGAGGTACGCTAATACCATTCTCGTAAGGGGCGCCGTAAACAAAGGAACTCAGTTGCAGGATTATGCTACAGAGCTTATGAGATTTACTCAACGAAAGTTTCCGAGAACTTTATAGGACGTTGACAGAAATGTTATGAAGAAGGCGGGAAGAAACCTAGTTACAATAAAAAGCTAACCCGATATACAGAGGTAAGGGAAGTTAAATTAATGTAATTTGTTAGGCTCGTATGTTTGGTCAGTTCTTAAACGTGGGGCAGGGCTGGAATTCCTACTGATAAAAAAAGTCCAAAGAACAGAAAACCACGGAGAATGTAAGACACGATGCCTTTTGCAATAAAGGTTGCTTAATATGCGTTTTATGAGCTTATATATTTTTTTAAATACATACAGAATTTATTTCAAAATACTTTTATGGTTCCTAGACTTATTTAATATACATTATCAGAATATTATTCAGCATCCTCTTGAAAATATACATTTTTTGAAGGATCAAACGGAAATGTATATTTAAAATTTAGTTTTCTTTTATGAACCAGCATATTTAAGAGCGTTAAGAACGACGCGCCGCACAAATTCAAAGCTCTTAACATCTTTTATCACCTGACAAAGCCATAAAGTGTGGCGGAAAATTTGTGAGAAATTTATAAATTCATTTGGTCTGCTGATTGACAACTGCATCATTTATTTGTTTATTTTTATCGAATACAGACGTTCTTATAAATTATCATGAACGTATTTTAAATTATAGTAAATACATTTTTAAATTAAACAAGTTGAAATGATATTGACAAGTTTGAAATTACAAAATTATTTTGAAAACTAACCATAGTATATACAAATGAAAAGTTAAGATAACATAGTATAATAAGAAAATTAAATTTTGAATAAAATTAAAATCCTAATTTAATATATTAAAATGACGTTTTGGGGTTACTGTGTTAATACTGGGTTGCTTTTTACGTTTTCTGTAATAACAGTGATTTGATACGAGAAGTCAGTATGATTTGTAACTAACAAATTTAGCCAATAACATTTCATACGATATTTAGTAATAAATATTAACAGAGTACATTTTTTATTTAACTCTTATGGTTATATAAATAATGTAATTATTTTTAGTAAATGCTAGTAGCCATTAAAACGTAGATATATATTAGGAAATATGCAAAAATACATATGAATAACATTTTTATTGAAACAAAAAAGTTACGATTTTTCATTCCTGACAAAAGCACCAAGTGTTGATATTGGCTAAAATTGGCTGTTTGTTGGCTCCTTAATTATCTTTTTATAGATAATTATCATATATGATACAAATTTTTGTATTTAACACAATTCATTTTTCACTATTGTTACCAGTTTTTAAACAATTAAAAAATAATATAAACCAGATAAGAATGTTTATATTATATTATTCTCAGCTGATAGGTCATAACTTGCATTTTGGGTGTTTACTTGGAAAATAATGTTCCACTACATGAGAAATTTTCCTCCTTTTTTTATTAATAATGTTAATAATATTTTCATTAAACGTTTCCAAAATCCCAGCCTATTATAAGCAAACGAGATCGTTCCATTACCCTCTAGGGGGAAATATCAGTCCACTTTGGGAAACAATGATATAAATAGGAAAATGTACAATTTAAGAATTAGATCTTCTGGTTTACAAAATTTATTAATAGAAATACAGTTAATCACGAGTCGTCAAGAAAATGTAAAATATCTTAAAATGAAAATATGTGCATATTGTTATGTTTAAATGGAATATGTCGATACTTAAGACATCTTACAATAAAGTATAATATGAAAATATAAAATTAATTAAAGAAAGTAAGCTACTAAAATCGTACCCAACTTAATATAATTTGATACTCAGTAAATTAATAAAGATTTTTAAATATGGAATAATGCAACGCAGTTAAAATACTAGTAGGCATTCCAACTGATGACTCGTTATTCAGAATATAACAGAATAGATTCAGTTTCCATAACAACGCTTCAGGAATGAGGAATACACTTTACATTGTTTTGAACATATTATTAATAATTTAATGTACTTAATGCTCAAGTATAATAAAAACATTAAGTATTTTATATTGATCAAATGATTAAAATCCAAATTATGCAGGATAAAATGATTGTAACTGCTATTATTTTAACTCTAAAATAAAACAATAATTAAGACAACCAATAGTTATTGATAACTGTTGACACGATTGTATTAAGATTCCAAGTTTATGCAGAAATATTATTCACGACTGAATAGTCAATTTTGTTCAAGATACCTCAGCTGTATACATGTTGTATAATAACTCTCAAGTTCAGATACAAATAATCATCTTAAGCATATTTAAAGTAACTTTGAAAACAGAAGATTCTCAAGATAGTATCTTCTAAATGAGGATTTATGAAGTCCAACTGGAAATACTCTTCAATTTCTCGTTAGAAAATTTTAATGCAAAGAAATCTCGTTGAAATGTAAAATAAGTCTTGATATATATTGTAATATTCAACAATTAAGCTTTAATTAATTTTAATGAATTTGCCCCACGTTGGGCGCCAAAATGTAATAATCAACAATTAGGCTTTACCTTAATAATCTAAATGGTAGACTTTATTTAAATGATAAAGAGAATCATTTTTTTTAACAAACAAAATTATTTATTATCAATTTGTTTCTTCTAAAATTTACAAACAATTACAATAAAATGAAAATCTCTTAATCTCTCAGGGTCTTTACTGGGTTTGATGATTTACAGTGAAAATTATTGAATGATCTTATTAACAATATAGTTTAAAATTTACTTCAAAATAATGTGCTGATAAATGAAAAAAAAGCGAACGAAATCTGACTTTACCCTTTTAGTTAGCGTTTACAGATTTTATTAAAGTTTTGGTTACTTACGCATTGTTCGACTGGTACCAGAATTCTTTTGTCGCTTCAAAAGTACACTATATTGCAAAATTTTACACAGATGCTTAATTTTTCTCACAGATTCAACACTTATGAAGTTGAAATGCGATTACTAGGCTCCCAGGAACTCGGATGATCCTCCTAATGTCTAATGTCGTTTTCCCTCTGCACGAAAATGTTCAAGTTATTTATAATGAAACAAACCCTTGCTTCCGTTGGCTAACTGTTAGCACATATACTCGGTCCAACTAACTGCTTGCTTACAGAAATCTTATGAGTTGCAGATTGTAGCCTTTTACCGCATTGTTTATAGGTTTGGATTGAAAACTTCTTAGTAGCTCGGTGAAGATTTACTTTTACAATGTGTCTCCTTTCGTGGCTGACCGTAGACTTCGACTTTTCTCTTTCGCCCCTCGCTGTAGACTTAAACTGTACTCTTTCGCTCCTCGGCGTAGACTGCTAACTGTACTCTTTCGTTCCTCGCCGTAGGCTGCCAACTAACTATGCTTTTGCGCGCGTAATCGCCATTCCGAATCCTCAATAATAGGAACAGAGCTCGCCAGTCATTGTCGCTTTGCTCGCTCTCGCTATAATTCAAATTGTTTGCTAACAATTCAAATTATTTAAAAACAATTAATGGCTTAATTAATTGGCGTTACAATATCTTTGGACAAAATGGACGTTTAAAGTGGGTTGGCTGAATTATCGTAATCAGGAAAGAAGCTTTTGTAGCTGTAAGAGAGATTTTATGGTATGACAGAATCCCTAGTATTCAGAGAGACGAGGAGTATTCATAACTTCAAGCAAGATTACAGGTCATGTGAACGACGAGATGGTGTAATTACTGGCTGTGTCGAAACTTCTGAATCGCGTACGTCGCGTGAGTGAAATGAGATCAGATTGTATGGGCCGCGCGTACTCATAGGCTCGCTCGACTCTCCTTGATTACTCTCTCCTCAAAAGCATTCACGAAACTTTTAGTTAGCATCCTTCCAACAACAGTTCTGAAGTGTCGCATACCACTGGCACTACTCCTTTCATTTCCAGAGGGTATCTTTATCTCGAACAATTTGATACACATTTGTAAGTCATCCTATACGAAAATTTGTTGCGTTAATCATGTGAAAGTGAGCGATAAGAGGTTACATATTTCAATTACTTAAATGTACTTTATGTAACAATCTAACAATGGACGTTGTGCAGATTTATTATGCAGGAAAACGTTCTCGAGTTTCCACCTGGGTTAAATAGCGGCTACAACGGCTGTTTAACCCGGGTGGAAACCCGAGAACGTTTTCTGCAACAGATACACCGGGAAAGCCTTCTTTGATAAGATTGATATGTTTGTGAGATTATCAGCAAATCGTAAGATCTTTGCTCTTACCAAGTTCAACTTCACGTGAATATAAAAAATTAAATTATTAACTCAATTTGTAAAATATAACCAAAAACCAGTTCCATTAAATTTAAAAATGCATCAGTAAACCTGGTACCTGTACTAGTGCAGTTTTCGTCTAAGAAAAATTCATAACTTTTACCTTATTTTTTCACTTTACTTCAAGTTTTTGCTAATTTTTTTTACTAATTAGATGAATAAATAGCCAAATAACAGATAATATGGAGTGAAGATAAAAAATCCCACACAACGTTTCTGCAATCTTTGTTGCTTTCGTCAGGTGTTTAAAAACGCAATAGCCGTGAGAACGACACAACCGCACAAGCCAGGTGAGGAACTCAAAACTTCTCAGTTTGTTCATTGAGCGAAAATTTCCATATTTATCTGCTCATAATTTTATATAAAGCATGAAGTTAATAATACGTTAAAATTCGTTGCGTATCATTATTAATATTGCAGACGTATTTGTAATTTAGACAATAAAACACGTTTCACTTAATTGTAGTTGTAGCTGCCTTAACTTAGTAGATTATAAAGAGATGCTCTCTATAATTATTTTATGTTCGTCTATATAAATTACCTTGTTGATATATACGTTTTACTGTTAGATACAAGGAACATAGCCGCCTTTAAATTGTTTTAATGGTTAATACACACACACATACACACTAAAGTCATAGTGTGGATTTTTTACGTTAGTCTACCTAAAAGTGAGTAATAATGCGATGTGTAGTAATCGATAATATTTTAATTTTAACTGATGGCGTATAATTAAATAAATTCTTTCTGAATGGAGGATTACGTTTCAAAAAGTAAATAATAACCACGGTTAATAAATTGATGGAATACGTCAAGCGCTGATACAAAAATTAAAGAAAAAAATATATTCGCGCGGTTGTTAATAAAAACAGAACTAAGAGGATCTGAAACTATTGAAACAACTATTTTTACATTTATTACTTTATTCATACTTTCAAGATGCAGCTGAATAAATTTTTCGTTGTCCTAATATTACAACTGAGATATTGTGTATATTATTTGGAGAACTGTATTGAGTGGATCACAAGAATGTACATTCGTATCAACGACCCATAACATGAATAAATAATGCATTCATATTATGCGCGCTTAAGCAGAAATCAATGGTACTTATGAAGAGTACATTACTACAAATACTTTTCATATAAAGGCATTAAAGTGGAGAAAAATAGTGTAAAAATTCCTCTAATGTTTTAAATAAAATCAATTTTTTTTGTGGAACATTCGGCAATTTAGTTGAAAGAAGTAAAAATGATAAAAGGGGAGGAAAGAGAGAATAACGAGTAATAAGCAGAGAGCCATCGGAGACAGTTACAAAGCAGAGAGAGAGAGAGAGAGAGGATAAAGTAAACGTGAAGGTTTTTCAGAGATCATTATCAGTTATTATTGAGCGAGAAAGATAAATAATAAAATAACAGCTTAGTTCACCACGTCAGCGAACCACGAGCAGATGATCAGTGAATAAACTTTCAAGATGAGATACCGTACGCATGAATTAATTTATCACCTTCAAAGTTAATGATGAAATACAAAATATTTTTTTATTCAATATCTACAATTTATGGCTTCATTTCAAATCGGCTTCTGCCGATTTCTTCAGTTCATGGTTATATCGCACAGTTCCAATTCAGCAATAAACCATGTGAAAAGAAGAAAGATTAATTTAGATAATTGTGATGAATCTTTATAAATGTCTACTTTTTATAAATGAACAGAAAATACGTTTTTAACAAATACTTTAAAGAAAACGCCTGATGTATAATCTTTCAATTGAGTTTTAAATCGGGAATTTCATTTGAAAGACAATTAATACAAAATTAGTGATTTACTAAAACATTTTTACAAATTTATACGCCATAAACTGTAATAAACTTTAATTGAAGATGTTTCGTGAAGTTTCAATTACGCCTGTACACAGAAATGAGTTTGTATTGTTCTTATAGCTTTATAAATGAGCCAGTGTGTGTTAAGTATTATTGCTTAGTATTATTTTTCTTTTTTCAATAAATATATTACTTATTATCTCATTTTCATTTTATTAATGCAGTTTCCATCTCGTTTTCTCCTGCTCAGGAAGGAAAACATATGTTCACCAGGTTTATATTTTCTCAGTTTTTATTTTAATTACGTTGACCTGTGTAGCACAAAATTACTTACACTCCTAATTAAATTAAGGTTTTACTTTACATAATTAAATTCGAAATAACTTAGGAGTTTGCGTTTGTCTATCGATAATACAAATCACATGCATTCATACCCTCGATCCATGATATCAATAAATACTCCCTTAATATTATGCGCAGATAGACGCAAATTAATGTATATTGGGCGCAAGATTGATACATTTTACAGCTCCATTAAGCACCATTTTCATAGAGTAAGAGTGATAATTTTTAGTGTTGGAGTTTGTGGAAAGTATTTGAAATCGATAACATTTTATAATATAGAATAATGAGGCATATGTAAATCAGTGTGTCTTTCCGCACGGTTTACAATGTTTCCCTATGATATTTACGGAAAGGTTATTCATTATCAGAAATAATTCACACGAACAATCTGCCTATGAATATAGTGACAATTTCTTGTACTGACGAGCATCTGCCATAATAAAGCCGAGAAATCAGTCCAGTCTCAATTTAGATTATTCTTGATTATACCAACTTTGTTTTCATTATAATATAAAGATTTATTTACTCTTTATAATATAAAGATTTATTTACTTAACCTCTGCACCGGAAGCTACAGTATTGGAAAAAAAATACTTACTTATTTAATTATGACTATTTATTTAATAATAGAGCAGGGAAATTTTAAAAAGTTCAAATGTTAACAATTTACATTTTTAATAACAAAAAATAATTCATTTTTCCTGCTATAATTTCAAATTGTCAAACTACCGGCTACGTACATACGAACGTAAATAAATTCAATGACACCATTTCTCAGACACCGACTCAGAATACTGTGATCATAAATATTTATAAATGAGGAACTGTGGCTCTAAAACACTGACTGTGACCCTGCGTATGGTCTCAATACTTTACTGGTTCTTTGGTGATCTGTCGATTAATTATGATCCTCTGGTAGTCTCATCTGGTGATACGTTTCCGCGTTCCAGGAAGAGGGTGGTACAATCTTCTTCCACCCTTTTCTCGTGGGTCGAAATTACGAGTTTGCTAAATTCAAATTTCTCTTATAACTCCAAACTCGAACAAATTCTTTGCTCTTTCTACCCTAATATCTCGCATTAATCACTACTCACTTTTATATAACAAACTTCTATATTATTGTCCATCATCAATCATAATTAATTACTCTTCTCCTTCCACATTACTCCAAATTTCACCTTTTCTCCACTAATTCACGGCTGAACGACTCAAAAAATTCACAACTCACTGCCTCGAGGACTGAACAACTTCTCCCTGATTTTTTGGTCTGCTCTGGCAAAATTCTTGGCACCTCAATGGGCAAATGTTCCGCCTATCAAATCTTCAACTCTGGATGAAACGAGCCAATGAGAATCGCATCCGAGCACCTACAAATCTCAATAGTATCCTTAGTAACTCCCCCAACGGGGTTACATGGCTAGTTACATGTCCCTGGAAACTTACGTTCTTCAAGGATGCAAGATTCCTGCGAATATTTCGCGTACGTGATAAAAACTTGGGACCAAGGATTTGTTTTTCTGTATGTTTATCGCTTCAGGGCGCCTTCTCGACTATCGTTAATCCACTTAAAGGAAGACCTCTGATGGCTGTTTGCTTTCGTTCACTACCTGAGTTTCGTAGAATGTCCTCACCTGGCCAGTCCGTACGCGAGAATTTAACCTCCAATTAATTAATTCTGCCTGTGTACACCACAATATCAGAATGTTGTTCGCCATTTGTATATTATAATATGAAGTAAGTCCATATAAATTAAGTATAATTATTTGTTTTAAAAAATTAAACATTACTTTTTATCAGTCCAAACTAGAACCAGAACGCAGATGACATGAACTGTTTTCTAAATAAGATGGACGTATCATCACATTATTAATTCAAACATCCTATAATTGAAGCAAATTTTACATTCATGGTATACGACTTTATGTATTGAATATTTAGACAATTTTCGAGAGTTCGACATAGTGAAAATTTCCTTTCGCTAATATAATTCGAAATTGGTATCCTACGTTCGCACTATAGAACTATGAAGTAATGATGATCTGATATTATGCTAATTATGATGCCTCGTAGGAATTAATATGGGGCACCATTTATACTGTTATATAAAATATTATAAAATTACAAAACTCTTCTACGTATTTCAAATATTCTCTTGAGAAAATGTTAATAACATGTGAATTTTGAATTTTACCTTCTTAATCTCAGCGTTGTTTTAGTTTTAATAAATTCTTCTTCTCCTCAACTGGAATGTAATAATGCATCCATCGTCGCTCTCTTCGCAGTTCATCAGGAATGAACGAGCCCGCCTATCACGACCCATTGCAACGCTTTCCGCATCGTAACATTAAATGGGAATATTTTGAAGAGTGTGAGAAACTCTGAAAGCTGAAAACGAACACAAGTCATGTAGTGAGCGTAGGATTGTGCATGTAGTCATGGTGACGCCGACGGAAGCTATCGCTAGAGGCCGCGGGTAAGGTCGATATGAACGGAATAAATTTCTCCTCCAGCGTCTGCACACGTTAGCGCTGTTTTCATATATCGATGTGCACAATGGCAAGCTTGAATTTGCAAGTCATTCATAAATTGGCCTTGCGTAATATTAAGGAACACTTTATAGGAACCCTATGTTTTTATAGCCATGTAAAATATTACCCTAATGTATTAACTCTGTTTTTCTTCATAAACCGAAAACCACGTACACTTGTCCTAATTACAAGATGCACTGTCTTTGAATGCTCGCGTACGTGATTATCTTGCAGACAACATATATGTCGATCTAAAATTTTTTCAACAACTTGTGGTATAAATTCACAGTTATAACTAAATATTTATTTTTAAACATATTTACAATTTCTATTCAATAAAAATATACAAAATATTACAATTTAATTTACATAAAAATAAATAAATTTAACACATTTTCTCTCGGGGTTATAGGAGGCCCCTAAATCCTGATTATGGTGTATATGTTACCGGCAAAGTATGAAAAACCGGCATTTTATAGAATGCCTAGGCATTATGTAGGCTACAATGCTCGTGGTTTTAAGGCAATGTATGAAATATGAGAATTAATAATACTTTCCCTAGGCTTTGTATATAATACTTAGCCATTTTTTAGAACGACAAATGCTATTTAAACGAAGTATGAAAAAAGGTCCTGATAAATGACGTACATTCCTCATGAATACAAATGTTATTTTGAAAAAAATAATAAGAGTACTATTACAAAAATTGTTCAAAATACGTAAAGAAAAATTTAAGTTGTAAAAAACAACATTTATGCCTATCTTATTAAGGGAAACAAAATTTTCATATAAAAAATAAGAAATTAATATTAACCTACTTGTTACAACATGGTGTGCTTAAATGACATTTCATTACATTTTTCAAAAAACATTTAATATTTTGGGACTTTGTTTTACACATACATTTGGCCGCTTCCGGTGGACTGAACAATTGCAACTCACCGGAGAGGAATTTCGTGGACAGAAATATCTTCAATTTTAAGCAAGTTTTTGGGGCATAACGTGAATTGTGATCTCGCATATACTTGTTTTAAAATTCCTTCAGAAGTTCCAAGTCGGTAGAAACTGTCCTCTGTCACACTCATTACAACTTCCAATATACTGCGCGATTCAACTCGCCCCTTGTCGACGTCAGGAATAGGAACTCGCACAGTAGTTCCTCAATGAAGCAGTGGGAAGTTTTTATTTAAATTAATTTTAATTTTTTTTTTGCTTGTATTTCAGATTGATTTTAGAATTTATTTTACCTTCAATAGCATTTCAGTTTTGAAACAAAGGGTGCACAAAAAATACATTTCATCATCTTTACTAGTATGGCCATTGATGGTATGAATTATTTCACGACACTTTTTGCATGCAAGTGCATAACTCGACCCTGTTAAGCTCACACAACAGGTTTCAGAAACGGAAATCTCTACGGTTTAATCCACTATCGACTATAGTCTCATCCATTTTTTTAAAATAAGCTCTTTTCTTGCAGAATCTGTTTAGTTTCACCTTTTTCCATTGTTTGGACGCATTCTATTACTTTTTCTATTTATGTCTTTTAAAAGAGGAAAGAAGTTGTAAGCCATACTTTAGGTTCGTGGCCAAAAAGAGCTTCATATACTGTTCTTTTGTTCCCAGAATGATAAGCTCTATTTTTCATAAATTGAACGAAACGCAGCCTTCACTTTAGTGGTCAGATTTTTTGTCCTGCATCCAATTACGGAGCATATTTTCGATATCTTGATTAGCTCTTTCGACACTACCCTGATTTTGTGAATAGCGAGACTTTCCATGGACGATCTTCAGTTCTCGCCAAAACTCCTTCAAGCTGGTCACCACATTATTATAAAATTTCGTATTATTACACACCCGAACAAACCGCAAAGTGTAACTGACAAATTCTAAGCCCGAGGCGTGAGTTAAAAGCCACGTGCCTTGCCACGTGATATTCGAAACGAATCGAAGATTTAGTTCATACTTTGCCGGTTAATCATTTGGCATTCTTGTGTGAAATATTAATAGTTTCGTACGTTTCCGGCTAGTTTTCAGCATTGTATACAATGCCTAGGCATTCTACAGAATGCCGGATTTTAAACTTTGTCGGTAAAATATAAATGAATTGACTAGAAACAAATCTCATTCGATAATATAACAGAAATGTAAAATTATATATATAATTGTGAAAAACGTGGACTCTGTTTAAGCTACCGCGCATACTTTATATAACTTAAGCTTTCAAACACGGTGAATTAATCGTGTAGCGTTATCTGTAGTTGCAGATGTGTTCTTGCGATGTCCGTTTGTTTTGAGTTTAATATTGGAAAATTCAATCCGTATCCTCCTGGAGGTTGACTCTCTGTATGCGCTGATGGTTTGTTATTTGTATATTTCCTACGTATGTCAGCTTTGTACGTCTGCCTTAATTATCTGTGTCTGGCTGTCTCCACATTCAATTCTCTCTCTACAGACGTATTTTCTTCGCTGTGATTTCGTATCCCAAGCTATCAGCATAATTATCCTAACATCGCCCAGAATATCGTATATTTGGGTTAGCGACTCCATGTCGGGAAGGCCAACAAACTATAGTTTTGTAAGTTTCATTTGGATTTTTCGCATTTTTACCTTCATTTGCCAACTGGTGCTTGGACTCGAAACAGCACGTGCTTAGAGTTCAACAGAAAGCATAATTTTTAATCTATCAGTTTCTATACTTTTTATTATTAATGTGCAGGTTTCTTATCTTTTTAGAATGCACCTGTGTGGATTTAATAAAATAAAAAATTTATGATGGCAGATCACTGATCTGGTTTGAAATATTTTTTATGAATCTTTTACTTTTTAAAAGAAAAGACAAAAAACGTAGTAATGGTAAAACTAAGGAAAATAGAATACTAACCAAATAAATATTAAAATGTTTAGTTTAAAAATGTAAGAAGCACGCATATCAAGTTATGGAAAAATTTATAACACTAGTAAAGATTGTATCATAACAGAAGTGAAAATTGTTTCATAAAGAATAAAAATCCACTTACTTTAGGAAGTAATATTAATATTGAATAAGAAAGATAGCAAATTCAGACAAAAAAGTGATAATATAAATACCACACAACTTTTTTTTTTCATATATATTTTTTTCATTTTAATATTAATATTGTATATGTATTTCGAGGACAGGGTTATTAGAAGTTTTAACTTCAATAGTTGTAAAAGCTGAAGATACCGACATGTCGCAATTTTTTGAAGGGGAGGTTGTATGGAATAATATTGACAGGAAATGGGGCGGACAGGGATGAAGAACGTATTGATAACGAACCCTATAAAATATTGATAACAGCACTGTAATCATGTATCCGTTATGGTTTTAAAACGATTTAAAGCTGGGCTTACCTAATAGTTTGTTTTGCGTGACAAAGCTCTATAAAGAAATGTAGGTAGCCACGTTTTTTTTTTGGGGGTGACTAATAATTCTTCAGACATTCTGAACCGTAATATATAAATCATATATTGGATTTCTTAGTTCTGATTTATGTTTTGTTGAAAAATTTACTGTTTCATTTTATAGAGATAGTTACGGCCGTATATTTAACTTTTCCGGGGGGGGGGGGGGGTTAAAAGGGGCAACAACCTCAGATTTTCCGGCACAACAAGTGATCTTATTTTATTTAATTCAGCAAACTAACTTTAATTTATAGCAAATAATTCACCGATGTGAGGTTATCATTAATTTACTTAAATTTCTTGATAATAATTCCATTTAATTAGTACTTTTCGTTGCCGTAAAGGGTATACATGAGCTGACAGATTTTGATGGCATTTTATGTCTCTGGAAAAAACACCTCTTAAAATCGAATCTCGTCCATTGGCCTGCGCAAGTGACTTAGCCGTCATGTATGTAAACATGCTGAAATGTGTGCTACCATGTGCTCTTCTTACGGAATCTAATTAATGCAAGGGGCGCTGCAGAAGGAGAATGGCTGCCACGCCAAACGTCACACAAAATCATTGTTTCCGACATGAGGAAGATAAGGCAGTAGCGTGCGGCTTGTGGTTGAAAGACGGGCACGCAGCTCACCTCTGAGGTCCCTAAGCACTCGGCTAACAATAGCTCTCTTTCGTCTGCGAACAATAAGGAGCCGGCAACGGAATTCGGAAGTGGGCAGTGGCGTATGAACTTGGGAAGGAAATTGGCGACTACTCGATCGGCAATCAGTAGTTCGCCTTTCTTTATCTCGACCCTTAAAACTATAGAAACGACCGGACGCTTTTCATTATCAGAAGACTTTCCGAGGAAAGAAAATTATATTGTTAGTCAAAATACTTCCGTCCAAATTTCCACATTTTCCATAACACTTATGAGCAACAAGAAAGAGCTCTAGAACTGCAAATAATTATCGTAATAGATAATTGTACTGCTGTTAAGATTGTTAAATAAAAGATGTGTCAGCCAATTTTAATAACAAAATATGTATGTGTTATAAAAATACGCGACGTTACATTTCCAACATCTAATCATATAAACGGAAATAAAAATAATAAAATAGGAAAATTATATGATTTTAAAAATACCCCGATCTGTCTGATTCTGGCGATATAAAACACTCAGAAATTGAGAGTGCACAATTTAATTCTGAGTATTATAGAATTAATAAAATAAAATAGGAAAATAATGTGATATAAAAATTAAGATATCGCCTCGATCTGTCTGATTCAGTCTATATAAAACACTCAGAAATTGAGAGCGAACAGTCCCATACACAGTATATTAAAATAAAAATACAATAAAGAAAACAATAAAATAAAAAATAATTTGATTTAAAACTGAAAAAAATTAATTAATGCATGACTCAGGATAAAAATTAATGGTAAATTGAGTTTCAACTATTCAAATATAAGACTCTATGCCCTCTCAATTATTGAATGTTTAATATCGACAGAAGAGCGGGGACGGATTTTTATTTATATCATATCAGTTTCTGTTTTTACGTCGTTTTCATTTCCGTTATGTAATGTAGAGGGTTGAGTGTAATTGTTTTTTTAATTCCTTTTGGGAAAGATATACTGTTTTCATTAGTAAGAAGTGTTGAATAGAACTACTTTTATGCCATGAGATACCGCAATAGAATATTGATGACGGAATTAGTTTTCATTATACTTAATGAGAACTTACACATTGTTTGAGCTGATTTGTATTTTTCTATATTAAGCTTTGAAGCCACTATTGATATACACTTCTTTAATTTTTTATCATTAATAAATCAGTTAATGAACTTTTACAGACACTTTATTTCTTATTTATAGTGTTACTACGTTTCGATACGTGTACATATCTTCTTCAGGTATTATCCCAAAGAGGAGGTATTAACAAATGATATATATAAAGAGAAATTACACAAAGTAAAAAAATACAAACTAAAGTAAACAAAAAATGAACAACTTACCAATTATTATAACAAACTAGTACTACAAACAACTACAATGCTGATAAATTCACAAAGTTTTTGAAAACTGGTCCGAGGCACAGAATCCACTTTACACAAACGAGATTGTAGCAAGACTGAATGACAGGCTGTACCCTGAGGGAATGACCTGACATCTGGTAATTTTTCAATACCTCCTCTTTAGGATCATACCTGAAGAAGATACGAACACGTATCGAAACTTCATAACGCTATAAAGAAAATAATAAAGTGTCTGTGAAAGATCATTAACTGATTTATTATTTCAAAAAGAGAGGTAAAATAAAAACTTTTTATCCTGAATGTCCTTAACATATCATACTATATTTACAGGATTACATTACCCACAATTATAAAATAATGTTAATTAATAAAATAAAAGTATTTAATTTTTTTAACACTTGATAGAGAATATTTGTAGAAACTATTCACAGATAAAAATAGCATGATTATAAATAATGATTTTTAAAATGAAAAAAATTTCGTCTGATTGAAAATAATGTATAAAAGTTTCGTCAGGTGCGAAGAAGAGCATAGTGAGACACAATTGCACTTGTAAGTTGACAAAACTCAAAAGAGACAAGGATCCAAGAAAGGTTGTGTCGTATTTATATTACCACTTTTTTGTCTGAATTGGCTATCTTTCTTATTCAATAATGATTTTTATTTGTTACATGATCTTGCACGATATATCTTGAAAGATACAAATAAAATTTACTTTCATCCTTTTCCATTTTATGATGGAAAGTTTATTATAACGATGTGGTTCATTCTAAATTTAATATGGTATTATGTTTTTGGTGTAGCGGTCTGGGTTTCGAATCCCGGCACGGACATGGATGCTTGTGTGTAACGTGGTCAAAATCACCCGGGTTACGATTGAAGGAGAATCGATATACTGTCTATGTACCACTCCTAAATCTAGAGAGTCATGTAAGATGACAGTCTGGAATGTATAATGCTTGTGGACTAACATGTCGCACCAAACGTTTGTTTTCTTGTAAGAACATTGTATATCACTGGGACAATGAAAGTGTTTACCATTTTTCTAGTATCAAAACGTAAGTTAAGAAGTCTATTAATGAACATTATATTGATAGAGAAACGATTTTTATTAACTCGGAAATCAGTAGACTTTCTGACCCTCAAAGCAGCCCACGGCTTAAAAATCGATGGTGTTGCCGCTGGCTGTTTCCAAAAGACGCTTAACTCTGTGCCTAGTTCTAAAGTAAACAATAGGGTCCTTCGGGGAACGCCCATCGTATGATTTCTTGAGCTTTGAGTACGATACTGACAACATAATGTTGCTCTATTTTAACTTCCCGAAATGAAGTGAACTTCGGAAAAATTGAACGAACAAACATCCCGATACTACGAGTAGGAATTTATAAAATTCAATTCATAATATATTTGAATTGCCATGAAATTAAATTTTACTATAAAACACGAATAAGACTTACTTGAAGTTTTCGTGTCAACAAGCGTAAGTATGAATTTAATATAACAAATTTCGAATCCAGTTAAAGATAAGAATAAAACTCTTAGTTACTCACAGAAATTAATTTATAAAATTAGTATTCAACACTCAAGAATGTCAAAGTTATTAATTAAAACCGCGAAATATGAGGTGTATGTTTTTAAGGTATATAAAAATTCTGCCGCGCATTTCTTATTTTGTGATTAAACATTTGGAACCAGCTTTTCCAATTCCAGTTCAACCTCACACGATGTTATTTAACGGTGCTTGGGTCAATCTGTTTGTTAAATCCGACAATGGGTTCTCCAATAGAGAAATCCTAGAAGAGAGTACGTGCCACGAGACGCTATTGCATTTAGAAGCACAGAGGAAATCTAGCAGTAATATCAAAATTCTGGAATCCTACAACATTTAGAGACACGTGAAGAATTTCAATCCCAGATTCCTTAGTGTTTACTAATACGTTAACATTTAATGCACGTAAACTTTATTTTCATAATCTCGTTAACATCTTAAGTTTCACTCTTTATTGAAAAGAAAACGCATATAAATAATTATAGAAATTAAGATATAATGTAACTTATCTGTACACACTCGAAACATTCGAAGAACAGAATGTCTGAAGTTATTTATGCTTCGATATTAACATAACCGATGGCGTTTCTGATTAACAACTGGTGTAGTTCTGTGAATTGAATTTAATTTTAAATAGCTCTATTGCAATTATAATAATTGTAATATCAAACAGAGATCCGTGCCGTTACGTAAATCATAGTTACAGTACACTTTAAAATAATGCAATATATGGAGTTCATGTAAACGAATAAACTGGAAACCAATTTAAGATTTTAATATATGTATTGCCATTTAATATTATTCTAGAAGTTTTGTGAATCAATTTAATCAAGTCTATGTTTGAAAGTGGTATCCATATTTATACTTACTTAAGTTAATTCCAACTTTCTCTGACATATGGATATATAATGTTACCACAAGTCATAAATATAAGTACAATTAATTGTGTACGTGGCAGCGGTTTGTGCCAAATATACGAATCTGATATTCTTTTTTGAATAGAAATTTTGTGGCAAAGGTTTATAGTCATTCATAGATGTTGTCGGGTTTTCCATTGCCTAGGTGACATTTATTTTCGCAAAAATTGCCATCTAGGCAATGGAAAACCCGACAACATCTACCAATGTCTTCTATTATTACTTCAGCCACCGCTAGACGCACGAGACAGGATACACAAAGCTATATATTCTCATTATATGCAAAGTTATTACTCTCAAACATTCTAACAGTAAATACCAAATGTTGGGATATAAAAAATTTCTCTACTTAGTCGACAGTCACGATTTCGTTATATTTATCAATAATAAAACTAAATGCTCCTATACAGCTGTAATGTAAGAAATATATAATGAAAGGCCACTAAAGTTTCCATTAACTACAGATTATTAAAAGATAATTAAAATTTTTAATACGAATCTTGCTTTACAAAGTGTATTTCTTTTGTTATTTGAAATTTACAACGGTTAATTTATTATTATTATTTGCAGTAGTAATATTTTATGTTCACGTCAAATTACAAGTTAGGTTAATCTTCTTTTATGTAAAATTTCAAAACAATATTATTCAGTATAAATTTAAATATAATGGACATCCTAAATATTATATATTTTCCTTCTATACTTGTAAATAATTTTATTCATTACTATGGACTGTTTCCAAATGCCTTGTATCTTTTACTTTTGATTTGGGACTTAGTATTTGTGATATTTGGTTATACTGTATAATTTTTTTCATTTTATCTAACAATCTCTTTCTATGGATCTTTCGATTCCAATAATTATTTTAAAAGTAGATTACGTGATGAATTTTTTCACTAGAATAAAATATTCTCTTTGATCATAATTTGTTTGTTATGTTAATTTTCCAGCGAGAAATAAAATTTCAGCCATATAGAAAATTATGTTTATATTTGCTAACGTATGTTTCACTTCTGACACAGGATGAAGAGTACTGAAAAAAAATTTCGAATCACATTTAGTATAAAGTTTTAAAAGGTTCTACTTGAGAAAATGTAAATTATTTACTATATAATTGACAAAATGTTTTTTTAAAAAGAAAGATAGCAAATACAGACAAAAAATTGTAATATAAATACCACAAAACGTTTTTTGGATAATTGTTCCTTTCATCAGGTGCTTTTCTACAATTAAGTAAAAACTCACACTGGAGCCTCGCAATAACAAATTTGTTTTTCACCAAGTTTTAAAACTAGAATAAATATTAAAGCCGAAGGTAAGCAAAAAATAATATAAACATAAAACAAAATAGGAGATGATATTAAAGTCTAGGAGTCAATTATTAAAATGAAAAAAAATTACGACTGATTGAAAATAATGAATAGAAAGATAGCAAATACAGACAAAAATGGGTAATATAAATACCACACAACGTTTTGTATTACGAAAGGGACAAGGATCCCAGAAACGTAGTGTGGTATTTATATTAACCAATTTTGTCGGTATTGGCCATCTTTCTATTCTTTATTTTCAATCAGAAGTAGTTTTTTTTTCATTTAAAATTTTTTTTTATTAATTCTTCTCTTTCATTTGTACGACTTGAAGTCAGAAAGTCCTGAGTTCTAGTTTAAAAGCGTACTGAAAACCAGTAAATAAGGCTATGGAAGAAAGAGTTTGCACATAAATCAATGTTTACAAAATTTGCATGCATTTTGTAACTTTATTATGGGACTAAAGCCATTTGTTTAAGATTAAACCACTAAATTAGTTTTTCTATCTTTCCATAACAATGAATTGGAATTATTAAAGTCCTACACCAAATTATGGAAGAGGGAAATTTAATTTGTGGGTACCACAGCGCCGCTTAGTAAGATATCGTTGTTTCCTGGAATGAAGGATTAGTACATCTGGCCAGAAACACATGTCTGGTGAGCCTGCCCCGAATGTGTTATTAATGTGAAGCGTACGCACCGAGCTCTCAGGGAAGCTCTTAACTTATTAAAGGCACCATTGCGTGCAATGAACTTCACAAATTATGGACACCGCCTTAACGGTGACAGAAACGCATACAAAATGAACAATGCTGAGATCATGACTTGCACAATTCATCCTAATCCAAGATGAAATATTCCGCAGTTTATTTTTGGAAAGAGAGTATATCAAGAAGAATTCTATAGAAACGGAAACTTTAAAATATTGCTTCCGATTAATTCAACGGGGAGGTTCAGACATTAATATTCTAATAAACAAAATTGAGACAAAAATAAAAAAAATTAAATTAAAATGAGTTGATTTTTAACCAGAGTATCCTTTCGAATAAAAATATAGAAAAGACAAAAATAATTAATTATAAAAATATTTCAGGGCCTCCAAAGATTAATGTTAAGCAATTATTTTTAAAATTTGATTTACAACTATATGACAAACGAATTCAATGTTGTATTTACTTAATATCCGAAAATATTTGTGTTTGGCAGAAATAACCTAAAATGAAAAAAAAAATGTCAGTGAAAATATACACTCTCGAATGTTATATTCAACAGCGGAAAATGAATTTACAGCCAGAGTGTATTATTTATATTTGTCTTTAACGTATTTGACTTTCAGATCCATATTAATTTGGCTTTATTTAACTACTTTGTGGTAATCATACCCATCCCTCTGATTTGTTTATGAGTTGTAGTAAAATAACTGAAAATTAAAAAAATATATGACATTTACAAAGTACAGTCGAAATTTCAAATACGTATTTTTACAATTATGCGACTAAAATATACTTCGATATATTGAAGGTAACATTCAGTATATTTCTGAGTATACGATTTGTCATTATCTGCAAGTATAAGATTAAAATCAATTTTATTAATAAATGTATTTAATATAATATTATCTTAAGTATTATATAAATAGAAACTGCTGTAGTTAATATAGTATGTATTAATATAGTATATATTAATAAAGGATATATATATATATATGATTAAAATTTATTTCAGTTTTAACTCTTGTTTAAGAGTATATTTTAATATTTCAAATGATATAAATAATATATTGTTTTTTTTACAACCGGGTTAATTATTTAATCATAATAATAAATATTTAAGCCAATAGGGAAACCTAGAATATTTGATTCATAATTTACACCGGAAAATCCTCGTTCTTTTATTGAAATAATATAATTTGATTATTCCTTTCTTTGAAAATTGTTTCTTCTCTCTTTTTTTACACTTCTTTATTTTCTGATGACTGTTAACTTTTCAATATATCTTTAGTGAATATATCTGTGTGTCTGAGAATGAGAGAGAGAGAGAGAGAGCGGGGTGGAGGAAAAGAGAGAAAGCGTCTATTTATGCTTGTGGAAGGGAACTTTTTTTTTGGAAGGAAAAGCTTCGGTGCGTGCAAACAGGAAATGTGAGGCAGTAAATAAAGAAAAGGGACCACCGTTTCATTCATAAAGAATAATTTAATTTTTAAGATCTTTTGTACTTTCGTAATTGTCATTTAAAATATGACAACTGATTCCTTACTCTGACTGTACTTAGTACGATAAGAGTTTTCAAAATTATTTTCACCAAATGAAGTCAAAATCATCAGTATTTGGAATTTAAAGACTTCAGGTTTACATTTGTGTCCGTTCTGCTGACAGTGACCAACAATTATCATTGATAAGACATTTTAATATTTGCTTGATTCTAAATTTTTACTCGTAAATGTTTTAATGCCTCTTAATTTCCGCAACATAATTGTGTTCCCAGTTCGTTGGAACTGTGGTATTCTGTTCTCTAAATGATGAACGAACACTTGAAAATGTACGCGTACATTACATCCCTGGCAGATGCACGCTTTCTCTGCCACTAATTAACCACACGCTTTTGTAGCACGACTGATAATTCCCTTTACATGCAAGACTACGAGTGCAAAACGAAGAAGAGTGCTTACTTGTGCATTTAAAACAACAGCTACGTTAGACACTGCATAGAATCCGTGTGGTTTGGTGGTTTTATGGTAAGTCCTTCAGCACAAGTTAAATGTTTTTTTCGAATATAAAAGCTTCGTGTAAACATTTTTTTTGGTATGAGATTAACATATATAAGCTATTTTGCATTGAACCCAATTATTTGTCTGATCCCCAGATGAAAACCCTAAGACACGATAAACATAGACCGATTAGTTTTTATTCAATGGAGTTAAAGTATCTTTGTTACTCAAATGTGTTTCAATTAGGTTTGGTTTACTCATCGACAGATTTCTGTCTCTCAGGAGGAGAGGGTTTCATCGGAAGTCTGCAGAGGTGTACAATGGATGTTGTGTTTCACCCAGGTACTCGACGAAAGCCCCGCAGCCGGATTATGATCAATGACCCAAAAACTCGGTCCGCAGTGGCTCACGGCTTTACAACAGTTAAGAGGACTAGGTCGCCGGATTCCATTGTCTACGAAACTGAGCATCAAAGTTAAAGCCGCGTAAAAAGATACAACAGTTTATCGATGACATAATCGCGAAATCGATTTCTGTGAGAGTCTTTAAGGATAAAATAACTGTTTTACATGAATATTAAAAGTGGGTGTAGTTCAATATCTAGAATTACAGTGTTTACTACTGACACAATACTTCATATTGAATAAAAAGAACACGTGATGGGTTCCCAAATGTTGCTGCCTGCAGTCACAGCGATGAGTTGAAATTTTCAAAATCACATGAACGGAATAAATTGAAAAAGATTCTGAAGAGCTGAAATATGGAAGACAAAGCTTAGTCACATCCCATGTCAAAAAATTCGTATCGTGGAAGGGAAACACTCTCGTAAACATACAAATAAACAAATTAAAACCTATAATGCTACTGATTGTTTTCGTGGCCGTTTTGATGTCAATATTATGTACCAAGTTTTGGATTTTTAGGCCAAACAAAAAAATTGGTACGGAATACTGACCGTTTAAAACCTAGGTAATTTACACCGAATAGATTTCTTCTGTTTTCAATCAAACACTTCTTAACAGAACACTTGTCCTATGTCTTTAGTATTAATCGACGTTTCACTTAATCAATGAAACTATTTATATTTACATTTTCATAAAGGCGGTTAAAACATATTCTCCTGTCAGTTTTAGTAACAATACCCGAAATTAGTGTTTTTCATACCAAAATTAGTATCCAAAATAATTTCCTTCAATGTTGAATATTGTCCGTAAGGTTGCAACAATCTTGTATTTTAAAGACAACAATGTTTATGCTTTAATTAGCAGGATTGTCGGAAACTGCTCTCACAAACATTTATGCATTTAGAGACTTTTGGTTAGGCAGCCATGTGCTACAATCATTTAAAAACAGTTATGCTATTCATTTAACGGGTCGCAAGTACGTGATCTTCCTAAAACAAGTATTAGACGTATTATTTGATGCTGTCTCTTACTTTTTTTTAGGGCAACAGGCTACATGAGGGTAATCCACGTTGGGCAACTCCCCATTAAAAGCATAGGAAGGGATTTGAAAGGGGGGATGCGGAAGGGTAGAGGAAGGTAGCCAAGGGTTAACTAGGGCCCCCGGGATATGGTTTAAGGGTCCTACCCGGCAAAAGCGCCTAAAAGTGATGCAGGGAAAACCCTAGAAAAACCTGCATCAGGCAGGTCGGGCATTTGGTGCTTGTCCCACGCCCTTCCGATGGCGGGAGAGGGGTTATCTGTGGGGTCTCAGCATTCCTCTCTCCGTGCCTTGACCAGTTTAGGAGGCAGCTGGCCGACTATTCCAATAGAAATAGCGGACAACTCTTACCGTATGCCCAAGGTCTGCGACCCCGGAACATACACCTCTCAAAAACAGGCTGAGGTGCCTCGGCATGTGGGAACCTTAGTTCAAAAACCAGAGAGATATCAAGACATGTTTCAGTTTATAGTAGGAAGTTAGAATCTCGACTGACGATTCGGACAAAGATGGGTAAGTCGAGGACGTCAATTCGCGTGGTCTTCGCGATCACCAGATTTGACTGCATTGGTCTTTTTCCCCTGGGGTTGTATGAAGTGTTTGATTTACGAGGCTTCTGTAGAAGAGGGACGAAGATATGCTGGTACGAGTAGTGGGCGCTGCACAAGGTGCAAGAGACACCATACGTGATGGATAGAGCTTACTAGAACATAAAAAGCAGGAATAATTTGAGCATTTACGTTTGTGGTCGCACTCATCGATCGGAAAGCTAACTTTCCTGTGAAGAAGACAAATTGTTATCAAAATTGTTTTAAATAAACTGCATGTGTTTTGAGATAAGTGTTTGTGAGAAATGATTGTTCCTGTTTTGTTTCTTTGGTTACCTAATTAGATGAACGGTGAGCACAGAGATTTTGTTGCGTTAAAAGTCTAATTTAAATGGTCGTAGAACGGATGTTTCATTTTTCGGGGAAATGGTTTCCTATTCATAACACGATGGCTCAGTCCCGTGTACAAACCCTAAAGAATGCCAAAGCGAATTTTAGAGCACCCTGCGGAACACTTGACGGAAAAAAGAAATTCTGCGGAAAAACTTGAACCCGTGAACATTATCTTTTAATTTCCTGAAACCATGGTGGAATTGCAAACAGAAACTCATAAATTGTCCAGTTAGAGAGTAGCAAATTACTTTTTCGTTACAGGCTACAAATATTTTTTATTTTCCGGGTATTTAAGATGCTTTCATTCAAAATTAGAATAAGGTAGGCATATAAATTTTCGTAAATGGAAAACAGTGTGAAAGTTAGACTCCCAGTAATAGTAGGACAATTTTCTTTTTTTGTCAATAAGAGTCGAATATGCTATCGATATCAAAGGTGTAGTGTTGGTTGCAAACATAAAAGGGCGTACAATTTTCAGATTTCGAATGGGTGTACATTTAATGTAAAAGCGGAGGAATGATATAATTTAGTGAATAGTTATAAATTGATTATAAAATCATAAATTCGTAAACAAAATTTTTTGAATATGGCCAAAAATCTTGTTAAATTGTTATTAAATAACATTCACGTACACTAATTTACAGTCTGTACTAAAATAAATTCTTTCTATAGAAAATGTACCCTACTTTGGACACTAATAATAATAAGTGCTATAATTAAATACTTAATTATAGAAAATTTACGTCATTAAATATTTCTAATGTATTACTACATAAATTTAATTAACCTGTCGGTAACAACTTCTATTTATTTTAGTACGAATTATTAAACTTTCTGCAGTTGTACCATACGTATGAGCTATTGAATGACTATAAAGTAAATATTACTCCATACCTGAGTTTCCCATAATGAAAGATTCATTAGAGTTGTCGTATTAAATGAAATCTTTAAATTCGTTCGTTCCGAATATGAGTTGTATTTTAATTTAGGATTGAAGAATACCTAGTCTTTATTCAGATATTGGTCCAATTACATTCCAAGTTGTAGTTACGCATATTTGGTCCTTTTTTCTATTTCCCTAGGCTGTATTTGTACAGAGTTCACTGAAAGTCCATGTCTTAGCTTGTATTCGGCAGTAATTTCGTTGATTATAAAGTGAATTGTGCCAATAGAATCGATACTTCCCAGGAGACAGAGTGAAATGCTCGAGTTTCCATCAGTTTTCTCAATTATATTAGCAAATTGTGTGAAATTCTCATAATTTTACGATACTATATTTCATATACAAACAAAATAATATATATATTTCTTTAAAAAAGTGGTTAAATTTCGAAGGTAATTATTTAAAATATTCTTAAATTAACAGGATAGAGTCCTGGTCTTACATTTCTCCTTAGTAAATTTGAATTCACGCGTCATGATGGACTGATTCAGTTTATATTAATATTACCGTAAATATTTATGTTCCTGTATTTACATCCCTGCGACTTACTCTCCATTTGGCAGACAAATTATTTCTGTGCACGTTTTGTGTGATATTAAACACCAGAATGAACTTCACGTTGTTTGAATGCAGAATACAGTTCCGTATTCTTGAATGCATAAATATCGATTGGCTGGTTTACCTCAACAACCTCAATAATATATTTATGGAATTATACACTAGGCCACCGTAGTAATAAGTTTGTGCAACTTTTATTTTCACTCCCGGAATATTGGGTTAACTTTCGGAAGTGCTAGCACATATCCTTGTGTTAACGTGTTGGGAGTTGGTTCCAGAGAAATGACACATCATAATTAGAGAGAATCGTTTATCAGGAATGAAAATTGTAATATTACTTTCACAAAAACAAGTATTTGTTTGTATTATATATTAAATATTAAAGTTCTTTCTCGTTTATAAAATTATTTGTTGTTAGAAAGCATAAGTAAAAGAAAAAGTTATTCGGGTTTCTGTGCAATAAAAACGCAAATCAGCCGGATTTATTGGATTACATATTATCGTAACATTTATTTTCAATTTAGTAATGAGTTAATTCAATTAAGATGTCCGAAACTGGATCCCTAGAAAATAATTCATTTGCGAATCGTAGCTTTACGGCAGTTACCATTGGAGAAGCATAAAACATGTTAGGATGATAATATAAATTAATTAACCTTTATTTGTCAAGTTAATAATTTATATAGCTTAATTAAAAATATACCGGGAGAATGTTATTAATTTACGTGTTAGAGAGAATATTTATAGCTCTAGGAGAGATGTTAATCCTTGAAGAGCATTTTTTAATAAGTATCTTTATTATATTTCCAACTTCCAATTCTTCTTAAATAACAAAGGAAATTATTAATCCAATAATCGCATTAATCCGTTTTTCAAACTATATAAGTATTTGTAATAATTGTTGGTAACTAGATTCAGAAGACATGAAATTAAATATTTCTGCAAAAAGCAATATTTATTTTTTTGAAAATAGATTTAAATATTTGACTTAAATGGTATTCACATATTTTACACATAATATTTGAAACTGAAGATTTAAATCGATTTCACCAGTCAAAGTATAGAAATTAACGAAAAAGCAAACACATTAAGAATATAATAATTTTGTACCTACATCAAATATAAATATTTCCAATCTTGTATTAAATAATAGGCAGTTCTTTCTGCTATCATTAATTTTCACAACTGTATGCATTTATACGATTATTTCCTCTTTAAATAATTCAACGTCCTCTTTTCATAAACCACTATAATTTCCTTGAAAGTGAGCTGAATGAATTACTATGGACACACAATATAGTTCATTACTTATCATGCGTATTGAAACGATATGAGCATTTGTACTCTGTTCAGTTGCTTACAGTCTTGTTCCTGAGAAGTTTTTTCGGGACAAGAATAAATGAAGCCCAGCTTATAGTTACGTATGGACACTTAGATCACAAAATCTCACCGTTCATTCAATGAGTTCATTCAGAGTCTTCTAAAATTATTTTATCCACCTTTTTTGTAATATTGTGTGGAGAATATTCGATTCTATTACGTATTATTTAAGCTTGACTGCATAATTGTTCCTCTATAAGCGGGAAATAGTTTTTCAGCAGTTTATTGAGCTTTTGAAGAACGTTCAGGGTTTTGTTCTACTATAATGAAGTATTTGATATCAGTACTCATTCTGAGAAATGTATCTTCCGATCAGATGTGAAACAAAAGTTATACCATAATTTTTTTCGTACACGGCTCGAAATAAATAAATTTTAGACGTTTTTAGCTTTCACGCACTAGGAGATCCTAAGCCAAATTCCTGTCTACCTGTCGACACGCTCAATTTATTCGGCTTTCACATGAAAACAGTCAGCATTCGACGAAAGTTTTTCTCGACGTTATGTGGAGTAATTAGAAAGTTATTAGCAATATAAAACTGCCTTCCTCGCAACAATAGTTGAACCAGAGAGCTCTGGCGGGGGCTACCTTTGGGGATGCTCTCACATCTCTCTGGCTTTTTTTGAACTAAGGTTCCCACATACCGAGGCACCTCCGTCTGTTTTGAGAGGTGTATGTTCCGGGGTCGCAGACCTTGGGCATACGGCAAGAGTTGTCCGCTATTCCTATTGGAATAGTCGGCCAGCTGCCTCCTAAACTGTTCGAGGCACGGAGAAGAGAATGCTGCGTCCCCACAGAAAACTCCTCTCCCGCTATCGGAAGGGCGTGGGACAAGTACCCAATGCCCGACCTACCCGATGCAGGTTTTTCTAAGGTTTTCCCTGCATTTATTTAGGCGAATGCCGGGTAGGATCCTTAAAATATAGCCCGGGGGCCCTAGTAACCCTTGGCTACCTTCCTCTACCCTTCCGCATCCCCCCTTTCAAATCCCTTCCTATGCTATTAAAGGGGAGTTGCCCAACGTGGATTACCCTCATGTAGCCTGTTGCCCTAAAAAAAAAAAACTTCCTCGCAACAGAACCTTTTAGGAGAGATACGAAGGGGCTACCTTTGGGTATGCCTTTTCCTCTCCTTTTTTGAACTAAGGTTCCCACAAGCCGAGGCACCTCGGCCTGTTCTGAGAGGTGTAAGTCCCGGAGTTACTATCCTTGGGAATACAATAAGAGTGTCTGTTCCCATTGGAACAGTCGGCCAGCTGCCTCGTGAACTGGTCAAGGCACGGCGAAGGGAAGGCTGCGATCCTACAGCAAACCCCTCACCCGCCATCGGAAGGGCGTGGGGCTAGTACCTGATGCAGGATTTCTAGGGATTGTCCCGCAACACTTTTAGGCGAATGCCGGGTAGTATCCTTAAACTACAGTCCGGGAGCCCTATTTAACCCTTTGCTATCTTCCTCTACCCTTCCGCATCCAACCCTTTCAAATAATTTCCTATGGTATTAAAGGGGAGTTTCCACCACGTGGATTACCCTCACGTAGCATGTTACCCAAAAAATAGCCATCCATCCTTTTTAGAAAAATTAGCCGTCGTTCCAAGACATGATTTTAACTGCTCTTGTAGGCAATGAAGAGAAACAATAAACTGCATTTCGCTGAAGAGGTAAATACGTCTCATGATGTCTTCAATTATCAAGCGGTATTTGAAAGTCGCTCGATTGATTTCTTTCAAGGGATTTGCATTGGTAAGAATATTAATTAATAGATAGAGCGAAGATGTGACAATAAGTATTAAATAAAAAAACTTGTGTAAAGTACCGCGATAAAAATGAACTGAGGCTCTTTCCTATCAATAGTAATACTGTAGACATATCTCTGCAATAAGCTGACATTATCTTTAAGAACCAATGACAGGTAAAAAGCAAGTCATTTACTAGATTTGTTAGTAATTATGTATACAAAAATTTAAAATTTATATACGAAAGTTCGATACTGTAAATGGGCAATTTTAGGGTATTGAAATATTTAAGCGAAAAATATTAAACCAAGATTGCTTTATAAGTTCCTTTTGCTGGTGTAATGAGAGTCTAGTGTGAATTTGTAATTCTATTCGTATGATATTTGTGTCGTCATGAGAGGCGGTTAAAGAGCGTTGTGCTCAGTGCGAGGGCGAGAGTAATGCGCAACACGGCGCCTTTTCACCCTGTCTGGACACCACACGCCCCCTCACCAGGCTGATTTGCATGCGGGGGCGCATTTGCATTTCTAGCAGTGCGATTCAGAAACACTGCTCTCTGATTAATACGCACCCCTGTTTTTGTTTCACGAGTCAAAACTCCTGCTCGGTCGCTAGGTTTTGCCAAATCTGTACAAGTAATGGCACTGAATGTCGTCTGCAGTGGGGGAGAATTGTTTGCGACTCCAGATAAATATAAGCAAATCAACGCGGAAGAATATTCACCCATTGTTAGAATTAAATAAACAATGTAAATTCGCTTGAAAAATCATTTGAGCATAACTTGCGTCCTTCAGCATGATTGTCTTCATCCACGAATTTTAAGAGAAGTGCTTATTTACTGTAAAATATCTTTTGAGGTTCACGACATAAAATAGTACATTAATCACAATCAAAACATACACAGAGTGTGGTTTCCTAGCACGTATTCAGTTGTTTATTTCCCGTGAATAAATTTTCTTATGAAATCAAACCTGTTCTTAGAATCGCGCACCATCGACAGTTTCTTAGTGTCTTGGAATGGATATTTAACATTTGAAGAAATTAATGTAGATAAAGAGCATCAGAAGACAGTTTAACCTGAAAATTGACTCACTTTGAAAACAAATGTCCGGTTACATCTTTTTCTTGGTGTTACATAGGTTATTATAGGATTAAAATTATTAAGAGATAAGGTTGCTTTAGAGAAGTAAGATCCGGGATTTAATGTAGGCAAATATATTTTTCCCTGAAGCTATCAGTGAACCTTTAGTATTATTATTAGATCATATTCCATTGATCATATTGAGGTATAAATAATTAGTTTTACAGAAATTATAATACCTTACCTTTATTAAACCTTTAAATTGAATTAATAATATTTTGGAATGTACATAATATTCTGTGTATAATTTTATTTGAATATAAATCTATATTAATGAGATTTGCTGAGAAAAATTAAGTAGAATCCCTGATGAATTTTATTTTCATAATATTGTTTCTTAATATTATTTGGTAATTTTCTATATATATATATATATATATATATATATATAAGTACTATATATCGGTTTAATTACTATATATACATTGAATATTTAATTAACATAATTCATTTTGAATTATGACTTATCCGAACCTCATATTTGTAAATGATATTATTTATAAATCAACAACACCCATTTTGAAGACAGAAAAAAGGTATTTCTTTATTGAAATTAAACTACGTTTCGTCGCTAACTTTACGACCTTTTCAAAGTAAGTGATCCGTCAGGTTGAAGAGTCTTCTGGTTTTTTGACTGCCTTAACTTTATATGGCATTAATTTCTTGAAATTGTAAGTAGTTTGGTTTATGCCAAATTTTTATTAAAAAATTTGTTTTAATCATTGTAATTGATTGGTTTGGTTCCTACCTGAAGAGGTCGAAAATTTATCGACGAAAAGCAGTTTAATTTTCCGTAATAAATACCTCTTTTCTGACTTCAAATTGGCTCTTGTTTATTTATAAATTGTCTCTATAGTCAGAATATATATATCAGTATGACATTATTTAAACTTCGTATCTCTTTCAGATTTTTGTAGGAATATCCTTAGTCTGCTACCATTAATAAGTCGAGGGGTCTCGATGGCATACCTAATTCGGAATTAATTAAACCCGGCATATCGATTTAGATGTTAATCTTAAATAAGTAAGTTTTAGATGGGATTTAATATATGGGTGGCAATTTGTCTGCGATTAAGTCGCGGTGGAAAATTTTTACTGTCTTTATAAAATTATTCCGGGATAAAGATATTTAATTAACTAGCGACGGATCTAAAAACCCCAAACAATCTTCAATTTTTTATAAATCTGCAAAAATCATTTAGATGACCTTTCCCGCGAATGTACAGTTATTATGAATTTCTTACTTATTAAATATTTCTACCTTATTTTTTCTTATATCGCGAAATTATCACAACTCCAACAAGAGTGACGCTGTTGCCCAAGTAACAGAACTGAAAAAGAGTGAACTTGTGTGCGCATTTTAGTTTATATAAAGTACTTTTACAGGTCTGTCTGAAGTGCTTATCTTAAGTCAGTAATAATAATAGTAACATATAAAATTAAAGGTAAAGTTTTTTATTATATACAATTTTTTCTTATTTATTGCATGATTTATTTTTAAAGTTTCTAACATTTCTGAAACGATTTCCTTCTCGTTTACGTATTAATACATTTTCAGTTATTTTTGTCTGATTTCAATTTAATTTTTTATTTTCAAAGTGACCATTATATAAATTTTAATTTTGTATTTGTTATTTACTTTTATTTTATGTGTTTCCGTATAGTCCTTATTTGTCTGTGCGCTGTAATTGATGTATTTTCATAGTTGTGTATAATTCATTGTGGTATTTGGTTATCTATGAATTTGACTAGTTCCACTTCCTCAGTAGATCTAAATAAGTCTCTAATCGTTGCGTTGTTTATTTTTCGGTAAGACAGAAAGCAGGTTTCTTCGTCGAATACTATATTTTGACGTAGTAGTGAGGAAATTTGTTAATCGAAAATATACCTGTAATGTATATAGTAATAGTTATAGGCCAACCCGAAAATGTTTTGAGGTGGGAAGAGTAGATTGATTGGAACTGATTGAAACCCAGAAAAAGACGCATCGAGAATTGAGAGGGAATGAAAGTTTTATAAGAACTTTGAATCCACAATGGAGAGATCAGAGAAGAAGTGGATAGACGGAGAGAGAGTAAAGTGGATAGTGAGACGAGAAATACGAGGAGAGAGAGAGAAAGAGGACAGTGTGTATACTGAAAGTGGAGAGAGAATTTTTAAGTAAGAAAGGCACTGAGTCTTTGAGGCAGTAAGTTGATGGTGGCACCGAAAAACCGAGGTTTGGTTGAGTTGACGAAGAAAGGAGCCACGTAATTTAATTTTGTCGCCAAAGCTAAAAAGATTTCGCTTTAGCGTGGCAGAAATGAATCAGCATAGATCTTCTATAAAGAAACATATCCGCAATCGGCACGTCCTACACGAGAACGCTTGTCCCTGTACGCCGGGATCCAGATTGAAAATTTCAAACGCCTAATTATATGTCTTCATATTTATTATTCAAGCTTCATTTTTACTCATTAGACCCCGAAAAAAAAGTAAAGCTCTAACCAAAAAAAATTTTTTTAAGAGAGAGATAAAAGTTGTTTTATTTATTCCAGTGAATGGATGAAATAAAGATATTAAATTATTACAGACCAGAAATCCAAAGAATTTATCCGTATAACAAAAATTATGCATAATCTTAGGCGATGTTATAAAAGTAATTATTTACAAATATTACATTTATAAATTGGATTTACATATATCGTGGAGGTCGAATATTATAACAGGTACCTTTGTCTCTCTCTATCCCAGTTTTAATACTTTGACTTGGACGTGTTACATCGAGACCTTGTAGCGGTATGAAAAACTTTATTTAAAAAAGATTAGCGACGGGGAATTAGTTTTTTTATTTTGTTTCACGTATGCAGATTTTATGTAAATAAAGCATCCGTTTTTCATTGTTCCTTAATCTACTTCAAACACATTACGTACCGAACGATCAATGTGCTGAGCTACAGATTGGGAGTAAATCTCCGTATCTTAATTAACGCTGCCAATATAATAGACAGCGAGGATATAGTATTATCAAACAGTGTAATCCAGCGTGGTGTGTTTGAATTTAATATAGTGCATCGGAAGGATTACAAAATTATTCTAAGTAATGGGAGTTAATAAAATTTTGTTCTGACATTAAGTTAATATTAATTTTTATTTCATTTATAAAGCTGCGTCATGTGCAACTAAACTGAGATACGGAGGCAAGTCATTTAAAAATAATGCCTTTCCCTATGAAGATGTGTTTCTTCTCGGTTGCCAATTATATTACTTTACTTTGTCTTCTAGCAAATAAACTGTTACTATGTCGTCATCGTGTGAATTAATTACTCTATCAAGTGGAAATAAGTCTATCTAGTTATTCGCATTCGTTTTGTATAAATGGGCTTTCCCATTTAGGGAATTCTTAAATAATTGAATTAATGTACTGTAATTTACTTTACACCGGGTGACAGGTATAATTTAAAATAAAGTTGGAACTCTTAACAATGCTTTCAATATGCTATTTTTCTTCTTCCCAGAAAATTAAAACTTTCAATTCCGTACTTCAGTCACTGCGTATTTTTATTTCTAACACACTGTTTTTTACGTTGGTTCACCTCACTCCACTGTATATTTAGTTCTTAAACAACATATTTCTTTATATTCAATTCACTCTGGAATGAAACTGAAACATGTCTTCCACTGCACATCAGATTATGTAATTAATTCTTTTATTCAAAGCAGTTTGAATAATCTAATAAGATGAAGAAAATTTACAGGTTTTGAATAAGTGGGAAATTTATGTTGCACATAAATAGTGACGAATGGGGAAAATTAGTGAATTTAAATACTTCTACTATTATACTTCATCTTGAAAATATAATTTACTCTAACAATCATGCCTGAAATAAGTAAATAAGAAAGCAGTTGTCTGACGCAAATTATTTTCATGTCCGCTATCAATTGTTTAATACACGGTACATTTTACGTCTAAGTATCGGAGCATTTTGTTTGAACTATTTCTTTCTTTCAAACTTGAGCCTAATGTAAATTTAATTTGAATTTCAATTGTTGTACAGAATTAACCAAGAAACGATTATTATATTAAAATTTACTCATTTATGGCAAGTTTAATTTTTTAGATATCTATTTCAATTTAAAAGTTTTAAGTGTAAATAAATAACATTCAACTAAATTTATTAGATTATAAATGAAAAATAATATGTCTAAGGTGTTACATTATGGAGAACTGTATGATAAAAGCAACTCCACATGCGGTGCCAGTATTGACTCGTTTTGTGTTATGCAACAGTTCTTTAAATATTTACAGTGTGTGCCACCAGAGAGAATTGACAAGGCCTCCTTGATATATAGTGAGACAAAGGCGTCTGGTGACTGACTAATACTTCTGTTACCTTATTTATTACCTCGCTCTGTTGCGGACGGTTATTGCTTGAGAAATATCGTGTATTCAAAACGGAAATACGATGACTTTACGATTTCACCATCATCTATCATGCCCCAAGTTAAAACAATAATAGTATCCTTCAAATTTTAAAATGGTTTATAAAATAAACTGAATTACAGTAATTCACAATATTTTCTCAAATATTATTATGATTTGTAAATACATAAAACAAACGTGAATACCTTGGTGGACTTTTTCTAATATGAAATTATTAATAAAATTTACAAACAATATTTATTAATTTTGTAGCAATATTTTAAAAACAATTACAATTTAAAATATTAATTTCTCAGGGTCTTCACTGGGTTTGATAATGGACACAATAATTTGATTTAAAAATCTTATTAAGAAACAAATCACATTTACTTAAACAATACGTCGATAGAAATAAACTAAAAAGAAAAAAAGTAACTTGTCAAATAAAATATAACGAAATTAAAAAGTAAAGAAATTAACTCTGATTAACAATTTAAAATAGAACGAAATCTGACTTCTATCTTTTAATTACGTGTACATAATACATTTTGTATTTTATAACTCACATCTGTCCAGCTTGTTTCCAGCATTCCCTTTTTGGTTTCTAAAATACACTATTGCGAGATTTTACACTGATTCTAAGATTCACAGATTTTACACTGATTCTAGTCAAAATTGATAGGATGTCAGGAACTCGGATGATCCTCCTTTTTGTCAGCTATCTGTTGACTGCTTGCCTTAGGTGAATTCTGTGGTTTGTAGATTTGCTAGTCTTTTACCGCTTTGGACTTAAACTGCAATTTTACTATTTCTGGCTAGCTATGGACGTAAAACTGCTTTTACTTAGCAAGTTTCGATGTAATGCTTTCGTGAATGTTTTACTTTGTCTTCAACTCATAACTTTGTATAATAATGATACAATAAACGACGGCTTATATATGTCTATATATATATATATATAATTATTATTAAGTATCTCAAATTGTACATGGTATATTTTCAAATTCACACGTTTGTTAATGATACTGAATTTCTGTTAACAAGACAATTAATTTAAATCAATCAATTAATCACTAATTAATTTGAAGCGTATGCTTGAAACACTGACGCCGTTAACGTCTCTAATTGCAGCTAGTTTATCGGCAATGAATAAACCCATTACAGGTATAATCGACGTGTGACAATGCCTTCGCAGCAGATGAATATTTCACATGAAGTGTAATTCTCTGTGCTTGTTTGATGCTGTGAATTAGGATATGTACGAGGAAAGTGATGTATGAATGAATTATTGACTACTGAAACAGCTGAGTACCTTTATTGTTCATTACAAACGCCTTGACTGTGTGAATTACAGCTATTACTATTTTTTGGAAGTGTTGAAGGATATCCGTTGGAAGGAGCTGCGGTCGAGTCCAGAACTCGTCAGCCAGTTATAAAACAGTAATGTCCTGCCTCTACAATTTTTACCTTCACGTGGCTAAATGGTGTCATTATCTGTGAGAAATCGTTCAGTAAGGGGGACATTACATATTCGTAGCTGCTTCGAAGCGCCGCTCCCCACTCGTCGTTGACAAACCCCTAAATAAATAACAAAGCCCATGGCCAATGAGTATGTTTGTATCTCATAAATATGAACGTGTCACGCGGCTGCCATGGGGCCGGATTATGAATCTCGCGCACACGAGCATCCAGGCAGCTTTGGCTGCTCATTACGCGTCGCAGAGGAGACAGCACCGGCAAAAAATTCACTTCGTAGTCGTCGGATTGACAGGGACGACGTATTGCTTGATTCCCAAGCTTGAAACAAAAATTATACATGCGTGGTAAAAAATTACATTGCACAACGTTACGATGTTTTATTCAGACTGACTTAGATTTACGTATCCAATGCCAATCTGTAGCCTCGAGCTACGAAACACAATAAAAAACAAAATAGACCTAAAATATTTAACACTTCTTTCCCCAGGTCAGCTAACTATTGCATTTTGCAACTATGAACACTATTGTATTTAATATATCATTAAATATTTGTGTTATTATCAACACATCAATGTTATAACGCAATATATATTTTTTCCAGATCAGTTACTTTAAAGCATTATTTTATTTTATTATTTACATTATTTATTTTTTATTATAATATTTATAATTTTAATTTTTAATTTTTTTGAATTTCAATAAGAGATTTTCTGTTTCTTATATTTCCTCATATTAGTAATCCCTTATAAAATGACTACTTTATCCATATTATTTTTCTCCGATATATATATATATATAGAAGGAGTTAAAATTAATTCAAACTGTTAATTGCAAAAGCTATAATTTTACAATATTATCTTCCGTTTGTTTATTAAATGAAAAATACAAATGGCCTTGATTATTAAATTTCGGACTATAATAATTAATAAAATACTTGTACACTAACGACTTTGTTTAATGTACTTGAAAATTATTCAGGTGTTTATAAAGAAATTGCTTTAACACACGATATATATTTTTTAATTCCTTTCTGTTTAAATATCTTTAATATTGTAAAATAATTTAATGATAAACACTTTAAACAGTTTAAAATATTTAATAAATAAATAAAATAACAACATTTCCGATTATAATTAATGGAAAATGACAAAACGTTTCGTGTCTTTATTTGAAAATTTTTCGGGTGTAGTAAAGCAAAAAAATATTTATGAATATAAATTTATTTTCTGTAATTTTAATAAATAAAATTATTGAGTGAAATAAAACTTCAGTGTATGTCATTTCATCTCTCGTTCTGTTGAGAGATATTTATAGCAATTATTTGACCATTAGTGACAACATAGCAAGCGAACAAAGCGTGTGATTTTCGCGCTCAATGCAACCGAAAATTTTCTGTTACTACATCAAGTTCCAGAAAAGTACCAAAAGTTGTGTTATTTTGAATTACATTGTTTCTGGCGTTTTGGCCAATTTATTTATTAATTTAATTTGTTTTAGTTACAGGCTACATGATGGAATAATTGGCAACTTCGTTTTAGTAGCATAGAAAGAGATTTTAAGTGATGTCAGATAAACATCACAATTCAATTATTTAACCAGAGAGCCAATTAAAGAAACTTCAACGTTGCCATGAGAAAGAAGAAAACCTGTAGCGAATTTGTATTTTTTAATTCACATAATGAACGTAATTTATCAAGCATAAATAGAAAATATATGAAGCGGTTTGACGAAAAAATCTGTAAATCTACTAGAGAATTATTTTCACACGTGAATTCGTCTCCCTATCGCGACTGTTGATAATAACTCCTAATATAAACTGAAGAACTCATATTTCTATAATTAACACGAATGCTTAACAATTTGAAAACAAACGGATAAATTCTCTGTCTTAATCATGTGTCACTACATACATGAAATACGGAAACAAATATTGCAATCAGTTTTATAATAAAATTTCGAGGACTTCATTTGTCTAAAAATATAAGTATTGGTTACTTTTGTACTACTTTCATTGTGAGAATTCTATGCGTTTTTCAGGTAATTAATTAAAAGTCAAATTTACTGACACTATAAAGAAAAATTATGTTTCAAATATGATATAATTTATTTTGACGTAATAATAAAAGTCATGCCAAATGAAATTGGCTCCAGAAGTTTAAAAATGTGCGACGGTAAAAAAATCATCAGTACTTTAATAACCTCCTATATTAATTGGCATGTTAACCAACGGCTGAGTGTGTATTTTATAGTGAACCGAACGCAGTTTGTTGTGTAATGTCATGTCTTGTTCCACTCCTTGAAAAGTAAATATTTGGAATTACAGAGAGCAGAGTACGCTGTTATTTAATTTTGGCCGAACAACTTTATTACGTTGAGAGGAATTCTCATAGACCCTTAGTGTATCGAGGAAATTAAAGTGAAGAGGATAACAATTTCTTCAGTAATAATAAAAATTTCACGCAATATAAATATAAATAATAGCAGAGAAAAATTAGAGGATATATGCAGAATTTATTCGTGGTTTATACATATCATTCGAGAACTTGTAATGATATGTAAATTTCATTGACAGATGGCTATATCTTTAACAGAAAGAATTTTTTTAAGGTGTAGACAGATTATGTATATAGTAATCCACATAGTGGCAACTCCTCTCTTATAGCATAGGAAAGGGACTGAAGGGAGGATTCGGAAGGGTAGATCAAGGTAACCAAGGATTAACTAGGGCACCCGGGCTATGGTTTAAGGATCCTACCAGGCATTTCGCCTAAAAGTATTGCAGAGAAAACCCTAGAAAAAAACTGTATCAGGTAAGTCGGGCATTAGGTACTTGTCTCACGCCCTTCCGTTGGCGGGAGAGGGGTTTGCTGTAGGGTCGCAGCTTCCCTTCGCCGTGCCTTGACCAGTTTAGGAGGCAGCTAACCGACTATTCCAATAGGAATGGCAGATAACTCTTACCGAATGCCCAAAGTCTGCAACCCCGGAACTTACACCTCTCAAAATAGGCCAAGGTGCCTCGGCATGTGGGAACCTCAGTTCAAAATAAAACACGGAGATGTGAAGGCATCCCCAAAGGTAGCCTCCTCTAGAGCTGTCTGGGAAGGTTCACCTGCAAGAGAATTCTCTTTCAGGCTTTCTTGTGTGAACAGGAATAATTTTTATTTTATTTATTTATTTTCTTAGGGTAACAGACTACATGAGGGTAATCCACATGATGGCAACTCCACTTTAATAGCATTGGAAGGGATTTGAGAGGGGGGATGCGGAAGGGTAGAGGAAGGCAGCCAAGGGTTAACTAGGGCCCCCGCGCTATAGTTTAAGGATCCTACCCGGCATTCGCCTAAAAGTAATGCAGGACAAACCCTAGAAAACTTGCATCAGGTAGGTCGGGCATTGGGTACTTGTCCCACGCCCTTCCGATAGCGGGAGAATAGTTTGCTGTGGGGACGCAGCATTCCCTTCTCCCCTTTAATAGCATAGGAAGGGATTAGAAAGGGGGGATGCGGAAGGGTAGAGGAAGGTAGCCAAGGGTTAACTAGGGCCCCCGGGCTATGGTTTAAGGATCCTACCCGGCATTCGCCTAAAGAAATGCAGGGAAAACCCTAGAAAAACCTGCATCGGGTAGGTCGGGCATTGGGTACTTGTCCCACGCCCTTCCGATAGCGGGAGAGGAGTTTGCTGTGGGGACGCAGCATTCCCTTCTCCGTGCCTCGACCAGTTTAGGAGGCAGCTGGCCAACTATTCCAATAGGAATAGCGGACAACTCTTGCCGTATGCCCAAGGTCTGCGACCCCGGAACATACACCTCTCAAAACAGACCGAGGTGCCTCGGCATGTGGGAACCTTAGTTCAAAAAAACCAGAGAGATGTCGCATTCCTCGTACAGTAAATGAATGGTTGGTTTTTATAAACGACTGAAACCATTGGAATAATCTTTATGCCACCATACATTTATATCTGTTTAGATATTAAATTATTTCGGAATATAAAAATTATGATTCGAGCTCATTTCTAACAAACATGCTCCAATGATTTTATTTTTATAAATATTTGTATGAAGAAAATACCGATTGGTAACTAATGGTTTTAAAATTTTATAATAATTGTTTATCAAAGAGTCTGTAATGACTACGGAAATACATATTTGCATAAACAGTGTAGAAAATGATTACAAGATTGCAATTAAGCTGTTATTACTGACAAAATATTACACATTAACTGAGTTTTATTGCCTTAATAAAAGAAAAATGATAGTTATAGTCCAATAAGTAATATTTTTCCCAGTGGTAAAATTTCCTGACATTGTGTTTGAATGCATCGCCAATATCGCGCGCAATTTCTACTATTAATGTAAATTACGCTGAAATAATAAACAGATTGATAGTGCACGGAACCTGCTTTAAATAACATATGGGGAAAATGTCCACCACAAACATTAAAATGAAACAAAATCAGATTATTCAACAGCTTTGGAGGAGATACGTTTCGCGATTGATTAATCAAAATGGGTTTCTGTTTGGTACTTTATTTGCACATTTTGTTTACCACTTGTATCTCATACACACATAAGTCAGTAATTTTTGCAACTACATAAAAAAGGTGGAAAATAATAAACAATTTATAATGACATATAATAACGACGCACTGTTGTTCATATTCAAAGCAAAGGAAATCAATAACGGCTAATTTGACACATATTTTGACTACGACGCGTGATACAATTATTTTTGTCAGTTTCAGGGCAGGAAAATATATACGTAATGCAATTCGCAGCGTTATTTAGCTTTGCTCGAAGACTGCAAAATTGTGTCCCTACCGAACATCGAACAATTAGCTTTTAACCACAGAGAACAGGAATTACTTCATGTTCAATTGTCTGAAGCCAGGCAGAAACAGTTGTTCATTGCGATAAGTAAGCTTATAGAATTTGTTACTTATTAGCATAACATATATGAAATTTACTGTCCATAAATGAACATATTAACATAATAAATCAGTAGATTGATATGTTGAAACTATTCTTTTTGATATTCAATCCTCCATTAAGCAAAATGAATACTTAAAGTAACATACGCTTATCTTCTGTATATCATAAAATGAAACGAATGTAAAATTAATACTTACTACGGTTTAGTTAAGAATGTGAAAATGTAACAACATTATTCTGTCATACGTTTAAAAGTATACCTTATATAATTCACTTACGTTGATACTGTTTTCTGGAAACCTCCTAATCGTCATGTAAATCAAGTGTCACTAATCCGACGGCAATGCAATACAAATATTTCAATTACAATGAAAGTAATTAAACTGTAGTTTCGTTTACATGTAACCCTCACCCTTCTCTTGAAATTTGAATGGTAATGAAGAGAATGTTATGCTTCTTGAGAAGTAAAAATAAAATATAAACATGTATTTAAATCTATTTAGCCGGTTTTGAGTTTATTATTGGGCATATAAAAAGACACGTTAGCGTTTTGTTTGAATTACGTATAACATTATATTTAATTATTTTGTTTCAATGTATCTTTTAAGATTCACTTTGGGACTATTTTAAACTGTTAATACTAGCTTAACTAGCATTGAATAAAAAGTTGACGCGGTGGTTTCTGATTGGTTCTTACCCCGCCAATTATTTGACTTACTGTGACACAGAAAGATGATTAAACACTAGAAAGACTGCTTTAATTTTTCCTTTTACTTGTTTCCGTTTTCTTCTTAACGCTTACTCTTCGCTTGAAATTGAAATATGATAATTAATTGAAATCTGTTTCGTTGTTTCGCTGTTTTTCAGTTAATCCAGTTCAAACCTGCAACAGGCTAACATGTTATTTATATTGTAATGAACGATTTATTATTAAGGTTTTATTTATTATAAGTAAAGTTTTACTATATGAAATATATTTGTACTTTTAACATGAGATATTTGAAACAAAAAATAATAATAAAATATTTTGCTTGTTAAAATTAAAACATATATCACGTACCTTTATTTGAGGGTAAGTTTTCATGGGGATATTATGGCAAAATTTATGTGGCAATGTGATCAATATTTTTTATTAATATTAATTAAAATGTCTTATCTGTGATTGTCCAATATGTATGTAGCTGTCGAAATCCCTTCTACAATCCTCGGTGATAGTTTACCTACACTTTTCACCTTAACTTCTCCAAATCACTTAAAGCTTTCTTCATAAACAAAAACAACAAGACTATACTCTGCTTTTTAACATTGACTCAATGGATTTGTCGCACTATTACTTCCGTTCCGCCGTATTAGCTGCATCCACAAAAAATTCTATGACTTTCAAAATTGTACTAAATCTTATTTTCTTCGACATTTCACATCGTAAAATCACCAGATGCCTGTGCTGTCCAAGAAGCTTCTCTGAAAACTTTATTATATTGTAATGCCAATTAATTAAGCCATTAATTGTTTTTAAATAATTTGAATTGTTTTGATAAATGAATTGTAGTGGTATTTGAGCTACCAAACGCGACAATAGCGCTGAGCTCTGTTGCTTTGTTGAAGAGCCGAAATGGGAAATGCGCGCTAAAACTCGGGAGGCACTACGATGACAGTTGGCGGAGAAATATTGCGAGGAGCAGAACAAATAATAAAACTTGAGCAGAGACTAGACGTCGTTAATGTATGACCAGTTAAAGTTGTGAATTAATACAAAGTAAAACATTCACGGAAGTATTGCATCATAAATATTGGAAAGTAAGAGCAGTTTTTGTCAGAATAGAACTTTTCAAAATCTTCGTGGAGAAATTGTTCCAGGAGAACATTGGTAAATTATTGTGGAGCGGAGCAGTCAACGGAATACAGCCAAACTTGCCAAATTTTAAAGTGAAGTGTAGAATCAGTGAAAACCAAGGCCTGATATTAAAAATGGTACTAGACCAACGGTCCGTAAGTAACATAACTTTGATAAATTTGTAAACTATAATTAAAAGGGTAGTCGGATTTCGTCCATCTTTCATTTCGTTCACTTTTCATTTAGCTTTCTTTCATTTATCGACTTATTGTTTTTAGGTAAATTTTAAACTGAATTGTTAATCAGATTATTAAATCATTTTCTCTGTTAATTATCAAACCCAGTGAAGGCCCTGAGAGAAGAGATATTAAATTTTGATTGTAATTGTTTTTAATTTTTGGAATTGATAATAAATTTAGTTTGTTAAATTTTTTATAATCTTTTAATTTAATCAACCTTTTCATTTAATTATTACATAATGACTACACAATGAAAATAAATTAAACGCATAAATAGTTGATTATTACAATATATATTCAAAAATTTCGGCCGTTCGTGATGGGCACTCGACAGCTCCTGTCCACTCCTCTGGTCCGCCAAACAGATGTGTGAAAGTGACCGTCATACGTTTACAGACCGAACCGTCTCAATATAAGGGCGGATCTGTCACTCACACCCCTTTAACCCCCAGATTTCATGTTTTCAAAGACGCTCCAAATTATTTACGAATTATATTTAATTTAGAATAATGTTAGAGACATTTAGACATCTGCCTCATTACAATATTAACAGATTGAATGTAATTTCATTGTGTTCACAGTAATGTGTCCCATTGATTTGGTTGATACTAACAGTTTATTAACCTTTTAAAGTGTTTATTTGAAATAGTTTTTGATGAAACAGTGCGACACACAAGGCAGCCTGCGAGAGGATTTTCTCGCAGGTGAACCTTCCCAGAGAGCTCTGGCGGGGGCTACCTTTGGTTTTTTGAACCAAGGTTCCCACATGCCGAGGCACCTCGGTCTGTTTTGAGAGGTGTATGTTCCGGGGTCGCAGACCTTGGGCAGTTGTTCGCTTTTCCTATTGGAATAGTCGGCCAGCTGCCCCTTAAACCGGCCAAGGCAAGGGCGTGGGACAAGTACCAATTGCCTGTCTACACCCAAAAAAATAAAATGAAATGAAATAAAAATGAAAATGAACAGTGCAAAATTTTCAGACAACTAGTAAGCATTATCAAGGATTACATTTCTGTTTCGTTTCATTGCTACAGATGGAAATCATACGTCATGTGATTTGTTTGTAACTAGGTCAGTAGGAGTACGAGGCCCTCAAATGCCAATTTTAATGGTTCAGCAGCAAGTTTGTTGAAGTGGATTCCGTGCGTCTTATCGGACTGCGTGCCGCCAGCAGGTTCGGTCTCACGGAACGTCTTTCTTGGTCCCATATCACGTACTCGTGATTAATGCTGCAGCAATTGATACGTCAGGGCTGGCTTTCCATGAATACGTGATGAATCCATGAATATATTGAGCGTAGATCTAAATATTTCGATGAATGTCCGTCCCGTTGTGATGTTTTCAGAGTTATATACAACAAAAATCTGAACTTCGGTGATAAGGAAGTGATGAAAATATCAACGAAACCAGAGACCTTGGATAGATTTTTATGGGAAACAGACAATTACACATATCGATCAGTTATAGTACGGCGGATGTCTTTTGACGAATGATACTTATATCATGAAAGAGATTTCTACTTACAAGAAACTTGAATCTATAATTTCAAACTTTGGACAGGGAAAGATGGAGAAGGAGCTTTAAGGTCCTGCCAGTAGGCGGATCACTAAATAATAATATTAATAATAGTAAGAATAATCATCTCATCATAGAAAGTTACTACGCAAGGAATATTCGAGTCAAACATATTACATGTATGCGAATATATCGCAGAAGCAAAATCCTCTTATTTTAAACCTATGACCACCGTCATCCAAAGCTAAGTTGTTGGGAACCATTGCACCCAAGGGAATGTTTATAATTATTTTCATTATGGAAATGGAAACTTCTTAATAGATGTGTCTCATATTTGGTCTTCTCATGACACGCAATATTGTCGTGAAAATTTTGGATTTGATCCTCTACAAACTTTTTGTGATCTTAAAATAAATTTGGATCAATTTATAAACAACAGAATATAAATCTTCGCCATACAGGCGGTTCTTTACGTTATTCAGAAATTTTAAAACTTGTACATAAACTCAAAAGGGTATTTCCTAGATATTGATAACTCGTAATAATTCAAAGGCAACCTATTGTTATACGAGTTTCTATTTAGAGAAATCAAGGTATTTACGTTGTTTTTACAACGCGGTAAAGATAAATGACTCACTCCCTTCACCCAAAAATGTCGTAAACATGTTACACTGCTGCAACTTACACCAAGTAAGGATAATACTAGCGTTATATCGCCGATAAATTGTGTGGTAATTAGAAATATAGGTGCGATAAACTTGTTTAAGTGGCCACTGAAACTAAATTACGTGAAGCGGCAAAATAATTATCCAAAAGACTTAACGCCATGAACAGAATTAATTTAGGAATTATATAATTTTAAAGAACCTTTTCTATTTATAATATAATAATAATGCCAACTATTTTGTTTGCCCTATTTGACTACAAATGTGATGAATATCATTATTAATTTTTTCTGTGACATAAAATTTTTAAATATATTTATTTAACGTTTTCAATTTATTTCACAAATGTTACGCATCTTTTCAACTGATGATCTACTAGGTTTGCAATTATTTGTTGTACTTCTTTATAAGGAATCTGAAAATAATTTGATTATGGCTACTTTTTAGATATGAAACTACTAATTTTGTTTTTTACAAATATTTTTTTGAAAATAATTATTCAGAGATATTTCCAGACAACCGTTAAAAAGTTTTCCATTCCATGTATGGTACTGTCGTTTTGCATAATTCTTTTGTGACTGCTAACACCGTGTTTGAATTCTCCGTTGACCCGGGTGCAAACCCGTGGATTGCTTATGTATAAATTACACCAGGAAAGTCTTCGTTCTCTAACAACCGAGACTTTTGTCCTATCGTATTCTCTCCTTGTCCGTAGGATTGAGTATCTTGAGTAATTCACGGGAATATAATGTACCTTTAGAGCTGCTATTTTCAAACCAAACCGACACACGTTTTAACGTACTTTATGTATAATAACCAATTTTTTCTTATTTTCATTAGTTTGGCTGATAAATATTATAGACATGTTTCGATTTAAGAAAATCTCATTTTTTTTCGGTCTGGGTTACAAGTTTTATGACGGAATAAGGAAAAATATCTCTAACGACAATGTAAAGATTCGTTTTGCAATCGAATGTTTCGACTTAATTGTTGCTGATATTATTAATATTTGTAACCTGTTCATGAAAATTCAAGATTTCAAAATATTTCATATTGTCATGTGAATCATAATACACTTGGACTAATGTGAAGACCAATGTCCGAACAAAAAAAGTGGAACTGCCCAGGAGGACAGCCATCTATATAATAAAAAAGGATGTATATTTGTATGTATGTATGTATGTATGTATGTATGTATGTATGTATGTATGTATTTACGTTAATTTCTATACAAATTTAAAAGCGTGGATAGATTGCAACAAAAATTGGTACACAAATTCTTCAAAACACGAGAAACGGTACTGTGAGGGTGAGAAACCCCTAGCATACATGTGGAAAGAATTATAATTAAAAACCGTGATCATTAAATATTAAATTACTGCTCGCCAAGAGACAATGACGTCACGCGAGAGAAAGACGCTACTACGCAACGGACACAGGAAATATCTCCTTTATTAGGAATGAAATAAAGCAGAAATATTTTTTTAAATAAAAAGTATAATTTTATACAGAAATATTCCATCGAATGATAATAAAGAAGAATATGAATTACTTTACCATCCTTGGGGAAAATGTAAGTTAATTTTCGCGCTGTATTAGTTGTGAGTCTAGCTAACAATTTCATCAATGTAATATTTCGTAATGTATGAAGACTGACTGACGATTATATCCTGAAATACTTAAGGAATATATTTAAGTATTCAATTAAATACTTTTTCGAGTTTACATAAATAAGTACACGAGCAATGCCGGGCACCTAGCTAGTTAAAAATATAAAGACAGCCGGGAATGAATAAACGATTTATGCTAATAAACGAGACATGAATGGAAAACGACGAAATTAACTATACATTAAAGGTTTCAACTAAAAATTGAATTATATGTCGCATACATACACTGAACTGAACTTTTATTTGGCTTCGTAACCTACAACCATTCTCTTTGCCGACGAATCGTCTTTGCTTCCGCGCTAGTCTGAAAAAATAATGGGACCCTTCCACGCTGGAAGAGAAAAGAGAAGAAATTCACTTTGAGTGTATTCAGGATTCGGCGATTCTTCGAGTATCTTTCTATGTGAGCATCGAACAACTTTTACTTGAGTATTTAAATGTTTAGAAACACAGCATTTACACACGTGAATCGTTCGATGATTTGAAATTCAGTCTTACTAAATAATAAAAAGGCTTGTCTTAAAATTTTAACATATGAAAAGGATATATTATACGGCAAATCTTTGTAGTGGTTTCAAAATAACTGTTAAAAATAGTTAAGAAAAGATAATTCGACTGTTGCTTAATAGAAAGAAATAAAACTTGAAGAGTACAGAAACTATTGATCAAGTGAGTTTATTGCTCTTTAGGTGTGACGCCAAGAAACTGTCGTTATGTGGATAAATATTTTATTCGCCTCATTATTTGAGATTCGAGCATATATTCAGGCATTCATTTTGAAAACTTATATTCGTTTTTAAGAAGCACAATAGTAAAAGTTGATTGGTGAAGTGTGATACACGACAAAATGAATCCTGAATTTAAAAAATAAATGCGGTATTAAATTAAACTGTCAATTTTATTATTAATTAATCATGCGATTCCGTAAACAACCATTATCATTTATCTACACTGTTATATCTATATATGTGTTCGTTTATTAATTTTTTTGGGGGGGAAATGTTTGATTGTTATGCAAGAAAACTTAATCCCATGGCGCAATCATCGACATAAACAAAACATTTTCGTCTGATATTACGTAGAATCGAATGATAACAGTTTATCTTTACGTTTCATCTCTTAGGGGAAACCGAAAACGATAACTGCATTTCTGACGCTCTTACGATGATGATTTTATTCGTTTTTCAGAAGGGAATAGCCGGACGGATTTCGATTAAACATGTATTTAATATTAAATATAGTGTAAGAAGGCTATTTAAATGCAATCCACTATCTTGACACATACATAGTTGAAAACCCCTGGTTTTTAGTGCTTCGACAGGAATTTTGTTCGTTTTATTTTTTAGAAAACCTGCGTGTATCTGAAGCAGTAAATAATTTCTAGGCTATCTAAAACTGTTATCCACCAGTTGAAAAATTGAAAACATAAAATTCAAGTTTCCTGTTAAAATAGAAAGATTTGAATGATTTCTGTGAATCTCCAAAAAAAAGGAATGAAATGAAAGTAAGAACTATAAATTAAAACAATCGTTCATTTAATCAACTGACTTGATTACAATTACCTGTGTTTTTGTACTTCCCTTTGCTTATAATATTCTTGATTCGAATCTTATTAATAACAGTCCTCACTTAGTGTTAAATGATACAATACACAACTCGTAACTCCAAAGCCTGTCAGCCGCCATATCTATCTCACGCTCACACGGTATGTGCACAGCTGCATGCCACCCATTATTACTAGTTAACTCGATAAGCTAATCAATAATTAACTGCTTATCATTTTATACACATAGCCAGGATGTAACGAGTACTATTAAATACAATAACTTTGAGAATTGATCAATTTTGACCAGCGAATAACATATTCGTCAGATGGTTTGGGCGTTGTGTCATTTTTCCGGTTCTTGCATTTCTTGAATCACCTGACGAAAGCAACAAACATTGCAGAAACTCTGTGATTGATTTATTTAACACTTATTTTTAACTGTTATTTCGCTACTTATTAATATAAATGTTATACTTTTAACACAGAAGTTTTATATTTTGGTTGAGAACAAAATTTTTATCCAAAATGAAAAAAATACGTTCGATTGAAAATTAATAATAAGAAAGATAACCAAATTCAGACAAAAGAGTTAATAATCTTGTAATAAACAAAAAGGATGGTCTTTTAAATGAATGAAAGATTATAAACTTTACAAACAAAATAATTTATTATCAAAGTTTAAAAACAATTACACAATTTAAAAATTATCTCAGGGTCTCTACTGGGTTTGATAATGGCGAATCATTTTTTTTCTCAACAAATTCCAATTTAAAAAAGAAAAGATTTTCTCGTCAATTAACTATGACGAAATTTACTTGTCAACGAAATTAAACTAAAAAGATGGATTCTAATTTACAATTTTTAATCAAAAGAAGAAAAAGAAATCTGACGTCTATCTTTTAATCAGGTTTACATAATTTTTTGTTTTATATTGTTACTCACGGCAGCATTCCAGGATACCTTATAATTGATGAAACACTATGGCGGGGTTTTGCACTGTTTCTAAAAACTCACAGATTCTAAAATTAATATTTTTATAACAAAAATCAGGAACCAGGATGAACCTCCTTTTCGTCTCTTCCTCGGTTGACTTCTGCTAATCCTGCCCGGCTATGTTCACAAGACTGTTTGTGCTTAGCAGATTTCGTAGTTCTGCTCAAGTGAATATTTCGTCTTGAGCAAAATGTTCATGGACCAATCAACTCTGTTGGTTGGTAATCCTCGATATTTCTCTCAAAATTTCCTTTGAATATTTGAAATTGTCTCGTCTATTTCAACTCGACCAATTTCTGTCGTGTCTGACTGCTCACTGCTTCTACTTAACTTTATTTTTTAAAAGAATATCTCGTCTATTTTAATACGACCTGTACTTGACCAAACCTTCCAGCCAACTTGACCTGAACTCTACCATATCATAATGTGAACTGAACTCTCCCGTAATTTTGAGCGCGCATTGCTTCTTCCGACAAAGGAAACAATACTTGGCTACATTGTTGCTGTGTTCTGTACCGCCGTCAAGAATAGATTTCTCAAACATTTTTTTTTTAATTTCTCAATTAATGTCTTAATTAATTGGCATTACAATATAAATATCACACAAAGTTTCTGGAAGCCTTGTTCTTTTCTTCAGGTGCAGAAATACGTAAGAGCTCAACTGACTCGTACAGTTGTGTCTCTCTACGCTCTGAAGAAAGGAACAAGGCTTCCAGCCTCCTAAAATGATCGAGGCACGGAGAAGGGAATGCTCCGTTCCCACAGCAAACTCCTCTCCCGCTATCGGAAGAGCGTGGGACAAGTACCCAATACCTGTCCTACCTGAAGCAGGTTTTTCTAGGGTTTTCCCTGCATTATTTTTAGGCGAATTCCGGGTAGGATCCTTAAAATATAGCCCGGGGGCCCTAGTTAACCCTTGGCTACCTTCCTCTACCCTTCCGCATCCCCCCTTTCAAATCTCTTCCTATGCTATTAAAGGGGAGTTGCCCAAAGTGGATTACCCTCATGTAGTTTGTTGCCATAAAAAAAAGTACCCTTCCGCAACCCCCTTTCAAATCCCTTCCTATTCAATTAAAGGGGAGTTGCCCAATGTGGATCACCCTCATGTAGCCTGTTGCCCTAAAAAAAATGTAAAACTGTGCCCTATTTTCATCTGCGTGTTTATTTTCCGTAGATCTGATTTCATTCGCTGATTTTATTATCGGAGGTTGTCATAAAATACATCGTCGACCACATCTGGCAAACCGTGAAAATTGAATAAATCAATTTAAAAATTGCAGGATTAAACAGATTCAATTTATCGTGCCTTAAGCTTCGCTCGCTGAAAAAAGGCATTTTCTTTGTATGTACATATTTGAAATAATACACTACTTATGTTATGTATCTTGGTGATATTCATATATGATCATTATTAGACATCTTTATGGTACATTTATTAAATTTTCAGCGTGTGTAATGATATTAGTGGGCTAGCAGAAAAAAAATTAATGAACATTGAAAACAAATAGTACCCATCGGAAAGTGACATTTTCAATTTCTTATTAATATTGTCACAAAATGGTGGGATTATAAAATATCAAAACAATCTTTATAGTAATGAGTTATTTTACTATACGTTCTAAATTCATAATTCATCTCTGTATTTTAATTCTAGCGATAATAATTTTCAGATCCTGGATTATTATAAATGTTCTCTACTTCCATGTTTTACCATTTTTTTGTAGTAAAAACCGATTTATGTAGTTTACAATAATTACTGCTGCATACGAATTCAAAATGTTGACTTAATAAATGAACGCCAATAGGTGATCAAGAAAGTAAAGAATACTGAAAGTTCAAAATAATAATTTAAACTCTAGATATCAGAATAAATGAAGTAAGGGTGTACAATAAACATGGATAATTTCAAATTAATTCTGATGGTCAGCTACTGAAGTATAGCATGATATTTGTGAGTTTAATATCACACAAAAACGAAAGAAACTATAAAGAAACACCAACTTGAAAGAAAATGAAGAATAATCGTTAAAATGTTAGTTAAACAACGCTACATTCATAGGTTACTGTAGCATATACAGTGTTTAATGTAAAGCATTTAATTGAAAACAATTAGAAAAGTTGACTTTCCCATGATCTTAAAGTTGAAGTTTCGTCTCGCTTCGATCACATACTATTCCTCATTACTTTGAATTCTAGAAATTAAATAATTTTTTGACTTATTTATTGTATTTCCAGGATCGTAAGGGTTAATTGTAAATGAACGCAGATATTTGGCTCGCGCGTGCGATTTATCTGTTTCGTCCAACAAGTAATTAAATCCTTTAATCCTATCGATTTTGGAGTATTTACGTGTTCGAATAAAATTGTTAGTGGTATCAATTACCAAATTAATACTCATAATGTGTTATAAGACATGCAATCAATTTATCGTTATGAGTTTCTAGTACAGTCAACAGTTTGAAATTTGTATTACTGCGAGTATCTATAATTTACATTGTTACAAAACATGTTGAATAATCCTACATTTTTTGTTTATCACTAGGTATATATCTGCATTTAACTCACATTAAATACAGATATTTGCCATTTAGTATGTATAGCATACATTACGCATAATAAATCAAGAAACCGATGCGTTTAAAATTCTGTACACGTATATAAGGAACAAATAAGAAATTAAATATAAAGATAATTTTTATCAGTGTAAATTTTTCTACTCATAGTTATTATAAACTATTGTGGTAGTATGAATTTTTCGTATAGTTTAACTGAAAACATAATTAAATTTAATAACTTTATTAATAGGCCAAAGTGATGCCTATTTTCAGTTCAATGTAATAACAATTATGGCACGAAACAATGAGCAACCGAAATAAATTGCAAAATAAAGTTATCGTACACATTATGGATTTCATTTACATTGGAACACTATCGTATAATAATGCGTAATATATTATATACATTACGCTTATACCTAGTAATTTTAGAAAAAATAGTCGTGTCGATCGATGAACATAATAAAAAATGTTTTTGATTGAGAATTGGTTTGTGTAATGTTTTTAAAAGTTATTAACGATTTTCGAATGAGTGTCATGCAGTTTACATACAAGTATACTATTATATATATATATATGTATATATATATATATATATATATATATATATAAATGATTGCTGTAATAACTATGCTTACAATTAATACACTATTTTTACGTAAGTGTACAAATACGAACCAAGTTTGAAGGATGATAATTTCAAAGTCATATAAATAACTTTTAAGGAATTATTTTATTTCGTGAATTTTTTATTTTTAAATATGTAGACCTTGTCTAAAAATATAATAAAAATATTATCAGTTTATAATGCTTTAATGTAGCTTACCGAAACTTTTCAAAATAATTATGCAGCTAAATATTATTTAGTGAATGTGTTTGCATAGTTATTACGTTCTCAATAGTAATAATGATGATCTACATGAACTACTTAAAAACACTTGCAATGAAAATTGTAATTAAATAGAATATTCCACCATTACTGTTATTATATTTGCTTAAAGGTATAGCAAGTGAATTGTGTGTCGGAAAATTAGGTGGGACTAACGCAATATGAGCCAAAGGAGGATTAGAATCCTAGCGGATGCTGTATTAGTACTTAGTTAATCAAAGTTAGCAGATTTCAATCTGTTTACAATAGAACTAGTGGGCGAGGACTACAAGCAAATATAGATCTCACGCTTCGTTTCGGGAAAGTGTATTTGTTCAACCGAAAATGCACTGTGTCGTGCGGACTCCAGCTAGAAATTAATCGTGATGATACGCATATAAGCGTAACTTCACAATTATGCTATACATAAAATTCGAGTAAACGCGAGTTTAACATCAGCAAATAAGATCTTGAGAAATTAAATGTTATACATGACACAGACGGTTAATGAAATTAAGGTTTACGAGAATTATAAGCTCTTATTACGGGACGATGGATCTGACGATTAACTCAGCTCTAAATTAAACGGAGAAATAATCCAATATTTTACATATTTACTTTTATCGATTAAGTTGTAACGAACATTTACATATACAATCGATAAATTTTAAGATACGAGTTTAAGTTTTGCGTGATGAAAACTTTGTTAACCACTAACCTTCAGAACAAAACTATCAACCACAAAATAGTTTGGAAAATTTCGTATCACTATTGCGAATACGTGAGCCATAATACGATACGTATCCAAGCTGCCATAAAATAATAAGAGACCAGAATTAAATAGATTGTGCATTGCCTATAAGGCATTTTCTGACCGTAGATATTTAGACTGTTAATTTGAGATAAGCCAGATTCAAATTGATTAATTATTTCCTAGATGAAATTAAATATTTTCTTTAAATGCTCTATTACTTTAGTGTCATATCAGCAATTAAATAATTTTTGCTATTTTAACCAAGTGTTTTCAATATATTAAATAATTAAATATGTATATGTATGTAACGGGCCCCTAAATTCAATTATAGTCGGAAAACCGCCAGAATAATTTATCCGTTCATGTAGAAAACATTTTAATTTAGCCTCTGAGGTATTATTTTTGATCCAATAAGGATATAACTAAGTAGAAAAGTAGTTTAAATGTCACGTTCTAATATATTTATTTTTTATCTTCATAGCTGGACTGAGTAATCCTTAATGATACACGACCTGAGCAATTTTGTTACGTAAGCAAGCAACTTTGAGATCAGTGATCTTGTAACAGCCACTTAAAATAATTTCAGTTGTTGACGGTTCCTAATTCATTAATATTAGGGAAACAAATCTCATAAAGTATGCTGCATACGTCGAACAATGAAGTATATACGAACATTGTTACATGTTTTGAAACAATTTAGTTTCGGGAAATTATTTTGCTTACTCCGACACGAAGTAATTTTCGGAGTTAATCTTGCCAGACGAAGAAAATCTTTTCCGCGGACAATTATTCCACTTAGCTCGAAAGTAATTAAGGAATTAAAATTCGTCTAAAGCTGATGTGCGTTAAGTCTCGGGTTTGAAAATTATTTGAACCTCTCTGACGTATGTACATATTAAATATTCACATAAAGAAAAAAAATTGTGGTTTCGAATGCACAATAATTACCAATATAATAAAGAGCATTTTTTTTGTCGTGCGGTCCGGTAATCATTCAATTATAAATTATTTGAATTATGATGCTACAGAATTAAAAAAAAATACATTCAATTTTCTCTAACCAAATTAATAACTTACAAATTATATACTAAAATTGTGCACAATTGTTGAACTTAAACATTTATTTGTGAAAATTCTTTACCGACATTACATTTTATCGACATTGATGAACAAAATGGTTGTTACGTTGTTACTTTTGAAAAAAGGATTACGACGGTTGATTTACACCCATTGTGTTCCTTTAGTTTCCCAAAGGTCAGGTTTAACTATACTTGGCATAAAACATATATATTGTAAAACTGTTTAGAAAATTCTCGTGGTTGAACAACAGCCGTCGAAGTGTAATATACCTTGCAATTTTGAGCCAAGGTTCCCACAAGCCGAGGCACCTCGGACTGTTATGAGAGGTGTATGTTTCGGGGTCACAGACCTTGGGCATATGGTAAGAGTTTCTGTTTCCATTGGAACAGTCGGCCAGCTGCCTCCTAAACTGGTCGAGGTACGGAGAAGGGAATGCTGCGTCCCCACAGCTAACCTTTCTCCCGCTATCGGAAGGGCGTGGGACAAGTACCCAATGCCCGACCTACCTGACGCAGATTTCTCTAGGATTTTCCCTGCATTATTTTTAGGCGAATGCCGGGTAGGATCCTTAAACTATAGCCCGGGGTTAACCCTTGGCTACCTTCCTCTACCCTTCCTCATCCCCCCTTTCAAATCCCTTCCTCCGCTATTAAAGGGGAGTTGCCACCTTGTGAATTACCCTCATGTGGCCTGTTACCCTAAAAAAAATAAACTACGTGAAATTGTAGTCAGATCCGGTCTATCAATTAGTACATATTATAAAGCTTCGTGTTTCAAATGAAAAATAAAATTTTTTATATCTCCGGGTGTTTATAAGCTACAATTTAAAATCAAGTTCAAACCCTTTCAAACATTATTAGGGAATATCGTGAGCCATCAAGTCAATTACAGTCTTCAGTTACTTAAATTGTATTAATCATATGGATTAAACTCTGTCACCGTTCGTTGATCATCTGTAACCACGATTTTAGTCAGAATTCAAAACTTTTGAATAGTGTGCGTGTTCCATGTTTCATTTCCGTGCCATTAAGTAATCCATTAAAGGCTGGTTCGGCTTTTGAAATGTATTACTAAAACCTGCGCTTCCTGTTAATAACGTCGTAGCAAAGTGTAAAGCTGTCCTAGTAGCGGAATGTTAAATCTGTGTTTTGCGCTGGCAACTGGAACCAAACTGCATTAATATAATCCCTGTTGTCAGTTATGCCACATTGCCGGATTACTTGCTACATAACGGGAGAAGCAGTGTGGCTAATTAAAGTGCCCCGTATTCAATAGATTACGTGCAATGTTTTGCACGATGTTCCAACTTTTGTAATACCGAAACATTAGTTTCAATTGTACACTTCCGCTTGTTACTCTGAAGTTTTATTGCTTCATTGTAGGCGTCCAAGTCTTCCGGAATTATAAAAAAACATAATAAATTATACAAACAAGCATAAATAAAACGTACTTGATGGTATGTGACAGGCTTATCTAGTCATTAAATAATCAATAAATCGTATTGTTGATTTCGAAGTTTTAAAACGTTTGAAATGTTTTAAATTTTTTCGTTAATAGTTATTGTATTTTGCGTAACCACAGAAAAACAAGTCTTCATTTATTTTCTCAATATAATTTATTTCATGCACGTCAAAATATAAAATTCAATATTGATCGTGGAAAGGGAATCTACATGTATTAAGAGTAAACAAATGTATTTGAAAGGTTCCCGTCTGTATAGGAGAGAGATTTAACATACAAAGGGATGTTTTTCAAACAGTTGTTTGGAATTTCAATCGGTTCTTGCTTATCGATGAATATTTCGGGATCATTGATGAATTTTATTTTAAATAAAGTAATGGAGGAATATAAATCAAAACCAACTATTATATCAAAATGTATGGTTGATGCATTTGCGTGCTTTAAGTGGAATTAGGTAGAAATAATTATCTACAATCTTAATAAAATGCATTATATAATTTAAATTTTGGATGGATTGGAATTAAAAGGTAAAATATATTTTTGGATATAGAGATGAGGAGAATAAGAGTTGGTTTGAAAACTGTGTTTCGAATATGAATTTGAATTAAGCTTTTAATAATAATTATAAATATAAGTAGAATGTATTATATACCATGATTATTGGAGTACTTAGGATTACAAGTAAAATATTTGTAAGTCTATAATGGAAATTGGTATCCGAAGTGTTTATATACGTTGTGGCCTAAAATTCTGTAATGATAATATCCTAAGGTGAATTTAGTTGGAAAAAAATTAATTGACAATGGAAAGGAATGACAAAAATCAGTGTTAAACTTAAAAACATAAAATACAAGTTATAATTAACAATAATGATAAGAATTTTGAACATAGGATTATTACGTATATTAAACGCCAGACTGAGGCAATGAAATAGATTATTCTAGAAAATTAAATAAATTAAAGAAAATTACTTGAAAAACCGATGAATAAAATTGTTAAATAAATACCGGCATATAATATGAAGATTAACTACATAAATGTAATTCACAGCAACAATTTTTAATTTATAGTTTATATTGGTCAGACCAAAGATGGATAAATCTATTTACCTGAATGGCGTACCTCAGGGCACAATATTAGGTCCATGCATTTTTATTTTACATTTTAATGATCTTTCTATACTATAAGGACCTTCTAAAATATGCCCTGTACGTAGATGAAAGAAATTTGATTATTACGGACACATATTTAAATAACCTCAATCCGTAGTTTGAGAATGCAACTAGAAACTTAAATATTAGGTTTACTGAAAATAAATTAACACTTAACGTGCATTTAACTGAGATCGTTCGTTTTACAACAGAAAATTGTTAGCTGATAAATTCTCCGATTTAGCGACTTTTCTAGACTTGCAGGTCGACCATAATTTTAAGTGGAAGTTACACTTTGATCGGCTTGGTGGCAAACTATTTTCCGCTTGTTACTCACTGAGATGCAGCTAGTTGATACAAAAACAGCTAAAACAGTTTACTTTTCATAGTTTCATTCACATATGTGCTACGGTATTGCCAATTGGAGCAACTTTTCTCGATATTTTCAGATTTCAAAAACAGTTTCTTATGCTAGACAAATCAACAAGCATCTCTTCAAATACCTCTTCTGACTCTGCCCTGCGCTTACACATTAGAAATTTGTAGAACGCAATATGACCCATTTTGTTACTAACGGTAACAATCACGGCTATGTTCATTCCTCAGAGGAGGTAAGCACAGTCTCAGTCTCTATGAGTAAAGCGTCCACTATTCCTGTACAGAATTATTTAACAACTTACCTGAAAAAGTAACGAGCATCAACAATTATACACATTTGTTATGCAGTGTAAAACGTTCCTTATAATTGGTAATTATTATCCCGTACGAGAATTTTAAATCGGTCTCCATGTGGCTAAATATTAATGTCTGAAGAGTTGCTGAATATGTGCTACTTTGGTTTATGTTACTTGAATAATATGTACATATTATCCGTTTTATTTGCTTTCCCTCCCTGTTTTCTGGTTTTAGAAAAATCCATGACGATATTTCCTCGTAGCTGTAGATAGCAAATAAATCCAGGAAATGATTGAGGGTTGTATCAGTATATATATATATATATATATATATATATATATATATATATATATTACGGACACATATTTAAATAATCTCAATCCGTAGTTTGAGATATATATCAGTATATATATATATATATATATATTGTAATACTTAAAAGATTTTAATTAATTAAATGGTTGGCCACACGTAGCCAAACTGTAATAACCAAAATTAAATGAATTAATTATCAATTAATTGTAATACTCAGAACTAAATGAGTTAATTCACAACTAATTTGCATCTCGTTGGCACGCCAATATGTGATACTCAAATAATTAAATGAAATATGGTTAATTAACGGATGAATTTATTTATTAAATTTTAAGTGAAAGGATGTTAAATAATTACATAATTTGAACCTCAGAAAGCAATTAATTTATTTAAAGTAATAATAACAAATTTTCTTGTTGTGATTGATTTACATTCGTGGCCCTACTATTTTACAAACTTATCTAGTCACGTCTCAGGGTCGTTTATTGGGCCTTTTAAATAAGGAACAAACCTTTTCTTACATTCAAATTAACAATCAAAATTTACAACATTCAAACTAATTAGAATTAAACAGCAAAAAGAACGTGAATCCTAAATCTGTCGATTTGATCCTTATTTAACGTTTACAATAACTTTTATAAAATTTCCCTCTCTACTTACAGTTTTCTTTACTGGTACCAGACATTCGTTTGGGCTCTTTGATGCACTATACACTATTTACATGTAACAGCCCATCATTTCACAGAATTTAATTTATTTCAAAATCACCGTTCAAAACTTTTGAATCTTTCACCTGGAACAGTTACTCCGTACAACACAGTGGGCCTCTGCATTAAGTACGTCTCTCTCTCTCTCCAGCAAATATTGTAGTACTCGTTCTGATTAAGGGTCAGTCAGAATGTTATCCACTCATTCTCGACGAGATTTTATAAATGTCTTTACTTGCTAACGTTCTACCTGCGGATTCACTTATTGAAAAACTTTCCTGTGACCTTTACTTGATCGAATTCTATGTCCAACCTTTACTCGATGAAATTCTGTGTGCAACTCCTGTTAATGAAATTCTGCCTGCTACTACAGTTGTGAGCCCCGGAGTTTTAAACGCTCGCTGACAAAGGCTCGCCTGTATATGTTTTACCCATTGTTGTGTTTACATTCTCGTCGATAACAATTTACTTCAGTTTCCAATTATTAATTCTCTAATTGCCTCTAATTATTATTACTATATATATATATATATATATATATATATATATATATATTGTAAAGATTACTAATGTGTAATGAAATGTTTTATATCATTGGTTTCTTTAATTATTGGCGTTGTAACTTTGAGGCCAGAGCATTGTAAAGAACAGCATTGTTTGGCGCCAGAATGCAGAGACTATAATGGCTGCTACGGTGTATTGTCGAAAATGTATATAAGACGCTCAGAACTTTAGCGGAGAACTCAGATATTCAGAGAGCAGAGTGTGTGTTTGGGAGGCAGAGGAATTCAGCAAAGTATAAGCTGAATATATCAGCTTCTGTATTAAAGGGATTTTTCACAGCAAACTGAGTGTGACAATACATACGACCATAAAGTGATGAAAAGTGAGACGATAATAAAACCACTGCTATGGCCTGTCAATGAAAATAGTGTTCGATAAAAATAAAAATAATCACGTGTGCACAAACCAAAGCAGCTCTAAATAAATGATACGTAAAAAAAAACTTTATTCTGTAAACATTTACGTAAATAACGTTTACTGCTAGAATTATATAACTTTACAGATTTCTATAGTTTTTGTAATTAGTAAAAAATTTTGTTATTATAAATTTAAATTCGTGTTTTGGTTTTGTAACTTGGTAAAAATTGCAAATCACTGTCTTTATTAGAGGCCCTATAAGCGGCCTTGAAATTTAGATTCTCATAAAAGCTGAGGCTTTTACTTAAAAATATAAAATGTAAATTCAACGAAAATTAAATTTGTTAAATAAATAATTTTTGTTCTCTCTTTAAAAATTTTGATTTAATTTCAATAAAAACTTCCTTCCTTTGTTTCTTAAATAAAATAATTCTTTAATAAAATAGTGTATGCACAATATATACTGATGTGACAGACAAAATATGTATAGTGTATTTTTGAAGTGTTAATTTATTACATTCCTGTAATTAATAGTTAATTATGCAGTTTATGTAATTAGGATAACGTTTCTGCCGTTCATTTCAGTCTTGAGTCTAATGTATTCTGTATTTTAATGTTACTCAGAATATCCTATTTCCTATAAAAACTGATATATCATCAGTGTATGCACAATATATACTGATGTGACAGACAAAATATGTATAGTGTATTTTTGAAGTGTTAATTTATTACATTCCTGTAATTAATAGTTAATTATGCAGTTTATGTAATTAGGATAACGTTTCTGCCGTTCATTTCAGTCTTGAGTCTAATGTATTCTGTATTTTAATGTTACTCAGAATATCCTATTTCCTATAAAAACTGATATATCATCATTATCCACCGTCAAAAATATTAAAAATTCAACTAACATCGTAATCAAATCCAATCACGGATTTTTCTCATTTATGCGCCAATAATCACGGATAGAAAAAGTCGGTTAGCAATGAGTTGTGCGTATATGTGGCATTACCGTCCGTTTTTGGAGCCAGATTGTTAAATAATTAATTTTACACAAACGCTGTTTAGAGAATAATAATTTCTTTTCCATAGATATGCGCATATAATTGCAGCAAAACAAGACGATTTTCCACATTGTTGCGTGAAAGTTTAGAATGTTTATTTTCCATTTTCTGGTGCAGATGGAGTCTCCAAAGTTCAAGCTGTATGACTAATTTTCGTGAAAAAAAAAGAAACACCCCGCAGGAAAACCTCGTTTATTCAAAGAGAAAGTTCACCTTCTGATACCCTTACGGATTCATAAAAATAATATTAATAAAAGTTCAGGCTCTGCATTTGCCAAGAGGGAGACAAAAGCGTAAGGTATATCACAACGGATTAGATCGATTATTAAATTCCTAAATTAAAATCTGTAGTAGAAGCCACCATTACTGTTTATATTGATATTTTTCACGAAATACGGCGGTATTTATCACCGAATACGGTTAATGAGTATAGTTTTGAATTTAATAAATTCATGTTAAATATTGGTGGAGCTAACTTTTGATAAAATTTATGGAAGAAATTTTTGCTTGATATTAAAGTTTTTTTTCGTATTAATTATAATAAAATATTTGTGTAATTTCTAATCATATAAATATTATATAAACTATAAATATCACTGAATTTTAAATACTGCTATACTAACACAAAATAACCCATAAAAATTTATGTAGTATTTTCAACTTTTTTCCAATTTGAGCAATAGTGTATTGGGGAATGTAGAACATCGAAAGTTGAGTTTATGGTAACGAAATATATCTTGAACATGAAGAAAAAGAGCAATTGGTTGAACGTGTACTGAAGTAATGTTATAAATTTGAATTTAAAAAAATTTCATCAACTGTTCTGAGCCCGTTTCATGCATACGAGACATTATACAATAAGTAAATATAATTTCAAACAACTGTTTGTCCCAACACAGTGTTAGCATACCGGAAATATGGAATTCCCTAATCCGAGCCGACACAGACAAATTCTGTCGCGAAAACATAGACGTTTCCGCCCCGGACCCAACAAAGCTCTGTGATTAACATTCCGCCTCACCCACGCCTCAACTAGCATCATAAATTCCTCGGCAAAATCCTCTGCCTCCACACTGAGAAGCTGAGACAGTCGGCTCTCTTAGGGTGAAGTGAATTGAGTGTGTCTATACCTGTAGTAGTGGTTGGGCTGTCCAAAACGCTAATCGTCTTTAATTACATTGACTTGCAGAATTACGCCCTGGAAACAAAAGAAATGTAAATATACTTTCTCAAAATTTTTTATAAAATTGATATTAGGTCAACAAGTAATTATCAAAGATATGCAGCTGGTAATATCGCAAAAAGATTGTTTCTAAGAAGTACCACCTTCCAATTGTCTGCTGTAAGATTTTCGGTGGTTTCATGAAAAATGTGAAAATACTAATGGTCATAGGAAATAGGTTTTGTTATTTTCAAACAAATGTAGTATTTAGGACACTAGAAACAGGTCCATATGTAAGGATACGTTATAAAAATTGTTCGGAATCGTTACTAAAGGCGTCAACGCTATAAATTATAGACAAGAATTATGAAAAAAAAACAGAACGAAAACTCAAGGTAGACGAGAAACCGATGACGAACATGACGCATATTTTGAGAACCTTTTGAAATTATACTATTTGGTTGGCTTGAAATAGCTAATTGCATTGAGCTGAGAGAAGATTAGATAATAATAAATTATGTCTGTTCACAACTCATAAAAACGTAATAAAATGGCCAATTTAAAAGACAGTTGATAATTAAAAACATCAAAAAAACACATTTTTTCCTCCGGAAAATTTTTCCAGAAGCAGATATGTTAAGATACTGTAATGTATATAAGAACGTAATAAAAATGACCAATTTAACAGTCGCAGACACTTTACAACGTTGTATTTTGGAATTTTTAACTGTCAAACATCTGTTATATTGGCTGTTTTTATTACGTTCTTATTACATTACAGTACCAAAATGCAACGTTGTATTTTGGTGTTTTTAACTGTCAAATGTCTGTTAAATTGGCCATTACATTTACGTTCTTTATGTTGCTGCAATTGAAAAGGTTACCAATTGGTGGAAGAAACGTGGTGTTTTAGTGTTTTCAATTGTCAACTGTCTGTAAAATTGACAATTTTTTTACGTTCTTATAAGATAGATACATTTGTTCAGTTGCATTGGTATAATCCCGGAGGTTATATTTTAAATAAATACAATGAAGGTGCACAAACTATATACCAATATGATCACGTGGGAAAAAATAGTTCCATTACATCGATAAACCTTTTTACTTCATACTGACAGTAAAGATTAACTGTCATTTAGATATAAAGAGAAGTAAAAAACCAACCAATATTGACGCTTCTTTGGATTGTTTTGTGAATATTGACCTACCGTCGTACATAATAATACGTACCTGGTTCAATAAAACAAATTCAGTAATGACGGAAACAACTATCGAGACAGCTTGTCTATCGCTTGATTTGTACATTTCCAAGTTAATAATCTTTCACACTTCAGGATTGCCGTCCAGTTAATACGGAATAAAAGATTATGAGCAGGCTGTTGGAAATCTATGCCAAAACGTTCCTGGTTTTCTCCAGTGGCGGTTATGCTCGACTTGACTTTGATCACCTTTCCACTCTATCCGCACGTTCGAGAAGTTTTAAGATCAGTTTGAGATCGCAACTTTACAAATTCATCAATAGTCCTTTCAAATGATAATGGCTGCTTGATAACATACGCAGCTGTTGATTGTATCAGGGGTCGTCGTGAGGGAAGCCTTATCACAAGAGGGCAATGAATTTTAGTTTAATTAGCTCCTTAGCTACGGAATAATAATTCTAGGTGATGTTATTGTGTTGCAGGGGTCGACGTTCGGGTAGAGGCGTTGGTGAACGACACGGCTCTACTGCCTTGCGAAACCACGCCGCCCTCAGCAAACGAGAGCGTCACTCTTGTCATTTGGTTCCGCAACGAGATGACGCCCGTATACAGGTGAGAACATTATGATATTATAGCCATTTTACTGTTTATTGGGTCTTCATCGAACTTGAATCATACTAATCAGTTCAAACGAGAGAACATTGTTTCTTTAGCTACTGTATTAGGCCTGTTTTTTTGTTCATCTGGGTAGTTGTTAAAATAATATAATAAATTGTGTACATACACATACACCATGGCGTTACAGCCCTTGCAGGGCTGGAGCCTGCCTCACTATCGAAGCCCACTCTCTTCTATCTCTTGCTTTCCTCCTCCATCCTCTTATTTCCAACTCCTTCATATCGTCCTCTACATTCTCCACCCATTTCTTTCTAGGTCTGCCTACACACCTTCTTCCTCCTGGTTTTCCTTTCCATATTCTTTGTAGTAGGGTTCCCTCCTCACTCCTTTCCACATGCCCTGCCCATCTAAGTCTTGCACTCCTTATGAAGCTCACAATTTGGGGATCACCATAGAGTTCATAGAGTTCTTTGTTAGTTCTGATTCTCCATTCCTCATTTTCATACTTAGGCCCATAAATTCTTCGTAGGATTTTTCTTTCCCATGCTGCTATTCTGAATTCGTCGCACCTCAGCATACACCAGGTTTCTGCTGCATATGTCACTACTGGTTTAATTACAGTTTTATAAATCTTTACCTTTCCCTTTTTTGAAAGGTATTGAGATTTCAAAAGAGGAAGTAGGGCCCAGTAACATTTGTTCCCCATTTGTAGTCGTTCTCTAATTTCTTCTCCTATTGTACTATTTTCTGTTACTACTGAACCCAAGTATTTAAAACTCCTATCAAAGTTGAAGTTCTCTATGGAGATGTTAGTAACATCTGCCCATCTTTCCTCCTTCCTAGATGCAATCATATACTTTGTTTTTCTCATACTCACCATCAGCCCTAGTTAAGCTCCTTCCTGTTCTAATTGGGTGAACCTTAATTGTAATTCTTGGGCTGATCTGCTGATTAATACAATGTCATCTGCATATGCCAATATTTGCGTCATTCTGCTGTAAATTGACCCTCCAGGGTTTAATACCACTTTTCTAACTGCTCATTCCAATACAATATTAAACAATATAGTGGAAAGTGTGTCACCTTGTCTCAGTCCTTGTTTAATATCGAATTTGGTGGATACTTCTCCTTGAATTGATACTTTCCCTGTGTTGCCATCAAGGGTCATCTGTATTAATCGAATCAATTTCCTGGGTACATAAAAATTAACCAATGTTTCAAAAAGGGCATTTCTATCAATTTTATCATAACCATGTTTGTAATCTATAAATAGCATATGCAGATCAATGTTAAACTTATAACATAATAAACTTCTCACATTCCATGTAGCTAACCATAAATCATGTCCTTTTCTTCTTTGCTTTAGTCTTTTCCATTCCATCAGTCCGGCTTCGCTTAGTATGGCTTTCTGAACGAGATTATTTTTATGATGTAGGGTTGTTAGCCCTACGACCAACCCCCAACCTGGAGGACCGGGTAATTTTTAATCAGGGTTTTCTTTGTAGATCCAACTACCTATGCTACAGGGCAGTAGCTGCTGGCTTTGGTCTGCCCCAGGTATTTTATTTCCCCGGTACCCGCCATATCTGGTGAGCGTTTCTCTATCCGCCACCTGAGGAGGCACCTGATGGGAGACCAGCAACTCCACACAGCAACAAATTGTGTAGAACACATAAATTACAAATATTAAATGATAAATGGTAATATATGAAGAACTTCAGATCCCAATATATAACATACTCTATTAAATTAAATTTTATACAATATGTAGAGTATGGGTATTATTCAGGAAGGTTTCCCTTAGTCCCCTCTCTATATTTCCGAATCTTATTTTATGAAAATCTGTAAATATTATCTTACATAAAAAAGAGCATTCAATTTTTTTCATTTCTTTGAGAGATTTTACATCTTTCATTTATCTATTTTACGAAACTTATTAATAAAAATAAATTTCAAAGAACATGTATAATTTATTCAATGGTACAATATGCTCATCGTTAACATTTAATTTTATAACTCCTTTTCAAAACTTAATCCTGGGGTCAACTATCTGTGATTTTAATTTAAAACAATGTCTCCATTTAACTTTACCGTACCTCGTGGAAAGTGAATTTTGCTGGCTCTGTTTTCCCGTAATTGCTTCTGGTAGCGAGTTACAGCGGGTGGTACAAGGGAGTTCAATTTCACGCTCTTTATGCAACTCGAACAATTCATCTTTATATTTTATTAGTATTATCAAATAACGATGCTGTACTTCCGACTTCATTACGGCTGCTAATACTTTTAAAGCTTACACGAAATCTACTACACTTATATATATTGTATTGGATTTTTATTTAATTAAATTAATATTCACTTAAACACAAGTTTAAGAAATTAAATCCACAACAAAATCGTTTTACTAAATCAAATCTCAGGGTCTTCACAGGTCCCCCCCAGTAAAAACAGCATAAATTTATGTTCATTATCACGCCAAAACAACGAATTAAATGGCAGATTTAATTTCCAACGGGCAATTATATTTATTGACTCATGCAGATATATTTTCTTCTATGGAAAAGCAGGCTCTTGCAGATCCAGTCAAGCAGAATAACTTTCAACTGTGCGCAGAAAGAAAGCAAACTGAAAATTAATCAATTTTAATATTTAATAATATATAATACTAGCTGGGTGCCCGGCGTTGCCCGAGATGTCATTTATCTATAACCATCCATAAGACTCCAATTTGCGGTATTTTTATGTAAAGCTCCTCGAACCCTATCCCTAAATGTGCTCACCTCCCATGCCGAAGGGGGATGAAGTCATTGACTAAATATATCGGCCGTTTTTACATGTTAGAAGATGACCACCCCCACAAATATGCGATAATGAAAAAGAATGTATTCCACGCAAAAATCGGCCGATTACATTGTCTGAAAATTTATTCCCCCGCCCAACAACTCCCAAACCCGTCGCGTTACCCCCCCAGGGTTGTCACAATTAGATTCAGCGACATTCATAGTCTCGGAATTGATTCGATTCTCGGTTGTTTCTGCGGGATTTTATTTAACGTACCTCCACCCCACCCCTAAGCTTGCTCCCCTCACACGGGTTAAATTATACACAAACAACATCGGTATAAATACTATCAAAGTAATTAACCCCAGGAAATAATTATCGCAAATATCGACAGTTTAACATGTTTGAAATTTTTCACCCCCGACCACTCCCGCTTCGGGGACTTAAACGGTCAAGTTTAATGTCATAATTAAACTCAGTGACAATCCTGATAGTTTCTGGTTTATTTTTATCTAATGCTACTTCCACGCAAACTCTTAAGGGTGCACCCTTCCTAGTCCGAAAGGGGTTGAAATTACACACAGAGAACACGTAGGGAAATTTTATTAATCTAATTCATCCCGAAATATATTTAATTGACGAAAAAAAAGCCGGTCAACTCATCCCAACCCAGCCGATACCCGCGCGTTGTCCAGATTGTCATAAATAAATTCAGCAACATCCATTACCTTCGATTTGACTCGAATCTCGGTTGTTTTCCCGTTATTTTTAAGGAAATTAATAGCTCAGTGACAATCCCGATAGCTTCTGGTTTCTTTTTATGTAATGCTACTTCACGCCCACCCTTATGAGTCCGAAAGGGGTTGAAATTATTCGTAGAGAACATGTAGGGAAGTTTTATTAATCTAATTCATCCCGAAATATATTTAATTGACGCAAAAAACAGCCGGTCAACTCATCCCAACCCAGCCGATACCCGCGCGTTGTCCAGATTGTCATAAATAAATTCAGGGACATCCATTACCTTCGATTTGACTCGAATCTCGGTTGTTTTCCCGTTATTTTCAAGGAAATTAATTAAACTCAGTGACAATCCCGATAGTTTCTGGTTTCTTTTTATGTAATGCTACTTCACGCCCACCCTTAAATGTGCACCCTTATGAGTCCGAAAGGGGTTGAAATTATACACAGAGAACATGTAGGGAAATTGTATTAATGTAATTCATCCCGAAATATATTTAATCGACGCAAAAAACAGCTGGTCAACTCTTCCCAACCCAGCCGATACCCGCGCGTTGTCCAGATTGTCATAAATAAATTCAGGGACATCCATTACCTTCGATTTGACTCGAATCTCGGTTGTTTTCCCGTTATTTTCAAGGAAATCCCCTCCAGCACCACCCCTATCATGCCTACAAACAACATCGGTAGAAATACTATCAACGTCAATGGTCCCGGCATTTATTTATTCCACGCTAATATCGATGATTTAACATGTTAGAAAATTTCCATCCTATCCACTGCCGCCCATTGGGGCTAAATGGACAATTTGATGCTATAATTGAACTGGACGACATCCATATCCTTGGATTTGACTCCAATCTCGGTTGTATTCGCGTTATTTTATTGCAGCGTTCCTCCACCCAACACCTAAAAGTGCTCTACTGATAATACCGACCCGCTTCTGGGGGTGGTAGACGCGTATCAGGCCAACAGTCGGTAGAAACACTATCAATATCTGTGACCCCTAAAAATATTTATCCGACGGAAATAACGACTGTTTAAGCGTGTTTAGATATTTCAACCCCCGTCCGCCCCCGCTTCTGGAGTTGGTAGACGCGTCTCACCCCGACAGTGTTTGTTTCCTGGTCGCAAAGAACACGTGTACGAAATTTGGTGAAATTTGCTCCAGCGGTGTAGATTTGTATTCTCCACCCCAAACGCTAGGGGTGCTCTTTCCCCAGGGTGTAGAGGTTGAAAATTATATTCAGATATCATCAGTGGAAAGACTATAAATATCTTGGAACCCTAAAAATATTTATCCGACTGAAATATCGACTGTTTTAGCATGTTCAAATATTTCCACCCCCGTCCACCCCCGCTTCTGGGGGTGGTAGGCGCGTCTCACCCCGACATTGTTTGTTTCCTGGTCGCAAAGAACACGTGCACGAAATTTGGTGAAATTTTAACCAACGGTATAGATTTGTATTCTCCACCCCAAACGCTAGGGGTGCTCTTTCCCCAGGGTGTAGGGGATGAAAATTATATTCAGAAAACATCGGTAGAAACACCATCAATATCTTGGACCCCTAAAAATTATTATCCGACTAAAATATCGGCTGTTTTAGCATGTTTAAATATTTCAACCCCCGTGCACCCCCGCTTCTGGGGGTGGTAGACATGTCTCACCCCGACAGTGTTTGTTTCCTGGTCGTAAAGAACACGTGTACGAAATTTGGTGAAATTTGATCGACCGGTATAGATTTGTATTCTCCACCCCAAACCCTAAGGGTGCCCTTTTCGCAGGGTGTTGGGGATGAAAATTATATTCAGAAAACATCGGTAGAAACATCATAAATATCTTGGAACCCTAAAAATTATTATCCGACTAAAATATCGGCTGTTTTAGCATGTTTAAATATTTCAACCCCCGTGCACCCCAGCTTCTGGGGGTGGTAGACATGTCTCACCCCGACAGTGTTTGTTTCCTGGTCGTAAAGAACACGTGTACGAAATTTGGTGAAATTTGATCCACCGGTATAGATTTGTATTCTCCACCCCAAACCCTAAGGGTGCCCTTTTCCCAGGGTGTTGGGGATGAAAATTATATTCAGAAAACATCGGTAGAAACACCATAAATATCTTGGACCCCTAAAAAATATTATCCGACTAAAATATCAGCTGTTTCAGCATGTTTAAGTATTTCAACCCCCGTCCACCCCCGCTTCTGGGGTTGGTAGACGCGTCTGACCCCGACAGTGTTGTTTTCCTGGTCGCAAAGAACACGTGTACGAAATTTGGTGAAATTTGCTATAGCGGTGTAGATTTGTATTCTCCACCCCAAACGCTAGGGGTGCTCTTTCCCCAGGGTGTAGAGGTTGAAAATTATATTCAGATATCATCAGTGGAAAGACTATAAATATCTTGGAACCCTAAAAATATTTATCCGACTGAAATATCGACTGTTTTAGCATGTTCAAATATTTCCACCCCCGTCCATCCCCGCTTCTGGGGGTGGTAGGCGCGTCTCACCCCGACATTGTTTGTTTCCTGGTCGCAAAGAACACGTGCACGAAATTTGGTGAAATTTTAACCAACGGTATAGATTTGTATTCTCCACCCCAAACGCTAGGGGTGCTCTTTCCCCAGGGTGTAGGGGATGAAAATTATATTCAGAAAACATCGGTAGAAACACCATCAATATCTTGGACCCCTAAAAATTATTATCCGACTAAAATATCGGCTGTTTTAGCATGTTTAAATATTTCAACCCCCGTGCACCCCCGCTTCTGGGGGTGGTAGACATGTCTCACCCCGACAGTGTTTGTTTCCTGGTCGTAAAGAACACGTGTACGAAATTTGGTGAAATTTGATCCACCGGTATAGATTTGTATTCTCCACCCCAAACCCTAAGGGTGCCCTTTTCCCAGGGTGTTGGGGATGAAAATTATATTCAGAAAACATCGGTAGAAACACCATAAATATCTTGGACCCCTAAAAAATATTATCCGACTAAAATATCAGCTGTTTCAGCATGTTTAAGTATTTCAACCCCCGTCCACCCCCGCTTCTGGGGTTGGTAGACGTGTCTGACCCCGACAGTATTGTTTTCCTGGTCGCAAAGAACACGTGTACGAAATTTGGTGAAATTTGCTCCAGCGGTGTAGATTTGTATTCTCCACCCCAAACGCTAGGGGTGCTCTTTCCCCAGGGTGTAGAGGTTGAAAATTATATTCAGATATCATCAGTGGAAAGACTATAAATATCTTGGAACCCTAAAAATATTTATCCGACTGAAATATCGACTGTTTTAGCATGTTCAAATATTTCCACCCCCGTCCACCCCCGCTTCTGGGGGTGGTAGGCGCGTCTCACCCCGACATTGTTTGTTTCCTGGTCGCAAAGAACACGTGCACGAAATTTGGTGAAATTTTAACCAACGGTATAGATTTGTATTCTCCACCCCAAACGCTAGGGGTGCTCTTTCCCCAGGGTGTAGGGGATGAAAATTATATTCAGAAAACATCGGTAGAAACACCATAAATATCTTGGACCCCTAAAAAATATTATCCGACTAAAATATCAGCTGTTTCAGCATGTTTAAGTATTTCAACCCCCGTCCACCCCCGCTTCTGGGGTTGGTAGACGCGTCTGACCCCGACAGTGTTGTTTTCCTGGTCGCAAAGAACACGTGTACGAAATTTGGTGAAATTTGCTCCAGCGGTGTAGATTTGTATTCTCCATCCCAAACGCTAGGGGTGCTCTTTCCCCAGGGTGTAGAGGTTGAAAATTATATTCAGATATCATCAGTGGAAAGACTATAAATATCTTGGAACCCTAAAAATATTTATCCGACTGAAATATCGACTGTTTTAGCCTGTTCAAATATTTCCACCCCCGTCCACCCCCGCTTCTGGGGGTGGTAGGCGCGTCTCACCCCGACATTGTTTGTTTCCTGGTCGCAAAGAACACGTGCACGAAATTTGGTGAAATTTTAACCAACGGTATAGATTTGTATTCTCCACCCCAAACGCTAGGGGTGCTCTTTCCCCAGGGTGTAGGGGATGAAAATTATATTCAGAAAACATCGGTAGAAACACCATCAATATCTTGGACCCCTAAAAATTATTATCCGACTAAAATATCGGCTGTTTTAGCATGTTTAAATATTTCAACCCCCGTGCACCCCCGCTTCTGGGGGTGGTAGACATGTCTCACCCCGACAGTGTTTGTTTCCTGGTCGTAAAGAACACGTGTACGAAATTTGGTGAAATTTGATCCACCGGTATAGATTTGTATTCTCCACCCCAAACCCTAAGGGTGCCCTTTTCCCAGGGTGTTGGGGATGAAAATTATATTCAGAAAACATCGGTAGAAACACCATAAATATCTTGGACCCCTAAAAAATATTATCCGACTAAAATATCAGCTGTTTCAGCATGTTTAAGTATTTCAACCCCCGTCCACCCCCGCTTCTGGGGTTGGTAGACGCGTCTGACCCCGACAGTGTTGTTTTCCTGGTCGCAAAGAACACGTGTACGAAATTTGGTGAAATTTGCTCCAGCGGTGTAGATTTGTATTCTCCACCCCAAACGCTAGGGGTGCTCTTTCCCCAGGGTGTAGAGGTTGAAAATTATATTCAGATATCATCAGTGGAAAGACTATAAATATCTTGGAACCCTAAAAATATTTATCCGACTGAAATATCGACTGTTTTAGCATGTTCAAATATTTCCACCCCCGTCCACCCCCGCTTCTGGGGGTGGTAGGCGCGTCTCACCCCGACATTGTTTGTTTCCTGGTCGCAAAGAACACGTGCACGAAATTTGGTGAAATTTTAACCAACGGTATAGATTTGTATTCTCCACCCCAAACGCTAGGGGTGCTCTTTCCCCAGGGTGTAGGGGATGAAAATTATATTCAGAAAACATCGGTAGAAACACCATCAATATCTTGGACCCCTAAAAATTATTATCCGACTAAAATATCGGCTGTTTTAGCAAGTTTAAATATTTCAACCCCCGTGCACCCCCGCTTCTGGGGGTGGTAGACATCTCTCACCCCGACAGTGTTTGTTTCCTGTTCGTAAAGAACACGTGTACGAAATTTGGTGAAATTTGATCCACCGGTATAGATTTGTATTCTCCACCCCAAACCCTAAGGGTGCCCTTTTCCCAGGGTGTTGGGGATGAAAATTATATTCAGAAAACATCGGTAGAAACACCATAAATATCTTGGACCCCTAAAAAATATTATCCGACTAAAATATCAGCTGTTTCAGCATGTTTAAGTATTTCAACCCCCGTCCACCCCCGCTTCTGGGGTTGGTAGACGCGTCTGACCCCGACAGTGTTGTTTTCCTGGTCGCAAAGAACACGTGTACGAAATTTGGTGAAATTTGCTCCAGCGGTGTAGATTTGTATTCTCCACCCCAAACGCTAGGGGTGCTCTTTCCCCAGGGTGTAGAGGTTGAAAATTATATTCAGATATCATCAGTGGAAAGACTATAAATATCTTGGAACCCTAAAAATATTTATCCGACTGAAATATCGACTGTTTTAGCATGTTCAAATATTTCCACCCCTGTCCATCCCCGCTTCTGGGGGTGGTAGGCGCGTCTCACCCCGACATTGTTTGTTTCCTGGTCGCAAAGAACACGTGCACGAAATTTGGTGAAATTTTAACCAACGGTATAGATTTGTATTCTCCACCCCAAACGCTAGGGGTGCTCTTTCCCCAGGGTGTAGGGGATGAAAATTATATTCAGAAAACATCGGTAGAAACACCATAAATATCTTGGACCCCTAAAAAATATTATCCGACTAAAATATCAGCTGTTTCAGCATGTTTAAGTATTTCAACCCCCGTCCACCCCCGCTTCTGGGGTTGGTAGACGCGTCTGACCCCGACAGTGTTGTTTTCCTGGTCGCAAAGAACACGTGTACGAAATTTGGTGAAATTTGCTCCAGCGGTGTAGATTTGTATTCTCCACCCCAAACGCTAGGGGTGCTCTTTCCCCAGGGTGTAGAGGTTGAAAGTTATATTCAGATATCATCAGTGGAAAGACTATAAATATCTTGGAACCCTAAAAATATTTATCCGACTGAAATATCGACTGTTTTAGCATGTTCAAATATTTCCACCCCCGTCCACCCCCGCTTCTGGGGGTGGTAGGCGCGTCTCACCCCGACATTGTTTGTTTCCTGGTCGCAAAGAACACGTGCACGAAATTTGGTGAAATTTTAACCAACGGTATAGATTTGTATTCTCCACCCCAAACGCTAGGGGTGCTCTTTCCCCAGGGTGTAGGGGATGAAAATTATATTCAGAAAACATCGGTAGAAACACCATCAATATCTTGGACCCCTAAAAATTATTATCCGACTAAAATATCGGCTGTTTTAGCATGTTTAAATATTTCAACCCCCGTGCACCCCCGCTTCTGGGGGTGGTAGACATGTCTCACCCCGACAGTGTTTGTTTCTAGGTCGTAAAGAACACGTGTACGAAATTTGGTGAAATTTGATCGACCGGTATAGATTTGTATTCTCCACCCCAAACCCTAAGGGTGCCCTTTTCGCAGGGTGTTGGGGATGAAAATTATATTCAGAAAACATCGGTAGAAACATCATAAATATCTTGGACCCCTAAAAATTATTATCCGACTAAAATATCGGCTGTTTTAGCATGTTTAAATATTTCAACCCCCGTGCACCCCCGCTTCTGGGGGTGGTAGACATGTCTCACCCCGACAGTGTTTGTTTCCTGGTCGTAAAGAACACGTGTACGAAATTTGGTGAAATTTACTCTACCGGTGTAGATTTGTATTACGAACATACAAATATACAAACAAACAAACATACAAACAAACATACATACACTCTTTTTTATTTATAAGATAAAATAAATATTCAATCAATTTGAAGAAATGAAATAACTTCGCTTTCTCGAAATCACTTTCTTCCACGTAAATAATTTTTCCTGCGGCTTCCCTCTCTAACGAAGAATTCTATGAATTAATACAGAAGCTAAAATAAAAATCTTTGCAATAATGTGAAATACTTAAAAACTATACACATGGAAGAGACATAAACTTTAAATAATGGGAAATTTTAGAGAATCCATTTGAACGTATATTATTATACGAAAAATTATTATAGGAAAAATCACATGACAGTAATGGAAGGAAATTAACACACGTACCAAAAATTCAGTTAATTTCTCATTTCACTAATGACACACGGTGAGGGAACAATTTTCTATCTCAGAAGTATGATGACGTATTAAAAAAAATATAAGAATAAATATTCATGATATATTACTAATATTTTCATAATGCGAGTCATTCCACAGTAAATTTCAGTTGTAGAAAGTATAACGGATTATTTGCCCCTTATGATCTGATTGACACAATCTTTTACTAGTGTTACTGAAAATGAATTTATGACTGAAAAATCTTCTTAAAAAAGTTCTATTAAGTGAACCGGGAGACTCCAGACAGGGAGGAAATACGTAAATTCGCCAGGAACAATCAGATTCTTGAGTTACCAGCGTGAACCTTAATAATTAGTATCCCAGATTGGAAACAGGAGAAATATAGATGTAATTGGGGATTTTATCAACAAATATAATGTAGTCTTCAAAAATGATGTAAGTTGAAAATTATTTATGACTGCACTGTCTAAATTTTGAAAAGTAGAATAATGTTCAAAATTTGGTAGTTAAACCAAAACAATTCAATCTCTGAAAGAGCTTATATCAGTTTTATATACATACATTAAGAAAATATTTTATGTTCAACCAAACTGAATTTATCATGTACTTGAAGACGAATTACAGTCATTCAGTCTGACAATTTAATTCATTTTTTTATGTAGACGATTTATCTTTGACAAACTCGTTAAAATATTCCATTTCGAAATGAAAGATAGGAATGTTTTCTCGGCTACGACATCTTTGATTATGTCTGATATTGCTGGTAACTTTCCCTGGCGTCAACTCTAGTATGTCGTAGAGGGTCTTGTATTAACGATATCCTAAGTCTTATAATTTTCGAAAATACTAACTTCGGGGTGTCGAATTAATGGATTTGCGTTGTCCGATTTGGAATATCGTGAAATACGGAATTATTTCTTTAAAACGTCTCATTTGATTAGGACGGTGTAGTAATCAAGCTAAATATAATTCAAATTCCGTTGTATTAAACTTCTCTACTAAAATAATACTGAAATATGAATGATTGGACTGTTATACGTAATACCTTAATGGTTTAAAAATTTAATGTATAATTTGTAATCATGCTAATAATGAAATTCATGTCACTTCAAAAATACTACTTACCTTTCGTCTAATTATTATGACTGAAGCACCCTTGATTCAACAGACAATGTGGAAAATATTATTAACTGTACACGAATGTATTTCATAAACTGTATTTAAAATTACTATAATATAATAAATAGTTCTCGGTATTAAAATATTATTGAACAACTACACCGGGAAAGATTATTATAATATAAATTATTAAATCGGAGGGTTAGTTAGTATATATTTAATATTGCATATAATTTTCCATAAATAATTTTATTTATACTTAAAAATATTATGATTCAGTACTATTATAAATTATTCTTATTACGACAACTTAACTATAATAGTTTTAAAATGAGACAAATTTTGCCATGTCGTCAATAATGAATGACAAAAAACCCTTACTGCAGCTCCGTGGACAATAATAAGTGACAACGTGGTACGAATTTGATTCGACGGCACGAGGAAGAGCTTCAACGTCAAGATGACTCCCATTAAACTATAGTCATTTAGTCGCAGCAGATCTTTGTAAAACATAACAACATTTATCATTCTGTGTTAATACTACAATTTAACATAGTAGGAGTTGACTGCATATTAAAATTTTAATACCGTATTGTAACTGCATTTCTCAACTTTCTTCTGTGGTTTCTGCATTTCTCTTCGGCGATTCAATCCGATGTCTAGTTCACATGGTAACCTAGGTGTTATTACGTAAATTAGCTCTACTGAAATTACTGTCTGTGCACCGCTTAATAAAAAGCAGCTCCCTCGTTCGTTGTTATGTATGCTTTATGGTATTTGTCCATTTATTAGCAGTTCCTTTGTACATTTCGCGGATAAAAGAAACATATCAAACACAAAGGAAAATACTAGAGGTACGGCACTACGTTCTGCTTTGTTAATATAATTACTTTCCCAACAACTGTTTATTGGTGAAGCGAAAACTGAAAAAATCTAATTATGTGGGAGAGATCGATTTCAGTGTACTTTGAATGTATAACCTTATTACGTATTTGAATGGTTTCTAAAGAACGAAAGCAAACAATGCTGATTCGCATTCAAATCTAGCAAACACTTATATTTTCACATATTTTGACATGAGTTTGTTTTTTACTTGACAAATTTTGAACATTTTATAACATTTTCGTTAAAAGAAGAACTATTATTTTGTATAAATGTAAAAAGTAAAATTCTTTATAAAAATTATTTACAATGTTAAGTAAAGACAAGCTAATATAATATAACTATCGAAGATTTTGTCAAAACAAATATCGCATGTTTTAAATCTATTATTAATAACGTAATAATTAATTAAAACCATCCAGTTTCAATATTTACAAAGTAGATATAAAATTTGCCTGTTTCCTCTGCTTCAGTGAAATAATTATTGTCATATTATCACAAAATGTTGTATAATAAGACAAAAATATGTTTGATATACTTTATTGGAGGGAAACTATTTCTATAACAGTTAAATTATGAATAGAATCATAATGTCTGATTTTAACACTACATGGAATAAATAATTTTTCATGCCAGTTATTTTTATGAAATAAATTTCCATTCTGTATTTATATTATGACATTTCCTCCACCGAAGACTAATGGAATGAATATTAAATCTGAATCTAAATTAACAATTCGGTATATACATCCGTAAATTGTAATTTAATTTCCTTGACGTCCAGACATTATATGAAATTTGTCACCGGTTATGCCAAAATGGAATTCGTATATTCTCATAATTTTATTAGTTATTTTCATAAAAATATTTCTAACATTATTTATATTTAATTGCCATTAAATTACATGGGTGTAATTTATGAGCCTGTGTTTGTTTTTGCATTAGTATTTAAAAATTTATGTCCCGACTATTTACAGTTGATTTGAAACCATTCAGACACTTGTATAATTTGGTTGTTTCTGTATGTTTGTTAACGATTTTAATTAAAAACCATAATATAAATAACTGTGTTAGGAAAATATAACATATTAGATAAAAAAAAATTACGTTTATGGATCGTGTCTAAATTTTCAATATCTTTACCAGGCAACCATGCTTGTTATCCATTGTTTGAATAAGCTATCTTTTCTTTGTATCTTCGTGTCGTAGTAAGATCATGGCCCAAAAAATACTCACAGGGTGTTTAAAAGATATATTTCATGTAGGTTTACAGATTTAATGCTAAGTTACGCAAGATAAAACTTTTATATATAATTTCAAACAATATATGTAATATAAACCGATAAATATTGTAATGCCAATTAATTAGGACATTAATTGTTTCAACATAGAAATATAAATTGTTTGAGAAACCCATTATAGCGGCAAGAGATTTGGAACAACCCAAAAATCCGGCTCTGTTCCTTTGTCGGAAGGTCCGTCAAAATGGTGTATGCGCGCTAAATTGCGAGACGAGAGTTCAGTTCGCAGGAAGGTATGGTGAGATACAGTTTGCAGGAAGGTTTGGTGAGATACAGTTCGCAGGGAGATATGGTGATATACAGTTCACGGAAAGACCTCGTCGAGGTATAACAGTTTTGGAAGGAGAATTCAACAGGCTTGGCAATTAGCAGGACAAAGTAAACCATTCATTAAAGCATAACGTCGAAACCTGCTATGAAAAAGCAGTTTTTGTGTCCATAGGTGGCCAGAAATAGCAAAAGTTTCGGTTTAAGTCCGGAACAATAAAGACTACCCAATCAACAAATCGCAGAATTCACCTAAGGCGAGCGGTCAACCGATAGATGACGAAAGGAGGATCATCCGAGTTCCTGACATCATATAAAATTTTGGCTTAAAATTTGGTGTAAAATCTGTGAGTTTAGAAGCAGTGTAAAACCCGCAATAGTGTTCTCGAAAATGGAAGGCATGCTGGAATGCTGGGCAGACGTGAGTAACAATTAAAAAAAACCAATTCATTATGTAAACGTAATTGAAAGATAGCCGTCAGATTTCGTTCTCTTTTTGATTATAATTGTTAATCAGAGTCAATCTTTTTACTTTTAATTTAGTTCACAATTAAATTTCGTTCTAGTTTAATTGACGAGTAAATTTCTTCTCTTTCAATTGTTGTTTGTTGTTGATAAGATTATTTGTCCATCATCAAACCCAGTGAAGATCCTGAGAAATGTATTAGATTTGTAATTGTTTGAGTTATTGCCACAATAAAAATATTGTTTGTAAATTTGATTAATTTTTCATTTAAAAAGCCCATCTTTAGTGATTATTACAATATATTTTTAACCCGATTATTGGTTTATAGTAAGAATTTGTGCCCTTCTCCAGAAGGTTGGGCTGATGGACCATTATTGTTTTTAAATAGAATGGTAATTGGTATATTGAACATGAAATAATACTGAATTTTGTTGAATGTTTCAAATATGTTTCAGATTAACACCGTTTGTGCATTTCGAATATTTTTGGATATATATTGAATTATGTAATGGAAATATTGCTTACAAAGTGTTACGTAACATTAATCTGACATTAATTTTCTCTTTAAAATTCAGATAGACATTATTGACATAGTTGTTTCCCAGTTCATTATTTTGAGGTCATATGACTTCATCACCAATCGTCAATTTTCAAATATCGTCTCATAGAGAGATTTCCAAATAATTTAGTTATGACAGATAAGGGATTTCTTTCTTCAATAGAAATTTTATCTTTTAAATACTAACACTTTGAAACGGAAAAGTGATAATTAAATATATCAGTTTCTTGCAACAAAAAGGATGGTCTCAATAATTAGTTCATTTTCAGTCAATATGGTTTATAATTGCTATCCACTTTCGCTATCTACGATTTTTCCCCTTTAAAAATGTAAAATATCGACATAATTCTCTTCATAAAGATGGTATCACGTAATTATTTCTTTAATTTTAAATTACGTTTCTAGTATATCTATATTTAAAATTGGCCTGAATCTGTAGTTTATTCATAAAACTCTTTACGTTTATTCTTGTAAGAAGCTATTAGCAATTTATATACGCGGGGATAGGTAAATTATTTGTTTATATATAATAGTTATCTGTGTAAACTGTAACGAGTACATTTTTGTAAACTACTGGTTTGCTAATAATACGTGTACAGAATTAAATCTCCTTTGAAAGAATTATTCTTCAGGATGTTGTCTACGTCAAATACTAATAACCTGTTAGCCATTTTTTGTTTTTGTTGGCAATGTAAGATTGGTACGTTTTCTTCAATAATTACTCCACTTTTCTGTCTCGCCCTGACTTATTTTTCGATCTTCTGAACGTAACTGGTATTAATTAGATCGTTATGAACTCGACATGTTTGAATATGAATCTTCCGCTGTGGTAAAGAGATGACTTGAAAGACAGAGCAAATGCAATACAACGCATGATGGTCCCCCCCCCCCCCGGCCCCTTTCTCTCTCTTTATTTCTGTGTGCTGCAGGATGCCGATGTGGGATTATTCTCTTTACCGATCGGATTAAGCTGCTGATGGAGGGAATCAATTATAAAAGATATAGGAAAACCTAACAGACTGGAAATCATCTAGAATATGTAAGAAAACCCTTAATCAAGAGGCGGGGTATTGAAAATAATGTACTACCGCTCCCTGAATAAAATAGGACAGAAATAAATTACTTCTGCCTTTCCCGTATAAAATGAACTGACTCATAAAAGACACTATTGACCGATTTTTCTAGAAAACGTAACTAAATAAACGTTAACACTTATCAGAACGACGTGCCTTGTTTGTAAAAGCTTCTGTGGACTATTTCATATGATATTTTGAAAATTTTCTAATTTAAAATCTGAGGATCTCAAATAGTTGTTATTTATCCAGTCTCCCAACAGTTCCAGAGTTAAATGAAAATTATATCTATCGATCCCCAGATAGTAATTTTACGAAGGAGTATATTTCGCTGGTTTACAATTTACAGTAGGCGTAACAATCACGAAGCCGGATGTTGAAATTGTCCATAAATGTTCCCGCAAATTCGCTGCAAGAAACTGTCATTTCAGAGTGCGTGTGAGGAGGGAGTTAATTGAATTTAGTAGTATCGACCGGTTGTTAATTTCACTCGGAATTACAGAGATAACAATCATTCACGTTCGCAGAGAGGCATGGCCGCCACACAGCTATCTAATTCTGTCGCTAGTAGTTCATGCAGCAGCGTGGGACAAGTCCTTGTCTAATCTAGATCACAATTGTTGCATTTCAAATACGAGCAGAATTTCTATACCGCTTTATAAAAAAAACCTGAAAACAGTGTACAATACTGTTTATGTTTTGTGAATACAGTTTATCAGGGCTCTTTCTGAAAATATTCGTTATATTATTTCTCTTAGTCAGAAACGAGTTTTTATTTATTATTTACGTAGTCAACTGCCACGACTACAATTGACCTCTATACTTCTCCCTTCAATTAATAAACTTGAATTAACAGGAAGTAGCAGGATACTGAACAAAATTTCGCCTAACTTAAGCAAACAGATCCCTGAAAATAATAAAGATAAACTAAATATTTCAATTACTTCGATTGAGAATACATTGACTATCGTAAAGTCCAACCGTGACTGCAGCCTTGTGAAATTCTCATTTACGAATTTTAGTTTGAAGACACGAAAATTTTTAAATTTTCAGCGCTGTTAACATTAACCAAAGAATTTTATACGTAGGAGCGTTCTAAAAATTTCCAAAAGTTTAACAGTGACTCCACAAGTAACGAAAAGAAAATTGTCTCATGAGTGTCCTTTGAAAAAATACATCACATGCACAATTTACCTGACTTAATTAGTGTCATACTAGCGGCAAACGTACAGAAAAATAATATAAAGGGTCAAACCCTTTCATTATTAACGGTTTGCAGTCAAATACCTATAATCTAGAAGAATGCTTTCAATTCAATATACTTTACAGGAATTTATCCTAAGTGTATTTTTAATATAATGTTGTTGATGATGCCGAGGTTATAGAGAAGGTGAAAATTTAAGAGTGCGAACGAAACTTAGCGACATTCGGAGACGTTAGGGTTATGAAACAACGTCGCGAAGATCAGGTATTCAGATATTCGGCTAGTCTCACCAATTATTGGCTTAAATTAATTGAAGATAAAACGATAGTTAATGATCACGAATAACGATTATATACTGTTTTTCTTAGCTGATTGAATTTTAAACGAGAATTATCGGTAACAAAACTTTTTATGTAATTTTCAGCACTTTTCTGACCGGCATTTCCAATGATTCGACTGATAAATATGTGATATACTGAAACATGAAGTCGATAAAGCTGCGAGGGCTATTCTCTCGCAGGCAATACCTGCGAGGGAAGTTCTCTTGCAGGCAGACCCTTGTAGGAGAGATCCGGAGGGGTTATCTTTAGGGATGCCTTTTCCTCTCTATTTTTGAACTAAGGTTCCCACAGGCCGAGGCACCTCGGCCTGTTCTGAGAGGTGTATGTTCCGGGGTCGCAGACCTTGGGCACACGATAAGAGTTGTCCGCTATTCCCATTGGAATAGTCGGCCAGCTGCCTCCTAAACTGGTTGAGGCACGAAGAAGGGAATGCTGCGTCCCCACAGAAAACTCCTCTCCCGCTATCGGAAGAGCGTGGGACAAGTACCCAATGCCCGACCTACCTGAAGCAGGTTTTTCTAGGGTTTTCCCTGCATTATTTTTAGGCGAATTCCGGGTAGGATCCTTAAAATATAGCCTGGGGGCCCTAGTTAACCCTTGGCTACCTTCCTCTACCCTTCCGCATCCCCCCTTTCAAATCACTTCCTATGCTATTAAAGGGGAGTTGCCCAACGTGGATTACCCTCATGTAGCCTGTCGAACTTGAATCAGTAAAATTCAAATTCAGACAAATATCAAAAACTTCACATTTTTGTCTGTTTAACTTAACGTACGATAGAAAAGTTACAAGAGTAAAGCAGTTATAAATATTGCTATCCTTATTAGCAGTGAAAGTTTAGGTGAATATAAATAACTACAATGTTTTTTGTTGATTTTATCCTGCGAATCCATTTAAAGGAAAGGCTGCATAAATTATCGAAGAAATAATATGAAGGATCACATTACGAATATTGTGTATTTATATTGAGCCAGCAATTGATCCAATATCAAATGAAAATCTGCTACGATAGTCAGTACACAGAAATAATTTTTAAACACAATCAACGGTTAATGGAAATAAATGCTAATAAATGAATATAATCTGGGGGTCTGTTTTCTGAATTTATATTTGTATGAATTGTTAAACTCATCATGCATATATATATTAAATGATAATTTTGTGTTTATTTGCATAAAAATTGATATTAAAAACAGATAATTTTCAAATACGTCAGTTTTGGGATTTATCACAACCATGTCTATTGTGTATTAATGGATCTTATTTTATCAATTAATTTAATCTCAGTTAAATTATTAATACTATTTGTTGAACACATTTTTACTAATTTCAGTAAAATTGTGAATTATACTACTGCATAACACTGAGCATCGGTATGAAACTCAAAACACAAACATGTCGTAAAATAAAAATTATTTCCTAATGCATTACGCAATAATTTTCTATATTTGGCAACAAATGTTCTTCAGAAAATCCATTTGATGAATGGAAACACGTGATATTCCTTTTAGCTATATAAGACGTTTCTAAAATTGATTATATTTATAGATTTAGATTACGTAATCAAAACATGGAATTGTTACTACAACTTGGATCTAGAGGACGAACTAGACGACAGGTTTCTGAGTTTGCTTTCAAGAATCGGAGATCACCGAATGCCTGCAGCGTAAATATTCATTATGCTACGGGCTTTGATCTTTCGGATTCCTCGCGATACGTACAATATTTTTATTGGATAATGAGAGGTTATTTCTTATTTTCAACTCGGCGGTAAAAAAAATGAAACGAGATTGCTTCGTCTCGAGGAAATCACGTCAGCGTAATCTGGCCTCGGCCACCTGCGTCAGCCCTTCACTTGAATCACGACAAATTCTTTCTCTTTCACTCAAAATGGAACCTTTGTAGTCTTTACTTTTTGTTCTGGAAATCCCGTCTTTGAACTGACCTCAGAGGCAACGCAACCTTCAATTTATTGTCAGCTGTTGCAAGGATTCCTCCCATGTTCACGGATCCTTGATTCTAATTTGGTTTGGCACTAAAAATTACACAATTCTGACATAAACAATATATTTGTTTCATTTTTGACATTTCCGCTGTAGACTGGAAAATTATGTTCTAAATAAGGAATGATTTGCGCGAAAAAATCATCAGGAAATTTAAAAAATATCTAAGTTAAATAAGACATTATTTTTGCTAACCACAAATATAAATTGTAACTTAATGCACACTGCGGAATTTTTTGCAGAAACTGAGCTGAATTATAATGTATTCCTGTTATTCATCGGTAGACGTAACTGTTATTAGTTATGTATATAGTACTAGCAATATCAGTTTTTTATATAGGTTATGGACCGTCACTTTCAAGTTTCTTTACAATCGTAGACTTAAATACTTTACATTAATACATTCAGTTACATCTAATCCCCATCCAATAATTAATTTTCGATGTAGTATTGCGTGCATAATTCGCGTCATTATGGTTTAGGTTCGCTGTGAATTATAAAATTTATGTTTAAAGAATTTAAGGATATTTAATTGCAAAAATTAGAGATCAATGAAAAAGTTCTTTTTATTGATTATATTCAAAGATAGATTGGTTTACAGTAAAAATGGAAAATAGCTAAATTTTATAAAAATAAATACACTGTCGAACTCGGCAGCTAACTGCTTAGATCACGACAGGTAAGCTGGCAAAATATTAATTGATGTAGAAATATACTGGAAAATATAATTAATTCGGTTAGTTGTTCAAAGAATGCGGCAGTAAAAAATGAGTGATAGAGGAAGAATAGCCGGAAGAAAATAGGCTACTTAAACTTTGTATAAGAGAAATATTAGAGCAGGTTTACCAATTCTCAAAATTTAATTAACATTGCTCCATTTTATTTGAGAACGATGATTTTTATATGTACGTATTGCACTGTTTTATTTTTGGACAAGAAAGGTTGAAAGATGCAGACTAGCGAAACTATAATTTTCAAAAAACGTTAACAATATATAATTACTGCAAAATGTTACAAGATTAAAAAAAAGGAATACTCTCATTTAAACCTTTTGTAGAGTTGAGTTGATCTTCTTTGGACGTAATTATAGGTGTTTGGCGCCGTTATATCTTATACTGTCCATTTTGTATTTGTTCCACTTTGCAGTTATAATAGTATTTATTTAATTTCCAGCAGTTTCCAGCCGAAACAGTGTATTCATACGTGGCTGAAGGCCCTGACACAGAGATATTTCGTAATAACAAGCAAACAAGGGCATGTTATTTTAACGAACAGTGGGAAAACTGTATTCTACGGTAGTATTGTTTACAATCCTAAAGGGAAAGTTCGATAACCTCCATTTTACATGTAAAAGATTAGGGGGTGTACCGAGAGATAATAATAATAATTATGGGTCTGACACATACTTAATATGGCCTTCCATAGGAAACAGAAGAGACGACAGTATGAGAAGGTTCCATTAAGGGCTTATTTGATTGGAGACTATAATTTTGGATTGTTTGATGTGAAGGGGATAGAAGTAATGAAGTCGACTGAAAAGTTTTTATCGGTTATTTACCGATAGTTACGTTTCGCAGTTTTTAATGACCTTCAGGAGTGGGAATAGCCAGTTTACAGTTATCAGCCCAGTTTATTATGCATATGAATACAAAGATAAAGCCATAAAATGCGACGAATCTAACCACATTATTGGCATCCAAAAAGCGTGCGTAATAAGAATTAAGGTCATCAATTTGCGTATGTGTTCACGCCAGGTTATAGCAACACCATGTAATTTGTTTTGCATCGTTATATAGTTAATAGTAGTTTATATACTCAAAGTAGGATCTGTTTTTATTTTATGTACGCTGGGAAAGTTACAGTAGCTAATGGTATAATTTGCGATAATGTACTGATGGAAACGAGATCTGTTTATCAGCAGTGGCCCCGTGTTCAATCCGCAGTTCTTTTGAGTTTTTTCTAACTTATTTCAAAAACTCAATTTCAACAATCTTACAAGTTGAGCATTAATAGAAGTATTTATATTCTTACAAAATATTATTTGAAAAATTCGTACACAGAATTGAAAAGATTAATGGAAAAACGTATTAAAATATCAACGAAATATAATAATGCAACACCTGAAGATGTCCAAAATGTCGGAATGAAACGTTGTTTGGTTTAGTATATATATTAAAATAACTTTAGGAAATTCTTCTGAATAAATTACTATAAATCATAGCATTTATTTATAAATTGTCTGATAATAATTAATTTTAATGCTGTTTAATAATTCTTTTGCTAAGTCAATTATGGAATCTATTTCAACTTTCGTGTCATTAAAATTAAATATTTAATAATGTTCCTCAGTTTATGAACTCAACAGAGGAAACATGAATATTCTATTACTTTTTCAAATTATTACTACCACTATTTTGCGCACGCCCACGAAGGTTTCTGTAGGCCTTTCGAAACGTTAGGAAACTTCCAAGAGGTGTACCGGGATGAAATTTAAAAACATGCTAAAACGTTGAATATTTAGTTTTCGAGGTCTATATGATTAATAGTTTCTCTCCAGATGTTTATAGTAAATAATTTCAACCCCTTACAGAATGGAACTAAGGTTGAGGGGCCTTAAATAAAAATAACTTGAAGTAACCGATATTGGTGTAAAATGGTGGGTTATGGAAGTAAATTACTTTAATTGTGACATTTACTATGTTAGCTATGTTGTAGTTCAGACCCTAAGTGTGGGGGTGGTGGAGGAAGTTGGTGAAAGGCCGTTACATAAAATTAATGAGTAAAAAACTTAGTCTGGTATTGAATCTGGTGTTACGGAAGGCACTGAGTTTAGTTCTGAGATTTACCATAGTTCAGTTGCTAGGAGTGGGGGTGGAGGGATGGGAAACAAATTTCCGCGTACAATTTCCGCGTAGACCAATTTTTACACATGTAAGTTACGACAAAAACTGATTGATTACGAAACACCAACAACCTCTAGGGGTGGGGGTGAGAAATATTTGTAAACGACAATTATTTTCGTCGAATAAAACGTTTTCGGGGTCGCTGAATTTGATTATGTCATTCTCGAAGGTTTAAGTGTCTAATTTCAACTCCAAAAAGGCTAGAAATGGTAGCATGCAAGGTGGAAGGGTTTTCCATAAAAAAATAATGCAAAGAAGATCGTAATTGGTGTATATTTAGGGGTTATAGGACTCTCTGAGCTTAACTCTCGCATTAACCATGGCATTTACGGAGAATTTTTGTTCCTCGACGTGGAACAAAAAGATGCCTGGAGAATTTTTGATTCACTTATGTTAACGGGTGTATTTTTTATTTTCTTGGGGTACCAGTTATATTTTTGATCTTTATTTAGTTTAAGGTTGTAAAATTTTTACTCCTTTCAGATACGAGACGTATTTTTGGACTTAGTTAAGTTAGTATCCTATTTTTTATTCCCCTAAAGTATTATAAGTATATTTTACTCCCTTAAGATACCGGGAGTATTTGTGACTCCTTAAAAGGAAAACAGAACATTTATTCTCTCCCATAATGCAACGGGAGTATTTTTGATAGCGCGACGACTGGGAACGCAAATGGGTAAATGTTCCAGTGAAGCTATTGATGCTGGTGAAATGAAATTTTTGCAAAGAAGTTAGTGTAGAATCAATTCCTTCTCTGGGCTAATTTAAATAAATACCGGTGTAGCGCCGGGCAGTCAGCTATTAATATAATAATATGGAGTTTGTGAATGAATTCTCAGTGTAATTTCTTGAATAGGGCAAGCGAATTATCTTATTTGGACTGTTGCTAATTCGGTATGAATCCAAAGAAATTACCATACAATCATGTAAGTTGTTTCATGGCGTGACTGGAAGCAATGCTACGAGTTTTCTAGAAGGTACATATAACCTGATCTTAATGAACCTAGTTTGCTGACAGCGTATCGGAGAAGTTGACAGAAGTATGCAAATGTATTCACGCCTTCTCCGAATTCATTGCCCACGCCGCAGTAAATAAGTAAAAATAGAAACAGGGAGACCGAAACCGACTGAACTTCGCATCATCGCAAAGTTTTTCTTCTGTTGAAATAATATTTACAAACATCGGATTCATCAAACGGAAAAAATTATCTCCACGTGAAACTAAATAATATGTTAATCTGTTACTATTATAACAATAGCCTGGCAATTCAGTACTATCCATTGAAAATTAATTATTTGGGTTGTAAGAATTCAGCGGTAAATCTTTTTGTAACACTGTTTTCTGCAATTCTTTTTAATAAAGTGTCAGAATGGAAAAAACTCCAATGGACCGGGATTCGAACCCGGGTTCTCTCTACGTACGCAGATGCTTTAGCAACTAAGCGAGAGTCCCGGGTTCGATTCCAGAACTGGTAGAAATTTTTCCATTACTTTAATTCAATTTCATGGCCTAAATATCTGAGAATTGATTGAAGCTTCTTCTCTTCTTTCTGAATTCTTTTTATTGTATAACACAGGTGCCAAAAATACAATATTTGCAATGGTAAAATTCTATTTTATGTACTTCAGGCCGATTAAGAGGCAAAATTAAATAGGCCTAGGCCTATAAATATCCATGTATTGGACGTTAAAAGTAGAGAGAGAATGGTGAATTAAAAGCAATTTAAAATGAAAAAAATTACTTCTGATTGAAAATAATGAATAAGAAAGATAGCCAATACAGAAAAAAAAGGTAATATAAATACCACACAACGTTTCTGGGATCCTTGTCCCTTTGGTCAGGTGCTAAGAAGAGCCTAGAGAAACACAACTGCACTGGTCAGTAGACAGTACTCAAAAAAGTTTTTCTTCTTGGCACCTGACGAAAGGAACAGGGATCCCAGAAACTTTGTGTGGTATTTATTATACCTGTTTTTGTCTGTATTGGCTACCTTTATTATTCATTAAAAGCAATTTATTATATATTTAGGAAATGTATCATTTCTTAGTTACTTATGAGAATACACAGAATAATGCCATACAGGTCGCCTTCCTACTTGAAATTGTGGTACAAATCTCATTGTGCTGTGGTTTTTTTAAATTCACGAAACCCCAATTCCAACGAATACACTTTAGAAGCTGCGTCAGCCTGATCATCAGCAAGTAGGGAGGCTATGGACTAAAGAAACCGGCAATTGCTTTGCAAAGTTCTTCAACCGGCACGGAGCACTTAGGAGCCCGAACATGTCTCCAGAAAACTTCTGTAAATGGTTCTTGGCAAAGTGGCAAGCAAGCAATAAGAGCCATATGGTGGCATCGTTACAGACAAAGGGAGGCGCAAGAAAACCTCGTAAACAGCAGTCATTTAACAGACAGCAGCTCTTGCCCGATAAGAAAACTGTTCGTGGCCAGGCGCAAGAAGACTTGGGCTTTGTTTAGAAACTCTAGCAACTTCTGTGGAACAACTTGGAGGACCACACTGCGTATCCAACTGCTTCACAACAGTACAAGCCCAACGGAGAAAGCAAATATAATAGTTTCATTTTCAACAACTATCCCTCTTAACTGATTTTCAAGCGAAAGGCATCATTACGTGACCTCTATAAATTAGTTTTGCCATTAATAGTTTAAATAAAGTATTTCTTAATCTTAAAACTTATGTATTTAAGTTAAAGTCATAAATTTTCTTTATATTGTGCTTGCATTTGTTTTCTACTAATTTTACAGAATCTCTCTCTCTCTCTCTCTCTCTCTCTCTCTCTATATATATATATATATATATATATATATATATATATATGACAGGGTGGTCATAAAAGGTCTGAAAATATTCTAAGGGTTTTTCACGGTTGGTGAGAAATAATTGTTGCGAAAAAAATTCGATACGTTGCTTCGTTTACGATTTAATTAGCTTTGAAGTTAGCCCCAATCAGATAGTTGCGCGCGCAATTTCAAGCTGGTCGGCAGAGGCGGTGTTGCCGAATGTGTTCCTGGTTAGGTTAACTAAACCGTACAAGAGTGCGAAAATAACACGGGAAGCCATTGTACGGTAGCAAGGATCGAATCCGAGCTAGCAGGTCACTCATCAATCTCGTGATCTAACATCTTCGCTGTTAGGACAACTGCAATTTGTTGTATCTGCTTATTGTAACAGAAGTGGAGAACAGAAGGAGTGAATCTGAAACGAGAGCATTTTAATATTTACTTTGCGATTCACTTCTGCCGTTCCCCAGTTATACTACATTAGTTGATACAACTTATGCCAGTTTTCTCATAGCGTAGATGGTCAACTTAGTGCTGACCTGTTGGCCCTGGTTCGATCCTTTCTACCGTCCAATGGTTTCCCGTTTTTTTTTCTGTTGTTTGGTTTTAGCTCACTAAACGCAAAAAACGTTTGGCTACACCGCCTCTGGCGGGTCTGCTTCAATTAGACCGCGCAGCGACCTGATTGGCTAACTTCATGACTAATTAAATCGTAAACGGCAAAACGTATCGAAGTTTTTTCTGAAAAACTATTTCTCAGTACGACCTACCCTACAATACCCTTAGAATATTTTTAGACCTTCTCTGACCATGCTATATACATATATATATATATATATATATATATATATATATATATATATATATATTGTAACATTATTATATTACGTTGTGGGATTATTGCCGTGCCGCATATTCTTTAGTATTGTTGTGTGGATGGCGCGCTTAGAGATTTGGAAATGCAGTTCCGCGTAGACCAAATATTGGACTGTTAAAAGTATGATAAATGAATTAATGACCACGCCTTGCAGAAATATAATAATTTCATTTCCCGAGAAATAAATTAAATACGTAAAAATTGTTTTGGTAATTTCATTAAAAAAATTACCGGGCGCCCTTAACAAAACTGAGGTAAGAGACGGAAGGACGACAGGTCGGCTGCTACTATATATATATATATATATATATATATATATACTATATATATATATATATATGTGTGTGTGTGTGTGTGTGTGTGTGTAGCAATAGTTAATTAGGCCATTAATTGTTTGGTCATAATTTGAATTGTTTTGATAGATGAATGTTAGCGGTATGAGCGAGCAAAGCAACAATGAGCGGCGAGTTCTGTTTCTTTGTTGAAGAGCCGAAATGGGAAATGCGCGCTAAAACTCGGGAGGCACTTCGATGGCAGTTGGCGGAGAAACATTGCGAGGAGCAGAACAAATAATAAAACTTTAGCAGAGACTAGACGTCGTTAATGTATTACCAGTTAAAGTTGTGAATTAATACAAAGTAAAACATTCACGGAAGTATTGCATCGTAAATGTTGGAAAGTAACAGCAGTTTTTGTCAGAATAGAACTTTCCAAAATCTTCGTGGAGAAATTGTTCCAAGAGAACATTGGTAAAATATTGTGGAGCGGAGCAGTCAACGAAATACAGCCAAACTTATCAAATTTTAAAGTGAAGTGTAGAATCAGTGAAAACCAAGGCCTGATAGTAAATAATTAAAGAGTGTATAAGTGTCCGAACGCGGTAAAATTGATTGTTCTGGTACCAGACCGACGGTCCGTAAGGAACAAAACTTAGATAAATTTGTAAACTATAATTAAAAGGATAGAGTCAGATTTCGTTCAAAGTTCTTTTTTTCCAGCTTTCTTTCCACTTATATCCCATATAGTTTTTAGGTAAATCTTAAACTGAATTGTTAATCAGATTATTAAATAATTTTCTCTGTTAATTATCAAACCCAGTGAAGGCCCTGAGAGAAGAGATATTAAATTTTGATTGTAATTGTTTTTAATTTTTGGAAGCCACAAATTGATAATAAATTATTTTGTTTGTTAATTTTTTATAATCTTTTATTTTAATCGATCTTTCATTCTGATCATTACATTAAATGTCACCACAACGTTGGGCAAAAATTAATTAAAGCCTACTTGTTGATTATTACAATATATATATATATATATATATATATATATATATATATATATATCTGTGTGTATGTAGATATTGAATACTTTGACACGTACTCATGGTATTATAAATTGGGTACTGAATTTTTTTCTTCTCGAACAATGATGATAAACTCAACACATCCTAGGGTTGGAGGCTCGGGAGATAAAATATAATGAACTTAAATGAGAACCGCATTTTTATTTCAGAATCAGTTACATTTGTTTATCATACGTTTCAAATAATTTCGTTCTTAGATGGATCTGTAATGAAAAAAAAATCAAAACGTACAAAAACGTAAAAATATCTCGAGAAGCAAACATAATGACTTTAAACGAGTATCCTTAGTTTGTGAGAGGCAATGTCTCCTAAAACAATGAGTCCATTTTGTGATAGGCAAGGAGACTCACTTTAAACCAAGATGGGGAAAAAATACTACTACGCCCAAGTCGTTGTACATGAGTGATCATAAATTTAAGCTTTGGCTTATTGATACATAAAGGAAGTTTTCCTATTTCTGCGAAGGAAATTGGTCAAATCAATGGGTCTTTCATGTAAAATCCAAATATGCCCGTTTAAGTATTTCATTTCCCTGTCCTCACCCGCAGGACGTGGGTATAACTGGATGTCCCATTTTGGGGCAAACAAATTTCATTACCAACTTTTTCTTTAACCAATGGAATTTTTTCGAGATATTTCAACGTGGGCAACCCTGTATATACTTTTAATGAGCTTCAGATTATTTAGGCGAACTTTTAATATAAATCAAATTGGAGCCAACTGACATTTAATATTAATTATATGCTCTAATCTGGCGAGGTTACTATTTGCGCGAACTTATCGATCTTTCCAGCTCGTACTACTTTACTAAAATTGCATTAAGTATGCAACGGGAAGAGGATTGGGAACAGCTTGACATGTGAATAGTAGATATACACTCATAGGACATTTCAGATCTAATTATATTAAGCGTATTAAAACAATTATTTACATCGTAATATGCTGGCTAAATTGAATTAGAGGAATTAATCCTTCAAAAGCTCTAAACTCATTTTGTTTTTAAAACGGTTTATAAGAATAATATTATTGAATGAGATTATTTAAAATTAATTGTTAAAATTTATTTATTTATTTGGGTTTACTTAATATCTTACTGTTGGAAACAGTAACATCCGTGAAACGTTTTACTGTACATACTATTATTCGATCATACCCTCGTTGATAGTGTTGCATTACAGAGAATTTAATAACATTTAAAATCCTCAGTAACTTCTGAGTTTCAAGTAGTGAAAACTGAGGTTTAATGGGAATATTGAGTATATGAAACGTTTTGCATTCGAAAAATAATAATTCATTTGGTATGAGGGCAGAGCTTATTTAAAGCGTTCCGCTCTAATTTTTATCTTTTGCCGTGAAAGCTTTGCGGTTGTTTGTGACAACAAAGCGTTTCACGACCTCTAGCAGGCTCTGTTTCCCCAAAGAAGAAAAGTTGACGCTCATTGTCTTCACAGTACCTGCCCTTTACGAATATGCAGCCAATTCTGTAACATTCATTGTCCGGATCCAACAGGCCGTTCAGCGGTATGCACGTCGGTTAGCACAAGTAAAAGCATCTACATCGCTGTGAATGCGTTTGTCAGCTACACGGTCGAATTATAGGGAAGTTGACTTCATAGACTACGCACCGATAATACCTCAATGGCTCACTATTTTCACAAATTATAATATTTGAAGTTTGCAACCTTAAAATTTCTCTAAAGTATTCATGCGCGGGCTAACATTTTAAATCTGAAGTTGTAAAATAATGTAATAAGACATTTATAAAATTTAATCACACTAAAGACAACAAAAGCTCCACAATGTTTAATCGTTATTGGATTTGGTCAATTATTAATTATTTTATTTAATTTAAATAGTATTTTTATACATTTCATAATGCAGGAACAAAATATGTAACATGGTAATGAGTCTAAATGAATTCACACAAAACGTTTATTTGATTTTGATGAATTTTTAAACTGCTTATAATATATACACCAAGATATTTATTTTATTTTTTACAGGAACGCGCAAAAAACTCAATATTGTAACAATTCCTAGTTACATATAAAAGTTTATTTAAAATAAATATTGTTTCAACTACGTTATCACGAACAAACTAGATATCGACAAAAATATAGATATCTATTTAGGAAATTATTGAAATATTTGTGTAAGAATATAAATTTATCACAAAAGACTAATAATTGATAAATCGTTAATTTTTATATATTTTTTACTTCAACAATTTAAATAAGAAAACTAATCCTTAATTTTCAAAACTTTAATATACTACTGGTTATTCCTTATATTCATTTGCACAAATAAAAATATTTTTCAGAATTTTTTTTTTGCTTTTTAACAAGGATATTCTTGATGAGCAATCAACACCTCTCTGGTAGTCTGATGTTGAAATAACACACTCTCTAGAACTTGATTTCTTTGAATATTTATTAACACACACACAAGTACAACCAAAGAGGTACTTAAACATAATAGAGTGGCTATATCAGCGTTACAGCGCTCTGGGTGGCAGCAACAAACAACACTGATCGCCATGTTTTAGTAGGTCTACTTCACCGAAATTCTTAGTTGTGATTACGCTGTTGTTGGTGAAATTTTTGAAGTTTTTGTGTTAAAATATATTGTTTCGTTAATATTAATCATGCCAAGCGTGTGTTCAGCCTACAATTGTAATAACCGTAGTTGAAGTATCGTATTTTAGGTATCAGCACAATAATAATAAGAAATATAGCCGAATGCAGACAAAATAAGTGATAACATAAATACCACACAACGTTTCTGGGATCCTTGTTCCTTTCTTCAGGTGCTAAGAAGAGCTTAGAGCGACACAACTGCACTCGGCATTTGACAAGCTTTGGAGGTGCTGTTCTGTCGCTCTGGACAATTTCGTCTGTATTTGACTACGTGCCTTATTATTTTCCGACGTATCAGAATTTTCCATTTCTATCTTAACTTATTCTTCATGATCATCTATAATGAGAATCAGATTTATTTTTATTAAAGTATTTCTCTGTACTCTAGTGTTACTCTGTAATCTAGTCCCCTTTTTTTATATAGATTTCCTTTGAAAAACAAGGAGCTAAAAAAACGATGGGTAATAAATATGAGGCGTGATAAGTGCTTAAAGTTGTTTATGCTCTTCTCATTCTGAAGACAGATATGTGTGTGCTCCTCGCTCTGAAAGAAACGGGATTGATTAAAATAAAATACTTTAGACAAGTTATCAACCGGTCTAAAGACGTTGTGGAATTATTTGCACTTGCTGAAAAAGTATTGAGGAATAATGAAACACATATAGGAAAGAAGAATTTGCTATTAAAATTGTGTGTGGAGGTATTCCGGATGTTGGGACACAAACAAATTTTATTTTGTGAATTCGACCATTTAATAGATTCGGCCGAATTTGGTGAGGAAACTCACTACTCAATTTTAATAAAGGTTTTATTCAAACATTACTTTCATTGCAGAATTCGTCATATGTGTAAATAAAAAGCAATGGATGAAAGAGGACGCAATATTAGGCAATTGTATACAAAACTGATATTATTTAAACGTCAATAAATTTTTCAATCCCCTAAATGTGTTATATGTACTTAAACCTTAAAAAATATGTTGTTTTAGGTCATTTGTACGGCATAGTAAAGGCTAGGAGACTACAGGGGAACGCCCACCAACCCTTATAAAATAGGGCGGCTGAATTTTCAATTTACTTGTCCAGTCTATGTTGTTTATATATGTCTTTGAGTACAACTCATGCTACCCCGCCATGTTCCAAAGATACTCTTATCTCGTCCTGCTGCAAGCAGAGAACAACAAAAACTAACTCAAAGATATCACAAACAAATATCATATATATTTTTATTATTATTGGCTGCAGAAGATATTTTTTAAAAATAGTAAATTATAAAATATAGCGATTATGGAAATATTGCAATAAATACCATGGAATTGTGTCAAAGCACTCGGTGAAAATAGAGCAGAACGAGGATTCGCTGCAAAAAAAAAATTCCGATCTAATTATTGTATATCAGTGTATATGAAATGAGCTAAAATTAACACAGCAAGTCTATAACATTACTTCTCATATCAAACTGGTGCGTGGATAATTGCCTGCCCTTTGCTAAACCCGTTGCGTATGGAATTTATATTTCACAGTTTTAAACTGCCTTTTTAAATTAAAGTTGCACAGATTATTCTCGCGGTGTCTTACTTCTTTTTATTCCATTCATACTTACTCTGTCGTTTAAGATTAGTTTTTCTTTCCTGACATGTGTGTCAACATATAATTGTTATAGCTATTAAAATGTTGTTTAATATTTGAAACGCAATAAAATTCTAATGGTATTAAATTTGTACCGCGGAAGGATCTCGCAGTTGTAAATGTGGCATATTTTCCCTACGTGTGTGGGATGTTGGAACACCAGACACGTTTTACATTAATGTTGTTGATTCACTTAACGTAGTAGGAACACAATCTTGATGGATGGCCCTAAGGACACCATCAAGCAACGTCACTTCTGCCGTCCTCTTCTGGAGAGAGACATTTACTTTGTTGCATCTGGAACTGCTTGGGCAAGAAATAAATCCAAGATCGTATATTACTCTTATTACAAAATATTCCCTATCAAGCCCAACATAAAATAAACGCTCGAATCAGGAAATTAACTTCGTAGCTTAGTAAAAATTAATTTTTTTCTTTTAAATTACTTATTTTAAATTCAACGACATCAAATAAAGGAAACCGTCATTTCAGGAAAACATAACTGCACTTAATATTCAAGTATGATGGGATATTACGAAGGTAAGTCAATCAATATGTATTTATAAATCAATAGAAAACTTATTATCCGGGGCGATACGTTTTTATTTCTGAACATAATGTCCTTTAGGTTAATATAATTAACGTTCTATGCCGTTCAAGTTTCAGTAAGGTCTTAAAATTGTTTCTCACATTATCTGGTTATACGTAATTTAGAAGACAACATTTTATCAGGGGGTGCATCTATCAAAAAAGTTACACGATACAACGGGTCGAACTTCAATTTGATAAATTTTCATTCATGAATCTGCATGCATGCAAATCGAGCATTGATTTCGCATTAGAGCATTTTCTATTTGAACAAATGTGGTCGTTTTCCTTTTTTTTTTGGCTTAAACTGTCTTAATTACTCTTCATTGATTGTTTGACCTTTCTCTAAACATTCTGTATGCACAATTCCGTGTGCAACCGATTTCAACGTCTTCCATAAAGTCCGTTCGCCTGCAGGAAACCACTGTTTGGGATCTTATTTTATCTCTGGTGTTTTAGTGATTAATCATTGTTCCACCAACAGTTGTGTCAGCGTAGAACTTTGTTAAAATTGCGACTAAAATCGCAAAACTAGCCACTGAATCTAAAAGACGATTTCGATGTTCTTCAGTGTAAGCAAACGCGGTAGCCATCATGCGGATATATTTTTAGGCACAACGTTTTATACGATTTGGAACCACAGATATACCTTTGGCCTCAAATATTTCACAGAATATAACATGTCAATCAGTCAACAGTATGTCGTGTATTTTGTACATCATTTCTGGTATTTCCAGTGGACGTCCGGAACGATGTTCATCACTTTTGGACGTTCCACCTCGTTTATACATGTAACAGTAAACGGATCTTTTGAATGGAACAGTTTAATCACTGCCCGGAAATTCGTTTTTGTATTGTTTATATATAAACTAATTGCTTTAATAGCAGCCCTATAAATTTTGCTGAAGTAATTATAAAACGCATTTTTCAGTCTCGAACATTTTTCTACATTACCAGCGGTTGTGTTTTCGTGCTGATTTAAATTGTATTCAAGCACCATCGTCATCGACGCACGTTACGTGAAAGTAAAATTGTAAATGCACAGGCAAATGTATGGTTTACGTAGACTAAAATAACTGGATCTCGTCCGAATAATTCCTGCGGTGAGAACGGGTACGCTAATATTATTCTGGGAATGAGAAATATTTGCGTACAGTGTTATTTTGATTGATAAACCACAATAGTAGAATTTCTTTGAATATTTATCACTGAATAATTATGGAGGAAGTAATTACTATTGTTTTTGTTACAGTTACGACGCCAGGGGCAAGTTTTCGCAGTCGACTGCGCACTGGACGGAACGCCGCATGGAGGAGCGCGCTCATTTTCGGATAGAAGAAATTAATCGCGCGACTTTATCACTGCGCCACGTTAGGGAAAGCGACGAAGGTCTGTACCGCTGCAGAGTGGACTTCAGGCAGTCTCCTTCGAAAAACACCAGGGTCCACTTGATAGTTGTAGGTAAGAACGCTCATTGACTAGTAATTGCGGCTCTGCGAGGCTGCAATAATCTCATTTATGATTATCTTGTTTCCAGTAATTCCAGAAAATAAAACCTATTATTGAAAAATATAACAATAAATTTATTTCAAAAGGTCATGCAGCAACAGTGACTTGAAATTTTCTGTAGCACCATCTGTAAAGTCTCTGGTTGATTACATTACAGAAAATTTTATTGAATAATTGCATAAAAGGTACACGTAAATTAGAGAACCTTTTTGACCGAAGACAAATAAGCTAAGTAAAAGAAGTAATATAATGAAATTGCATTAACCCGAGTAGAATATTAAATTTAGATTTATTAATACCAGGAGCACGTAGAACAAGTAAAAAATTAAATTAATATGATAGAATAACCATATATATAAAAATAAACGACTGAAAAAATATTAATTACAAAGCAGGTAAATTAGAAAAATAAATACAAAAATGATGAAATGTAAAAGAAAGTTTTAGAAATGAAATATAAAAAAATTGTAATAAAAATTCATAAATTAATACAGTATAAATGATAATTTAAGTAAAAAAGTTAAAAGAAATGCAAATATTTGGTTACAGTAATAATATAATCCCGTCATAAATATTGTAAATCAGTTCTGTTCACTTCAAAAATCAATTCCTGGTGGGGGTGGAGGAGGAGGGGGCCAATTCCGTAAATGAAAGTTCTCTTTTCTTCTTGTAGTAGAAATCAGCAAGAAAAAAACAAATTAAGTAATTAAAAGTGTAGAAGCAATTTTCATGTAATAATATTTACTATCACCAGCAATCTATAAATTCATAAATGGAAGAATATGCATGTTATATCAGCGAATGCATTTTTAAGTTTCACCCAACTGAAAGAAGTTGTACAGTTTTATTTCGGAGTAGCATACATTCGGCTTTTACACTGTGAATGAATTTTTATCCGAATCTGGTACTCGACAATTAATTAAAAAATACTGTTACGTTTTACAAACATTCAAATTGCTAATATGTTTTATTTTTAATGGTTAAAATTAAGAAATGTTTACGTCTCTGCAAATATACAGTATTTGTCAGCTGTAACTCGAACGGAACTTTTTAATATTTCATAATTCTGCATCAGTTGCGAGTTCCGCAGTACGCAACACAGTTTAATTTATGTATGTAAACAAATCTGCTTACCAAGCCAATAACATTTTGAACTAAACCTTACGCGAAATCAAGTAGAATAGGAAGTTCCATTTTAATTTGTATATAAATATATAATTTTAGGATTAAGTTTTTGACCTGCATTATTACTATTTTTATTAGTTAGTTTGGGAAACATTTTTGGTTGCTTTTGTAGAAAACTCGTGTTAGTGTTGAAGTATTACACTTCAATAAAACGTTTCAGAGAAGCTTTTATAGCCCTGAGGATCAGGAGACGAAATTATTCTGTCATTTGGTTAAGATTAAACGTGATCAGGAGAATTTACAATGAAAAGTCTAAATTTTTTGGTGTAAATTACTACTACACAATAATTTTGGAATATCATTAAATAATTTAAATAGATATGAACATATATAATTTATTAATATATTCTTATAAGAATGACATATTTCATTTTGAATTTATTTGCATGACAAAACCTTATTCTAAATGTATTCCATAGTTATGATTTTTAATATTCGATTTTGGCAGTAGGAAATAATTATCTCCGGACTATATTTAGGTTGTAAAGAAATAAGGATTAAAGTTACTCACAATATAATGTAGCAGAGACTGATTTTATTAAATATAGAATATTATGACGATTTATAAATATTTCTAATAGTCTTAGGTTTCGTACAATTGTCTGTAGCTCTTCATGCTATATGCAATATTATTCATAAAACATTTTTTCATTTTATAAAAATCTTTTCTTTACTTTTTAAACGACAGACGAACTTTCATTTAATTTTATAGCACTTTAAATTGGAGTAAGTGGGTTTAAATAATAAACATAAAATTAATGATTAAAAAATGTTAAAATATGTTTACTAAAATTTCTAAAATGATGGAATAACTATTATGATAAATATGTAAATATATTGTGGTGTCACATTCGATCCTTGCCACATCTTAGTTCTTCCGCTAATTAATTTGAAATTTCTATTTTTATTGAGCGTCAGAAAATTTTTTACAAATGAAAATTCCCAAAAAAACGTATAACATCAAACTTTATTAAACGAGCTTTGAAAGTTATGTTTACTCGGGGCGTGGTTGTTTTTACAGTTTCCTCTCTTAGTAATCCAACATTTCTCTCCAGTGCTTGTCTGGATTCGCACTCCATTTTCTAGCGCGCTCCGCGACTTCTGACGTCACTACAACAATGCAACATTTACTGAAACCACCGCGAGGCTTGATCGACTATGTGATTAGGGAAATCACACATGCCGTAACAAACTGTGGCCCACAAACATGCCTATGTTACATTAAAGTTTACAATTTGAAAATGTATAAATTTCTTTGAAACTATATAATATTTAAGTATCTAATTATTAATTCTTTTATATAAGCAATTTTCTAGTTTCGTGATTATATATATTTCATACACAGTCCTTCAGTATCCGAAGTTTGTAGAAGACAGAAAACTGAAATGGTACAAGTCTAAGAAGAAGACAGATAAAGAGCCGCTCGAGGGAGTTGGGTACATAATAAGTAGTGCTTATTGAATACCTCAGGGACACAAGACAAAGGGTTTCAGCTCTTCACCGCATCCAATTCAGGTCTCTTTTAAAGAATTAGCTAAGTTGCGGAGATACGGTTTCGAATTTCCAGACGTACCTGCAGTCAGTATAACAACTGTTTCTACTGCAGGCGGAGTGTTTTATTATTGATATTAATGAATAATTCCACAAAAAGTTGTCAAATTAACGTTAATATGTTACTGTATTATCATCATTATTCTATTGTTTCTCTGAAAACAGAAGAAACAATGAAACTTTCACAGTGAAATATTTGATACCAAATTAAGGAATTTCTGCTGATTAAAGTTTTTAAATAAAAATAAAATAGTTATAAAATGAATGAAAATTATTTATGCAGCCAACTCTGTTACTACTGTGCAAATAAATAAAACTGAACTTACTGTCTGTATTGCATTTTGATTGCAATCGTAATGTTTGATGAGAGACCTTCTATCCTTAATTTAGAACAAAGTAAAATGAAGAAGCAGCCCATGTACTGATGTCACATCGTTAAGGAGTCAGGAATCAATGGGACGTAGTGTCCTCAATCGGGATTACCCGCTTCACCTAGCTGATGGTGGAAGAGAAACGAAGATCACAGACGAGCCCACTTGTAGTCTACGAATGAGGCGGTCAACCGCTGACATGACTGTGAAAGGAAGGGACTAATAGATATCATCCGAAATCCCCTAATCCCAACCTCCGAATGCAGCTAATTACAAGCAGCATTCACTGTAAGCAGAATGTGTTAATCTCAATTCGTAGACGGCCAACACGAGACGGGGTCAAAATAATGTTTGGAATAAAACAATGTATTGTAATAATTTTTTATACATAGCTTGCATCTTTTGACAATAATTCATGATATGAACTATGTGGCGTTTTTAAATGAAAAGAACTATTACGTGAAAACTATTAAACAAGATTTATTAACAATTTTAAAACAAGTATTCAAATCACAAAATATTTGGGATCTCAGGGTCTTGAACTCTTGAATTTATATAATCAAAATCACAAAAATTACATTTGCTTTATATGGGAATCAATGCATCTGAACATAGACGAAATTTGTTGCTGAAGAAATAATACCAAAGATTGAATTTAAACAATTTCAATTTTTATCAAGAAATAGAGAATGATCTGAATAATTAAAGATCTCATTTTATCGATAATTAAAGAACGATCTGACGTTTATCTTTTAAACGTGGTTTACAATGATTTTAAAGTTTTCTTTCTACTTACGGCAGCCCAGGTCTCATTTTAACTTTTCGTGCACAATTTTGGGGTTATCACTGATTCTAAGTACTCACAGACTCTAAATGTTCACAGACTCTAATTAGCGTAGTTTGTTAGTTGGTTTAAAATAACTTTGTCGATTCTCGATGATTTACTGCAACCTGGATTTGTAGATCTCGTGGATTTTTGTTGAAAATGCACCTCATTGGTTTTGTCTGTTGACTGAAGACTAGTTCAGTTTCTGCATTTTTGATATAACAGCGTACTGGTTACTGGAACACTTTCTCGTTCTTTAAATTAGACCTTTCAGTCTTCACTGCTGACTGACAAAGATTGTTCAAGTTTTCGTGAATTAGAATTTTAATCTGTACATCTCGTCGTTTACTGCCCAACTGTTCGTTCTTTTACTCTGTTCTACTTGCTGTCCGCTGCCCAACTGTTCGTTCGTCTCGTAAATTTTGAGCGCGTAAAACCTTCTCGACCGATCAACAATACTTTTTTTTGCATTGCCGGTTTGTTGCGGCGTCCGCTATATCCACCAATAATGAGTCCTCTACAATTCAACTTTTCAATTAGAACAATGCCTTAATTACCAATTACTACAGTATATATAGGAGAAGTAAGTACGCGATGTGTACCTTCTTTGAAACATGATAATAACCATTAAAATACGAAATATGCAATAAAGATTGCAGAATATAAACCACCTGTTTGGCTCACGTAAAATCAGTATTCCACTATTCTTTATGCAAAGACAAACATTATTCTGAAAAGAATCCACGTTTATTCATGTATAAAAATGTCCTCCGGAGCAGCGTTTTAATTAAGACGTGACAAAAAATTTAATAAGCTATTAAAAGCGAACAATGTGTACAAAAGGGAACTTGTCGAGGCACCGAGTCTTAGAATATTGTAAATTAAAGTCTTTAACAGAAATTATTTTGATGCTTCGGGCATTTCAGTCTATAAATATGAATTGGGATCACATTTCAGAAATTTTTAAGTAGGTTACAGTGCTTAAAACTGCTTCACTGATCTGAATAACTAATATAAGATTAAATGAGCACGTAGTCAAAAGTTGCTACGAATTCTATTTTATTTATCAAATACAAAAACGTTGAGTAATAAGGAGATGTAAAGTGAAAATTAAATTGATAAATACGACTAATTCCTGGATGGTTTTTGCTGCCCGTAACTCACAGGTTTAATTTTTCTGAGCACGCCCGTGTGTGCAAGGTCGCGGTAAAATCTGTTCCAACAAAATGAACGCATAAATAGCGTGTTAAGGATTGTGCTGGAATAATTTACTCATGGACTCATATGCATCCATTTACACACGTAAACACGCACTTAAATATGTGAGACGTGAAATAAAATTGTGCCAACAGGTTGAGATCAACGGAAACACGAAATCAACACCAAATAAGAAATATTAAGTGAAAGTGGACAGCGTTTGTGAATTTGAGATGTGGTCGTCCGTAGGTTTTATTTGAATAATAAATCGGGGGAAGGATGTATGTGATCAAAAAAATGATGAATTGAATTAACAAAATAAATATATTAGCCTATAAGTCAGAATATGGACATTTATACTATTGATAAGTTTCGTAATTACATTTCCAGTGAAAATATGTATACAAAATACAAGACGTTTCTTTCAGGTGATTTAATAAATCTGTAAAATATAAAAATTTTATGCACAGACCTTGGGCATACGGTAAGAGTTGTCCGCTATTCCCATTGGAATAGTCGGCCAGCTGCCTCCTAACCTGGTCGAGGCACGGAGAAGGGAATGCTGCGTCCCCACAGCAAACTCCTCTCCCGCTATTGGAAGGGCGTGGGACAAGTACCCAATGCCCGACCTACTCGATGGAGGTTTTCCTAGGGTTCTCCCTGCATTTCTTTAGGCGAATGCCGGGTAGGATCCTCAAACTATAGCGGGGGGCCCTAGTTAACCCTTGGCTACCTTCCTTCACGCTTCCACATCCTCCCTTTCAAATCCCTTTCCTATGCAATGAGAGGGGAGTTGCCATTATGTGGATTACCCTATACATAGCCTGTCTACACCCCCAACCCAATATGTAGTTAACATTAAAGTAGATTATTTATGTTATAATAAGTTAATGAAATTCATTTAGGAAGTACAAAGTTTAACATATACCGCATAATAAAGAAATTTTAAAATATTTAGAAATTGCATGGACGAGGGGGTTCGTTAAAACAGAATTTCGGCTAAGTTCGAAATTCGGGGCGAAACGTTCTATGTCTATTTTGTTTAAACCAACATACTTTTAATAACAACGTAATTATTGGGCGTAACATTACTTTAATTTATGCTTTATCTGATTTATTGGGGGGATGTGGAAGGGTAGAGGAAGGTAGCCAAGGGTTAACTAGGGCCACCAGGCTATATTTTAAGGATCCTACCCGGCATTCGCCTAAAGAAATGCAGGACAAACTCTAGAAAAACCTGCATCAGGTAGGTCGGGCATTGGGTACTTGTCCCACGCCCTTCCGATAGCGGGAGAGGAGTTTTCTGAGGGGTACGCAGCATTGCCTTTGCCGTGTCTCGACCAGTTTAGGAGGCAGCTGGCCGACTATTCCAATGGGAATACGATATTCGAATTAGGAAGATTGTGCTTCTCAGTTTGTGTTGCGAGTAAACGTAAGACTATTTTAATATTGTACCGAATATTCTTAGCCTTCTAGAATTTATTTTTAACTAAATATTTAGAGTATGGGAATCAAATTTAGCAACAATAATTTCAAAAACTTCATTCGAACCCCTTTTGGACTTTAATAATGAAATTTTATTTTATATATTATTTATATAATATTTTATTTTGATTTTTTTTGTTAACCGAATATTGAAATCTAAATATGTTTAATGGTAATATTTATTGTCTAAAAGAATTCTTGATTTTCATGAGTTACAATCATTACGCCGCAGAAAAGTTAGATTTTCATCCCCGTAGCCAAAGCCTGAACGCAGGCTCCATTTCCTCCATAATTCCGTAATTTAGGAAGTCCCTTGCACCAAGAGCTCCGTCCCAGAATCAATTTGGCGCAAACACATTGATCCAAGTAATAGCTCGCAGGCTCAGCATGTAATCCCACACCAACAATTACACTGTAATCAGGCGGGCGTGACGTTACATGCTTGCCGAAATCTGCATATGGTCCATACCTTACACGCGGCCACTTCTGCTCTTTACATTCGGGAATATTTGTGTAGAACGGAAAGATTTAAAATTAGTAAAGGAGATTTTCACGCACGGCGAACCAGTTTACGTTATATACTTGCTCATTGCAAATTAGCTTATAATTTATGCAAATCAATACGTTCACACATGAATTGTTAAACGCCCTGTAGCAAAGCATTTAACAGTGGAATATTTTACTTTAAAAATTTATGCAGTTGTATACCATATCGTACTATCATTTCGAGGTTATCTAATTATAAATACACCTTCTGTCTAAGGAATATATGTGTAAATATGTACTATTTTAGGAGTTTATAATAATAAATCAATTCATATATAGTGATCTTTAAATTTTATTAAAAGCTGTTTTAATTATTTCGTTTAATATCTCGAGAAGAATACCGATTAGGTTGAGTATCTAAATTAGAAAATTATTGGTCTGTAAATTGTAATTAAATGTTTCAACGAATTAAAATTCGTATATTCCATATTTCCTCGATAATACAAACTACTAATGTCAATAGAAAAGAGGCCAGAGTATACCGAAGGAAGATTAAAATGTTATTTGTGTTAGTATAATAATTGTTCATAGCATATTATCTTGTTAAGATGCCTATTACTTAACGTGAATATGTCTTTTTGGGATGGTAAATCGTGACCGTGGTAGACGACGCTTCACGATAGTATATTTACGTGAATTTCCCGGGTCACAGACAATCTTACTGATACTCTATGACTGTTATTTAGACTACAGTCCCCACGAAATAAAACATACTGTAATAATTAAAAAGGAGGGCGTATTTAAATAAAAATTAATAAACTTTTACAAACAAATTTTATTATCCATGATTAAACACAATTACAAAATTTAAAAATATCTCAGGGTCTCTACTGGGTTTGATAATGGCGAATCATTTTATTTCTCAACTTAAACACAAATTCCAATTTAAAAGAGAAAAGATTTTCTCGTCTGGTAACTAGGACGAAATTTACTTGTCAACGAAATTAAACTAAATAGATGGATTTTAATTTACAATTTTTAATAAAAGAAGAGAACTAAATCTGACGTCTATCTTTTAATCAGGTTATTAATTAATTATTTATTTTATATTGTTACTCACGGCAGCATTCCAGGATACCTTGTACTTGACGAGACACTATGGCGGGGTTTTGCACTGCTTCTAAAAAACTCACAGATTCTAAAATTAATATTTTTAGATAAAAAATCAGGAACCAGGATGAACCTCCTTTTTGTCTCTCCCTCGGTTGACTTCTGCTCAGCTACGTGCACCAAAAACTGTTTGTGTTTAGCAGGTTTCGTAGTTCTGCTCAAGTTAATATTTCGTCTTTAGCAAAATGTTCAGCGACCAATCAAAGCTGTTGATTGGTAATTCTCTATGTTTATCTGCAAATTTCCTTTGAATATTTGAAATTGTCTTGTCTATTTCAACTCGATCAACTTCTGTCGTGTCTGACTGCCCACTGCTTCTACTTAACTTTATTTTTTTTAAAAGAATATCTCGTCTATTTTAATACGACCTGTACTTGACCAAACCTTCCAGCCAACTGAACAACCGTCTCGCAATTTTGAGCGCGCATACCTCTTCCGACAAAGGAAACAATACCTGGCTACATTGTTGCTGTGTTCTGTACCGCCGTAAGAATATATTTCTCAAACATATTTATATTTTCAAATTTACAATTAATGTGTTAATTAATTGGCATTACAATACATATTTTGACTTCCATTACAATTCGTTTTATTGTTTTGTTTGTGCTATCGTTGTCTGTTTCCTCAAATAAATAAAACATTTTAATCATGTGTAAGCATCAGAACGTCAAATAACATCGCTAAACTTAATAAATTTAATTATTGTTGGAATAAAACAAATTTTAACTATGCGTAAAGGATTTGTTATTAATTCTTGCATCATTATTGATAGGAACGTGTTATACTGTGAGCTCGAATTTAACTATATGCGAATAAATGATTAACTACTATATTCCGTAAGTTATTTATTTCATTTATACCGTGCATAGTTTTTATTTTGGTCCTCTATTAGAGATAAGTTTAATTGACTGTCGAGTTTAATTTTATTAATCTGTTATGCTTTATTCTACTTGTTCCTCTTGCTCTGCTAGCGTATGGAAAAAAAGCTTATTCCACTTTTATTATTTTAAGTAGTTCTTTTTTCCAGGCATTTTATTTTAGAAATCGCACCTCATTTAAATATTTTTTCAAAGTATAAGTTTTAATTTTAAATATTTCAAATTCCCGAAAGTGAGTGTTGACTTTGTATCTCTCTCGCAGATTTTAAACCGTTATGTAAATTGTTTTGAACCGTAATTAAATTAATTACAGATTCAGTAGCTCGCTAAATTGTTAGGAGTCATTAGCAAAAATATCGCGAATGTTGTGAATGTTTAAAATAATTATTTGAAATTCCATGATTGCGTTAAATCCGTTGCGGTTCCGAGAAACAAATTATCTGTGGCTTTCTAACCAGAAAATAATCAAATACTTTTATTTTCACCAATTAGCGCTTTACGATCGGGGATTTTTGTTGACTCTAAACAACCTTGCAATTAGTTTATTTACATATAGAGTGTGCGAATATAAAAATTAATACGTGGAATTCAAGATCAGGATAGTGTATTTCTTAACTAATGGTCTAATAAAATGAAAGAAGTAATTGTGGAAAAACAATTTAGTAAGTCGCTTTTTATTACTCTCACGTAATTAAAACGTTTATGAATAAAAATAATTTTTTGAAATGTTCGAGATGTATTTCATTACTGTTAGTAATGGTGCTGTGAATCGCTCTTTTACTGCCCTGCTTTTTTAACCCCATATATACCAAATTTTCTGTTCACAATTCTTAGTCAGGTATTAGACATATTTCTAGAAGAAATGTAAATGATGATAATTTAGACTTTCAATTTATTTACTGCCGATGAAAATTAAATTATCACAACTCTGCGAGCTAAATCTGATCTACAGCTATCACGAAACTGTTCACTTTTCATTACGTTTGCCGTTAATTACACTTTGTGTTCTATTGCAAGATTTTTAGTTAACATTTTACTTCAATTATCGTTTTAATGTGAGGAGTCACTCAAAACCAATAGATAGAGATGTTTCAAGGCATAATTTATTTATATGATTTTGGACTGGCGTCAATCAAAAAAGGAAACAATGATATACCGCAGACACTTCAATTATCGTTTTAATGTGAGGAGTCACTCAAAACCAATAGATAGAGATGTTTCAAGGAATAATTTATTTATATGATTTTGGACTGGCGTCAATCAAAAAAGGAAACAATGATATACCGCAGACACTTCAATTATCGTTTTAAAGTAAGGAGTCACTCAAAACCAATAGATAGAGATGTTTCAAGGCATAATTTATTTATATGATTTTGGACTGGCGTCAATCAAAAAAGGAAACAATGATATACCGCAGACACTTCAATTATCGTTTTAATGTAAGGAGTCACTCAAAACCAATAGATAGAGATGTTTCAAGGCATAATTTATTTATATGATTTTGGACTGGCGTCAATCAAAAAAGGAAACAATGATATACCGCAGTCACTTCAATTATCGTTTTAATGTGAGGAGTCACTCAAAACCAATAGATAGAGATGTTTCAAGGAATAATTTATTTATATGATTTTGAACTGGCGTCAATCAAAAAAGGAAACAATGATATACCGCAGACACTTCAATTATCGTTTTAAAGTAAGGAGTCACTCAAAACCAATAGATAGAGATGTTTTAAGGCATAATTACTTATATGACTTTGAACTGGCGTCAATCAAAAAAGGAAACAATGATATACCGCAGAGATATCTGTGGAAAAATGCGGGAAATGTCTCTTTTAAAGTTCCAGTACAATTACGCAGATTCCGCGTTGGAGGGGTCGTGAATTAATGCAAATAGTATTAAAGAATTTTTTTTATTATTATTCCTCAGACCGAATTCAGTGTTATCAACGGATGCGGTCAGTTTCAGATTGTAGTTTCGTAAAATAATTTCAAATATATAAAAACGAGAATTTTCAATTCACAAATTCAATTAGTTTTTACAATTTTTTTGTTGCAAAAATGGTTTATTTATAATTTACTAGAGGCTTAAATGTTGTACTGTGGGGCACAATGGATCCAAGAATGTACGAATTTATTTTGTAGAAAGGAAAATAATGAGGAGAAATATAATCAACGAGTGATTTGTTAAATGTGATGTGGCTTTATATATATATATATATATATATATATATATATAATCAAAGCCAACTTGACAGAATACCAAAAAGTACAAATATTATATGCATGAATAATTGTATTCCAATGTGTAATGAAACTCAAACGAAATTCATATGTTTGTATTGGAAATTTCACATCATTCACTATTTTCGTTTCACTTACTTTGTTCACCAGTTATGCTAGATTAGTACGCATTTTAATTTAAAAGTGGATTAACGTGATTATATCAAGAATATACCTCGTCTCATATATATAATAAATAATTAGAACTAACAAATAAAAGCAAGGTTCTATTACAATTGAATACAGAATCTATACAAAACAATACAAAGGAGAATACGTTTGCTAAAGCACGAAGCCACTAAAGGAGACTCCACTTTACAAGCCAAGGCTTTTCAAAGGCACTAAGGGAGCCTGTAGTCCAGCGAGTTATGTGAAAAGGGAAACGTGCAGACCGCGGCATGCTACAAGGCATAGCAATCGGCAACCAAATAGTCTTTGATATTTAGTAACAATAAAATGAAGGAACGTGTGTTCCGAGATCAAACAAGGAACTTGCCTCCGAGGTTAAAGTACTTAATTTATATCTTTATATAACTCAAATTAGAACTCAAATATATTTTTCATGAAATTCTTCTTAATTACCAAGTAAATAAGTGTTACTAATAGTAATTCGTAATAATAAGTGATGAAATAAATTCGTACTGAGGCGAGAATAGAAGCGATGATTAAGGTTAGTGGTTAGAGCAACTATGTACAAAGAAATAGTTCCGCGTTCTATTTCCGGTTCCATTGAAGATTTTAGTTGTTCCTTCAAGATTGACATCTTCAGAAAATGTTCCTTTTCAGAAGAATTATAGGTTTAATTTGTTTTATCTTGTGATTGTAATATTAATTCAATTTTAGTTAGAATACTCATAAATTGTGATTTCACATATTTTTCAACACAATATTTAATCAAAATAACATTAAAAATTATTACAAATGTCTTTCAATGAACGGAAATATTTTTAAGGTATTTATGTACAGAATATAAATTTAAAACCGATAATTAAATTATTAAATAATTCTGTCATAACGAATGTTAAAACAATTGGTGTGCGGGTCTGGATTTTGGATGTATTCCCATCAGCTACTCAGTTTTCCTCTCTAAAAATAAAATAATAATGTGTGATAATGGAAACATAATACAAAAGTAATATAACTATATGACGAACTCAAATGAAGTACTTTTTACATTAATAAATATATATTTAATCATCTGAAATAGTGTATAATATTTTCTTTATACATTATAGAGTGAAAAACAAACACAAATCCTTTATCGACACTTGACTAACTTTATTCTTAATTTTTTTTTCTTATAGGTAAAGTAAATTAATTCCCTTATAATTATATGCATACACACACACACACACACACATATATATATATATATATATATATATTATAGTATTTACTATTAACAAACAATTCAATTAAAAACAATGCCTCACGTTGGTGTTCCAAATTTGTAGTATTCAATTAAAATGATTTAAACGTGCTAGTAAATTAAAATTAAGTGATTGTATTTTAATTAAAAATCAATTTGAGCATGCAAATAGATTCATTTATTAAAACAGATTATTGAAGTTATATTACATATTAAAATTGTCAAATATACCTCAGATAGATCTCAGGGCCTTCAATAAAGAATATTCATTAAACAATTAAATTTACAAAGGTATTAAAGCATTAATTTAAACAATCAGTACAATATAAAATAAAAAATATGAAACCTGAACTCGGAAATTTGACGATAATATATCATTTACTGGCGGGTTTACAGATAATAAGATGTGCAGTTTTACCTTAAAATTTGTTGTACCGAGAAATGTGCTAGTACACACACACACACACACGATTATTAACACTTTAAAGACAGGTCATTATACATTGAATTTAATAAGCAACACTTCTGCTTGAAGAGATTATTTACAACACTTGATCCGCTGTTCTGTCCATCAATATCTTACTACTATTCTCAAAGTTTCGCTATTTGTTTGATGCAATAACCTGGTTCCCAATAATTGAAGAAATGTCTAACTCGCGTACTATCGTTGCAGTTATTTGTTCATGGGCTGCAAACCGTAGATCGCTCTGTTAGCTTATATGCAGCCTTGTGTCCTCAGACACTTTTTCTGAAATTTTGTCCTTTCTCCACTGTCTCCCTACACAACTCGTGTGTTTAGGCCGCTAACAATACAAGTCCAAAATCTTTGATTTTTAATTAATTATATTTCCTTTTAATTACAACTATATATATATATATATATATATATATATATGTGTGTGTGTGTGTGTGTGTGTGTGTGTGTGTGTGTGTGTCTGTGTGTGTTTGTGTGTGTATGTGTGTTGACTCACGAAAAAAATTACTTCTGCGTTGTGTGCTTATTAACCTATGCGTACTTATATATTTTAAAGTTAATAAATTATATTAAACTGAATTACAGGTTTCGGTCCATCCTTAAAGAAGTTCAAATATTCTACACGGTCATAAGACGTGTTGCACACGAAGAACTTGCTAAAAAATGTTTTTAATTCGCAATTCCATTTTTAGTGAACATTAACCCCTTCTACAGGAAAAGACATAATTTGTTTTGGAAAATTATTAATTATTCACCACAATTTTAATTTTTTCCTATTAGTAGGTTAGTGAATTCTTCGTCGTTAGCCTCTTGCGTTCACAAGAACGTTCTTAGATTTACTATTATGAAATTAAATATCTTCCAATTCTAGTATTAAAGAGACGTTTTTCGTGGAGAGTGCATTTTACAAACAATTTTAACGTTTAAGTTAACTCTGTAAATTCTGTGACCTAATTCCAGCTATAGACTGCAGAAAGACATGAAACCAACTACTTTGAGTTGATCTCTTTCCGAGAAATACCGGTAGCTGGACGACGCATGGACATACGTCTTTCTGGTGAATTAAAGGGATTACGCTTTGTCGTCATAATTATTACGTAAAACAAAGTCTAATAAAGTGATTGATAGATCTTCTAAACTGGGAGGTGTCTATTATAAGGCATAAATAATAATGGGCTATAATAATTACTTAATGAGTTTAAGGAGTATGTTTTCCACATTTTAAACGAAATGATGGCGATGGAGTTGGACAGAGAGGAGATATAAAAGGAGAAACGAAGTCTGGGAGAACATCTAAGATAAGGGCTTATATATAATAAAGGTTGTATATGTCATATAAGAGTTTTAAGTAGAAAGAGGAGTATTAATAGATATAATTCAAATGACTCAAGTTGAAGTATGAAGTCTAGGATCCAGGGTAATCTTCCTAGAAGACGCATCACTGCTATACATCTGGAATTCATTATTCAGATTTACGATGGTCATAGTTAAAGTTCTACAAAATGTAGCACAGCATATCACAGGCTTACTGTTTTCCCAATTAATTTCCATTTAATAAGTTTAATATTTCTTTGATTGTTATTAACAATAAATCCATTCAATGCCTTCAAAGAACAGTGATAAATATTGTATTTTTTTTACTTCAGTTAAATTGTGGTATTCTATTATTGTGAAAAATAACAGCGTAAATTATGAAAATATTGTAACTATATCCATGATTATTGATTTTATTACCTATATATTTATGTTTCCTTTAATGTAATTTGAATTTATTCTACTATTTGTATTTTTTTCAGTTCCTCCGCAGAAGCCATTAATAATGGAGGCTGGCGGATCAGAGATTGAGTCGGTAGCTGGGCCTTACGAAGAAGGATTTACTGTGCGCCTAATATGTCTAGTAACTGGAGGTTAGTATTCAAAACTTAATACGTTTTAGATATTAAATTAATTTAAAATTTAATATTTGGATTCATTATTAGGTACATATCTTCCAAAGGAAAATGAAAATGCTACTACTTGTAAAGTCTATGCTCGCACATAACTTAATAATATACATGTTTTGTACGGTCCGATTATATTATGTAACTAAATTTTATGATAATTAATATTGATCAAATCTCATAATGAATTATTGAAAGTAGCTCCAAATTATTTGTGTAATAGTGCAGAGTGTGTTCAATTGTTGGTCCGGCCAGACGGCTTTGTTGGCGTGCACTGTTTGCTACGGCGTGATGAAAGAAAGTCGAGAACAGTCAGAACTCCATGTAAATCTTAAGCGTCACACTTAAAAAATCATTTGAAACTAATAGAACTTTCAAAAGTAATGTTAAAGCAATAAAAGTTCACTACGACTAAAGGTCGACGACGCAGGTAAGCAAATAAAAACTTTCAATTCCAATATTTGGTTTATGTCACATTAATTGTCAATTGTTCGTCCCACGGGAAACCTGTGATTAGGGGCTCATGATTAAATAAAAGCGTTCATAAGTACTGATTATATTAATTGTAAACGAATCTTTTATAACAATAATTCAGACTATTCTTATGTAATGATAACCAATGTCATAATTTACATATATATATATATATATATATATATATATATTGTAATGATTAAAAATGTGGTCTTAATTAATAGAAATAATTAACAAAATTATTATGTATTTAAAAATTTATTGTTGATAATTATACATTATAAGCCCTGCTTTGCACGCCGAATTCCATCAATTTAACAAACATATTTCAATTTTATTTTATTAATTCGTGGCGTTATATGAAAATACATCTTTATATTTTTTCAATCAACTACGTCGAATTTATCTTTATCTCAGGGTCATCACTGGGTTTGATAGAAAGAACAAATACAATGAACTAAAATATTAACAATCCAAACTAATTGAAGTTAACGGAATACAATATTAACTACAAAAGAAAAAGAAAACGAATGAAAACAAAAACGCGAAGGAAATCTGACTATAACCTTTAATTATCGTTTACAGTCATTAATATTTGTTTTGTACCCACGATAGTGCTTCTGGTACCAGTTCGGACTCTTGTAGCTTGAAGTCAACACACACTAAACAGGCCATTATACACTGATTCCACTCATTAAATTTTGAACACACGGTAGTTGCTCTGGATCTCTGTTATCCTGAAACCTGGATTAGCCGCCCCTCAGTCAGCCCTCGGACGTAGATCTCCTTGAAGTCTCTCTATGCAAAAATTAGTTCTGTTTGTGAAGCAAAACTTCTGCTTCTAAATTTCAATTTTATGAGTCTCTCCGTCAAAACTGTTTAATTGCGTTTTATGTTAACTATTATATCTCGCCGTTAGACTTCATGGATAGCCCTATTCATGCTTTTAGATTAGCAAACTTTACTGTGTTTTATCTCCTGCAAACTCTTTTTTTGTATCCTTTCTCTACCCAGACTCGACGCACACTGAGTTCTATAAGCGCGCTGTCTCCAGTCTCCATTGTTAACAAACAATGACCCGCTGCGATTGTTGCCTTTAAGCACCCGTACCACCGACAATTAAATTATATTAAAAAGAATTAATAGCCTGTTTAATTGGTATTAATATATATATATATATATATATAAACAAAATTAATCAGTACAATAAACAGAAATTCCTTATAGTCTTGAATAAATTTTACGAGAATCTCATAAGTACCCATCTAGTGAAATATTGGCTAAAGGTCGGATAATCGTGTACATAAGAATTCTTCACGTTAACAAGAAGATTAGATCTCAACTTGGAAATAATCAGTACCAGACATGAAATGAACCATGATATCGCTACCAATAATTGCTATGTATTGACATAGCAGAATAATTTAAAATACAATAGAAGAAATGTGCTAATCAAGAGAATTAATGACAGTACTTTCAATATTTTATTCACGGAAAGATATGTTGAAACGCGCGCAAAACTATTGGAAATCAAAGGAACGGCATTTGAAAATCGAAAAGAATTGATCTTCACAAAAGATAGTAAATTTCTGTAGTCTTATGAACAAGAAATATCGTGGAAAAAGTAACTGGAAGTAATAACGCCTATAAGAGCTGGGTACTGCATACTTGGTCATTCATATTTGATAAATAGATCCATCCATTCGTGCAATACTACTATGAATATAGTCGCTGTAATTAACCAATGTCACATTTATCATCAATACAGACTAAAGTTTCCAGATAGTAAAATTTTTGACTCAAATCTGGAATATGATATGATGAGTACTAAATAGTCATAATTATTTTCCGTAAAGAAAGTAAAGTTTTGGCAGAATTTAGTGTATTGTGTGACTGGATTTAACCCTGAAAGGAAAAGCACCATAAAGATAAAAATTTTCATATGTTTTATGTTGGTCTTTAGTTATCGATTGTAACTATGGTACTAATATGTAACAAAACAATGAGTGGTTGCTAATGAGCATGTAGTCGATGTGACCTTTTTAAATGGTTACTTAGAATTCCTGAGTAATGAGAAAATGAATACGAGTAACGTACGAATACCATATTTTATTTTAAAATTACTATATTGTAATACTAGGTAGAGGTAATTAGGGATTTGATAATTGGAAATGTGTGGTGGATTGTTATCGGCGAGAATATCAAAAGCACCAATGTACAGGCGAGCCTTTGTCAGCGGCAGGCATTCTAAAACTCCCGTCTAACGGCGGCAGTCGCAGGCAGAAATTCATCAAGAAAAGTCGCGGGTAGAATTTGATCAAGTAAAGGTTGCGGACAAATCTTCATCGGGTAAAAGTTGTGGCACATAGAGTTACATTGAGTAAATTTTGGATATATAAACTCAATAAGTAAAGCCAAAGTTAGAAATCCAATAAGTAAAAAAAGACTGTCGAAAATTTCATCGAAAATGAGTTGATAACAATCTGGTTGACCATTAATTAGAACGGGAAATACCATATTTGCTGGAGAGAGAGACAATGCAGAGGACCACAGGAGTCGTACGGAGTAATCGTTCCAGTTGATAGATACCAAAGTTTTGCACAGTGTTTTCGAAATAAATTTAAATTCTGTGAAATTATCGCCTGTTAGATGTGAAAAGTGTATAGTGCATCACTGCCTAAAACGAATGCCTGGTACCAGCAAAGAGACTGTATGTAGAAAAAAAATTAATTAAAAGTTTTGTATACGTTAAATAAGTATCAAATCGTCAGATTTCGGTTTCACGTTTATTTTATTGCTTAACTAAAATGATGTAAAAAAATTTGATTGTTAATTTAAATGTAAAAGGATTGGTTCTTTATTTATAAGGACCAAATAAACGACCCTGAGATGAGAATTGATAAAATATTAAAATAGCAAGAACACAAATGTAAATAATCACGACAATAAATTTTGTTATTACTTTGAATAAATTAATTGTTTTGTGAAGTTAAAATTTGATAGATCATTTAGCATCCTTTTCATTTTTTTAAAAATTTAATAAAATAAATTTCATCCATTAATCAATTGCTTAAATTTGGTTAATATTCAATTAATTACAAATTGGCGTCATTAACGTGTGGCCAACCATTGAATTCTTTCAATTATTGGCTATTAATTACATTTGATGCCTCAACGTGGGTCGATTTAATTTTAATTATTTGCTGTTTATTACAACCAACTTTAAATTATTTAATTAAAGCAAATTTAAATTTAACAAAACAAAACAAATTTATTCACACAAAATATAATTTAAATCTCTACTTTATTTCTCCACATTTAGATCAAATTTTACTAAAAATTAATTTTACCTTTTGTGGCAATTAAGAAAATTTATACCTTTATTTTTTTTCTACAAAGAATTAAACTTAAAATCTCAGGGTCTCCACTAGGCCTGATAGAAAGAACAAAATCAAATTACACTTGAAAGAATTTTACATAATATAGAAATTAAATTTATTGAAGTTACTAAAAACGAAATTTGACCTTTCACCTTTAATTTACGGTTTACAAAATTATTTATTTTAAATCGCTACTTACAAGTTTTATGCTTTTGAGATCGGGAACACACTTCACTTTAACAATGGCCACTCTGTGCATAAAATTTACACAGACATTTTTACTGACACACGTTTCACAACACAACACTATCCTTTCGGTATCCAAACTCCAAACTGCAGACTTCCGACTACTCGTATGGATGTTTCGCCCGCGGCCACCAATCAAATCTCTTACACAAACATTATTCAATTCTAACACCAACTTCTAAATTCTTCATTACTTTGGCTTTATTTACTGGCAAAACCGCTCACTTTATGCCTACATCTCTTATCGATGACCAGAACTCTGCTCTCTGCAACCACGTCTACCTTTTCGCTCTCTGGCTTCCAACTCAAATTCACCTACGAGCACCGACCTCCAGCTGCTCCAGGCACCATGTCCGTCTCCCTTGCTCTCTGACATCCAACTAACTTCCCTATCAGCTTCCTCCTCTCCAGAATATTCCTTTTTCCCACAGTTTTGATTTCCCACGTTCGGACTTCATCCGACTTTCTCACGCTAAGAGAGCTACTCAATATTGTTAAATAAACATTTCCTTATCTTATAATTTGATGTCAACAAAAAACTGTTGTCATCGTTCCTTTGGGGTCCTGTTCCGATGTCCGTCAGACATTAGATCTAAGAGCTACTGAAGACCCCCAATTATATTTCTCCCTTTTGTGAGCCTTTTCCCTCTGTCAATCATCATTTTTTATACGAGACACCCAAAATCCCCAGTCTGAGTTGGTAAACAGATTTTAAATAATGGCCGTCCAACTCTAGTCTGTGCCGTGAAACAAATCTTATGAAATTTAAACAAAATAATTATGCATTACAATACACACACACACACACACACACACACACACATATATATATATATATATATATATATGAATTAAAGTATTCACGTATACTCCGTCTTTTATAGGAGTCAATAGTACAAATAAAACGAATAATGAAAAAGTATGGATAACATCACAACAATAACATATTGAAAAAATTAACTTATGGTCAAAATAAATAAACATTGGATTATTTAAGGAAAAAATCACAGCATTTGACCTGCAAATTTTTACTGTCACACGTAACGATGTTTACGTTTTGTCTTAAGGAAAAGTCTGAATAGATGCTGAACGATATTTAAGGCAATCTATTTAGGAATGAAAACTTACCCAATATTATTTCTGTGATCTATCTGGAAAAGGTAATTTGGATCTCCTAGGCGAGTCCTGAGCATGATTTAAATTGGCGTAGGAAGACTAGCTTATTTGCGTTTAGTTTCTAACTTTCTCCATCCCAACTTACGAACTTCTCACGCCCACGTCCAGGATCCCAAACTGTACAGTAGTTTCGCAACTCTTTTCTGTACTCCTTCAAGATCCTTATTAATGTCGGACTTATATGGATCGAAACATTTTTTAAAATATTATTTCTGATTTTTCTAATCACTCTTGAACTGACAGAATAAGGAATTTTTATTCTTAGTCTAAATGCAGGTAAAGACTGTATATAAATAAATAAACTGGCCAACATGTCAAAAACTCTTAAATAAAATAAAAATAAAAGTTTCCTTTTCGCTCCTGTTCTTGAAACCCTTTCAGGCGCTCAAAATAACAAATTTGGTATGGTTTAATACTATAAATATGAATATATAAAAACGGAAATAAAACCATTTTTAAATCAACGTATTATAAAAATATTAAAATACAATTATGTTAATATAAAACAAAATAATTAATTACAATTTATTGCCTATAATTTAAATATATAACATTTTTGAGAAATTTCTCCAAAAAATTCTATTATTTACTGAAGTTACACGAAATAAATTTAAATTATAAAATTTTTGACGTAATGTTTATATAAAAATTGTTTTCTTATATTTTAAATATTAATAATTGTTGAATTCACCCACACCTATTGTTCGTCCCACGGGAAACCTGTGATTAGGGGCTCATGTGTATATCTGTTGGAAATAATAATATTAAAACGACCTTTATAACCGTCAAAATTAAAAAAGAAACACATGAAATAAGTAAAATTTAAATTGAAAGCTGCCGGGTGTACGACGCGAATTAGCGTCTTACTCATTTTAAGTGTTTCTTTTTTAATTTTGTCTGTTATAAAGGTTGTTTTCATATTATTGTTGCTTTATGCTTGAGCACATGCGGGGGTTAGAAGAAAAGTAAAATTTATTCCTGACATGTTGGCCGGTTTTATTTATTTTTCGATTCAACTGATAAATTAATTAATAAAACAATTTCAATCCATAAATTAAATTAAGGAATACCATTTCTAACCAAATTAATACGTTTTTTAAAAAAATATTTTTTGTGCTTCTGATCGTATTTTCATTGCTTAATAAACGTATTTTGAGTTGACTCTACTGTATGTCTATTCCACGTCTGTTTCAATCTCGCTCCGTCGGTATACTAAGGTCTTACGGAGAACTGTTTATGGAATGGACCCAGGTGCGTTCACAGACACACGAAATGTATTGTTTTGGGGACCGCTGTAATATTTTGATGTTTGAGCCGCTTATAATTCCCCATAAAGATATTACGTATGACCGGAATGCTTTCAGGATCACTTTAAACAGACGGAGCTTTGTTAACGTCAGCTTGAGGTTTTTCGCAGTGTTTAGTACGTGTTACTAAATTTGACTCAGACTTGTTCATTTTAGTAAAATCCATCATATTCCTTACATAATGCACAGTGTTCGACCATTGGACACATACGTTATTTACAAGAGAATTATAGACTTATAATACTATTTATTAATATCCTTATCAGTGGATGTAGTGACTTCCACGTTTTCATAATCACATTTTTTACGTGCGCTTGTAAGTCAAATTTACTGCCGAAATATGTTCCTTGAAATTATCAACAGTTATTCTGCGTCCATGTATACAGTATATCAGCAACTATTTCGTCTGCTCTTCTAAAAAACTAATACTTATTTTTCTTATTGGTGCTTTGGATTACGTTCTTATTCTGAATTGTCAAAACCAGTAACGTTTCAACAGTATACGTATATACTGACACGTACGTATCCATATGTTACTGAGCTGTGTTCGTACTCTGGTGAAATCTCTTGCTTCTTCTTAACCTGGACACTATTAAGTGTATTATATATTAAAAATGAAAAAAAATTATGTACTGTTATATTACTGCGAAATTAATTATTTAAAGCATTTTTATTGCAAAGATTTGAAAATTAGTAGTCGTCTGAAAAACGTTGCGGATTAAAGTATTGAACGAATTATGCCATTCGTAATTACACGAATTAATTTAGATGAGAATGAATCAGACTAACGCTTAAAGCGTCATGATAATTTATGTATCTTTAGTTCATGCTGACGTGGGTTCAAACATTCAAAAAGACAATCCGAGGATTATTATGTTTTGATCTAATAGTAATAGTGTTTTGTATCGTCCGGGCTGTAAAATTTAGATTTAAATTTATTATTCATTCCATTAGTCCTCGGTCGAGGAAATAGGATACGTCATAATATAAGTATAGAAGAAAAAAAATATTACTATTACAAACTTCGAAAAAACACATATATTATACATTACAAAAATGATTTAATATAAAGCAACGATAAATATACTAATACAACATTGATTAAAGAAATGATAAGTAGATTAATCATTAATTTTTATTCGACGGAGTTTCCAACAGCAAATCGATTCCCCTCGAACATGAAAAAGAAAATAAGTCGGCAGTTAATTTCTGCAAGATTATAATTGAAAAATAATACCAGATTTTGATAGGATACCAGCAAACTATTTGCTGTTTGCTCTGTGTAGCAGGTATTACATTTAGGGCAAGTGATTTTGTAAACAGCACAATGTTTGCTGTAGGTGTCAAGTGGGTCCTTGTGGTTTTTAATCATTGTGTGGTATTTATATTACCCTTTTTTGCCTGTATTGGCTATCTTTCTTATTCTTTATTCATAAAAATATCTGTTAATTGACGTTAAGTATTTCTTATTAAACTTCATTTTATTGAAATCAAATTGAAAGTCGTTACATCACTGATATTAATTGTACAACTCATGAAGTAATTTAATAGTTTCGTAGATTAAATGCTTTCAGAGTTAATAATGTTGAAATAATAATCCAAATAATGCCGTACAATAATTGTAGACAGTACCAAGAGGGCTCTAATTAATATGCTCGCCGTTGGTGATGTGAACTCTGCCACCATAAACGTCATCGTGCGTGTCTTATCAAGGCATGGAAAGCTCTCACAGTGAATCCACGTTTCCAGATCATCTACCGGATTGGAAGCGGGATGCGCTTGTCCTCCGGAGATGCTGACTGTTTGCGACTGAAGCTCTAATGCGGTGCAAACAGTTGTTAGGCTCTCTGGTTTGCTCGCCTGAGTGATATTTGCCGAGGAAAATGCCCGCAAGCTGTTTGGCAAACAAACATAAGCCCACGTTCGTTACACCGGGAGCATATCTTCCGACCAATTAATATTACACGTCCCGTTCCTAATGGAATTGGTCCATTTAAATTTATTCAAAATTTAATTTACGTAGAAATATCCAGGCCACGGAAGTTCAAACTCTATTCACCAGTTTATCTCTGTCCAAGAGACAATATTGTCATATTTCTGGGTCGCTTTGCTAACTGAAAAAAACAACTATTGAAAAGTTTTATAACGATGTTGAATTCACATACTGAGGAATAAAATCCTGTATGGGACATGGAAAATGTTAGTTGTTAAATTTCCTCAGGACACACGGTATTACGATTTTTTATTTGAGTTGTTCAGAAGATTAAACGCAACGAGAATTATTAATAACAATAACAAAAAATATTCACTATGGAAAGAAATTAAGAAAAAAAGTAATTTCGCACTTTTATTATTCCACAGCAACACGGGAAACCAGTTAATAAGATTATGGTGTACAGTCAACTGAGAAACAATTTTATTAAAAAGTTAATTTAATATATTAGAGATGAAAAGTTGTGTATTTTATTATTTACTGAAATATTTACAAATATTTTTTATTATTGTTTGTAATATTTAATATATTCATTTAATAAAATAGTTTTTGACTTACATAATCTTCTTAAACTATTCATATGTCATATCATACTTAAATCTAGCAATATCAATTATTATTATATTCAATAATTCCTAGCCGAATACGTGTGTCGCATTTTCTCCGTATTGTTGGAGTCACACTGAATATTAGTAATGATTTATATAAATAGTTTTTATGAGTAAATATTAATTACTCTTTTAAGTTGTATCTAAAAATTATGTCGAAGAGAGCTCATGAGATAATAAAAACCTACAGGTTTAGGAAAGACTAGAGGTAAAAATAAAAATGTAGAGACGACTAAACAATTATTTTGTAGTTTGTATAAGTTCAATGAAAGTACAATGTATGGAGGATACGCTTGGTCATAAATCTGATAATGAGCGTATATTTCAATATATGGAATGTACCAGTATATAGAAGAATAAAGAAAATATCCTAAGGATCATGAAATAAGCCTCAAGATTATATATAGATTATAGATAGAGGGATTAATTTGTTCTTTTCTGTCAGTGGTTGGATATAATTTTTTCCGGACTTTTATATTGGTTGTTGTCTATGTTCAAGTAGAACAGAGTAATTGAAAACCTTAACTGATTCTACATAATCTCAAGAAACTCACTTTCTCAACAAAGATTTAACTTTCAAGAAATCTGTAAATATCACATTAAAATGTTCCTACATCTGACTTAAAACTGGCCGTCACTGACTTCCAGGTTCTATGTAAATTCTGCATACTCAAATTCAAAAACTGAGAGGACCGACACTCCAGGGAATATTGAATTTATTATGAGTTCGTACTCCAATGCCGTATCTCTTATCTTTAATTGATGTTACTTTTCAGTAAGTTGATTTGAATCGTTCTTCCCTTTCCGTCTTCAACACACAATGGAATACTATGAGATAGAGGGACGTAGGGGAAACACCGACACAAAGTATGAGGGAGGTGGGGAGAAGGTTCTGAAAAATAAAAGTGAATGGAATTGTTTTTAAATTATATACTATGAACGCATAATACTGAACAAATGATGTGCATACTGACATTTTTTTTATTGTAAACAATACGTTTACTCGTAATATCGACTGTAAAGTACTAGACGATTGCTTAATTTTGCGATTTAAGTACGTATTTACTGAAGTACGAGGGATATTTTCTCACAGGTCAAACCCTTTAGGAGGGATACGAACGGGCTACCTTTGCGGATGCCTTTTCCTCTCCGTTTTTGAACTAAGGTTCCCACAAGCCGAGGCATCTCAGCCTGTTTTGAGAGGTGTATGTTCCGGGCTCACAGACCTTGGGCATACGGTAAGAGTTGTCCGCTATTCCCATTGGAACAATCGGCCAGCTGCCTCCTAAACTGGTCGAGGCACGGAGAAGGGAATGCTGCGTCCCCACAGCAAACTCCTCTCCCGCTATCGGAAGGGCGTGGGACAAGTACCCAATGTCCGACCTACCTGATGCAGGTTTTTCTAGGGTTTTCCCTGCATTTATTGAGGCGAATCCCGGGTAGGATCCTTAAAATATAGCCCGGGGGCCCTAGTTAACCTTTGGCTACCTTCCTCTACCCTTCCGCATCCCCCCTTTCAAATCTCTTCCTATGCTATTAAAGGGGAGTTGCCCAACGTGGATTACCCTCATGTAGCCTGTTGCCCTAAAAAAAAGTTAACTTTCCTACGAACAGAAAAAGTAAATAAAAATAGATAGTTGTGAATCACAGATTAACATTTACTAGACTATGGAAAGGAGGTAAAATTAGCAACTCCGGACAGAAATTATTTCGTTTCTAAGATAAGTATTTATTTAACAAATTTAATTTACATGAAATTGCTGAAATATCCATTGGAAATGTATTATGGGAATTTATATTTCAATAGATTTTCAGTGACGCACTTACTTGTACACGAAATGACATTCGAATTTAAATTAGCACCGGTAGCGGTTTATGCATGCAAATGCCGTACATTTGCATAGTCAAATGAAACTCACAATTATAAAATCGTGTAGAATTTCGGCTTACACAGTTAACCAATTCAATATTTGAACAATTTCTTCAGGAAATTGAATATAGGTCACATAACTAAATTTGGTTCGCAAACGAATTCCGCTCCACGACCAACCAGTAACAATTATACTCTCAATCTTTCTCGCGATATGATTTATGTACTCGTATAATGCTTTCCAGGTTCAAAAGTCAATGGAATAAAGTCTGATATAGATATTATACTGCTTCTGGCAAATAATGGATCGAGATGAATGTTTCTTTACAGAACTAAATTTATCAGTTTCTTTACTTTTGCTCTCTGTCAGACTTTGTGAACTGCGTAAAAAACCATTAAATAATTATGTGAGCTGATGAAATGAAGTTTCAAAAGAAATCGAAGAAATTTTTGCTGAGATTTTTGAAAACTATTATATTATTGGTATATCTATGAAACGATATAAATAATTCAGTATAGTTCGTTAAAGGAAGGGTTACTTGGATTCCTTATGGTTATTATTATTATTTTTTTATTAAAAGTTTATAATGGTCGCGTTAACAACTTGGTCATTGGCGACCCATAAATAAATTACAAATAGTGCTTGTTTACGTAAGTATGCTGCGATTCCAATACTATACGTACTATTTAACAGTTTGAAAAATTAATTATACATTTCAAAATGTGGGTTTCTTACATTTACATTTTGCAATTCACATTTGTTAATTATTTATCATAATAATAGTATAATTAATTATATTAACTTATTTGAAGCTGCGACTGTTGCAAATTCCACTGTACTGTAATTTTTATTCTACCTTTTGCCGTTTTATCACTTAAGTGTGGGTAAAAAGAGTCCAATACATTTATGAATGATGCAGAGGATATTTGGTAATGTCTAATAATGGTTCTTGGGTTCTTTGAGTCCGTAGCATTTGTACCTTATGGTTATTATTATCTGTTTAATAGTAAACCTTTTCTTTTATGTAGAAACTGATATAAAATTATGTCTTTTAAATTATACTCTACTCATACGGGTAATGTAGATGTCTCTTAATAGGTACATCATTTTAAATTAGCATCATATGAAATTATGTTCAAATTGTAGATTTATCTATATAATAAAAAAAGATGTATATTTGTATGTATGTATGTATTTACGTTGTTCTTTATACAAATTTTATCGCGTGGACAGAATGCAACAAAAATTGGTATACGTATTCTGCCAAAATCGAGAACCGGTACTGTGGGGGTGACAAACCACTAGCATAAATGTGAAAAGAATTATAATTTTAAAAAGTGATCATTAAGTGATAAATTACTGCGCGCCAATATATCATGACATCACGCGACAGAGAGAGACGTTACTACGCGACGAACAAAGGAAATAGTTCGATTTTTCCGTAATGAAATTAAGCAGAAATATTTTCATTGCATGAAAGTATAATTCTATCCAGTAATACTCCATCGAGTGATAATAAAAAACAATACAAAATACTTTACAATCGTTGCGGAAAATGTTAGTTAATTTAGTGAGTGCAATATGGCCACCATTTCTTTACATTTGGAATGTAGCTATCAATTTGATCACTTCAGTCCTTCGTAATGTGCGAATACTGATGGACAATTATATCCTGCAATACTCAAGAAGTACTGTCTGAAGACTTACTGACAATTATTTGTTCGCGGAGAATTATATTTCTAAAGAATAACGATGGTATGTTTGTTGCTATTATGCAATTAAATTCTATGTATCTTATAGCTATTAAATTAATGCAGTATATTTATGTATTGGTAAAGAAATTCGGAGGTATGTTTGTTGAGATTGATGCAATAAAATTCAATGTATTTTATAGCAGTTCAATTAAAGCACTATTGGTCGAAATTGTGTACGGAACTAGGAATAGTTAGATTTAGGTTGTGTCTTCTTGACTAAAGATTAATATAGAATTAAATTATTTTTCGGGTTTATATAAATAAGACACGAGCAACGCCGGGCACTCAGCTAGTTGAAAAATAAATATTGTAATGAATACCAATGTATCTACTGGAGTGATTTCCTAAATAATTGAGTATTTGAATTATTAGCGTAATATCGTGGCCAGGGTATTGTGGGCAACAGTCAGCTTTTGCGTAAGAGTGTGGAGTGTTACGAGAGTATTGTTGTCGGCGCCTGTGTAATTTTGAAAGCTTTGACGAAGTGTTCAGTCTCCGATGGCGGCTGACCGGGAGCGGTTATCTGGGAGTGACGGTCAAACAGTAAGGACGAAATATATTGATTTCTTGTAGACCTGCTAATATGTCTGCAAATATAAGTCGACGAGTATAAGTAAGACATTATCAAAACTGCTGGTGAATACGGGGTAGTCAAACCCTTTCCAAATATTCAACGTGACAAATAAATAAGTTTTAATTGGAAAGTAGGCAATGGTCCTGTTCGCCTAAATGTTATCAATTGTATCCACATGGAATGATCGTCCGAGGGATGCTAGGAATTCGTGGTGCTGACTGAACTGTGTTGTGTAAATTCGGGCCTATTAAGTGAAAAGAAAATCACTTAGTTAATTTGTGATCTGAAGTAAAAGGTTGGCAAATGGTGAAGTGAAAATTTGGTATGATACAAGAACTGCTCCAGTTTCTGGTATGTAACAAAACATTTTGTAAACATTGTGGAATATTCAATACCTTCAGATTTCTAATTTTTTTTTGTTTTCATATTTTAGAAAAAAGGTTTTTAAAATATTTGTAAATTCATTTAAATATTTTGTGTTTTCATAGCCGGGACCTAGATTTGTTTAGAGGCCCGATAAGCGACCCTAGTATTTTCAAGAGTCTCATAAAGGCCGTGGCATTAATGTATAAAAATTATTTATTGAATTTAAAATTGTAATAACTTTCTGAGTTTTAAAATTGATAAATAACTTGAATCTAAAATATCCAAATATTAAAGTTTTCTATTAAAAAGATTATATAGTTATTTTATAAAATATACAAAGAAGTAAATTACAATATATTTCATTTTTATTGAAAAATCCAAGATTTGACTGTTAGTATAAAATGGATGAAAATGCATAGTTTGATGGCATAACTAAAAAAATTGCAGAAGATATGTCTGTAATAAGCTTGTTAAAATGGCGTATCGTTCGTGCTTGTCACTCTTGTTCATCAATTTGTTCACATATTCGAACAAAAATACTGTTTTAAAAGGAATGCAAGACAGCGTTAAATTGCGTCTATCACACTTAACGACGTTTCTTCTTCTGCGGTTTACCTTGTAAATGCGTCTTCTAGGGCTGTAAGAAATTACTTACACTTGTTTCTCGTTAGTTCCATTGACATTATAAGATTTCAGAAGACTTATTTTCCTTTTAATTGCACCAACACGGATTTGCATAAAGTACTTTACGCATGGTTCCATTTATAAGTAAAGAAATTAACACCCCTTTCGGAATGAAAACTGCAAATGCAACCGAGTGTGTTCATGGAGGGCCCGCATTTATCCGTGATCTGCGGCTATTGCAAGAGCGAAGCTTGAAGTACCATTTTTTTGTAGTACTAACTCCTTGAGAAGAAGCTCCGTTTCTTGGTCATTTATGCTCCCTTAATAAGAGGGCCACTACAACGTTGGCGACGCTTCCTCCAGCGCTAATGGTCTCTCCCGCAGCCTCTCGCTTGCTTGGCCAGAGTATTTCCCCCTCATTCTGGGCTCTAATTAAGACAGAAAGGTGGCTTTCAATTAATTTAGGAAGATGCATTCATTACTGCTTGAATGTCTTGGCTTGCGTCACGTAAATGGGAGAACGTGCGTTTGAGGAAGGTCGTTGGCTGATTTGGGCGTGTTCTGCGAACGAACAGGGTAACAAACTTCCTAATTAGCAGTACGCGAGAAAAATGCACTTTCGTAGCTGTACAAGGAATACAAGTTACTTATAATACGTACTATTCAGTGATAATGAAAAAAATCTCACGAATCATTAATCGATTATATTCTACATTTTTATTTTATTTACGTCAATGCCGGCAAATACTATAAGTGACTTACGTAAGGTTTTTGGCATAAATGAATCTAAGGAAGACAGAATAGAAAATACTTACCATGTGATGACAGCATATTTTGCAAAACTGAACATAAAAGCCCATTTTCAATGGAAATAAATTTCAGCACGCAGTTTTAAATGCAACTAATTCTTAGTTGGAATACTGGGCCTATTTATTAAACATCCTGCATACTGAGTGCCAACTTCACGCTGGTTAGGTTACGTGAACTCATGAGTAATTCAGAAAACGTGCCTGTTATGGCCAGGAACGTAAATTGATTTCTGATTACATTGTGAGATTAATTTCAACAAACAGCAGTTGATGTTCGACACAATTTCATGGAAATTGAGTTCCTCTATTGATAAGAGTATTACAGTAATTGTATAATATTATAACCAAACATTCGCATATTTCAGACGGAATGTAGAAGTCAACAATGAGAAATGTAAATAATAAAATATCGTACCACTACATGTATGATCGGGAAATTTACTGTAACTATTTATAATTTGCTAGTGAAAATTCTGTTTATAAAACAGTTTTGATGTTTTCTATATTATTTGATACAAAGATATTGCAATAGTTGGAATTTGTTTACATTTTTGATAACGTCACGATACATGAACACTTTCCCAATCAGTTGATTAAATTTTCTGCAGAGATGACCTACATAAACAGCTTTGCATATAAGTTACAAAAGATTTACAGAATTAAATGGTTACATTATTGTAACTTAATTCGAACAAGGTAAAGTAAATAAATAATGTAGTCTTTCTCGGTGTAGAGAATGAATAAAGTCTTTTCGGGCATCTAACCGAGTTACTATTCGCGACGTTTCGATGACGTTTACTGCCATCGTCTTCTAGCAATATTCTATCTCAACAAAGGAGTAATAATACCAGAGTTCTAAGTAATTCCTCCCCGTAGAGTTGGGTTAGTAAAGAATGTAGTCTATCTCGGCGTAGAATCTCGGTTAGAAGCCCGAGAAGACTTTATTCAAGAATAAAGTTTCCATTGAAGAAAATTACAAAATTACTTTTAATTACACAAAACATGTCTCGAAGGGAAAAAAATACAAAATCATATATTCTGTAGAATAACATTAACACACAAATCTTCACATTTTTTTTACTTTTACTGAACATAATTTAATCTTTCTCGCCAGGGTTTGATGATAGCATGATAATATGATCAGTTCTTAGCTTTCAGTTTTCGTGACAAATACAACACCACTACCACCACGTGACCGGACGAATTCTGGATCCCTCCTTTTGACCACCAGGTTCCGTCGTCACTGAATTAACTCCGGGCGGTGAAACTTCCTGATGCACTTGGTGTCGCTGCATTCCCAGTCGCTGCGTCCCAGTAGCAAGGTTGCAAACAGCGTCCCAAAATGTATGCTCTGCTATTGGTAAAGTGAAAAAGTTTTTAAATATTGAGCGACGCTATTTGTGAATAGTTAAAAAAAACCTTAGAAGCTGTCCTGTAGCTTGGACACAGATTTGGCGACGACCCTCTCCCATCAATGTCTGGTGATGAAGTGAAGCTGCGAGACCCATACAGTATCGAAACTTCTCGAAATCTCACGTATTGTCCGATAAACGTCCATATTTCTCCCGGGATAGAGAAAAAATCTCCCAATAATATTGCGTCTTTAAATTCCCGGGCAGAAATGTATCGTGCATGCACTTCGACAAACGTAAATGACAAGACTCTTCAATTATTGGAACATAAAACATCCCTAATAAGACTATCTTGTTACTTAAACAATCTGTAAGTTTCCATAACGTAGAAAATAATAATAATTAACTCGTAATTGAATGAGATATTAATAAAATAAAGAAATCTGCTTGGCAGGTGATGTTTGTTCATTACAATATATGTACGGAAAACACATGTCAGTCATTACAATATATCGTCACCCTACGTCATTTTTCATTATCTCGTCTTGTAGGAAAATATATTACAGTCTGGTAAATTACTGTGAAATGTGTTGCCCAGTTTAAATAAATATTTTTATAAACGATATTTCTTGTTGGCAACTCCAGTAAATTCTAGAGCTCTATAACGTGGTTAACTAAATTAAACTGACTAGTGTAACTATTAATCTTGCCCTATTTCAGAGGCACTAAACATCTATTCATTATAAACAAACATTGAAAATTGAGGTATGCCTTCCCTACTAACCCGAGCTTACCCGACCGCTAACCCAAATATATCCAAATGTACAAATTTACACGTAGCGCATCAATGTATTATTTACTTATTTGTAAAGTATTAATACTAATTTTTACGTATGTATCCTTCGTAAATTTATTTTTTAACACCATGATTATTTGATAGGCACAATTCATGAAGAGGTTCATTTATTTATTGTCTTTAATTAAAGTACGTAGGTAACTTTTATATATCTGGGATTTACTATCATAATATTACGGACGAACTAAAATAATGCCATTTAACATGATCCAGTATGAACCAAAGATTTCGACAATTTCTTGTCCAGTGCATATTTGTTGTATCTAGAATTGATGATGTATTGGTTCATTTAAGCCTCAGATAATATTTTTTTCTCAACTGACTTACTTTTCATTTATAAGTAACCATTTATTTATGACAGTAAATGACTATCGTGACGCATAATCTGATAGGTGATCCACAGTCCAAATACCATTTACGAAATTGAAATTCGGACATGCTATACCGCGAGGTTGTCTGATCCCCATGGGAATTAAATTATGTGTCGCACAAATACCTAACGTAACATTGAGCACGAGACAGCGAAACGCTAGATGGAAATGTATCCTGCGCGCACTTCGACAAACGTAACTGACAAGACTCTTCAATTATTGGAACACAAAACATCTCAAATAAGACTATCTTGTTACTTAAAGACAATCTATCAGCTTCCATAACGTAGAAAATAATATGGTTTGCTAATCTTGTGTTAATGACGTGAAATTTCATAGTATATTAATTTTTATGTGGGAATGGTGAACGGATTTGGCGAACAATAATTTCTTAAAAAAGAATGCAGGATAACTGCAAAAAATCTGCCTACACAGGCAGTTTGAAGGTTGGTTTAACACGGAATTTCAGGCGTTTACGGTTAATAATAATAATATCGTTGCAGTTTCCGAAAATTTTCAACTATGTGTAATCAATATCAGTGATGAATTTCACATGTCTACTCTTTTTATACACATTCGGTCTGCTATTACTTCATGGGGCATGATCATAAGCGTGGCCATTAAGGAAGAGGGAAAAATACCTTGATAGTTTTGAAATGTGGCGTTCGACAATCATTGAAAAAATTAAGTGGACAGAAATGTTAAAGAAAGAACAGTAATTGAGAAGAGGTCCATCTTGTCTGCAGTTTTTAACAAATAGTCAAACTAGTTAGAATAGATCCTAAAGAGAAATTGCTTGCTGGAGCATGACCATCCAGGTCATGAACGACGAACACGATTTGAAGGGAAAAAGAATAAGTTATTGGGCGACGAAGAAGAAACTCTGGATAGGGCAAGGTGGAGAAGGAATTAGCAGTACAAGGACATGTCTGTAGTAATAATTAAAGATCATTATAACTTAGTTAATGGACGTGTCGTCATATATATTAGTGAAAATCATTTGAACAGGAGTGAATTTCACAATATTTGACCCATGATAAATTTATACGAGACCAACATTTCATTACAAAATATTATAGTACGTATAATATTTACGGCTAAAATGTTCTGACTTGGAATAACTGAACAATGGATGTGATCTCGAAAACAAGGTTTTCACCGATTGAAAGTTATCTGTTTGTTTTATGAACTCAAAAGCCAAGAATGAATTTTACATTCCGTTATTTGTTTGTCGACGTTGTTAAATGTTATTTATTTTTAATGTTTGAGCAGGACGCCCTACACCAACCGTCCGTTGGTGGAGGGGAGACCACCTGCTGGAAGTGCGGCACCCAATGCCCGGTGACGACCAGGGAGTGGTCCGTAGTCAGCTCAAAGTGGAGCAACTGTCCAGAGAAGACCTGGGGGCACAACTCACCTGCAAAGCCAGCAACAGCCGCCTCGTCGCCCCTGTCATCTCCTCCGTCCACCTCGACATGTACCGTAAGTATCACTTTTTATTAACAACGTCGACCACAGAGACGTGAAATAATTATAATAATATACGTATGTGAAGTGTATCAGGGTTTTACTTATTTAATGTGTCGTATAACGATGACTGAGAGAAATGAGGTGAATTGACGAGTCGTAATGAGAAGACAAGAAGTCTTGGCTATTTATTTTGATTGAGCTGATCAGAACTTTAACATGACAGTCAGAAAACTATTCTAAGTTTGCTCTTTTTATCCCAGTAGTTGTAAATCAACAGAGAGTGATCAAACGTCGGATACTCTTATCTTGAATGAATAGTACTTGTATCAGTATTGTTCGATAAGTCTGGCAAATTTTTATGAAAGAGCGGGAAATTTTCACTCCTGCGCCACAGTTGGTAAGCACGATCGTTTCAAAGATATTCATAAAAGTTTTAAACATGCTAGTCGTAGTTTATTGTTGGCTGCCTTCTTGTCCTCAGGCGGAGATAATCAAAAAACGAATTTCGCGCTGTCACTTTTATTTGATGGGTTTGACATCTTCACAATTCAAAACCCAATTGTATCTTGTTCATGCGGACTCTTTATAGCATTGAAGGCGGTTTCTTCTTCTGGATTAATTACTTTTAACGAGATCACAAAAGATGAAACTCGTTCCGGTCGTCCAATTGAGATCACAGCTCAGAAAAACAACGAAAAAGTTTACAATATCGTATTGGACAATCACAGACAAAAAGTGCGTGAGGTAGCTGATGCTGTATACTTCTCAACTGAACGAGTGAATTTCACCCTTCATGAAAAACTGGTTATGAAAAAACTTTGGGCACGATGCGTGCCGCGACTGTTTGACGAAAGACGGATTCTGAAAAGCATTTCAACTCAGAATCTAGCAAATTTTAGGCGTAACCCACAAGACTTTTTGCGCAGATTGATAACCGTCGATAAAACTTGAATCCATCACTACACTCCAGAGACAAAAAAAAACAATAAAAACAATTGACAAAGCTGATGAAAGTGTACAGAAAACAGGCGAAGACCATTTTTCAGCTTGCGATTCTCAGGTTTCAATATTCATATATTACCATAACTGGGCTCTTTTATGTTGCTCTGTTGGATCGCTTGGGACGGGTGCTGATTGAGAAACTGCCAAGATTTGCTCGCAAGAAAGTGTTGTTTCACCAGAACAATGCGCCAGCGCAAACAGTGGCTCAATGGCGGAGGACGTGTTGGGATTCGAATTAGTTTCTCATCTATCCTATTCACCACTGACTTCTTCTTGTTCCCAAATTTGAAAAAATTGGCATTGCGGGAAGACATTTTCGTCACATGAAGAAGTGTTCGATGCCGTGACAAAGTATTTTGCAGAGTTTGACAAAATCTATTTTTGCGATGGCTTTAAAAATAAAGTTAGTTGTTTAAAAAAATTATTTTTGTTACAGTTTTACCAGACTTATCAAACATAGCACTATGAATATACTGCTAATACTGCAGGGAATAATAAAAGTTATACACTTAATCATTTTCGAAAATAATACCTACATACGCAGACATATCTCAGTTACATTAGGCGATGAAGCGACGCGCTCTATCTGAAAGACTCGTTTAAAATGACTACAGTAATTTTGAAACATTATCGTCGATTAATTATGAACTTCGATGATTTACTTCATTTTATGTGGCTCAGAACTTTGATATAATATTTTGTATAGCATCAGACTATATCAGCAGGCAAACTTGGCGCTATTTCGATCGTTAACACATCGTATTCTTGAGGTTATGATGAGACTAAGGCATAGTTTCCTTTGTGATCTCTCTGTGTGCCGCCCGTTGCAGTAATAAGACCACTCTGTTCCAGGTCGTAAATCCTTGCTTGCGAATTCCTAACTCAGGAAGTTTCGACTTAGATATCAGGAAATTAGTTGAAGGTTATTTGTAGTATCTATATTTAAATTATTTGGCTGCCATCTCAATGCCAGCTTTTATTTTGCGGGAAAAAAACAACTTTCTCTATACTGTACTGATGTGTCTTGGAGTTTTAATTTTAATAGTAGAACACAACAAGTTCTGAGAATTGTGGAAAATACTTGAGATATCCCGTTCATTGTCCATGTGTAATAGCACAGATTGCAATGTTTCCGCAGATTCTGTCTCTCATTTTAAATTTTGTTTTTAAGTGGAATTTTTACATCAGAATGTATTTAAAATTAATTGACACCTCCTGTAATACCTTTTACAACACACACACATTTATTTTGTAAGGAGTATTTTCTATGTATGTATATATATGTATATATATATATAAATATATAAATATATATATATATATATATATATTGTAATATACAAGTGGATGAATTTATTTATTGAAATTATTTAATGAACGGATGTCGAAATAATCACAATGGTTTAAATCTCTGAAACAATTGGTTTATTCTAATTTATAATAACAAAATTTTCTTGTTGTAACATTACATTTTATTATACAATGTCCTTTATTCTCGTCTCAGTGTCATTAATTGGGCCTTTTAAACAAATAACAATAACTTTTCCTACCATCCAAAATTAACAAACAAATTTTTTATAACCTTCAAAATTTGATCAACATAAATGAAATTGAAACTGAAATCTGACGATCTATCCTTATTTAACGTTTAAATAGCATGAATTTATAAAGTTTATCTATACTTACAGTTGTACCGGGCAATTGTAGGGATTTTATAATACACTTTTCACTATGACCACATAACAGGCCATTGTTTCACTGAATTTAATTTTTAATTCACTTTGCAAAGCTCCGGTATCGTCCACCAGACGCAATTATTCAAAAAAAACCGCCGTCCCGCCGATATCTGATGAATTTTACTTTGAACCTCTCTCTCTAGCCAAATGCAGATTGTCGCTCTAGTTTTTGATTACGATCAAATCAAAAATGTTGTTCTCTCCTTTTCCAAAGTACCACACATTTGCCAGACTCAATTTGCTTTGGATTCACAATGTTCTGTGCTATTTAACAAATTTTTCACGCTTTTTCAATATGTCAATTGTTCTGTACTCGACGACAATGCCTGTTCATGTGTTCTTACCCATTGTTGTATTTGTGTAACAATTTATTTCAAATATTTAATTATTAATTCTTTAATTGTTTTTCCTTATCATTACAATATATATATATATGTATCTATATATATGTGTCTATATATATATATATATTACATTACAACACACATATTTAGTTGTAAGGAGTATTTTCTATTATATATATATACATGTATAATTTGTAGAGGCGACTGAGTATTCATGTTCTGAATAGGAACGCGTGTCCAGAATTGCATCGTTTCTTGCTACAACCATTTCAAAACAGTTTTTTAACACGACCTTTTTACTTAGGGTAGGCATGAATCAGTGCATTACTTTTCTTACAATTAAGAAAAATTAGGTAATAATAAAAAGGAAACTTTTTTCATTTTTCAAAAATAGTTTGTTTGCAGGTAATCTTAAGCTATCTTTGTTTTATTCAAAGGAAGTCTAGAATTCTGATTCACAACAACCCCAATTAAACCAACGTCGTTCAACCCATAGGAACCTACGAACGAGGTTCTAGTAAAAGTATGTAAGCAAATATATATATATATATATATATATATATATATATATATATATATATGTATTCGTCCGTGATCGTCACTCATCACGTAGTGACGATAAATAAAATAAAATGTTGTCAATTTAATAATGATATTTATATTATTGTTATAAGTTATAAGTAAACAACAGTAAATTTGAAGTTGGAGAAAAATATATTTATCAATCGAAAATTAAACTACGTTTCGTCGCTAACTGTGCGACCTTTTCAGGTTGAAATTTAACACTAAAAAACCAAATAAAACAATTGAAATAAAATGTTTAAAAGAAATTCAGAAAACAAACTATAAATTTATGTGGACTTGAAAATTTAAATTATCAAACTTTGTTAGTCCACCTAAATTTATATTGTTTGTTTTCTGCAAAGTGTTTCTTTAAAATTTTAGCATCATCATTGTAATTGTTTTGTTTTGTAGTGATGAATTTCAACCTGAAGAGGTCGCTTAGTTAGCGACGAAACGTAGTTTAATTTCCCATCAATAAATACCTTTTTCTCTGACTGCAAATTGACTGTTGTTTATTTATTAAATAGTGTCACTTATTTGCTGCTTCTGACACGTGACGTCTGTCGATTGTTGTGTTACACGGCTCGCCTTAGGCGAATCACAGATGTTCTTTGCGGATTACAAGCAGGCCTATCCGTGGCAGCCTCCGATTACGGACGCGCTATCCGGGTAATATTCATATTTACAAGATAGCCCCATGGTTTCCATATATAACATACGCTCAACTGTATCTACTTATGATTCACGTTAGTGTTTGATCGTTACTTAAGCAAGAATGGAGTATGTCGCTGCACTCTCGATAAATGACATTTACTGCGTGTGTAAAGATTGTTGCATTGTTAAAATGGTGTGGTTGGTCGTGGAAGAGTTCCCAGGTAAGTGATAAGTAAAAAACGTCGGTCGACTTCAGCTCAGCAGGGAGTGCTTCGAAATACAGGACGCGCAGAAATGACTGAAAAGTGACAAACTGTTTCCATGAGCATGGTGTAGCACTCATCTGTGGAATAGAAATACGATGGTCGTCGTGGATACGAAGAAGGTAAACTAGGGCAGGGTAGATAGGGTAATCCACATAGCGGACACTCCCCTCATATATCATAGGAAAAGGGACTGAAAGGGAGCAGGGATGCGGAAAGGTAGAGTAAGTTAGCCAAGGGTTCACTATGATTTAAGGATCCTACTCGACATTCGCCTAAAAGTGATGCAGGACACACCCTAGAAAACCTGCCTTCAGGTAGGTCGGGTATTGGGTACCTGTCCCAGGCTCTTCCGATGGCGGGAGTGAGGTTTTCTTTGCAGCATATCATTCTTCCTGCCTCGACCAGTTTAGGAGGCAGCGAACAACTCTTACTGTTTGCCCAAGGTCTGAGATCCCGGAACATTCATCTCTAAAAACAGACCGAGGTGCCTCGGCTTGTGGGAACCTTGATTCAAAAAATCTAGAAAGAGGAGAAGGCATCCCCAAAGGTAGCCACCACCAGTGCTCTTTGGTAATGTTCACATGCAAGAGAATACCCCTCGCAGGCTTCGTTGACATCACGGGTTATGGTCCGGTATGGTACGATTGACTTAATTCGAGAGAGAATATGCCTGAGAGAGAGAAACACGAATTAATTGAACTACGGGGATGAACGCTTCGCAACATAGTTAATACATATTTGAGTCAGCGGTTATCGATCCTAATTGCATTGGATGGAATGCCCATCGAATGCTAGTACTACGTATCATTTCGCTAGTTAACGGAAATTGTGGCGAAGTGCTGTGAGACTAGATTTGTCCAGCTGGACCCACACTTAGCGCCGTCTTCTTGAGTTACCGCTATCTTTTCGAATTCAGAGTTCTTGAGAAACATTGGAGCGTACAACAGCGTGTTTGAATTAACATTTATGCCAAGAAGCTTTCACGAAGTTGTTTCTGTCGTCAAGACAGTTTGTAAACGCTTCTAGTTTTGGAAAGTAACTGCCAATTAATCTGGCTGTTTCCGAAGATTGCACAGATCTACGTCTATGCCAAGAACATGAAGAAGAAATAGCGGTCAGCATGACCAACATAATTATCATTCATCAAGTATTCGTTGAGAACACCCAGGCGATCATGACCAAGACCATGTGTACGCCTTAATTGATCGGAAAATATATGTAGTGATAAGTGAAAACCGGAAATCATACGGATATGGCCTGATGCGTAAATGATTGAAGTCGGAGAAAGTACAGTATATAACAATCTAGGTGAATATAATATTTACACGCTCGAATCACTGTGGAATATTTCGGTGTTTGTGTGCTGGTTTTTCATTAGAATCATGAACGACAAAAAAACTATAAATGCGTGTTAGATATTTAATGTGTTTATTTTATTGTCTATGATTTGCTATGCATTAGGTTGACATTAAAAATATGAAAGTTAACTTGCTTTGATGAGTGTACTAATTATACATCAACTTATACGAAGCAACTGGAGAGCCGTTTACTTGATATGTGTCTCTCTATTTAAGATGAACTTCCAATTTTGTCAACAATACGTTTTCTTACACTCTGAAATATTCGGAACATTTGCTACATACTTTCGCAGTATAGCAAACTGAGAGGCAAATTTGTGAAAATTCGTATTCAGAACTGAGGAACGCAAGGAGGAACTGTGGAACGAAACACGACTCAAGCCGAACTTTGTGTGGTAAGGTATTTTAATGAGACTCTCAATTTCATAAATAATTACTTTAATTTATTAATGATTTTAATATTAATTACATGTACTTAATATCACAAAATTTATTTGATTGACGAATGCTGCCAAATTATGAACAATTTACCTACATATACAAAGTACGCACTGAAAAATTAGAAATTTTATTGTGAAAATTATTATTTGAATGAAAATGCCAATTGAAATGTTTTTAAAGAAATGTAATAAAATGCACCGGGATTTGCTTACGTAAAGTTCAGCCGCGATTAGCGTCCGTTCTTCTTTTGTCACCTACAGAAAATCCTCAGTCGTCCAGTCAGTTTAACCACACGGTTTACTTGAGGCCAGTAGCAATTCGTCGTCTTCACGGCTTATTTGATCAGAAACTCTACAATTTTCAACAGTTTGGATGAGGATAACAGAGTATTTTGTCTGCATCCAGACACACCTCGATTCTGTCTCTCCGACTCTCCAGTTTTAGAATCAGCTTCCTTGTTGTCCTCAACCAAACTGTCCATACCTGCGCTGATTCTTTCAGCTTCTCTGACCAGTGCGGGGTCGAGACTGTCCCTTCGAATAATCCACTTTCCAGGCTTAAAAAAGCAAATTATTGTTCCAACACTTTGTAGCTGATATCCAATATAGAAAATTTTATCCTCCAAAAGTTAGAAATGAGGTACACGATCACACCACATTTGGTATTGACCAGAATCTTTGCCAGAATACCTCATATCTCGATCCCCGAACGTATACGCTTCCAGGTGCGTTACACAAATTCCCCATTCACGGTCCCCAAGACGATCAACAAAACACAAGGGCAATTAGTATATCAACTAGGCCTATAACTCCTGGGATCGCAGTCTACTCACAGCAAGTTCTCACGTTACAACGGTGCCAGCGGATCAAGATTGATCTAGGATGTGGCGTTCAGGAAAATGAAACATCCATTATACATAACGTTGTTTTTTCGAGCATCGTTATGTAAAGGGCGATGTTTCCCTTCATGCTCTGAAATGTGCTCTACGTTTCTACAAATGATGATTTAGCCTTTTCTCTTTTTAGTTTGTTCATATACCAGAGATAATGGCAAAGCGTAGGTATAGAATAATGGTATATATTGTAATATTTACGCTGGTCACAGTCGAAGCCACCAGTTCGAGTAAGCACAAGTTACTACCAGAAATAGGAAATTGGGAAGAATTAATAATACAGATTAAAAGGAAATATTGGTAAAGAGGGAGATCCGGCCTCAAGATTGCATGACGCTCCCAGAATAGGCGGAACGGTGAAACGGGTTCAAATCTTCAGACACAAAGTTTGGTTGAAAGAAGATTTATTTGACACTTTAGGGTTGCAAGCATGAGAAGGCTAGGATGACCAATCCTAGTGAGCTTTAGATGAGATTGCCTTGAAACGTGTATAAGCGCGAGTCTCTATCCGTCCCCTCCAAAAGTCGCGACAGCATCCATTCCTCAGTCATTCTCACTCCGAGTGAAGATCAATTCTTAGCTAGCAGCCCGAGAGCATCAGCCTGTAGCACATCAACAAATTCTTCGATCAGACAAAGGCGCAGGTGCATCCGGAGCGAAATATTTATGCTAGCTGTTCATTTCCTGTGGCTTGGAACGCGGAAATAAACCGTTGAATAAATGTTGCCAAAATAATAATAATATATTATAATATCTATATTTGTTAACATACCGAACTGCGCAAATCGCAGAAATCAAATTTCGAAAGGGTAAATGGACTTTATTTATTAAATGGACAAAATTTGATTTGTTCATTCATTGAGACAGGTCAATTTACTAACTTAGAAGCTGCGGTGGAGCAAACACTTCCATAACGAAAAGGAATAGAAACTACGCCCGTACCACAAAAGGCTATAGCTATCAGCACACATTTGCAACCCACAGTACACCAGTAAGGCTACGACGAAATAATGTCCTCATTCTCTGTAACTTTGGATTAAAATATTCGCGTTAGGATTGTAGATACCATGAAAACGGAAAGCCAGTTGAATATAATATAGAATGGTGTACTTTCACGGGCAAGTAACTACAACTGGTAAATCGTAAGTGAATAACGAGGCCTTTACGAAACTGGTAAGTGACGTTATAAAGACACAATAAAGTAATTAACACTGAAAGAATAATATGTGCAGAATTACAATAGATAAGTTGTTTAAATACAGAGGTGTAACGTAAAGGAATTTTATAAAGAATGGGAAGTCTTACCTTTTACTTTAGTTTAATACTATATTCAGCGTTCTTCTGAAAAACTTTAAATGTACTATGCCATAAAGTAAGACGGATCAAAGATAAATATAAGAATCTACGTTGAATACGTAGGCTAATAAAATAAATGTATGAAAAAGCTATGCTACAGTGGGTGTTACCCCTTTACCATAAAAGGAACAATACTTTCCCTAAATGTATTTTAGTATAACAGACAGTTTTGAATTCCTTATTTTTCAGTATATAATGAAGTGCACACACACACACACGCACACACTCATATATATATATATATATATATATATATATATATTGTAATGCCAATTAATTAGGCCATTAATTGCTTTTTATAAAATTAAATTGTAGCGGATAAAACTTGAATTGTAGCGGTATGAGCTATCAAAGACAACAATGGCGGCGATTTCTTTTCCTTTGTCGTAATGCCGAAATGGGAAATGCGCGCACTTGCAGAAAGACCAGTTGGCGGCGAAACATTGCAAGGGACAGAACAAATAAAACTTGAGCAGAGACTAGACGTCGTTAATGTATTACCAGTTGAAATTGTGAATTAATACAAAGTAAAACATTCACGGAAGTATTTCATCGTAAATATTGGAAAGTAATCGCAGTTTTTGTCAGAATAGAACTTTCCAAAATCTTCGTGGAGAAATTGTTCCAGGAGAACATTGGTAAATTATTGTGGAGCGGAGCAGTCAACGAATTACAGCCAATCATGCCAAACTTTAAAGTGAAGTGTAGAATCAATTAAAACGAAGGCCTGATATTAAAATTAAAGTGTGGTAGTGTTCAAGATACAAGAGAGAGATCTGGTACCAGACAGTCAATCCGTGAGTAACCAAAACTTTGATAAGTTTGTAAACGATAATTAAAAGGATAGAGTCAGATTTCGTTCAGAGTTCATTTCGTTCAGCTTTCTTTACACTTATTTTCATAGTTTTAGGTTATTTTTTATATTTTGAATTATTAATAGTCATACTATAAATTGATTGTGTTCTAATTATCAAACCCAGTAGTGACCCTGAGATTAAGAGATTTTCAACATATTGGATTGTAAATATTGATGTGTATTCACTAGAACAACATAAATTCTAACTAATTAAAGTAAAGTTTTGTAAATTTTGATCAAAGACCGGCGTACAAAGATAGAACTAATAATATGCATTTTTAAAAAATAAAAAAACTTTACATACTAATAATGTTATTAATCATTTCTTTTAATTAACCCTAACTTGTTGATCATTACAATATATATATATATATATATATATATATATATATATATATATATATATATATATGATTGAGGAAACAATTACAACTTAATTACCTGAATACCATTTTCAGAAATTGAAATATACTAATTAGAATGTTTTAATTATAGTGCATTTCAGCAGGGAATATTATACAAATTAATTAAATAACATTGAAGTTTCAAACAGTATTAGACGTGAAAACTAGGAAACCACAGTTTAGCTTGACATTTGTGCTGAAAACCTGGCAGTACACTTAAATGTCATGGTTGTAAATAGACCATCAGAAGATAGACCTACTACATAAATGAGAGTTAACATATGTTGCGACAGAGTATATATTAACTCAAGAAAAAGCATGTTAATGCATTTCTCAAAGCTTGACATTTCTGCCAGTTTAAAGGCTGTCATAATTACATTATAAATTTTAAAACTTATAGAACGAGAATTCTTTAAGCAACTAGCTCATTTTAATAATTAGAGTCAAAATATGCATAAAGCATTAAATATATATGTTCTTAAAACATTTATTAGATTGCATAAGTTATTACATATTTAAGTTAATTAAAAATTTCCCGGAGAAATGATTTATGACGTTCTATTGTAGTTTCGTTTTGATGTAACGATCAATTTGCCAAGTTGTTTCAGTTGTTTGCACTGACGACGTTTTGGCATGAAGGGTCGAAACTTCGTAAATTCTATTTAAAAATACTCGTATATTCGGTAAGGTAGAGCGGGGAAGAGCTTAACTGCTAATTGAACCTGTTTTTCCTACATTTAAACTAAGACTCGAGCTTTAATGCGAAATAATTTTACGCAAACTTTCAAAATATCGGAAGCATTGTTATTTTACACTTTTATACGCTGCAAAATTAAACTTGTAACTAAATTTGCGCCATATTAAGTAGCTTAATGGTATACACAAGGCTTAAAATATTAATTAATATTTATTTTGTTTTTAGCCTATTTGTGCGGAATTTATTCTATCTCATATGATTATGAAAATAGTGAGATAATATACGATATGATTTTTTCGTACATTCTTTTTAAAAATTTAACTATATTTAATTATACTTGAAAAGTTAGAAATTCATTGCGAAAGATTTGGTTCACGTGACGATAGTAATAATATTATTAAACATAGGATATCAGAATGTAAAAAAACGGTAAAATGATATGGTTTTAAAAAATTTGAGCAGGTTAAATATTCATAATTTGCTATCACGCCACACTATTAGCATGACATAGTCAAATTTTAATGGACAGCGTATATTGACTTCAGACGTGGCTCGAGCTTCTATAATTAACCTTACTGCCGAAAAAAAAATCCACGTTGGTAAGACGAAAAAAATTGTCTTTTAAACTGTGGCCAGTCAGATTTTATATTTAAGTAAATCTCATTAAAGTTGTGCGTTTCACAGACAAGATATATCGTAAAAAATCAAATTAAAATGGAATTTACACACACATCTTTTTATTTGTTAAAACGAATTGATAATAAAAATATTATTTAGAAATAATGAATTCAGTGATTATATACTTCCAAAATTATTTATGAATATAAATTCTGTAACTGACGCGAAAAGATTTCACAAGCAAAATACGTTCACAAAGCTCCAGAAACAATTAAAATAGGAATATATTAAAGGGGGGATGCGGAAGGGTGGAGGAAGGTAGCCAAGGGTAACTAGGGCCCCCGGGCTATGGTTTAAGGATCTTACCCGGCATTCGCCTAAAAGAAATGCAGGACAAACCCTAGAAAAACCTGCTTCAGGTAGGTCGGGCATTCGGTACTTGTCCCACGCCCTTCCGAGTTTGCTGTGGGGACGCAGCATTCCATTCTCCGTGCGTCGACCAGTTGAGGAGGCAGCTGGCTGACTATTCCAATGGGAATAGCGAACAACTCTTACCGTATGCCCAAGGTCTGTCTGCGAGAGAATATCCCTCGCAGGTCCTGTGATGATTTGCAATTACAAATTCTAATATAAATATAACTTATTTATGAATGGTGTGTTGGAGAGTCATTAAATAATTGAAATAAAATTGATTTAATGCTTTAAGTAACTAAGATTATTACATTACAAAGATAATTCAAACCAACAGAAAGCTAATTAAAATAAATAACTATGTGCATACTACAATTTTATATTAATCTCGTTAAAAAATTAATATTGCATAAATAGTGTGTTGCAAGCTTCTCGGTCATAATTTAAGTAAAAGCTTTAAGTATTTAGAACTAATTAAAATTATTTTTATGAGCAAACATTGGAGGCCATCTATTTCAAATTACCACACTTAAATACCGTCAAAATTTAATGTGTTACTCCTCAGCATTATTTTCAGGTAGCCGAAGTCTCGTTTAGTGAATAATACCCATTTATTTCTGAGTGATAGGATCATTATTTCATTTAATGTACGGCTGGTGAATTATTCATTTATTTGTTTCAAGCTATTTCTTTATAAATATGCTTCATATGGAAAAGATTTAAAATGACGCCATAATCGAATTAAACATTAACTATTCTGTAGAAACCACTCCAATAAGACGAACTACCAAATATATCGGAAATTATTTCTAGTGTAGAGAAAACTTTTGGTCAGCTGTTTATAATAATTCAACACAATACTATAACTATAGTGATCTATAATACCTTTGTAGTAAGTCTAGTTTACGAATATATTTTAGAATTCTAAAGGGTATTTGTTAAAATTTATCATATCAATCGTTTGTATTATCGTTACATTAGACAGATAAGAATAAAGTTTTTGGAATCTTAAAATATGGGCGCAATCGATTTTTTTAAATTAGGAATCTATTCGTTAGGAACGAACAATATGTCATCTGATTTCCTTATATTTTAATAATGAAGAAGTATGCGTTCAAGCCTAAATAATATTTTTTTCCCCCTTTGGGTTTAAATTACAAGGCTTCCACGTGTTCCAATCTGTGAAAATCTCTGCTTACACAAATCTTCCCGCATTCCACCAATATTTTCATGTTTGCGACGGAAAACGCAGCGAGATCTGAGTGTACCGAGATAAATAAAAATTTTGGACTCGGTACGGAACATCAGTAAGTCCTGTAAAATCTCCTATTATGGTATTGAGTCATACATTAAAAATAATTTGTTCTTTCATTTTATTTATAACGAATCGGCCAAATGAATGCATAAAAATGGTGGTAGGAACAGATTATTAACACTATAAAAGCAACCATCCAGTTTGAATTAGTTGCCAGGTTATTTTCAGGAACCACAACTAAGCCACCATAACTTCGCCTACTTAGGTTAAATGACGAACAGAAAATATGGACAGTAAAAAAATTCTTTTCAATCTTCAGTGCAATTTTCCAAAATGTTTTACTTTTCGTTACAATGATTCAACAATATTCTGGAATTTTTCTGGTGTCGCCCGGAAATCCTATATTGCGTTTCTAACATAAAGTGGAAGATATTGTAGTAATTAGTAATTAATCCATTGTTATAATTGCAAAGTAAAGGACTCATTATTAGAGTATATAAAGCATACACCGCGACAAAGCGGGGCGGCGAGACAAAAGAACCATTGTTGAGACGTACGCAGTCAAAAATCTACGAGACGAACAGACACAGTCAACGGGGAGAAGCGAAACAGTTTAGTTGGTTGGACGGCATACATATATGCAGGCAGATATACAGCCAGAATCAAGTCACAAACAGTAACTTAATAAGTCATGCCGCAGTAAATACTCAATAAGTAAAGAGACCGTCACCAATTTCACCGAGAGAAAGTTGGTAATAATCTGACTGACCATTAATTCGGAAGGAGTAGCCGTTTCCAGCTGAGAGAACCTAAAGTTTCGTCAGTGTTTTGTAACCAATTTAAATTCAGTGATATCCCCAAAAACGTGTGCACAGAAAGCCCCAAAATTGAGACCTGGTCGGCCGTAAGTAAAAAAAACTCTAAAATTTATTTGTAAACCATTTTTTTAAGATACGTCAGATCGTTCTTCAATTATTTCTTTTCTTTAATTATTCATTTCTTTAATTGTTTTTGTTAGTTAATTTAAATTCAATCTGTAATCTTATTGTCATCCGCAACAAAATTCGTCGAGGTTTACACGAATTAACTTCAATAAAGGCTAAATGTAATTATAAATTATCGTAAATTCAATTCACCCATTTATCAAACCCAGTAAAGACCCTGAGATTCTAAATATTATTGTGCCAAATATTATATGTGTTTTAACTTCATTAATAAATTTGATTAATTGTTTCCCGTAAAAATCTTTTATTTTATTTAGACGCCTGTTTATTACAATATCTTATGTGGAATTTCTGTGAAAAATAACATATATGCGAAAAAATGGTTTTTCTGATTGATTTTTAGTATTTAACATTTTTTAAAACATCTGATAGTATATTTTAGGGAGTAATATTTATTATTAATGCGGAAAATAGGAATATTAACATTAGGTATATTGGCAAAATTGTGAATTTGACTGGTAAAGAAGAACGATTTCCGATTGGAAAAATAAATTGAAATGATTTGCTTGTAAATGTTAGTATTTATCTTTTGTCATATTAATATACATTTTCAGCCAGCCGTTAACAATGAACAGTGAGAATGAGGTGAAACATCTGAAAGTCCTTGGTAATGTGATGACTCATTTCTTCCTTTAAATTTTAACGTTATATCATATTATATTATCAGGCTAGCAAAAAGAATTTTCCTGTTAGTTACGGTTAGGTCTGCTATTGTGCTATTGAAGGACAGGACTGCCTGGAGCGTCCAGATGTTGAGAAGGGACACAAGGGCCTAAAGAGGCAGTCCGCAAGTCTGTTGTAGGAGTAATGAGTTCTCCTTGAACTAGAAACATTTTTAAGACTACCAAAGGAGTGTTTGGTCAAGTGCAGACCAGATAGACAACTTAGTTTTGACGAACAGCGCGTGTACAAGCTGAAGGCGACGACAGCCAAATCCAGATTCATCAACGAGGATTCTTTTCTGTAAGAGTTACCGGAGGACTGTACAACAGGAGTGTCTACGGCAAGACTCGAGTAATCGGAATTTTTCAAATTTTCAAGTCACTGGTCACCATTCTCATCGAAGCTCGGTATTTCCATTTTAGATTTAGATTTTTTTAGAGTCCGCCCACGTTTCTTGAGAGGAGCAATTTAGAAGTTACAAATAATATTCTTTTTGCTCTCCATAATTAAGCTGGAATCAAATTTTACATAATAACTCAAATTAAAAATATATGATTAATTGATCAATTGTCTAGTCAAGACTCCAAATTCGCATTATAGATTAGATTTTTTAGAGTCCGCTCACGTTTCTTGAGAGGAGCAATTTAGAAGTTACAAATAATATTCTTTTTGCTCTCCAGAGTTAAGCCAAGTAATTAAATTTAGAATTTTTAAACATGTTATAAAATTAAATACAAATAACTGGTCTCAAATAATTTTTATTTAATAATTTAAATACCTTTTCGATCGAAAGTGTTGAAGAGGATATCTAATTTCGATTATTAAATTTTTCTCATCATTGATTACTTCTTCTCAGGAAGAAATTTGAACGGGAAAAATTACCTCTAAAGTACTGAATGACGATAGTCAATTAATTTATTAAATTAATTTTTTAATGTCGCCGGATGTTTTAACATCATATCTCAGCATCTAATATACTGGGACAACGGGGCAGATTTCCTTACAGCCTCTGGGCTACTAAGGATTTGTGTTAAGCAGTGCTCAGCGTGGGGCGTAGAATGAGAGTTATTGTGGCAGGTTCTTTTAAAACACGGCGCCGAGTCCGGATGCCGGTGGCTGTCCGCAAACGGAGCGTTAACGAGCTCTGCATACGTCGCTAACGACCTTCCCTACACCGCGTGATACTCTGTTAATCTGTCTGCATCGAAACAGCCTTCAAGCACCGGGAATCACGCTCAGAGCTTTTTACATACAAAAAAAAAAGAAAATAGGATTCAGTTTCAATCCATTCCACACACGGATATTTTGTTTTACTGCTCGCTTCAAGTACAGGTTTTGAAGCGATGTAAGATATCGACATTATAATAATAATCATATAAATAATATAAAGCCTTACAAATGTATTTCGCACAACATATAGATATATAAAGGTTTTATTTTTACGTCTGTTTATATGAAAAAGATAATGCAGTTTTCTGACCAATTACAGACATTATTTTTATTGATTTAAGACAACGTTTCATTATGTTAAGAGTATAATATAATTTGTTCAACCACTTATGTAAATTAATTAACTTTTTGATTAAAACAAATTTATTTTTCACAATTTCTCCGCAGAAAAGACCTGACGAAGGCACAAACACGTACCGAAACGTTATCTTAAACCAATAAAAATAGTATCTGTAATTGGTCATAAAACTGCATTATCAATATTGTAATAATCAAAATGATTAGGTTAAACAAACTAAAAGATTATAAAAAATTAACAAACAAAATAATTATTTATTCATTTGTGGCTTCCAAATGTTAAAACAATTACAATCAAATTAAGATCTCTTCTCTCAGGGTCTCCACTGGGTTTGATAATTAACAGAAAAGTAATTCAATAAACTGATTAACAATACAAGAATAAAATTTACCTAAAAACAATATGTCGATAAAATGAAAGAAAGCTAAATGTAAAGAGATTAAACTTGAACGAAATGAAAAGTGAACGAAATCTGACTCTACCCTTCTAGTTATCGTTTACAAATATTATTATCAAAGTTTTGGTTACTCACATAATGTCCGACTGGTACCAGCATTCTTTTGTAGCTTCAACACTACACTATAAATGCAAATTTTATTACACTGATTTTAAATGTCCTCACAGATTTTACACATACGCTGTTGATATGCACGTTCTCAGTTCTCAGGAACCTCGGATGATCCTCTCCTAATTGGTCAGCTATCGGATGTTGGTTTCCCTCAATGCAAAATTGTTCAATTTTTTTATAATGCTTCACCGTTGACTAGTTGTTAGAAAATCTCTCTGTCCAACTTGCTTTGTTGAAGAGCCGAAATGGCGATTGTGCGCGCAAAAGTAAAGTTAGTCTACGTCTACGGTCAGCCACGAGAGGAGAGACATTAAAACAAATCTTCACCGAGATACATAGCGGTTCGATCCAAATCAATAAATAAAACTGTAAAAGTCTAAAATCTGCAAATCGTGAGTTCCAAAACCGCTTACTGGAACTCACGTTTTGCAGATTTTAGACTTTTACTGTTTTATTTATCGATTTGGATCGAACTGCTATGTATCTCGGTGAAAATTTGTTTTAATGTCTCTCCTCTCGTGGCTGACCGTAGACGTAGACTAACTTTACTTTTGCGCGCACAATCGCCATTTTGGCTCTTTAACAAAGCAACAGAGCTCAGCGCTATTGTCGCTTTGGTCGCTCAATACCGCTACAATTCAAATCAATTCAAATTATCCCTAATCAATTTAATGACCTAATTAACTATTGCTACAATATAGATATATACGTATCATATATTGTCAAAACTTGTCTCCAGTTAAACTGTTTTTAACATTTGGATCGGTAATTTGGTCTCCAAGTGTCATACGAAATATTAGAAAAAGTTTCAGAGAACATCCTTAGGAATAAATATAATTGATCCTTTTATTGAACATACTTATAACAGATATATCTATACTTCACGAATACAGTGGACAAAATTCAGTTTTAAACTACGTAACAATTATATGCTGTTTAGTCAACAGTCCTAAGACTTGTTTCAAGGAAGTTTTCTGCTCCATTTCGGAAATATTGGAAAATCGTTCCTGAAGGATATTACGGCGGTTATTTCCCGTTGCCTTCAGCCGGTTTGATGAGAGATCGTGCGCCTTGGCTCAGCAATAGGTATGATAATGATGCTTACACACAGAAAGGCAAATACGAACCTACGCAAAATACACAAACACGTGGCTGGTTTGGGACCCGGGACCTGGATTAATAGAGGTAATGCCATCGACCGTTACATAACAGCAGGTTATACGGCCAAAATTCAAAGCGGAAAGAGGTTGTGTTTTCAAACGGGCCAATAGTAAGTATTAGTACACGAGTTTGTCTGTAAGAATATAGAGATGACCAGGGATGAAGTAAGGAAAAACAATCTGAAATATTTGCCAGTGTGAAGAAAGAATTCAAAAAATTATAAGTTAAGACCTGTCTGAGAGGCTAAACTAGGTGCCTTATCGACGGTGACATAGTATTATATTCAGTGATTTTAGGGAAAAAGACGCGGGTAGAGAATCACACGGACAGCGAGGTATAAATTGTAAATATGAGAAGCCATAACTTATTTAATAAAAGACAACTGAGAACTACATATATGCAGTCTAACCTTCGGAATTATAAATTCAACATTATAAGTCTGTAACATTACATTCTAAATTCTTTATTCGACGTCAGTTTTCTAAGAGTGGTTGATACATTCATGCTATGAGATTTATAAGCCAGTTTAATAAGCATTCATAGGAATAAAATCAGTGGTTAACATTCTCGCTCCTGATGTTATCAACTTACGGACATTCAAGAACGAGTTCCTATACACGAGTATCTTAACTGGGATATGATCGTTAAAATGTGTGAAGACGACGACGCTTGCCTAAAACATTCGCTAAGTCTGGAAATTTTAAACTGCCGAATAATCTTTCGTTGCAAAATATTTGTTTGAAGTTAAAAGCTCACCGTCTTCTGTATTATCGGATACATGACTCTGAAATTATTAATTCTTTGTAATTATACCATAATATTTTATTCACTTTTGTTATGAATTCTTTTTCAGAATATTTCAATTTAATAATTATATTAATTCCCAAACTCACGAAGGTATAATTAAGCAGTACAATTATTTCACTTACAAACTCTTACCAATGTTGACCTCCATGTTTAAACACAATTTGGCTTGAAACTTTGGGAAACGTTTAAGTACTAACGTTAGAAAAAAACTTTCAAAAGTTACTCTGGTATGTCTAAAAATATTTTAAGTAACTGAAAATTGAATATACTTACCACGTAATTTTATTTTTCATCATATTTGTAAATTAGACACTTATTCCCTTAAATTTTAAAATAATTTCATGTTAGATTATGTTTACATTTTGCTAGTTGTCAAATTAGGAAATATAATCAGTTGCAATTGTTAGAATTAGAAGCAGTATTAAAATATACCCACACATAAACTGAAATCAAATTTTATATAATAAATAAAATTAAATATATATGATTAATTGATAAATTGTCTTGTCAGACTCCAAATTCGCTGTTTTTTTTAATAGAAACATGGATTTAGCAGTTAAATTTATTACATTCCGGGTATTTATGATCCATATCTTTAAAATAAGAACGAGAATCGGAAGATGATATTTGAATTGTAAAACTGTGCTAAAAGACAAATACTCGTCAGATAACTCGTAATGGGAATAACTTTTCTCTACCAGTGGCAAAAGATGTCGAAAATGATGTTTTTGTCATGTTTTACTTGCTGAATGCAAGAAAATGGTAATATTTAATTACCGTATAATAGCAGAAAGTAATACAGCATATTTTATATTATTAATAAACATTTCAGTAATATATATGAATGAAGAATTATATCCATTAACTTTGTCAGCGTAGGGATAATATATTTAGATTGACCAATAATTACGTAGAAAATGTTTCCCAATTCTTGACAATGCACCTCACGCAACTCTAATTCACCGCAGAAAGTTTGTTTCTAGGTTCTTATATCAAGCATTAGATTAACTATCGGAACGGTATACGATTTCAGCAAACTAGCGTAATGAAAGTTATGAAGTTACTGGAAACTGGATCATGTAATTTCTCAAATATAGTAAACGGCCTGGATCTAATTTGGTTCTAAAAGACACAACAATTTCACATACAATAATGTAAATATATATTAAGTATTAGCACCTGAAGCATATTTTAAAATTGACGTAATTATAAATTCAAGAGAAATAAATATAATAATCATTTATTAATATTCATTTCACTAATGAAAACTGTCGAAGTTTCTAAAAGACACAACGCCACAACAATTTCACATACAATAATATAAATATATATGAAGCATATTTTAAAATTGACGTAATTATAAATCCTAGAGAAATAAATATAATAATCATTTATTAATATTCATTTCACTAATGAAAACTGTCGAAGTTTCTAAAAGACACAACGCCACTACAATTTCACATACAATAATATTTTCTTTAAATATATGAAGCATATTTTAAAATTGACGTAATTATAAATCCTAGAGAAATAAATATAATAATCATTTATTAATATTCATTTCACTAATGAAAACTGTCGAAGTTTCTAAAAGACACAACGCCACAACAATTTCACATACAATAATATAAATATATATGAAGCATATTTTAAAATTGACGTAATTATAAATCCAAGAGAAATAAATATAATAATCATTTATTAATATTCATTTCACTAATGAAAACTGTCGAAGTTTCTAAAAGACACAACGCCACTACAATTTCACATACAATAATATTTTCTTTAAATATATGAAGCATATTTTAAAATTGACGTAATTATAAATCCTAGAGAAATAAATATAATAATCATTTATTAATATTCATTTCACTAATGAAAACTGTCGAAGTTTCTAAAAGACACAACGCCACTACAATTTCACATACAATAATATTTTCTTTAAATATATGAAGCATATTTTAAAATTGACGTAATATAAATCCAAGAGAAATAAATATAATAATCATTTATTAATATTCATTTCACTAATGAAAACTGTCGAAGTTTCTAAAAGACACAACGTCACAAAAATTTCACATACAATAATATAAATATATATGAAGCATATTTTAAAATTGACGTAATTATAAATCCTACAGAAATAAATATAATAATCATTTATTAATATTCATTTCACTAATGAAAACTGTTGAAGTTTCTAAAAGACACAACGCCACAACAATTTCACATACAATAATATAAACATATATGAAGCATATTTTAAAATTGACGTAATTATAAATCCTACAGAAATAAATATAATAATCATTTATTAATATTCATTTCACTAATGAAAACTGTCGAAGATAATTTATTTCAATTTATCAGGAACTCGTTTTAAAGATGAATGATATATTTACCTATGTTTACGGAACATTGAGATAATTTTATTCACTTGGTGTCTAACATGTCATTGTATATTGCGGTACATGAAGAATAAAAAAACTGGAATGGACATCTCAATAAAAGCAACGCTTATTCCAATCGTGATTCAAAATAATTCAATAAAATAAATAACTCGTGAAATAAATAATCTGTGAAATAAATTTAATATATATTTATTATTTCATTTCTTTTATATATTATGACTGAAAATGACAGTTTTTATTCGTATTGAGCCTGTGACTTGAAAGTTACAAATAATTCTGAGAAGTGATTGAAGTGAAATATTCCAAGAATGAAACTATAGTACCTAATTACAAAATGTAGCATTGACAACTATCATAAGAGCAATATTATTTACTATTTCAATCCAATTATATTCACTATGTCAAATCACATGTCATTAATTATGATTCGTGATTACTGCATATTGCTATTTTTACTTAAATCTGTTGCTTTCGCCTTGTGACCAGAACCAATAATTTTTAAAAATAAATTAAATGGTAACGAAGATTTTCTTTAAAATTTAAAAAGAATATTCTATTAATTATAAATATTAATTGAAGTAAATCGTGCGTTTTCGGGGTTTATCTCAGAAGAATTTAAATCCTGCCGAAACATTTATAAGGGTGATTGATTTCACGAAGAGTGTACGGTAGAGAGGAAAAATTGAGTCGTGAAGACAAGCGTGGCCTTTATCGGGCGTTCGTGTCTGCTACGCACTGTCACTTGGGAAAGATATACAGTCCTGCTGAATGAAACGTGGAGAGCGATTACTGGGCCAACGGAAATCAATAAATCTCACACTTAATTTGCCGTGTAGCCCCCCCTGCACGATGTACAGCGGTTAACACCAAATGCGACAGGGATAAATTGCTATTAAATTCCCAAGGCTTTCTAGATAATCTCAGAAAATATCAAGTTTATTTGTTGGCAGCCACTTTTGTAACTACTTTTTATGTGGAAAGAATGATAGGGATAAGTTTCCAACTATATTTGACAGGTAATAATTTTTATTCAGATAAAAGTGTATACTGAAACACTGCTTCATTTATACCAATTTCATCTACTTTAAAAGTGTGTAATTAATATATTATATAAAATATAATTCCATATAGAGAGTTATACTACCTTGATTGAGTCATACTCAATCGCAGTGGCGGCTCGTGAGTTTTTTAAGTTATGCGCTACATCACCTAAAGCAACAATATTTACGACCATAACTACGTAAATATAATTATACTACAACAACGATAGTGTTTTCAAAACTCTGACACGACCCGCAATATGCTACATTTCTAATTCCACCTACATAATTTCCTACAGTATCTAATTTTTAAAAGCGGAAATTCACAAGTATTATTCTGTCTTATATATTTTAAATAAAATAAATTTTTGGAACAAGATGCATATGATGACAGTGTTGTATGCAGGCTTGTGTTGTATATTTTCGCCCTTTAAATGTTTTCTTGTTTAAAATAACCCTTTTTAAAACTAATTAAAAATGAGGTATTAAATTTACGAACGATTTGAATTTATTTCGATTTCATTCCTTATGCTGTTTCATTGCATGGCGCGGCCCTGTGTGTGCTGTTCGGTGTTAGCACAAAACAGAGGCAGTTTGTTAAAATTAACGAATGGTGCAGGGAGGTGAAACGGAACACTGTCAATGCGCGTTTCTCATTACTGACAGAAATCGTGTTGTACAGCCGTGAGTAGCACAGACATAGCCAGTTGGCTGCATTAGCGGGAGCGAGTGCGCCGCAAAGCGGGCAGTTTAATGTATAGACATGGAAGTAGAAATTCGAACTGTTAAAACACATTTAATATGTAGGTTCTTCAAATTAAGAAAAATTAATTCTTCCTAAAATAATTTATGTCCTGTAGCACATGAACACATGTACCAGCCGCCTCTGGGCGAAGTATTTTCATTGGCATCAAAAATATTTGGTAAATTTCGGTTTTTTGTAGACAAAGAATTATTGTTTTTTTTATCAGAAGTAATTGAGGACAGCTGAATGTACCTTAAAGTAATATCTGACAGTAAATTTATGTTTCATCAATTTGATCATTGTTAGTTTCACGTCAGGACGTTTCGCTCTCGTCGGCGGAGTTCAAGCAAGGCCATATTGTGAAATAATATAATGAGAAAATATTTATGAAATTAAATCATAATTAACACAATTTTTTTCTATTTTTTGTTATTTGCAATGAACTCTTCTGCATATTATTATTTACTGTTTATTAATATGACTATTCTTATAAATGTAATCGGTGAAAAAAATCCCAGGTCACTGAAGAGATTGAAAAACTCTTGGGAAGTGCTAAAATATACCTGATCGTTACCCTGACGACAATAGGCTTCACACGAGTGTAATGTTTACGAAATCGCTTTACATTGTACACTTCTCAGGGAACTATTCACAGCATGAATCCAGCGGGCCACACATCCGGAGCAAATATTTGTCGCTAACCATAACAGCCAAAGTGGACTAGTTAATAAGCTCAGTGGCGTTGCTATCTTTGGTTTCCATAATATTCCAAATTATCATCAATATCTCGATAATACAATATACCAGTTTAGAGATAAAACATTTAATAAAAACATTTAAACAAAAAAATTCTAAACAGCGCAATAAAAATTCATAAATAAGTCTGGTTAAGTTGGCAGTTCGTAGAAGTTATCATAGAACTTCAAAGTATAACCAGCATGTTTGTTCTGCAGAGAAACTGAAGTTGTGTCAGTGCAAATATGGCGTTGGCTGCGTTCTCGGAGTGATCATATTTACCTATCCTGATTACCGAAGGGTTTTCTATATAAGATGCAATCCGTCGCTTTATGTTAGTGTACGAGTGGAGAACATCTGCTTAAAAGCGACGTATCGACGTATCGAGATACGCACACGGAGTAATGGAGAACAAAGACGTTATCGCAATGGAAGATTATGAAAATAAGAACTTTCAATTTTATTCATATTATGATTACTTAGAAAATTTATTTACGTCAGTTTTTATTATAAATCGATATTGAAAATGCGCTTTTTGTTAATATATGGCTTTTATTAACACTTACCTGAGCAAATAAATCGTCATAGTTCTATAAATACCTCAATTACGTCGCTGATTACGGAGATAACACGGGTGGAAGCCCTAGAATTTTTTTAATACAGATTTTTTGTTAACTGCGAAGATAAGGAATGCAATTATAATTGTGCTAGTTAATTAGTGTATAACAGACAGAAAACAAATTTAAATTTTCGTCCTCGATTTATACATTTTAGATTGTGGATATTGCTTACAGAAATAACGGGAAGGAAATCAAAAAATGATTATGGAGAAACACTGATATAAATTCTATTTTGTAATATACGAAATAACCAAATAGAAATCATACCGTACATTTTAAAAATTTAATGACTTAGTAAATATGTCAGATGAATTCATATTTTGCGTCAAGGAAATCCGCTTTCAGACACTATGGACGATTATTAAGAAAAAAGGTCCCATTCAGAATGAATATTTTCTATTACTATTGCAGGATATATGAGATACAAATCTTATTTACAATATAATACATTTTCAGTTACCGCGATACAGGCTGGTGAATATTTCAATTATCGTATAAAATGTATCTCATAATTATAATTAAAATAATCAGATTTTTGTCTTGAAATTACTTGTTTTCTAATAGAACAATTATTCAAGAAGCACCTCGTGAAACACAGAGTTGCATAAATAGAAAATATATTTTTATTAATTCAAACAAACAACTTGTTTAATCAATACATTAGTTGTATTTGACAATTAATCGATGCAGATTGAGTATTTGTTTGTGATAGTTTTTGTTTTAGTTCTCGTGTTATTATAAAACTAAAATTTTCCAAAATAATTCTTAAGGAAAGACATATCCAGTAGAGACTATAAATAAATCAGAAGAACGAATTTTTAAAAGTGAAACACTTAAAAGGAAAATCCCAGAAATTTTAGAAACCATTCGTTTACAAACAATGGGGCTTCATACATTTGTCTCCAGGAGTACAAAGATTTTCTACACCTTTAAAACATCTAATTAAAAATATGAATTATTTGTGAGTAAAAAATTGTGTATTTTAAATATCCAATAGAGAAGTTGCAGTTTTAATCGAATTTGTAAACTTACATTAATTTTCATATGATACTTTATTGGCTTTGTATATAAACGTACCGCCTTCAAGCTATATTCAGAGTGCTATTTTAAATATAATACTTCCCGTATTTAATTTCAGAAAAAAGGTAGATGAAGTGTTTTCTAATTGTGCAAGGAATATTTCTTACAAAATGTCTTAAGTTATTGTTTTGGGTTAATTGTTTACTTGATTGAATACGTCACTTTTAAAAGGTAAGACTGTAATTCTAAAAGTAATTCCACACAATCGACAAGACGGACTAAAAAATATAAATAATTGTATTGTTTATTACTTCAGTATAATTAATTTGTTGTGAAAGGTATATTTTTATTATTTAGTCATTAATTCAATAATAATTACTCATCTAAAACTTATATAATATTTTAATTTAAACTAATTGAACTACTTGCTTTCTCGGAAAGAAATTGTAAATATACAATTATTCAACATCATTAAAATGAACTTGGTTTTTAATTGTAATTTAACTTGACGCTTTCAACTTATTCAATTTTATAGTTTTCTGCAGTTAAACGTTTTGTTTTCCGCGTAATAATTTCCCCACACCTGAGGGAAAACATAACCGCTGAAACGGCTTCGTCATAGTTCATTCTGTCTGTTCGGAAATAGATCGCGAAACTATGCGCTTTCAACAAAATGACAATTGTGTGATGTTTCTTTCTGAGATTAAATGTTTCATCCACGAAGCGACTCTTCAGTGCGTGGACCAACAGATTCCTGCTGGATGTTTGTATAGCAGATTTCCCTCAGGATGCAGAATGCAGATATCAGACTGCGCAGTACAGTACCCTTTTACTAAAATTATGTTATTTATAAACATACCAATTCTAAGGAGCATGCCATGTGTTTTGATTAATGATGGTATTTACCCAAACAGAGTTCTCAATTCACGACCAAATTAAAATGGAAATGTTACAACAGCACCAGAATAACTCTTCACCATTATAAAATATAAAACCATGAGAATTATTTACATCTCAGCTAAACTTTAACTGTAATGTATTAAAATGATTCAATTACAAATACAAATCTGTTATAATTTGTTATTAATTTCGTAAAATTCTTTTAATGTTTTTAATTTTTTTTTTTTAGGGTAACAGGCTACATGGGGATAATCCACATGGTGGCAACTCCCCTTTAATAGCATAGGAAGTGATTTGAAAGGGGGGATGCCGAAGGGTAGAGGAAGGTAGCCAAGGGTTAACTAGGGTCCCCGGGCTATGTTTTAAGGATCCTACCCGGCAATTCGCCTAAAAGTGATGCAGGGAAAACCCTAGAAAAACCTGCATCAGATAAGTCGGCCATTTGGTACTTGGCCCACGCGCTTCCGATGGCGGGAGAGGGGTTTGCTGTGGGGTCGCAACATTCCCTTCCCCGTGCCTCTACCAGTTTAGGAGGCAGCTGGCCGACTGTTCCAATGGGAACAGCGAACAACTCTCACCGTATGCCCAAGGTCTGTGACCCCGGAACATATACCACTCAAAACAGGCCGAGGTGCCGCGGCTTGTGGGAACCTTAGTTCAAAAACGGAGAGGAAAAGGCATCCCCGAAGGTAGCCCCTTCGTATCTCTCCTAAAAGGTTTGACCTGCGAGAGAATTTCCCTCGCATGTTGCCTGCGAGAGAATCCTCTCGCAGTTATTTCCATGCACAGGTTCTCTCGTGTTTTTTTTGTTTCTTTTTAGGGCAACAGGCTATTTGAGGGTAATCCACGTTGGGCAACTCCCCTTTAGTAGCATAGGAAGGGATTTGAAAGGGGGGATGCGGAAGGGTAGCGGAAGGTAGTCAAGGGTTAACTAGGGCCCCCGGGCTATATTTTAAGGATCCTACCTGGCATTCGCCTAAAGAAATGAAGGGAAAACACTAGAAAAACCTGCATCAGGTAGGTCGGGCATTGGGTACTTGTCCCAGGCCTTTCCGATAGCGGGAGAGGAGTTTGCTGTGGGGACGCAGCATTCCCTTCTCCGTGCCTCGACCAGTTTAGGAGGCAGCTGGCCGACTATTCCAATGGGAATAGCGAACAACTCTTACCGTATGCCCAAGGTCTATGACCCCGGAACATACACCTCTCAAAACAGGCCGAGGTGTCTCGGCTTGTGGGAACCTTAGTTCAAAAACGGAGAGGAAAAGGCATACCCAAAGGTAGCCCCTTCGTATCTCTCCTAAAAGGTTCTGCCTGCGAAAGAAAATCCCTCGCAGGTTTTTTTTTATTTTTTTCGAGCTTCAGGCTACTTGAAGGTGATCCACATTGGGCAACTCCCCTTTAATAGCATAGGATGGGATTAGAAAGGGGGGATGCGGAAGGGTAGAGGAAGGTAGCCAAGGGTTAACTAGGGCCCCCGGGCTATGGTTTAAGGATCCTACCCGGCATTCGCCTAAAGAAATGCAGGGAAAACCCTGGAAAAACCTGCATCGGGTAGGTCGGGCATTGGGTACTTTCTCCCACGCCCTTCGGAAAGCGGTAGAGGTGTTTGCTGTGGGGACGCAGCATTTTTGAGTGCTGTACCCTAAAATAGATAAATAACAAGAAGGAAGTTGTGAGAGAATTCATCTCCCCTCTGGTTTTTTAAACTAAGGTTCACAGGTGAGAGGTTTATGTTCCGGGGTCGCAGACCTTGGGTATATGGTAAGAGTTGTTTGGTATTCGTATTGAAATAGTCGGCTAGCTACCTCCTAAACTGGTCGAGGCACGGAGAAGGGAATGCTGCGTCCCCACTGCAACCCCTCTCCCGCCATCGGAATGGCTTGGAAATGTACCAAAAGCCCGACGTACCTGTTACAGGTTTTTATAGGTTTTCCCTGCATCAGTTTTAGGCGAATTACCGGCTAGGATCCTTAAAGTATAGTCCTGGGGCACTAGTTAACTCTTGGATACCTAGGTCTACCTTCGCGCATCCCCTCTTTCAGTCCCTTTTCTATGCTATATGAAGGGACTGGCCACTATGTGGATTACCCTATACATTGACTGTCTACACCTTCTTAGTCTCAAATCAATTTGTGTGACACTCATGCGGATTGAAAAGAAGCGGTTTTCTACTTCTATGAAAAATATTTGTTAAATTTCTTTGCGCTGCTTAGCTTCTTCTCGAGCTTTGAAAAACATTTAGGTGCACATTTTTTGTCTTTGAAATTCAGATTTACTTCTGCCATAATGAGGGAAAATTGTTTCTGAATCTAAAAAATTATGAGAAGTCAGAAATCAGCTTTCTTTTTTTAGATTTAGTCACACTTAAACACTAAGGTTTAACCATCCACAGTTTATGTATTAAGAATTAATTTATGCTATTTTTCTGCTGTTAGAGAAATTATTTTACTGAATTGACACTTGGCGCAGTCGGATCTCGCGCCTTAGCCACCAGAATTCTCATCTTTTTAATGGATGCGTCTCCGTTTAGATTGGATCTGGAGGTGGTGGGTGCCATGATGGCATCTTTCTACCGCTACCATTATTTTATGTCTATAGAAAACGTTTGAACATCAATCTGTCTTCTGTATTGCAAACATCTCATCTTCGTTAGTCCAGCCTTTACTTTATTCTTTCTTTCGGCGCAACAGAAATACCTTCTGTGTCAGCTTCGGTTATCGACTGAATATTGACCTTCATTTTCACCAATATGATCGGCATCACCAGTATGTATATAATTTAAAGAGTCTCGACTGAATTAAGGTATGCAAAAGCCGGTGTTTCCACACATCGACCGCAGAACCCGTAAAGTAATTTATCAGTTGACAGCATTATTAAGTGAGACAAATTGGCGTCACAGTTGAGATTAGCAGTTAATTGGGAGACTGGTGTTTATTAGACTGGTCGTGTTATCAACATGGCAAACAAGTTCATCATTAAAAACAGTCTTACTGTCTATTTCTGTTGCCTTTGTCCATTAGTCACCAATATTTTCCCCATCGTAATATTATTTAGAATCAGAAACATGAAAAATACCCACATTTAAAAAAAATAATATTACTGAATATAAAGAAAGCAAGGTTGATTGGATTACCGACTTGGCTCATTAAACGGTCTTCGTCTTCATCGGGAAAAATTTTAATCACGACCTACAGCCAATTATAAGCACTGCTTTCATGTTGCTTTTCAGTGTTCGATTTTTAGTAAAGACGACAATCTCAACTAAGTTGTAAGTAACATTATACAGCTTCCGTATGCTAGTATTAGTAACTTCAGAGTTGTTAGTCGCCGCTCACATTGCGTAATAAATAAATCATCATGAAACAATCCAGTTAACGTTGATTTTACAATGTGTCACATTACACTAATTACTTTTGTAAACATGTCGGTTTTATAAATAAATAGTCTAATAACAGACTAAATAACTATTACGATTTTTGAATCACCTGACGAAAGCAACAAAAATTTCAGTGTGATATTGAATTTAGCATTCATATTGGTCTGTAATTTCGCTATTTATTTTTCTATATAGCATAATTTTACACAGACTTTTTATTTATAATTTCTGGTTTGACTTTGACTCTTATTTGGCTATTTATTTATCTATTTAATCGTTTTTTACACAGATGTTTTATTTTATAATTTCTGTTTTGACTTCCTAATACAGAGTATGATTTATCTTTGTGAAAATATCTGCTACATTTGAATTAATTCTTCCTCTTCTTCGTCTGCTTTCCAGGATTAGGCTTTTAGCCTGTTCCGGCTTAACCTCACCATGTCAACCTTGGTCTTCCATCACTCCTTTTGCCTAATGGTTTATATTCCAGCACTTGTTTTGGAAATCTGCCTTTAGGCATTCTCAATACATGCTCTCTCCACCTTTCTTTATAACCTGTTCACTTATCTGTGATCGCCTGAACACTTAGTTCCTCCCTTATGGAAGTACTCCTTATTTTATCCATCCTTGTACACCCCTTCACTACTCTAAGAAATTTCATTTCAGCTGCCTCTATTTGTTTGAGCTCTTTATGTTTTGTTACCCAGCATTCTGTTATTGTAGAAACTGTCATCACCTTATAAAATTTAATTTGTGTTTCTTTTCTGGTTTTACCTTTTTACGTGCTTCTTATTGTCTCACATATTCTCTGAAAATTGTATATTTTATTTGTGATATCTTTATCCTCTTCAACTGTTATTTCACATCCTAAATATTGGAAATGGGAAGCCTGTTCGAGTGTTTTCCCTTCTATGAAAATTTTTGTTCTTATTGGATTGTTTCCTAAGAACGCCATTGTTCTTGTTTTACTTATTGAAATTTTCAGGTTATATATTTTACTCCGTTGGTGTAACTTATAAACCGCCATTTGTAGTTTATCTTCATTATCTTGGATAATAACCTGGTCATCGGCGAATAGCAATGTGTTTAGATATTCAGAGTGTCCCAGTTTTATGCCTGGTACAAACATAAATTATCTTCTGGCGCGGAGATGCATTTTATTTAGGGCAACAGGCTACATGAGGGTGATCCACATTGGACAACTCCCTTTTAATAGCATATGAAGGGATTAGAAAGGGGGGATGCGGAAGGGTAGAGCAAGGTAGCCAAGGGTTACTAGGGCCCCCGGGCTATATTTTAAGGATCCTACCCGGCATTCGCCTAAAGGAATGCAGGGAAAACCTTAGAAAAACCTGCATCGGGTAGGTCGGGCATTGGGTACTTGTCCCACGCCCTTCCGATAGCGGGAGAGGAGTTTGCTGTGGGGACGCAACATTCCCTTCTCCGTGCCTTGACCAGTTAAGGAGGCAGCTGGCCGACTATTCCAATGGGAATAGCGAACAACTCTTACCGTATGCCCAAGGTCTGCGACCCCGGAACATACACCTCTCAAAACAGGCCGAGATGCCTCGGCTTGTGGGAACCTTAGTTCAAAAAAAACCAGAGTGATGTGAGGGCATCCCCATCGACACATAACTAACGTATTTGAGGTTTTGAGGTTATATGACTGCGATAATCACACATTTTCAATTTTATCTTTGACTCGATAGACTCGTCGATTTTCATAAATAGCTGTATATTACTTCAGGCTGAAGCTGAGTATTAAGAGTGAGACGATGTGACGTGCGTCAGTTTCTTACTTTTGAATAACTCTTATAGGACTACGACGAGGAGTGCATCCATTATTTAATTTATTTACCATGTGATTGTTGTCGATTGTGCTTAGAATTGTGCTTCTGTCTCGCTAGTGAAGCCGCTGTGGGCGTCCATCATGACGGAGCAGCTGCCCCTGTCTGCGGGCCGCCAGCATGACATTGATTGTCGTAGCGCGGGCTCCAGGCCTCCGGCGAGGATTTCCTGGTGGCTGGACAACGCGGAGCTGGACGGCGTCGACCACAAGGTACTTCTCCGCATACTTCACTATCTGTGACAATTCAACAATTATTCAGAATATTTAATATGTAGAAATTAACCAAAAAAAATATTAAAGTATACATGTATAACTCTTTGGAAGTGAAACCATTTAGTTATCGAAATGTAAAATTCGTGTTTATAATGGAACGATGATAAACACAGAGAATAGAGGGGAGAAGTTGAGAAAACAAACATTTTAATCAAATCGTCTTGATTATAATTTAACAAAAAATTCCCAATCCTTTCTCCAGAGGTGTAATACCTTATTCCACATTTAATTTAAGATACATGTTTCAAGTAATTGATAATATATATTTTTATATACAATTATTTATTATTTTCTTTACTCAATTAATAATACAAGTGATTTTGAAACGATTTCAGGGGTGATAAAAATATAATCTCAGGTTTGATAAATTACAATTTCGTTTTAAAGGTGATCCAAGAGACTACTGTCTCCCAGTGGTCACAGGCAAGCTGTGCGAAACAATATGTGACTCTCAAAAAATCGAGTGATTAATACTTGATTCGTAAATACGAATTTATCTCTTACCCCGTAAGAACGACACACCGCACAAACCAGGTGACGAGCTCACAAGCAAAGTGCCTGATATACACATGCTCTATAACACCAACTAAACATTCATAATGATCTAACATTGAGATGAAAATGCATGAACTTTGAAATATAATGTCTGCTTTTAAACATAGTTTTCTTGTACGTCCTGTATAACCGTTACCATAAACACTAAACGTCTTTAATACTTCGGCTTGTTACAAACAAACACAGACACACATACACAAATATATATATTGTAATACTCAATTTAAAATTATTAAATAGATGAATTGTCTCACGTTGAGGACGCCAAATTGTAATAATCAAATAATTTACAGGAATTAATTGGTTGGCCACACGTTGATGACCAAAATGTAATAAACCGAATTAAATTAAGTAAATCAATGGTTAATTAATAGATGAATTATTTTATTAATTTTTAAAATTAAAGGTTGTTAAATAATTTACAAAATTTTAAGTTTCACAAAAGAAGTAATAATAACAAATTTTCTTATTATGATCGATTTTCATTCGTGCCCTTACTATTTTACAAACTCAAATACTCTCATCTCAGGGTCGTTTATTTGCGCCTTTTAAATAACGAACAAACCTTTCTTACATTCAAATTAACAATAAAATTTTACAACATTAAAATTAAACAACAAAATGAACGTGAATCCGAAATCTGAAAATTTGATCCTTATTTAACGTTCACAAATAACTTTTATAAAATTTCTATCTCTACTTACGGGTTCCTTACTGGTACCAGGCATTCGTTTGAGCTCTTTTATGCACTATACACCATTCACATACTACAGGCCACCATTTCACAGAATTTACTTTGTTTTAAATCACCGTCCAAAACTTTTGTATCTTCCACCTGACACAATTACTCCGTACAACACTGCAGACCTTTGCATTAAGTCTCTCTCCCTCTCCAGCAAATATTGTAGTTCTCGTTCAAATTAATGGTCAATCAGAATGTTATCAACTCCTTCTCGATGAAATTTTGTAACAGTCTTTACTTGTTGAATTTCTAGCTATGGCTTTACTTATTGAAAACTTTCCTGCGACCTTTACTTGATCGAATTCTATGTCCAAACTTTACTCGATGAAATTCTGCCACACCACTCTTAATGAAGTATTGCCTACCACTCTTTATCGATGAAGATCTTCCCGCTACTTTTACTCGTTCAGTTTCTGTCCGCAACTATCGCCGTGAACTCGCCCGTTCATTGTTGTGTTCATGTTCTCGCCGATAACAATCCACTACAAATTTCCAAATTTTAAATCTCTAATTGCCTCTAATTAGTATTACAATATATATATATAGAATAAATAGATAAATACATACACACACACACATATATATATCTGTGTGTGTATTTATCTATTAATTCGATCCTCTAAGACTCTTTAGAACATCATACTTTCTGTCAAAATTATTATATATTTATTTTTAATTAGAATATTTGTAGCATTGTCATAGTATACAACCTCTGTGGAATATAATACAAGTAATAATATCCTTCACGAAACCCACTAATGCTCATATAAATAATAATATGACCCGTACGTAATTTTATTGACATAAGTTTTAAATAGTTTTATTAGAGGGTAAGGACAGGAAATGACGTCACAAAATGTATTTGGTTTATACATTAGTAAAACATAGTAAAAGTTAAAGACTCTTGAATATATTGTACTCGATATAGTTTCTTATCGCAATTTATGTCTCATTTCCGTATTCATTATGCAGCTGTTCATAAATTCTTACAGGAGCCGTAAAATTATTATCTACTTTTGGTTCATGCCTTTATTTAGAAACTGAATATAAGCAAAACTTTTATGGATGGAATTTATAAGCTCAAAATTGAGAATAATGTTGGGTATAAATTGCTAATGTCTCGTTAAATTCAGCTTTGGAGAAGTGTGTCAAGTGTATTTACGATCTCCTGCAACTCAGGAACGGAAAAGCAACAATAAACGTTTCATCAGCCATTTATGAGTGTAACTGGTAAACGTTGTATTCAATCGTTAGGCCTAGTTAATTATTTGTTCCAGAAAAATATTTAGAAATAAAACAATAGTTTGTCTGTCGAATTAGTATAATAGTTTGATTTTTGGTAAATGTTGACTTTTAACGCACTAAAGAATCGAAACCCATTTCACGAAAATTCCTGTCCAACTGTTCAAAGGTTTAATTAATGCGCTTTTCACAATAAAACAGTCTAACCGATTTCGATGTAAATTTATATGGTTATAATATAGACGATAATGACGTTTCTTATCTATCAAACTGGAATCAGTTTCCTGGAAACAAAAACATTGGTTTTGTTCGTGTTTTTTTCTCTCTCAAGAATATGGTGGAACCGAGTTTGGTTAAACGTGTTAGAGAAACATGATAGATCCACGCCCTACCGATCAGTAGTACCGTCAAGTGCCCATACTTGGGACATTTATAAACTTCGACTTTTAATACCATGTTAATCATGTGTTTTAAATTTTAACTAACTGCACTAATCATTTTTAAGAAAAAAAATTATAGTTTTGTAGGTATTTCCATTTAAAATAATATAAAATGTTTGTCGTAAGTCAGGGATTAGATCCATATCTTAAAATTTTGAATTTTGTTAGATAACAGCTTGAAATACCCATTATGTTTTGTAAAAATATTTTCAGTTATTTTCTTTGTCAACAGTTTTTTTAGGAACCTTCCCTTACCCTGAAATCATTCATCTGAAAAGTCGTAATATATTTTTTTTTAGCCACAGTCTTTCTCTCAATATTCTTCAGTTGGTTAATAATTTTTATCTTAGGAACATTTATTTCTTATTAATATTGAACAGTATCAGTGAATTAAAAGAATTTTTACTCGGGCGTAATGTTTTACCAGGCGTAAAGTTAATTTTCTTTTTTCTTGGATTTGTTGACGCTTTTGTTATATTCTGGTTGTTCTTATGTATACTTCAAATTAATTAGACCAGGAAGCTGCTGTTTCAGCTTCTCATTCAACAGCCACTTTTTGTGGAAAGGGGTGTGGTGGCGGCAAATATTTAAGAACTTGATGCTTATCCAAAAGAAAATTCCACTATTTTTGAATCCAGATATTTTTTTCAAAAATCTTTATTTTTTTATGGAATCTCTATTTTTTATTTTCCATTTGGATAAGAGCTGAAAATGGCACACGTCATTACTGTTTAGTGGGAAGACGATAAACCCGAAATTGTCCTCTGCACATAGATAATATTAATAATTTATTACAGCTTTCGGACAATTCCCTAGTCGCTCGAGGAAAGCAAATTGTCGTCAAATATTGGTCTCTAAAATCAGCCAGATTTATTTGTGATGTACCTCGTACCTTTCGGACAACTTTATTACTATGTGCCATATTTGTTGTCCGGTTTTTAAACTGCATATCCACTCTGAGTTCCAGAAAACAGTCTCACGTTTGGAGCATGTATACAATTTCAACTATACATGTAAATATTGAGTTGAATGAGGTAAGTGGAAATGTATCTGCTCAAGTACTTATAGGTCGGGAGAAGTGTGAGAAACATTCAAAAAAATTATGTTCATTAGGCAACGAGATTTGTTTCCATATTTGAAATTGGCACATTGGTACAAATTGTTAAAAAATTAAACTTTCCTATAACACCGTAATATCAAGCACGAACACACACAACTTCAAAAGACAACTATTTATTCAACCTGTAACAACAATTGTTTCTTAACCAAATTTCCAACAAAATACCAGGTTCCAAGTACGTACACTTGACGGTGTATACATTGTTGTCAACTTTTTTGTGCTAAAACCGAAGTAATATCAACGTTACGAACTGTGATCAATGATTTCATTTTTGTATGGATGTGGTCATCAAGTAAGTGGCACTGCTTTTTAATTTCGGTCAAATTACAAGAAACTTCAACGTGTAGCCACTTTTCAATAACAAACAACATAATGACGCCATATTCGTGAAAAATTTGTAGATTGGTAGAGATTAATTGTATATAAATATAACTTCATGTAATAAATATGTTTCAAAAACATTAATTACACGTACTTTTTTTTGTAATTTGATATTAAACCTGAAATTCACATAATTAGAAAATTCTTATGCATAACAAAGTTTTATTGACGGTTATATAAATTTCAATTTTTGTCAGAAGTTAGAGTTATGGCTTGTAATTGCAGGTGTCGCCGGATAATAACATGACAACCTCGACACTCCACTTCACACCGACGTCGGCAGACCACGACAAAGTTATTACCTGTCGCGCGGAGAATAAGCACGTAAGGGGCGGAGTGGAGGAAGATTCCTGGCGCCTGGACGTCTACTGTAAGTACACTTTACAAAAAGAGATTTGTATTAAAAATAATAATTTGAGAAACATCAAAATAATATTACAAAATAACAGAAAAATATTGTAATGTTGGCTATTGGTTCTTCTGAAGCCAGAGTGATCTATTTATTATTTTCCCCTCTCAAACGTAGGCGTATATTTAATCAAACTAATCTGAGAATGCAATGTTACCATAAATGATCTCAAATTATGAGAAATTAATATATTACAAAGAAGAAAAATTTATTTTAATTAATTCCCAATGTATCCACTGAAAGAAAAAAGATCTTGGGCTTCCACTTGGGTACAATAGTAATGAAATAACGACGGTTTGACGCCCCTTTAACTGTAATAATATTACATTTATCTTAAAAGCTGAGGAAAGTCAGAAAATTTATTACGTATCACTGCAGCAGTAAAAGTCCTCTTCTCGTAAAACCTGTGTAAGGAATCCAACTATTCTGGATGCAGCCTTCTTCAACCAGAGAGGAGAAGTCGGGTATAAGATACTGCAACGTTTTTTTATATTAATATCTCTGCTGAGACATAGGCCTAATTTTTTATGATCTTGAGAGATGTAGATGAATAGTCTTAGGAATAACGACAGGAATGGCTTTGGTAGAGATTTAAATATAATGAAATAATTTATGAACAAGTGTTAGTTTTTTTTAAAAAAAAACAACTTAATTTGTGTTGGTACCGCGAGGAAATTTCAACTCGTACGTGACCAGAGGCAGGAATTCCTCACTGGGAAGACATTGCGACCCTGAAAAGAGAACCAAGACTCCAAAAGAACTCCCAGTAAGTAAAGTAATAACATTTACACAAAGTAAACATTCCGCAACAAAATGGCGCTCACAGTGGGAAAATCTGTAACGTAATTTCAATATATGAATATTTTGTCGAGATACAGTTTTTTATGACCTTGACAGAAGTCGAAGGAAAAAAAAGAAAAGTGTGTTTGGTAGAGTTTGAAAAATAATAAAATAATTTGTGAGCAACAGTGTCAATTTCTTTCTTGAAAAACATAATTTCTGTTGGTATCGGAAGGAAATTTGAAATTGGTACGTCAACAGTGGAAGATAAAATGCCCATCCAACCCTGAAAATAGAACCATGACCCCAAAAGAACTCCCAGTAGGTAAAGTAATAATATTTACATAATCTAAAAATCCGTCACAAAATGGCTCACAACGTGGGGTCATCTGCAACGAAATTTTTAATTTATGAATATCACGGCTGAGACATGTTTATTTATAATTTCGAGAGATGTATAAGGATAATCTTTGGAAGAAGGAGAGAAGTGTATTTAGAGAAGCTTGAAAAATAATAAAATAATTTGTCAGCAACGGTGTCAGTATGTTTGTTGATAACACCATAATTTTTAGTGGTACTAGAAGGATATTTTGAATTTGTACGTGAGTAGTGGTCGGAATTACATAAAGTGAAGGAGATGAGACGGTGCGACCCTAAATATAGAACCAAGACTCCGAAACAACTCCAATTCAGTCAAGCCAATAGGTTGTACAGCCAATGATGAATTTTTTTTATAAAAATTAGCTACCTCCGTCTTAGCAGGAGATTTATAGTATCATGAAGTTGTTCATATTTATCATGAAATTACACTAGTGCCTGGTTGAGAAATATGGATGCGTCATTGTATATATATGTGAAATAAACGTATAAAATTATTGCTGTTTGGTGAATGCTACTCTGGTACAGACCAAGGCGATTATTCTCCGACCTTAGAAGTGAGAGATGTGTCGTTTCATATTCGTGAAGTTCGCCATTGTTTTGCAACATATTTATGTTCCGTTTCACAAACTTTAAAATAACTTTAAAACATGCGTTTATTATTTTACAGAACTTTTAAATCAGTTCATATGTTTTTTTAAAAATTGTAAAGCTATTCGTATTTATTTGGAACCGATGCTGGAAAATCCTGGCGAATTGGGAAACTGGATCTGGAATGAGCTGGTTGGTTATCGCCCGTATCCCGAGCCAATTTAAAGCTCAGACCCTTCGGGACGAAATCGGTTTGAGAGTCTATGATAGATAGGCTGGTCCTGAGGGATAATGTAGCAACACGGCGTGTGCAAAGTTTGCGGTTAGGGAAGTTGCGCTGTACGCTCGCTGGGTGTGTTTATCTCCATAATTTTCAGGAAAACAAGCGGCTGAAGCATTAAACATTAAGGGATGTTTGACAGTAGTAACATGACTGCATATGTGTCAAGTATGAATCATATTCATATTCTTGATGATAGGTTTCAAAATAAGCCTTAAACATTATTTCGCCGCCATTAGCTTGTATCGTGACTTAAAGACAACTATTTCAAAGACATACTTTTGAATTATTATTTTTTCAGTTCTGTTGCGTGAAACGGTTCCATTGCCCTTTGTCTCATACTTTTATTAATATTTAGAAATTAAATACTATTGTCCGATATTATTATAGTGAAAATAAATACTATTGTTATAGATTAAAATCATAAATCAGATTTATGGTATATGTTTTACAATAAGCATTGAGTAATGATTAATGTAATTGTGATAAAACACAATAAATTTTACATTGTTCATATTAGTTACGCTTTTTTCTGTTTGGAATTTCCTTCCAATGGCACAAAATTAAATATTCTGTTTGGTTAAAGAATGTAGGCTCCCCCTCAGTGAATCGATTTAATAAATGTTGTCAATTTTTTTTTGTGAGAACAGACAGTGTACATGATGAAGGCGATTATGCTAATCGGGTAAACGTTGTATTCCTACAAATATTTGGCCCGGTTGATAAAAATCATTTATTAAATCGTGATTGATGTTTGTACGCTTAGAAGCCTCGCCTGAAGTTCAAGTATAGATTTCCTTGGTCGATAATTCTTCATTCAGAATATGGAAATATAGAAATAATACGCAACTTTAACCACAAATGTGCGTGTTTACATTAACTTTTGCGTAATTAATAGAGATATCAATGTTTTATAAACGTTATTGTCATAGAATAACCAAAGCCGGTACCCCTAATACGTATTTCAGGGAAAGCGCAATGCATAGTATATTGAATGATTTGCTGCAGAACGTTCCTGCCAAATACAACATTGAAGATCCTATAGTGGGTTTATAAATTTAATATGTTGCTTTTTATGCTTACATATCGTTTTTAAATGTCGATATTAAATTGCAGCGGGACAGGGTTATGTTAAATTATATTTTCAGACATGTAACCGATTTTCATAAAAAAACCAGGTGTAATACTTTCAACACATTTATAGATATAATTTCGTAATGGGTATGTCTTTCAAGCGTAGGAGACAATTTCTCGGAGTATCCGTGAATATGTTTCGTACTTGAGATGCATACGAGCATGAGATTAATCATGCCCTTCTTGCTAGATTGAGGTGTATGGGGACTTAGCTTGTAGTCAGAAACGGAAATTTACGGGTAAGGCTAAGAGAAGCCTCTAAGAGAACGTAATTAATCGGGGAGTAGGATCAAGTCTGGTGTGAGAGCCCTCAATACGATCCCATAGCAACGGGCACTTAGCTCTACCGCCTAATACTTATGCTACCTTTCATAACGTCAAGCTAACGTTTCACTTGCTTCAAATTAACACATCTAGTTTCATATTACCGAATATATCATAGCACGATTATAGTTATCTGGTAAAAAATTGATAATTAAATAATATTATGTAAAAGTTTCCAACATAAATGTAATGTAAATTAATAATTAATTTTTTTATTACTGTTTATAGTCGCTTTTACATCATAGTCATTAGAGACCCAGTTGTTAACTTATCAACTACATTTCTTTCAGTATCGATCCCTTTTCGCCTCTCTCACTCAGGCATTCTTATCAAATGATGTACCAAAAGACAGTGAAATATTAAATCAGTGACGAGTTTCACTTTCATATTAATATTGATGATTTGTTAAACAAACTCGTTTCATTCAAACGCAGTATTAAAGTACGTCAAATTAAATTTTATAAACTATAATGTGAAAAATTGTTGCAAGTAAATTAACATGAAATTTTATTTTGAGAAAATACCAATTGAATTTTATATTGTCTCTTTAAGTAAATTAAAAGTTACGATTATATAATTCTTATAATAAACCGTTTTCATAACAAAATTTATCCATAAAACTGATGTTGTGGAATTTTTTTTCCATATCCGCGAGTGCGCTAATCTGTATTGTGTGTCGCTTATTATTAAATATGAATGAACGATAATTATATTGCATTATCAAGCATAAATGGGATGACTATAATTAAGAATATTATTACCTAAAATCTCTTGAATTGTATTACACAAAATACCTAAAATCAAATTTTAGATCTAAATATTGAGCAAATATATTGCAGGCATTTCATCCCATATAAATAAGTATAGAATTTCTTTTAATTTTGTTATTTGGTTCTAATAGTAACGAATAACACTTCTTTACATATTCTTTGCTACGAAATATCTTTGTAATGATATCATTATCAAACAATGACCTGTGTCCTATACCTTTAAGGGGCCCCCGTCAACTTGGGGTTTGGGATGAAGGTTCTTTTATTATTTTGATTAGTAAGTGATGGGCGCAGACTTTATAATCATTTTTAACAGTATTTGTGTTAGGGGGTCATTGGCACGAAGACTGTTTTTTATTGTTTTGGGGCGGGAAAAGTAATCCAAACGACATTTTTCGTTTAAGATTTGATTTTCAACAGATCTAAGATGGGACGGTTATAGTATTGTAATGAATTATTTTATTTTGGGCTTTATATTTTATTATATTAAAGAAAAAAAGTTATTGACTCTTAAAAATTGAAATGAGTTTTATTAATAGAGCACGAAAACTCTGATCTCAGGCACCTGTGGATTTACGTTGCAGAGATTAGTTGTCCGCACCAAATACGTACTGCATATTCCTGTTTCCTGTTGTTGTCCGCTGTAGTTGGAGGTCCCGGTTTTTCCCTTATTGAATCCTGTAGCTGGCTGGAGCGTCTCGTTCCTTGTTCTCCAATATGCGGGGGATGACCTCGTACAACCTTTTTCAACTTCGTTTCCACGTCCTTTCGCCAACTCTTTCCACGTCCTTCCAACCACTCTCCACAACGTTCTTCTTCCAACTCTTTGCCACGTCTGTTCGCCAACTGTCCCAAAAATCTCTCCTCCTACTCCGGAGCTGGACGTTTTCCCACCCTTAGCGTCATCGGGCTTTTGTTGTTCTTAGCCGCATGGGATTTTCCCATGGGCCGAACCAAAGGTTTTACCGTTCCACGATGTACACTATCTCGGGGTCTCGCCACGTGCGGCTACCTGAAACGCGACAGGTCGGCTTCTCGAGTTGGGAAACAAAAGGATCTTCCAAACTACAGCAAACAACATTTCCGAAAATGAAACAAAATTAAATTAAAATACGCGAGTTACAGTATAGTGCGAAATTGGGGAGTTTGTAATTATTGGTATTTTTGTTTCAGCTTATGGAGGAAGTTTTCCGTAGCATAGGTATATCTGAATTTAAGTTGGCGATCAAAGCTTATAGAATGGTGAAAGATGTATAGGACTTGGGATGTTATTTTCCATGGATCGGTGACCGTAGGATGCACGGAAATGGACGAGACTCTGGTACATAGGGTGGAAATTTAGAAGGCGATAGTGTTGGAATATTTTCATGGATGGGTATACGAAGTGAAGTGAAAGACAGAAACGGAGGATTCTTCTTTCCACGGTCCTTAGAGACTGAAGGTGGCGTAGTTGGAAGACAGTAGAAACGATGTGGCTATAGGCTATTACTGTATGAATGACAGGAGCCAAAGTTGTGTATGTGGTATTATACTGAAGGTTTGGTATATGTAAATACCGTAATAGGTGGCTGAGAGGAAGGAAGAGATTATTTGTTTACATAAAACTATACTGATGGTCTCGGTGTACGGTGTACGTGTTGAGGGTAGTAAGAAGGTTATTAGGCTGAAAATAATTGAAGATATGAGCCCATAACCAGAACCTATTACTCACAACACAAGATTATTTGAAGTCAGTTTAATTTCTGCATCATATTTGATGGTAATCTTCAGAACTCATGTTTTCTCGGTGGTGACGTTCGTAATCTATATGGCATACAATAGGATACAATTAAACGTGTCGTCGTTGTAGAAAAGTCTGACACTATTTCGAAACTATTAATCCAGAAAATGAAAGAATCTTAGAAAAATTAATTATTTTATTTAATGAAACGTCTATTTGTTTGATTATTTTTTCGAATAATTTAATCGTAATTTCTTAATTATGTAGTGTATGTTTTCGTTCAGAGTCAAATCTCAAGTGAACCACGACGAGTAAGGTTCAGAGTCATTGTTCCAAGCTGTACTGTGCGCCAATTGATGAATTTTTATTACACATAAACATAAATATAATAACTAAAGCCATATAATGACAACAGTATCCAAGTGTGAAAATTTGTTTGGTATAAAATGATTGCAAGTGTCATATCATTCTCATAACTTTAAACTCGTTAAAAAATATGGTATTCACTCACATTGTTTAAGTTAAAATTACATAAGTGAGTAGTTGGTTACTATTTCAAAAATTTCGAAAATGTATTTGTTCTAATTTTCAAATAGTTTACCTAAAACTATTACTTCGACAGTGAGACTTAATATTAAATGACCAGCCAAGCTTATAATTATTTTTTGTTAAAGATAATACATTGTTATGACTTCTCGTTCAAAAAATTGTTGCATATCATTATGAGTGAATCACTTTTTGATCTTGTACTTCTGGACTTCATGCACTTATTACACTGTCTTGTTTAATATTTTGATGTTCTTTATAGTTAATAAATTTAAATTCAGAAAGTCTGAAATGTTAATGTTTTAAAACAATGCAATATTTATATAATGTTTGAATTGTATTTTTTTACAGTTAAACCTCTCGTGCAATTACATCTAGGACCCAGTCTTAACGCCAACGACATCGAGGAAGGAGACGATGTCTATTTCGAATGCAAAATAAAATCCAACCCACATGCTTATAAGGTCACTTGGAGAAATAACGTAAGTTTTCTATGTCAGTAAAGAGACTAATTATGTTACGTCAAGAGGTTTTAAAACATGAATTTAAAATATTCGATTAAAGGAAAAGAGTAAATTGAAAATAAATAAATTCAGGAAAGTTACCTATGTATTAACATTTATTACAAAATTACTTACTTCACTTTCCCTGTCGTACATAATAAATAGTCATTTTAAATCATTTCGAGGAACCATGATTGAAACATAAAATTATAATTTAAAGGGAAACCGTTTTGTTCACCATGCAGTAAAAAAAATTATATAACATATAGAGATTACATTTTACGTCTTGCTCCGTATTCGTCAAACTACTCTCAGCTGTCGATATCTGTATAACTTTCCTTAACACCGTAGGATTCCTTAGTAGAAGAGTAATGGATCTTTAAGATGAGGCAGTTGGTACGTTTTCAAGAACTCAGCTAAATTTGCATTTTTAATAATTTTAATTGCGTTTGAATGTTTATTTCATTTATTTATTCCGAAATTGTAATTTAACATATTTGAAATTTCTCTATGTACATTATCTCATGAAGAGTAATCATTTACAAGCCGAAAATTTTACAATTATACCACCAATGTTCTTTCCATGTGCCTTTTTTATTGTTATTTAGTGTTCAAATATTGTTCTGTTAAATTTTATGTCAAGTACATTACTTTAAAACTATTAACCAGCTTTCGTTATGAAAGTAAATGTGAAGTTAATTACTTTCAAACTATTATCTAGCTTTATGTATGAAAGTAAATGTCATATAAAATAGTGAAATACACAACAGATAAGTGAATAAGTTTTCAGCAGAATAAATTGAGCGGAATAGTTTATATTTAAATACGTTTTTATTAATTTGGACTAAATTTTAGTGAAATTTATTTCCGTTGCTACAGTCTTTAAATTCGTATAATATTATAAACCTACACATCACGAAAGTAATTTCAGAGTAGAATTGTAGAAAAAACGGATTCTATCAACAATTTATAATACTTTAGAATTGAGACGAGAAATCTCCCAAAATATGTTTTCAGACCTAATTTGAACAAACGGTGTACAAGAAGAGTTAACCTTTATTGAAATTACAATTTTTCACGTATTTATGTATTTTTAACCGCTTTGATGGTATTCGAGATTTTCTCGTGCTAAACCACTGTCCTCAATTCAGAAATAATTTCATGCATTATAATGCCTGACACATGTTAAAATTTTCACGGATTTTGCAAGTGTATGATGTCGATCCCGTTAGATTAATTCATCAACTGCCGCACAAAATATTCATTAACAGCAGTCAAGCGGCTGGATCGTCCATCAACGTTCACTTTGTTCGCGTTCAAAGTTTAGTCGCAGTATATGCTCATTCGTGATTTCCCGACGAAGTTCATATGAACGCAAATTTCTTGCTTTCATAAAAAGTAAAATTGTTTTACAGAATTTAGTACGCAGTTGGGCTAGATTTAATTCTCTTGTTCAGTTTTAACTCTCGCAGGGAAAGCAGAAAAGCTCCCAATGCGTCGAGCTCCCGCAGAGCGTGGAAAACAAGGGACTGCGACGGTTCCCTGAATTTATGTTCTAGCGCTGATGTGTAGCAAAAAACGAGTAGTGCTTTTGAGCCTGTGTTTGTTTATTCCAAACTACAGTCGTGGTTGGGATTCGATCTATGGCCGATTGAGAGCCTGGATTTGTCTAATTAATGCAGTGCCAATCTCATAAAATAATATAAACATGGTCTACAAAAATTTAAATTTAAATTAGGAAAATAATAGTAGATATAACTATTTAAATGCCCATAATAATGATAAAATAATATTATCATGCCTGGTTTTTAAGTAGTTAACTTATGTAATTTTTATCCGTTTAAGTACGTCATGGTAATAAACTCACCTTTGGAGGCTTGATCATCAGTTACTGTGCATAAAGGTCTGAAAGAGGGAACCTTGTTCGGAATTGAAAACAAATGCCAGACTGCTAAGTTACTTAGGCCATAACAATAAAGATTTTGTGACGAGGGTCGATAGAAAATTATTCGTGAGAGGAGAATTGAAACAACAACCCAAATGGACGAAATGAGGAAGGAAGACAAGTAGAATAAAAGTAAAGGCAATAGAGGATTATAGAAAGTGTTCAGTTGTGAAAAACGAAAGAGAAAGAGAGATGAGCAGATGATGTGTGAGAACCACGAAGAATAGATGAACGAAATAGGAGAGGGTCGAGTCAATTGAGCAGTATAAATAAACTGTGCAGTACATAGAGACGCTACTTTACACCCGACGGAGCACATTTGTAGGTAAAACACCGAGGGCGACCAACCACATTTTACGTCGGACATGAGGTGTATTTTTGCCTGAGTTTTAATAGTCATTCCTCAGTTTATCCCTAAAGGATGGTCGACCACAGTAATCTTCAACTTTTTAATTATCGTCTCTGTTACATGACCCAACATGACCACTTTTCTAAGGCAAAATTCTAATACCTTTAATAGAGAGAATCGTGCTATATAATTCATACATAACAAATTATTTATTTTGTGAATAATAATAGATTTTAATTATATTATTTTACCCCAGTCCGTTGGCAATACTATTTCAAACATTAGCGGGTGAATATTGACGTCAATATAATGTACTCATAATAAATTACATGATTCATGCTAAATAGTAAAGGCTGAGGCAGCAAGGAATATTTTCATTTTTATTCGCAGTACTAAATTAAAATAAAAACACTTGCAGAAACTATACTTACACGTAAATATTAAATTAAATTCGACATAGAAATATATTAAATACCTGAAGTGTTGTATGAAATAAAGCAATACATTATATCAATATTTCTTTATGCACTTTGATGGATGATCAATTTTTATGAAATTTGTTGCCAAACCAAATATTTATTTTGCCTCGCGTTGACGCTTTTCAAATTTAAGTGTTATTCTTGTCTCTGATGGTGAAGAAAAGCAAGAAAACACGAGCCGTGGTTAGTGGGACTGGCCATGCAGCCCTTCTATTCAATGTGCCCAATTATTTAAGTTAGCACTAAAGGAGAAGTGCTGCTGTGATTCGAAAATTAATGAAAAGGAACTCTAGACGTTCACTTCACGCCGACTTTCCCAACTGTATTTGCTGCTTCAGCTTACAGCTCTGTAAAACAAGATAACTGACAGAAGCTTCTTGGTGGCGAAGTAAACAATATTGTATAATGCAAAGCGGTTTATAGCCCCACTGCCTCAAGACTCTATAAGACAAATGGTGCGGCTTAAAATAACAACTACTGAAAATTTACTCCCAGATTCCCATTATTTTTTAAGCTACTTTAAATATGCTTTAGTAATGAAAATTTTCTGCTTTTCAAATTATGTTCCTGAGGTTAATAGGTTCCTATAATGAACATAAATGAATTAGTACATTTGTTTGTACATTTATTATAATTAATTTAGTATAGCTTTAAATAGAACGCAACAGAGGATCCTAAAATCACGTCATCTAAATTCCTGTCACTGACCGTTCGGATTTCACGATAATTTGGATGAAACTTTACATAGTTGTTATACATAACCGTGCAAATGTTCTTAGTGATAAAAAAACTCTCACTTGTCAGAATTGGTGGTCTTTGCAAAACACATACTTCTCTCTTCTTCGGCTTCTCCCCCTTTTATAGGTTTGCCGTCTTCAATTTCCATTTCTGTCTGTCGTTCCAATCTCCCTCTTCCAAATTCCTATCTTCCATTATGGTTTTCACATGTGTTTTCCACTTTAATCTGGGTCTGCCCCGTTTATTTTTTCCAAGAGGTGACCATTGGTATATTTATTTTGACCATCTTCCATTTTCCATTCTTTGTACGTGACCATACCAGGGTTTGATTTTCCATCCTTTTATCGACAGACGTGGTTACGTTCATTTCTTTCCGAAAGAGCTCATTTATAATTTTATACTGTCTTGTTTTTTGAAAAATTCTCCTCAGATAATCTAATTCTACTGTTCTAATTTTGTAATTCTGCCAAGTTTCACTTCCATAACATAGAATGTTATAAATTTTGATTTTTGTTTTCTTTGTTAAATTTTTATTCCAAATTATTCCGTGTAAAATCTTGGTAGCATTCTTTGCCATTGCAATTTTAGTTTGTACATCTCTTTCACATGTTCCTACATTTTTAATTATTAACCCCAGTTATTTAAAAAATCACATTTTGTTATTTTTCCTGTTTCGAGTGTTGTCTTCAACATCCTTTCCTAAACACATGTATTCTGTCTTCTGTAAATTTATGTTCAGTCCATATTTTTTATATTCTTCCATGATATTATTTATCATGTATGTCATGTCCTCTTCATCTCCTGCAAATATTACCTGATCGTCGGCGAACAACAATGAATGTAGAATCATATCTCTTATAGGAATGCCCATTCCAGAACATTCTGTATACCATAAATTAAGTGCCTGATCTAAATAAATATTAAAAAGTATCTGTGATAGACTGCATCCCTGATTATGGCCTTTATTCACTCTGAATTCTTCTGTTAGTTTATTCTGTATTTTAACTTCGGCTTTTGTATTATTACAGATTCCATTTCTCATGGATATTCATATTTCTCATTGCCGACCATAATAGATGTCGAGGGATACTATCATAAGCCTTTTCTAAATCGAAAAAAGTTCTTGATATTTAATTAGCATCTTCTCTTGTAATTGTCTAATCCATAATATGTTATCATTGCACGATCTTCCACTCCGGAAACCGCATTGTTCCTCTCTTATTTGGCCTATTGTCACATACACATACTTTATTACCTTATTACAATATTTCTTCTGTCTCACTCTGATATTTACTTTTAGTTCCATAGATTATCTGATAAAAAATCTTCCAATTGTGGAAGGTTTATTGCGTCATGTTACTAAGTATTAACAGTCTGCCCAGCTTTCAAACTCTGTGCTAAGCTACGTGTATGCTTCCCAGGGGCAACAGCTCGTGCACAGCCAGAGGAACGGAGTGATCATGAGCAATCACCACCTGGCCCTGCAGGCCGTGAGCAGACACCAGGCCGGGAATTACTCTTGCGTCGCGTCCAACGTCGAGGGGGACAGCCGTAGCAACACCGTCATGCTCAAGGTTCAGTGTAAGTTACAACAATATCATCTAACTTATATTTATCAAAATAAAGGTTAAATTCTTCTTGGCTCTCCCGCGCATTGAGCGCCTTCGCCTACCAGACCAGCTACAAGACTGTCATCAAGAATATTGTTAAAAATCATTTACCGGTATGTAGATATGAACACACACGTGCTCGTTGACGCTCTTACAACGCTGTCCGCCATCGTAATTAGAGGTTTCTGAACGGACCAGCCTCATAATCGCCGCTTATCAGTAATTGGGCTCACTAAGCAGTACTGCCAGATGAATCACAATAAACGTCCATTCACACACCTCAAATCTAATTTAAGCATAGTCTAATGCGCCGTAGTTATATAAAAATAGACATAATACGTTATTAGATAAATAAATAGTTAAATAACAGAGGAAAATAAGTGCTGCAATTCTTGTTGCTTATGTCAGGTGATTCAAAAGACGCAAAAGTCGTAAGAACGTCACACCGCGTCCCTTTTATATGAATCCTGATTCTATTGTGTGGTTTTGTTGCGAATAATGATCTGATTGATGAAAGGAACTGTTTGTTATGAGTGGAGTAATTGGGAAAAGCTCTGTTCAACTGTCTAAAATGGAATCTGATTAAACAAGAGGCTAGCGATAATTGTAACAAAGGACAAAGTATTATAAAATAATAGTTTTTAAATATAAAATTATATGTTAATATAATTTGTAGTGTTACTTGTACAAAATTTGAATATTAATTTTATTTTCTGACTAAATGGATGCTACTATTATAATTTCAAAATTTAAACGGCCACCTAGAAATAAATATAGTAGTTGTATTATTTGTAATTTTATTTGCTTATTTACTTTACGGTTAGTTTACTCAAATTTAAAAATTTCCAAAAGCATTGTCACGATATTAACGGGCAGACGGAAAAGTAAACAATTTCATTGTCAGTTTCTCACTTTTACAACGAAGAATTAAAAATAGAGTATTATATATAAAATACATAATATAACGTAAAACTATTAACATTTACGAATAAAATAGGAAAATGGTTCATTAATAACAGTTAAATTAAAATTATTTACATTTATATAACTTAGGAAGATTACTATTTTTTGTATACGCAGAGTTATAAATATGATTGTAAAATTACGGCCATGTTCGTTTATTTATTGACTTACGCAGTAAAGGGCTAGAAAATAGAACCATTAGAATTTGTTTTTAAGAAATTCATATTAATGAATTCTCTCATAGATATGAAATGGAATATATTATAGGGTTGATATTGTGATCAATACAGGGTTGCAGTTTATCATAGAAGTGGAAATTGAGAACACGTATTTATCATTATTTTCGTTGCAGTGCGATGTAAAATTATGGTTCCAAGAACAGAAGAAATTCTTTCAATAAAAGCTCAGCCAAAGAGGCTATGAAATTGAATCAAAGTATGAAGATGAAAAATCTCGAGTGGACCGGGAATCGAACGCGGGCCTCCAGTTGGTGGATTTAGGTTGTGAAGAATGTGGTTTTGTAAATTGTAGATTCATCTGTAATTCAGGATGGAAAAAGCACAAACTGACTGGTAGTCGACCAAATAGGGGTTCCGGCTTCAGTTCCCGGTTCGGTCTAGAAATTTTCCATATTAATCATATAATTTTAATTATAAAAACAATTCATTGTTGACTGATTTGTCATTTTCACTAACATTTCTTTGTAGAGTCATCTGTCGAAGTCAGTCTGCACTTGTTTGTTTCTGTATAAATAAAAAAACAGAAAATCCGGCTTCATTTGCTCTTCGACTTGGTTCCACTGATGTCGCGAAAAATATTGTCGAGAAAATTTAAAAACCGCACGGCGCTCGACCCTTGTCTACTTTTATTTCCTCTAGAAACGGTTTCGACACATCACTTAAATCCCTGAAATTGGAAACAAAATCATGTATTGTTTCACGGCAACCCTTTTCAATGTTAACATCTGACGGGAAGTCACGTTATTATTTCTGATACTTGTGTCAACGTTTCAATGGAATAATCCAAACGCATAACCATCAGAGAGAGAAAAAAGAGAGTGATATTGGCGTTAATAGCAAAGCTTCCTCCCTCGGCTTACCTGCGGATTACAATTGCCACCGCGCTGGGAGCTTTCAAGCGATATTTAACGTCGCCACGGCGCGATTAAATCAATGTTGTATATAGCGTGGCTTAGAAGCGCGTCTGCTGCCGTTGTATTGATGGAACAACGCACAATGCGGTGGCCAGGTTATCCGTGTACACAGTAACAATGCCTTCATTACGAGGACGAAGCACAAACTTTATCAGCTCAGCTCTCCCCACCACCAAAACAGACGAGCAGAGGGCGGTCAGTCGGAGAAGTTGTCGGTTATTTTACACGCGACTAGTTCGCATTGTCGGAGCGAGACGGCAAATTTAAGAGCTCAATCTGATACGATATGGGACAATGAAAAATTTCCAACGGACGTTACAGTAGGTCAATTTTTTCCCGTTTGCAACTGTTTCCTTTGCTTCACTGAATTATTTTTATCTTCAACTGTACGTGTGTTCACGCACATGTCTAAAACCTCAATTATAAAATCTATCGAATAAAAAAATTGCCTTTTTTGTGTGTGTATGTATCTATGTTTTTTTTTAACGAGGGTAGGTGAGAAATCTTCAAAAAGACACCGGTAGCAGTCCGCACTTTACGGTAGTGTGGGATTTTTACCCACTAAAACACACATCCCTTTCCATCGATGACCAATTATTGCTTCCTACGGAACTGCAGTATTACTTCGTAGGTAGCGGTCTTAGATGTGGCTCTTCCTCCTTTTCAACTTTGCATAGCTCCTTTGTATGTATCTATATATGTATGTGTGTATGCATGTATGTACGTGTGTGTGTTCCGCATACAGAGCAAATTTCATACAAATGTTTCTTGCGACCACACTGTGGAGTTAAGACACGTGAATCACACCTAGGGATGGGTGTGGCCCGGGGTGGAAATATTCAAACATGCTCAAATGGCCGATATTTGCTTCGAATAAATATTTTACGGTGTGAAAGAGATTCATACTATTTCTGCCAATATTTCCTATATATAATTTCAACCCCTATCGGCATGGGATAGGGGTGGAGGGTCGTTACAAGAGAATATCGTGAAAACAACCGAGATTGGAGTCAAATCTGGGGTTATGGAAGTCACTGAGTTTAATTATGTCATTCAACTTGCCGGTTAAGTTGTAATTTAACACCTATAAGTGTGGGTGGAAAACATTTTGTATGTTCCACATAAAAATCTACACCCGCGGAACAAATTTTTCCAAATTGCGTATGTGTTCTTCTTGCGTCTTGGAATCAGACACTGTGGGGGTAAGACACTCGTACCACCCCCAAGGGCGGAGATAGGTGTAGGTGGAAATTTTCAATTATGCTTAAACGACCAACTTTTGCGTTAAATATTTTTCGGCGTCAAAAAAATTTATAGTATTTCTATCCATGCTTTCTGTGTATAATTTGAAGCCCTTTCGGCAAGGAAAAGGAGCACTCATAGGGTGTGTGTGGTGTTGCGTTACAGGAAAATAACGCTAATACAAACGTGATTGGTGTTTAAATCCGGGATTATGTGTGTCGCTGAGTTTAATTAATTAATCTGCAAAACGTTTCTGAATTTTTAAAGCGGAAGCACTTATATAAATATTCAATGACAAGAATCCTACCAAAATTATTCAAAGTCACACAAAATACAATTTGTATTTACGACAAAATAGCTACGAAAACGTTTAAGATTGTGTTTTACTCTGTAGATTTCGCTTTACAACCACGCCAACTCTCAGGAATGTAATGGAATAAAACCTGGAACCTCGTCGGCTAATTGCCGTATCCACAACTGGCCTTGCACAACTTCCATTGATTTGGAATCATTAATACGTCATTTCATCGGAACAAGAAGAAAAAAATTAGTGTATCTCATGAGTCTGAGAGTATAAATTCTTGTGAGTTGGTTTGAATTCTACACTTATTTTTCTTACTGAACGATCAAAGTATAAAAACGTTTATTTATATCCATAAAAGAAATATAAATTATGCTTCATTTTATCTTCTGAAGCAATGACTTTACTTTTATTTAAGAACGATGTTAGAGTTTTTCATGTTGTATCAGACTTTGGTGAATGCAATAACCGAACATTTAATATGTGATTTTAAGGCACACTCCATATTGAACTACCTATAACATTAATTATATTAATATACGATGAAATTAATTGAGTTCTCCCGTTTTGTTTCAATTGAAGTAGCAGATTATTTATAAGTTTAATAATTAAAATTCAAATAAAATATTTCAGTGATATCCTAGGGCCGTGAAAAGCAATTCAAAAATTTTATTTAATCTCATACATAAGTAGTTTAAAAATACGATAAAGTTAGTCCACAGTTTGAGGTTTATTTTTTCGTATCAAATACCAAACGTAATTATTAAATCCTGCAGCGGAAAATAATTAATTATTTATTCTTGGCCCACAAACGTTTTTGCTGTTAATGTAAAAATGATAATTTTAAGTTATAAGAGCTGAAATATTATAAAACTACTGAATATTAATGCATGCCCATTTAAAAAGCATTAAATGAATTAAGAATAAATATTTTGTAACATAATGTTTATATTTGTCACGTAATTGTAAAATATTTATGATAATGGAAGTAATTATAAACACATTTTTACAAACAAAATCATTTATATAGAATAAATGTCACAGATAATAATTTAGGAATATCAATTTTGGCTCTGTTTCAGAAATGCCATTTTATTCTAATATTATCTTAGACACGTTACCTAAAATTTATCTGAACAGATCACAAAAAAAGTTTCCATTAAAGGGCCCGAGTTAGTGTTAACATATAATATAAAGTACGAATATATTCCATTTACATATCTGTTTAATCATATTCGTCAGAATTGAGGCACAATTTCAAAGATGAAGAAGAAAAATTTAATTTATACACTATCAAAGGCCCATACAGATTTCGGAAAATTGGTGTCTTGAAAAAATTTAGGATGTTCTTCATCATCTGAGATCTTCAGATGGCTTCATGTTCTAGAAAAGAGGAAAAAGTTTATTATATTGTTCCGTAGAACTATCTTTATAGAAAAGAAGAAAGAATTATAAAATATAATACCCCCAATTTGAAGGGAATGATTGTAATTATACCAAATTCTACAAGACAAGGATGTTAATTGACTAACGCTTTCTGAATAATAAAACATGACATTTTATTTGTCCCCTAAAATCTTATTAAAATAGATTTCATCCTTGGATAATTACAAGTTCCTTTGAAAGAGACACACACAAGAGATGCACAAAAATAATAAGTTCTGAAAAGAAGTTTTAATTATTCCAGTTTAATTTCAGTCGAAATAAGTCACGGAAAATATTAAACGTTGAAATATGCCAGCACTGATTATTTTGCAAAAATCATTATACCCAAAATAGTAGTTAATAAACAGCGTGAAATTCTGACTTTCATTTCAAAACATTTATTTCTCGTCAAAGGCCGACTGGAAAAAACGTTGAACAATAGTACTAAAATCGCACAAAGAGGGAGAATGTTTCATTGAGGAATGTCAGGCAGATTTGTTAAATTCGGAATTATATTCAAGGGAAACACTGAGAACAGTATATAAACTTATGCGTCAGGAACTCTAAATAAAATCAACATAGACTACACGAATGATATAAATAACAAAATAAAGCTTAAGAAAATTGTGAAATGCTGGGAAGCTATAAATGTAATATTACGGGAGTTACTTCGGAATAATATAATCAAGAAATATTCATTATGATGTAGTAAAAAAGGGGGCGATACAGTATTCAATAACAGAGGTATTATTAAAATAGCATTAACAAAATGAGTGTTCGATGTGACAGAAGTTTTTCGAATAAGGAGCACAAATGTAAAATGGTGACGTAAACAATGCTATGTTCCAACAGAACGGTGCCACATATCACACAGCGCGCGGTACTGTCGAATTGTTGCACGAATAATTTCCTGGAGAATTATACGCCATCTTCATGGCCACGGAACTGTGTCTGGAAACACCGGAGGCCAACAATATCATCTTAACAGATTCCAAGGACGCAATACACAGAATAACTAGTACAGTGCACAGAAATGGTTGCATAAATCGAATTAGAAAGAATATATTGAAAATACAAGAAAAAGGAAACCGGATCACTTTAGCCTGGCTACCGGCGCATAAGGACATAGTAGGACACGACAGGGCAGATCTCCTAGCGAAGATGGAAGCTGATCATCAAGGAAGATCCAGCAACCTGCCAGTTTGCTCCAGCAGGGACTGCAGAGTAGGGCTCTACATGGAACTGGAGGAAAAGTGTAGTAGACCTGTGAAACCAGAGGAAAGCGGAGTCATCCTCAGAAATGTCAACAGCATCAGAGAAATATCGCACCCGAAAGAACTATCTCGAAGGCAACAGGTTGTTGTAGCCAGAATAAGAACATTGCACTCCAGCTTCACTCACTCATTCTTGATTTCCAGATCTCTGCAGCCGGTATGCAGCTCATGCAAGGAGCCTACACAATTCCTCATGTCCTCTTTGACTGTCCCAAATATAGCGAGATAAGAAGATCAACCATAGCCGCCTATTCAATGATGGAGATTTGCAACTCATCAGCAGCAATAAACAACCTCATAGACTTTACGATGAAAACTGATTTGTTTAAAGTAATTTAAATGTTATACAAATGTAGAACTTAACAGATGTAAGTCGCTAATGACCAAAAGGTTAATCGACGTTAAATTGTAATTAAAAAAAATAATTCCTGGATTCGGCAGTGAACTGGCCACCAAGGTAATGCGATCTAGGGTTATGTGATATTTTAAATTTACGAGAAAGAGCTACGAACAATCCGCGAGCCTCAACAGAATATATGAGCCACCATTGCCTAATTAACAACGCGATCCAATTGAAAGTCTGAAAAGACTTTGCGTCCCAAAAATCTGATCAACATAACAAAGCAGAGGAAGACAAATGTCAAAAGTTGGTCTTTAAAATGTAATAAAATAGATTATTACGTTTCGTCTTCATTTCTCCGTGTTTTAAAGTTCTGATACTGATTGTTAATCGGAGAAGGTATTTACATTACCTAATCAGAAGTAGCAATTGCGCAATATTAGATAAATTCCAAATACGGCGGAGTTTAAAATTTCCCTTGCCCCATTAAACTTATTAATACGTTAAAGCTTGCTGAATTGAATTCTACATTTGGGGCATTACCAGAACCAATATAATATTTTTGTCTTCGCGCAAGATGATGTGAAACATAACTGTCAAATGATATTAGAACTGGATTGTTTGTGTCAGAGTCATTTAATAATCTCACGATTCGATTAATTAACCGTGAAGTCTGAATGATTTTCTTAAATTTTTGTAACTTGTTGGACACGGCTCATCAAATTTTTTTTGAGAAATTTAAAACGATGAACTTGACGGTGAAAGAACCTATAAAACCAATATTATAATCCTATAGCGCGTTATTTAGGATAGGCGTCTTTTAATTGATTTTACTGATAATTTAGTCAGTTTATTTAAACGCGTGAGCAACCATGTTTATCGAACGTCAGCAAAAAGTACCGTTTGGTGCCAGTCAGGCTGGGGATAGTAACTGTACCTCCGGGGTTTTCCCGTCAACAAGCAGCAGGTGCGGAGAGTCTCGCTGATGGAATCGTCTAGGACCTGTAATTGGTCCATAATAAATTGAATGGACCAATAGAGGAACGGTTGGTCCCACAGGTAGGGAGAAGTGGAGGCCTGGTCAAGCATTCTGTTTCTGATGCTGACTAGAGGAGGAGTCTGAGTGGAGAAGTCACAGCGAGCGGTTGCTTGAGAAGTTGAGATATTTACCAGCGAGACTCCACGGGAGAGACATCATTAACGAGCTGCGAGGGACGTCGCTGAGTTGCTGAGACCCCAGTCTGGTAACCAAGTTCGCATATCTCATGGTTGCGTAAAGCACTTTTTTTTATAAAATTCGTTTCCCGGGCCACAGGTAGGCTATCTTCACATTAATGTATGATACAAAGGGAGATTGAACAAAAAATGTTAATATAAGCATTATTGTCAGGCAATTACAATGGTTGGTTAAGAATTGCCTTATTGCCGATAAATCAAACCAGTCAAACTATGAAATATTTACGATAAAATATTTGTCTGTTAAAATATGAATAATCTTTAACGAATCAATGCAAGAATTCAGAAGAGGGATGTAATTATAGAATGAGGACATAATGAATATGTACATATGGCGGTAATTAGTGGAAACTGGGAAAATGAGGTAGGATGAATTGGGAACGCGGACGGAAAAGGTACGTGAAAGGCTTTGCACGTCGTACAAAGGCTTTATGTAACCATTAACTTTAATTTCGCTGGAAAATCAGTGTACCTCTTGAGTACTGTTCATACGTAAATTATTCAATCCCTTTCCCTCCAGACAACTCATTTAGATAGCATTTTCTCAACGACTGGAGTGAATCATGACAATAATTGTCCACCCCCCATGCATGAACATCCCGTTTTGGCAAATATACAGCATCCACACCGGTCTCTCGTTACCGGAGCTAACACAGACAAACAAAGCGCAAGCTAAATGAGCAGAAGCCTTCAACTCGCTTTGCGAAAAATTCCCTATCAACTGATATTTACGGACGGAGCAAAAAATGAATTGGGAGTCGGCAGCGCCTGCATCTCAAACAGCAACTAGTATAAAATGTCCCTCTAGCCTCATATGCCAATCAAAACTCAAAAGCGACAAAACGACAATGGGAGAACCGAAAGGTTTGCGTAATAATAAGGGATCGTAGCAATTATTGAGTTTCATAGTGTCTGCTTGTACATTAATAGCTGAGATGTTTGATTTAATGCGAAGCATCCTTGAAATGAGTCTGTAATTGTTCCTGGTGACAATCAAATGTATGTTTAGAATTTTTTATATGTTTGGATACTACAGATTGTTTATCAATGGGAAGTTTGATATTAGATATATGTTCTTTGATACGTGTATTAAGGGAACGTTTTGTTTGTCCTATGAAGCAGGAATTTGAGCCAGAGATTTTGTAAACAACACAATGTTTGCTGTAGGTGTCAAGTGATTTTTAATCAAGTAGGTTAGGGTATTAGTGGATTTGTAGATGATGCACATTTGATATTCTTTGAATATTTGGGTAAATTTGTAATGTAGAAATTTGTGATAAGGGAGTACAAGAAAAAAAATTGGCTTGAGGTGATTGACAGTATGATATTGGATTTTATTCAATCTTCTGGTTATGTGTTTACTAATAACATTTAAATGGTACTCATTAGAGATTAAAATGTTTGGGCAATATGTATGTTGTGGTGATGGACCTTGGAGTTAGAAAGTAATATAGCTTCAAGATGATTACAATAGTTCTCTTTTGGTTTAGCGGATGATCAGAAAGATAATTGCCTTGAGTATGTAGGTTTGCTGAATCAATTGGTGAGAATGGAAGTATTGTGAATGGATTCAGTGACATAATGGAAATTAAGAGAATGGATAAATTCAGGTTCATGGGTCAATAGAAAGTTGGGATGATACTTATTCAAAGTATTGCGTATAAGGTTGATTTGAGAGGTATTCATAATACAAAAAATGTCATCTACATATCTGATGGAGCAAAGAGGTTGTACAGGAAGTAGAGTACTCTCTTGAGTATCTCAGGAAAAAGATGGGAGAGCCTTTGATTTGATGATAGTGAATCTGATTAAACTTGAAATAAGTGGACTTGAGGATTAGATTTATAAAGCATAAAATTTCATGAAGTATATTGACTGAAAATGGGCCATCTGTTTTTGAAACTGTTAATGACTAAATCATGGGAATAGAGCTAAATAAGGAAACGACATCAAGAGAAATTAAAAGAGTTGTCATGATGGACGGTGAGGTACTTGATTTTTTCAATAAATTGGTAAGAATTTTTAACAGAAAAATATATGCAAGATATTTGACTCCTAACGACTCTCCGTCCTCGAGAACACAAACATACAAGATTTAAAAAATTCTTGCGCCTGTGAAAAAAAAAGTATTACGTTATTTCAAAGCCTTTAATTTATTTGTTAAACTATGAGCAGATATTGTATATATCAACCTAACCATCTACTAGTCCGTAAGGAAAAACATTGTATAAGTAAGTTGCACTTAAACAGGTAGTCGCTAATTACCTCTGTAGTAGTTGGGACTATTAATAAAGATAATATAAAAAAATTGTCAATGCAAACGAACTGCGGCTATTATAACTGTTGAAAACGTCGGTATATAACTTAAACCACTGCCTCGCTCTCGTTTATCTTAGAGCTTGATGTCCCTATGGAAACCATGGTCAATGGTGCTGAGGAAGAATTTTCGTCCAACCGTCTATAGTTTTTACCCCAATTTCAATATTTTGTGTAATACTAGGGTTGTAATAGCAAAGCAATAGTCAAATTACTGTATGGAACTGAGCTCCACGGTATACACGTACCGAGGCTTCAGCCAAGGCAAGACTCAATTAAAATAGTGCGTGAGGCTAAATTTAACTTTGATTGCGTCAAGTGTGGCGGGACAACGGCGCTATCTCAACACACTACATGATTGACCGAGTAATGCTTCTCTCTTCCATCCAACGATGCCAAATTAAGACTTGCGAATAGAGTGGTTGCAAAGATACTCGCATAACTGAGTCGACTTAAATGTTTTCTTTCCATGTAGTGTTATGGAACGAACAGCGACTGACCGATTTTGCGTCAAAACGTAAACATCTACGTTGCTTTCAAATAATCTAAGAATGGAAGCTGTCTCAATTTGGAAGACCCACAACAGTTATTAAGAGATGATCACACTGTTTTATTAAATGTACACTAACGTTACTTTTAGTCTATAATTCTATAATGGAATTAATCTTGATTTGTCAGCATCTCTATATATAATAGATTTCTATACAAATTAAAACCTGAGCACAGATTGTAACAAGGCAGTCTGCGAGGGTTATTCTCTCGCAGGCAGAACCTTGTAGAAGAGATATGAAGGGGCTACCTTTGGGGATGCCTTTTCCTCTCCGTTTTTGAACTAAGGTTTCCACAAGCCGAGGCACCTCGGCCTGTTTTGAGAGGTGTATGTTCCGGGGTCACAGACCTTGGGCATACGGTAAGAGTTGTCCGCTATTCCCATTGAAATAGTCAGCCAGCTGCCTCCTAAACTGGTCGAGGCATGGAGAAGGGAATTCTGCGTCCCCACAGCAAACTCCTCTCCCGCTATCGGAAGGGCGTGGGACAAGTACCCAATGCCCGACCTACATGATGCAGGTTTTTCTAGGGGTTTTCCTGCATTTATTTAGGCGAATATATCCCGGGGGCCCTAGTTAACCCTTGGCTACCTTCCTCTACCCTTCCGCATCCCCCCTTTCAAATCCCTTCCTATGCTATTAAAGGGATTACCCAACGTGGATTACCTTCATGTGTAGCCTGTTGCTCTAAAAAAACCTGAATTCCTTTCGCGACCCAGGCTCCGTGCGGACTGCCGTTCCTTACGCGCGCGGTCTCCATTTCGGCTTTTCGACAAAGGAAAAGAACTCGCTGCCATTGTTGTCTTTAATAGCTCATACCGCGACAATTCAATTTTTATCCACTAACAATTTCATTATTTAAAAACAATTAATGGTCTAATTATTCGATTTACAACTTGATTCTGTCCAAAATAGTGTTACCTGCATCATTTCATGAATTAGTCTCTTCCAACTGATTTTCTTCTATAAAATTAAAATTTTGTTAAAATACTTATATTGATTAATTTTCTTGAGGAATCGAGTGACCAACGGTGACAAAAATGAATTTTTCTTATCTTATTTGTAGTTTTTCTGTATTAATAGATTGTAACAAAAATTGGTACATATATTCTTCAAAACACGAGAAACGATACTGTGGGGATGAGAAATCACTAGGATAAAAAAGGTAAGAATTATAATTAAAAAATGCGTTAAATTACTGGGCACCAAGATACCATGACGTCACGCGCGCGCGCGCGCGCGCGCGCGAGAGGGAGAGAGAGAGAGAGAGAGAGAGACTTTCCTACTCGACGAACAAAGGAAATAGTTCCTTTTTCCGTAATGAAATAAATCAGAAATATTTTCATTGAATAAAAAGTATAATATTATCCATCAATACTCAATCAAATGATAATAAAAAAACAATAGGAAAAAACTTTACGATCCTTGCGGAAATTGTAAGTTAATTTTAGTGCCGTATTCGTAACTGGAATATGGCGGCTATTTGTTTGCATTATGAATCTAGCTAAAAGTTTCATCAATTTAACCTTTCTAAATGTCTGTAGACCGAGGGATAATTATATTCTGCAATACTCAAGCTGTATATTTAAGTAATCTATTCGCAAAGAAATTCGGGGGTATGTTTGTTGGGATTGATGCAATGAAATTCAATGTATTTTATAGTTGTTTAAATTATACACTATAGGTCAAAAGTAAGTACGGTACTAGGGACATCTTTAATTGCCTTCTGGGCGTGGCTTTTTTCGAACTCCCAGCGGAGGGGGGTGGGAGGGGAGTTATATATAGGTTAAATCAATTCTTGACTATTAATATAGAATGAAATACTTTTTCGGGTTTATATAAATAAGTACACGGACAACGCCGGACTACCAGCTGGTAATTGAATAATCATCATCAACAAAGTATGAGAAATTTCTCTTTACTACAGAAGGTCTACAATATGATACTTTAAATGAGGGAATGCTTTAGCATGCCATATTTTCGAATTCAATTTTTTTTAATTAGAATACAAATGGTGTTTATGGAAGAAGTTTTATCTGCTAAACTCTACAGCAGTAAAACGTGTTATGTTAAAAAATTCAAAGTTACGCTCAGACAGAGTACAGATTTCCACCATATTTTAGCGGGTTGAATTTAATGGCCGCTAACCTGGAAGTGTTTTTTTACCTTTTTTGAACCGAGTGTATCCAACCCAAGCAAGTTTATTTGTACATGTAATGCTTGTAAAGTTTTAATTAATTTATTAAACCACTGACAGAAAATTAGCAGTTTTTCAGATTATATTTCCTGTGTACTGGTGTTTGCAGAGGATAATTTTCATTTTCATTCTAAGCAGAAAATCAATCTCCTTGCGGCAAACTTAGGTTGCAGTTAACTAAGAATAGAACGGTACATTTGGGTTTTATATACCTGACAACTACCAAATACGTTCTGCGCTTGTATTGGCAACAAGTATTTGTAATTCAAATAGCTTCCACATGCAATGTCGAGTTTGGAGTTTATACAAGCGCATAGTGTTCTCAATTCTCATTGCTTCTATAAAACCAAGACAAAATATTATTCGATCATTTAATACTCCGGCACAATTTAATTTTCATCCGATTGAATTCGTCCTACAATGAGAACACATATGCGTAACAAACATTAGGTAGCTTCAGACGCTGAATTTTAAACAAAACTCTGTATTATTGAACACTCTAAGTTGCTCTTGTTCCCTTATGAGAAAATTAATTTCTTAATAACACTAGTCTTCAAACAAATGAATATAATATTTTATTTCACATTTTATACATTTGACAATTTAATTATATTTTTAAATGAAAATTCCACAGAATTACTATCTGTAAACTCATAAGTAAAGATATTATCGTCAGATTTTGGATTTCGTTCAGATTTTAAAGTTCATATTTTATGTTTTTGCATTGTAATAATAAAATTTAATTGTGTAACAAGTATTTCTTTATTAAAGGCCCAGTAAACGACCCTGAGAAATAGTAATTTTATTGTAAAAGATTAATTGATCATGTAAATTGAAATTTATTTGAATTAATAACTTTTGTAAATTATAATTTTTTACAATTAATAAATGTTAATTGTTTGTTTTAATTAATTTTACATTCTTTATTAGACGTAAAATACTACAAATATACGCCTTAACGTGAGGCATTGATTTTAACTGACTTGCGTTTTATTTGTGACTAGCTGGGTGCCCGGTGTTGCTCGTGTACTTATTTATATAAACTAGAAAAAGTATTTAATTGTATACTTAAATATATTCCTTGAGTATTTCAGGATATAATTGTCAATTGTCACTCAGTCTTCATATATTACGAAATATTACATTGATGAAATTGTTAGCTAGACTCACAACTAATATAGCGCGAAAATTAACTTACATTTTCCGCAAGTAATTCGTATTCTTCTTTATTACCATTCTATGGAGTCTTGCTGTATAAAATTATACTTTTTATTTAAAGAAAATATTTCTGCTTTATTTCATTCCTAATAAAGGAAATATTTCCTTTGTTCGTTGCGTAGTAACGTCTTTCTCTCGCGTGACGTCATTGTCTCTTGGCGCGCAGTAATTTAATATTTAATGATCACGGTTTTTAATTATAATTCTTTCCACATGCATGCTAGGCGTTTCTCACCCCCCACAGTACCGGTTCTCGATTTTGGCAGAATACGTATACCAATTTTTGTTGCATTCTGTCCACGCGATAAAATTTGTATAAAGAACAACGTAAATACATACATACATACATACAAATATACATCCTTTTTATTATATAGATTACTACAAGTTATATCTGATATAAGACTTTATTCTCAGGAAATTTATGAGCATTATAACGGAATTCTTCAACCATATTAGCCCACGAAACGGTATTCAACGATTTTTCTTCAAGCTATGTTTGAAATAACAGTTTGAATATTTAGACAATAAAAAATAATTTGAATAGTAAAGGTGTAATTTCACATATTTTATTTTAGTGGAGGTTATGTTTTTAAGCACCGAATTTCAAGAACCAGCTTTCTTTCCGGGTTATATATGAAAAATCTTTCTAAATATTTTTATAATAGAAACATTTTTCCATTTCTACTTAATTGCGTTTAAAATCTTTACTTAAAGCTATAGTAAACTGTTCTTATCCTTCCATTGCCTTTTTTGACATTAATTTTTTAGTTCCTTCTATTAATATTCCATGTAGGACGTGCATGATTTTAACGCTTTTTTAGAAATGCATTGAGAATAATTGGCCACGTAAATGTGCCCGATATGTTACCACGCTGGGTAGAAGAACATTAGAAATAAAAAAAGCTATTAATACAGAAAAACTACAGATAAGATAAGGAAAATTCATTTTTGTCACCGTTGGTCACACGATTCCTCAATAAAATTAATCAATATAAGTATTTTAACAAAATTTTAATTTTACAGAAGAGAATCAGTTAGAAGAGACTAATTTATTAAATGTTGCAGGTAACACTATTTTGGACGGAATCAAGTTGTAAATCGAATATATATATATAATTATATATATATATATATATTGTAATAATCAAACGGGTGTCTAAATAAAAAGATTAATATTTATAAACAACAAACAATTTAATTTTAATTTTTTGAACACTTATACAATTAAACAAATATAAAAAAGATCTCATTCTCTCAAAGGTCTTTACTGGGTTTGATAACGGCAGAACATTTAAACAAAACCAAAGAAACAAAATTTTACATTTAATTAAAAGAAAATTTTTATTCGTCTAGACATAGACGAAATTAATTATTTACGAACTTATTCTACAAGATTGACTTTAAATTTAGAGAGTTTATTTTATTAGCACAAAAGAAAAGAACGATATTATCATTTGCTCGTTCTGAAGATTACTAGACGCTGCATGCAGTGTCCTGGTCTCCTAAAATCGAAGGCAGTGGTCTAATTTTGAGATTAGATTGTATGCTTCAGCATACAAAATGTTTATCGATGAATATTTGGCTATTTCTCTCGCAGACCAACTTATAACACATTCTCCTCCTTTAAACGAGGTCTGTCTTAGTCATATTCTCCCGCTTCGGTGATCACAGCACGACTAACTTCTTAAACACATTCACCATCTTCAGTGATCGCCTCACGACTAACTTCTCTAACCAACCTCTCTCAAAAGCTTATCTCCCGCTTATATACCCCCAGTCTTTTCCTATCCATTGTTCCAAAATTTCGTCGCAAATGCCCGTTGACAGTTTCTTCCATTATCCCGAGATTTATATTATGCAGTTGCAGTTCCTTAGTCAGCAAATGGCTAACTACTCTGTCATGTCCGAAAGCCGACAATCGAGACAGGAATATTTATCTTTTTGCACCCTCACACACCCAGCTTTTCAAAACGAAGGAATAATCAGTCCTACTCAGTCCTAAATAAACACGTTACAAAACTGCCTCTTTCAACAGTCCAAATCATTAATCAGAAACAATGCCTCACTTAACAAGTATTACATTGTGCCCCAGATTTAGGCCACACGCACGTGCACGGTTCCGAATTCTCAAGACACGTCCGAAATAAACACATTACAAAACTGCCCTTTCAACAGTCCAGACCATTAATCAGAAACAATGCCTTACTTACCAGACATTACAATATATATAAATATATATTGTAATGAAATTATTTAATAAATAACAGGGGTTAAGCGACACAAAAAAATTAATTGTTAAATAAATTGTTTTGCCGGTTTATTAAAATACGAAAAAGAGATACTCTCTCTATAAGGGACTACTGAGTGTTGCCGCCGATCCGTCCCACAGATTGAAAACAGAAAAAGAACAAAGATGCTGTAGTCGGGAGACTGTGACCATTCGGAGGCACAGTAACTCTTAAGATTGAATGAACCTTTGGCGGAACAATTAGATTTTAGAAAGAATGAACATGCCGATATGCGAGGTTTTATTGTGAAACATTGAAGTTCAAAGATTGAAGTCTCTCCCGGTGTAGTTGTTCAATAAATAGTTCTCGGTATTCACACGTTTAAATATAAATTTTCAAAACCCGTGTGAATACCGAGAACTATTTATTGAACATTGAAGTTAACGGAAACATTAAATAAAAAATTATCCAATGAGTAGTATTGCACTGTTTATGATTATTAGTAGTAATAAAAAACCTTTTACACAGTCTCTAGTTTTATTTACAATTTTAATTTGATAACTTTCAACTTACGGCATAACAATGATAGAAAATTCAGAATTTTTCAGTGGCCGAACAAATTAGGATTGACAAATGTATCGATATTATTATTATTTACATTTAGTTTTATTAAAAAATTAAAGTGATTGATTGTATCAGGAAAATTACAATTTAATTTTTAAAATTCTGAATTTGAAGAACGCTATTAACTTAAGTAAAAAACTAACACATTAAAGTTGTAAATTATCCTGGAGACTGTGTTAAAAGTTTTTCTTTAGTAATAAAATATTATTCACTTCCGCAACTGTAGAATCAAAGTGAACTGTGGACGTAGAAAACATCCAAAGGCTCGTCCACGTTTGAGAAATTTGGTATTTTACCTTTCGTGTACAGGAAATCAATCATGTTTTCTAAAAAAATTCTTAAATTTCTGAAGTCTTCTCGTCTCTCGCCAGACACAGATGCACACCTGGGGGAATGCTTATCTTCAAACTCTAGGGATTATCTCCGCTACAAACTGGCCGTGGAGAAATAAGTTCCAACATGTCAAGTTCTCAACCTTTGATAAAATCTGTAATAAAACTAAATATATTGTAAGTAATTAATCAACTATCGCTCTACAAGTAATGGTGTTAAACATATGTGCACACATATACCAAACCGTATTTGCTCTGTCTCATAGTAGACCATCATAAACCTTACGAGATATATGGTGATAAATAAATTTGGTAATGTTTGAATCTAAAATTAGTTGTATTGCATTAATATTTATAATAATTAATTCAAGTTTACATATTTTATTAACTATACTTGTGTTCATAATTTTTATAAAATATTATTAAAATAATTTATATTTAAAATCATTTACTTTTTATTACAATAAATTTCAACTACGTACATATTTTTGTGATATTAATATTGATTTATTGTTAGTTATTATTTAGGCCAGTGAAATAATATTTTCATTCAAATGCACTCATAAAATGTCACTGACCTTAGAAATTCTATTAGGTCATTGCTATTGTTCCCCACACGTAAGCCTCTTCTTTTGTACGTACTTTTATAATTGGTCCGTAAGTAACAATCATAAATTAAGCGTGAGGGGAAATATTACCACATGAAAATCCTTCTTTAATGGCCACTAGAATTTAGAATGCACGTTGGCTGAAATAGCGCGGATTTACCGAGAGATTTGTGTTGGCAGACAAACCAGTGTGCCGGGTGGAGCAGGCGGTGATTGTGGCCGTGGCGCAAGGAGATAAGACTCGTCTGTACTGCCACGTGGACTCCTTGCCGGAGCCTTCGTCCTTCCACTGGACCGTTGGCAACACGTCCTTGCCCATGGAAGACGCCACCAAGACCAGCGGCGACTGGTTGGACTTCGTTCCCGCTGCACCCTCCGACTACGGCCTCGTGATCTGCTGGGCTTCCAACAGCGTCGGCATCCAGGCGGCGCCGTGCGTCTACCACGTCATTCCTGCAGGTGCACTTCATTATAATTATATCGCGGTAGTTGATATACTACTGTACTTGTTGGATTCCGGGGCAAAATACTTGAAAACATAAATGCATTATATACGACTGCATAATTAAAAATATAATATATATATATATATATATATATATTGTAATAATCACAAATTTACAAAATCGGGCCTCCAATAAAGATAGTTACAAAGTGACAATTAAAATCTTACAATACAAAATATTCTTGACTTAAATAATTATTGAAATACGAAATCTGACGATAATTATTTTTACCCATTAGGTTTACAGTTAATAAAATTTCCTTTTTGTTTACTTTACCCTTAGCTGTTCATCCGGTCTCGATCTCACTTGATTTTTTAAACACATCACAGAAAGGCCATATTTCACTGAATTTAAAGCTGTTTTAGTTTTCAAACACAAATGTCTTTCTGCTCCTAACGGTTGACAACGTTGTTTGAACAATCACCGTTCATAGCTTTGTTCTCTAAAACCTTGTTAATTACATGAATATGGCAATAGACGAAATACTCCAAACTGTCGACTTGTAATTCCAAAACCCGGGGACATTTAACACAATATGTCTCTGCTGCCTAATCACACTTGCTCAATCATGGTGATTGTGGCCGTGGCGCAAGGAGATAAGACTCGTCTGTACTGCCACGTGGACTCCTTGCCGGAGCCTTCGTCCTTCCACTGGACCGTTGGCAACACGTCCTTGCCCATGGAAGACGCCACCAAGACCAGCGGCGACTGGTTGGACTTCGTTCCCGCTGCACCCTCCGACTACGGCCTCGTGATCTGCTGGGCTTCCAACAGCGTCGGCATCCAGAACTCCACAAAACACACCTTCCGCCTTCCTGGTCCAAGCAACTCTGAATTCTCAAGTTCTGTACGTCTCAGTGCTGCCTGAGACAACAATGCAAATCTGGCAAGCAAGCATTATAGGATCCATATTCTTGTAGACAATCCTACCACTATTTTTCCTTATATATCTATATGAGCAACCTACGAATAACGTAGGAATTACTAACCGGAACGCACTCGGGTTCAGGACCACGCCAGAGTATGAGGAGAGTTACATCACTTGTTACAGTATTTTAAGTTAAGGTATTAATTTAAGGTTGAAACGATAGGAAAATTTTAAGAAATAACAAATATTTAACCACGGCAGCTTGAGTTTATTTTTGTGGTCTTGGTCAACAAATGTGTATTACAATAAACCTTACTCTTATCCTTGAAGAGGAGTAATGCAAAACTCGAACACAGATTTTGGAATATATCAGTCCTTACGTTAGAGTACTGTTTTTTCGCCAGTTGGAAGGAAAGAGAAAATGGTTTGTCGAACGTTACCCTGGGTCAGTTTAGTTTCCGATGATCGATGATCTATGGCAGAGTTCCTCGTCCCGATCACAGCAACACCAACTCGTTCTTTCCTGTGCACGCTTCCCAGGGCAACTGTCCTTCCTCGATTTTTTATTTATTTATTAAGTTAACTTTTAGTCCGGAGACTTTACAGTTGTAATGTGATAATAATAATAACAGTATCTTTAATTGTAAAAATTAAACAAATAACAAGGTATTTACAATTTGTAAATATTTGACATGTAAACTTGTGGTCTTGGATGTGACCCTTGTCATTCCAAATTAGAGACGAGAGAAGCAGATTAACTTGTTTACCGCATATTAACATATAAGCCGGCATGATGTTAGCGATCAATCTGGTCTTTGGGGAAACTATATGTTTGAAGCGTTAAGGATGTTATGAGCGAAGATGGGAGTATGTAGTGCCAGTTGGTAGGTGGGGCTAGAGTTAGGTAATTCCGCAGTGAATTAGGGGGGGGGGATGATGTCAATTGGGACTTTACGTTTTAGTCTGCGATTTTGTGAAGGGGTGGGTTACTGTAGAATACCTCAATGGTGGGATTTGGATGGTTGATGGAGCTATTTATTAGGGACTTGGTAGATTTATGAATTATGGCAGGGATTAGGTCTTTGTGGATAACTGAGTTGCGAAGGTATCAGGGGGAATTTGATATTAAACGGAGAATTTTGTTTTGTTTGGTTTGTATTTTGTTGTAGTGGGAATAGGCAGTGGATCCCCATATGGCACATGAGTACGACCATATGGGGCGGATTAAGGATAGCTAGAGGAGTCTTTTGGTGCTAAGGGATATGTGAGATTTTCTGTTGATAAGAGGGAAGAGTTGTTTTATTTTGTTGATGATTCTGGAGGTAATGTGGGTTATGTGAGGTTTCCATGATATAGGGTTGGTGGAGTTTGATGGATAGGTATTTTGGTGCCATTGAGAAAGAAGGAGTGGTTGAGGGAATGTTTGGTTTTAAGGGTGAAGGGAATGATTGTGGATTTGGTAGGGTTTATGCTGATTCTCCATTTTTTAGCCCAGCTTTCAATACGAGGCGATTTGTAGTTTTCTGGAGCCCGAGTCTGGAGAGGATGTTTGGAGGAGTATGGCAAGGTCATCTGCAAAAAGTACTGTTTTAGTAGATAGGTTTTGAAGTATTTGCATGATTTTGTCCGCTTTCACTCCCCAAAAACATCTGGGCCATAAAAGTTCGAGTCACTGGCCAAGGGCCCGGCTTAACTTTCACAAAACTAAAAACTAAAACAGTATTACCAATTACAATTATTCCGAATAAAGGCAGGTAGGATTCGAATCAAAAAATTGAAGAAAATACAGTTGGTAAATGATTAAATAATAAAATAATAGCTAAATTAAATTCATGAGGGTAGAAATGAAGTGTTGTTTCAGGTCAATTGGCAGCTCTTTATCGTCAGTTTCTCACTGATTTGCGTTCTACTGCCTTTTTGTTTTCTTTAATTATATATATATATACATATGCTAAAGTTGTTTTACTTTCGATGTTACAAAAAATAAATACTATGGATTATAAAACTAATTCACTCCTCTCAATCAATCACAATAAAGACAGAGGTGGAATAGAATAATGAACTAAGAAAGAAGTGGAGGAAGATACACATCAAACAGTATTATGTGACCTGAATGACAATAAATAGCTTAAAATTCGGCATGCATCAATACAGAGCTTTCTTAGTTATTAAATTGCGAATATTTTTAGTTAAGACTCTACGAAATTGAATATATCAAAGTATATCAAAATTCCGTACTGTCGAATTCACTTCTGCCTGTACTTTTTCATTACAGCACGACAAAACCTTAAACATTGATATTGAATATTTTTAAGTGTGAACGTAATTGTATTTCTTGTGCAAGACAACTTTATGTTGAATTGAAATAACTCAATTTTGAGTAAATTATGCTTTAATTTTAAATACAGTTACATATTACTTAAAGATAAACTCTAAACATTATAGAATATATCTTTAATTTTATAATAGAAATGATTTCTAAGAAAATTAAAATTAAATTACTACTTACATAAATTTTTATTACTCGTATTTCACGTTATGCATAAATACAATCTAAGTTACGAACGTTCTATTTGGTTATTGTGTCTGTTGCGGAAGTTAAAACCGATAATTTTCATTTTTGACTAAAGAAATTGGAAAACTTTAATGTAATTACTTCGAAAGTCATAAATAATATATTTAAATTTAATATGAAATTAAATAATACTATAATTTGGTAAATAATAACTATATTAAATTCATGAGGGTAGAAATGAGAGTTGTTTCAGATCAATTGGCATCTCTTTATTGTCGGTTTCTTACTGATCTGTGTTCTACTGCCTTTTTGTTTTATTTAATTGTTACATACAACTGCACTGATTTTTTTCTTATTTTCCTGTATTTACTAGAATGTATAATTCAAAATTCAGGCTCGCATATGGCCAAATTATAGAATTAGAATATTGCTATTCTTTTGCTGACTTCCATCCAGGTACCATGCCTTTCATAAATTTATTTGTTCAGTGCACAGTTTTATTTTCTCAAATAGCATATTTTTCTATTATTGAGTCCCATTAATTTTCTGAAATACTCCAACAATCCTCTAGTTGCATTACAAGGAAAAATTGGAATTTAATCAATAAAATGCGAAATATGTATTCAGTAGACGTCATTGAAAACTGTTACTGACCAATCTTTTCTTACTGGTGAGATATTCATGAAATTCATTGTCATTTTAACTGCGGATAAAAATAACGATATATAAACCACATTTAAACGCAGATAGTGAATAGTTCTTTATGCTGATTCGATTAGGACGGGATTGAGACCCATCGAATACTAAATGATTCTGGTGAGTTCGGAATGTGGTATAAAATGCTGGAAAATTTGGATATGCTAACGAAAACTTCAGTTAAGGGGACCAGTTTAAAAACACGTGTCTAATATTAAATCACTAATGACACAAAACTACGGCACATTTCAGGCAAGCCAGATCCTCCTAGCAACTGCTCGCTGGTGAACCAGACGTCGCGGTCTCTGCAGTTAGACTGCGTGGAGGGTTTCGACGGAGGCCAAGCACAGCAGTTTGACCTGCTAGTCTTCGACGCCCTCACAGGGACGCAGCTATCCAACATGACGTCCCTGTGGCCGTCGTTCAACGTGGTGGGTCTGAGCGCCGGACAGTTGCTGCGCCTCGTCGTCTACGCCACCAACAGCAGAGGTCGAAGTCCTTCGGTCGTCGTCGAAGCCTTCACTCTCAAGGCTGCAGAGAAACACACAGGTAAGTATTATGTATGGCTGATAGCAAACACAGGGTGTGGCAGCATAATTTGTTGATTTGAATTCTGCATCTGGCAGCGAGGTGGGTGGGTTGGGAAGTTTTATCTCCCTTGCTATTTTACACTTTAGTACAAAAAATACGCTGGACATAGAAGCTGACTTTTCTAACACGTCTCTCGATCGTCGCAACGCAGCGAGCATTACGCATGCACTTCAATATTGCCGGAAATCGATTGTTAAGTGGGTAAGTACTTCAGGAAAAATGTAAAAGAGTTGAGCCCAAAACATAACGGATATAAGACAGTATTTTTTGCGATCTTCTAATCTCTTTCTAATCGTTCTGGGAGGCAAATTATACCTGTTTACATCCGCACAAGTCCGCAGTGATGCAAGACGTCATTGTACGCGATTTTTCTGCTCGGTAAAGTAAATATGTAGCGTTCCTTGAAACACGATTGAGTTCTTTGGGGACGAGGCTCGTGCATCAACAAACAAAACATGCGGTAAAGGAATGATAATCATACAACGCTCCAAGAGAGGTTCTTCATTGTGAACGTGTTCGCTGTCGCGTATAGGAATTATTGTTTCCTACATTTATTTAGAGAATGAGATTACAGTAACGGTGAAATGTGATCTTTATGTGAATATGGTCGAAGTTTTTTTCTGGGAAATCTTGGCGAAATGGTTGTTCGGAATGTGTGGTTTCTGCATTATGTAGCCATGACGCGGCATGAACTACAACGAGGGTTTTGCGAGCTGCTTGATCCCTTCGAGGGGCGATCTTCAGTGGCCGGCGCGCTCAACCGATTTAGCCCCCTTGCGACTATTTTATGGGAATATCTGAAATCCATCGTGTACACAGATCGTACAAGGACCCTTGTTCAACTGGAGGATAATATTCGCGAAGCAGCCAACAACATACCCATCGCTATGCTGGAAATAGACGACCATCACTTCAGAATTCGTATAAATAAAAGCACTTGCCAAAAATGTTTTCTTAAATTTCCAATGGTGTAGAATAATACGAAAAATTAATTAATACGACAACTGTAACATATTTTGTTTTATTAAAACAGCAAATTATGTTGCGCTCTGTACAGCCGAGGAAATGACGGTACAGTAGAAATGAATTACACTGATTTTCGAATTATACATATTGTTAAGACTAGAAAATTCGTATTATTAAGAAAAACTTGTCTTATAACATGATATTGGTGCAATGGAACCGGATGAATCAATATTTGTGATTATGTATTCGACTATCTCCCGTCCACTTGGAAAATGTAAGTAGGTCTGCCTGCATCTGGTTGATTTAAATAAACACATGCTTAGAAGCAATCTTGTTTCTCCAAATGCTTAACGTCAGCCTGAATTGCAAAATGAAGAAATTTGTTCACGGTTGTTAGCGATAGGCACAAAGATATGACTACGCTAGAAACAGTGACAGGACTAGAATTGGGTCTATTTCTTGTACGTCATGGTTCCAGAATAGTCTCGTTTACTTCTTGGCTTTACCCACAAGATGATAATATTTAATGGAATTCAATTATATGATAACGTCAACTGTTAATAAGTTTATTGATTTAGCTGACTATATTAGAAGGTATATTTCTGTGCACGTAGCGTGCGAGAGATATGGATGTGGCAGGCGACGGATAATGGAATGTGTGCACCATATTGGTAGAGAATATGTTAGGGCGATTGAGAGTATTAAAAATAAAAGCACTGTACACAGTAAACCTAAGAAACTGTGAAGAGAGTTCATTTCAGTTGATTCAATAAAAGATTTAATGTCAAGTTTTTTACGTTTATTCATTATATTTTTGTCTCTTACCAAAATCTGTGAAAAATATGAAATCTTAACTTTTTAAACATTATATTTAACGTTTAATTGAAACTTGCTCATACCGTGGATAACAGTTTAAGATAGCCTCAAAATTATTTACGACTTGAGAGGTTTTGCTGCAAATCGCATAAATCCCTGTCCGAGCAGTGACAATCAGGTTTCGGAACGTCCGCATTACTTAATTTTTCCTATTAACAATCTCACATTAATATTTATGTACTGAAATAATTTGAAGATTCAATATAACTGTAAGCCAAAATGGTTTAGTAAGACACGGAATCAAGAAAATGCAAATGAGTCTGCATGCATATGGATGGTTTCAAGAAACGCTCAAATTATGCACATGCTTAGAAGCAATCTTGTTTCTCTAAATGCTTAACGTCTGCCTGAATTGCAAAACTAAGATTATCATCTGAGCTGAATAAATCATGTATGTGTTCTCTTTTTTCTCTTAATTGTATATAATTCCTCATTATAACCTCTGTGAATCGTGAGACTTCAGGGTAAGAAATTAAACATGAGTATACTTCGCATTTGGATCATTATCAATATCTGGGTCTTGTTCCGTTTTAGGTATCGCTTAAATAATGTCCAACGTCAATAGTTTATAGAATAGTCGTCTTCTTGTGAACGAAAGGCAACAATGGATGGTAGAACTGTTTGGATGTAAATTTGAGGTGTATCATAGAAATGACTTTACAAAATGTTGTAATCAGAAACGTAACCGACTTCTATCTGCCTCAATTCCAGGCAGTCGAAGAGGAATATATCAAGGATACCGACAAGATGTTAGACCGTGCATAGTTTACAACAGTTACTCAGGGGTTTATTTATAAAGTTAGTCTCCTCATTTCCTTCACTTTACATATTCTCATACGAGTATTTCGTCCTTTTCCCATTCTTTATCCATCTTATTTGATCCGAAGACATTAGACAATCATGCCTATAATACACACAAATCTGTGCCTGTACAAATGTGTATCAAATGAAAATAAATTCAGCGATAAACCAGTTATTTTTCTCAAATGTTTCAAATTCACAGTGTTCTACTGCTGGTCCTGGCTATTTATAACTGTAGGAACGATTAGGAAACATCCTAAACGCCGCAAGTCACTGTAATACATTAGATTTGTTCTTTCAGCAGGTCTGCCAGTTCCGTTTGAGCTGACGCCGATCTTGAGCGTTCTTCTGAGTGTGGCGACGGTGCTGCTCCTGGCTGTGGTGGCCATCATCAGCTCTCAGCGCATAAGGTCCAAGCAGCGTCCAGTGCCTACGGTGATCGGCAAAACTACCCCACCTGAAGTAGAGGACACGAATCCTGATGTTATTCCGTGCAAAAAAGGTATACCCTGTGACTAATAGTATTTTGGAACGTTGTTTTAATTGTTAGGTCCATCTTGTTCACATCAAAAGGCCATATTCCTTATACAATTAATTAATATCCTTAGATATCTCATCAATCTATTATTGTAAATCTTTAACGAATAATTGGTTAGTGTGACAATGTTTCTTTGGGGATATATATGACCCAACAGCATGATCAAATTAAATTAATAAATAATGTCCGTTAATAAATCATAAGCGCGAAATGAAATGGCCAAATTTAACAGACAGTTGACAGTTAAACAACACAGAAACTCAACTTTTTATATCTGTTAAATGTGGCCGCTTCATTTCCAACAGCATGATCATTTATATATCCAAAAGATTACATGTCGCCTAGAGGATACGATCGTCAACTCACGACTCAGCTTTGCGTATTATTAACCATAACAATTTGTCACAGAGACAGATTCGGACGAAGCCCCGAAGTGTAGTAACCACTACAAAAGAACCACTTGTATCATGAAACGGATTATGTAGGTATCAGAAAAGGCGATTGATGAATATGAACGAATCTTTGAATCCTATGTCTGTCTTGCATTCAAAACTAATACTCAAGCTATCGATATCCAATTTACTATACATATATCATATCAGTACATTTTCTATGCTGGCTTAAAATAAACATCAACCCACTGTCAATCAGAACGAGTCTGACGCAAATAAAGGTGATTATTTCAATAGTGTTCACCGTACACTATGCTTTTCATTTTCTTATAAACACATTACTTATATACTACATACATATGTTGACTTTGGAATGGAGAGATCTTGAGTAGGAGACCTGTCGCGTAAAATATTTTTGTGTTAGACTGGTGAAGTGAACGCTTGGTAAACGCACATATATAAATATATCACAAGATAAGTAATATAACAATTTAACGCTTATTTTATTATTTATTTATTAAAGTTAACTTTTAGTCCGGAGACTTTACAGTTGTGATAATAATAATAATAGTATATACGACTGTAAAAATTAAACAAATAACAAGGTATTTACAATTTGTAAATACTTCACATGTACACTTGTGGTCTTGGATGTGACCCTTGTCATTCCAAGATAGAGACGAGAGAAGCAGATTAACTTGTTTACCGCATATTAACATATAAGCTGGCATGATGTTAACGAACAATCTGGTCATTGGGGAAACTACATGTTTGAAGCGTTAAGGATGTTAAGGGGGAAGATGGGAGTACGTAGTGCCAGTTGGTAGCTGGGGCTAGAGTTAGGTAATTCCGGAGTGATTTAGGGGGAGTCAGAATAATTTTTCAATAAAACCCTCGCAGAAATGAATCGCTTCTTCAAGCAGGAAACATGTAAAACATCTTTGGTTTGGAGTATTTATTCGACTCTAACTGTCAGAAAAAATTGTTTAACCCTCAGATTCTCAATTCGAATAATTGCCTGCATTCCTTGTTCTTATTTTTAATATATGAATCATAAATACTCGAACAATGCCAAATTTAGGTTTTAAAATAACACATCGCATTTTGTGTATCTTTAATTCCACAATTTTTGACATGTTAACAATTTAACTCACCCAACGAAACGTTGCTATAGCTGTGTGCACGAGGTACAGAAAACTGGAAGGCAGCCACATATTTGCTTGTTTAATTCCTAACACGGTATTATTATTTTTTTCTAGTGAATTATATTTAAGTAAAATCATTATTGGTTTTAAACGGTGCGGTATTACATTAAGGGACAATATTAAAAGATAAAATTTGTTTATGATAAAATACAAAAGGTTCCTTTCTTAATTGCAGTTGATTTGTAGAGAATATTGGACCATTTTATTACAACTTTATTAAGAAATTACAGTTTAAATGTACCCTAAAATTAACACAATAAAATAAAAAGTGATGAAAGTAAATGAGAAAATTTACGTCTGACTGAAAATTAGTAAAAAGAAAGATAGACAAATAAAGACAAAATAAGGGCTACTCTTTCCTACTTGATTAAAAATCACAAGGACCCACTTGACACTTCAGCAAACATTGTGTTGTTTACAAAATCTATTGCTCAAATTGTGTAATTCCTGCTACATAGGGCTAACAAAACGTTCCCTTAATACCCGTTTCAAGGAACATATGTCTAATATCAAAATTCCCAACGATATACTATCTGAAGACTCCAAACATATCATCAATTTAAAACATACATTTGATTGGCAAAATGCAAAGACACATTGACACCAGGTACAATTCCAGACTCATATCAGAGAAGCTTCACATGAAATCAAACATCACAGCAATTAATGTACAAACAGACACTGTGATACTCAACAATTGTTACGATTCCTTATTATTAGGATCAACCTTCTGCTTTCCCATTGTCGTTGCTCCCTTATTGTTACAGCTCTCCATTGTCTATGCGTTTCGTCGTTTTTGAGTTTTGTCAACTGACGAATGCAGTTGTGTCACTCTAGGTTCTTTTTTAGCACCTGAAGAAAGACACAAGGATCCCAGAAACGTTGTGTGGTACATATATTACCACTTATTTTGTCTCCATTTGGCTACCTTCCTTATTATAGTGATGAAAGTCGCTAATGACCTTAGCAGTTGATGTGACTATAAATCAAAAGAAAAAAACCGTAGTGATGAATTAAAGAATGAAGTATGACTGGGAAATAACTTATCTCTTAATTGTGCGGGAAGAAATGTATACTACATATTCAATGAATAGACGCTTAACGCATGGTTGAGAAATTTAATTCAAACTATTATGAATTTTTGGAACTTTTTTCTGGAGACAAAAATATTAAATTGGAGATTTTTTTAGAAATTATTTTTAAAAAACGTTATTTTCTATAATAACTATGAGTACGGATTAACTCAAAACTATTTGAAATGATTATGAGAATTAATTTCTACAATTATTGTATTTTACTGCAATTTATCGTGCACAAATTTATGACATAAATGACGTGTTTGGGTCCCGTTTGTTTCAGGTACAAATGATCCTCAGTTGTCCAAGCAAGAACCTGCTTTTGCGTCCGAAACTGCAACACCCAGTTGGATCTGCTCTTCACAGGTGAGTTTAAAAATGAACAATAAAAATAATTAAATACAAGAATATATTATTTGAAAGACATTTAAATTATAATGTAATAGGTTTTAAAAGTTTAATTTTGACAAATTATCATTTTATTAGTATTTTGTTCTTTTCAATCTGTCTTCATCACTTGATCAAAATTCACTCTCTACTGCTCTTATTCTCCAAATCAGAGAATGCAACACCAGAACAGGTTTATTTCTGCAGCAATTCCACTTATCTGGAATACAGATATCCGTTGAGCCAAATTTTATAGCAATTTAACAGTTAAAATCAGTAAAGATAGAATATGTGAAATAAACTGATAGATTGTTCTTATAAAATGTATCACAGATCTGTAAGTTATCGTATGCACGAAGTTCCCATCCAGCAAAAATAAGTGTGTGTAGTGTTATATATTTAGAATGGCCTAGTAAATACGTTCTAATGTTAGGTGTCAGAGAGCTATTAAGCGCATTTATAGTCTCGTAGAGCGAACACTACTTCACGCTCACCAGCATCAGCGCTTCTTTTTTTGTGTGCGTGCACTATTATTTGTCAAAGGTTGATATGAAGTCATATCGGAACGAGCGGTCCTATTTTCCGATGCTGTGAGGCAGTGTTTTCCAACGACAGTCATGAGTGTTTACTGCGATCACGTCCGGCGCAGCCAGCCAGCGCGAAATTTGATTCCCACCGTCTGCAATCAAGATGGCACGTGTTGCTGGGTGCGGTTCGTTAACTGGAGACGGCCTTCATTACGCCGCCTCCAAAGTGGTCGCTGCTCAAATAAACCTACTTAAAAGCTCCAACGGAGCAATCACAAAACGAGAAACAAATTTTAGAGCCCATTCATTAGGGAGTCTCAATCTAAATCATTAATGGTTCAGGGATTGAAACGGGAAATGAGCACAAAGGCCAAGTCGCTTTCTTCCCCCTTGACTATAGTGAACATTAAAGGCACTCTAATTGTCAACCAATTAAGTTACACAATTGAAGTTGAATAAAATAATTAATAAGGAAAAAATATTTTAGGCCGAACAAAAAACACCATTAGTTTCGAGCGTAGATTTATTTTATATTGCAGTGTGTAATTTTTTTTCTAGTATCTTTAAACTGGCTTCAACTTTAGTTCCATACGTCACTAGCAAAACGTTGATCTCCTGCGGTCATAATCACAATAATTGTCATGTTCACAGCTTCAATTGCTTTATTTACCAAATAAAATCCATCAGAATTGACGTAATTCTTATTCAATTAATTATTTACAATCCATTGGTTAATCGCATCGTATTTTACGAACTATAAGATGCAACTTAATTTTTAAGCAATTTTTTTTAAAGAAATACAATTTTCACAATTTTTATTAATAGATCGCAGAGACAGAATAAAAAAAATCTTAGTTTATAAAACCGAACTAACCTTTAAAATACCTGAAAATCTTGATCTGAACATTCTTCTTCTTCCTCTTCATCGTCATCGTTGTCCTCGTCGTATATAAGATGGTCTTCACTGCCATCGAGGGCGTTACTTATGCCACACTTCTTGAAAGATTTAACAATAATATCTTTCCTCACTCTAGACCAGGACTGTTTTATCCATTGACACACTTGTTTGATTGTAAACAGTTTGTTAAGGCTCCCTTCCGCGTAAATTCATGTTGGGTTTCATCCAACAACCCATTTGTTCCATTCGTCTCTCATGTACACTTTAAATGGTTTATTTATTGAGATATCAAGAGGCTACAATTGTGAAGTAAGTCCAGCAAGCTCTGTATTTCCCTGACTCAATTTCTATTTCACAGAATTTTTCAAGTGACTACTAAACTGACCTAGCACAAGAAGAGAACTCTTCTTAAATAAAGCACCTTCCCTTCTGTGCCACACTCTGTTAAAGATTTTTCGTGACATCGAATATATGGCCATTTTCAAGACTGATGGGAATTTTAAATCAAACACTGGACAATTTTATATTAATTTCGACTATAAGACGAACATGAATTTTGGAGGCAATTTATTTAAGAAAAAAAGTGCGTCTTATAGTCCGTAAAATACAGTAGTACTTGTCATATTTCTTGTCTTCATTCTAATCCCTTTCTACGCTTAAAGAGTGTTTCTAACAAACGAAAAATCCAGATCCGGGTTTAATGAATCAATATAACCATACAAATACTTTTATAATAACACGGTCTTGTTTTCTGAAACTGTACGATCTTCGATGTGACCGGAGTATAAAGCGACAATGTGTAATACATGACAGAACATTAGAGGAATGTTAATGAATATCAAAAAACGTATAAACTTACTTTACTAAATAATTTGTGTATGACCATTGTGTAAGCACGGAACTAGTCAATATTTTGTTGCTGGATTTTTCCGCATTCATAAATTTGATCATCCACTGATAAAATCATATTTTGGACACTAATTAATTGCGAGCAATTAAAAATGAAGGTTTTTCACAAAAAATATTCAGCTATTTAAGTCACAAATTAACTTATTATTACAATTACAAATGTCCTTCATAGCCGACACTCGTTTGAGCCTGATTTTTGCTTCGTGTCGTTTTCAATACTCTTACGATTTTTTAAACTTGAAAAAAGCAAAACGTTCTCTAGTATTTATTTTACGACTTAATATTGTTTTTCATTGGCTACTTCATTATCTCTTAGTAATTTTCATGTAATAGAGACATTATTATAATTTCATAAATAATCCTACTAATATGGTGAATTGTCTTCCAGTGTTGCCGTTTATTTAGGTATTTAAATATGATAATATAATATAAATTGTAATACCTCAAATAAAACTACCAATTTAAACAAACAATTATTATTTATTAAGACACAATTTACAATTACACAAACCTAATGAAATTTTATAAAATCAAAACAATTTTATTTATCGTGAATACATTTGATAAATTAGACTCGGTACCCCAGGGTCTTTACTGGGTTGATAAGGAAACGGAACACAAATTTTACAATTAAACAAAACAGTTAAAATAAATGAAAAACGAAATGAAACGATTGAAATGATTGAAACGATTGAAACTAAATCTTACTTTTTACAATTATGAATACAGAAAAATAAACTTACAAGCTCTCTGGTCCATGCAATTTGGATCTCTCGCATACCGGCACACACTCTCTTTATATACGCATAAAAGGTACCAGGTTGCGCTCACACTCTGCTTTCACAGCCCCCTCTTCTTGATGATGTTACCCTTACGACGAATACAACTAACTCTGCTGGCAGACAGATTTCCACAACGAACTTTAGATGACTGATGTCCAACTGATGACTCTCGGCCACCTAGCTTGGCGTACCATCCGATGATCTCTCCTGAATGCAAACTCACAACTGTTCATAACATTGTTTCGGCCACTTTACCTTGGTCCTGCGTCCGCCCTGCGGACCTGCACCATCGCTATCTCCCCACTGACACGTCCGTCTCCTCTCCAACTGAAATACTCCTCCCTGACTAACTGATTATTTTATCTGCTCTCTTATTTATATCCCGGCTCCAGAATATTCCCTTTTTTTTACAGTTGTCTTGAATTTCCAAGTTTGCCAAACAAAACACCAGCTGTTGCCTTTCTCCCGCTCCGAGAGCCACTCAATTAATTAAAATAAACATCTCCTTTTAATATAATTGAATCGTCTATCTGTCATACCCATTAGTCCTAAGAGCCGCAAAATGCCCAATTATAGTCCTCCCCTTCTCTAAGAGCCACTTATCCATAATTTTATAATTATATTTTATATCTATAAACCACTCAAGAATCCCCAGTCTGAGTTGGTAAACAAATCTGATAAAAATAAGAACAAAATTCATGTCCTTCTTTACTAGTTATTACAATATATTATTTAAATTTATATCAGAATTTTACATTATACCACTGTAGTAGAAGTCCTTTTGTTATAATTCCCCAGAAATAAATAATAGGTCATACTTTATAAAATACATGCATTGTCAATGTAATTTAAATATTCTTTAATATATGGTGGTAAGCGAAAGTTAAAGTAACAATAAATGTTGATTAAATTGTAATTTTCTGGAGTAGGAAGACTTATTTTACTAAAAATGTGTTTACAGGTATTGTAGTGGGATTCATAAATTCATAAATTCATACATGCGTTGTTCTCTTGCACCGTGTTGGCGTAAATCAATTTACTTTTTTGTGAAAGAATGTTCTCAATTTCATAATAGGTTAGAGAGTAATTTAATGGGTAGTTTACTGGGTTTTTCCTTCGAGCATAATTATGTTCACACCAAAATTCTATATAACAAAATTTAATCAAATACTGCAATTGAAGGCGTGTAATAAAATGTTAAATAGAGTTATATTTTTTATATGCGAATGTGAACTAAATAGCATCACCTTAAGACAAATATTACCATGGCCAGTCAAGTGTGCGAAAACTTCGTATGCGTGTCAAAAAGTCAAAATATACTTTTAATTATGATTATTTGTGGTGGGCTTATTCTATATTTTGGTTCAAAGGTCAAATTAGCTAATAATATAAGGTTTGTTGGGCGCCACCTGCAAGAAATTATTCACTCGCAGGAAAGAAAATACAATATTTAATTAATAAAAAAAACAAGAATTTATTTTATCAGAATTTATATAATCGCCCACACATTCTTAAACACGAAAGCTCTCCAGCCTTGCCAGGGATGCATGTACCCCCCCCCTTCTCAGGATTAACCGTGGTTATGCTTGTGGCAAACCGACGCGATACCTGGAAGCATGGAATGCGACTTACCAGGTCTGCAGCTCGGACAGGGTCGATTCCCGTTGGCGAATCTCTCTCTGCAGCAGCAGCAGCAGACGACCGGGGGCCCACGTGTACACCAAAATTGTCAAGGATCAACTCTCTCTGATGGTCCAGAGTGATCTCCACGTGTTCCTAGACTGCTCTCACTGAAGGTCCAGATCGATCTCTTCAGTGTTCGCCGACTTCTCTCTCTCCGTCCTCAAAAATCCCTATCTCCTGGTTGGTCCTTGTCTACACGTGACCCACTTCAATCTATTTTAGGGCCATACCTTCCCGGTCGTCTACCCCTTTCTTGGCCGACCATGGTTTTGTTTGCGGGATTTGCGGATTTTCCCAATCCACCCCGCCATTGTATTCTGTCTGCTACTCGACCCCGGCAAGCCACGTTTCCATGTTTCCAGGCAGTAATTTAGACAAATGTTATAAAAATATTTGGTATACAAATTGAAAACTAAAGGCGCACCATATATTTCAGCTCTGTAATGAAACGTGACCAAGTGTTATTTATAGTTTCAAATCCATCAGTTGTGTAAATGCACAGAGATATTTCCAATCTAGATCGGCTAAGCAAATAAATATTAATGAATAAGGAAGATAGCCAATTCAGACAAAAAGTGTAATATAATTACCACACAACGTTTATGGGATCCTTGTCCCTTTCCTCAGGTGCGAAGAAGAGCCTAGAGCGACACAACTGACTGGTCCGTTGACAAAACTCAAAAGCGACGAAAACACAACGTCAATGGAAGAGCCGAAGGGTTAACGTAACAATAAGGGAGCAACGACAATGGGAAAACATAAGGTTTAGCATAGTAATAAGGGATCATAGCAATTATTGAGATTCATAGTGTCTGTTTGTACATTAATAGCAGTGATGTTTGATTTAATGTGAAGCATCTCTGAAATGAGTCTGGAATTGTACCTGGTGTCAGTGTCTAAAATCTTAACATTTGCCAATCAAATTGTTTAGAATTGATTATATGTTTGGATACTACAGATTGTTTATCAATGGAAAGTTTGATATTAGACATATGTTCTTTGATACGTGTATTAAGTGAACGTTTTGTTTGCCCTGTGTAGCAGGAATTACAATTAGAGCAAGAGATTTTGTAAACAGCACAATGTTTGCTGTAGGGGTCAAGTGGGTTTTAACCAAGTAGGAAAGGGTATTAATGGATCTGTAAATGATGAATATTTGAAATTCTTTGAATATTTTTGAAATTTGTAATAAGGAAGTACGAGAAAAAAATTCCGGATCACAATAGTTTCCAGACCTCACCTAGCTCTGTAGTCAATCAGCTGTGGTAGCAATTAATAATTGTTCTCTGGGTAAAACTATTCAGTATTCCACTCATGAATTGGTCAAACGAGAAAACTATTGAATTTATGGATGAAGTTCGCTCAAATCCATCATTATAGGGCGTGAAGTCGATGGAGATCGCCAAGTGAAGAAAAATGGTTGGCAATAGCCATCAAATTTGTCATCAGTTATGCCGTACCCGAAAAATGAAAATAAGAAGAAAAGTTAATTTATAATTTTTATTTAATAAAATTAATATTTAACAAATAAAGAGGCTTAAAAAACTTAAATAAATTAATTTAATCCTTCATTAAATCCACGCATACTTCTCGAACGATGTGGGAAATTAAACAATCGGATACTCTCATTAAACACATCAAAGATTTCTAGGAGTCTCCTGCCGCCAAGAATCGAAGGGTGATCGGTATTTCTTTTCTCATCGCCGTGTCATTTTTCTCAAACATGGGCCTAATCTATCTATATATATAAAAATGAATTGCTGTTCGTTAGTCTCACTAAAACTCGAGAACGGCTGAACGGATTTATCTTATCTTAGTCTTGAAATGTTCGTGGAGGTCTAGGGAAGGTTTAAAAGGCGAGAAAAAATCGAATAATTTCCGGGAAAACCCTAAAAACAGCCCTTTTCTATTTCCCATACAAACGTTTTCTAAATAAAATACAAATCTACACCAGTCGAGCAATTTTCACCAAATTTCGTACACGTGTTCTTTGCGACCAGGAAACAAACACTGTCGGGGTGAGACGCGTCTTCCACCCCCAGAAGCGGGGGTGGAAATATTTAAACATACTAAAGCAGCCGATATTTGAGTCGGATAAATATTTTTAGGGGTCAAAGATATTGATAGTGTTTCTACCAATGTTATCTGAATACAATTTTCATCCCCTACGCCCTGTGAAAAGGACACCCTTGGGGTTTGGGGTGGAGATGCTTTACAGTAAAATAACGCGAATACAACCGAGATTGGAGTCAAATCAAAGGTTATGGACGTCACTGTGTTTAGTTACGACTTTCAAATTGGCATTTACCCCTCAGATGCAGGGGTAGCGGGGTGCAAATTTTGGAACATGTAAACACGGCTGATATTTGAGTTGAAGAAATATTTTTCAGAGTTAATTATAATGATTAGGGTTCGAGTAGCGTTACATAAAAATTGCGCAAAAGCAGCCGAAATTGGAGTCATATCGGGGGTTATAGATAAATGACATCTCGGGCAACGCCGGGCACCCAGCTAGTTTTTTAAATAAATATTGAAATTCACCCTACGACTTTCTGGTGAAGTTTTTAAATAAGTAATTGTCAAGAATGAATTCGTTGCTTAAATTGTGAAGTATTTCGCGTTTGTTTAAATAAGGTCGAATCCAGGTGCTTCCCTTCTTTAATTACTTGAAACTTTTTCACAATTAATGCTGCGCTAATAAGCACTTCATTATCGGCCATTATTATTGTACTACGTGTTCGCGGGAAATGCTTGGGCTACACTGTGGACGTAGTATTGCCGGTATATTGCTGGCAACATGTTCCCCGACCAAGCTTGCCTGAAACATCTTGTCGGAAATGTTGCCGGGCCATAGTTTCCTAAAATAATTCCGGCAATGTGGTATTTTTGTAGCCCTTAAGATAATCAGAAAAGAATGCCTAAGTCTGGAGCAATGTAGCCTAGATTATAAACAAATTTAGAACAAGTTGTTTATTTTCTCTTTAAAAAAATGCGGCTAAGACGGACTTTTAAATTTGCTACTGACGTCGACGATATTAATTTAGGGTTTTCTGTCACCGTATTTTCTAGATTTTATGACTAGCTGTTAAGTTTTACTTTGAAGATTATTTTTGCTACATCGATAAATATTGTCAAACGAATTCAGGTTAACGTTGTATTTTTCTTTCGTAGCACCGTACATGGTCGCAGATCAGAAATACACACTGTTCCGGTAATGTTTCGCACGACATGGCAAATGGCTGATACATATATACAGATATTTTTCTCCTGGCGACGGCGTCAATGATACAACTCCAGTAATAAATATCGCTGCGTTGTGACAGAGTATCTAGCTGAACGCACATTGCGCTGTGATTTATACCGGATGAGTTTTAAATTCGCATTAAGGTCGCTCGGCCGGCACACGTGGCACATCCGAAATCCAAACACCTCGACTCTTTCTAAGTCTGTATAGCGACGGAGTATAAATCAGACGAGTCAACAGCAGTTTGTGCCCGGAGAAAGTCTATCTTCAGTAGTTCTGGGATAAATGTAATATACGAGGAGCGCGGCGCGACATAAAACAGCGCGTTGGGGCCATTCCCGTCCCGCCCAAAACTGCCGTTTCCTTGAGGACACTGCGGGAGCGTATTTCAAGACACAACGCTCGCAATTGCCCACCTTACTGCTAATCAGTCACGACGGCCTTCATTGTCTCCCAAGTTCTGGTCTTCTTTTCTAATCTTAGCGAGACGACACGGGCTTCCGAGATAGAGTAAGTTTCCTGCTCTGATCCCATTGAACCTTTCAAGACTGCAGTTCCATGATCATAGAAAAATAGTTGGACGAGTTTTCCATTCTATGATGTTACATTTCAGAGCATGGATGTAAGACAACGGTCTTAAATTAAGCTACTTTAAATTACTTAAAAGTGTGCAAATATTTTTCTTTTCGACCCGTTTTTCTTTCATTATTCAGACTTATTCTGTTTCCAGTTCTTCGAAACCTCTGCCTATCCTGACTCAACGGAAAACACCGTGCATATATCAGTTTGTAAATCGTAAATCAATCATCAGCATAATGAACAAATCCGAATATTTCATTCTCCTTCCTAAAAAGCACCAGGAGACAAGGAAATTGTGTAGACTTTCCTCCTGCCTCTCTGTGTGGAAATTGAAGCAAAAACATATTAGTATAATAATAAGAAAAAATATGAAAATGACAGAGAAAATTAAGTGATCATATAAATACCACACAACGTTTCTGGAATCAGGTGCTAAGAAAACATTAGCTCATAATACAGTTTACAATTTCATAAGCTTTTAGGGATCTGTCACTATTGGATCTTGCGATTTTTTAGCAGTTTAAGATAGGAACAAGGTTTTCAGGAAGATTGTGAGTATTTATATATCATTTCATTTTTCCTGCCATTTTATCTTATATAACAGACGTATTATATTTTCATTTCAAAACATATTACTCTTACGCATCAAATATTAAATAATTGTTACAACCTTACTTGCTAAAATTGGTTTTGTTTTGTTTTCGTTGTTAATGTTCAAGCATTTATGGAAATTATAAATTACATTATATTTATATTGTAATAATTAAATATAATATGAATGTGGCGTTTCTAAATGAAAAAACTTAAGTGAAAACTATTAAACAAGATTTATTAACAATTTTAAAACAAGTATAAAATACACAAAATATTTGGGATCTCAGGGTCTTGAACTGGGTTTGATAAATGACTGAATTTATATAATCAAAATTACATTTACTTTTTATGGAAATCAATGCGTCTGAACATAGACGAAATTTGTTGCGGAAGAAATAATACCAAAGATTGAATTTAAACAATTTTAATTTTATCAAGAATTAAGGATCTCATTTTATCGATAATTTAAATAATTAAAGAACGATCTGACTTTTATCTTCTAAACACGGTTTACAAATGATTTTAAAGTTTTTCTCTACTTACGGCCGCCCAGGTCTCTTTTTAGCTTTTCGTGCACAATTTTGGGGACATCACTGATTCTAAGTACTCACAGACTCTAAATGTTCACAGGCTCTAATTAGCGTAGTTTGTTAGTTGGTTTAACACAAGTTGGTTGGTTCTCAATGCTTTACTGCAACCTGGATTTGTAGATCTCATGACTTCAGTTGAAAATGGACTTCATTGGTTTGTCTATGGCCAGCATGATGAATCTACGCTCGACCACCGAATACACACTAGTTACTCTGTCTCCTTCCCGACTGAATATTGCTTTACTTTTTAATATTTGAAAGCATGTTTGTGACTGGACCACATTCTTTCGTTCTGACTGCCGACTGTAAAACTTTTCGTCTGATCTATTCGCTGTCTGCTGCCCGACTGTAAAGCTTTCAAACTGCTTGCTGTCCGCTGCCCGACTGAATTCTTCGTCTCGTAAATTTTGAGCGCGTAAAACCTTCCCAACCGATCAACAATGTTTTCTTTGCCTTGCCGGTTTGTTGCGGCGTCCGCTCTATATCCACTAATAATGAGTCCTCTACAATTCAACTTTTCAATTAAAACAATGCCTTAATTACCAATTACTACAATATATAAATGTAATTACACATATAGGCCTATGTAAAAATATGAAATGTAATCGAAAGATAAAATATTGTTAAAAACGGCCTGTTATAGCATCTAGAAAATAGGTCAATTAAGTAATTTTTAATAAAAAATTCATTCTCCAAGTAAACTGGAATAAATTTTATGTGTAGTCCGCGAGTGTAAGGGACTTAGTCTTTCTGAAGTTTGTTCCCGCAGAATTTCGTACTTACAATCAGGGTGTAAATCTCATTACATGCTCTAGTTTTCACGTTACATTAAATTTTCTTGTCTAAGTTGAAATAATGAGTTTAGCCTGGCGCCGAGGTTCCATGACAAGGAAAATTATGGTAAGTAGAGAAATCCTTCAATTGCACCGCGTTTCTTCTTTCGTCTTTCATTCGCTACTTTTGTTGACCTAGAAAGTTAATTTTAACTGACTGAGCCTTAAATTATCAAAAGAACCGGTCTTCTGAGCTTCTACTATAAGTTGAATTCGATATATGCAGCATCACAAGAAAATGCTTCAATTATTAATGGCAAAAAGTTTTCAGCAAGAAATTTGCTTGTCATGAATTTTATAGTTCGCGGTTTGGTATAGAATTACTGTAGAAAACGAGATAATAATAATAAAATTACGTCTGTGATGTATAAGTGCCATTCAATCAGACGCGCATACTTCTATTTTAGCAAATCTTATGAAATTAAAATACAGTTTTTATAAAATGTACAGTATGACACCTTTCACATCCTTCAAGCTAGGCTTCTATTCAGAAACTACGGAATATGACCTATTAATATAATATTAACTGGAAACTTATTTTCTGAGGATAAACTCTTCATATGACTTTAATAAATTATTAATGTTACACATCCATTCCAACAACTTTATTGTAAAATATTTTATTTATTTATTGTTTATAATCGCGTCAACATATTAGTCATTGCCGAATTAACATAACTACTACATGAAATTATTACATTTGATTCATATAACATATTATTAACCTAAGATTCATCATCTGATTAATTACATCTTGAATGCCAGTTTCCTCAATAAAATTTACAAGGGTATTTATTGCCGCTCCTGAGGTGGATATCTCCCTTCTTGTGTATTTCTTGATTCTGACTCTTCTAATCCTGTCGTGCTTTGGGCAGTCGTAGAGGACATGACGTCAGGGCAGCCTTGCATAAGTCACATGCAGTTTTCGGTGACCTTGAAAACAGATAGGAGTGTGTGAGGTTAGAGTGGAGGGTTCTTATCCTAGCAACAACCACTTGTTGTCTCCCTGATAGATTGTCAACGTAGGTTGTTTCCTTGAAGTTGTCGACTTTCTTATGAAATATTCCTTCAGTCCTTCCTCTCCTACACTTGTTCCATTTTTCCTCCAGAATTCTGGCATAGGCTTGTCCCCCGTCCTTTTTAGTGCATATTGGGCTGTTGTTTTTATTCTGCTGTTGGGATGCCTCCATCTTAGTATTTTTGTCAGCCCTTCCGTTTCCCTCTATTCCACTGTGTACCGGTATCCATCCTATTGTTATCTTATTATTGATTTTTAGGATTGTCATCATGTTTTCTCTGATTTCTATTGACTGTACAATTCCAGTTTTTGAATTGTTTATTGTATTTATTGCAGCTAGAGAATCAGTTAGGATGATATTATTTTTATTTGGTTCTTCCATGCTCAGTATCGTTGCCATATATATATGGAATATATTTCCGTCGTTGTTATTGATGCGTTACTATTTATGGATACCGTCCTAACAACCTCGTTCGATACAATAGTGCTTACAACTTCTTCACAGGTTATTGACGCATTCGTGTATATTATTGCTCTAGGTAAATTATACTTCTCCAGTAGGGACTTCAGCTCCATCTTCCAGTCCCTATTCTTCATGCTCTTGATCCAATCCTAACGAGGGAAGTGTCTGTGAAATAAATATTTCAAACTAAATTTATAATTCAGTGTTGATTTAACATTTCAGACAATTTTTTAAACATAATTTAGTAAAAAAATTTAAAACTTCATGTTATTATTAATATATAAAGGTAGAAAAACATTATTTTCGCCCGCACTTCATTGTCACCTACGAGTTTCATTTCGGTTGCAATAAGCAAGGCAACAAATCCGCGCCTCTAAATAAATAAGTAAAATTAAATTAATTAAAATAATTTTTAATTATACTTTAAAAAACTTTATTTACTCATATTATTAATTTCTAACAATGGCGAAACGTCGGTGTATTTAATTTTTTGTTAATAAACAATTTTCTGACTGTCATTTGTTGATATATTTATGTTTATAATTGTGATATATTTTTTCCATCATCTTTATTAATTTATTTATTCAAAGTAAGTGTAATGTAATCATTTTGACATTGTCAAAAAATTAGAAACTCAGAATAATAATTCGGATTGAATACACGGTCCTTAGAGATTTTGGCTCGATGAATGGGTTTCTTTGTCCATAATCAAAGCACCGTCCACAATGCGATGTCTGTTCCTAAGCGCTTAAGCAGTTACGCTGTGCAATCACGAATAAGCAATGTTATGTGCTTAACCGTCGTTGAACCACAATTCCTTCCAGTGTCCCTCACACAGTTACTGCGAAACAGCTCCTGAACCCAGCATAAGGCATGTGGCGATTTTCATCTGTTCCCACAATTCCATATTTCAGAAGCGATGGTTCATGTAGACTCTGTAACGTACAGTATTGTGAGCTTGTAGTAAGTCTCACCCCTCATGATATCTACAGTAGCGTATTAAACAGCAGAAAAGCGGTTACAGTAGTGGAATACAAACCTTAATAAGATTTTTTAGGATCCTTATTTTAAATTTTTTAAGCAATATTCACGGTAATCTGTGAAACAGTAAAGGAATTTTATCAAGCTATTCAGGAGTTTTCGAATTTAATGACTTTTTTATAAGACAACCTGCTATTTTTTGGCTTCCATACATTTTAAAATATACTTCTATAGTAATCTGAAGAGAACGCTTTCGTTTTCGTGGTGCATCTTAAAAATGTAAATTTCCAACAACCACAATAATAGAAGTACAAAATAAAATCTCGTCTGTGTCAATCTACCACTGTAATCAAAAAGTAATATGAAATTGTCATTTAAAACTCCCGGGTATTAGGAAGGCAGGTAAATATTTTTTCCGAGGTTGGTAGGACTGTCTATAATATTTTCCAAGCGTCTGTTTGTTTAATTATCTCCGAGTTACACGTGTTTGTGTAAACAACCAAAAGTGAATTTTTCGATTTTTGCAATGGGTGATATTGTTGAGCAAAATACTTACATCAAATTTTGTTTGCGGAACGAATATTCTTGTGCGGACACATTGAAAATGTTGTGGAAGGCCTTTGGTGATCAAACTATGGCACAAACAAACGTTTAAAGTGGAAAAACGAGTTGAAAGAGGGCCGAGAACGCGTTGAAAGACGAACCGCGCTCTGGACGACCATCAACGTCTACCGACGAGGGCCACGTCCAAAGAATCAAAGATTTGGTGCTTAAAAATCGTCGGTGCACAGTTAGAGATCTCGCTGGTAGTGTTGGAATATCATTTGGCTCAGCCCAAACCATTTTGAAGAATGTTTTGTGTCTCAAACACGTCAAGCCTCGATTAGTGCCAAAATCGCTCAATTTTTTTTGGGAAAAAAGCGTCGCGTTAATGTGTGTGAAACTTTGCTGTCTGACTATCAGGACCACTTGAAATGCATCATTACTGGAGACGAGACTTGGATTTACGCATACGACTCTGAAACCACCGACCAATCCAGCGAATATCGTGCAAAAGGTGAAGCAAGACCAAAAATCAAGGTCATGTTGACAGTTTTCTTTGATTATCGTGGTGTGGTGCACTATGAATTCCTTCCGTCGGGCCAAAGTGTCAACAAAGAATATTATTTGAGCGTTATGCGTCGATTGCGTGAAGCTATTCGTCTGAAACGGCAGGAATTATGGGCGAACAACTCTTGGTTCCTTCATCACGATAATGCACCATGTCATACTGCATTCGTTCTTCGAGACTTTTTTGCCAAAAACTCGACTCATATCGTTTCGCAACTACCGTATTCGCCTGATTTGGCTCCGTGCGACTTCTGGCTATTCAGCAAACTCAAAAAGGCCAATGCGAGGACGCCGTTTTTGCACGATTGAGGAGATAAAAACCGAATCGAAGAAGGTCTTGAAGGCTATACCGGAAAAAGACTATTCCGACTGTTTCGAGGACTGGAAAAAGCGTTGGAAAAAGTGTGTTTTATCGGACGGGGATTACTTTGAAGGGGATGAAATTGATTTGGAAGAATAAATAAAGAATTTATATTTTATAAATAAATTCACCTTACTTTTTGTTCACAATGGTATATTTTTTTTCTAATACTGATCCGTTAATGACTGTTTATTGATTCCATCTTTCCGATATAAGTGACAGTAAAACGATATCTTGTCTATTAATGTAAGTGTATGTGACAATTCCAAAAAAATATATATTAAAATCTGTGGAAAACTGCAGGAACTAAAAGTCCATATATGTCTATTTACCATAATTTTAAAGAAGTCAGTAAAAATGTATCAGTTATTTAACAGTGAAAGAAAATTAAATTTTTCAGTGTAAATGTATGCATAATAATATGTATGAATCTGTAACGACAAAAACTAAAATATAAAACGAGCTGGGTGTGCCGTTCCATCAATCTACTACAAACCAATGTTAAAATTCCAGTTTCTTCTCTCGTTTTTCGACGGAAGTACTTTGTTTTCGTTTACGTGGAGGCCAGGGGTTGCTACCATCTTATGGAATTATTTATTTGTAATTTACGTTCTAGGTCGTCTTTTTTCCATTCGATGATATAAACACGAATATGGAAAACTTTTGACTGAAGGAATCTAATTTTGCATTCGAAACATGCTAAAAAATAATACGTAATTTATTTCAAAATCTTTTTTATTATATTTAATAATTCACGTTGTTTCATATATTATAAATCAACATAAATTAATAAACTACTTTTGAATTCAACATATATAACAATGAAATTTGCTTCTGTTAAAAATATTAATACTTAAAACGACCTACGTACAGATAAACTAAAAGCAGTTTTGTCTGTACGAAGGTCTATTGTGTTATCATTCTGCATGTATGGTTATTAAAATTATTACAAATTTTATAGTGTTTTATAAGAAACATATATCTAGAGGTTCTAGAAGGTACTCTAAAATACAATAGATTTAATAATTCGGATCAATAAATTTAGTCTGAAAATTAACAGTACATTTCAAGATTCGAAATTTTCAATGCCTTAGAATTTTCTCTGTAATTATGGCTAGTAACTTAGTAATAAAATTCATTCCAGAATATTTCTTTATAACAAAGTATATTGAGTAGTTAATTAGTATATTTTTGACAATATTATTGAACCATACACCATACTAACAGTAAATATAGTAGAGATTATTGATGAAATCGAAAGTTTTAGGAAGAACAGTGAAGTATTTTGAGTGTGTAAATATTATTGAAACAATTTTTGTATTCTTTATAAAGTATAAAATTATTAAATATGTACAAAAACAGCAAGAATACATATATTCACTTAATGAATGAAAAGTTTATTATAAAGTTAACGAATTGCAGTTTACAATAGAAATGAAAGTTTTTCCCTGGATTTGAGACCCATTTCGTTGTTTTATGTTGTAAAGAAATTTGTTCAAATTTGTTTCGAATATACTAAATACCAAGAGGTCTATGAAATTACGTATAATATATAATTCGGCCATGAAAGGTGTTTTAGAAAGTGTAATAAATTCCAAAAATAATATTCTTTATAGTTGACGCAGATAGATGGAATATATTTGTCTATCAAAATAATCAAGAATAATTAACTTCGTAAATGATAGTGTCAATAATTTTATTTTGAGTTGCAATAATTCCTAAACGTCACTTTCACGAAAGAAGTTAAATAATTTAATAAAATTTAAGACAAAAGTGGGGTCAGAGACAGATTGTAGTACTAATGAGTACCAGCATACCATAATTGTAGGACAGTGACAAACAATGTGTTAGTGCAGCGTTTAATCACAATGACAGTATTTCATATCTAATGATTGGCGAGCTATCAAAAGACTCAAAGTTTAACAGCCATTATAATAATCTATATAATAAAAAAGGATGTATATTTGTATGTATGTATGTATGTATGTATTTACGTTGTTCTTTATACAAATTTTATCGCGTGGACAGAATTCAACACAAATTGGTATATATATTCTGCCAAAATCAAGAACCGGTACTGTGGGGGTGAGAAACCCCTAGAATAAACGCGGAAATAATTATAATTGAAATAAGTTACGAACTAGTGTTAAATTACTGCGCGAGACGATGACGTCATAAGTTTTCAAGACATTGACGCATCCTAAATATAGTTCTGTATTTCGTAATGAAATAAAGCAGAAATATTTTGATTGAATAAAAAGTAAAATTTTTTCCAGTATTACTCCATCGAATAGTAATAAAAAACAATACGAAACACTTTACCATCCTTGCGCAAAGTTAATTTGGAATAGTTAATTATCCCGCTATCTTTGATAAAGCCAATATGGCGCCTTATAATACATTCAAATGTGTGTCGGTCGAGATTTATAAAATTTCATAATATAACGTACTATTGTATCCTGTATAATATTTCAGAAGATAATAAGATTTGTCTAAGGTACGACTGCTGAATTATATGTTTCTAACTATAAAAGTATTGAAAATGACGTACGGAACTCCGAAAGTTTTTATGGTCGTTATTCAATTAATGCACTATCAGTCAAAGGTATGTACAGAAATAGGAACATTTAAATTGAATTAAAAGTACAATTAATTATACTTTACGCAACGTATTTCTATAAATTTGTATAAATGTAAACAAATTATTGCGTGCAATTTGTGTCGTGAAACAAAAATTTGAGGTTAGGATAGCAATATTTGTTTTCCATTTTTGGGAACGACGTTATAGATGTTCAATTTCTGAGAAATGAAGCTGAGCACAAATATTTTGATTGAATAATAAGTATAATTAAATCTACCAATACCACATCGAGTGATAAATATAATTTATTATGAAAGGTTATACAATCCATGGCATTAATTTTCTTTTAAATAACTTGACTTTTGACGTGGAATATTTAACGGGATCAGGGACCAATATGTTTCCCAATTATATCTTGCAATACGCACTGGAAGATACATAGAATTATGATAAAAACAATACTTAAATGTTCAAAATTGATATTTTTTTTATTGAAGACAGCGTATTTCGTAATGTTTTGCACATCTCGGGTAACGCCGGGCACCCAGCTAGTGTATAATATAAAAACTGTGTTTGTTTAATAATAAACAGATGATATTGTATACATAAATATAAGTCAAGATGATAACGTCTGTAAAAATGGATAATATAATACTGCGTAATAAATAGATAGCAGTGGAATAAAAATATAAGTTCAGATTCAAATTATCAAACAGATTATCTTGAGGGTCTATATCGTTTTACTCACCAGAAGACAGGTACACCTGAAGTACTTGACTTACTTTCAAGGGATTTGCCTGAGTGTTTCACGCACACTTCACAGTCTAACCACAGGCGGTGCAACTGTATTCTCTTGTAAATTAATCTAACTTCCTCATTACGCAGCATATAATTGCATCTGAACACTGTTCTACTAGTTTAGCGGCGGCTACTGAAGCATTAAGTACTCATGTTAAAGGCCGCAGGCTTGCTGAGCGTAATATGCATTGCTGTAATTAACAACGTTCATACATCCATTATTTGTTCGACATCTCGGGTTATTAGGGGTAAGTTGCATTATTAATGCTTATAAAGGCTACCGCAAAAAGAATGCGATTTTTATGCATTTGAAGTGCGTATCTGTTTCAGTAGACAGGTTGATTCATATTATTATATACGGTAATCACCGATTAGGCTGCATTGGTTCAGAAAATGAACAAGCACAGTTAAAGTGAAAGAGTAAGTTTATCTTGGTCCTGCTACTATAAATCCCACAATTAAGACCGTAAGTTCACGAGTTCAAAATAATAAGTTCTGAGGATGAAATAACTTGAATATTTTTTTTAATAGTTACAACCATTTATAATTGTTTTTGTACCTACGATAATTTAGATTTACTTTTAATTTAATGACAATAGGATAGAAGTAACTGATAAAGTCACGAATAGAAGGATTAAATGTCATTTCGTATTAGAGATAACAGTGTAAAACTTTTGTTCATCCATTCTGAAATAATCGCGTTGAAGTCATGTAAAGGCTAATTTCTCATGATTTTACAAATGAATTAAGAGATAGTTCACTCGGAACGCGGAAAAGGTTAGTCTCACTATAGAAAAATGCTTGTGGTCTTGTAAGTGAAAGCTAGGCGAAAGAGAGAACTAAGGATGGGAAATAGGAACGGTGTCGGGTTAGAGAGTGCTTTGGTACTCAAGCTCACGGACCGGAAAGTATGTTCAATCAAAAAACTAGATGTAAAAAGTAGGATAAAATTTAATTAACAGGAAAGATGGAAAGTCTTCGTCACCGTCCGAGAGGGAATCTTTTTCCAGGATGAGGTAGACATTATTATTGAGATTATTCGGGTATTCCGTTGTCCTAGAGTAGAAAAAGTGAGAAAGAGAAAAGTCAAGAAACAAGAAAAATAGAAAAAACATTGGAGTTTCTGCATCTTTCTCTGAAATTTTCTGACATTGTTTCACGTCATCTCTTTAACCCAACTGATTTCTTGCACACTGCCTCTATCTTTCTGTTTTTCTTGATTCCTTTGTTCTCTTCGCTTGGATTATATCTCCACATCTTTTTTCTGATCTTCTAGATGATCATTTTCGTCATCTCTTTGAGCTGCCTCTTTCTTTCTGTTTTTCTAGTTTCTTGGCTTTTCATTCCTTTTCTTATTATTTTTTCTTGCTCACATTTTCTACTTCATGAATAATCGCAATATCTCACCATTGTCAAGAAATTTCAAATTCAAAGGAGATAGATTTTCAGCATATGAAACTCGTTCAATTAAGACGTGTTTTTTATTATGAAAAAAAATGGCTGCAACCAGTTAAAATATCGTCATATTTGAATGTAGACTTTGATTCCCATGCAAGAGCAAAATTCAAAGATATATTAGATTTTTTATTCGGTAAGTCAGACAGTGGTCTCGACGGCCATCCGTTAAACTGGATTTACATCCTGCTCCTCTTATCTCATCATCTTAGGAAAAATGAAATAATTTAAATTAAATAATGATCCTAATATATCTTTATTTGACAGTTACGTTGTGATTCAACTTGGGTAAAATATAGTCCAAACGAAAAAGTTTATATCTAGAAAAGCTGTCTGCGAGGTATATTCTCTCGCAGGCAGAACCTTGTAGGAGAGACAGGAAGGGGCTACATTTGGGGATGCCTTTTCCTATCACCGTTTATGAACTAAGGTTCCCACAAACCGAGGAAGCTCGGCCTGTTTTGAGAGGTGTATGTTCCGGGATCACAGACCTTGGGCATACGGTAAGAGTTGTTTACTGTTCCCATTGGAACAGCCGGCCAGCTGCCTCCTAAACTGGTCGAGGCACGGAGAAGGGAATGCTGCGTCCCCACAGCAAACTCCTCTCCCGCTATCGGAAGGGCGTGAGACAAGTACCCAATGCCCGACCTACCTAATGCAGGTTTTTCTAGGATTTGTCCTGCATTACTTTTAGGCGAATGCCGGGTAGGATCCTTAAACTATAGCCTGGGGGCCCTAGTTAACCCTTGGCTATCAAATCCCTTCCTATGCTATTAAAGGGAAGTTGCCACCATGTGGATTATCCTCATGTAGCCTGTTACGCCCCCCCCCCAAAAAAAGTTTATTTCTAAGCTCACTTTATCTTAGAGAAATGTCAGTAGCATTGCCAGTTGCAGAAGAAAACTGACAGAAAATAAAAGAGCCAGTTTTTTTTAGATTCGATCATTAGTGACATCAGTAAAAAGGCTTTATATATATACATATATATATATATATATATATATATATATATATATATATATATATATATATAGAGAGAGAGAGAGAGAGAGAGAGAGAAGAAATGGAATCAATGTTGAAATCAGAATCTATGAGTAAAATGTAGAACCTGACTTCTACAAATGTATTCCGAAGAACGGGCTTAAGAAACAGCTTCATTGGATTCAAATAATTTTTCAAACTGATGGTCAATAACTGTCACATATATTTCAATAAAATAAAAGTGGTGGACACAAAAAACAAAAAATCAAAAAGTTTAATTATTTTAAGTTGCCTAAGCTAGAGGGAAATTTTGTTAATTGAGTTGCAATCATAAATATGTTTATGACATGTTCTTAAACACATTTCTCGCTCATTCCATAACGAATTGTGTGTAAATGTACGTGAACGTCTACGGATACATGCCCGTAATCATCGACAGATGTAACGTTGCGAGCGTAACTCTTATTTGTGTGCAAATAAAATACTTATGTTAAAACACATAACTCGTAAATATGTTTAGTTTCAATAATAACTCAAAGTTTTAATATTAGTTTATAACAAGAATTGTCCAATATTTTTAAAATAAACAAAACCTCAAAATTTTTCACAATTTATATAGACTCAATATATTAGACATCGACAACATTACAGAGTTTACTATCATATTATATAAATTTGCAGCAACTGAACATTTTTCTCGACAGAATTCGTAAACTCTAATTTGTTTACTAAAAAAACCCTCTCGTTTCGCTTTCAATTTCTGATTATCATTTAATCATTTCTCCCAAAATTTTACAAATAAACTAAATATTAATACATTACGAGTTCATCAGTTTGTATTTTACTTACAATTAACCTCTTACTTAAGTATATTGGTAAAATAACGATTCAATAATATCATGTGGCCGCAATGTAACCTGAAAAATTTGAAGTATTTGATACATAAATATTTGAAATTGAATATATTACTAAGATCATAATGTTATAATTGCAGAGGAATTAATGTGTGCTATTTATTTGTTAAATCGTAATTCATAATGTTTCTGACAATTTTTGAGTTGTCATTGCTACATTTATATGCCAATTATGTATGTTTGTAGTTAATAAATTATTCAGTATAGTTTGTGTTTCATTTAACTGCGATATTTATATATTTTATACTAAATGTACGTTTTCCTTTACAGACGTCGGAAAATGCGAAGGAGCAAACTTCTTTATCGGTCGAGTGCTGCACCATCAACACTGCTTCAGCCAGCAATCCCATCAGTGACGTGATTACCATCAGCTCAGGACTCGTCTCAGGTCAACAAGAAAGCTGCGTTTAGTGAAGGATATTGCGAGCGTTACTTCCGGCCATGGATATAAAACGTTATTACTTCGTTATGTGAAATAATAAATGAAATGTTGGAACTGTACTTAAATATCATGCTGTTCAACCTCTCTAAAGATTCGGTAGGAAGTTTGATGTTTCAGTTGATTTCAGGAAGGAACAACAGACATTATCCTACAACTATCGATTTCTTCGAGGAAGGAGAATTGTGTGTTACATGTGCAGCGAGAATAATTTATTATTATTTGTATTCTATGTATAGAATAAAACAAAATTTTCTTAAAATATAAATGTTTTGTATTTAAACTAAAATCAACGTCAACATTTTAAAGCAACAAAATAATCGTCATTAGACGGATAATAATATTAAGAAACTACCTCAATGAAAATTAATATTGGACTAAATTTTTTTCTTAGTAAATGGCAATTTTTAATAGTAATTAATCAATCGGTATGTTGTATTGGAAATAAATTATTATTAAGTTATAAACAAGTTATATGTTACATTTAATGCACTTATATCTTCAAATATTTTTGATAGTTTTGAATTTAATATATTTTAAGTTTCTCAAGTATTCAACTGAATGAAAGAATTTTTTTATTAACAGAAATGAGGAATTTAAAGGAACCTGGACCGTGGACAAGAAATCTAGAACTGTGGTGTAAAATGTCTTTAAATTGAAATACAATTGAAGGGAAACTGATTTAAATGGAAGATATGACGTTAAGTTTTATTGTATACCCATATAGTTTATTACGATTAAATTTCATTGCATATATACGACAATATGGCGACAAAGGTTCAATTATTGCCCCAGAAACACGTTTCTCTTTCGAGTGAAACATATTGTAGTATAGCGTTGTCTTTAAAAGGCAAGTGTGATGCAGCATTTACCAATAATATCAAGGAAAATATAATTAATATTATTTTTATATTTAAAAATAGAAATTTTTATTTGTAAATGAAAATCGAGAGAATGAAAACATACATTATTTGAATTATTAATAAGTTATATATAATTACAGACAAACACGTTTGAACCATACGTATTTAAAAGTGTCAGTAATTTGTTTTAAACAATTGATAGAATTTAAAGATTATTAAACGTTAATAATATATCAGAATATCTACAAAGAACGAGTCTACTAGCATATTCACTCATGGTCCTGGTTTCGATTCCGGGTTCGGTCGACATATGGCTTGAGGCTTACTATAAGCTTTCTTCTATATGTTTATATAGTCTATTGCAAATACCATACGCCACCAAAACAACTTCTGTCTGGTAAAGGCCACGGCTTCCTAATCACTTTAGCTAACTACAATATGATATTTTGTGAATGATAAAATATCGTTGAGAGACTGTAATTGAATGAAAGGAACAATAAATATTTTGTACTGGGAATTTTTTTTCCAATGAGAGAATTAATAATAAACTCATAATATGATCATACAAAAGTCGCCCATAGAAAAAGTAGGATGAGATCCGACCGACGCTATTAAGTATGTCAGAGGAATATAAATTATAATTTAACTATAAAATGGTTGTATAAAAAGTAGATTACAAAATTAGAAAATTAATACAATGCTAATGTCTTCAATCATCTGTTAATTTATTTGTTTTCTGTTTTTCAATAGACGTACCTATTAAATTTATTCTTTCTTATTAAATAGACATTAATTTGGAATTGAACTTTAATATTGTACAGGTATTTATCTTGCTTACCTGTAAATTAAGACCAGACAGTCAGGTGAATATTTTAATTAGAATAAGTGCATTATTCGTTTCACATATTTCAATTGGAGACCTGTTTTCTCTTCCATAGACAGAGCGGAATAAACGCTCCGAGCTGAATTTGATTTGCTTGTTATATTCAGCAAGGGGCGCTCACATTTTCTGACGAGGCGTGTATCCACTTTAAAACATATAATATATTACTTAATATAAACTGACTTATTTTCTTAAAATATTATCTTATGCATCCAAACCTAACGATTTAATAATATGAAACAAAGTAAATATGTAAAAAAATTATCGCATATCATTCCATAGATTTATGGCATTTTTAATCGTATTGTGCCTTTCAGTTATCTTGTAAATTGAGTTACTGTGAAGTTCTAAGTTAAGTAAAATGAGAATCAATTTACGATTCTTTTGTTTCGAATTACGAACACTCACATTATATCTCATTCATAAAAAACCTTTTAAGTTTTATAACATTGTTTAACTGTTCTGAAACTAACAAGAAATTACAAGAAAAACGCGATCAATTAGCCTTTGTCTGGAGTACCGAAACAAATGAAGCTATAAAACATTTCTTTAATAAATATTCTATAATCATATTTTTTTTGAAACCTTGTTGATATTTTGTGGCAAACTTCATTATATTTTCTTATGTTTTTATTCGAATAATCCAATGATTCTTCATCCCTATGAATTAATTTGCTTATAAATTAAATCCAAACACCCCTTTAAGATACAAACATACATTAAAATATTTTCGGAAGTTAATTTTTATAAGACTTGATAAACAAATTTTACTTAATCTCTAACGTAGTACTTTTTATATCGCTTGAATGGATCTTTTCGTAAATTAATTAAGTTGAATTCTAATCAATTTTCTTTTTAATGTTATAGACTGGTAAAGGTTTATGTGAAATACCTTCTCATATGTAATTGTATTTATTGGTAGTTTTTCGTTGGATTTTATTTTGATAGTTCACTTTTTATTTTCTCTCTTTAAAATTATATAATTTCATGCAAGAATTTGGTTAACTCTCACGTTGAAATCTGTTTCTGGAGCAATGAAAAGGTAAACCTACATTTAAGTATACTAAAGAAGAGCTTTATGTGGCATTGCACTTTATCTTATATGCACTCGCCTCGCACTACACACGTAGCTTTAGTCAGACACACCTTTAGCAAATCCCTCCAAGACCTTGGGACTGAGCCCTTGGATTTTACGATTGTTCCAGTGGCAAGAAACAAGAGTTAGACGCGTCCTCTACTGATATACACACGCGTCCTGGATTTGTAGAAAGATTGCGCAAGGATTCTCTCAGCCGAGGGTAATATTTTAAGGTTAAATGAGGCGCACGCCTTTCACAGCAGACTCCTCGGTATTTTTCTTCTCCTCCGTCTCTGCTTAAGAATGTCTGTACAGAATAATCCATCAGTTTTTTTTAGAGATATTGGTTCTGTTAATTATTGAAAGAACTCTAACACAAAGTTCTTCAGCATTTTTTCTTTGTTTGAAATAAATAATACAGTACTGCTGAATTTACGAAAATTATATACTTCATATAATATTTATTCAAATAAACTGTCTTGAAAAGTATAAAATGTTCACGCGTCTCAATAATACGTAAATGCACATCGGCCATTAAACTTTTCTCTGAGAATAATATATGGAAATTACGATGACGGGATATGACTAGAAGAACAAAAATGAGTATTAATAATTGAAGAACTCGGGTATACGAGTTATTATCAAGAACTGTTCACATCTATAATTTAATAATCGCTCTAATAATGGAAGGCATAACGCGGAAATATATTCGATTATTAGCAGGAGATTATTCGTGCATCGCGATTGCGATGCCACCAACCTCTACCCAACAAAATCTGTCAACTAAACGGAATACGAAATATATTTATTTCTCATAATATTTACAACAGACATAACTTCATAATCTATAGTTACTGTAAGTATATGTGAATGACGTTTCTACGGTGACATAAAATGTTATTGTTTCAAAAATACTTCTTCAAGAACAGTGCGCTATTTCAAAGAAAGAATAAGAATAACAGAAGTAAATATTGGAATGTAATTTTATTTGGTTTCGCTTATGCTTATAAAAATTAAAAATATATGAAAAATTCCAAAATTATGTATCGTTCAAACATTAGTAAAAATAGAAAGTGACCCACAAAGTGTGTTCTTTAAGTTGAGAAGTTTGTTTAAATGAGATCTGAAAATTGAATTGAACAATTTCGAGGGGCTGTGGAGATTTTTAAAGTTTACTTTTATTTTATTCTAATGTCAAGGGTGCGATATGAGGATGATGTAATCGAAGTGAAAGGGACTGAATACACCTTGAAAGTACATACACAATATATTTTAAAGTCAAATAAAACTCCATTTATTTTCAAAAGAGCGTTAATATTTGTGTTTCGATATAATACTTACATGTCCCATTTCAATTTTTACTGTACTGTAAATAACTCGTGATAATGGTCAAAATGTTTGTAATTCTATGATGTCAGCGCGATTTTTTTATACAATTCAATAGAATATGATAATTAACTAATCATTAAATTTAGTTAATAAACAATTCTGTGAAAATTTTATATATATATATATATATATATATTCTGACTATTGAGAAGTCTTATAAAAAACAAAAGCCAATTTGAAATCAGGAAAAATATATTTATTTATGGAAAATTAAACTACGTTTCGTCACTAACTTTGTGACATTTTCAGGCTGAAGTTTAACAAAATATTGATAGTAGTTTGCTTTCCGTAAATAAATATATTTTTCTGATTTCAACTTGTCTGTTGATTATTTATAAATTCTTTGGAAAAAAAAAGCGATTACCTACGAAAATGTGATTCAAGAAAGAATCTCAGTAAGTAAGTAAGAAAGAAAAAATGATCTGATATAACAAGAAAAAATCAAATTCGTCCCCACATTTTATGATTTATAACCTATAGTTTTTTTACTGTATTAAAATGAAACTGTATGAATATTTAACGCTTAATTCAAAAGAAGTTAATGATAAAGTGAGTTTAAACTATTCCAATGTACGATACTGTAACCTCACAAGTAATGAATGTTTGATAATGGGTAAATAATGCACCCGGGCGAGGATAGAGAGGATTATTTTTATTATATAATACTACTTTATATATACTATTCGCTTTCATGTATGTAGAGGGCGATGTTACATGCATTTTTAAATATTTTTCGTAAGTACATGAGTTGGGTAATGACAAGGGGACTTTCAAGAGCTACCCACTGTCACTGCGCTGAGTTCGATATAATTAAAACGGAGCTAATTGATCATTAATGTATAATTACTTCCATTAAATTAATAGCTTCACTTCAGATTATTCAACTTCACTAAAAGCAGATTCAACTAATAAAGACGCACAACCATAATTTGCGCGCTATAATAACAGAATGAAAAACGGACGGGGGTCTCAAGCGTTTGTTTATTTTATATTTATATTTTGTCAGATGGAAAATTAATTATAATTTTCGAAAATTTATCATTTTATTCATATTTAAACAAAATATATTCCTGCAACTTATAGAATATATTCATAATGGACAAAACTGTAGATGACGTTTGGCTAGAACTCCACACTTTTTTGAACTAGATTTACAGGAACGTCTTAAATGGCTTAAGACAGTATCGATAAAGTATTCGTAAAATACGTACATGGCAAGTCAATTTAGTATGAACTTTTAGAACCAGGCTTGCTCACATTCCAATTATTCCTAAATTGGGTTTTTTTTATTTGGTTTTAGCTCGATAACAAACACTTTGATAAATAAATTACGTTTGACGCTCTACGGTTTCAATGATATGAAAACTTCCTCCTTATCCAGTCATTTACAAATTATTGTTTCAATTTTGTTGAGTTCCATATCATTAATAGCCTACTATTATGTGACCTGTCGGTCATAAGTGACTTTGATTGTGGCCGTAATCTGAAATTTAATAATATTTGTGATAGAAATTCTAGGTGAATATATAGCTTTTAGTATTAGGTACATATTGTAAAATTTATAAATTGAAATAATAGAGTTTACGTAAGTCCGGACATCTAGTCTCTGTTATTCTGAAGCATTTCGTTTCTTACCCTGTGTGTCAATGGAAAATAATTTCCTTGTAGACCCCGTTCATTTCATTTGTACTAATTTGGAAAAAGATATTATTCCAACCATATGATAAATTTTAACATAATTACCTGTAACCGAAAGCTTTCCAAAATATATTTGTTCCGAATCTTCTCACATGTTGCTGCTAATAGGTTTCTATTATAAAGATATTTATCTCACTCATCATTCAAACTCCCTAATTCTTTTTTAAATAATATTTCAATTCGAAGTTTCACTGATTATAGATCAGAGTGCTGGCTAGAAGAGTGTTAGAATGTAGGTTTAATTTATACAATTGTTTTGGAGTTTTTATTATTGAGTAACAGGCTGCATGAGGTTCATCCACGTGGTGGTCCCATACCTGCTTTGTCTTATGTGATTATTCAACTATTGCTTTATGGATAGTGTGGATTAAATACATTCTTACTCCTTAGTTAAAGAAATACGATTGCGTTCTCAAAATTTTTCTTTAACAGAATACAATGAAGTCTTGAACGTCTTTACAATATATCAAGAATAAAAAATAGTATTTCATACATGATACAATTCAGGGACATTAGATTATAGTTGGCTATAAAAAATAAATCTCGGAAAATAATTATTAGTTAGATTAACGAAAACGCACGAATAATATAATATTTTACTCAAGTGTTTCATTACATGAATTATACGTCACAAAAATTTGTACGTTTACAGCAATTTTATAAAATGATGGTAAAAGGTGTATAAATATATAAAAGTATTAATTTATCTGAGCATCTTGGAGCGTCTTAGAGTAGGACAACTAAAAACCAAATATAAAGAGGTAATCTCATTCCGAGAAACTGGAGAAGCAATCGGCTGGGAGAAACTGAATTAAATAGATTACCCTTTGTCTCGAAAATATGTTTTAACTATCAAAATAAATATTATTCAAAAGAGTTGATTTACTTTAAACTTGGGAGGCGGATTAAGAGCGACATCAATAACGCAAGGGTTGGTGCAAATAATTGTATAGCGATGTCATTGGCATTTTTTGGCACTATAAGTAACAATAGAGTGATACAGCTTTGGGAGATAAAAGTACGTATAAATGGCGGGCACATCCTAGAGTGTATCTAAAAGCTTAGAAAAGAGGGAATAATTAATATAAAATATAGTATATAAATATTTAAAAAATTTAAAATGAAACAGTGCCCCACGTTGATGCATCAAAACTATAGTATATAAGACTGAAAGTACAATTAAATAAACAAAATCAAAATACTCCACACGTTGATGCGTCAATTTAAATTACTTTAACTTTTAAATGAATAGTATGCTAATAGATAAGATTTTTAGTTAATTAAACAAAAGCATTAATTTATTATATGCAAAAAGAATTCAAGTTACAAAATAAAAAAATTAATTAATTTTACAATATTTATTACGTACAATACAAAATTTTACTCTCTATCTCTCTCAGGGTACTTTATCTGGGCCTCTAAATAAATAAAGGTATTACTCATTTTAAACAATCCAATTTCTAGGGAAAGTGAACACTGGGAAGTATTATTTACAAAACAATATTTACAATTATTAAAATAAAATCCGAAATCTGACGATCTATCTTCACCTAATAGTTTAAATTAATAATTTATGTAATTGGACTTACTCTCTCTCTCTCTCTCTCTCTAGCTCTCTCTCTCTCTAGCTCTCTCTCTCTCCCCCTCTCCCCCTCCCCATCTCTCCCATCCTTCCCTCCTCTCTCCCCCTCCCCCTTTCTCTCTGGTACCAGGGCAATCATTTTTACCTCGTTCAGACACTTTCACACACATTAATTTTTAATATCAAGCCTTGTTTTTCACTGATTCTACACTTCACTTTAAAATTTGGCAAGATTGGCTTTATTTTGATGACTGCTCCGCTCCTCAATAATTTACCAATGTTATCCTGGAACAATTCCTCCAGGAAGATTTTGTAAAGTTCTATTCTGACGAAACTGCTATTACTTTCCAAAATTAAGATGCAATACTTCTGTTGAATGTTTTACTTTGTATTAATTCTCAAGTTTATTTGGTAATACATTAACGACGTCTAGTCTCTGCTCAAGTTTTATTTGTTCCGTTCTCTGCAATGTTTCGCCGCCAACTGCCCTATTCATTCCTCTTAGCGCCCATGGTCGGCAATACGTTAGGCCTCTTCCATTGTTGTCCATTCTTGTGTGTGATTTGTGTCTTTTTGCCGATAACAATCCAAATCCAATTTTTTAAAATTATAAATTATTAATTGTCTTTTAATTACTACAATATATTATAAGCAATATATAAGTTGATTGTAATAGTTTCAGAGGATAATGTGAAACAACTGAAGTCGTACTTGAAGATCCAAATACGAGAATTATGACAGCACGTACACGTGACTGATGTTCATTATACAAGCCAGCTTAATGATCAACATGGTCCCGGTATTCATGAGTTATAAAATCGACGATTTTGCCTCTTAATCAACATTTAATGATATATGAATTTTATTCATTTCATATAGAACGTTATTATTAATATAAACTGTTACGATTCATGAATCACAAAAAATTACGATTTCATGGCCTAAATTTATTTTTGCATTTTGCTTTAGTTTAATTTTTACAACTTAAATAATTAAAATTATTTTCTTTCTAGCATTTAACCAACTTCTAATATCTTCACAGGGATTTCAATGTGGGAAATGAAGAGGGATAAAAGGTAATTAAAATTATTTAATTGTGTAATTAATATCCTTAATTTTTTACAATTTCAAAATAAACAGTAATATTGGAATAAAACCTAATATTTTATTATTCTATGAATTAATTATATTTAATTACTTCGTCAAAATTTACTAGCGAATTTTTTTTATTTACTCCGTCCATTGACTAGTCAACATATCCCGGTTACAATTTTTTTTTATATTCTAAGGTGAATAGAAATAATTGACTATTATTATAAGAAAATTTCGACCCAATAGTTTTAGAAGAATAGAAAAATCAATTCTGTTTCAAATACAGTAAATGCTGTTCACTGTATAAGGTTACAATTAGAGCTTAATATTCTACCCCCAGGGTTTTCCGTTTTTATATGAATTATATTTGCGGCTTGCTATAATGTAATGTTAATTTAATGCAAGTTAATGCGGGTGGTGAGGTGAGGGGGTGTTGAGTGTTATACATAAAAATATATTTAACGGCACTGACTCAACTCAATTGGTTGGCAGCTGGTCCTACGTTTTCTGTTAGCAATGGTAGAAACTGAAGCTCAGTATTTATACGCCGCTCGCTTCTTTTGTTTGCGAGGCTAAGAAACTTCACGTTTTTCCAGCTCATTTAACTGCAACGCGCGGCCGCACGCTCGGTCCCTCCCTCCCAGCCCCTGACTTTCAGTGCTACCAACTTTCCCACCAGACCCGTCTGTTCCCACTCTCTTTTATCCCTCTTCATTTCCCAGTTCTAAATTATACTGTTCTGTTTGCGCGGTAAAGTCCCTGTGAAGATGTTAAAGTTGGTGAAGTGTTTGAAAGAAACCCATTTACAACTTAAGTTTATTTGCACTACGAAGGGTTATTAAAGTGATTTCAGCAAATACCACGAGTCTTCACGGACAACTTTGCAAAAGTAAATTAATCGATCGGTGAGTGGCGATGAGGAACACTGTAAACTGTCAAGGATTACTGTTGGAGGTCGTCAGGAATTTAACAGCAATTTTAGCTCAGTGCAAGCATTAATTTTTATTAGCACAAAATTCATTCCTTCATTTCACTTATGTTCCTTCACCGCAATCTTTCCCGCAATTATAAGTAGCACTCTTCCATAAATTTGACATGAAAATATTTTGTAATCATCGATATATAAATTTAAAATTGTTATTAAGGTCTCTAATGATTCATTCTTCGACGGTAAGTCTCTGTGATTTCTGGGAGAGACATAATAAAATTTGTTTCTAAAAGTTTCATCCATTCAAAATATTTTTTAATGTTTCATCGCTTCTCCGAAAAATATATTTTCTTCTTTCTCAATAAAAGTAAATTACTTATAAAGATTTCGCGCTTCAGAAATCATACAGCATCTTTTCTTTGAGGTTACCTGAGGTTGCCCGCCCTGGTACGATTCATTAATTAAATTTCTTATAAGAGGAAGAAAATTAACTACCTCTTAGCTCGAAGGAAAAGTTTCATCAATCTTTAATAATAGCACCTATCCTTTGTTACATGCCTTTGATTGAGAAATGCTAGTGACTTAAATTTACATTGAGTGAGCTTGAAAGAGTCTGTATGAAGCTCCAAAAAGGTCTTTAATTAAGGAAATTGTTTAACACGTTTCAAAGACTCCAGAATGGGAAAGAAAAACTCTTTGAAAATACTTAACAGACTCATTAAAAGAGTGTTAGTTAAGATTAATTGTAAATTAAATGCAGGTTTTTATCTTCCTTCTAATAGTCATGGTGCTAAAAATATAAAATGGCCGTCGAATGCAATTTATTTTTAATTAGGTAAATACGTAGCAGGTAAGGCCCAGGTACAGATAAACTGAAATGGAATGTTAATTATTTCATTTTTAATTTTGTTTTTATTGAACTTCTGTAATCATGAATTGTTTGCATTATTGCAAACCTCATTACAATTAAAGAGACAAACGTTAACTGCATAGCACGACAATAACAGTCAAACAACAAAATTATGTACGTGTCTTCAATTGTTCATTATTTATTTTTCAAGCGCCAATTGTTGATAATTTGTAGGAAAACCTATTTACGGAGTACATACAAATGTATTTAAACCTTATTTTGAAATACAATAAAACGATAAATTAGCCAAATGAGAAACACATTGAAGTGATGATGTTAATACCACACAACATTACAGAAACTTTTTTCTTTCTTCAGGTGCTTAAAGGACTCAAGAGACAGTAGTGACAAAACCGTATAATATAGTTGAAAAATTCAAAACCCTGTAAAAGCAAGCTGAGAAATATTCGAAAAAAAAAACCTTTTGTATAACTTATTATTTTGTTGTATTTAAACCTCTGAATAACTCTGACTATTTATTTCTATCTATAAATTTGCATAGCAGGAACAACACGAGTTTAAATGGAAACAGAATTACTAGTGAATTTTATTAATTCTAATCACTGGATTTGTTCTTGTGTGTACAAGTCTTCAACTTCGGTTATCAGAAATTTGCTTCAACTACTTGCATAATATCCTCAGGTTTTATTTTCACTTCATATTTTTTAAACTCCATATCGAAAAATTTGTTAGGTAAACAGTCGTATATACTTTTCATATGTCTTGATTCTTAATATGAAACCATTATTTCAGGATTTGGCCCATGTTCTGGTAATTAACTATATTTGACAACCATTCACAGCCGCTGAGAATAATTAATACCTACTTAGTACATTCAAATAATTAACCAATTTTATTTTCCATGTGATAGCTTCATTCAGCTTCACAATAAATGTGTGTGTGTAAACATGAAAAACAAACAAAATCCAAGATAAAATTTTTGTTATTATAATATTTACTCTTATATGCATTTTTAATTCCAAGTATATTTAATAAGGTTTCTTATATAGATGTCATATGTGGCATGACAGCGTATAAATTGTGATAATTTCTGTATTTTATTGTAAGTATTTGTGTAATGTTTGTATGTTGAAAATGGGTCATGTTATTCGCGCGAGGAGAAAAGTGATTGTTTATACACAGTCCGTGCGTGGAGTAAAGAGAGAATGGATAGAAATTCCCCGCGAAAGGTTGATTTTCCGTTTCCAAGAACGTGCTACTCATTGATCTACAGCAAAGAGCCGAATTGAGCTATTATATGAAACAGTCATTATTCATTTAAAAATTACCTCATATATATATATATATATATATATAATAGCGCAGAAGAATACTCCCCAAACTAATTCAAGATTAATATTAATATTTGACTACAAATGTCTGTGTACCCAGAGCCGGGTTGTGGCTTGCTCGAAATTATGGCTATATAAGTTGTCGCCGAGGTGACGGAGCATCCAGGAGAAACCGTGCCTTCAGACTGAGGCAGCAGATTATGGGTGAATCGTGTCTCAGTATTTAACTACAAGACAAAAATTTTCGAAAGTCAACCGCTCCAACAGTCGAGGAGAGTAAGCCAGCGAAAGTGCAAAATCGACGTAGATTGACTGAAATTAGACTGAACAGGTTTTCAGCCATGCTGGTGAACGAAGAGAGTCGACCTGGAAGGTGGACAAAAAAGTGTGTAAACAGGACAGTTTATATCTACATATTGGAAGGAAGGCCGGGAAAGTAGAAAATGTCGGAGTAAGATGTAATAATTCGAAAGATGTTCTTGGAATGGACAGTTCGTAGCTACGACTTGAAGTGAAATGTAGGAGTTCAGATCTACAACGTGTACAGTGAAACTTGTAATGCAGAGAAAAAATTTAAAAAATCGACCTGAGTTTTGCCCATTTAACGTATTGGAAATTTATTTGAATATTTAATGTAGTTGAAGTAAATGATTTCAAATTTAAACTTAAGAGTGAATAAATTTTAATTACCTAGATGCAATTGAAAAGGACTCTGCCAAATTTGTGTAAAACCCTTAATTAAAAATTAATTAAATTTATAACCAATCAAATTTAAGTTTCATATAAAATTTTAAAAAGAACAGCATTATATTACGATGTACATATTATAATTTTCCACCCATTTAAAAGCAAACAATGAGGCAAGACACTTATATTCCCAAACTATTTTTGGGGTTATTTTGGGTTGCTCAGTCCAGCTCAGTGGCAGACCAGAAATAGAAAGTTGGGGCTCAACCCGAAAATCCTCGGCAGGTGAAAGGAACACATTAACTACAAAATGTAGCTAATAAATAAAACACACTTATTTTATACATATATTCTCGAAGTCTTGTTTATAATCATTTAAAAAAATTCACTAGTTTATTAATCATAGCGTCACAATATTTAATATTTTATGGGTGGTCATTTCTTTCAAAAGTTAACCTTACTTTCATCCAAATGTCTCTTCATTGCAAATATGACGTTATTTTGAATTTTCACTCAACTCTGAGCCTCAATATATGTAGAAAATTACTTGAAAGTTCAACTTTTTCACTAATGAGAAAGTCTATTTTGTAAATACACGTTATTTAGATTTTTTTATCTGTCGATTTATCTAATTGTTGCCTACCATAGAGAAGTCATATTAAGTTCCACTTTAATAATCATTTAAACAAATTACTCAATACGTTTTGGTATAAAATGTGTCAAAAGTTTGTAATATAATATTTTTCTATTAAATCGTTAACTTAAAACAAATTGTATTTGGAGTTTATATCCAAATAATTATTAATAAATCACGTAAATTATACGAAATCGTATCGCGTCAGTGGTCAAGTACTGCCGTCATATAATAACTGCAACGAAACGTAACAACTAATAAAACTATGTAACGAGAACATAATTAATTGAATAATATATATATATATATATATAGTAGTAAACACACTTAAATGATTAATTATAAATTAAAACAAGCCCCACATTGAGGCGCCAAAATGTAGGAAATTAATTGATTAATTGTTCAATTTAAATAAGCCCACATTGGAGCACATTTGTAATAATAGAATTAAATTAGATTTTAAATAAACAAATTAAAAGCTGAAATGATAGAATTTTAAATGAAAAATCAGAATTCAAAATATAAAACAAAGTAAATTTATTGAAAACAATTTCTTATCACAATTGAAAATTTTATTACAAGTTGTTAAAGTGCCACGGCTTAATTTCAGGGCCGACTATAGGGCCTCCAATCAAGAATGTTACGGCAAGACAATTAAAAACTTACAATGTGAAAAATTCTTAACTTAAACAATTATTGAAATGTGAAATCTGACGATAATTATTATTTACATTAGGTTTACAATTAATAACTTTTCTTTTTTAGTTTACATTACCATTAGCTGTTCATGTGGGGCACGATCTCACTCGATTATTGTTAAACACTTCACAGACAGGCCATTTTTCACTGAATTTAATGTGGTTGTAATTTTCAGACACAAAGCATTTCTTGGTCTTTACAGTCGATAATGTTGTTTTTAAATCTTTGATACTTGCATAAATGTGCCAATGGATGAATAATTCAGATTTTTGACTCGTAATTCATAAATCCGGCACTTTAATATATTATGTCTCTGCTGCATCTATACACTTGCTTGAATATAGTAACAGGAACTTTGAATCAGGTTCACTTTTCTGGTCCAAGCAATTCTCAATTACAAGTTTTGACAAACACACTCGTAAGCCTCCAAAAGCACACTCGACAGCTTTTCAGAACATACTCTGCTCTCTCTCTCCGCCGACTCCCAACACACACTCAAGTTCTGCGCGTCCAGCCATGCCTTCGCGACAATGCCCATAGCAAGCAAGAATTATAGGCTCCACATTCTTTACACAATTCTTATATTTACACCGCTGACAATGAAATTCGTAAAATTTTGTTTATTAAATAATTAATTGTCTTTAATTACCACAAGATATTATAATATTTACTTATTTATGTGTTGACATTTAAATGAAATACACTATTAACTTTAAACAATAAACAAAATTTATTATGCCAAATTTAAAACAATTATTCAAAATACAAAATATAATTGGGATCTCAGGGTCATGAACTGGGTTTGATAATGGCAGAATTTAAACAATCAAAGAACACAAAATTTACATTTACTTTATAAGGAAATCGATGCGTCTAAACATAGACGAAATTTATTAATGAAGAAATTTATAATAAAAGATTGAGTTTAAACAATTTCATTTTATCAATAATTAAAGAACGATCTGACGTTTATCTTTTAAAACGGTTTACAATAATTTTAAGGTTTTCTTTCTACTTACGGCAGCCCAAGATTCACATTAAATTTTCGTAGCACAATAGTGGGCTTTACACAGATTCTAATTATTCACAGACTCTAATTAACATAGTTTGTCGGTTGGTTTAAAATGAATTGGTTACTTCTCGATGATTTACTGCAACCTGGATTTGTAGATCTCGTGAGTCATGTTGAAAAAGCAACTTACTAGTTTGGTCTGTTGACTGAAGGGTGCTTTACTTTTTGCAATTTGATGTAACAGCGTACTTATTACTGGAACACATTCTTTCGTTCCTTAAATTAAACCTATTTTATTCTCGCTACTGACTGACAAAACTGTTCAAACTTTCGTGAATTAGACTTTTGATCTGTTCTTCTCGCCGCTTACTGCCCAACTGTCTCTGTTCGTCTCCTAATTTTGAGCCCGTAAATCTTCTCCCCACCATTCAACAATACTCTCCTTTCATCGTCGGTTTGTTGTGGCGTCCGCTACCGCTATCAATAACGTGTCCTCTACAATTCAACTTTTCAATTAGAACAATGCCTTAATTACCAATTATTACAATATATATTTCATAAGTTTGCATTGTAATAACAGTTTTGATACTGTCATAATCCGATGACGGGAATCTGTAAGCATACCAAGTTTTATATGTTTCATTCAAAAAGAATCAGATTACTTCATATTTTAATTATTTTTCAGTTTGGCGTGTAAATGTTACGGAATTGAAATATAATATTAAAGTGGGAAGATAATATAAACTTACTGCGGGTCGAGATTTTTTAATAAATTTTGCACTCGACATATTATATTCATGACATTTTAGTTTACAATTCTATAAGGATTGGCGTCGTGTCCAATATAAGGAATCAAACTCCAAAGCATCTTCTGACAGAGTTACTTCTAGCAGAAGAGGACTTTTTTTTCCCAATTCATTTATTTATTCGATCGTCATCAGTGGTACAATCGACATGAATATTCATTCTCTATACGCACTCATGAAAGTCTAAGCAGAAAGTAAATCGTATTCAGAATTTCTTCGCGTTTTTTTCCGCACCAGTTCTGAAATATTTGGTATGCGTCCACGCTACGCGTGTCACAGTCTTATAAAATGTGTTAAAAATTTATAAGGTTTCATAACGAAGAAACGTGAGATAATGAAAGTTATTATTAAATTAGTAAGTACGATGTATACGTTAAAGAACAGTATCTTGAGATCTGAGAATAAAATAGTGTCGTGATTGAATGTTGAGTGGAAACGTGATAAAAGAATTATAATTGAAAAGAAAATCCTGGAAAACCATATCCAGTGCACTATTTCCCCGATCCTTAATATTTCCATATAAAGACGCATCAGCGACCAACACAATCATAAAATTATTATTATTTCGCATTAGTAAAGTTTATCATTAATAATAAGGTATACGTTTACGTAAATTCAATAATTATATATTCATTACTGCTTTATTAACTTACCACGAGCCAAGGATTATGACGGGAACACGTGCACACATCATCTTATATTTTGTCATTATTTTTAGGAAGTGTGATTCCCTTTGTCGTTAATCAGAAATTACGTGGTATGATTAAGTTTGTGGGAATAACAATTTAACATTACCAAGATTAAATATCCTGATAATGAAACGCAAAGGAGGTCTGGCGTCGTAACGAATGTCCCTATTTCTTTTTATATTTTAATAATGATATGTCTTACAACGAGACGCTCCTGTGTATCATCACTAATTAGTTTTCTGTCCCCCTTCCCTTAGTTCTCAAAATTTAATATTTTCCTATCATATTAAATAAACTTACACTTGCAAACGTTTTATAATGATTAATAGAAAAAAATTATAATTTATAATAAATATAGTGTTCTCGGGTTTTAGCCCGAGCTATTTTCTGCGTGAAGCACAACGTTTCGACAGCTAGCTCCGCCATTGTCGACAAGTTAGCATAACCCGGTCCGGAACTCCAGAACTTTATCTTTATCAAAATTACAGCAAAAATCTACATTCGATAATTCATAGTATTAAAATTAGTGTATAGTAAAATGTAATAGCATTAAATAAAAATATTGCAAACAATACACAATAATATAGATTTTTATTACAGCAGTCGCAAATAATTTAAGAAATATTGATGCAGAACCAAAATACCAATGATGAAAGTCGGAGTTTAAAAAATATGTTCACAAAATGCGACAAAGGAATGAAGTGACGTAAGTTTAACTAAACTATATCATTTACCCATTAATAACGGTTGACTTTAACTTCACCAAGCATGTTCTTTCCTTACGGGATCATTTTACAGGAAATTCCATTTTGATAGCGAGTTTTTACTCGATATTTGAACAACCTACATCAACGTAAAATGATATCAGCAAGAAGAGGTTTTCGGAGGAATTTCAATGCGGTCAAGTGCGAGTAGCGTCCCTGGGGATTCTACCCGTCCGTATAAGAACGAGTTGTCCCCTTGGAGGATCATCCATCTCAACAGACGAACAAGCGATCAGTCCTTCAATACTCGTGTTCGTCGGAGAAAAGATTTTCCTCAGAAACACGCTTTATTACAACTCACTTTCTTACCAATTTCTGGAATTTTTAAGGGAAGTATATATGTTTCCTGCTATTGTTGTTAACTTGCTGGTGCGTATTATAATGCTTTCAATTAGACTTTGAATCATGAATTAAACATAAAAAATTATAGCAGTAAAGGCTCTGACACCTATTATGTCGTTTAATTAACAAGTGTGCATAATTTAGAAGTTTCTGCGAAGTTAAGTTTGGTCGTATAATTGTACTCATTAATGACTGATTGAAAAATATATGTCATTATCAACTTTCATCCATAAAAACACAATTTGTATTGTAAAGTTGTTAATTGATTTTTTTACAAATATATCTGTGTGTGATGGAAACAAAAGTGAATCAAATTTTACGTATGAAACATCACGGAAATATTAAAGCACGATGCTAAATAACAAATAAATTTTAACTTAATAAGAAACACATTCTAGCTTGGTGAAACGGATAACCTGGGTTAAAACAATAAGAGTTGTTTCCAGAATCTCCGCAGATACTGCAACAGAGCGATTAAAATTAGAGAGCACTTAGTGTTTCTTAGAGGAGTGAGGCAACTAAATTTTGTACACAGCTCACTGCGATTGTTCCGATACGCTGCTTGTCCCGCGCTTCATTTTCAGAATAATGTTTGGTTGATTAAAGGCTCGTACCACTCGGAGGAAAACAACAATTAAAAGTCAGAATATGTCTCAAGTACGAAAATATTTTTCGAATTATGATTTAAAATATATTATTTTAGTTAATATGAAAATTATAATATAACAAAATAAACAGAAATAAGATTTCGAATACAATTGTAGGTCGCAGATTTATATTTGGATATATAATTTTTTTAAAAAAGGTCTACTGCCTGATAAAGTCCAAAAATTAATGTTTAAACGTCGTAATATTATAATTAGGTTTTGTTTTAATTGAGTAATACATTTTTCTTACAAATTGACCGTTTTTATGCTTATTTATGATTAACAGTATTTGTTAATAATATTGATGAGATACATGAAATAAATCGTACACCTGATTGAAATCACTTTGTTAATTTTTTAAAGAAATATTTACTTACGAAATTACAGTTCGTAGTTTAATTACAGTCCAAAGTATCACCCAAAAAATTTCTTCGTAACGTTTATTTGAGTAAATCATTGTCAAACGTTGTTGCTAACTACTTGAAAACATCCATGAAAAAATATTCTACGTTGGGTATTGAAAAATCGCTAATGAGTTAAAATCAAAGTGACTTTCACAATTTGACAATTTCACGTTATCACCTCCGAAGGGAATTTCTCTACATTTTAATTCACAGTGAACAAGAAACGTCACCGAATCGTCGCGCATACGTCACTCGGTTACAAGCCCGAGAACATTTCATTCAAGAAATAATATGTTTTCACAAAAGAATACTATTTTATGAAATTAAAGGCATATAGGATAAATCAGAGTTTAGCGCGTACTAAGCGGTGATTTTGGGTCTGAATCCCGTTTGTGTCGATATTTTTCTACACTAATCTGTTAATTAACTTTCATAGCTGAGCTTGATTGAAACCGTATAAAAACGTTTTATTAAAGAAAATATTTATTATAAAATGGACATTAAAATGATGACTTCACATTTTTATTATTATTACTTAAATTATAATTGGTGAAGCTACGTTGAGATTTAAAAGTCGTCAAACCAATTTATTTCCTTGGAAATATTGTCATACTTATACAATAAAGGAGCTTACGGCCGTTTGGCCATATTCTTGATTGTATGACAATATGAAAATATTTCTAACACAAAACAAAATTGTTTGAGGACTGTAATAGGTGTTTTTTTAAAATGATTATTCATTAATTGCAGTTTTGAAACTATTTTATTGTCAATTTGTATGTCTGACATTAACGCAGTTAAGAATAAATGAAATCAATATCTATAACAAACAATACAATTAAGTTAATATTTTATAGGGTTTGACGAAGCATTAATGTATAATTTATTGGAATGTGGTTTTCGAAAATGTAAATATGATGAGCAATATCATATAATTTATTGTCAACTGACTTAATAGTCTGTACGAACACACGTTTTTTATTAAATGGCTACAAAATGATACACTTTTCAGACTTACATGATCCGGAATTATTGTAAAATAATTAACATAATTTTAGGTTGCTTTTTCTGACGCTTATTATCTCTGTTAAAGAATAATGAAATGGTAACTTATTGCTCTATGCTTCTTTAATTTTTGCGAGAAAGTAATTGCCACTGAAATTTGGACGGACGAGTATGAGGAGTTACAAGCTTTCGAAGAGCATTCTCTATGATCGGAACGTTTCTTTCAACGAGAAAAAAAAATTAAAACCCAAGTACTCAATTCAATAATACATCCTGAATTTCTGCAGGAATACGTTAATTGAATTGTAAAATACATTTAATTGGTCGAAAAGTTTTACTGTTCGTTTCTAAGCGAAGCGAGTTTCGTCGGACGCATCCATTGTCCAAGTGTTGGTTAACAGTGAGGAGAGATGGTACTTAGCTTGTTCGTAATCATCTGATCCTGGCGGAAGAGTCGCAGAAATTCTCGGGTTTAGAAGTGCGTGCTGCAAAGCATCGGAACGGGAAAGTTTCGAGAGTCTGGAAGCTCCAGTGGCTTCATCCAATTCACACTGGTAGACGCATTTAAGGCATAGTTCCCATCCTGGCCTCTTACCTCGAAATAATTAGAACCTCAGCAGTCCACGATAACTGTTCATTCATTCAAAGTTCTATAATGTCCCGTGAACAGCTTCTCATTAGCCACCAAGATGTTCTCGGAATCTTGAACGCTATACTTATTTCACATTACTCTAAAATATTTAAAAAATAAGTTAGATAATTTTTTTCAACAATGTTATAACAGCAATTTTATTAGCTGTTGTATTCAAAGAAAGCACTAATTCATATAAAATAATCTATCATGCTGTGTTTAAGAATTCCAATCGATAACAGAATTAATCTTCTGACCTGATCTCATAAAATTATATTTGTAATTATGTAGTGAACGATACAAATTACTTTGTAATTAATTATATACTTAGTAATTAATTAACCTAGAATCAAGTTATTTCTGTCAAGCTAAAATAACTCAGTTACATTAAATTGAAATTCATTTAAGTAAATATAGTAACAGTAGGTAGTTATAAAAAACGGGATAAACAAGCTCAGTTACTGGTTAATATAGTTTTAAAAGCGAAGTATGAAGATGACTGTACATAATCGAATATCTATTACTATAATTATGAATGAAACACCTTGTGATCAGCTACCGTCGTATCCCCAAAAAAGTTGCATTGTATTATAGATTATGTAGTAAATAAGGGAAATATTTATTATTATTTAATATCAGAGGAAATTGGAAAGCAGTATTCATAAATTAACATATTTCTTAAATTTTTAAAATATTTTCATCTTTATGAAATTGTATAAATCCTTATCGTATCTTTTTTAATCGATTCCTCTATCATAACGTGCAATATCATTACTGTACTTTTTTTTAGGGCAACAGGCTACATGAGGGTAATCCACGTTGGGCAACTCCCCTTTAATAGCATAGGAAGGGACTTGAAAGGGGGGATGCGGAAGGGTAAAGGAAGGTAGCCAAGGGTTAACTAGGGTCCCCGGGCTATATTTTAAGGATCCTACCTGGCATTCGCCTCAAGAAATGCAGGAAAAACCCTAGAAAAACCTGCATCAGGTAGGTCGGGCATTGGGTACTTGCCCACGCCCTTCCGATAGCGGGAGAGGAGTTGCCTCCTAAACTGGCCAAGGCATGGGGAAGGGAAAGCTGCGACCCCACAGAAAACCCCTCTCCCGCCATCGGAAGGGCGTGGGACAAGTACCAAATGCCCGACCTACGTGATGCAGGTTTTTTCTAGGGTTTGTCCTGCATTTATTTTAGGCGAATGCCGGGTAGGATCCTTAAACCATAGCCCGGGGGCCCTAGTTACCCTTGGCTCCATTCCTCCACCCTTCCGCATCCCCCCTTTCAAATCCCTTTCCTATGCTATTAAAGGGGAGTTGCCCAATGTGGATCACACTCATGTAGCCTTTCGCCCTAAAAAAAAAATAAAAAAAATAAAGGTGTGCGTGTTTTCAATGAAAGAACCAGTCTAAACTTACATATATTTAATATAATTCCACTTGTTACTAGTAAATGCATTCATAAGATATAAATGTGCATTCATCAGTTTTCTTACTTTTGTGAGTGCCTTTATGGTCTTAAATATATTTTCATATTTGAGAATTATGTTAGTTATACGCAGTGTAACACTTTTTTAATAATTTTAAAAGCTGACCTATTTTTAATGGTCTAAACTACCGCTACAACTGAGGATGAAATAAATTGAGAGATAGTATAATGCAGAGGTAATTATGAAACATTATTAATTAATTCGGATGACACTGTAAAGCAATGAGAGTTAAATGTAATATTCAATAGAAATTGTTTCTAAATTTCATTCACAACAGTTACGGATTTTTCGTTCTCTATTTATTAATATCGGAGTAAATAGAGAAATACTGTCAATTGTGTTCGAATAATGAATATATTCATACAGTGATTTTTAACAAATCTATTCAATGCCTGTCATAATAATTGCTAGAGAGAACGCGCTCTCATTCTGCTACTTTAGTAATATAAGTTGATTCCTGAGCCATAGAGGATTTTTATGACTTTTTTACCGGTGTTCGTTGTTGCAATATTACATTTTTTTGTAATTCTTCTGAATTTCTCTAGTTCAGTGCGAAATCGCTCTTCATTATTTACAGTTTCACTGGTTCAGTTCTCTGGTAAAGTACACAGACTTTATCTAAATATAATTCTCGAGTTTCAAACCGGTTCAGTGATTCATATAACAACGTTTCGACGGAAAGCTCCCGCATCGTCGTCATGTAGACCGGGAAACAAGAGAATTGTATTTAAAACAAATTCTCCGGGAATACTAATACACGGACTTAATTTTTGTAACTAATAAATTCTGTAGATATTGGAATATGAAAGGGTTGAAACTGTTGCTGTAATGTATATTAAATTCCTTCAATTTAGGTTATTGATTCTGAGGGACGTTTACGGTGTCAGTATGTAACTGTTCGCAGTGACCTAATAAAGCTTATGAAGGTGTGGAACTGCCGGCGAGAGTGTTTACCTAAGTTCCGACGACAGATCGATAGCTCTAGCAATATATAGAAGACGAGCTAAGCGAACGGCAGCAATCGACTGCAGCCCGATGAAATAACATGCGAGTCCGAAGGCGAGGGCAAGCTTACACATCGATCCGAGCCTCTTTCCTGATCTCGCCGGAAAAGCAATATGACCCCGGGGAGGAATGTATCAGCAAATACGGGACCAAGCTAAGTAATACGGCTCCAATTTTTCCGTGAATGGAAACGTCACGTGGATGCTCCGTTTCCATCAAATAAATTTATAATCTCATACATCACAATAATTTGTCTACTAGATATATATATATATATGTATATATTGTAATACCAATTAAGAAGGGAAATTAAGAAGGCCATTATTTGTTTAAATTTTTATATTTGTTTCACTGCACAGACTAGAGGTGGATGCCGGCTATTATTTAAGTCTGTTTACTGACTCAGACTGGAGATTTTGGGGCGGCTCTTATAAAAATAATTGGAGATCTTTGGCGGATTTTTAATATAATATCTGACTGACGTCGGGACAAGTCTCCAAAGGAACGACGGACAGCGGTTTTGTTGACATTCAATTACAGGACCATGGATTGTTTATTTAATAATATGGAAGCTTAACGAACTTCCAATCGATACATCGCTACATAAACTTAAAGTAAACGATCCACATAACACTAACTGGAACGCAGAAATCTATCAGTTGCTACAAAGATATAATTCTCCCAGAGTCATTTATACCGATGGGTCCATAAATTCAAATGGAGTCGGGTGCGCAATAGTTACGACATGCAAAGAAAAATCTATCGCTATAAACCATAATGCGTCGATAATTTAAGCAGAATTATACGCCATCTTCATGGCCACGTAACTGTGTCTGGAAACACCGGAGGTCAACAATATCATATTAACAGATTCCAAGGACGCAATACACAGAATAACTAGTACAGTGCACAGAAATGGTTGCATAATTCGAATGAGAGAGAATATATTGAAAATACAAGAAAAAGGAAACCGGATCACTACATCCCGGGCAGTTGGCGAAAATCCCGAATAAAGATACTATACAAAGGGAAAGGGAACACAGAAGACCCAAACTCTTATAGGGGAATAGCCCTACAGAGCACACTTTACAAAATATTCACAAAGATATTGACAGCAAGTCTCACGGAGGAAGTGGAGGACAAAATACCGGAACTACAATTTGGTTTCAGAAGAGGTAGATCTACCATACAAGCAATATCGTGCCTCATAAAAGACATTGATGAAGCACTGAGACACTACAGGGGGAAGCTATATGCAGTCTTCATTGATTATACAAAAGCTTTTGACTTTCTCAACAGACGACTAATACTAAACTAGCTGGAATCAATGATTGGAAAAGAACATTACCTGACGATAATAATCTCAAACATCTTGCATGAGAACCAAGTAGAAATAGATGACAGCATATCAGTATCGGACCCAATAATACAGACAAACGGGGTACTACAAGGAGACCCCCTAAGCCCCTTATTGTTTAATATTGCGACTGCAGATATAGCCGAATCACTACCAACAGAAAACACGCGTCTCTATGTGTATGCAGATGACATGGTCATCACAGCAACCTCCAGACAAGATCTACAAGAGGCCTTAAACAATCTGACGAACTGGGCTCAAGAAAATGAACTAGAAATAAACCTTCAAAAGACAGCAGCAATGATATTCAGGAAAGGTGGCAGACACAGCACGAAAGACACTTTATACCTCGGCAACAGACCAATAAGTGTTACAAACAACTTCAAGTACCTTGGGATAACCTTGCAACAGACAGGAAGCACATTCACACTACACGTGAAAGAAAAAGTAATCGCAGCTATTAGAGCAATGCAAGATATTCGGATGATACGACAACTCTCCATAGACACGGCCATCTCCATCTACAAAGCAAAAGTCACCCCAATAGTCACATACGGTTTGGAATTAATATGGAAGAAACTAAATAGAAAAAACCTGAAAGATATTGAAAAGATAAAAGCAACTTTTCTGAAAAAGATACAGCTGTGTGTCTCAAAATATACGCCATCACGACTTGCATATGAACTCACACGGGAACCTTTCTACTTAGAAGACCTACGCTATACAACAGGGTTAACTTTGCCATCTACACCTGCATATCAACACGTGATCCAAGAACTAAAGGAAAAGAAGAATCAGATATGGGACGATTTCTACAGTACCACCGCCATGATGACAAACGAATGGAGGAGAGCATCATACGAACTACGACACACAGTAACCCGTTTCGCCGTGCACGGTTTTCACCACAAGATTTGTAAATCAAAAAGCTTTCACCAACCAGATGTGAATTGTGTTTGTGAATTATGTGAAATGATGTGTGACAGATATCACGCATATTGGTGTTCCAGAAGATCTATCTCAATGACAGAATTTTGTAGAGAGTGACCCAAATTACTTTACACATTGTGTGAAATTCCTTATATTATTATAGCCTGGCTACCGGCGCATAAGGACATAGTAGGACACGACAGGGCAGATCTCCTAGCGAAGATGGAAGCTGATCATCAAGGAAGATCCAGCAACCTGCCAGTTTGCACCAGCAGGAACTGCAGAGTAGGGTTCTACAAGGAACTGGAGGAAAAGTGTAGTAAACCCGTGAAACCAGAGGAATGCGGAGTCATCCTCAGAAATGTCAACAGCATCAGAAAAATATCGCACCAGAAAGAACTATCTCGAAGACAACAGGTTGTTGTAGCCAGAATAAGAACATTGCACTCCAGTTTCACTCACTCATTCTTGATTTCCAGATCTCCGCCGCCGGTATGCAGCTCATGCAAGGAGCCCACAACAATTCCTCATGTCCTCTTTGACTGCCTCAAATATAGCAAGATAAGAAGATCAACCATAGCCTCCCATTCAATGATAGAGATTTGGAACTCATCAGCAGCAATAAAAAACCTCATAGACTTTACGATGAAAACTGATTTGTTTAATGTAATTTAAATGTTATACAAATGTAGAACTTAAAATAAGTAAGTTGCTAATGACCAAAACGTTAATGCGACGTTAAATTGTAATTAAAAAAAATAAAATATGTTGAGTAACTCTCTTAGCGTGGGAAAGCCGGATGTGATCTGAATGTAGGAAAGCAGCTCGTCGGAAATGATAATATTCTATAGAGGGTATTTTGATAGAATAGTCAGTCGTAAGCGATCGGGGTGGATGTGGTAATGAAGAGCAGCCGGAGGGCGGTGCTCGAAGGTGGATTCTTGATGTTGGAAGTTGGAGCTTGAGGAAAGCAGATGGTTTAGTTGAGATGCAAGTATTAGTTAAATGCAAGAATTAAACTCTGTTGTGATGTATGATAAAAGATCCGGAACATTTTAAATAAATTGAACGTTTGGAGTTGGCAATCTTACTGGCCAAACTGACCGGTGGCCGCAGGCATAACATCTGTACGATGCGTTAGAAATCTACAACCTGGAATAAGGATACAAAAGGGATAAAGTGCTGTGCTGTGAAAAGCGTCAGTGAAACATCTGTGTAAATTCTATGCACAGAATTTGGCCATTATATTTTAAGTGAGGTGTGTTCCTGAGGCCAAAAATGTAACTTGTAAGTAGATATTAAAAATAATTAATTTTGTAAACTGTAAGTTAAAGGTGAGGTGTCAGATTTCGTTTATCGTAATTTCATTAATGGTATATTTTTCTGTAACTTCATTAAATTTATATTTCTATAATCTGTAAAATTTATCTAAGTGTATTTAGATACGCATTCTTTCTAGTCAAGCCCAGTAGAGACCCTGTGATGTTTTGAGTTTCATTTGATTGTAAAATTTGATTTAAATGTAATGTAAAGAAATAAAATTGAGATTGAAATATGTATTGTTGTGTAAATAAATTTGTTATGTTTTACTGAATTTAATAATTTGTTTAATTTAAAATTCCTATTAAATTAATTTTATTTTGTGCTTTAGTGTGGAAAAATTAATTAGTCTTCTATTTGTTAAGAACATTTGACAACAACTTGAAGCAATCATAGTATTTGTCGTTATTTATTTTTGTTCGACAAAGTATTTAAATTTACTTTATAAATTTTTGGAAAATTTGCATATTTTATTTTATTTAAAAATTGATTTATATTTAATTATTACAACTGGTCCAAAACGTGGGGCAAATTTATTTTATTTAAATTCATAGTTATTGGTTATTACAAATTGGCTTCCACAACGTGGGATCAATTAATTTATTTAAATCTTCCTATTGGTTATTACAATATATATATATATATATATATATATATATATATATATATATATTAGAAATTAATGAATAAGAAAGATAGACAATTCAGACAAAAAGGACAATATCAATACCACACAACGTTTCTGGGATCCTTGTTCCTTTCGTCAGGTGCTAAGAAGAGCCTAGAGAAACACAACTGCACTTGTCAGTTGACATACCCTTTCATACTTGATAAAAACCACAAGGACCCACTTGACACCTACAGCAAACATTGTGTTGTTTACAAAATATCTTGCTCTAATTGTAATTCCTGCTACATAGGGCAAACAAAACGTTCCCTTAATACACGTATCAAGGAACATATATCTAATATCAAACTTCCATATTGATAAACAATCTGTAGTATCCAAACGTATAATAAATTCAACACATACATTTGATTGGATAAATGATAAGATGTTAGACATTGACACCAGGTACAATTTCAGACTCATTTCAGAGATGCTTCACATTAAATCAAACATCACAGCTATTGATGTATAAACGGACACTATTAAACTCAATAATTGCTATGATCCCTTTTTATTACGCTAAACCTTCTGTTTTCCCATTGTCGTTATCCCCTTATTGTTACGTTAACCCTTCGACTCTCCCATTGACGTTGCGTTTTCGTCGCTTTTGAGTGTTGTCAACTGACAGTGCAGTTGTGTTTCTCTGGGCTATAATTAGCACCTGACGAAAGGAACAAGGATTCCAGAAACGTTGTGTGGTATTTATATTACCGTTTTTTCTGAATTGGCTATCTTTCTTATTCATTATTTTCAATCAGACGTAATTTTTTTCATTTATTAGAAATTAAATTGAATAAAAATATATTATTATTGATATGGAAGAAAACAAAATATATCACCTACCTTAGTCCATTTATATATCGAAAAAAATTATTTCGACTCATTTCTCTTACGTTTAATCTGTAGGTAGAAACCTTACAGGAGAGTAGGAGGCTTCCTTCGGGAATGCTTTCTGATCTTCTTTCTCGGTCTGTATTGAAAAGTGTATGTTCCGTGGTCGCAAACCTTGGGTATACGTTAAGAGTTGTCCGCTGTTCTTATTAGAACAGCAGGCCAGGTACCTCCTAAACTAGTCCGGCCACAGAGAAGGGAATGCTCAAACCCCACAGAAAACCCCACTACGGTCATCGGAAGGGCGTGGGACAAATATCAAAAGCACGACCTACCTAATGCAGGTTTTATAGTGTTTCTCCTGTATAAGATTAAAACGATTGCCGTGGAGGATTCTTAAACTACAGTTTACCACTACCAGTTTATAGTCTACCCTTCTGCTTCCTCCCTTTCGAATCCCTTCCTATGCTATTAAAGAGGAGAGACCACCACGTGGAGCCCCGTGATGTAGAATTAAAGAATCTTGATTTTAATTTATTTATTCGAATAGTACACGAATGAGGAAATAGGATACGTCATTACATAAAATTGCAATATAACCCTTACAAGCTACAATTATTATCAAATATGAGATAACATGCAGATAACTTAACATCGGGAACACAAATTTCCCTGTTAAACATAACGAAAAATAGTATATAGTAATAATAATACATCTTTAACGTTACTAAGGGTAAAGTATAATATTTACAGTATTTACAGATGAGAATTTTGTTTAATTCTGGAGCTTGTGCACGCGTAACTTTGTTTTTAACTCATTTTACTGACAGGGCATTTGCACTGATTCTATTTTTATTACAGTTTGAGAACACATTAAAGCACTGCCGACGTCTTTCTGATTTTGAATTATATAATAGTTTGTAGATTAACCATCACTCAATGACCAATCGCTGTTTACAGTTCACTCTCTACATTCTGGTCCTTATACTGGTGACCACTGACATCATCAACCTCCTAATAATACTCTAATCATTCTCCTCCGAGTATCTCTGACGGCGCTACTTTCTCAATACAGACTCCTCAGACTCCCAAATCACACTCTGCCTCGCTAAAGTTCATTCCTTTTTCAACAATGTCCTTTGTAGCAAGCATTATGGCAAGTCACAATGCAATGGCCTCAGAGTTACGCCGTCAATAATGAATGATAAAATTTATTTCTTAATTAATTACATATTTGTAATTACTACAATATATATGAAGAATCAACGAGTTCTGGCATATTCTCTGTGTATTAGTTTTTTGTCGTGTCTATGGAACTGTAAAACAAGTTATAATATGCGGTACTGGGCATTTATGAATTCATTCAACCTTAATATATCGATGAAATACACAAAAATAGATTGAATAATCATTCAAATCATCCGCAAATGGAGAGATGTGGAAAATACCTATGACGTAGAGCAACAGTTCTGCCAATTGCAATGGTGGCAGCACTAGATTGTTGCTCAATATAATACACTGGTGCATAATATATATTATTAGGCTTGAGGTCGACCATTTTGTTTAGGGTTTGATTAATAGTTATCTAATTTTAAGTGATATATGCGAAGGCGTACGAATAAAAATACACGAGTATAACAAATAAAAATAACCGAAAGGATTCTCTCGCAGGTAAACCTTCCCAGAGAGCTCTGGCGGAGGCTACCTTTGGGGATGCCTTCACAACTCTCGGTTTTTTTTTTAACTAAGGTTCACACATGCCGAGGCACCTCGGTCTGTTTTGAGAGGTGTATGTTCCGGAGTCGAAGACCTTGGGCAAACGGTAAGAGTTGTCCGCTATTCCTATTGGAATAGTTGGCCAGCTGCCTCCGAAACTGGCGAAGGTATGGCGAGGGGCAAGCTGCGACCCCACAGCTAACCCCTCTCCCGCCATCGGAAGGGCGTGGGACAAGTACCAAATGCCCGACCTATCTGATGCAGGTTTTTCTAGGGTTTGTCCTGCATTACTTTCAGGCGAATGCCGGGTAGGATCCTTAAACCATAGCCCGGGGGCCCAAGTTATCCTTGGCTACCTTCCTCCACCCTTCCGCATCCCTCCTTTCAAATCCCTTTCCTTTGCTATAAGAGGGAGTTGCCACTATGAGGATTACCCTATAAATAGCCTGTCTACACTCAAAAAAAAAATATAAATCCATTGAGACAACGTACAGTAACGAGTCGAACAATTTTAAACCTTATTTATTATCATATTAACACAGTTACGTGCAACATACTTGTGATAAGTATTAAAAAAAGAATGGTAATTTCATTTGTACACCGCGGAAAACTATAGCTATGAGAAACACGCTGAATGAATAAGTATGAGTATGAAAGAGTAACGATGCGATGATAACATGGGTTTAAAAAGAGTTACAACACATTTGCTCGGCGTAACAGCCACATACCTGCAAAACTTTTTAAATAAACGTAATGAATTCGTTGCAACATTGTTTTGTTTTATATATTTTTTGCAGGATAAAGCAGTTAAACTTCTTCAGATATTCAGCGATTATAATTTAATGTTGTATTTTTTTTTCAACAGGTCTGATAATCTTTATCAATATTGACAATTGTAAAACTTTATTTCTCATAATTACCACTACACCTCAGTAGTTATAAATTATTTTATATAATAATATTTATAGATTAGAAAACATCAAATAAAAAACGTCTGTGTTAGAAGTATACTAATTCGAGAAGGAAGTAGCCAATTAACGGAGAAAATTAAGTGATAAATACCACACAACCTTTCTGCAATCATTGTTGCTTACGTCAGGAAATTAAAAAACGCAAGGCCCGCAAGAAAACTCCAAACCGCACGAACAAGTGTTTTTAACAATTTTTATTTCGTAACCTATACGCATATTGTACTATTTTATAACTAAAATTAAAATTTTACCATATGTCTAAAGAAATAGAGCAAACAAGTTTTAAAGTAGAAAACTGGTTCCAATATTTATCAGTGCTACAGAAACGATAAATATATTAACCAAGCTTTGAATGATTTCAGAGACTCAAGAGCACGTTGTAACAAACTTCAAATAATAGTCAACAGTAAATTTAAACCAAGCAAAATAATTTACCTTGCGCTGCGTTCCAGAACCAAACAAGTTGAGATATATTTTCTTTGTTGTATTTTCAATTCCAAATATACTTTAGAGGCACTGACGTAAAATTTAAGAAATATAATGAGCTACGCCAAGAGCTGTCAAACCTGCCACTCGTGAAGTCTAACACAATAACAATGTCCTTCCTTTAGAATACTGACAAACTGTTGTGGAAACGGATTCGTAATAAAAATTGAATGAGTCAGACCTACTGTACAGACACTTAATTTGTATAATTTTATTATAAAGTTTGTTGCAACTGTCACTTTTGACCTACTTATCAACACCGATAGATAATATTATTACTACTATTGTAGTTATCAATTTATGAATATTTCTGATATACAAAATTTACAAAAATACTTATAATGTTTATAGCTGATTTATTTACTAGTAAACCTTTATGGTAAACTAATTTTCTGAAGTAGTTCTAAAGAGCTTTTACAACTGATAAAAATGTTTCATTAATACGGTTGTTCACATCAATAATAATAACAGAAAGTACTACTCATTTTTTATAAAAAAAATTTGACACTGAAAATACTTTCGTGGAGAATCGAAAAGAAATCGCCAGTCAATCATCTCTACAGCGGCTTAGAAGAAATCCGTACAGTTGATACATGAATATTAGAAGCATATTTCAATCCGATAGTTCCTGGAATTATATGGTTTCAAAAGCCATCGTTTCTCTAAAGTTTTTGACAATATTCGAAATAATGATATTAAACAGCTTTTTATATAAATTAATAAAAAAACGGCTTATAAGTCAGAAATTTATTATAAAATGTAAAAGAATCACAACGCTTCATCCCTAATTGGGGCCTCGTCAGCTGTATATTTCATTTCAATTCGTAATCTACAAATTCCAAGTAAACAAAAATGTTACAAACATGATAACTTATAATGCTATTATGTAGAAAAATAATTTATACAGCATATATTACAATTAATTACAATAAATTTAGTTGAATATAAATATCTAAAGTGTCGAATATACAAACGTAATGGGCTAAATGACTGTTATTTACTTATACAGCTGTTAATTGCTTTGTTGAGTTTTAAAATAACAATGAAATAAAAAATGTATATAATAAAATAAATGGATTATAAAATAAAGTAATCATAAATTATATTTAAATTATCAATAATATTTACATCTTTAAATTATGGCAAATAGAGATGATATATATATATATATGTTTGATATATTATAATGTTTTAAATTTTACATAAAATTTCTCACCTGTGTTTTTTCTTTTAATATTCGAAACATTTCAGTTCGTTGAATTTAAAAAATTAATAAAATAAAAGAATTTTTGTACCATCGCAAACATTTCCAGGTTACCTCTTTAATGCAGTACGATTGTATCTAATGATGCTTATTTAGGTATTTCGGACCATACAGTCTAATAAATTGCTGGAGCATTAGTTTTGATATTGCGTATTACGGCAATGCGTGCGAGCGCGTGTGTTGCAGGTAACATCATTGACCTTTTGTGGTGTGAAACTTTTTATTAGCTTATTATTAGCACATGACACATAGGCGATGATATAACATGCGCTTTAAATGTTGCAGCCAAATTATTCAAATACCATTAACGGAACACAGCAACATGCACCCTATTTGCGATTTTAATCAACTGCAAACAAGATTGTATTATTTAAATTGGACTGTTATCCCCAATTTCAACACTTGCGCTCGGCCAACATGCGGGGTCAGTCGATGCAAACATCAAAGGCAATATCAGTCCCTCTATAGTGCAAAACTACTTGTCGTTTAAACATCAGTTTTAAAAGCTGTACACACCACCAGTCTGTTCATGTTCAATCTAACGATTCTGCACTCAAAGCGCCAGAGACCGGAGCTGCCCGCATAAAATAAATATCGATTCTATTTTGCTGGAAATGGCCGTCAGTACCTCTTGTTCAGATTTTTAATTCACTCGCCGATTTCTATTTGACAACACTGATATTAATAAAAGCCAGCTTAAAAAAACAATGCACACGTGGACTTAATTGCCCAAAAATTCATGGAATAACACATACAATATAATAGAAATATGCCTAAACATGTAAATAATTTTGAAGGGCTCGATGATTAATTATATTGAAAAATATATAGATATAGCATTATAGATGCGAAACTATTACGTGACAGAACTATATTAATACGAAAATTTCAAATACGTATATTAATATTTATCGAAATAACGGTTCGAGTCTTACAATATTAAATTATACTGACACAATGGTCAATGGAAAGGTCGACACATATACTGCTATATAACCAAACACTCAAGCAAATTTTTCCATTATATCAGCAGTTTTTGATTAACTAATAGGATTTCCAACACACACCGTGATCAGGAAAAAATTGATTGTTTTTCTAGCATACTCTCCGTCTTTATATACAGATAAAAACGTATTTTATAACGAATAGAAAGGAAAATATATGTCAGTAAAACAATATTTTCTTTGAATATTAAGTGAAATGAACAAAACTTAAATCTATTGTAAATATATTTCTTAAAAACTCATTTAAAGTTTTTTTAAAAAATACTATTCTTGATTTTTCTAATTATGAAGTTATAAATTTTTTCAACATTTATTACATAATTTTTAACCTCTTAAAATTTAATTATGAATAAGTTAAATATTAATATTGTTGTATAGAATAATTATTTGACCCAGTGCTTAGTTAACGGCGTTCTTGAACCCTTACAGGATTTTCAGACACAGAATAGAATTCATTTTTTTCATTGCTTTCATAAGTACTGGTTCTGTTTAACATAATTAATTAGAATTAGAGTGCCAAAGAAGATATAACTTTAATTGGTTATTTATTAACAAATGTTTAGTAAATATTAATTTTACAACAAGAAATGAATACAAATTAGTTAAATAACCGAAAAAGTAAGTGTCAAATTAAATCAAATGAAATGTTTCAGAATTTATTTATCTATTTATTTTATTTTATTTATCTACTTAGTATATTTTAACACAAACGTTTATTATATTATAATTTCTATATATGAATAAACAATTTTTTTTCTTAAAATGATCTCAATTTATCGATGGCTTTTAGTTAATAATAAATCAACAAATGTAACTCCTTAATCATAATTCTTTACGTGGGTTAATTTACCAGTAAATTACAGTTCAAAATATTTATGTATTAGTAAAGTTGTTCACTATGGAATCGGCTCAGTTTTAAAGACGAATAAGTGATTTTACTGATAATGGTATGGACATAATACATTATATTATATAATAACTAAATTATTTTTGAAATTAATATTTTCTAAATAATATGTTGCTGAAAGCTACAAAATGTAAACTATATGTTATTAGTATAATCGAATAATTATTTAGACACTACAGGTGAGTTATAAAAAGTGTAATTTGTTAAAGCAATCAATTTGTACGAAAAATGTTTTATTGGAAGCCTAAAATGTATAGAACAATCCAATTATACATGAATAATATGCAAGATAAATAACATACAATAAAAGTTTACTAGGAATTCTAATGCGTATATCGTCAAGTCAGAAAACAAAATTGAATATTATAATCACGTGTAATTATATTAACTATTACATAAATATCTTCTGTATAGTATTACAGTATTGAAAGTCTTTTAATTCCTGTTAAAAACCACTCTATGCAATTTGAATTCGGGAAGATAGGTAAAGTTCTTTAGAAATAATTGTAAAATATCAACTGAAAATAAAATTTTGGTTAGTTTTGGTAAAAATTTATTCATTAGCTTTTTGGAAACTAGTGTTTTATTTGTACCAATTTGATAATTAAGAGTACTACGTTATTAAAATTAGTTTCACAAAACGCAGATGTGGGTTTCACCTTCTGTTTGCATTTAGAAGGTTCTCAATGGCTGTATAAACGCCAACGTGTAACCATAGTCCGGAAGGGGTTTTGCAAGTGAAGTGTATCCAACACTCCACTCTACCGTTAGTTTAACGTATTACAAATTATCTGTCATGCTTCATTTCCCCGAAGACCTATATTGCCCTTTGATGTAATATTTGCAGCTACCAAAATGCGATGTTTCATTCACAAAGAACAATAGTAAGATAATAAGTAGAACGTCTGATAAATGTTTAAAAGATTCATGATCCAAATTATTCGGAAAGAAGTATTACAATTAACGATTAAATAATAAAATAGGCAGAACAAGACCAATGTTTTGCGTAAAAATAAACTCCACTCTACGCTTCAGAAATCCTTCTTCCTTTCCTCATTTCTAGAAGTAGCTTTTACCTTCTACACCGGGGGCAAGCATAAAGAGTTATTGGAACATAAAGTGATCTATTTTTCATTCCTAACTAATAGTATATAATGTTCAATGCAAGTAATATTTCAAAACCACATTAAAAACATTGCTTTCGTTATACATATTCAAAAAAAAAACATTACTTATGGGACTTTCCTCATTATATTTATTTATTTTACCAAATAATCTAATATATTATTTCCAGTTTATGTAACACAATGTACTTCCTCTTAAAACCATCCTTCTTTAAACATATAAATTTATTCCTTCATAGCATTAATGAACAATTATAGAAGAATTAGTAAGAAATATTTCAAGTCAACTGAACTATTTTTGAGCGGTGTATAATTTACGGTAGAAAAATTTATAACTAAATTACTTTTACTTTTGTGAGACTAAACCATTCAGCGAATTTTGTTATAAAACAAATTAGTTATTTTTTATCCAGTAAACTATCATTAATAATGTTGGGAATAAACGAAAACAATATGTTATAACAATTGTTATAAAACAAATTAGTTATTTTTTATCCAGTAAACTATCATTAATAATGTTGGGAATAAACGAAAACAATATATATATATATATATATATATATATATATATTTATATTGTAATACCCAGTTAAGAAGGACGTAAATTTTGTTCATATTTCATAAGATTTGTTTACCAACCACAACGCATAAAAAAAGAAAAATAATAAATTGATGCGTGACAGCGGAAAAGCGCACAGACACTATAATTGGACGTTTAGCGGCTCTTAGAGCTAAAGGAATAATGACAAAAGTTTTTGTGGACTTCCAATTATATGAAAAGGAAATGTTTATTTTAACAATATTGAATAGCTCTCTGAGCGTGAGAAAGTCAGATGAGGTCCGACCGTGGGAACTCAAATACTGTGGGAAAAGAAAAAAAGGGATATTCTGGAGAGGGGGAAGCAGATAGAAGAGTTAGTTGCAATGTAGATCTCAAAGGAGAAGGACGTGCAGGCTGGAGCAGTGGAAAATAATAATTCGATGCTGAAGTATAACTAAATGTTGGTTTACTGACTTTATGAAAGGATTTAATTAATGATCGTCAGAGAGAAAAGAAGAAAGCGTGGAGATAAACATTATTGGCCATTTCGAAATATTTCAAACAAACTGAACATTTGGCGCTGGTGATAAAATATTCGGTCAAATGGAATGGTGCCCGTGACTAACTAAAAACCATTTTAGTCCATGCAAGCAGTCATGAGACTGGATATCAAAAGGATAAATTGAACGTGTCTGTGAAGCGTGTGTGTGAAAGTCTGTGCACAGAAGGGCATTGTAGAGTGAAGTGCGTTCCTGAAAACCCAAATAAAATTGTAAGTAAACATTTAGTGATAAATTTTGTAAATTGTTAAATAAGGGTAATGAGTCAGTTTTCGTTTTCATTTTATTTTAACTGCATTGTTTAAATTGTAAATTTTAGTGTCCCGTTTCCTTATCATCCCAGTGAAGACCATGGGGTATAGAGTCTGATTTATAAAATGTAACTGGATTATTAGTGTAATTTATTTGTTGATGTAAAATAATATAAAAAATTATACAGAGATTTCTTGAGTTGTATTCTGGATTAATAAAATTGTTTTGTTTATAAAATTTAATAACTTCTTTAATTTAATTTCCTATAATCAAAATTTATTTATAGTTTGGGTATTCAATGGGAGAAAATTAATTAATTTCCAAGTTGTTAAAAAACAAATTTTGGGTAATAGCTTGAAACAAAAAATTTAAAGATTTGTCGATTATAATATTTTGGAGCGACAAAGTTTCAAAAAATAAATTTAAAATTAATTATAGAGGTGTAATACAATATATATATATATATATATATATATATATATATATTAAATTTAACTGCCTAAATCGCTAATAATTACGATATTTGAGGGTTGCGTGAGATTAAAATACATAAGTGTCCTAGTAAATTATGCAAATATGCCACTAAAATACATAACAGCCCTTGTAGTTTATGCAAATATGCTACGAGCATAAAAGAGTGCTATATACGCGGATCGATAAATGCAAATGTTCCTATAAAGATATTATTCAGCTTAGTTTTATCAGGCTTAGACTGTGTCACGATACAAATCTCAACTCTCAGTTTAAAAATGTCTCATAACAGTTATTAATTTAAACGGTTTTGATTTCCTATATAGCGGAAGAAACTCCTCCAGTTTTTTTACAAACATTGCACAGATATTTGAGAACGGAATATCTGAGGAACAAGCTAAATTTATTTTAAAGTTATTAAATTGCTAACAAGGGATTTTACGTATTTTACATTCCTCCTGTGTATGTAAATTGATATATAGGTCTAATATTTATACCCTCAGTAAATCTAGCGTCCAGGAAAAGTGTTGAGGAATAATTTTTAAAAATAAATTTCAACTAGAACACAATAATTCTGCTAATTTATGAGTAGAATATTATTTAGAAATATAATACGTGTATTTTGAACGTATACTTTTTAGGCAAAAAATAGTCAGTTATCATAGTAAAAGAATTGGTAAAATAAACAGTATAAAACGTTTCTGCAATCCTTGTTGCCTTCGTCAGGTTTTTAAGAAACGCAAGTGCCACTAAACGACACACCGCACAAACCAGGTGTCGAAAACAAATTAATTTTTGTCTGTTAATTCTTTATAAACGTTCCGTATGTTCAAGAAATATGAAACACTCGAAATCCTCTTGATAACATTTTTATTTCAAGTGGAAAAATGTTGAGGGGAATTTGATTACTGTTTTACAGGCAATAAACAACGAAATTTAGCGTTTTATTAAAATTTCTGTTATCTCTGTAGTGTTTTTAAATATTTCAAAATCATTAGAACTAACCTGTCCGCTTATAATAATTTGTGGTAAAACTATAATTACACAAAAGCACGTTGTTATAGATAAGGTATAATAAAAACAGTTAATAAAATGTAGTACTTATCAAGAAAAATTCTACCGCTGCGTTCGACCGTTAAGGAACCTTGGATAAGCTCGTGTGAGGTGAAGAGGAGTGGGTGTTTCCCATAGTCGAGGCGAGTAATGGCGGCAATTGTAGCGGGAGAGAATAACCGTGTTCCCGCAGGCACTGCTACCATTCTTCATCAACTAAAACTGCACTTCTGTTTTTGTAACGCTGAAGTCCCGCATGAAAACTTTGAAAACCACAAAAAATGGAAACGAAAATCTGTGTTATAAACAGGGGAAACACCATCGCAGATTCTTACGGACGGCGTCTAGAGGTTAATTTAATCAGTTTACCGTCAGTACGGAAACGCTAGACAAATAAGGAACAGTAATATAGCATAAATTTATTAAATTTGAAACAAAAGTGAAAAAATATATATTTTACATTATTACGCCTCATCATAAATATATTTATTATAACCTGTTTTACGTTTTGAAAATTTTACACTAGTCTTTAATGATACAAGGAATATAACATTTAATCTAGATGAATGATGATTTTAATTCTTTTATAATTTTAAGCCAGAAGCCAAGTATAGTTATGGATTTGAAAAACACAGTATTTTCGCAATAATTACATTCATAAGAAAAACGACGAAATGTAAAAATTGAATTTCCACTGCGCATTTGATAAACAGAATCCCACTCTGAATAATTAAGTATTATAATGTGTTACTCCTTTATATTTTTCGAGCTTCGACGTTCATTTAAATTACTCATAAATACTTCCCACAAGCCGAGGCACCTCGGCCTGTTCATAGAGGTGTATGTTCCGGGGTCACAGAACTTGGGCATACGGCAAGAGTTGTACGCTTTTCCCATTGGAATAGTCGGCCAGCTGCCTCCTAAACTGGTCGAGGCACGGAGAAGGTAATGCTGCGTCCCCACAGCAAACTCCTCTCCCGATATCGGACGGGCGTGGGACAAGTACACAATGCCCGACCTACCTGATGCAGGTTTTTCTAGGGTTTTCCCTGCATTTCTTTAGGCGAATGCCGGGTAGGATCCTTAAAATATAGCCCGGGGCCCTAGTAACCCTTTGCTACCTTTCTCTAACCTTCCACATCCCCCCTTTCAAATCCCTTCCTATGCTATTAAAGGGGAGTTGCCCAAAGTGGATTACCCTCATGTAGCCTGTTGCCCTAAAAAAAAAGGGGGGCCCTAGTTAACCCTTGGCTACCTTCCTCTACCCTTCCGCATCCCCCCTTTTCAGATTCCTTCCTATGCTATTAAAGGGGAGTTACCACCATGTGGATTACCCTCATGTAGCCTGTTACCCTAAAAAAAAGTATTTCTTACATTGAAGCAAGTCTGCGAGGGCTATTCTGTCTCAGGCAGGACCTTGTAGGAGAGACACGAAGGGGCTACCTTTGGGGATGCCTTTTCCTCTCCGTTTTTGAACTAAGGTTCCCACAAGCCGAGGCACCTCGGGCCTGTTTTGAGAGGTGTATGTTCCGCGGTCGCAGACCTTGGGCATACGGTAAGAGTTGTTCGCTGTTTCCATTAGAATAGTCGGCCAGCTGCCTCCTAAGCTGGTCTAGGCACGGAGAAGGGAATGCTGCGTCCCCTCAGAAAACTCCTCTCCCGCTATCGGAAGTGCGTGGGACAAGTACCGAATGCCCGACCAATCTGATGCAGGCTTTCCAAGGTTTGTCCTGCCTTACTTTTAGGCGTATGCCGGGTAGGATCCTTAAACTATAGCCCGGGGGCCCTAGTTAACCCTTGGCTACCTTCCTCTACCCTTCCGCATTCCCCCTTTCAAATCCCTTCCTATGATATTAAAGGGGATTTGCCACCAAGTGAATTACCCCCATGTAGCCTGTTACCCTAAAAATAAATAAAAAAAAGTCTTTCTTACTCAAAATATGATTTTGGAAAAATAAGACTATGATTAAGAAATTGTTTCCCAGATAATATAATTTTAAGGTATAATACTTAATAAATCGTTTTCACCCTTTGTATGACATACACATGATTTCAGTTGATATGCTCGAATGTTTGTTTTCCAACGAGAATAAACGTATTTTATGGATAGTGGACAGTCAATAAAATAGGTTTTACTCTGGAGAGCGAACTTCGAACATGGAGAATCATGTTAGAAAGGCGAAAGGTCAGGATTTGCACTTTGTTTATTTTTTCAAGGGTGAACCTGCCTTACAAGCCCACCAAATTACGTTGTCAAATGTGGTCACTATTTTAAAACTAAACAGAGGGAACAACAACGCTCGTAATTTGGATGGGAAAGTTTTGTCTGTAAAAGAACTATCGACTTTAGCTCAGAATGGCAAAACTCAGAAAGACACGCTGGATCAGTGTTTCCCAACCTTAATTTAACCTGCCCCACCTAATTCTTTCAAATGTCCCACTATGTAACATATACATTGTAATAACCAAAAATAAAGAATTTAAATTGAAATTAATTTGAAACTTTGACGCACCAAAAATATAAATAAACGACAAATGATAAACTTGCTTCAAGTTGTTGCCAAATTTTAATATCAACTGGAAAGCTAATTAATTTGCCCACATTTGAGCACAAAATATAGATGAATTATTACAGGAATTTAAATTAAACAGATCATTAAATTTTTAAACAAAACAATTTATTAATTCAAAATACATTTAAAAAATCGCTACTTTTATTTTGCCACATCCAGATCAAGTTTCACAAACAATCAATTTACATTTATAATTATGCGGCGTTCAAGGAAACACACGTTTACATTCTCAATAAATCAAACTCTATATCTCAGAGTCTTCTCTGGGTTGATAAGAATAACAAAATACAATAAAATTTACAATTTAAACAAATACACGGAAATGTAGTTAAAATGAACGAAATGTGACTAACTACTTTTATTTAAAGTTTACAGAATTTATCATTAAGTCGTTACTTACAATTTTATATTTGGAGTTCGGGAACACACTTCACCCCAAAACGGCCATACTGTGCATAAAATTACACACTTTCTCAAACGCACTTCACCAACACATACACTTTATCCTAGTGGTATCCAGAATCTAGACTTCTGACTCCTCGTACGGACTATCGCTATTTCGCCCGCGACCACCAGTCAATTTAGTCAGTATTATCTCTAAACACCCAAGATGTACCTCCAACAAAATAGCATAGTTATTTTATCTGATGCAAAACTCTCGAAACTATGGGGTCGCCCAATAATGTTTCTTTCTAAATCTGACTATGCAGATAGACTCTTTACAATGCTTTTTTCAACTAACTCTCCATCCACATTTTTTCTCCCTTGAGACCGGACACAACTCCTTCCACATTCGAGCACAGATCTCCTGCTGCTCCAGCCACCACAACTACTCCGTCTTCTCTCTGCTTTTCGACTGCCAATTCCTATCAACATCCCCTCTCCAGAATATTCTTTTTTCTCACGGTATTACTTTCCCACATTCAGATCACATCCGGCTTTCCCACGCTAAGAGAGTTACTCAAAATATTGTTAGATAAACAATCCTTGGTCCTGTAATTGAATCTCAACAAAGCTGCTGTCCGTCGTTCCTTTGGAGTCTTGTCCCGACGTCAGTCAGACATTATATCTAAAAGCCGCCAAAGATCTCCAATCATTTTTCTCCCTTCATGACCACTTATCCGACGTCAATCATAATTTTATATACAAGCTACCCAAGATCTACAGTCTGAGTCAGTAAACAGATTTTAATAATAGCCGGCATCCACCTCTAGTCTGTGCCGTGAAACAAATATTATAAAATTTAAACAAAATAATGGCCTTATTAATTTTTCTTCTTAGGTATTACAACATATGTTTTTATATTCAAAAATTGAACTTTTCTTTAAAGACGCCTAATTACAACTTGTGTTTTACATATCTTCAATAATAATAATTCTGTACATAAACAAAGTAGTTATTCATTTTAATCTGAGATCTGAGTTTTTTTTATGTAATTATTTAATTTAATGTGTTGAGTTCGCGCTATACTACATCAGACATCAACTTTGTTTGCTGATTGCGCGAGCCATTGCAACGTCCAGTACAGTACTATTATTCCTTCACTAGACATAGTAAACACCGACCCGCCATGCACGGACCTTTTTCAGAGTTTCTGTAAATTTTGGAGCTTTTTGGTCTCCGCCCTGGGCGGTTCAAAGACACGCTATGCCACTGTGTGACCAATACCGTCCGACTAAATTGTCATTTACATTACTCGAATTTTTCAAGTGTGGCTCTACAGACTAACCAAATGCTTATTTAAAATTCAGATACCAACCATTTTTTCGTTTGAACATGATAAAATAATAGCCAGCGGTTGTTAAATTCTAAAATAGTTGATTTTTGAATTGCCCCCTGAACAATCAAATTCCACCCCATGTGGGGCGTCGACCCCACGTTGGGAAACACCGGGTTAGGTTGATTAATTTCAGAAATTATAGTAACCATTGAAAGCTGAATGTACGTAACGGTTGGTAATATTCATTATTGTAATTCCTTAATTAAGTAAAAGTACTGTCGTCTGCAATTGAAATGATGTATCAGATAAATTAAAATATATATAAAATATGTATAAAATATGTTGTTTTGAATTTAAATGTGACAATCAAGTGAAGTCATTTAAGTAATAAATTTGTGATTAAATTGAAATAGCATATTTCGTATTGAGTGAGTTAAAGCTCTATAAATTGGTTAACTATATTTTTATGTATAATATTGTAATTTAGACTAAAACTTTTAAAGAATCAGTATCAATAAATATCGACCCTATCACGTATTAAGAGAAAGTCCGAGGTTCGATTCCCGATTCTTTATTTTACTTTTATAACCTTCAGTGCTGAACTTCTATTGACAGATTTTGTTCAATTCTTGAAGAAAAGTTGTGTTTTAAGTTGAGTTGACACAAGTTATAAACTTTTTTGCAGTAAGTAAATTCCTTAAGGGATTAATATATGCATATATTAAATTCGATCTAACTCCATTATTTTTAACCTTTGAAACAGTTTCATGGCACAAAACTTCAACTATTTCCAATAGCTGATTTCACTAATAAGTGAATTAATCTTTTGCAGTATTTATTGAGTTAAAGCCAAACTCACAATAGGAAAATTTAATATTAGGTTAGTAGCCACATTCGTTGTCTCAGTTATTCCGTGATCTATAAATACTGGGAGATGAGAACACTGGCGCTATCTAGAGTTAATGGACTTGACCTGTTAGTTTGCAGTGAAGCTTAGTTGAGAGCGAAGTTAGTGTTCCAGAATGTCCCAGTGACATTAGCAGTGCAGCCGCTGTAAATGCCATCTTTGCAGTCTGATTAGTTGAGTAAGGTAGCTAAAAAGTCATGAAGAAGCGCGCCTGAAATATTGAAACGGGAAGGCCAACTACTCACATACCCATATTACGAATTCTAAGCTTCTTCTTCTAATAAATAAAATAGACTGTTTGTGTGGATGTGTGTAAATTTGTTTGTATGTTCCGAATACAAATTTACACCCGCGGGAAAAAAAGATTGTCAACATTTCGTACACGTGTTCCTTTTAAACCGGAAACAAACACTGTGGGAGTAAACCACGACTACCAGTCCCAAGGATGTTTGCTTCGAATAAAATATTTTTCTGGGTCAATGAGATTGATAGCGTTTCTTCCGATGTTGTTTATACACATTTATGTATTGGAAAGCAGCACCATCAGGGTTAGTGACGGAGGGGCGTTATATAAAAATAAAGCGAAATTAACCGAGATTGGAATCGAATCCTGGCTTATGGATCTCACTGAGTTTAATTATGACAACCCAGACAACGCTGGTGTAAGATGTAAAATGAATGCAGTAAATTATACTTTACATTATCAACTAGTAAATATCATATACCATTTAATTGGAATTACAATTTCACAATTTCTAAAATTTATTCAAACTGTCTTTGAATTCATATAATGTTTTAATAAATAAAAGCCGAGGCATATTCTGTAAATTGGATCCTTTGATCTTAAAATATTAAATTTCAGTATGAAATTAACTCATCTTATTCCTGTAAGGCATATGAATTGCTATAGATTCAAAAATTAATATGATTATATGAAATTATGAACCATGTATTCAGACAATTTAACTGTCTTAATTCATATTTTGGACACACAATAAATTCAGCAACAGATTGACGATAATGGATCGTACAACAGAGAAGCATGTCATTGATGAAGAGAGGAATATATTGTAATGCCAATTAATTAAGACATTAATTGAGAAATTAAAAAAATAAATTGTTTGAAAAATCTATTCTTGACGGCGGTACAGAACACAGCAACAATGTAGCCAAGCACGGTTTCCTTTATCGGAAGAGTTATGCGCGCTCAAAATTGCGAGACGGTTGTTCAGTTAGCTGGAAGGTTTGGTCAAGTACAGGTCGTGTTAAAATAGACGAGATATTATTTTAAAAAGTATAGTTAAGTAGAAGCAGTGAGCAGTCAGACACGACAGAAATTGGTCGAGTTGAAATAGACAAGACAATTTCAAATATTCAAAGGAAATTTGCACACAAACATCGAGAATTACCAATCAACAGCTTTGATTGGTCCCTGAACATTTTGCTCAAGACGAAATATTCACTTGAGCAGAAATACGAAACCTGCTAAACACAAACAGTTTTTGGTGCACATAAGCGAACAGAAGTAGCAGAAGTCAATAGAGAGAGAGAGAGACGAAAGAAAGTTTATCCTGGTTCCTGATTTTTTATCTAAAAATATTAAATTTAGAATCTGTGAGTTTAAAAGAAGTGCAAAAAACCGTCATAGTGCTACGTTAATCAAAGGTATCCCGGAATGCTGGGCAGCCGTGAGTACAATTTACAATCAACCAAGTATGTAAACCTGATTAAAAGATAGACGTCAGATTTCGTTCCCTCCTTTTAATAAATTTTGTTAATTAGAAACCATCTTTTTAGTTTAATTTCGCTGACAAGTAAATTTCGTCATTGTTAATTGATGAGTAAATCTTTTCTCTTTTAAATTGGAATTGGTGTTTAAGTTGAGAAATAAAAATGATTCGCCATTATCAAACTCAGTAGAGACCCTGAATTAAATTTTAAATTGTGTAATTGTTTTTAAACATTGATAATAAATTTGTTTGTTTGTAAAGTTAATCTTTCATTCATTTAAAAGTCCATCTTTCTTGAATATTACAATATTATAAACAATAAATAAAGCCTTGAACATGGGTCAGTGTGAGCTTTTAGCAATCGTACTTAATAGATTAGAAGTACTGTTTATTTAAAGGAAACGCGGTTGGAATACGGAGCAGTTGGTACACCTGAAGCTTGACGACAGCATAGTTATGAGCTGAAAATAGTATAACATCGTGTAGCAAAAATGATTGAACGAAGGGCAGAAAGTATTCATAAAAAGAGACTTGAACAAAGAGCATATACAGTTATTGTAAATAAATTTTCCATGGAACCCTCAGAAAAATAATGTAATCTCAAAATGATAAGTAAATTATATAACGGCACAAAAATACAGTAAAATTATTTAAATTGTAAATTAATGATAAATTAAAAAACCTTTATTAGTTCTCAATTAAAATAATTTAAAACAGGAGCTTCCGGCTTTATCCAAAGCCATATTAATCTTTAATTCATTTTATATAAATAAGAAAGTATTTAAAACGTATAATGGCACACTTTCCTCAGTGTGTGACACTCGTCTCACGTACAATGAGATATTTGTCACATATAAAATTGTTTTTAATTTATTTTATATAAATAGAAGATGAATATGGCTTAAGAAAAGGCTGAAAGCTCCTGTTTTATATTATTTTGAGGACCAATAAAGGTTTCTCAATTTGTCATTGATTTTATGAAACGTCTTCATCCTGAATTTCTATTTCTTAAATTAATTAATGTACATTTTGATAGTTATAAAAGACCCTGACGTTTTAACGAGGTGCACAATTTTTCCACGGCGGTTTTGCTCATCTATTGACCAGTAAAGCTCAGATCCTCCTTTACTGACCGGCTGCGACAGCCACGCTCTGCTCCGCCCGCCTGGGAAAGTTATTGCGCTCCTAAATTCTTCCGATTATCTGCTACATAATCTTTTGTTCCTTACGTGTATAATGACCGACATAGCGGAAGCAAACTTTCGCACCAGCAGCTTTATTACCACGCGGTTCAATTCACGGCGCCATATTTATGAGGGAGTCAATCACTCGTGGACACAACGAAGCGCTTCAGCCCGAGATGACGCCCTTCAGTGTTGCAGTTTACTGGTCAATTTAACTCTGGTATGGGGGAGTAAATCATTTGCACCAAGCGGAAACTTTGATGCGTGGTATTTCAAAACTTTGGGACTGCATTCAATCTAAAAATCACATTTAATACCTGGAATAATGCATGAATTCGTATTAGCTTGGCTTCATTACGTACACGTTATTTTCATGTACTCTACAATATTGCTCGAAATATATACAATATATACAAAAATTATATCAATCGTAATAAAAGGCAAGGTAGGTATTCTAGTCTTTAAATTTTTTTAGAGTAACAGGCTACATGAGGGTAATCCACTTGGTGGCAACTTCCCTTTAATACCATAGGAAGGGATTTGGAAGGAAGGGTAGAGGAAGGTAGCCAAGGGTTAACTAGGGCCCCCGGGCTATAGTTTAAGGATCCTACCCGGCATTCACCTAAAAGTGATTCAGGACAAACCCAAACCCTAGATAACCTGCATCAGTAGGGCTTGTTGGAACCTTAGTTCAAAAACGGAGAGAGGAAAAGGCATCCCTAACGGTAGCCCTCACCGTCTCTCTAGTCTTTCAATATAACCTCTTTCTTTAAATCCACTTACTAACCACTAAAAACCTACAGGGTAAGAACAGACAGTAATATTACTGAAACATTAAATATTATTATTACTCAGTTATATACAGGTAAATCAAAAAGTATTTTTGGTCATCTTCCGATAAAAATTTTCGTTATTTTAAAAGTGTATCAAAAAAGTAATTGTTCCAAAATAATTAATTATACTTAATCAATTCTTATTAATAAGAACAACATCGTTGGTTCTAAAACGTTGTATTCCTGCGGTCAATATGCAGTTTTCTACATAGTATAAAATACTTCCATTAATATCAGTAGGTACTGTGGAGTATAAAGTTATATATATATATATATATATATATATATATGAAACTTTCACAAGCTCTTTTCAATTTTCAATTAATCTGAATAAAAATGATATATTTCAATAGTCTGTAGCGGCTATTATGTTAATCATTCGTATTTATAATTTCTTCTAGTGAAAAATTGTGCTTCTATGTAATGAATAAATAAACGTGTACAAAAAGGATAACTATTTCGTTTCCTTCGGAAAAATGTTGTAAATATTTAGTTTGGAAGTGAGAAACTAACGCTTTATGCTTTTTCTTGTTATCATTATCCTACAATACTTGTTTCTTCATAAAAATAATAAAAGAATGTTTAGTGTTAAATGAAAATAAAAGAAACAGCATTCACAAATTCATTTTAGGATCAATTAAGATATCGTATTTATCCAATCTAGTCTCTCATAAGAAATCTCGGTTTCAAATTTTATCATTGTTATTCCATATTTATATTAGGTGTTAACGAATATAAATTTGATTAACATTTACTTCATAAGGTTATTAAAAACAATAACGTATACAATCAATTTTGTTTCAGGTTGAAATCTAGAACAGAGGATTACGTTTTTAGCCTCTAATCTAACAAATTTAAAGAGAAAATCTGTAAATCAATTTGTAGGATTCTAAGTAATATTTTATTCCTGTGATATAATAGCGCAACTTAAAATGTTGTCTGTTATATAAAAATATGTTTTGTATATTAAAACCGAACACTTCCGTTAAGTGAAGATAGAATACCGTTCAAAACATTCAGCCAATATTTGAAACTCTGCTGAATGTTCCGTGATATCACGTAAGATTTACGCTAAAGAATTATTTATATTCTTAACAACACAACAGAGTCCAGCCGATCGATATATCATAACAGAATAACTTCAGGCGGGTTGTATACATTTTATATCCCAGGGAACTTGTTATTGTCCCATGTTGTAAAAGCGTTAAAAACTGACTAGTTCCAGTGAGACAGTCAGAAACTCGTAGCTTAATAATAGGTACGATGACTCATAAATAAAACTTTTTAGAAGCTTAATAATAATATTAATAATAGTATGACAGAGCGTACAGGATCATGCTGGATTTGAGTACTAAATAATTCTGATATATATAGCTAATATGTAATTGCAATTTGAGATACTGTTTGATTGTATATGCGATTACTTAAGTTTTCTTAAAAACATTCTGAATTAAATTTATGTGAAGCTGAGAATAATATAATACCGTTTAATATCAGAAATTAAAAGTGATATTAATCTTATAAAGTCAAAGTCAATTGTAATGAATATATGGGAGAAAGTTCATGTAGAACCGTCTGCTGCTTGAACTTTCTTACGCGCCAACACAGTCAGATAATTAATAAACATGGGAAAAAGTCAAGATTTTTAAACACAAAAACTTTTATAATTTTTTTAAAAACAAAATAACATAAAAAATATATTTTTTTCGAAATAACAATTTCTTCACCTTTACATTTATTAAATAAATTTATCTCCTTCATCAAAGTATTGTGGGATGGAGTATTGCTAAATTCAAATCCAAGTTTCGAAGTAATACTGCATTTAAATTATATTTATGAAAGTATTCAACAGCCAAATTTGTAATTATGAATTTTTTACTTTTACAGTTCCGTTGAATTGTCCATCCTCAAAATTGTTAATGTCCTACCTTGGTAGCACACACTTTGTTCGGGGATTGTTCCTCTCGGTAACGCTCAGATTGCTGGATTTATCTGTCCCGAAGAACAGCGACGCAGAGCCGATTTCACCCTGGCTTCCAGTTCGGACTCCGACGCAGCGAACAGGATGTAATAATTCGCGCCGTGTGAATTGTGGCGTGACGGCTACAGTACACTTGTATCGTGTAGTACCTTTCTCAGTTTTAGACCTATGACTTTCATATAGAATTTATAATTTTGAATTTAAATTTCATAGTTTTCATTAAGAACTGTACAATTAATTTTTTTTTACAGAATTCCGCGGTTCACTTGTCATGGTAAACACAGACATGCTCGCTAGTCCATCATAGAATGATGTATCCGTCGTTCTCGTCTTAAGCAGATTTCAGGAATATAGAAAATCATCAATAGGATAATTTAAAACATATCGCGAAAAATTTACAAATAAAACTGTCTGTTTCACACAGCGTAAAGCCAACAATGTTACATTTCCTTATTGATCGCTGTTTCTGTCGCAAAGCAGTGATTAATCGTTAATAATTACAAAATTAATAAATATATACATAAATTGATTTTAAATTAAAAAAATGGACAATTATGTGACTTAGCGATACGTGTTTATTACAACTGTTATTGAATCGTCATAGTAATTATAAAATATATAAATTGTAGAAATTCACGCGTCTGTCAATCAGTAATTGACTATATGACTATATATGACTATGTGAAACAATATATTAAAATTAAAAGCCTTAAATTTAAATAATAGCCATAAAAAATATTTATTTGATATTGCAACGGAAAAACTTTTATTGTGAAGCCCAGGTTTTATTGAAATTAAGATTAAAGCACTAGTTGAAAAACATAAATATCTGTACACTTAAGCAGTAATTTCTCATTGTTTAAATACGTATTTTTTCTATTGAGTATTCCAATAAATTAATGAAACAAACTTTATTTTCAAATCAGAGGAAGACGGTAAGTTGTAAAATAGTATAATTTCAGAATAAGTAAGGAATTTAAAATTCGGAAGGGTAGAATAAAATCTGTGAACAATTCATTATATGAAGGAAAATAAGTTTCCTTTTAAAAATTCTTTAATCAACACTTGTTTCCCCCTTCTGACTTCTAAGCCTTTTAACGTTTGGCGCAACAAGTTAGGAAGTTCTTAAGAATTAGAAAAGTTTCATTCTGAACGTCTTCAGAGAGAGCGTGAGAAGCGGAGCATATTGAAAACTGCGTTATCGATTGTCGATCATTGAGACCGATTGCATCCCTTAATCCCACGTGATTGGCTTCTCCCTGAATGCGGGCTTCCGTCCTGGCAATAGGAATGACAGATTGCAAAGAAATCCCTGCCAGCAAATATTCAGATCTTCCAGAAAAATTCTCTTCCAGCTCTGTCCCTGTGAAATTTAGCGATAACACGAAATAAATCTTTCAAGGAAGCGCTTATAAAGTGTCTTTGATAAATTAACTGAATACGTTTTAAATATCACTTTGCACTACTACATGAATGGTGGGATAGATAATAATATACTTGAATAATTTAAAAAAATTACATTTCAGATAAAAGTCTATTACTGATTTCGATACAAGTTTTCGTTAATCATATCCAACTTGAAGAGGAATAAATAATAACTCTTCTGCCAGTTTTTTTTCAAGAAAAATGAATCTCTGTAGTAAACTAGCTTCATAGATTATGTTTTAATACTACACTTGCGTAAGTACAGCACGAACTTTGGTGAAATAATCTAAAATGTGTACATGATAAAACTGATTAAATTTTTTATGTTTTTAAAAACAATTATCCTAATTTAATTTCACATAAATATCAGAAATATAATATAAAAATATTCGTAACATTATTTATTTTTTTGAATTATTTATATGTCTAACTTTATTTAAGAATGCACAAAGATTTAAGTATTAACTCTTGTTACTTTAATAAAAAAAAGTACACGACACCGTAACACAACCTTTAATGAAAGTTTTTGTCGTGAGATAGTTACAAGGGTTTTATATTTATCAGGGTAAAAGCAAAGTGTTTCCAATATAAGCCAAGACTCTTAAAGGAGATTTTCTGAAACCGCTATACAAAGAGGTTTGATATCGCCTCACTCATAAAGAAAGTACGGTTTAGATTTTAATAGTTCTTTTCAGGAGTACGCAACTTCAAGTTAATAATTATGATTTTAATTTCCATAATTTACAAAATATTATAACTCTGAATGCCATTTATATTATTGTCCATTTGTGAAATATAAGTTTCTGGCTTCATCTACCACTAAGACTAAAACGATTAATATATTGTGGCAATAGTTAATTAGGCCATTAAATTGATTAGGGATAATTTGAATTGTTTTGCTAAATGAATTGTAGTGGTATATTGAGCGACCAAAGCGATAATAGTGCTGAGCGCTGTTGCTTTGCTGAAGAGCCGAAATAGCGATTGCACGCACAAAAGTAAAGGCAGTCTTCAGTCGACAGTTTAAGTCTACGGTCAGCCACGAGATGAGACTCATTAAAACAAATTTTCTCCGACATACAAAGCAGTTCGGTCCAAATAGATAAATGAAACAGTAAAAGTCTAAAATTTGCAAATCGTGAGTTCCAGTAAGCAAGCAGATAGTTGGACAGAGACATTTTCAACACCTAGCCAACGGTGAAGAAAGGGTTGCTTCATTATAAAAAATCGAACAATTTTGCACTGAGGGAAACCGACATCCGATAGCTGACCAATTAGAGGATCATCCGAGGTTCCTGAATGCTGATGCGTGCATTTCGACGGCATGAGTGTAAAATCTGTGAGGAAATTAGAATCTGTGTAAAAATTTGCATTTATAGTGTAGTGTTGGAGATATAAAAGAAAGCTGGTACCAGTCGGACATTACGTAAGTAACCAAAACTTTAATAAAATCTGTAAACGATAACTAAAAGGGTAGAGTCGTTTATTTTTCATTCAAGTTAATTTCTTTACATTTATCTTTCTTTCATTTATAGACATATTGGTTTTACGTAAATTTTAAACTGAATTGTTAATCAGATTTTTAAATAATTTTCTCTGTTAATTATCAAACCCAGTGGAGACCCTGAGAGAAGAGATCTTAATTTGATTGTAATTGTTTTAATTTTTGGAAGCCACAAATGAATAAATAAAAAATTATTTTGTCTGTTAATTTTTTATAATCTTATTTTAATCGACCTTTCATTTTGATTATTACAATATTTTAGGTGACAAACTCGTTTATCATAATTTAAATTTAATGGTTAATTTTTTATGATTGTCCCACATTTTAAAATACTATATTATCATTTATTAACAGATTAAATTGTATTACCAAGCTTCTACAATATCTAAAGGCTGCGGACACAGTCACGGCTGGCATGAAAGTAATTGTGAATTAAATAGGATTAATTCATTATTTTTCGATCAAATTTATTGCACACAACCCGTATACCCAAAGACGAGTCATGCTTCCTGAACGTGGCAGATATTTTCCCAAGATAACCACTGTTTTTCTGCTGTAATCTGCTACTTTATGCACTTAATCCAAATTAATGATTAGTAAGAAAAAATAAACAAAAGAATAATCAAAACAGAAGTAGCAACACTGAAAAATTATGTAGTAACCGGTATCTTATTTATTGGGGATCCTTCTTTCAGCTGCCTAAAAGGGCCGAAAGCTCTTTGCGGCCCAATTATAATATCAATGATTTTGGTGCTTTTAAGAAGTGTTGTCATATATTCTTCCACAATTAGTTTACTTACTGAATTTTTAGGTTTAATCCGCTTAATTACATATTACATAAGCGGAAATTACAATATATATTATAACGGCTACCTTGTTTCTGCTTCAACAACGCACAAAGAAAGTCCGTCTACCAATTTATATTCTGTTTCACTTAATGTCAGAAATATTGTTTGTTGGCGATATATTTGATTATATTTTATTTTATTTATTTATTTAAATATATATATATATATTATGCATCGTGGGAAGTTCACGTAAATGTAGTATCGTGACGTATGGCCGGATTTATACAAATTTACCCTTAGTAAGATGTATTCACGTTAAAAAGAATCAACAAAGTTTAAACACTTTCAACACCGTTTTCTATCCCACTCATGTCAAGTTGCGAATGAACAATTCTGAACATATGCAACGCGGAAAAGCGATTCTATTATTTATGTGTTATTTTATTCCTGCCTGAGTAATTCACATTGAATGTTAATTCATTAATTTCATAACGATACATGGTGCGTTTTTGGCACGTATACGAAATTTATTTTCACTTGGAAATAGATACGAATTCATAATTATTATTTGTACCCTGTTAACAATATATGGTAACAGTAAAATTAGTCCCGACCACAATTCTATCAGTATTGTTAAAAAGTCTCAAATTTGATATTTATTTGGCGATAAATAAATTCTTATACTTGACTTATGTCACAAAATTATCTTTTTATAAGAAAATGTTTGTTATTATAAAATTTAAAATAAAGGCTTTTGATTGATGACTTTTACAGATATGGTTAAAGAAACAAGTCTCCGTTCTGAGGACAATACGTTTTCCTTGCAAAACATACATGATGGATCAAATTATTTAAGTACTTCTTTCCTCTCTCTGTGTGTGTAATAAAGACTTTAATAAAATAAAACTCACGTTGGATTGTCAATTTAATGTGATAATTTAAAGAAATGATTTCTAAAAATGTAATGGTAGACTAACAATGGATTCATAATAGAATTTTTACAACTTTTAAAGATAAAACAATTAATACAAAATTATATTTAGTTTGAACTCTGTACAGAAACTTTTAAATAATGTCCACAGCTTTAAATGAAATTATTAATTCTTCAGGGCCGCTTATTGGGCCTCTAATAGTTACAGTAATCTGCAATTATCACCAAAATCAAAAGAAAACCTAAATGATACAAAAATAATAATTAAATTTACAAGAAAATGTTAACAAAAAAATCTAAAAAAATCTGAAATCCAGAGAAATATAAAGAAAATTAAGTTACTTTAATGAAATCTGATTATATGCAATTTTTATATAAGGTTTAGAATGGAAAACATTTTAAATACCAGATTATCAGAGCTGCTCTCATACCACACTGCTTATACACTTCACTGGTTATTTAAAAGAAATTTTATTTCACAGGCCATGGTATTCACTATTCACAACCTAAATCTGCAAACAACTTTAGTGTTCTTTGCTAAATTTCCAGCCAACTAACCACCTGACTCGTCTGCAACATATGTTCTAGAACTTTTATGTCCTACATGTATCTGCCGACATTACTTTACAGTCCTGGATATTAATGAAACTGACTATTGTACTTTATTGTTCTGAATATTTATGCAGCCTCTCCACTTTACTGTTTCACTTAATATCCTAGGCAGAATGCGACCACCTTCGGCCAGTTTTAGTTACGAAACTCAATGACCATCATCAATCGGCCTCCCTTTACGGGGTGCTGGTGTTCTCTAAGCTTCCAACCTCAAATATATGCCAGGTCTCCAGCACACCACATTCTTACGTCTAGATGTTGTTTACAATACCTAGGCCGTAAGTATTATGCCGACAATACAAATATTTAAATAATTACAAAAAAATTCATTTCATTACACATTGGTGGTCACGACAATATATATTGTAATGCCAATTAATTAAGCCATTAATTGTTTTTAAATAAATTGAATTGTTAGCGAACAGTTTGAATTATAGCGATGAGCGAGCAAAGCAACATTGAGCGGCGAGCTGTGTTCCTATTATTGAGGGTTCGGTATGGCGATTACGCGCGCAAAAGTATGGACAGTCTTCAGTCTACCACGAGAGGAAAGACATTGTAAAAGTTGGCGGAGAAACATTGAAAGGAGCAGAACAAGTAATAAAACTTGAGCAGAGACTAGACGTTAATGCATTACCAGTTAAAGTTGTGAATTAATACAAAGTAAAACATTCACGGAAGTATTGCATCGTAAATATTGGAAAGTAAGTAATAGCAGTTTTTGTCAGAATAGAACTTTCCAAAATCTTCGTGGAGAAATTGTTCCAGTAGAACATTGGTAAATTATTGTGGAGCGGAGCAGTCAACGAAATACAGCCAAACTTGCCAAATTTTAATGTGAAGTGTAGAATCAGTGAAAACCAAGGCCTGATATTAAAAATTAAAGTGTGTAAAAGTGTCCGAATGAGGTAAAATTGATTGTTCTGGTACCAGACCGACGGTCCGTAAGTAACATAACTTTGATAAATTTGTAAACTATAATTAAAAGGGAAAAAGTCAGATTTCGTTCATCTTTCATTTCGTTCGCTTTTCTTTTATCTTTCTTTCATTTATCAGCATATTGTTTTGAAGTAAATTTTAAACTGTATTATTAATCAGATCATTAAATCATTTTCTCTGTTAATCATCAAACCCAGCAAAGACCATGATATATTAAGAGATTTTCATTTTATTGTAATTGTTTGAAAATTTTAGAAGCAACAAATTGATAATAAATAATTTTGTTCGTTAAATTTTGATTAATCATTCAATTAATTAACCTATTCATTTTGATCATTACATTAATGGCTACCACAATAAGAATTAAAATTAAATAAAAATTAAATAAATGACTAATTGGTGATTACTACAATATATATATATATATGTAAATAAATATTGATATATATATATATAAATATTGATATATATATATACATTTATTCTTCATTTTAATGACTATTTATGCAAAGTATTTTTCTCCAGAATAAATAAAATATAAACATGAGGCAAAGCTACTTACTCCGTGCCTGTCACCCCGCGTAAAAATATCACGCCACGAAGGCCCCAATTTAGCAAGCGCAATCCTTTTCTTTTAATCCCTGTCACTCAGCTTTTGTTTTGGGCTTCAGTTGGGATCGAAAATGTCCCCATATTTTGTTCACAACATATTCTCGTTTTATATAAAAAAATATAATAGAAATTACCTCCATTATGAGAATCGACTTTCAACGGGTCTAGCTATTAGAACAATTTCAGACTGTAAAACTCAAACGCACGTGAAAATTTACAGATAATAATTTACAGTGTTTAATTACATAATTTATTAGCTACAAATAAAGTAAGTAATTCACTTGATTATACTTCTTATTATTGTTCTGTCGTATTTTAGATGATTAATACGAAAATCTCTAATAATTAATACGCAACCAATGAAGCGAGACCTGCAATTGTAAACTTCAAACTGATGTATAATTGTTCTATTCTTATTTAAACTCTTAAAAGTAATGTATCGAATTTGTAAAATAAGATTAATTATTGGTTTATGTTTTAAAAACTGTGGCACATTAAACACGAACAAGTATTCTGCTTTTCGTTCAATTCAATAATAGTCAACGGGTAATACTAACGACTTTGTTGGATGAAATATAGATAAAATACTATCCATACTGGTTTCAGAATGATTAATGAGCGGAAACTATCGCTACAGAAAAATAACGACACTACATATAACATTCTCTATTTTTTATTCTTGTTTCATCTTATTAATCGCAATTTAAAACCGCATTCAGTTTGAAATTGAATAGGATTCTTTAGTTAAATGATTACATTAATTTATGACATTGCACATTTGACCTGTTCAAATTATTTTTTGTTCAGCACACCGGCAAAACGTGGTTTTCCATCAAAGGCGGTTATTGGAGTCAGGTGAGAGGAGAACACGTGGTCACAGGATGGTAGCTGTGATTGGCCTGACACTATGTCAGACAACCAGAGCACCTCCACTCCAACCAGGTACAGAGATCCTTATAGATCGTTTTATAAATAAATAATTTCCATATTATTATTTGATTAATTTTATAAAGTTAGTTTGTTTTTTCAGAAATGGAATCCTGTTTCAAATAACAAAATGTAAACTGTATGCAGGGCGAGTATCCGCAATTTGAATGTAGTAAGTACTTACTTGCAAATTATGTAGCGATGCATATATAACGGTATCACGGCGCACGTAGAGTGAAACAATGACCGTTTATGACGTTTATTTTCGCATAGTTCGTATTTAATGAGCTAAATCTGTGTCTCAGTGATTATGTTGACGGTAATTGGAATCCACAGACTCACTCAGAAACTTAGTAGACGTTCAAGGTCAATAAGGACCGAGGAAGCAGTTAATAAAGTTTGAGTTTCCATGTAATGAGATTCTGGATCATTACCACTCAGCTATTCTCGCAATGTCACGAACAGCATTGCGTTCTATTTCTGATAAAAGTATCTTAAATAACACCATTAAAATTTTAATTGTAGAAATTAAAACCTAACTATCTGAATTTACGAATAAGAAAGATAGTTAAACCTGACGAAAGGAACAAGGATCCCAGAAACGGTAAGTGGTATTTATATTAACACTTTTTTTTTATCTAAATTGGCTATCTTTCTTATTCATTATTTTAAATCTGACGTAATTTTTTTTTCATTTTATCTGAATTTACGTTGAGTTTCTGTCGAAGCGATTTTGGAGCCTTTAGGAAATTTTCACAGCATTCTCTTTTCGTGCCTAGCTTCTTTTAATTAAAAATCGTATGAAAATAAACAAAATTGACGGTATTTCGACAAGAAAAACCTCAATAAAATCTCCGAAGTATGGGAAAAAATTACTGACCCCTATTCCTTCGAGAATAAAAGTCATGACTAGGTTGCAACCATTAATTTTTACCTCTACGTGATTTTTTCGTTCCTGATTCTTTTTAACCGGACCATAGTTTTATCATATGCGCCTATCGTCTAACGAATCTTTAACTGAGGTAAACAACTTGTCTCATCCATTATTTATTTCTGTTGTTACTTCAAAAGTGAGGTGTATAACAACAGAATTTTTACTTTAATGTAGATAGCTATTTTGGAATGATTCATAGTTTTTATTAAATAATTAATTCAAACGAATCTTTATTATTTGAATTTTTACTGAGAAATTTATAGGTCTGACATACTTCTATTACTCTATTCCGCTAATGCGCGTTTTCTATGAAATCTAAAGTATCCCATGATGCTTGATTTAATAAATTGGACGTACAAGAAATGCATGAGGGGTCGCCAATGACCACGATGTTGACGTGACACATAATAAATCTCAATAAATAAAAAATGTATGAAATCACTTGGAGATTTTTGTGAATATTGTTAAAAAAATTGTTCAAATGAATTCGCCAACTCAGACTATCTTCAATATAATTATACGAATTACTCTAATTTTACTTTCTTTTGTAAGTAGATGAAAAATAAATGGAAGGCAGAAGACCAAGGGAAAGTAAATAATGGTGTCAATTAACCTCTGTACAGTAGCAGCCACCAGCTGACTGATGTAGTGCTGATAAATGAATTTTACGGCCGTGAGGGCAGACTGCTGCAATTTAGGATATAAATTTAAATGAAAAAAAAACGAAACTGGCAGAAAAAATCTAAATGAAGCAATAAATGAATTAAAGCAATTCAAAGAAAATTTCAGGTAGTTGATGTCGAAGGCTGTACGATACCTTAAAAAGCCTAGTTAAGGCTGAAATTAAATGGAGTTGAAACAAATACACTAAATATTATCACCTACGCCTGATTAAAATTTGGGCAAAAATTATCCATAAGTGGAAAATAGGAGGTGACGAAAACATACGACCTCTATGATTAAATTTATTTTTTACACATAGCTAAAATTTTTGCAGTAATCGTTATACCTTCATTGGGCGTAAAATTCTAAACTTTGTGAACATGAAACGGTTACCCCAAATATAAGACAACCTAGAGAAGAAATTGTAAGGAAAGTGACTGAGTGTTGATGCAGAAATGTTAGACCAAATGGCCTAGTTCTCGAAGTGCACATACGTAAAGGGTCTTCCATTGATCATTAAGAATTAAAGGATCACGTTTGCAATATTGCTTCAAATTTTTGACGCTTTGTTGTAAGAGCCAAACACAGCAATGTTTAGAAGATACTGAGATACACGATTCAATAAAGAAAGTAAATTATAAAATAGTATTATTAGACTGAGTGTTCGGCGTGATAGACGTTTCGTGTGCTGTGGACACTATTGTTAAATGTTGACTTGTTGAATATTTTCTTACAACAGTACGGTGCAACATCACACAGCATTGTTACACGAAAATGTTTTTGGAAGCCATGTGCACTCCTTCTGGCCTCTTCATGTGAAGCTACGAGAAATCGCAAGTTTATTACAATAAGCCACGAACGATCTGATGCAGTCAACGCAACATAAGGCGTAAATTTTGATAACTTCGTGTCGGTTTCATTTTGTAACGTTTTAAAATTATTGAACTCTTGTTGGTGAACTCACAAGAATATTACTAAAAACAATTAATTTAAATGAATCGTAAATCCGGTTAGATACGTAAGAAACAAGCACATTAAATGATCAAACAACGTAAACTTTCCCATGGTATTGATTTAACAAACGATCCAGGTGTATAATCTCTTAAATTTATTAAATACAATAGTATTTTAGTAAACAATTGATCCGATTATCCGAGTATCTTTAATTATATTAAATTATTATGGAAGTAAATCTCAAGAAAATTATTTGAGTCTATGAAAAGTGACAAAGATAATAGAAGCAATTGACACCGTTCAGACCTTAATAGCCTTAATAGCCGTCCACGGCAGCACAGAAAAATATGTACTCAACGAAAAAAATTTCAGCGGTGAAACTACAAGGACTTAACGACGGATAAAGTTACAGAAGGAAATCTATATCACAACGAATGTAGAACATATTTCATAGACCCTATTGAGCAGGGTTTAAACGAGTCATGAAATTCACATAAATTATATATTTAATATATATCATGTATAATTATATATCTCTTATTATATTGTAGCACTTTCTGGCGTGTGCTATATTTTTAACAACAGATATATTTTTATATAAATGTAATTCTAAAAATTTAAAAATTAATGAATAAGAAAAAAATTTTGAAGTTTAGTTTACTCTCTTTTAACTAATTAATTTTAACTAGGAATTTGGGAATTATATTAGTACAATTATAAAGGATTCCGTTTTATGTTATTCAAGGTCATTTAAAAGTTGGTAAAGGTTTTTTTTGTTGATTTTCCAGGTTTTTAAAGTTGAAAAATTGCATATAAATTGGTATAAATTATATTTCGAATATATACTTAATTTTATGGCGAATACATCAACATTTTATATATCTCTGATTGAACTAGCTGACGTAGTTAAGAAATACTTTTCAAGAAACTGTTAACGACTACCTCCCCCCCCCCTCTTCTTCTCTTTGTGCGTAGATAAAATTAGGAAAGATCAACAAATTCATATTTTGTGGCTAAAAAATAATATCGCAGGGCAATAGACAGAATTCAGCTCGAGTGAAGATAATTCGGATGACATGAAATATGTTTACAAACCGAATATGAAATTAGAATTCACGAGGCTGGTACGTGAGCAACGTATACTTCCTTTATTGACAAAAATATGAAATTTGGATGATAAAAGGCAGGAAAATGTAGATAGCACACATAATTACCGAAAATGCCACAAAGCAGGAAGAGTTACAGGATGAAAGCTGGAGATTTTTTTATATAAAATCCAAGATATCATAAAGTTACGGGTATTTTAAAATAGGAGCTTCCGGATGAAGTCAGAGAAATTAATGAAGAAACTATAAAATTTCCGAGTTAAAAGTATACTAATTACATAAATAAAAAGTGAAATAACAGATAAAACTAAGTCCTGAATAAACACCACACAACGTTTCTGCACTCGTTGATTCTTTCGTCAGTTGATTTAAGTAAGAACGACACACAGCACAAAACAGGCGACGAACTAAAAAGCAAATCTAAGAGGAAGTTTTTCTTGTCAGTTCGTCAGCTGGTTTGTGCGGTCTATCGTTCTTATGCCTCTTGCGTTTTTAATCACCTGACTAAAGCAACAAAATTTGCAAAAGTTTGTGTGGTATTTATTAATATTATATGTTATTTTTGTGTCATTTAACTAATTATATGTAATCAGATGAAAGAAGTTTGAGAACAATGAGTGCACATTTAATTAGTGCTGTAAATGCACAATGATTAATTGTTATAGCCTGAAAAATGGGTTTCATAATCCATGAACGTTATGTGGATACAGAAATTATTTTCGCCTCGAAATATGTATCAACTACTTGATGTAGTTGACTTCCACTTTTTTCAAAATTAGAATGAATGTTTATGTTCTCGGTTGACGGTTTAGTTTGTTTGCATTTATGAAATGTAATATTAGTTCCCTTTTGGATTATTGTTCGTTCTAATAAAGCGTAATATTTGGAACATTATTAATTCTAAATATACTACTGTAGGTTTAAACAACCATTTAGCCGTAAGTGAAGGAGCTCAATAGCGCCACAGCTCACTGAATTATTGAACAGCCGCTCGCTTCATCAGAATGTCACAGCGCTAAAGCTAGTGACAGAGCAAGGGATGTTCAGGGGTAAAAAGTCACGGCACCCATCAATAAAACAGTACCTCGATGGCAGGCTAACTAATCAATCCAACCAGCGTCAAACCGGCGACAGGTGAAATATTTATCAGGTATTCCCATCTGGTAAGTGGCGTCAGGGGGAAAATTGAAAATATGAATACAAATATACCAGATGCGAAATAGGGTCTGAATTAGTAAAGCTAGTGCTACACAGGTCACCGTAATGGGATTGTACCGGATAGACTAACTGCATTCGTGCCTGGATATGATGTGAAAGCTATCCATGAAAATAGGGTTCGGGTATGCTATTTCGATTTGTTGCGTGAACAGGTTTATCTTCCATCCGTGATTGTAGTGAATTCTATATTTGACTCAGAGATTGGAATGTATATTAATTAACTCCAATAATTAGATATTGCAATAGTAAATTTATATTATAAATTTAATATATTCATTATTGCCGTACGTCATTCAGTGAAATAACAAACAATATATATATATATATATATATATATATATATATATATTAAATGAAACATTATATTGTTATGAAACTCCGTGAGAATATCACAATTCATTTATGTATACTAATTATATAAAAAATAGCAAATAAACAGTCAAAATACCAATGCAACATGTTTTATGTTTTTATATAACTTTGAATTAAGAATGGAGAAATGTAAACAGTTTGCTTTTACCTCGCACTTGCACATCTATAATTCGCACAATATTCGATAGAGGAAACAGTAATGGAAATTTTAATTCCTTAATAGAATAATACGTAATTTGAATAGTCTGTCTGCAACTGTTCTAGTGGTGTGCCCACAGTGTGCAAAGTAATTAAAAAAATTATCAAATTATTATAGGGATTTATTGTAAAAATAATAAGATTTATATTAATAATTTGAGTGAAGTGAAGTTGATAATGAAATGATATTTTAATACGGATATGGTTTTTGAAATTTAGTTTCATGTATAAAGCACTGCAGTGAAGTGAGATGTATAGAGCACTGTAGGATGCCTTTTATAGTCCTCGTGAGAGGTAATATTGATTAGTATTAAGTAAAAATGTTGTATTGGAACAATTTTCTTTCGATATTTATTTCATATTCATATTGGTATATAGTTTGTGTAACTTCATAGTAAGCATTTTACACATTGCCACAGGACGAGGACAAATGCAATTAAGTAAATCTATAATTACGTATTGGTCCTTAAATCAGAAAAAAATAGATGTGAGAAACACCCACATTACACATTGTTTGAAAAAATCGAATAATTATTTTAAAGATAAAAAATTTTATGTTCCCAATTACTCATAGAAAAATATTGTTACTGAAATATGATCAGAATAATTACAGAAAACTGTTCTTAATGGCTTAGTGAAGGAGTGTAATATTTACTGAAGTCATCAATATTATATACGAACAGAATATTCGGTTGAAACAGTAGCTGAAAAATAGGATAAGTCAAATAAATAGAACATAATTTATTATTACGCAAATAATAAAATTAAGGAAAACACGAAAATAATCAAAAGCGCAAGCAATAAAATGATTAAATAGGGAAATTAAATTAATAGTCGGTAAAATTAATAACTTAAAAATTAAATTAATATAAATAAAAAGTAGGAAAGATATAATTCTCCCAGAGTCATTTATACCGAAGGGTCCAAAAATTCAAATGGAGTTGGGTGTGCAATAGTTATCACAGGCAAAGAAAAATCTATCGCTATAAACCATAAGGCATCGATAATTTCAGCATGGCCACGAAACTGTGTCTGGAAACACCGGAGGCCAATATCATCTTAACATACTCCAAGAACGCAATACAGAGAATAACCAGTACAGAGCACAGAAATGGTTGCATAAATCGAATTAGAGAGAATTTATTGAAAATACAAGAAAAAGTAAACCGGATCACTATAGCCTGGCTACCGGCGCATAAGGACATAGTAGGACACGACAGGGCAGATCTAGCGAAGATGGAAGCTGATCATCAAGGAAGATCCAGCAAAATGCCAGTCTGCACCAGCAGGGACTGCAGAGTAGGGTTCTACAAGGAACTGGAAGAAAAGTGGAGTAGACCTGTGAAACCAGAGGAATGCGGAGTCATCCTCAGAAATGTCAGCTGCATCAGAGAAATATCGCAACCGAAAGAACTATCTCGAAGGCAACAGGTTGTTGTAGCCAGAATAAGAACATTGCACTCCAGTTTCACTCATTCATTCTTGATTTCCAGATCTCCGCAGCCGGTATGCAGCTCATGCAAGGAGCCCACAACAATTCCTCATGTCCTCTTTGACTGCCCCAAATATAGCGAGATAAGAAGATCAACCATAGCCACACATTCAATGATGGAGATTTGCAACTCATCAGCAGCAATAAACAACCTGAAAACTGAGTTCTATAAAGTAATTTAATTGTTATACAAATGTAGAACTTAACAGATGTAAGTCGCTAATGACCTAAAGGTTAATGCGACATTAAACTGTAATTAAAAAAAGTAGGCATAATTATGTTAATAAACACGGAAATATATGAATGAAGAAAATACATTATTAAAATTAACGAGAGGAAACATGATTTATACCTCTGATTTTTATTTTGTGATTCCTATATAACATCCATTGCATTCACAATATTTAATTTTTTTAAAAAACATTCCCATATACTCATAAATTAATATTAGTGCTACCGTCGAATCTAATTTAGTGAAACTCAAATTTTAATTATAAAATGTTTACATGTTTAATGAGTGCCTTAACTTACATATCCGATATGTTTATTCTAAATTTATTGAAATGCCATGCAAATGTTAACATGGTATTCTGGAGAGTACAAAAAAAATTAATTAAAATCATAACGAGCTTTGAAATCCTAGCTAAAAATAACCATGCTTGACGAAGTGTTTGAGCCGTAACCGTTTCTGATTCCATGTCATGTCTATAACACGGCAACGAACACGATTTTGCTTTCATGGCGGGAGGAGCGTTTGGTATGTAATGGAATTTGTTGCCAATATATTTCAAGCAAAGCTGAATGAAATATGTGATAAATTGTTTACTCAATAAAAGCGGCGTTTGACAGTTTTTGATAAATTAGCCTAATGGACCTGGGAGTGAAAGCCGGCCTAGTTGCTTGCAACTCTGCGAGCCGGGCTTTTGTTTCGCCTAAATCTGGCAGCGCAGGTCGCTGACGAAAAGCTGCCGAGAAGTTGCTGCTGCCATCGTAGTCATTTCCTTCATGACATTGCTATGCGTATTCGAAAAAAAATTAAGAACAGTCATTTTGATGTTTCTTACTGGAGACAGAATTTAGTCATGGGATCCAACCTCCATCTACAATTTTAGCTCTGAAAGTATATAGTTTCTGACGTTAAAACTAAACTTCTTACATATTTTTTCCCAATACTTAATTTTGGTGATGTTTGGGTGAACCTCTAATTGCACCATTTTTTTATTTATGAATATACACAATCTATTGTCAATTTCAAACAGTTAGTACTACATTTATTTTAAGTTTGTTTTAAATTTTTGATTATATCATTATAATTTTTTATACAATAATTTCTCGTTTCATTCAAACAATGATGGTAATTTGGGTGTTTCTCAAATCAATTTTTCTCTCATTTAATGCTTCTAATTACCAATTATTATATTAATTTACGAACCCTGAAATAATGTGAAATGTATTACAAAATTTAATTTAATTTTTCATACTAATTTAGTTGCTAGTGTCATTGCAGTTGGCTCTTTCCACGGAGAATTAAGTACTTCTTGATACCACTTTGAAAATAAATCAAAAGGATCTTCTTCAGGTAAGGGTGTCATATTCAAAAATAAAATTTAATTCTCACATGAATTGCAAAAATAAGTGCTGCGGCCATTTTGTTGTATAAGCCGCCTTATGATATTGTTGCAGATTCTGCAAGGTTTTTGCACTTTACCATGTACTTAAAAGTTATTTTTCATTCCGTGTGCAAAAGTTTTAAGAAACGATCACCAAACACATTTTATCAAAAATTATATTTTTACGTAAATAGAACTGATATGAATTAGGTCAATCTGACCGTTGGTGGATAAATGGGGCAGTAAAAAAACTTATAACTGGCACTGGAATTCTCAAATAGTTTATTTTACTTGTAAGTTTTCGGCCTGTCAAAGTCCATATACAACCGTATTTTTCCCTAAATTTTTATAATCGATTTCATACGTAGTAAAAAACCTTTAAAAAGTTCCGTTCGACTCGGAAGCAGTTGCGAATTGGACGAAGTGTTGTCAATGTAACGTGAGGCAAATTGTATAAACTGAACGACGTACTTAGTACGGAACAACCACGTAACTTGTTTTTAGTATTAATACACATGGAGAATATTTTATTAATAATTATGGAAGACACAGGATGAATATTGCCATCTGTAATACGAAGGCTTTCAAGTAAAAAAAAAAAATATTTAACAATGTCAGTGCCTCTGGTAAAGAGTTTTACTACAAAATAGAACTGGAACCAAAAATTCGAAATGCTTTTCAAACGCAGTTTTGTCGGCGGGAAACCAAGCTCTTGTGATTTCTGAAGCGATGAACCGGCGGTCTACAAGTAACAGTTCTTCCAATTGCTTGAGCGAATCTATATAAATTCTACTCGGGCGCTTTCAATATCGCTGAGCGCTTGGTTAGGTACTATTTCGTCAAAAACTCGGAGACTCTTTGTTCTTGGCAAATTCATTAAAGGTTTGGTGTACAAATGTTCCGTAGAGCGTCTACCCGTGAAAGCAGTTTGCGTGTGGCGTCTACTAGTCGGGAAAATTCAGAAATTTTGTATTCAAAAATTACAACTGTAAAACAGCACGTGAAATTTAAATTCCGAATTCATAGAAATATTTCGGTTATAAAATATAAAACATCAGCGTAAAAGTATGTTAATTAGTTAAATATAGAGTCAAATAACAGAAAAAAATCTGTGATTAATTGAATACCACACAGCGTTTCTGCAATCCTTGTAGCTTTCTTCAGGTGATTCAAAAAACGCAAGAGCGGTAAGAACGATCAAGCCAAATGACGAACACAAAAGCACATCGGAAAACCACAGAATTGTTAGCGTAACAATAAATTATCAGAGTAATTTCTGAGATTCATAGTAAAAGTTTTTTTATTACTATTATTATTAACCCCAATTTTCTTACAATCTCTTTATATAGGACAACAATAATTGATCTTTTTAAGTTAAATAAACGCGTAGAAAATAACTTGTAGGCTATATATGTATATATTGTAATAATTAAAATAATGGTCGTTTAATAAATGAAAATAATTAATAAAATTTACAAACAAAAGATTGATTGATTTATTTCGTGGCAATAATTCAAACAATTACAAATTTAAACATTATATCTCAGGGTCTCCACTGGGTATGATAATGGACACATCAATTATCTTTAAAATCTTATCAACAACAAATCACAATTAAAAGAAAAGAAATTTACTTGACCATTAAATTAGAACGAATCAAAATTAAATTAAGAAGTAAAAAGATTAGAACGAATTAACAATTTAAACGGAGAACGAAACCTGACGTCTATCTTTCAATTACGTTTACATAATTAATTGTTTTGTAAATTGTTACTCACATCTGCCCAGCATTCCAGCATACCTTTCATTTTCGAAAACACTATTGCGAGATTTTACACTGCTTCTAAAAATTCACAGATTTTACACTGATTCAAAATCAAAATTTTTAGGATTTCAGGAACTTGGATGATCCTCCTTCTGTCATCTATCGGTTGACTGCTCGCCTTAGGTGAATTCTGCTTGCCTTAGATGAATTCTGTGGTTTGTCGATTGGGTAGTCTTTATGGCTATGGACACAAAACTGCTTTTACTTAGCAAGTTTCGACGTTACGCTTTTGTGAATGTTTTACTTTGTCCTCAGAAATGTCCAGGCACCAACCAACTCTGTTGAATGCTAATTGCCAACCCTGTTGAATCCTCCTCACAAACTAACTGTTATACCTCGACGATGTCTTTCCGCCAACTGCCTCTCACAATATATTCCTGCGAACTGAACTCTCGTCTCGCATTTTAGCACGCAATACACCGTTTTTCGGACCTCCCGACAAAGGAACAGAGCTGGGCTACATTGTCGCTATGTTCTGGACCGCCGCTACAAAGGATTTCTCAAACAATTTAAAGTTTTATGTTAAAACAATTAATGTCCTAATTAATTGGCATTACAATATATATATTATTACTATTGAGGTAACTTATAAATAAACAACAGCCAATTTGAAGTCAGAGAAAAGTTATTTATTTATGGAAAATTAAACAACGTTTCGTCGCTAACTTTGTGACGTCTTCAGGTTGAAGTTTAACAAAATTTTGATAGACAGGCCATTCTGCCTTGACCGAAATTTCGGCCGCTGCAGTCTATAAATTTTTTTTTCTCAGATTCATAGTTACTCTCCACGCTTTCAGTGTCTAAATTCATCCCTTAACTGCATGAAGACATATCTAGAGGTTGGGTGAAAGGGAGTGACAAAAATTTGGATGACGACCGAAGTTTGTGTCGAATCCGGTGCTATGTCAGTATCTTATTTTATTTATGTCTTTCCAGCAGGGTTAAATTAAAATTTTAGGGTGTGGTAAGGTGATAATAATAATAAATTAATTAATTTACAAGATAGCCACGTATAAATATTACTGACTGGTACTAAGGCGTACGAAATATTTTTATCATTTATAATTTATTCATTTTATTAAATGTTTGGGTAGCTGTATGTTTCTTAGAGAGTATTACTTGTTATTCATTACTTTTTAGACTGAAACCTCATTATTAACTCTTATAATTATTAGTTATTTAAAAACACATTTTACTGGGTACAGTTATATACGACCAGTTTTTACTGACTTCATTTATTCCACGCTCATTTCTCTCCAATACCCTTTTAAATGAAGCTATCTGAATAATTTAGTCCCTTACTTACTTAATCCGTTTTTGATATGACATGCCTCTCGGTTGTTTTATTATGCCTAGGCTACCAGAGACCCTCACGTTTCTTCCATCTGGTATCTTCTTATTTCAGATTTCCTTTTAACGTCCTGCTGCAGCAGTAAGTTTACTTTTATACTTTCTAGATGCTTCAATTCTAAATTTTAAAACCGTGGCGATTATTTTTATTTAAAATTAATACTATATATATACATATATATATATATACATATATATATATATATATACGAGGGTGAATCAAACATAAATAAGACATATTTTTTTAAATATTTATTTTGATTTTAAACGCACAAACAATCATAGTTTATTTTTCTACATAATCTCCTGATTTATAAACACATTTTTCCCAGCGCATAGGTAATTTTTTAATTCCTTCCACGTAAAAAGAGTCAGGTCGTGTTTGTAGCCAATTGCGCACATATGCTTCAACCTCATTATCGCTGTGGAATTTTTGCCCTCCCAAAGACATGGAAGTCGCAGGGAGACAGGTCTGGACTGTATGGAGGGTGTTCCAGTGTCTCCCAATCCAGTTGCTCCAATTTTTGTACGGTCAGGGCTGCTGTATGGGGGCGAGCATTTTCATGGAGGAGAATCACTTTTCTCATCGGAAGGTCTCGTCTTTTGCGGCGATATGCAAGTCTGACCTCATTCAAAATTTGGCAGTAGTATGCCGCATTAATTGTTCTACGCTCATGCAAAAAATCAAGGTGCAGCAGGCCACGCTGGTCAAAAAAACGGTAGCCAAAACCTTGCCAGCCGATAATCGTGACTTGGCTTTCACTGGTCCGGTTTCTCCTTTCTTCCTCCACTCCATACTCGCTTGTTTCGACTCAGGGGTGTAGTGATGCACCCACGTTTCATCACAGGTGACACTGTGAGAAAGAAATGGGTCTCCTTCTTCCCGAAATCGTGCAAGAAGACGCTTGCACACTTGAAAACGATTCAGTTTCTGGTCAACTGTGAGAAGGCGAGGAACCCACCTGGCACACACCTTGCGATACCCTAGCTCCTCTGAGAATATAGAGTAAGTGCTCCCATAACTTATTCCAACCTCAATTGCAATATCCGAAGTTGTTAGACGCCTATCACCTTCAACAAGTTGACGAACACTGTCGATGTTGCCCGCTGTAATGCTGGTGCGGTCATGGATCTCATTTTCAACACGTTCACGGCCCTCCACGAACTGTTTATGCCAAGCAAACACTCTAGCTCGCGACAGCGTCTCTTCCCCGAACTGTGCAGTCAATCTTCTCAAGATTTCGGCCGGTTTTACACCTTCTGCAGCTAAAAACTTGATAACAATACGTTGCGCAATAGAGGGAGGTACCTCCTGCTCGGACATCTTAACGATGGACACTGAGCGAGTCTATGATGATGAGTCACGTGCTTCCCCCACTCCTGACAAACCAACCTAACAGCCAATAACAGGGAACGTTCTTCCAACACTATTGCGCGCGCAGGTCCAAAAGTCTCGTTTATATTTGATTCACCCTTGTATATATATATATTCAAATTCGGTTTCGTCAGTTGCTTTATATTTTGTTTCGTACATCAACAGGATCTATCATTGGCAAATAAATTTCTAGCATATAAATTAATGGGGGCTCTTAATTATTAATATCACAGAACAGTTTTGCGATTATTTTTTCGTTTCAGAACAATATGTATCAATATCATAAATCCGCGTTTTTCATCTGACTTTGCCTCCATTTCAGAGACACGTATTCTTATATTTCTCGCAGTGGTGTGACAACTTTAATTCAGCAGAGTGATGCAAATGGGGATCTCTCACCCTAAAATTTCAATCTCTGAGATGAAATTCGGAGAAACCTGTATCCTATGATGCAAGCGAACTGTGATCAATAATATTTTCGCAGTCCTATTATGCTTTCCAGGTTTCTCTAGGAATTTTCCTGAATTTAATTTAGGTGAATGCCGGGGCAGGTTCCTTAAACCAAAGACCAATGACAAAAATTAAAGCGTGGATCTGCAGAATCTCTCAACTTTATAATAATATATTATAGGAAAATGACTTTTTAGAATGTAAAAGAACATTTTAGGTAAAAATAATCAATAGTAGTTAATTACTCATTTACTTTTTTTATCAATATTCTGAGGAAAAAATATGGAAGTTAGTAATGAAGCATAATATGGTTGTGAATATTTTATTCCATTTTACTTCAGTGAGAATGCACTGCTTGAGAATAACCCTCATTGAAGCCAAATTAAAAAATTAACTATTTAAACGCAGTTGGAAAATGAAACATACAAAAAGAAATATATACAGAAATAATTAAAATTTCTTTTATAAAATAATCCTCCGCCTAGTTCTGAATCTCTTAATCTGCAAGGATTAGTGCGACTGGACAATGAAATGAACATATCTGTTAAGTTGGAATTTATGTAGTCTGTCTCCTTTTGTATTACTATTAGCCTAACTGCATATGTTACTTTCGGCAATGTGGGGGGGGGGGGGGAGACGTCCTTCAGCTTCTGGCAGAACGCGTGGACTCTGTCACGACCCGTTCCCTGGAACTCGCTACAGCTGCGTCACCACGGTTGCATAGGGCGTGCATCAATCACAAGCTTGGTCGTGGCTCGTGCCACAAAACTGAATCTCCTTAATCTGCATATAGACTGACTTCTCTCAAGGCTCAAAAGCCACTCTCTTCCCGATTTCGTGTTTCAACCTTTTGTAGTGCCGTCCGCCTTTTAACTGTTTTGACTAAACACTCCGCGGCATTAAGTAGGGCATAAGGCAAATCTACGTTACTCCAGTGTTCTAAATATGCTAACGCGAAGTTACCTAGATCCTCGAAACCAGAGCACACAATAGTTTTGAAAAAGCAACAGGTTGCCCAGCGATAGCAGACTATTGTTGACTGTACTATCGAAGGCACGTGTCTTCAACTGGATCTCTTCCTAGTTGACTCCTTCTTTTCCGCTATCCTATCCTCAATACTACTACTCTACTCCTCGGCGTTACAGTCCATGTAGGACCTTGGCCTCTCTAACGATCATAGCACAATCTTTCCGGTCCTCTGCTCGTTTCCTCCATCTTCTAACACCCATCTTTCGTAAGTCGTCCTCCATATCCTCTAACCATCGTTTTCGTGGTCTCCCTTTTCTCCTTCTGCCACCTGATTTCCTTTTTAGATCTTTTTGACAACCCTGTCTTCTGACATTCACTCTACATGGCCTAAGCATCTCAGTCCGTGTATTTCCAATACAATGTCTGCATACCCATACTGTTCCTCCAGTTCCCTATTTCTTCGTATTCTCCATTTCTCTGCTTCGTTTACTGCTCCAAAAATACTTCCTAATATTATCCTTTTCGATCTTGTCAAACACTCTTCTTCTTCCGCGGTTATTGTCAATGTTTTCGAGCCATATATGACCACCGGTCTTATCATTGTTCTATAAACAGTTACTTTCAGTTTCCTGTTCAGACTATGTGACTTGGGTGTCTTAATTAGGGCCCAGTAAGCGCTCTATTTCCTTCTCCAATCCTTGCTTTCAATTTCTTCATTTATACTGTTATCCTTCGTTACCAGTACTCCCAAGTACTTAAAATTCTCGCAGCTCTTATAGTTAACACCATTTAGTTTGATGAATTTGTTTTTCATAGCACTGTTTCTTCTTGAAGGAACGAGATATTTTGTTTTGGTTTTATTCAGCCCAAATTCTTCTGCCTCCTTTTCCAGCCCGTCCAACCTTTCCTCTAGCTCTTTCAGTTTTTTGACAGCATGCATAAATCATCCGCATGTGCCAGATTCTGATTCATACGGTTGAACAGAGTGCCTCCTGGATTATTGTTTTCCACTTTTCTCAACACTCTTTCCAGTGCTATGTTGAAAAGTAGTGTGGACAATACATCTCTCTGTCGTTGGCTGTGGTTGACTTCAAGCTCCTTGGTGAGTTTTCCTTCCACTTTCACTTGACATTTTGTGCTGTCAAGAGTCATTTTTATAAGTCTTATCAATTTATATGGACACTCCATGCCCATCAAAGTCCGGTACAGTTGTTTCCTCTTCACGCTATCATAAGCTTTTTTGAAGTCCACAAAGAGCTGGTGTACATCCACATTATACTCATAGCACTTCTCCATTATTTGTCTTATAGTGAATATATGATCTGTCGTTGATTTATCCTTTCGGAAGCCACTCTGATAATCTCCAAGAAGCTGTTCTACCAGTGTGGTAGCAATGATATTTGTTAAGACTTTATACACTACACTAAATAAGGTAGCTTTCACATATTGCCTTATCATGCTTCTTATGTTCAGGGCAAATTATGGCCAGGTTCCATTCCTCCGGCAGCGTTTCTTTTCCCCATACTTCTGTAATCAATTGATGGACGAGCCGTGTCAGAGGTTCACCTCCTCCCTTTATCATCTCTGCTGAGATATTGCCTTTTCCTGGCGCTTTATTATTCTTCAAGCTTTTAATTGCCTGTTTGATTTCCACTATTGTAGGTGCAGTTACTTTTTCTTCATGCCATAGTTGGTCGTTATTAGTTACATTTTGTTCTGGTTACTGCAAGTACTTCTCATCACTTTAACATCTGTGTGTTTACTGGTAAAACCATCAACACTCCCGGCTCCTCCCTGATAGCCTCAAGCGTCCACACTACCCTCTTTCCTCGAGTTTACTACACATTCAACCCTTCGAGATCACGTTTAGATCTCCTTTCATTTCCAAGTCCTAAGTCAACTACCATCCGCACTAGTTCTTGGCCAGAAATGGCGGGTTGAGAAACTGATCTAGAATCTATAATTTCTTGGAACGGATCCCCGTCAACCTGACTCGACGGTACTGCCTCAAATCTCTCTTCTCCTTACTGTAGTGTCCAACTCTCCGCCTATTTTCTTATTTTCAACCAATAAAGGAGAACCTTTCTCATGTACTCTTTCCCACGGAGGGTCCTCTTCTTCTATTCAGCTAATATCGCTGAAAATACTCCCCTCGGAAATTTCTCTGACGCAGGTGGTTTTAACCAAAGACGTTAGAAAATAGCCGTCGGCCTCCTCTTTCCGATATCGCATTAGGCTTAACTCTGCAGAGCTATACCCGGCAGAAGAAATTTTACCGACTGCCGCTGAAGTAGCCACAACCTTCAACCTTCCAAACCCTGGGATCTTTATCTGGTTTAAAATTATTTTTCATTAGCTCCATTACACTTCTCATCGTGGAAAATCTCGGGATGCAAGGAATACATTAATCAGGGAGAACACATAAAATATACCAGCATTACTTATGGAACATTATTTTAACATGAAGGTAATAAACGTCCATGAAACGTTCATTTTACGATGACCAGTAATTTTTGTCAAAACTTAAAAACAGGATACTCTTATCTTTACTTAATATGACGGCTTTCTACGCAGAACTTACACGCTCATAAAATTATAAACCAGATGTTTTTGTTCTTCGTGTGGCTGCACGAAATTTGATCGTAAAACCTCCGTATACATGAGTTGTTAAAAAGTCTTTGAGGTTGACTGCTGATCCTGTCGTTAACTACGTACCTCGGTTCAATTCATGTAATTACTTTAGGCTTTCTTTACTGACTACTTGTGCACGAAACTTAATCAAATGTTATGTCTTTTTTTCGGACGTGTATGAATACATACCGTCTTATGCAAACCCAATCAATACTTAAATTCTGTATGTATTTAAGCTACAAAGGGATAGTTTAGTAAAGCGTTTATTTACCGATTGGATTATTAATTTGTTACAGTTGTTTATTTTTACAAATAAATGCAATGCATAAATTATATTGGAAAAATCTCTGCATGACCAGGAATCGAACTCAGGAACACTGCCTTATACAGGTCTCTCTAACCACTGCTCTACTACTTCCATCGACTCCCTCTTTTCACTGCCTGTTGTAAAGATCTGAACACTGGCTCACCTATAACTTATTAAAAGCGATAGTCCAGGGTTTCATTCCCGGTCCAATGTATATTATTCTACCCTAATTTTTTAATTCCCTGTCATGGCTTTTAGAGATGGATTTGCTTGAAAGCATTTCTTCTGGAAAGTGAACGAATTTTGCGTAAATATATTAGAAAAAAATTAAATAACTGTTTCATTAATACATTGACAAAATTTTGGGTCGGTTACTCACTCTAAAAGAAGAACTAAAGTTGGTGTAATTATATGCCCGATCATCCTTCGTTTTAAAATTATTATTGAAAGAATTTACTGACGCATCACATCATAACCAAGTGTAGAAATTTTAATAAACTAAAAAGAAAATGTTCAAAATGTCCTCCGCCTGATTATACAGTCACATCCACATATCCCCTTACGTAACACCGATTTTCCTAACAATGAAGTTCTAATATCCTTACCCGTGCTCGATCAGAACAAATTTAATATATTTTGCACGAAATGAAAAGCTAAGATATGTATTTTATAAACATAAATTCATATTAGTCTGGATATGTCAGAATTTTAAATATACTAATTCTGGTCTTATGCCAATTTTATATAAAACTGTATACATATACATAATTTTATCAATAACACATCTTTTCCTTATACAGAAGAGTGTGACATATTAATATTTTATCTTTTTATTTTCAAATGTTGGACAATTTTAATATTTTTTATTATGTTTTATTTATGGTAAACATTAAAATTTTAATTGAGTACATTAAAAGAGTTTAATTACATTGAGTTTTTAAAAGTAATATTAAAATACCTTCTTATAAATGTAGGAGTATATGAGACGTTTTTCTTTAGTTCATTACAATGGTCCTTTAGTATTTCGTATATTTTATAGATAGTCCATGAAAGACATGCACCATGTAAAGAGACATTTCTTTCACACGTTTTTAGTCATCAAACTAATAATTCGAATGGTAATGTGAGCTATACAGAAAAAATCCAGTTCATAAACTCAATTTGTCTTGAACAGCAGTTTGGAGAATAGGGAAATTTTTTACCGTGTGTATAAACTCTTCATATGAGAGAAGAATTCAATACTAGTGGAATACAAACCAGTTTACTTTGAAAATGAAGCTAATTTATCAATGATGAACAGAGTATCCTTGCTATTAAAAACGATTGAGTCATTATATATTACCCTTCTTACTCGGATATTCTTCTGGACGATTTATTACTTCATCGATGTCACCATTTCTCAATAAACGTTATCCGTCTGATACGGAACGTAGGTTTTCCCGGTGTAGTTGAAGTCTTCACCTGAAGAAAATGGTGGTGCAAGCCATCGATACGTTGTGTATATTAAACGACGCTACCCGGTTGGAATCCCGAGAAAACTTCATCCTTTATCCGTCTGCTTTATATTTATTGTTTCTTGTATCTTTCTCCATTGTTGCTTCCCTTCTTCACTTGATGATTTTCTCTCTGCCGTTTCTCCACTGTTATTCATCCTCTTTTACTCAGATAATGGACTAGTCGACAAAAGGTCTTATAATTTGTACAATTATCGAGTTACTGTCATTCAAATTTTTCTGATGAAGACATATTTACATTATTGTTTTTAGCTTGTTGATTTCTAGTCATTATGCACGACTTATAATTTCTTGAATTGGGAAATCCACAAGGAGTTTATTATAGGAATTAATTATAGATTTTGTATTTGAACAGTTATTATTAACCATAATGTTAAACGTATTCCTCGAGAGATTATTTATACTTTGGTTTCAAACATTACAATGATTATATTATATCAATTTCTTGTTTATAATATTAATTACAACATGTTTAATCATAACTATATTTTTAAAGGTCTCGTCAATTATTGTATAAAATAATAACATTTTATTAATATCAAATTTTTAGTCCACGATGTTTTATACTGCTACATTTTTAAACATTGAAAACAATAATCTAGTCATGTTTCAAAATGTAGTATTAATTTCAGCTGCAAAGAAACACTGACAGCGAAAAATCCTTTAAGGAACGAGAATCTCGCACCTTATTTGCAGGCTGAATTGTCTTTGAAACCTTGAGGTCTCTATCTCCGATTTCCTCTACAGAAGAACAGAAAATAATTAAATAATTTATTTCGTCTCTTTGAAGACAAGGAAGAGTAAAGAAGAAGGAACCTTCTGTTCTGTGTGTTTTCTTGTGATATTATACTCATGAAGCTTTCCTTTCAAAGAATGTAATTGAAATCTGAATAATTGGTGAAGAAGACTTCCTTAAGCTCGCACCAAAGGAGCAGCTGAGTAAATATACACCAATTGAAATTCCTCTGCAACTTAGGGGACAGACTCAGGCTACCGAAAGTAAGCACACTGATCTGGTACAATACGCGGCAGCAAAACGTGTCCGGGGAAATGCGCTTATGAACTCTCCCTAGCGACAAGCTCCATAGTCCTCAAACTCGCTAAGCTTCATTCAGACAATATGACCGGGAAAATGTGGAACATTCATCGCGTTAGTTGGACGGCTGGCTTCGTAAATGAAATAACTTTACGCTATGTCCCCGATTATGAAATTCAACAGAAAAAAATTTCAAATATGTAAGTTCGTGAGCACAACATTTTGTTTACCGAGTTGGAATTCCTGCATACATATGTGGGAAAAAAACTGTGGTAAAATCAAGTTGTTTGAAAGTTTTTAATATATTTAAGGTAAAAGATGAATAAATTGCTGTTTATTGAATTAAACTTTCCCTTTCTTCAATTCCCCGCTTACTACGCTGACCAGATGAAAATTAATAAATATAATAAGATATATATATATATATATATATATATATATATAATACCCCATAATTACTGTAATTTCCCTATCGTACGTCTAAACTGATCAGCACTATTTGGAAATGTCATCAGTATTTACAGACAATTAAATCCACTCGGGAATAGATATATTAACAAATTAATATTTTCTTTTCTCTTTTTCTTTAATTTTGAAATGGTGGCTATTTTTATAAATTAAGTTGGCGCCAAGAAATGATTTGTAATTTGTTTCCAGGCCAGTTGAACCGTATATGATTTGTATATTGCGAAAAGCATCGCGTGTTTCCTCCTATTGGCTAGTGGTCCTAAATGCTCATCAGAATTATTTGCGAATCGACCCCCCCAAACATTTTAGCAGCCTGTTTTTGAATCTTGCCCAAACCTAGTGTGTGTAAATTTCTATATGGATCCCAACAAGTTGGCCCATATTCAAAAATTGACCTCACCAGGGATCTGTAAGCAGATACCTTGGTTTTCCTGGCACTCTTTTTACGAAGTCTAGCGCCATCCACCCTTTACCTGTGACCTCGCTGACTTCATTTCCCCAATCTGGAGCTAGGAAATGAACGGAAAGATTCTTTAATTTAATATTCTCCCAATTAAGGTCTATGTTATTATGTTATTATGTTATCAGATGTTTATGCAGTATACCGTTCGGTAAAATAAATGTTTCCTGACCAAAATATTTTTTTAATATATTTAAACCATTAATCACGGTTTGTTTCTCATATTTATTAAATATGTTGAAGTAGAAATTCATGATCAAACGAACCGACATCAAAAGACAGTAATATTCCACGAAAAAGGAAGACTAAATCGACCCAAGAAAAATCAATAGAAAAAAATATATAAAAGAAGCACCAGAACAATCAAGATGAGGATGATCATAATGAACTCCCATTAAATTTTTTCAATTCAAAATATTCCTAGTGAACACTCATTGAATGAAGCGAAAGAATAAACCAACAACTTTTAAGCGCTATTGGAGAAACAACAAAAACGTACACCCTAATCTAAGAAAGATGAGTAAAGCCAGAGTCACAAGAATTAAGAACAAAATAAAACGATACCCGAATTCCGAAATTTGTGATTCAGAAACCTCAGACTAAAATCCAACTAAGAAACATAACTCAAACTCGTAGTTCCTTCATGAGACTTCAAAACTTCTCGAATGCATATACCAACCAACCTTCAAATGTTCCCAGCAAACCAATTTTAAAAATCCAAACCCCCTTTCCACTTATAAACTGTTTTATATACAGGTATCAATTAAATATAAGATTCTGGCACAATTTCTATCAATAGGGCAAAACAGACACTGCAAGAAAACAACGTGAATGAGAGTGCGCAATACATCAAATCTCAAGAACATAATTAATTGCTTTAATAAGAACTGATTTGTAGCACTAAATTTGAATGAAACAATTATTCAAGTCGCTAATAACCAAGAAGTTGATGCGACTATAAATAAAATTAACTAAATAATTCTAATCTACAAATCTACAAATCTGTATTTGATAGTAAGGTATAGTTCTAATCACCATATGATTAACTATTATAAGAAATACTGTAAGAAATGAACAAAGTCATAAAAGCAGCAAAATGTATGCATTTTAAGAAATCGATAGACAATTAAGCTAATAAGATTAAAACAATTTGGAGAGTAATTAAAAAATACACGAATAAAGGAAATTGAGATCGAACATAGCCACAGTTAGGTAAACTAGAAACTGTTGAATGGATTAATGAATTTAATAATCAATTACTAACCATTGCAGAGAAAGTTGGGATAAATACAAATGAATCAACAGAAAATGCCATAAATTTTTGGATGAAAACATCCATTCCATGAAAATAATATAAACATTTCTTTGAAATCTCCACCCGAAACTAAAAAATTTTTAAATTCTTTAAAGAACAAAAATTCATCAGGTCACGACGGTATTTCCAGCGTCATACTAAAACAAACCACAGACAGTGTTAGTTCAGTAATTAGTTACATTTGTAATCACTCACTTCTTTCTGGAGATTTCCCAGACAAGCTAAAACCACTATTCGAACAAGGGCATAAATATGATACTGCGAGTTATCGTCCTATATCCCTGCTGCCAGTATTATCAAATGTTTTTGAAAGAGTAGTATCTAATAGAGTTAAAATGCATCTCAACAAAAATTTTATAATCATTGCCTCACAGTTTGGATTTAGAAAAGGATATTCAACCGAGAAAAAAATTTATATTCTTTTAGATGATATCTTAGAAGAATTAAATAAAAAATGCAATCCTATACGCATATTTTGTGAATTAAGTAAAGCATTTGATTGTGTACACCATAGCATACTGATATACTTCGGAATTACAATAACTTTATTTTATTTGTTTGAATAATATTTACAAAAAATAATACAACGAGTAGTATTAATGTACTCTTGTCTAGGTGAAATACATGAATCATATTGGGGAATTATTTAAACTGGAGTCCCACATTTTAAAACATCAGACTCTGTACCCCAGGGTCTTTACTGGGTTGATAAGGAAACGGAACACAAAATTTACAATTAAACAATGCTGTTAAAATAATTTTTTTATTATTATATTTTTATTAGCAATCAGATTACTAATGATCTTTAAGCTAATTTGATAACATGTACAATTTAATAATAGGGTCTTGTACTGATGTCGTGGAGAGGTGAGGGTCCAACAACGCCACCTCAGTTTTTATTGCCGTCTATTGGCCAGCATCTCTTCAGTCTTCGGTTGTTAGTTCGTTGTAGTAACGGCTCTAGTAGTTGATTGGGGTGAGTTTGAAGTACAGTATGGTGTTTACGATTTTTATCTTTGAAGACGTCTGCTACATATGGTATATTGAGGTCAGTATGTAAACTGAAGTTGGATACATACCAGGGAGCATTTGTAATAGTGCGGAGGATTTTTGATTGTACTCGTTGCATGATAGCGATGTGAGACTTGGCTGCACATTCCCAGAGCTCTATTCCGTATGTCCATATAGGTTTTATCGCTGTTTTGTAAATGAGTAATTTGTTTTCTACTGATAATTTTGATTTTCGTCCAATCAGCCAGTTTAATAATTTAGTTTTTATTTCTATTTGCTTTTTCTTTTTATTGATGTGATCCCTCCATTTCAGCTTGGTGTCTAAGTGAAGACCAAGATATTTGACTGATTCTGCTTTTGGAATTTCTTCCTGATTGAGCTTTACTATAGGACAATGTTCCTTTTTAAGGGTAAATGTTATGTGGGATGATTTCGATGCATTTACTTTTATTTTCCATCTTTTTAGCCAGGTCTCTATTTTTTGTAGATGTTCTTGAAGTTTCTGTGATGCGGAATCAGGGTCTGTGTGTGTTGACAGTATTGCTGTATCATCAGCAAAGGTACTTGTGCTTACGTCCATTGAGGTTGGCAAGTCGGAAGTGTATAAGACGTATAATAGGGGGCCAAGGATGCTGCCCTGTGGCACCCCGGAGAGAATGGGATAACGGTTTGAACTTTCTCCATTACGTAAGTAAGAATTCTCTTTGGTCAAGGTATGATTTTAATAAGTTGAAGTATTGGTCAGGCAGAGTCCTTTCAATCTTAACTTGTAGACCTGAATGCCAAACCTTATCAAAGGCCTGGCTTACGTCTAAGAATATTGCTGGTTAATCTCTGGTCCATGCAATTTGGATCTCTCACATACCAGCACACACTCTCTTTATATAGGCATAAAGAGCACCAGGTTGCGCTCACACTCTGCTTTCACAGCCACCTCTTCTTGATGACGTTACCCTCACGACGAATTCCTCCAAACAACAAACTCTGCTGGCAGACAGATTTCCTCGACGAACTCCTACCGACTGTTGATTACTGATGTCCAACTGATTACTCTAAGCCACCTAGACTGGCCGACCATCCGATGATCTCTCCTGACAACTCTAAAACTGCCTCTTGAATGAATAAAACTCCTATTTATTTCGGCCACCTTAACTTGGCCTACCATCCGATGATATCTCCTGACGTCTGCTGACTCGAACTTCACTCTCCTATGACTTTCTCGTACAGATTCTGCTACCACACTCCACGTCCATCACCTTCCAACACTCACGTCTAACTCGCTTCTCCTGTCTCCAGTCCAACAACTGTCCTTTTATCTTCTCTACCCTCTCCATAATATTCCCTTGTTTCCACAATTTTTGAGTTTCCACGTTCGCCAAACAACACCAGCTGTTGCCTTTCTCACGCTCCGAGAGCCACTCAATTCAATTAAAATAAATATTTCCTTTTAATATAATTGTATGTCCATAAAACTTCTGTCATCATGCATTTAGGGTTCCGACCAGATGTCTGTCAATACGATTAGCTCTAAGCCGCTAAACGTCCAATTATAGTTCTCCCCTTCTCTAAAAGCCACTTATCCATCATTTTATTATTGTCTTTTTTTTATACAAACCACTCAAGAATCCCCAGTCTGAGTTGGTAAACAAATGATGAAATCAGAACAAAATGTATTTCCTTCTTAACTGGGTATTTTATTCCTTAAAAACGTGTTATCCGAGGAATACGTCAGTTCATCTTCAGAACTTCATGCAGAATTCTCTTAAAAAGAATTGGGTATTTTCCATCTGTCGCGCCAGTACATGTACTCATAAACGTTATTTCTGACTACAAATAGGTACTTATTTATGAATAATTCTGATATTCATGGCTTCAATATAAGAAACAAAAATAATCTATACAAAAAATGTAAAACATCGTCAATTGCACAGAAAGGTGAGAATTATTCTAGGATCTCCATCTTTAACAGACTGCCACAAAGAATCAAACAGTTTTCCAATAACCCAAGCCAATTTAAAGCTGAGTTATCTTCATTTCTCATTAGCTACTGCTTCTAGTCAGTAAAAGAATCTATAGAGGAATCGGAGATGTACAATTAAGTTATAATGTGAATAGTCAGCATGAACTATAAATCGGAATGCTTTTTGTATGTTGTTGCATAATACAGTACTATTGTTATATGACTGTAATTAGCAAGAATGAGCTATTCATAAGTTTATGTTATAGAATATTATTAGTCCTTTTTAATTTATAGTATTATTACAGTATTAATGGAATAAATGTACACCCTGACTCATTCCACATCCTTGAGGCTAAGCTTTTTACAGGATCTACAGAATATGATATTATTATTATTATTACTAATAACGCACGTTACACTAGTGTTGACTTAATGATTGAAATCAATGTGAAATTAATTTTAACTCTAAATAAGTTTTTTCTTAAAAAAATCTTGTGATAAATAAGAAAACACAATGTTATTATACAAAATAAAGTAGATTTATTTTACTCAATAACATGGACGATATTCTTTATACGTTTCGAATATAATTGTTTGCATTGAGAACCAACTCTTATTGGATACTTCTCACCATTAATATATAAATAGTTTCAAATATATTTTTTAAAAGGTCTAATAGCTAAATGCGATGATTGATTACTTGGTTATTTCGAAATTAAAATTGTTATTTCACAGCGCGTTCGCACCAGGAGTTTTGTTTCCCGAAGGTTGACATCTGTAAGAGGAGTTTCCCACACCCCCGCACTAACTGCGTCGATTTTTAACATTCGCCTCTGTTGCTGTCAGGCAGTTATGCACCGTCGTCGGGTAGTTTTGTTATGCTATGCGGCGGACGAGCCTAATCTCATCACGCGACAGAGCGGGGCTTTGGGCTCAAGGAGGCTGAATGCTCTGGATTAGTTGGCCAACGATCGAATGGTTTAGTGCTAGAGTGCAATGCAGCACTGCGGCGCCATCGCCAAGTACTAATTATAATCCCGGAGGGCCAATATATAATTGTTTATTGCTCCGAAAGGATCCATGATTTCTACAACTTAAAAATATTACAGACTGTGATTGTGTGGCGATTTTTCATTATTTTTACTGTATGCTGAAAATATTTTGCAGATTTTGGATTTTATGCTGATTATATGAAGCATTTTGTTTGCGGGCCCATAGTCAGAATACTAACTTGAAAGTATCTTAATCAAAGTACGAGTTCCAGAGAGCTTGATTGATAGGTCTGCGAGGGCTATTCTCTCGCAGGCAATACCTGCGAGGGATGTTCTCTCGCAGGCAGAACCTTTTAGGAGAGATACGAAGGGGCTACCTTTGGGTATGCCTTTTCCTCTCCGTTTTTGAACTAAGGTTCCCACAAGCCGAGGCACCTCGGTCTGTTTTGAGAGGTGCATGTTCCGGGGTCACAGACCTTGGGCATACGGTAAGAGTTGTCCGCTATTCCCATTGGAATAGTCGACCAGCTGCCTCCTAAACTGGTCGAGGCACGGAGAAGGGAATGCTGCGTCCCCACAGAAAACTCCACTCCCGCTATCGGAAGGGCGTGGAACAAGTACCCAATGCCCGACCTACCCGATGCAGGTTTTTCTAGGGTTTTCCCTGCATTTCTTTAGGCGAATGCCGAGTAGGATCCTTAAAATATAGCCAGGGAGCCCTAGTAACCCTTGGCTACCTTCCTCTACCCATCCGCACCCCCCCTTTCAAATCCTTTCCTATGCTATTAAAGGGGAGTTGCCCAACGTGGATTACCCTCATGTAGCCTGTTGCCCTAAAAAAAAACCAGAGAGCTCTGGCGGAGGCTACCTTTGGGGATTCCTTCATATCTCTCTGGTTTTTTGAACTAAGGTTCCCACATGCCGAGGCACCTCGGTCTGTTTTGAGAGTTGTATGTTCCGGGGTCGCAGACCTTGGGCATACGGTAAGAGACGTCCGCTATTCCTCTTGAAATAGTCGGCCAGCTGCCTCCTAAACCGGTCAAGGCACGGCGAGGGGAAAGCTTCGACCCTACAGCCAACCCCTCTCCTGCCATCGGAAGGGAGTGGGACAATTACCAAATGCCCGACCTACCTGATGCAGGGTTTTCTAGGGTTTTCCGTGCATCACTTTTAGGCGAATTGTCGTGTAGGATCCTTAAACCATAGCCCGGGGATCCTAGTTAACCCTTGGCTACCTTGCTTTACCCTTCCACATCCCCCCTTTCAAATCCCTTCCTATGCTATTAAACGGGAGTTGCCACTATGTGGATTACCCTCATGTAGCCTGTTACCCAAAAATAATAATTTTTTTTACTTAAACAACGAAAAGAGAAGTACAAATCTTTATACATTCGACTATTTTTTAATTCTCATACCCTTCCAAAACTTTTAATGCAACATATTTCTTACAATTTAAACTTATTTTAAAATGTCTGATATCATCCATGACCCTATAAAAGAGTTCAAGACTTATTTATGATTTTGCCTCACAATATATTTATGGATAAAATACTTAACGATATTTTTTTCTCATTACGTGACTCAAGAATTCATCTAATAACACGAAGTCTTCAGACAAGTCTGAATTAATATTTTGCAACACTTTCCGGAGCAAAACAAACTCAAACTTAAATCCAATAAATATAGAAATAAAACAAGCATTATAACAACTGGAGGAAATATAATTAAAGTGAAACTAAAATGGTTGGTCAAATTTCGTGGCACATTAGGAGGAGAATTTATATCATTATATTGTCGCTTCTGTTTGAAATCTTATGAAACTATGTTTCTTTTGATAGTACCAAAGGAGACAAAGGAGTGAGGAGAAGAATTATTATTAGTAAATTACGTAGTGAAAGGCGTGACTGATTGAAAGTTTTATTTCTTGGGAAGAAGCACAAGAAAATAACAACTTTATGGTATTGTTTTTGTTTCTGTGCAATGTTTTCAATTTAGAACTACAATTTTATTTTTAATAAGAGCTGCAATCAAGTATAAACAAATAACGAGTAAATTAATAAATTAATTCGAAACTCGTTGTGTATCAAATTATTCTTCAGGAACTAAGTCGTGAAGAACAGTTAGATGTTTTTTTTCTGTACACTTCGGTATAATAAATGCTTAATGACTAAAAAAAATTTATTTAATAATTTTAAATCATTAATATTTACTTATGTTTCTCATATTTACTAAATATCTCGAACTATAAATTCTATAATTCCTATAATTTATGTTATATATTAATAAGTAAAAACAATGCGAAACTAATCTGAACTTTAATGAGTTAGTTTTTTTAAATATTGAGATAATTAACAAAACGCAAAGTTATATATACAAAATAATGAAAAATTTATTTTATTTTATTCAAAAATATAAAGTTTCTGGACGATGAATATTTTTCACATCAGACTTAAATTGAAAAATTCGTATTAAGAAGTACTGGGACGAAATGTCCATTCGTTAAATACAAAGTACTCATAAATCAACTAAAGTTTTTATTGAACAAGTATTTCGCTTCATTTAGAATAGAGCTAAATCGTCTGGATTGAAACAAACAAACAAAACAATGAAGTGAAACTTAATTGCTACATAATCAAATGAATTGGTCGACTATTTGAGAAAAACTTTATGAAAATTGGCCATAATTCCAAATAACATGTCTGGATAAAAATTTGAGGATAATAATTTAAAATAGTTTGAATCGTACCGTTGACTTTCATGATAGTCTACAAATTTATAGGACTAATGCGACGAACCTATTTTTGGGTATGCGTCCAAGTAAAAGTATTCAAATTGTAGATTTAATACATTTTAGTTTGAACAGATCCAATTCAGGTACCGACGATCATAAGTTCATGAGAAATTCAGTTTATCATAAATTTCCTCGACCTGTAGAGGTAAGCTTTATGGTGACATCATTGTTAAATTAAGCAAAAACTGGTTTGTTTCTTTACAAATTATTTTTAATCACAGATAAAAATTACAATACAATTAGCAAGTCTTTTAATCAATATATTTTTCTTTACTTATGGAAAGTGCAAGCATCGTTTTAAAACAAAAAAAATATTAAAAAAATATAAAACGTCTGTGTTAAACGTATAATAATTAGATAATGAAGAGATACCAGAGGATTGGAGAAGTGCAGTAATTCAACCAATACATAGGAAAGGGGATAAGACAAACTGTGATAATTACAGAGGAATTGCGCTACTCAATGTAGCATATAAAGTATTATCAACACTTATAGAAAATAAAATGAAGAAAATCATGGAAAACACAGTTTGGGAATACCAAGCTGGATTCAGGAAAGGAAAGTCTGCTAGTTCTCACTTATTCATCCTAAGGACCATTATGGAAAGATGTTATGAGTTTAACATTGATCTCCATATGCTATTTATCAATTACAAACAAGCTTATGATAAAATTGATAGAAATGCGCTTTTTGAAACATTGGTTAATTTCTATGTACCCAGGAAATTGATTCGATTAATACAGATGACTCTTGATGGCAACACAGGGAAAGTATTAATTCAAGGAGAAGTATCCACCAAATTCGATATTAAACAAGGACTGAGACAAGGTGACACACTTTCCACTATACTGTTTAATATTGTATTGGAAAGAGCAGTTAGAAAAGTGGTATTAAACCCTGGAGGGTCAATTTACAGCAGAATGACTCAAATATAGGCATGTGCAGATGACATTGTATTAATTAGCAGATCAGCCCAAGAATTACAATTAAAGTTCACCCAATTAGAACAGGAAGGAGCTAATGGTGGCTGATGGTGAATATGAGAAAAACAAAGTATATGATTGCATCTAGGAAGGAGGAAAGATGGGCAAATGTTACTAACATCTCCATAGAGAACTTCAATTTTGATAGGAGTTTTAAATACTTGGGTTCAGTAGTAACAGAAAATAGTACAATAGGAGAAGAAATTAGAGAACGACTACAAATAAGGAACAGATGTTACTGGGCCCTACTTCGTCTTTTAAAATCTCAATACCTTTCAAAAAAGGGAAAGGTAAAGATTTATAAAACTGTAATTAAACCAGTAGTGACCTATGCAGCAGAAACCTGGTGTATGCTGAGGTGCGACGAATTCAGAATAGCAGCATGGGAAAGAAAAATCCTACGAAGAATTTATGGGCCTAAGTATGTAAATGAGGAATGGAGAATCAGAACTAACAAAGAACTCTATCAACTCTATGGTGATCCCCAAATTGTGAGCTTCATAAGGAGTGCAAGACTTAGATGGGCAGGGCATGTGGAAAGGAGTGAGGAGGGAACCCTACTACATAGAATATGGAAAGGGAAACCAGGAGGAAGAAGGAGTGTAGGCAGACCAAGAAAGAAATGGGTGGAGAATGTAGAGGAATATATAAAGGAGTTGGACATAAGAGGATGGAGGAGGAAAGCAAGAGATAGAAGAGAGTGGGCTTCGATAGTGAGGCAGGCTGCAAGGGCTGCAAGGGCTGTAACGCCTAGGTGTATGTATGTATGTATTGTAACAGACACAAATATGAGATAAAATAAATACCATTCAACGTTTCTAAAATCACTGTTCCTATAGTAAGGTTAATCGAAATACGGAAGAGCCGCAAGAACGACATAAGCACAAGCTTTGACGAACTCAAACGCTTAATTCGCCTTATGAAAGAAACAAGGATTGTAGTGATATTTTATCGCTATATTTTGTATTTAATTAGGCTATTTATTTATATAATTAGAAAAGTATTAACTCTATCTCAGGCCATATAAATCGCTGTTTTATAAGAACCTGAAGAACGTCATTTGATTCAGTTTTATAAGAAATGCAATGAAAGTAAAATCGCCGGATTTTCTTACATAACCTGGGGATTCTTGCGGAATACTTTTCTTAAAAAGTAGTTAGCGGCTTCCTCTGCTTCTATGCTCGTACAGACTGATAAGCCGTTTTTCTTGTTGCTGCCATTCGTTTTCCGAAAGACCTGTGGGACATAACCTTTTGTCCCTGTACCTCTCGGTACACGCGTAACAAAAACAATGCTAGCATATCAACATATCATAGCAGAAGAAGTGCCTCGAGAGTTTTTTTCTCCCGCTTTTATATATCGTTCCCCAGCTGGGTATAACGTCATCTTCTTTGTCCACGTGGTCTGGAAGGAAAAGTTATTTTGACTATCTTTCCAGGAAATCCCCATAACCATAAGTTATTTCCGCCGGGTCGACACAGCTTTATATTAATAAATAAAACCATTAATTTGAAATGTCTGAAGGATTTACGATGGTGGGAATTTTGTATTTGCTTTTAAGTCTACATTTTACCTATTGTCGGCGAAATTATAAATTAGGTACTTGATTGTGGCACTGCGTCAGAACCTCACATCTAAGAGACATTGACATGGATGTTTTAGCTCGTCATTATTACACAAACTGGAAGGCTGAAGGAGAATCGCTACGCTGACCGCGTGTCATTACAAAAAATCCGAAATGTGTCATGGAAGATGACAGTCTGACGGTCGTCCCTGTACATAAAGAGGCTGTAGTGCCAAGGAGAAAGAAAACAAAATTGTTATACCCCGCAAATGATTATAAACGTAAAAGTTAAATTAATTTAAATAACGCGCCAACATCAAAGGAGATAAATAAGGAACGTAGGTTTTCCCGGTGTAACAGCAGGATAAAGTTTCCTCGGGATTCACCTGAAGAAGACGGCGGTGTAAGCCATCGAAACTTTGTGGCAATTAAACGACGCTACCCAGTTGGAAAAACTTTATCGATCAAAGGAGATTGTCCAAAAAATGTACATTAATTCGCTTAAAGTTCTTCGGCTTCCTAAGACGACCACAAAAGCAGATTGCATTTAGTATACGGTCAACGGGCGCTATTTCCATCAGAAAACGCATAGTCCAGACGGATCGGTTTTATTCGCCAATACTTTTCCCGTTACCACCGGGAAAGAGGTCAGCACAAGAGCTGAGTGTGGCAATTTCCATTCCGATTAAACTACTACAACTGTTCAAACAATTGAACTTCGAGCGAATGTTACGTTTACCTCAAACATCCAAATATAATAATGAGAATTATAAGATTAAATTTGAAAAAAATATCACGAACCTCATGATAAATATAATATGTGACATCTTTTCAACTAAAATTGTTTGTGTGATTGAAGTGATTTAATTTCATAATTCAGTTAATTCAAATTTCCATTTTCATGAATATGTTTAATAAAATCTCTTCTGTCGGGTTCAGTGACAATAGAATCAGTTTTCATATATAGGTACGCAAATAGTATAAAAATAATTCCGTTAATATCAGAACATAATTGCATTTCAAGACCACAATGCTTTGTTTTAGTATTGTAATGCCAAATAATTAAGACAGTAAATTTGTGAATTTGAAAATGTAAATTGTTTGAGAAATCTGTTCTTACGGTGGTACAGAACATAGCAACAATAGAAAAGCCAAGCACTGTTTCTTTGTCGGAAGACGTATGCGCGCTCAAAATTGCGAGACGGGAAGTTAGTTGGAAGGAAGGATTGGTCAGTGCAGGTCGCAGGAAGATATTGAGAAGTTTGAGTTGGCAGTCAGACACGCCAGAAATTGGTCGAGTTGAAATAGACAAGACAATTTCAAATAATTAAAGTAAAGTTGCAGAGAAATATCGAGAATTACCAATCAACAGAGTTGATTGGTCCATGAACACTTTGCTCAAGACGAAATATTCACTCGAGCAGAACTACGAAACCTGCTAAGCACAAACAGTCTTGTGAACATAGCCGGGCAGAATTAGCAGAAGTCAACCGAGAGAGAGACGAAAAGAAGGTTCACCCTGGTTCCTGAGTTTTGATCAAAAATTTTAATTTAGGATCTGTGCGTTTTAAAAGAAGTGCAAAAGCCCGTCATAGTGCTTCGAAAATTTAAGGTATCCCGGAATGCTGGGCTGCCGTGAGTACAATTTACAAACAACTAAGTATGTAACCCTGATTAAAAGATAGCCGTCAGATTTTGTTTTCTTCTTTTGATTAAAATTTGTTAATTCGCTGACAAGTAAATTTCGTCCTAGTTAATTGACGAGTAAATCTTTTTTCTTTTAAATTGGAATTTGTGTTTAAGTTGAGAAATAAAAATGATTCCTCATTATCAAACCCAGTAGAGACCCTGAGATATATTTTTAAATTGTGTAATTGTTTTAAAGTATTATAAATAAATCTATTGTTTGGTAAAGTTTATAATCTTGTATTCATTTAAAAGTCCATCTTTTTTCATTATTACAGTATATATAAGTAAAAAAAGGTAATTTCACGTTATTTTCGTTTAAAACTAATATTTAATTGCATATAAAATTAACTTAAATTGAACACGTTGCGCCCATTAATATTTCAAAACTATTTCTTTTATCAGCCTTAGGTTTAATTTACTAATTTCACCTGTAAAATATTTACATAGATTAAAAATGTGCGTAGCTAAAAAAACTAACCAACAAAAACATTTTTCTTAACCAAAGACATAATGAGATATGACCTCTTGATTTTAATAAAAAATTTATTACGTACATTTCCTCATTAAAACCGCGAATTTCTATGTCTACATGATCTCACAAACGTTAAATTTTGTGGTAATCAATAAAGGTTTTGAACAAAACTAACAAATGGGGATAAATTGTTCTTCAACAACTAAATTTTACGTTCAGAATTGTGGGCACCGCACTTCCAACTGCATTAAAAATATATATTTCATAGTATGAATAAAAACGATTCTGAGGTTCATAAAATGTACGGGAATTATATATAAATATTAAATATAAAATAAGTTAAAAAGTTTTTTTAAACATAATTCCAGATCTTCACTAAAACATATCAAGACGAATAGTAAAGAAATGTCTCTGTGTATAAAAATATTTTGATTTGATTTTGTAATCGAACTAAATTTTCACACAACTGTGATGTTTTAAAGTCTTGATTCCGTACAAACAAATACGTACTTTGCAGTGAATTAGAAGAAGAATTTCTTCGTGGCGATTTCCGGTAGTATAAGTATTTAAATAATTTCAAATTTATGGTTTATCGAATTTATAGAAGCTAAAATATTCATTCATTTTGTAAAATTCAATATTCCATCAGTGTTAAATGATAATTATAATACACAACACTTTGTTGATTTGATGTACGCGTAACCATTAAAAAACTTTACACATAAATAGTGGTTACGAGCTGGAATACATGGCTTTCGTGGCATTAACAGAATATACTTGTTGACGTAGAGCACGGCGTGCCTTCTGAATTATTATTGAAGTATTTTGCTTCGCAGCTACCTGAGTAAAATTCAGAATTACGGACAGTATGCAAACTTGAAACTGAGCGCAACTTCTGCAATATTTGTTACTAGCAAACACTTGCGATCACGGAAATCAGGCGTAAATTTGAAACAGTTAGGATTTGTATCAGATTAATTCAAAATGAGATAGTAAAGTAGTTCTAATTTTAATGTCAGACTATTATATACAACCTATTCAATTGTTTGGTTCTAATTGGCTATGGACGAAAATAACTCCTTTAATCACAATATGTCTATCGGGGAACTCTCTTTTATAATTCGAGTAAACACTTGCTTCCATTGTTCTTATTTGAAATATATGCATAGTTGACCTGGGGAGGTATTAAATTTAGCTTCTATACGAATTAATCCTTTAACAAAATATCGATTTACGAACGTCTAAGTTGACAAATCGTGAAGTGTAAAACATTTAACTCTCAACCAACTGATTTTGTTCGAATAGTAGGTGGAAGGCAACGTGTGATCAATTATCCAGCGAAATAATTTTTCTAAGTAAAATCTACTGAAATAAGTCATTTAATATTTTTAAAAGGCGTGATTTAACATTAAGGGAAATATTAAAAAAATGTTTGAGATATTAATTATGTAGAAACGAAACAGAAGTATTGCGTGTTGCATTCAGGATGAGACGCTCAATTTTTCTGACCAGTATATTTGAAATCTATTATCTGAATGAGTTTAATGATTATGTTGACTCCAACAACAAATATTAAAGTCATCATTAATCCAATTAATTTAATGTATACACTCCGCAGTATCAAATAGATTTCCTTATACAGTTTTCCTTGTATATTTCACTGTCAATTAGATTTGAAAAACGAACTGAGGTACGTTTTCTTGAGTAATAGATATTTCAATCGTTTGCCTCGCTTTTAAATCGAAATGAAAATAATAAAATCCTAGATTAGTTTTACATGTCCGTTTATCTAACGACCGTGGCCGACTGACTACTTTCCGCCATGGGTTTTATAAAACATGAAGAACAGGGACGAAAGCTACACGGTATAATCCACATTAAACTATTCAACACGTATTATAAAAACTTAAAATTGAAAATTGTTATATAAACAATGGTAACTCATTTAAAATCTGATTCATTGTATTTAATTACTTATTGTAATTCATTGTATTTAGGTTCTGTACACAGATAAATGACTGCAGCGTCCCTAGAAGCTGTTATATCTACTTTATTTTCTTATTTTTCTTCACTGTATATTAATACTTAACAGTTATTTTATTGACAATAATATTTTAGTAAATCCTTAAGTAAATGGTTTTTGGTTATAACATATAGATGATTTGTTACGTCTACCTTCGAAACTGGATTTCTTTTATTTAAGAATGTGTTACCGGCACATATTAGAGGGAGTGGATGGGAAAGGAAGGGCTTGAACAAGATGGGGTGGGGAGAGAGAGAGAGAGAGGGGGGGGAGAGGGAGGGAGGGGGAGAGAGAGAGAGAGAGAGAGAGAGAGAGAGAGAGAGAGAGAGAGAGAGAGAGAGAGAGAAAGGGACATCCGCTTAGACTTATGGTGTGCAGAACTTTTGGCACTTGTCCCAGGCGGTAGTGAGGCCTCTGCTGAAAGCTGGGAACCGTTCCACATTATGGAATTGCTGATGGAGGACGGTGTATGACCGCTAAGTAATAGAGACGGGGCAGCGACACCTTTCGCGAATGACGCATCAAATATGTATCCGGCTGGCGCATGAATTAATCATAGCCAGCAACAGGGTCGAGCATACCCGTGTTTAGCGGGTGGCAGCAACCGCTACATTGCATAACCATGAACAGACCATGATATGCACAACAACACCACCACCAACAAGAACAAATAATCTGATCAAGCGGAAATGCTATTTGTTAATGTAGATGGTTGATTTCATGTGCGGATACTGGTAAAACTCATGGAAAATCGGAAATTGTCATTATATTTATGGATTCAGCATGTAGGCTTTTTATTAATAATTTTAATTAAATAGTTAGTTTCTAACATTTCGTTTTACCGTGGTTCGCGGAACAAATTCAAGCGTTTTTTCTAAAAAGTAAATTTCAGTATTCGAAAATAATGAAAAATTACTGTCATTATGAATGTTGATAATATTACATTTTTAAATAAAAGAAAATGTATAATGACAAACATTAATTGAGATAGATATAGTGTTAAATGTCATGTAATAATAATTAAATTGAAATTAATACAAAAAATAATTGCATAAAGCATCAATCGTTTTAAATAAATAAAAATAATTTCAGGCCACATAAATAAATTGTTACATTATTTTTAAGTTTTTCTCAGTATAGTGTGAAAAGGGAATTTTATTAATGTACTAACTTATATCAAGGCAAAATAAATACAATAGTGTGAAATACAGAAACAGTTCCATGAATATGATGTTTTTAGCCAGCCTATATATCGACCAAATCTGTCACGTCACACGAAGGCGTTACGCTAGACGGCACCCGAGCGCTCTCTCTCGCAAGGGCTGAGTCCATTTCTTGGATCAGCGATCATTGTATTTCAGTCGAATATTTCCTCTTATTCCTGAGTAGAGGCTTTTATATGTTCATATTTGGAACTCAATTTTTATATACAAACACTTGATGGAAATCCATATAATGGCAAGGGAATATGAGGAAAACGTCATCAATGGTTAACTAAGACCCCCGGGATATAATTTAAGTAATCTACCAGGAATTCGCCTATTTGTAATACGGGGAAATCTCTAGAGAAGCCTGCATCCGGTAGGTGGGCACTCGGTATTCGTTCCCCGCCCTGCTGATGAATGGTGATGGCGTTTGCTGTGGGACGCACCACTCCCGACTTCTACGAACTCAACTGATAAATACACTGATTTTGCCACAAGCATCAAAACTCTTGCGACACATATATTCGTTGCTAAAGTCGTAAAGAAGTTGAAATAATTAAATTTTTATATTTAAATAATGTTTATTATTGGCTATTTATTGATGAATATAATGATGATAAAGGAATATCTAATATTCATTTCATAAAGCACAAAATTAGAACATGATTACACATGTGAGGTGGATTGTTTATCGACCTAATTCTGTTGGTTCTTTACAAAGAATTAAATTGAAATCTGTATAAATTCAAATGTTACACTACAATCAACTTTTCATGACTTATATAATGATATGTAAAATAATTAAAACTGCATTCATTTCTATTCACTTCCTTCTTCTTTTAGGAAAGAGCTGGATATTGTTCTTAACTACTCAATTCTCTCTTTCAAATGATTGGAATTAAAATCAAGCTATTTGTTTTCTCTGGAAAAATTTTCCACAGACGGGGAAAAAGTTGCTCATTTACCGCAACTGTTAAGTAGGATTATAACGTTCATCTATGGCTATAATAGAGGTACGCCTCTTAACTGATATTACTTTATAATTAGAACACGGCTCACCATTGGATTTGAAGCTGCAATATTCATCCATGGATTGTTCTTGGAACTCAGCCATTTCCTGCGTTGATTCGAAAGGTTTGAGAATTTATTAAAAAATTAACCTTTTAGGTATAATTTAACATTAATTTGTTTTTGACTTAATATCAATCGAAAAACCCTGTCCCTTACACAAAAACCGCACTTCTCCGTCAAAGTTCCCAAGAGATTATTAGGAGCCAGGATTGAGAAACATGAAATAAGATTTTAATAAAAAAAAATCTTTACTCAATGTTACGAACCACGTACACTCACATTTCTTATAAATGTGAACTATGAAATCCTTCTAGGTCTAAATTAGGTTAAAATATATTCATGAAACGAATAAAATTCATAAATTGAACACGTTCATCCAATGTTTAATTATGTTTCTACATTATAGTCAATCGGAAACTGGATGGCAGATCCCGCAAATTCAAGCTACTTCTTCATCATCAGTGCCGTCTAATGTAGTCATTCGTGAGCAAACAGTTAGCTTATGTTTTCTTCTTATACTACTGACTGTAACTCCTAGCATCTTTTAGAGATATTAGGTCACTGTGGGATACAGATATGGTGGCAAATATTGCGAAAGCAAGTCAGGGAATGGCGCTTAAAGTGTTAAAATAAGCTTAAGTATGAGAACAAGCAATCAAAAAGTAGAGCCGGAACAGAAAATCGCGACGTTGCCACACTCAAAGAGAAGCAGATGCAGAGTGCGGGGTTGGATTAAGGACAAGTGATTGTATCGAACGTACCTGTCCTTCATCAGAGCATTTACAGCAGACTAAAGTAGTTAATAAACGACGCACTCACCCAATGAATGATAAATGCCTTCTTAATAGCCGAAAATGTTGTTTCTCGGTTAACCATTTATTTTAGTCAGATATTTGCTAATCCAATATTAGTATCGATGGGATTCCCTTTATTTCATTTTATTTGTTTCTGACCATTCGTTTTCCGTAATAAAGGAAAGTTAGCTGTTTGAATTCTAATATTGAACAATATGTTTACACTTCAACAAAATTATCAAAATAAAAAAGTTCTGTGGCTGTATTAGTTAAATGAAACTGAAATATTATTAAAGAAAATATTTCGAGATAATTATGTCACGTAAAGCTTTAGTATGATTTTGCCACATGCATAAAAACTCTTGCGACACACATATTCGTTGCTGAAGTCGTAAAGAAGATGAAAGAATTAAATTTTTACATTTAAATAATGTTTATTAAAACGAAAATATTTTAGGTGGCTATTTATTGATGAATATAATGATGGAAAACGAATATCTAATTTTTATTACATAAAGCACAAAATTAGAACATGATGATACATAGTGGTAAAGGAATGAGTAAGTAGATCCGAGCACTGAGTACGCGATGCATCTCCCAGGAGAAGTCTGATCTTTTCAGAAGCTATGCCGCGAGACGGATGAACTAGACTTAACAAAATTGTTGATCTGCAGAACGACTTAACGCTTTTGGGAGCGTACTTTAACTACAAGTTCGCACATTTTCTACAGGTAGGGGAAGAGAAATTTAATGAAGGATATACACCTTTTTATTATTTATTCGAGTTTATACCAGACGTCAACTGTTTGCAGTTTTAATACAGGTTATAATATTTGATTCTTCAGCTTCTGATAATGTGATTTTCTATTCAAATGTGTTGGAAAATATACTTTATCTAAATGTTTGTCTTATTGACGGCTATAAAAAACATAAAATACCTTAGTAATGCAACTGTTCATAAGAAGGTAATTTTGTTTATATATCTGTTATAGATATGGCCAGTAAATCAGACTAGTTTTTCCCTGTTAAAAATAGCACCGGCCTGAATGTTATGGGCTCCGAAACGTTCTTACAACATCCACAGCAGCAACTTGTCAAAGACAAAAACAGCCGCTTATGTATGTATGCAAATTAAATGGGATTTCCTTCGGTTGTTTCTTGCTCAGTAGGCATAACCATAGAATAATATTCACATTAATTACATGGGTTGCACTGTAGGAAAATTTTGATCGTTACAGGGGACAAATGTGATGGAGACAAATGAGAATAGCAGGTTTTTATAAGCAGAGAACAATTTGCATTCCTCTTGTTTTCAAGAACAGAGCTTCATCTCCAGAGTCCAAGGCAGGCACCATATAATTAAGGCGTTCTTCAACATTGTAATATGTCTCAATTGTTAGGAATTAAGCAAAATAATTTTTAATGAATAAGACAGTTAGCCAATTCAGACAAGAAAGTGATAATATAAATACGCTCTAGGCTCTTCTTTACACCTGAGAAAAGGGACAAGGATCCCAGAAACGTTGCGTGGTATTTATATCAATTTTTTTGTCTGAATTGGATAACTTTCTTATTCATTATTTTCAATCAGACGAAAATTTTTTTATTTTAAAATAATTTCTAATTTAAAAAATTACATATAAGCAAATTTATGATACGCTACTGACAACTTCTACTTTCGTAATAATAATTTATCAAACAATTTACTTAACGCGAAAAATATATTTTTATTTTATTCAGAATTAGAATATTTGGTCTAAAAATAGAAAGGAAGGATTCAACGTCAACATTATAATTAAGACAATATTTTAAAATCCTACGAATGTTAATATAATTACGACAATATTTTAATAGTCTACGGGTACATTACTTGTTTAATTGAAAAAAGTGTGGAACATTGGTTAAAGCGATATATTTAATTACATGAGACTCAAAAGATGAATTATTTATTAATACAATTTTAATGAACTTTGAAAATTTAAAATTGTTCTTCATAAATGCAATTGTCATGTAGTATGGATATGAGTAAATATTTTCAGGTGAGAAATTACTCGTTATAGTTTTTAAGGCTACAAACTGTTATGTTTTGGTTTCGTTACGAACACTATTCGTACACTGATTTAATTAAGGTTTTGCGAAAGGTCTACGCAAGTTGTAAGATTCGTAAGTTATAGTAACAACAGGAAGCTATAGGTTATAGAGTTGTGACACGAATTGTTCCACACGTGATAGTCTCACAAAGGGTCTACATAAGCTGTACCTTAACGAGACCTGCACGCCTGCTTCACCCAAGAGGGGAATGAAACGAGAATACGAGAAGGCGGAGCCAGACCTTAGATACTGTAGGGACCAAACCAGAATATTTAGTTTAGAGCCTCAAAATTCCCCAGCGGCTGAAACAGAGAACTACAAACTAGCCAAGGAAAATTGGAGAAATTGCATCAGGAATACGGTGGGTATTCTATATAATATGAAGTTTCAATTAGCTAAACGGTTAAATCTTTTATATACATCTGTCGTATTTTTCCTATGACAAACAGAAAATATTATGACAATCACAATTCTACAAATTTATTTGAAGAAGTTAACTAACTTAAAGGGATATTCTTTTCTGAAGAACGACAATAATTTACATTTTATAGACGTTCTTAGTTTTTACCTCATTTTATTCTAATTATAAACAATTAGAAAATACATTTTTCAACCATTGAAAAACTAGTAACAATTTTATGACAGACCTTGTTTACTGCTACTTCTCAATTTGGGCTAATAGTTTAAAAACTTAAGTCTTAGTTCTTAGGAACATATATGTTTTTGTTCGTTCTCTTACAGTTCAACATATTTCGGTTGCTCTTCTGTTCAAATCATACAAGGTCACTCATAATCGGCTTATATATTAAAAATTTATTATTATCTTACGTTAATTATAAATAAATTAGCCAATAAAGTCTGCGAAACTGGCTATTTAATACGAATAAATTCTAGAGTTACATCCCATGTAATTAATTAAATAATTATTGATTCTGAGAGTATTGACTAATTTCTTTATATATATTTAAATTATTTTTGTAGACGTTTTACACACATATTCACTATCTCACTATCCGCGTACACTTTAGTTTTGGAACGTAATTACATATCATTCATAATTTTCTAGTTTGTTTTCTCTAGAAAGTATGTTTTTATAATTATTTTACGTGTCAATTCAAATAAGAATTAAAAATGATGTATTCGATTATTATAACATTCATATAAGATTATGTTCATTGCATAAAATTTCGCTCTGCAAAAATAATACGGTTTATCTTAGTTATTTTTGAATTCTATTTCTAATTTTTCAGTTTTTATTTTACGAATAATAAATGTTAATATTTCGTGCATTGACAAAGATGTGGTATACTTGACAGTGAATTTTTTCATATCTTCCATTATTTATGTGGTTGAGAGAAATTGTGAAAGGGACTGTAATGAAAATCAAAGTGGAAGAAATAAAACTGTTCGCCTTTATGAAATACGGAAGGAATCCGAAATAACGTATCTTATTTTTAATAATATCCGCCAAGTTCTAAATTTTTCCTAGTATGTAGTCTTTCGCACACAAATAGTATACCTTAACAGAAGCACGTATTTCAATTCATGATCTTCGAAATTCTGTCCCCTACGTCAAATTCTCCGAAAGTTACAGTACCCTGATACTTTTAATAAAATATTCTGAAATTTTTACGTCCACTTTCATATCAAAATATTTAATTGAAATCATACCAGAAACAAATTAAATTATAAAACGGCTTCGTTAAAAGTATAGTAATTAGGTAAATAAATAGTCACATATCATCATACAGTGCTAAATAAATTCCACACAACGTTTCTGAAATACTTGTTGCTTTCGTCAGGTGATTCACAGAAAACGCAAGAGCCGTAAGAACGACACACTGCACAAACCAGGTGACGTACGCAAAAGCGTTGGTTTTTTTTATTGATGTTTCTGAAATCCCTATCCTACTCAGTGCAACGTTTGCTGTATCTACTTTTTTACATTTATTACTTTCATATTTGTTACTACCCACATCTTATGTTTTCTGTGTTTAAGGCTAAGGCGACGTAATGTTATAGTTATTCTCAAATGTAATACCTAAAGTAAAAGTGAGAGTTTAAAAGAAGGAAGCAATTTAATCATCACTGTGGGGCTTACGCAGCGGCTTTCAGAGTGAACTCCAACTGCGTGGCACACTTCTAAATGAGTGCGCGTCGCTTAATTTTTCCATCTTTCCTAACCCTTCCTCCTTAACCTTCTCCCTCACACAGTCCTCTTTTACATTCCTCGATGGGGCAGATACGGAATTACTCTAGCATGTAATGAGCAAAGCATGAATGTTAAGCCTTGTGGTGCCGCTAGCAGCAAGAAAGGGAGGAAGACACGGTTGTACGATTTGGCTTGGAAATAGAACTCAGCTTGCTGATGGTATTAATTATCTACCGCTTTAATTAAGCAGGCTCCTACCACACACTCCTCCCCGACCACCGCCGAGTCTCGGGCTCGAGCTTAACGCCACACGCCGGAGAATAATTGACCTCATTTTCCTTTTCTCAGTTTTCACGTGTCTTACGTGGGTGTACCTGAATTCCTGTGCGAAGCGAGCTTAAGGAATTCGGTCTCCACAACAGCGCGTCGACGCGACAACACCCACGCAGATCACACCTTCGCTCTGTAAGGCGAGGTCGGGCTTCTTTATTCGTCAGCACCTCGCTGGTTGAACCTGGATGTTTATCTCATTTCACCTCGGCAATTTCAATTATTTATAATACTTCAATTGGATTGGTTATTTCGTAATTGACTTATCACATTTATTACGAATATTTAATCACAAAAAATTAGAAACAGTTAATATTGTTAAGTAATTAAGTACAAGTTGCGCAACATTAATATTATCATTTTAAAATATATCTTCAGCGTGTTGAATATTATTGTGATTTTTTTTAAAGATGTAGACAGGCTATGTATAGGGTAATCCACATAGTGGCAACTACCCTCTTATAGCATTGGAAAGGGAGTGAAAGGGGGGATGCGGATAGGTAGAGAAAGGTAGCCAAGGGTTAGCTAGGGCCCCCGGGCTATGCTTTAAGGATCCTACCCGGCAATTCGCCTAAAAATGATGCAGGGAAAACCCTAAAAAAACTGTATCAGGTAGGTTGGGCATTTGGTACTTGTCCCACGCCCTTCTGATGGCGGGCGAGGGGTTAGCTGTAGGGTCGCAGCTTTCCCCTCGCCATGCCTTGACCAGTTTAGGAGGCAGCTGGCTGACTATTCCAATACGAATAGCGGACAAGTCTTACCGTATGCCCAAGGTCTGCGACCCCAGAACATACACCTCTCAAAACAGGCCGAGGTGCCTTGGCATGTGGAACCTTAGCTCAAAAACCAGAGAGATGTGAAGGCATCCCCAAAAGTAGCCTCCTCCAGAGCTCTCTGGGAGGGTTAACCTGCGAGAGAATCCTCTTTCCGGCTTCCTTGGATTGGAAATGGGGTAGGGGGGGGGGTGCAGTGCGGTAGTATTATTTTTATTTACAGTAGTCGCCGAAGCGACTCAGGGATTTACGAGTGAAATTTCCTGTTGATTCCTTAAATTCTGGGATTATTGCCGACAGTTCTCCTGATCCAGGAAACTACAAGGGTAGTCATAGAGGCTGTGATTGATCGCAAAATTTACATAATTATCAACTCTTATATTCCATATGATTTCTCACTTCATTAAATACCTCTGATTTAGTTTCCAGGGTTTCCAGGGTTGCTATCAGCTTTACATCACCTCACTAATCGCCGCATGAATAATCCATCAACTTTTCATCGACAATTTTATATCAACTTCTATTCCTATGCCAACTCTTGGCCGTCCTCATTCCTTCACCGCTTTTTTCTTTTGGTCCATGAGAATTCACAACGGTCTTGTTGAAATTTCCATCCATATTAAGGACTATTCAAGCAAGTAATTTCACGAGAATCCTTGAGAAAAGGTCAATATTATTCACAGAAACCGATAAATTTTTCTGCCTGACAGTCAATGAAGAATCAGATTAATAATATTTGGAATATATCCTCTCATTTACGAGGTACTATAACAAAGTTGATTGGTTTCGATTACTGTTCTTGAGTTTCCACTACACGGGCACTACTTACTGGTTATCGACCATGTATGTGAAAATCCATGAAAGTGCATGGCGTCATGTTCAAAAGTTTCTCCATGCTCTTTATTCTTCTTTCTGACAACGAGGAGTTAAATAGTACCTTCTGCTATTTAACAGCCAACAGAATTACCCGATATATACACTTGTTACAGACAACAATACCAAAAATTAAAACATTCTTATGAAATTTTTGATAAGAGATCTCAATGACTCACAAATACATTTATCGTGTGAAAAATTATCAAAAGTGGATTGTAGGAAATCAAGTGACGCTATTAATTTACAATGAACATGATAAATTTTGACTCAATGGTTATAATCGAGGGAAGTTTAAAAAATAGGATTTTATATATTTATAATATTCATATTGGTTGCAAAGCTGTCATGTGGCGAACGATTACACACTTGTTTGTGTTGACTGGAATAATTTTTCCGGCACGACTTGAGCCAGGAATTAATGCGAAGAACTTTGGAATGGTTAACTGAAGAGTGACTGAAACCTATCATTGAAAATAGACATTGTAATAAATAATCGGGTGTCCATATAAAAAGATTAATATTTATAAACAACAAACAATTTTATTTTAATTTTTGAACACTTATACAATTAAACAAATATAAAAAGGATCTCATTCTCTCAAAGGCCTTAACTGGGTTTGATAACGGCAGAACATTCAAAGAACATAAAATTTAGCTTTAAATTAAAAAGAAATCTGTATTCGTCTAGACATAGACGAAATTAATTATTGACGAACTTATTCTACAAGATGGATTTTAAATTTGAAAAGTTTATTTTATCAACACAAAAGAAAAGAACGATATCTGACTTTATCTTTTAATTCTGTTTACATCTATGAATACCATGAAATTTTAACTTACGATTACTCAGGAAAATTTGGCTCGTTTGTACACACACACTTTATATACTGGCCGTTTTAAACACTGATTCTAATAAACACTGTTGGTTTGACAAAAGTTGGTTCTCCGTTCGTTAAGGAAATATTATTTGCTCGTTCTGAAGATTATTTGACGCTGGATGCAGTGTCCTGGTCTCCTACAATCGAAGACAGTGGGCTAATTTGAGGATAGAATAGATTAGACTTCAGCATACAAAATGTTTATCGATGAATATTTGGCTATTTCTCTCGCAGACTGCAACTTATAACACATTCTCCTCCCTTAAACGATGTTTCTCTTAATCTCATCCTCCAGCCTCGGTGATCGCAGAACAACTCCCTATCATATCCTCCAGGCTCGGTGATCGCAGTACCACACCCTATCATATCCTCCAGTCTCGGTGATCGCAGTATGACCCCCTTTCATATCCTCCAGTCTCGGTGATCGCAGTACGAATAACTCTCAAAAGCTTATCTCTCCCTGATATACTCCCAGCCTTTTCCTTTGCCCATTGTTCGAAAACTTCGTCGCAAATGCCAGTTGACAGATTCTTCCATTATCCCGAGATTTATATTATGCAGCTGCAGTTCCGTAGTCAGCAAATGGCTAACTACTCTGTCATGTCAAAAGCCGACAATCGAGACAGGACCCGTAATTTCTTTGGGTAGGACTATTTGTCTTTGGCACCCCCACACGCACGTGCACGGTTTCTCAAGACCACACACCCAGCGTTTCCAAGAAGAAGAAATACTCAGTCCTAAATAAACACGTTACAAAACTGCCCCTCCAACAGTCCAGACTATCAATCAGACACAACGCCTCACTTAACAGGCATTACATTATGCCCCAGATTTAGTATGAGAAAGGCCACACGCACGTGAACGGTTCCGAATTCTCAAGACCAGAACTTCCAAGAACCTAAATAAATACGTTGCAAAATGCCCCTCCAACAGTCCAGACTATCCATCACAAACAATGCCTCACTTAACAGGCATTACAACATATTGACCTTTATTGGAAAGAAATGTGAAACTTTATGGCGAAACGTTTGTCGATTACGACTCATATTGGACGTGTACCAATAAAGAGAAGGCTTTTTGAGGAGTAGGAGTTTCCAAGCTCACCAAGCCTTTCGGAGCTTCGAAAAGTAGAGAAAGATGTAGGACAGAGATATAAATTGTAAGATAGAAAGTTATACGAAAGAGGCAATATAAAAGGCCAAAAATAAAAAGTGGGCTAGGTCGTAATTTTTGGAGTCGAGGAGCTATCCTTTTTAAGGACAACGACGTGTAAGATGTGGTACTTGGGCGTTAGAAATCGGCATTGTTGCTCACAGGGGACAGGAGTTCTGCTGAGCTGGAACCATACGACTCCAGAAGTCTGCCTTCAGTAAAGGCACTGGATGGGTACTAGAAAAGTAACTTCCCTGCATGTCATTCACGGTGACAAAGGTCATCTAGACCAAGTCCACTAACAGATATTGTACTGTCTTTGGATTCTATCAGTTTTATACATGACTTTGCAAACGCATTGGTTCATGAAGTGAATGTGGGACTGCGATTGCTTCCCACGTTAAAATGCTTAAAGCGTTTTCACCGCTGTATTTCAGACTTTAAATTTAACCGCTTTGCTTAAACGCTGCTGCAAAGGAGATTTTATGGTAGTTTGCTTCTTAGGCGCAGTAGCGGACTCCATTTAAAGAACAGAATTGCCTGCTGCGATTGATGGGGATGGCGCCCTGCGAGAAAACAGGCTAGACCGGCGCGACGCCGTGATAATTAACTTGGCCTAAGACTTCGTCTCTCTCCGGCAGATAAGGTATGCCTTGCAATTACTCTTTATTTATCTCCTCCATTGTTCTGCTTTTCAAAAGAATTTAATTAGCTTTTTAATTAACTATACACTTAATCTTAGTCCTTGCACCCTAAGTGATACCCCTAAGTAATTTTCTTAGACGAATTATTTGCAATTGCTCCTAAAGGATTAACGGTTCTCTTTTAAGTGAAACACGAATTGTTGATAGTTGAATTTTAAGGAATGTGACAAATGCTGTGCCTTTGTTTACTAAACTAAAATTTTCTTTTACAAGTTTTCCAAAGTTCAATTTAAAATAAAGTACATTCAGTACAATATAAAGAGGCAAGATGCAGTTGGCCTACGTTAATCAGCGTTATTTTATAAACGTCAACAAAAAAAATGTAGTTAAATTTCTATGACGCCTTGTACACGATGCTATTCATATTTGAGGTTTACAATAATTTTATTACAGGACCAGGATGGATAAATATCGACCAAACCAGAAATTAAACCCGTGACATCTACTCCCTTTACCATATGAACTATCTGCGTCGACACCCCGACGGGTGCGAGCCTAAAAACAGGCTCACTTACAATTTCCTAACTCACATTCTTCCCATCCTAAGATGGTAAACAGCTCCACGTACGAAGTGGAGGAAATCGGTAGTGTCGAGATTTATTCACCCTAATCTAGCTAACAGTCTCATTGACTGATTATTGTTTGAAAGCATTTAATCTGTTCTTCAAACGGTTGTATGTTTTTATTATAATGTAGTAAAATGCTTGACGCCATAACCACGTGTGATGATTCGCCCAGAAACCGAGTTTGAAACAGTAATTACGTTGACTGTAGGTAAGAAAACGTCTAGATATAGGGTTGATGCTTTGTGGCATGATTTAGCTAACATATGGCTTCTAGAGAACGGAAATTATCTTTCAGATAATTTAAATACTGTTTGGCCGGCTCTTGTCTAAAATGGAGGTCAAAAAGTTGATGACTTCAGGTAGAATCATTATCATTTTGAGACGTAGATGCTTTGTTTACAAGTTTTCTTCGTGAATTAATGCACATGAGACAATATGGGGTTAACGTAACACCAACATGAGTTGTAAAATTTTATAAAGGCCCGGAAAGAATAGCGACAAGTAGCTTAGAGTGCGTCGCAAGAGTATGGGATGAAGAGATCTTAATTACTACACAGAAGTACGACAGAGGCTCTTGAGAAGTTTTCGGTAAGAGACAGCCAATTTATCTGGAGTCGAGAACGAGTCAACGCAGCCTTCAGGAATTTTGAGGAATGATCTACAGAAACCCACAAGTTTCGGTATACACACGACAAGCAGAAGTAATGCAAATAAATCTTGACAGTAAGAGCACCCCAGTAACAAAATTTAATTTAATGCGTGCATATTTCGTCGCAGGGATAAGGTATAATTATTTTTTCTGCGACATCGTTCATCATTTTGTATAGTCCAAATCAAGGATTTTTTTGTGATGTTGCAGTCACTAATAGGTAGACCCGGTTAAGAGTCGCACTGAGGGTTAGATAGCCCCCTTAATTAACTTTTTATCTAAAGTATGTATTTATTGGATGTTACTGTTAAAAAATAGTCTGCATATAGCCAAACTGCACATATGTATTTGAATATTAATTTATAACTTTTTAAACAAATTGTATCTGATTTGTAGCGCGATAGGTTAGTAATTGGTCAATATATTTATTTTACATTTAATTATATTGGATTTGAGCAAGGGTTGATAGCTTGGAAAGTTGGAACTCGGTCAGCCGTGGCACCAGATTGTCAACGAAGTTTTCCTTGCAGTCAGGGCAAAATCATCTGGACTTTACCATTGGTGTTGAAACCGTGAGAAAGCGGCGTCTACGAAAAAGGAAAATTCCAACGGACACGTGATTGCTTGTTCTCGTAATATTTCTTGGACCAGGAAAAATCGACCAAAAAGAGCTCCATAGGGTCGAGATCTTTACACGCAGAAATACTGTTCTACGTGTCGCCAGCGAAGACGGACAATATTTTCTATGAGACTTCGCTAGGGAGGAACATATTCTGCAACGTGTCCGATGCAGACCACTTCCTGAGCAGAGGGAACGGCGAGGTTGGTTGATCCGCGGATTCTGACGACAGTCACAGATGCACGAAAGGTAACTGCCAAGTGTCTCAATCCTTGACGTGGCTGGGGGTACTATCGAAGTCCATGGTAAACACTGAGATTAAGAGATCCTATTGGTTCTCGGTGAGCTGAACTCAAATAATGTATATTTATATTCATGTAAAAAAATTATAGTTAGCAATAATATCTTCAAATGTTACTATGATATTTTTTAAATTTTTAACCCCACCCCACTATATAGTTTATGAAAAACAATTAAACACCTACAAAAAAAATTCAGAGGGCACCCCATTTTTAATTGAATATAATAAGAGGTTTACTCAGGAGTGACACACCGTTCGTCAAATATAACTCAAGTTCAGAAGTCCATAGATGTTGGACGTTTCTAGAGAATATTTGTGATGTATGCTGAATCACATCAAAAACAACATACTTTGTATTCCCATATAGAGAACTGTTTTCCTTTCTACATAAACTATTGGTCAAATTATCCTTTAGGCTCTTGCCGCAACTTTCTTTTTCACCATATAAAAATCTGGAAATACAGGCGGCGAGAACGCAAACCTTTTTTAAAACGACTTGGGAGGTTTAGTAACAAGTTAAATTTTGTAAAGCAATTCCGAAGCTCTGGCTTAATAACAGCATAAAAATATCAGAGAATAAATAAATATACTGACAATACAATGCAAACTTTTGTGGTATATCACAATAAAAATTAATTCATTGCATTATGGTTTTACAACGAAAGAGTTCCTTTTCAACTATTTATAGACACTCATAAATTTATTCACATTGTTATATTTATAAAGGAGCACGTTATTAAATATTTTAATTTACTTAATATTTTGTGTTTCTGCAGTTTTATTATATTTATTTAAATTTTCGTGAGGTGCGATATTGAAATAACGCAAAATGTACAGTTCGAATCACATTTACATATTCAATTTTAGTTCTTAAAAATATAAGTTTTTATTGTTTTTGTATTTATAAATTAATTTAAACCCCAGTCATTACTTTTAGTTAATTACAAGTTAATTCAGAAAAAAATGTAATGAATTTTGGCTAAACGAGTCATCCAACCAAAAAAAGTTCACTAACATTAATTGCCCAGACTGTGTCGTTACTCTCCCAATCCCTAAATAGAGATTACGGTTTTTTATTCGAAACGTACTTTTTAATTTTCTTCTTTAGTTTTATTTCTTACCTCTATTTTTTTTATTACTTTAAAACTTCCCATTTTAGCTCTCCACTAGCCTTATCTGAACATTTCGCCTCAGTAACATTGCCCAGTGCTACCAGCAAACAATGGAAAATCCAGATAGCAGTAGTCTAACCATCCCTTCCGTTGTTATTAAACTACTAAAGTTTACTGTTATCCAGTTTCAGGCGCACATATTTTACAGATATACCATTTTTGACTGCGATATGCAAAGATTCTTGTTTCAATAATATTTACTTAGTGACTCCTTTAATATTAAAAGGAAAACACGAACCAGGGAAAATAGTCTCCGTAAATTATATTTATATAACTTAAATGCATTGTATGGAAAGTTAATGTTCGTGAATGATTGAGATTACAACTTTTTCCAAGTTATTTTTTGTTACCGATTCATACATTATACATTAAGGACTATACAAAATGTATAACCTTGTTTAATTATCTGTGCATGGCGCCAGTTTGTAATGAATACCTTTTTAAGTTATAAGATATAAAAATTTGATGAACCAACTTTAGAAGGACGTTAACAACGTTTAGTTCAATAACTGATGTCTAATGATTAGATAAAAATATAATTTATCTAATTGAATTATGTTTATGTTTCTGAAGCTTAGTTTTATAATAAATCGGTCAATACAAGTTACCGTTATTTATGCTGATCATTGGATCATTGGATAATGAAGATCTCGGCAGATATAGCAGATTTGATTACAAGAGGGACGAATTTTTGTATACTGTTTACCGCAGAAGGAACGATGATAATTGTATTTTGGGACTTAACCATGTCTCAAAACATTTTTAATCACATACGGAGAGGAACAAGGATTCCAGAAACGTTGTGTGCTATTTATAAAATCACTGTATTTTGTCTGTTACGTAGCTATTTGGAATATTTTTAACGTGGACGTATTATATTTTAATTTCAATATTGCGAATTGAATAAACGTTAACAATTATTCATATTTTTATCGAAGCACTATTGCTGTTGTAATATTCAAAAAATATTAATTTTTTTAAATAGATTTAATTTGCGACTAATTACTGTTCAAAACAGTGGTCTGAATGAAAAATTATCTTCCTGGAACACAACGAAAACCTTAGGTTAAGCATACACAAGCGCTTCAGACGATTAGTTGTATACGACCAACACTTGCCGTGTAATGTTTTTAGAATAAAAAGATGAAAAATGTAGATAAAAATATTTATTCTAGTGGAATCACAAAAATATAAACTGATTCATCTTGCCGACATACTGCTCGAAGCTTACAGAAAATGAGTAAATAATATGAAGAATGAATTTATTGACTGCAATAAGTATACAGGTATAAGTACATGATATCTAAGCTATATAAAGGAAAATCCACTACTCCCAGAAAGTGTAAAGAAGAAGAATACCTGAAGATGACGTCTACACAGAATATTGAGGCTAGATTGTATTCGAAGGTGATTGTCACGGAGCATAAACCGGATAAAATGCATGCCATAATTCTGGACGCTACAGACGAGTACCTAATAGGTTTAGCTAATATTTTTGACCCCATCAGAATTAAGTGAATCTCTAAAATAGCCAATGCGAGAATATGCGCATTTATAACATCTAAGGAGGACGTCGAAAACCTTATAAAAGTTCATAAATCAATAACAATAAAGGGAGAGATGGTAAATATAAGACCTTTAATGCAAAAATACTGCCGTGTAATCTTATCAAATGTATGCCCAGTTATCCCTAACGAGATTATTGTGCTAGAACTAGAAAAGCTAAATATAATTCCAGACTAAAATATCGGATATTAGAATAAGTACTGGTGATCGAAGATTTTCTCACATTGAAAGTTTCAGAAGATAATTCTTCATTAACCCAGATAAGCTAAATTCCCTTCCTGATTCGATAATGGTGCAATATGAAGAAACTAGCTATAGGGTGTATCTAGCAGCGGAGAACGATAACTGCTATCATTGTAAAAGTCCCGGCCATATCGCGATAAATTGTCCTAATAAAGATGCAGTACTGAAGAATAATCTGAGAGCAAATGACAATTATGACCAAATTCAGTGTAAGAACCCGGCGACTGCAATTCAAATAAGCAACCCTAAATAAACGGACATGGATAATTCACAACCAACAAACAAAAAAAGAATTGTATCTACGAGATCGACAAGCAAAGCTAATAAGAAAGACGTCAGTAATAACAGAAGACAAGCGCTAATCCAGCCAAGAAAACCAAACAAAACATTCAGGATCATAAATATAAGGCGCTTAGTCAATAATTAGGTCCGCTAAAAATACTATATGAAGAAGAAACCAGTGCTCCACCTATCCCTTTGGAACAGTTAAAGACTCTTATACTAAATGCTATGGATTCAAAGAACCCAAGGAACATTATTAGTGATTACCTGATATCCTCTATATCATTCATTAATATATTTTACCCACAATTAAATGATAAAACGGCAAAAATTATAATATAATTCTAAGGTTCCGTATTTCGCCACAGATTGGTTTCATAGATTAATTTTTAAACAAAGCACAAATTCTGGACTTCTTTCTTCTGTCTGCTGGCGGTTCCCATTTTAGAGGTCCGTTTTCCAAATTTGTACGACATATGATAGCCACCTTAACTAAGTACCCTATCTTTATATGTTCACTTCTATACTGATCCTAGAAGTATTCTCCCTACGTCTCACCAACGATCGGTATGCTTCGCTCCCTTTGAACTCTTCTTGTAACTCTGTTTATTAAGTGGAGCGACCTCCATCCTTTTCCCGCCTGTGTACTAATATCCTCCCCCTAGCTTAAATCCTTATTCAATGAAAATACAGGTATTTACAATTAATGGTTTGTTCTAATTCCTTATTTCTGATTTTGTACGCAACAGAAACTTCCATTTTTCTTTTTGTAAAACAATCGATTTACTTTTTGTCGAGTTTATTTTCATTTTATATCTTCAAAATGATGACCGATGATAAAAAATGTTATTTCTGCGACTACTTCTCTTATTAAATAATTAATCAAAAAATTTATTCAAATTACATACATGTGTGATTATGTTATCCCTCGCGTGTCCGTAAATTATCGAAAATTCTTCCGCTGTCTTTTAATCTTCTCTCCGTGGCTCATTCTCAGGAAAGTTCTCTGCACACCATTTGGTTTCTGCTTCGAGAAGCATTGGGAATCGCGTGCGCTGTGTTTTCAGTTGTTCTACAAATATGATTGATGCTCGACCCGAATCTAATTAGGCGACGAATTAAATTTGGGCTGCACACAATAAATCAATTAGCGCGCATCCCTGTGCCCGATGCGCCATCTACTAGTCGTAGCTTTTGATGTTGCCCGTGCAAATAAGACATCTGCTGGTGATTAACGAGCTCATTGTGCCGCAGTAGCAGCAGTCTGCGGCTCCGGGAGAGCTTTGCACTTCAAATGCAGTATCACTGTCAGAATGTCTAATTAACGCTGCAAGAACGGCGAATACCAATGAACTAAAACTCGTCACTTTGAATTGGAAAACAATAGTAAAGCTAGAAGAGTGTGTATGAGGTAAATTCACAAGTCTAGTATCATTAGCTAATTAAATATGTTCCTTTGATTCGTGCTATAAGGTTGAGAGTTGATATTTCAATTAACGATTCCAGAAATGAAGTAATTTTTCATGTTAGCATTAATTAATTTATATATTGAGTTACATTTGATAAAGGATTAATATGATTACATTTCTAATAAAGCGGGTGGCTCTGGCAAAAAATATTCCTTACCAATTTATCTGTTATTTTTCTTCGCGGGCTCCTTTTTTAATCAATAAACTTTGTCCATCGCTTTTCCGCCTTCTTTTTATCAGACTGAAAGGATTTCTGGAAAGCCGAAACAGTTTGCTTTATTTTTAGGCACTTTTTCATCATTCATCCTTCAAAAAACAATTTATTTAGACTCTCTAACGGTTGGAGGTAAATCTGATGAATATGAAACATGTGGACTCAATTTGAAGCGCTATGGAGCTTATCAGCAACAATTGAATCCGTGTGAGCGGGTGCATCGAGGCGAAAAATACTTTTCCCATTGAGGTTTCGTTGCTTTATAAGTTCTAATAATTCCTAATATTCTCCGCGCGTTGCCGTTTCCAAATAATCTATGAGCGATAAATCATCCTAAACGCAGTGGCCGCGACTTTGGAATCGATGTACAAGTTATTCAGACACTTCGATCCACTGTGCGCTCGGATACTTCAACTCGAGGATGTAAAACAAAATTCCACGTTTAATAATCAATAATAGAACGTCACAAAAGCTTTCTTGAATTGAGTTTGAAAATATTCGAAGACTCCTCGGAAATATTCATTTGAGTGCAATTTCAGGCAAACGGTCAAAATTCAGTTACAGTTACTCATTTTTCAACCCAATGTGTTCATGAAAGTTGTTTCACAAACATCTTTGCATTCTAGAAATCTTTGAACGAGTGGGTATTTCAACGTCGTTATCCTACGTCGTACTGGTTTCCGCAGGTACTCAACGCCCATGAACCAAAATGGAGATCAATTTTTAACCGTTGAAAACAATGGTGCAAATTCGTTTACTCATAATGAGCTTCCTCCCATAACGACCCACGAATACCAATTAACACAAAACCTCACTAACAACCAATCAATTAACATAGCCAGCTTCTACTCTTCCCCTTCTATAACTCTTCCACATTACTTTTGGTTTCAACTCCTAAATGCATGCCATTCTCCATTCATATTAGGAGGAGATTTCAATGCTAAGCATCCCCATTTCGTAATTCCCAATCCCAGAGGAAACAACCTATACAACTTTATCCTCCATAAACCACACCAAATTATCTTCCCTCCTGAACCCACCTTTTATGCAGACAATGCACGATCTCCAGATATACTTGACTTCTTTATCTGTTTTAAAACCTCCCACTACTTTACGAAATCTTCAGTACTGCACGAACTTTCCTCAGATCACCTTCCTTATCTCGCCCATGTAAATCTTACTCTATCTCCACCCTCTTCTCCGAATAAAAATAGCCACTTCATAAATTGGCAACGTTACTCTTCCCTCATTGACCCACAAATCAATCTACAAATTCCTCTCAAATCTCCTTCTGATATTGACAAAACTCTTGACAACTTGCAAACAATCATTCTTTCTTCTGAATCAGCTTCCCGCTTACCACCCCCAACTAAAAAACGCTGTTAATATCCCTTAAACCCTATCATAAAATACTATCTACACACAAAAAATATTTCCGTAAAATATGGATTGCATCTAAACACCCAGCTGACAAAACACACTTTAACACTATTTCCAGACAGCTCAAACTAACATTAAAAAACATCTTCGACGCAAACTACTTTAATAATCTCCAACAACTGAATTCCTCCGACTACTCCATAAGGAGAAAAACCAAAACCGTAACCAAACCTCCTCTCAAACATCAAAACCAATGGTATACCTCTCCAGCCCATAAAGCCAATCTATTCGCAAACATTCTCACATCCCAATTCTCTCCAAACCTAGCAATCAACTTTTACCACAATAACAAGATAAATAACACTCTCCTCCAACCTCTTCAACTGTCACCTCTACGTTAACTATTCACTCCTCCCCTAATCCGCTGTACCATAAACAAATTAAAAAATAAACACTCTGCTGGTCACGACCTTATCACTCCCCTTACCCTGAAATACCTCCCTAAAAAAGCTTCAACCTTAATAACAATCATTTTCGATGGCATCATCCGTACAACATATTACCCAACAGCCTGGAAGCACGCACTTATAATAATGATCCCAAAGCCAAACAAACCCAAAACCTGTCCCAATAGTTATAGATACATCAGTCTCCTCCCCTCTTTATCCAAACTGTTCGAAAAACTCCTTCTTCCCCTCCTTAACAAAGAATTAACCCACCTCATTCCTTCTGCTCAATACGGCTTCAGACCCAAACACTCTTGCACCAATCAACTCTACTCAGTGACATCCTACATCAACAATTCCTTCGACACCAATAACTCGTGCATTGCTGCCTTTCTAGATGCAGAAAAAGCTTTTAATAAAGTACACCACCAATCACTACTTTCCAAAATCAAAGACCCACTTAATGATTTCCTCTTCAGAATCCTTACTAACTATCTTACTAACCGCTCCTTCTCTGTCAAATTCAACAATTCCCTTTCAAATTCCTTCCCTATTTCCTCTGGCGTCCACAAGGCAGCATCCTAGGCCCTTTCCTCTTCAACCTCTATTTTCACAACATATCTCAAAACCTATCTACTAAAACAGTACTTTTTGCAGATGACCTTGCCATACTCCTCCAAACATTCTCTCTAGACTCGGGCTCCAGAAAGCTACAAATCGCCCTCAATGATATTTAAAGCTGGGCTAAAAAATGGAGAATTAGCATAAACCCTACCAAATCCACAATTCCCTTCACCCTTAAAATCAAATATTCCCTCAACCACTCATTCTTTCTCAATGGCACCAAAATACCTATCCAACAAACTACACCTAGGTCTTTTCCTTGATTCCAAATTATCATGGAAACCTCACATAGCCCACATTACATCCAGAATCAACAACAAAGTACAACAACTCTTCCCTCTTATCAACAGAAAATCTCCCATATCCCTTAGCACCAAAAGACTCCTTTATCTATCCTTAATCCGCCCCATATGGTGTACTCATGTGCCACATGGGGATCCACTGCCTATTCCCACTACAACAAAATACAAAACAAACAAAACAAAATGCTCCGTTTAATATCAAATTCCCCCTGGTACCTTTGCAACTCAATTATCCGCAAAGTTCTTGAAATCCCCCTAATTCCTGCCATAATTCATAAATCTACCAAGTCCCTAATAAATATCTCCATCAACCATCCAAATCCCACCATTGAGCTATTTTACAGTAACCCTACCCTACACAAAATCACAGACTAAAACCCAAACTCCCAATTGAAATCATCCTCTCCCTAAATCACTCTGGAATCACCTAACTCTAGCCCCTCCTACCAACTAGCACTACATACTCCCTAAATATCCGTTCTTTCCATCTTCCCCCATAACCTCCTTAACGCTTTTCAAACATGAAGTTTCCCCAATGACCAGATCGATTGCTAACATAATGCTGCTAATATGTTAATATGTGGTAAACAAGTTAATCGGTTTCTCTCGTCTGTAAGGGTCACATCCAAGACCACAAGTTTACATGTGAAATATTTATAAATAGTAAATACCTTATGTTTTATTTATCTAATTTTTACAATTGTAAATACTTTTATCATATTATTATCACAACCATAAAGCCTCCGGACTAAAAGTTAATTTTAATAAATAAAAAAAAGTGGAAAATAACTAGCATTCTATTTTTGTAGAGGTTAAATAATTTTATACTGCAGTATTTCATAACTTCTCGAATAAGGATTTTTATCTCGTTTTCTCGCACACGCGATCATTCACTAGATGCCTTTTCCTCTCTCCGTTTTTGAACCAAGGTTCCCATTGTAACAGTCGGCCAGCTGCCTCCAAAAATGGTCGAGGCACGGAAAAGGGAATGTTGCGTCCCCACAGAAAACACCTCTCCCACCATCGAAAGGGCATGGTACAAGTACCAAGAGCCCGACCGACCTTATGAAGATTTTTCTAGGGTTTCACCTGCATCACTTTTAGGCGAATGCCGGGTAGGATCCTTAAAGTACAGCCCGGGAGCCCTACTTAACTCTTGGATTTATTCCTTTACCCTTCCTCATCCGCCCTTTCAAATCCCTTCCTATTCTATTAAAGGGGAGTTGCCACCACGTGGATTACCGTCACGTAGCCTGTTACATTAAAAAAATACATGATTTATACCTTACAGTATGCCACTTAAGAGACGAATTTAAACTCGTAATAACCGTTAGAAACAAGTCTGTGTCAGGCAAAGAATTGTTCACACCACTCTCGTATATGGATGAATAAAATTCTTCTCACCACAGAGATATAAAATTAATCTGTTGAACTATAAGTTAATGTTTCATGCATTCAATGATTCACATTTAGTTTTATTGTAATTTTTACGAGATAAGTAAAATATGATTTTTTAGGATGGGAATTGAGGTATGAGGTTACAAGCGATGAATATTAAGAAAGTTCCTCATATAATAAAACGAAACTAAGATTACACGTAGTAAAATTTTCAGGCTATCATTATGAAACCTTCCACTTCGCTGAGAATTAAATGGAACGTAGGTATGGAGTTAATCCAATTAAGACAATTCCTTTCTCAACTCCTCCCAACCTTCTTGTAAAATGTCGTGCAAGTAGTGGAAGTACGGACTGAGTAAATCCATCTGCGAAGGCAGACCACGCGAAAACAGAAGGATAATAACTACCCACGATGCAAATGAGCCCTTGAGATAAGAGAAGGACTTATGGATTAAAACTTGCACCAGCTGCCGCAGAATTTTCCGCAAATAAGCCATGGGATTCACAAGAACGTGAGTCCGAATGTTGCTGTTCCTAATTCATGTCCTTATATAGCTATTAATTTGCTTGCGGACTGAAATTTGCATCGTAAACTTTTACTCCAGGGCGTAAAAGGTGAGCACTATTAAAATAAAGTGACCTGTATAATTTATATAAAAAATAAATTCGTAATATTGTGCATTAAGGATACAAGTAATTGATTAAATTAAAAGATAATTTATGGGTTTCATCATGTACTGGCATAATTAAAGAAGCTTATAAAAGAAAATTTATCAAGAAAACACTTCAATGACTTCGTCAATTAAATGTTATTCAATTTGGGGCTTAAAATCTCAATCGGATTATGAATGGTATGAATGCGCCAAATTATTGAATTTTGTATGATAATAACGATATTTAATCGCCCTGTAAAACCAATTATTCAATTGTGACTTAAAATGATAATGTAAAAATATTTCCTACGAATCACTGTAAATGCAGTAAATAATGGATTTATAACATACAGTTACAAAATTATGCGTTTGAATAATGTAATAACAAAATTTATATTGACAACGATTATTAATCCGACTGCTGTCAGACATTTGGAATTTGGAGGATCACACAGTTTTTAAAACACGAGAAACGTTACTGTGAGGGTTAAAAACCGCTAGCATAAAGATGGAAAGAATTATAATTAAAAAACGTGATCATTAAGTATTAAATTACTGCGCGCCAAGAGACAATGACGTCACGCGATAGAGACGTTACTACGCGACGAAGAAAGGAAATAGTTCGTATTTCCGTAACGAAATTCAGCATAAATATTTTCATTGAATAAAAATTATATATTTTATCCAGAAACATTCCATAAAATGATAATAAAAAAATATGAAATACTTAACGATCCTTGCGGAAAATGTAAGTTAATTTTCGCGCCATTTTATTGACTCCAATATGTCGACTATTTGTTTACATTGTGAATCTAGCTAATAATTTCATCAATTTAATCTTTCATGATGTCTGAAGACTGAGGGACAATTATATCCTGCAATACTCAAGGAATATATTTAAGTATTCTAATTCGTAAAGAAATTCGGAGGTATGTTTGTTGGGTTTGATGCAATAAAATTCAAGGTATTTTACAGCTATTCAATTAATGCACTATCGGTCGAAAGTATGTACGGAACTAGGAACAGTTAAATGTAGGTTAAATCACATGTTGACTAAAGATTATTATAGAATTAAATACTATTTTCGGGTTTGTATAAATAAGTACACGGGTAACGTCAGCCACCCAGCTAGTGTTAAATAAATAGGGAAAATCGAAAATGAAGTGAAATGACGGAGATTTAAGTCAAAATGGTTCTAATTTCAAGGAAAAATTGTTTTTAACAAATTAATACGTTGAAGGAGCTCCTTTTCGAACAAATACTAATTGTTATTGTGAACCAGTGAGTTGTTATGGCTTTAAAAAGTACACATATAGGACATAGTGTAAACACCAGCTATGCCACTAGAAATAGAAAATTGTATTATAAATACTTATAATCCATAGTTAAATCTGTGTATTTTATAATATAAAATTTTGAATGTTTAAAAACCTTCATTTTGTGGTCCCACAATCTACGTTACTAAATAAACTGATTGTGTTCAGGGCGTGCTTTCGACCAGCTGATTTGAGTTGTACAGCAAAACAGCTGGCTATTAAATTTATAATTATAGTCTAACAGCAAAGAGATATGAAATAATATATTACTGTACTTTCAAAGTTGCGACTCTTCTGATGATAATGGTAAGAGGTTAATACTGGCATGTATTGGTGAGATGAAAAATGACATCAGAAGTAGTTTATTTTAATAGGAGGCTTTGCACTAATAAATATTGTTGGAGGTGTTTCCAGATTTATGGATCGAGGAAGACTGGTTCCTATATAGATTAATCGAGAGCTGAAAGAGGGAAAACGAGTTTTTATAGTGAATAAAATAAAGCAGCAGAATTTTTTGAAAACATGAAGAGAATTGGTTTCACGTATGGAGGAGAGGTATCTAAGAAATAGACGGTAAAGCAATAGATTTATGTACGAGAAATTCTAACTTTCTGACGAGATGAGGATTGAGGTTCCCACAAGCCGAGGCACCTCGGCCTGTTTTGAGAGGTGTATGTTCCGGGGTCGCAGACTTTAAGCATACGGTAAAAGTTGTTCGCTGTCTCCATTGGAACAGTCGGCCAGCTGCCTCCTAAACTGGTCGAGGCACGGAGAAGAGAATGCTGCGTCCCCACAGCAGACTCCTCTCCCGCTATCGGAAGGGCGTGGGACAAGTACCCAATGCCCGACCTACCTGATGCAGGTTTTTCTAGGGTTTACCCTGCATTATTTTTAGGCGAATACCGGGTAGGATCCTTAAACTATAACGCGGGGGCCCTAGTTAACCCTTGGCTACCTTCTTCTACCCTTCCGCTATTAAAGGGGAGTTGCTACCATGTGGATTACCCTCATGTAGCCTGTTACCCTAAAAAAATCACAGTACTAACCAAGATTCATAAGATTTATTTCCAATAATATTTCTACTTTGAAATGGAAGTTGCCATAAAACGAACTGCACTACAGATTAGAAGCATACAGTTCAGTCTGAAAAGGTTATAAATTACTAACAATGGCAGAGATATATTAAATATTTCAGTAATTTAAATTATTTAAATAATATAGTATTATAATTACGTGGAATTATTTCCCATTTTGTAATTGTATCTATGTTAATTATTTCATGTTTACAGATTAATTGTAGTTTGCTAATAAAATACTTAAAATTAAAGAATCCTGGAAAATAACTTAAAAAGTGATCTACTCCAGATACAATTAATTTATTGCGGAAAGCTTTACATAAAAAACGGTTTTAAGTTGATATATACGGTTCCTGGTCTTTAAACTCGTCTAAATATATTTTTAAAGTGTGTAATCGAGACGAATCCCTTCACTAAATTCTTACTTTATCAGAGATAACTGTGGTTTACGGCAGAATGTGGCAACCTGATTGCTAGATTTGTGGCTTAGAATGCCTGAACCATGTAGAGAATTCGATTTATGGAAATCAGCCTCGGTAATGTGCAGCACTACTCTAACAATAAGTACCGTTAACATAATTAATTTAATTTATGATGAAACACAGTAACAAAATATAAAAAAAAAGAGAAATTTATTTTTTAATTCTGAAAAAAAAATCAGAATCAAATGTTTAACAAACGACCGCATATTTTTTGTAATGTGAAGAATAAATGTTCAGTGTTATTATGTATGAGCAGATAAGTATACCAGCAATCGGGTAACAATTTAAAAATAAATATTGGTGTTATTTACAGTTGTAAAAATGAATTTTATTTTTATCTAGGCTCAGTATCAATAAAAAACTAGCATAACAACAGTAAATACAATCTGAAACGTTTCTTCTCCTACAAATAAGGCCAAATAGATTTGCAGAGTGCAGCTGAATTTTTTTTCCAGATATTTTGTGGAACGATATTTTAATCATGAATATAAAAATTTTATAGTTCCCGGAAATTAAATCTTATTTGCACAAGTCTTGTCTAATAGAAGTTCTGCACGATTCAATTTTCTTCTGGAGAATCACCTATTATTACTAGGCGTGGTTATTTCATTTATCGTCCGAGTTGATGGTATCGTTCATCATGAGCTGGTGTTTAATTACTCTCTTTATACAGCGAATGCGAACGCACGTTAGTGAATTTCAGATTTATTTAAACTTTGCGGGTTTTCGTTCTGTTTGCAGACAAGGTTAGAGAAAGGGAGGAACTGGGTGATAGAGAGGAGGAGGGTTGGGACCGGATCACCCGGAAAGTAGAGCCTCGGAAGTTTGGCTTCACCGACGGATTTACACAGTATTGGAACGTGAGAGGGTTGAAGGGAAGGGGTAGGACTCTGGAGGTCGCGGGCCAATTGGGAGGGCGGAAGTTCCCCGCTCAACTTTTCGTCTTTGCGATCGCACCCTCTGGCTGTGGAAATGTGATGTCTGATTTTCGGTATTTCCGTATTTGCCAGATATATTTAGTTATTAAACATCTCCATCAATGAAATGAATTTATCGGATAATATAGAAAGGAAACACTTATTATTAATAACAGGTTAGAAAGAAACAGAGCAAAAGGTTGTCCCTCATGTACATTCATTGCATTTTTTAATACTTAATCGAAATTTGCACCACCAAAATAAATTTTAAAAGATAAATTTAACTCTGTGAAGAAATTGATATTAAAAACTGACCAGAAGAAGAAATTTACGATTAGAAGTTTATTGCATTTCAGATTTTTTAAGTTAATGGGAACCTTTCTTTTAGAGTAACAGGCTGCATGGGTAAACGTCCTGGTGGCAAACCCCCTTTATTAGGAAGGAATTTGAAAGGGGGGTTGCGGAAGGGTAGAGGAAGGTATCCAAGGGTTAACTAGGGCCCTCGGGCTGTACTTCAAGGATCGTACCCAGTATTTGCCTAAAAGCAATGCAGGGCAAACCATAGAAAACCTGCATCAGGTAGATCGGGCTTTTTGTACTTTTCCCACGCACGTCTGATGGTGGGAGAAGGGTTCCCGCCGATAGTATAATTGTCTGGGGTTACGTGACGATTCTTGTCAAATGGCGCTAGGAAGAAAATATATTAATATTAAAATAAAGCCATTTAGATGAACATTACGTAATTCATGTGAAGGAGAATTTATTCACAAACTTTCCAGAGAATATTTTTATATTTGAACCCTCGAAAAGTCAGGGGCAGATTAAAAAATTAAAAGATGTCATTTATTCTAACCTGATGCTGAACATTTCATGAAAAAAATCATTTATCTGCTTTTGCTGTCAAAACTATATGAACATTCGAGAATATCTGCTCTGATGCAATTTGATACAATTTCGAAGGTCAATTTTAGTCGTGAGTGGTTGGACTGACATCCTGATTCATAATTCCCTAGCTACAGACAAAAAAATGTGGCCCAAACTTTCGCAGTAAAGGCTGTATCGGGAAAAGGAAGTTCGGCATAAGTTTTTGAATTCCCGTATTTACGCTCGGATATTGCGAACTGTCGGCACGTTTCTAAAGCATTAAAAGGGAGGCCAACAACAGTTGGCGCTAAGTGACTTGGCTGGAATCGCATGGGACAAATGTAAGATTCAGTGCGTCAAACTACATCTTATGAATAATTGGAAATATGTGAGGACGAATACAATGAGATTGACGAAGGACGCCATATGGATTGATTCACAACAAAACATATATATAATAAAGGATATAATGTAATGGGCATAAAACGAAAAAGGTGAGGGATTAAATACTTATATAAATTGTAACATTCAAAATAAACAAAAGAAATAAATCCACCACATTAGAGAGTCAAATTATGTAGTATTCAAATTACATGAAATATTAAAATGTCAACACGTCGTGGCCAAATGATGTAATATTAAGAAACTATTAAAAGGAATAAAGTTAAATGGATTTCACTCGAAATTACACTGAATTATTTTAAAGAGATAACAAAAAATTATTTAATTACAATTTAGATTTACATTGAATTTTGTACATTTTATGTTTTTAGTAAATGCCTCAACTTTTATGAGAATCAAAAGCTTCAGGGCCGCTAATAGGGCCTCTAATAATGATAGTGTTTGGGAATTGTCACCAAAGTTATACAAGAACATAAAATTTAATCTAAAATAACAAAATTTTAAAAAAACAAGTCGAACACTACAAAAATGTAGAGAAATCTGGAGAAGAAATCTAGAGAAATTTGACGGCAAGTTATTTACATAAAGGTTTAGAAATACTAACATTTGTTAAACGCAACATGAACCCTTTTGCAAGTAACGGGGACAATCATGGCTACGACACAAGAAACCGTTCAGTTCTCAGGTCTGACAAGCACAGCCTCAGTCTCTACGAATCTAGCGTTCATTATTCCGGTATCGCACTATTTAACAGCCTTCCTGAACATGTAAAGAACATCAACAACTACAACTCATTCGTCAAGGAGTGTAAAACTTTCCTTGTAAATGAAACGTATTACTCCGTACACGAATTTTTGAATCGGTCTCACATTCGTTGAACTGCCTTGCCTACAAAATTGCCGAATATGCTATAAATATGTAAATAGTTTGTCCAGTTTTCCCCTTTTGGTTCCTGCCTCTGCTTTCTGTTTTAGTAATATCCATGACGACATCCCTCCGTTCCTAGCGACAGAAGATGAATACCAGGAAGTGATTAGTGTCGTGTGCGTGTTTCCTAAAGATAGTGACTAGACAAATGTAAACAGATATGAATTTTTGTGTAAGTTTTTGTGTATTATATGTTTATATGTCATTTATCTACTGTACATTTGTGACTAATCCTATTTCCTCTTTAAAGGGCTAATGGCGAATAAATCTATCTATCTATCTACAAAATCAGGTTTCTATATACCATTTTAATTTCGAGCTGCTCTAGTACCAGTTTGTGCACTCCACAGATATTTTAGTTTTAAATAAAAATATTTTATTTACAAATATTTTATTTACAGGCCATATATTGCTACATCGTTTCACTTCACAAAAATTCCTGCGCCTCTCTAACAGTTTACGAACTTTAATTTTTCACTTAATATGCCGCCTAAACACTTTACTGTTTCCTTTAATAAATACTATGAATGCGACCACCACTGGCCGGTCCCCCATAGCAGACTGTCGTGACCACTCTGGTAAGATCTCCAAAACACTCTCACTATGACTACACTCGTCAGGCCCTCCTAACACTCTGCTCAGCCTCCCAAAACACGCTGTCTGTTTTCCGCCAAAGTTCTGTGTGCGTACGCTTTTCTTTACAATGCTCTGTCTTCAAAGTTACGCCGGTAACAAAATATTAAAAAATTTATTAAAAAATATTACATTATAAATTGATAATCTCTACAATATATATATATATATATTCAGACTTAAAATTTTTTACTTCGCGTGAGATAAAAAATTTGGAATTTTTTGGTTTTTGTCCGGGTCTGGATATATAGTCAGGCGCCAATAACTCTAGATAAAGTTTGCCGTCGTCGAGGTTGGAGGCAATAAATACCACCCGGGTAAAATTAGGTCTGTAAAAAGTCTGGAGTGTACAATTCGAGTTACGGGGGCCAAAGCCCAAACTCTTGGTGGTAAAATAAAACTCAAAAAGAGAAGGCTTTTCGAGGAGCGGCTTTAAGGCCTAGTCTTTATGAACGGAGATGAGGGGCATGAAAGTGGTACAATTATTGTCATTATTTTGAACTTGAATGATCATCATTATTTTGGAGTCGTGCGAGTAATTTGGAAGTGGTTGTAAGAAGAGACTGGAAGGTGGGAGTAGCGATTTATTTTTGCAAAGCAAAAATGGTCGTCCGAAACACTAAACGCTCTCTGTAGAACAAGTTTATTTTTTCTACATACCGCTTATATTGGCAGAAAGTTGTTTGTGGCGTACAGACTGATTTGATTTATCCAGAGCTCAGATATACCCACCAAGCTATTTGATAATCTGTGGTTAAGATTCTCATTTGTCATTATTATGTAAATTAAAATATTCATAATCAGTAAATTACGCCGAACATTTGCTATTTTTTTACTTAGTAATTAAAGATTGAGTATTTCTAATCAGTAATTCTAGTTTTTAAAAAATTATATCAATAATAAACATAACAAAGGGGTAGATATTTAGTTGTCACATTAATAAAAGAGGGAGACAGCCCAAGGAGAGGACGTAAAAGAAGGAGTAAAACAGTGACGGCACGTCGGTCAAAAATTAAAAGACCCAGACCATTAAGAAGAGTCGATGAATGCGGCTGCAAATGGAAGTGTCTGAATGAGATTAGTAGATAGCATACCGTAGGGTATAAATGTTATAATTTAGATATGTATTGTAATATATTCTGCAGTTGTAAAACTTTTTTAATAACGAAATATATTTGTAAAATACTTGTTTATCTTGTTTTGGACTGTGCGGCTTTGAAAGTTTATTGGATTAGATATTTTTCAAAGCATTCATTTATTAAATTTCCTTCTTGTTTGGATTATTTTACTTTCTACAATTCCGATATTTTTGGAATCTGAAACATTATAGAAAGGGTAATAAGAAAACAGGGATGTACATTCAGGGAATAGTTTTGTGATATTTACAAATAATGTAAAATATTAATTTGTGGCAGTCATAAAAACTAATAATTGAAAAGGTAAAACACTAAAATAAATGTAACGCTAGTTTGATGAAGTTCATGACACATCTGCACCCACGTTTAAAGCTGTTTGAAATTAGTATAAACGTGATCGGACCTCATATAGTGCGCCTTTTTCAAAATAATTAATTAATTATGAAATACATGTTTATTTATATTAAATTAAAGCTGAGCCCAGGTATTTGCTAGAGGCTGGGAAAAAATCCGAGTCCTTACGGTACTCTCCGGTTAGGGGCAAAACCCAGAGCCGCTGGAAATTTTGGGAGCTCGGTCAGAGACCGCGGTAAGGCTAAGGTCAAACAAAACAAAGGAAGTTAGTAATGTTCACTTTGACGACGTGATTGGAGGAAAGTAGTTTCGTCATAAGTGACGACTGCCAAATCGGAGAGTGTAATGGGCCAGAAAGGGTGCCCTGTCATAGGATTGAAAAGTGCCAATCGTGACATATCGGATCCTGGAGTCGAAGAGAAATACTACTAGAGAGACAATTTGTGTCTAGCGTTTGAGAGAGACACTTTGTGTCTGGCTTGGAAAGAAGACTTGATGCGTGAACGCTGCTGTGCCGGAGAGTTCACGTCTTCGCTGCTCCAGTAACTGGTAAGCGCATAGGTCATTTGTACGTGTCGTGACGCGAGTTTTGCAACCGAAACAACCACGGTTTATCTTAATAAGAGAAGTTCCCTTTGCTTCCTGACTATCCTGTATTTAATTAAGAGATTTAATATAGGGAGTGAACCACCGTATATGCTTCGAACTGTAATTCTTTGTATTTATGAAGGCATATATATTATTATCCTATATCCTATGCCATAAGGTGATACAGGACGTCTACTGGATGTGACTACGGTAAAAATATCGACAAATCGATCAATACAGTGCTGAATAATCTTCGAGTCAAATTCGCGAGCTTTTTGACGCCTCTTACCATATACTACGACTTATTGGTTTTATTATGCATGAAAAATTAAATATTAAAAGAAATATTGTGAGATGGGTGGCACGTTTTTTCACAGTGTAAAATGACTGAAAGTGAGTTGTAGATTCCGTGGCTGATTTGACACTTTTTTGGTAACTAATCTTACGAATTTCGACGTTGATGATGAAGTAAAGAACCATAATTACATTCCAGAAACAAAACAGTGTGTTTTGCAGGAGACCTGCTCCGAAGAAGTCAACTCAGTGATTGTTGAATTAGCTACATTATATAGTACAAAGACAAATTATAAATGGAGCCGATTATGCACCGCTACTGAACTGAATAAACTAAAGACAAAACGTTTATATTTAACTAAAAGGAAAATTATGTTTCATAGAGACAAATCACAGATATGAAATTTATATGTTTAGATTTTTTAGTTTAGTTTTTAGATTTGTATGTGTTTTATGATACTCTTTTTGTACCAAAGCATTTCTTACCAGCGTTCTTGTCACTCTTACGCCCTTTTCTGTATCTTTGTTAATGCTCTTGTCATATTTTCGGTAAATCGCCACTCTGTTTCTATTTGTATGATCCTTTAGTTTCTCCTCCCGAGTTTATGGCGGGAAAAAAATCCCTTGTCGCCAGTTGCCCAGAGAGGTTACGTGTGTCCTGTGTAGGCGTCCTGTCATGCAACCGACAGGATAATGGGAGATTTTACATGTCCTAAAAAACTTTCTACTCTTTGTTATATTATTTATTGGTGATGTTATTCGTTTGTTGTTTTCTTCAGCTTGGCCGGCATCAATTGTCGAACAAGTTCGGTTGTAATCATCAGATTTGACCTCCCTATTTTTTTTCGAAATACCAAAAAACGCCAACTTTGAGAATATTTCCGAAAACTAAGAATATTGGACTGCGCGAAAAAAGTAGAGAAAAGTAAGGTGACAGGTGATTATGTTGCGATATAAAAAATTACCAAAAAAATATATTTTTTTTCCAATGGTTACATAAATATTTACTGAATTACTTTTATACTTGTGAAATGAAAAGTGATAAAAAGAAACAGCCACTTTATATAGTTAGTAGGACGACACATGATAAATGGAGTCGATTATGCACCGCTATTTAACAGAATAAACTAAAGATAAAATTTTTATTTTTAACTAAAAGGAAAACGCTTTTTCATAAGCTATGCAGCTTATAAGTTTAGACTTTTGAGTTTTAATGATACTCTTTGTGTATCCAAAGCACTGTTTACCTGCGTGGTTGTCACTCTTATTCCCTTTTCTATCTCTTTGTTAATGTGAGTTCTCTTGTCATATTTGGGTTAAATCGTCACTCTGTTTCTATTCGTTTGTTCCTTTCATTTCTCCTTCCGAGTTTACGGAGGAAAAAACCCCTGACGCTGGTTGTCCGGAGAGGTTACGTGAGATTCCCTTCCGTCCTCTATCGCAGTTTTACACTGTGTCCAGTGTAGGCAACTCGTCTTGCATCTGACAGGACAGCGGGGGATTTGCCGTGCCCTAAAAAAACTTTCGTCTCTTTGTTATATTCTTTATTGGTGAATTTATTTGTTTTCTGTTTTTTTTTCAGCTTGGCCAGTATGAATTGTCGAACAAGTTCGTCTGTAATCATAATATTTGTCCTCCCTATTTCTTCGAAGTACCAAAAAACGCCCCGAAAACTTAGGGTAATGGACAGCGCGGAAAAGGTAGAGAAACGTAAGGCGACTGGAGATTATGTTGCGATATAAAAATTAACCACTATATTTTTTTTCCTATTGTTACATAAATATTTACAGAATTACATTTGCACTTGTGAAATGAAAAGTTATAAAAAGAAACAGAAAAATTAAGAGTTTCAGCAGCTGAATTTAGTTGAGTGTAAAAAGTAAATGTGTGTCTGTGCAAGAGCTCGTCAAGTTGTCTTTCGCAATAAGGTTAGTATTTAGTGCATCTGCAAAACAAACTTATCTCCTGGAATTTCCGGTATTTTATGATCAGGTAAAATCCAGGGATATCTTGAATGTAACCCTGCCGAGAAAAGAATGCCGGAGCGTTTCAATTAAGAGAACAGCGCAACAATAAGCCTTTTGTCGGTTATTTCTAATATAAGCAATTTGGAATTCCTGGAAGCAGAAAAATTTCATTCGGAAGATAAAGATGGCGTCGAAATTATTTCATCATTGGATTAATAAACCTTATATTTCATAGACTTAGTAATCTAAAAACTAACATTTTTACTCTGTTTGACCATAATAGTATTTTAAATATTTAACAGAATGCGATGTCTGAAAATACAAATATAAACATTATAAACGGTATGACCTATTTCGATTAACATATTTTCCGTTGTTACTGTTTTTAAAGGTTTTAGCAATCTAAATCTTCCATCTAAAATCTAGATATTAAGTTTAATTCTTATCGCTTTTATCAATACAACGGTTTTCTTATCCAAAGAAAGTGCGTGATGCTTTCTTTTCTGTAGCTAAATATGTCTTTGAGACTATCTTAAATTTTCATCCATCATTTGAATGGATTAAAATTTATTCTGCCTAATTTACTACTTTTCTGGAACCAAAATCTTTGTTTTCAAGAGAAGACGAGAGGTAATCTTATAGATAAATCAAATATATAACAAAAAGTATTAAATTACTGGAAAGTGGAACATTGAGTTATAAGTAACACGTTAAAAAAAGAAATAGACACAAGTTAAATCATATCACGAGAATACAGCGCACACAATTTTTTTAACTATAACTTTAAGATCCGTGCACTGTTTTACCTTACCAGTTACCCTATTACCTATTCTCATTAAACATTATGATTTTTAAATTTCTGACAAATGTGAAAAATTATACCAGAAATTATATGCCAAAATAAGTTAAGAAGTTGAATAAGCAGATTTAAAAACTAAACCATAAAATATGAAGTATTATAAAATACTTAGAAACAATGTAATTAAAAACTATAATGAAGCCAATTTATAATTATTTTAAATGTCCCGAGTTTGCGTGGTTGTGGAGCAGGTATCGTTATTTCACCGAGCAAAAAAATGGAACTGGTCTAGAATTCTTGGAAAAATGAAGCGGCTGGCTATCTCTTTGTCTTCGACTATACTGTTGCCTGGGAAACAGAAGGGTGTTTTGCAGAGGGGTAAGTGGGGGTTCCAGGGTGGTAACCTTAGAGGCCGAGGACAATTGTTTTTCTGTCTCGTGAGAGAGAAGTTGTAGAGCTCGAACGTTGAGGGAGAATTGGTAATTCCTGCGTCGCTAGGTCATCGGAAGCGTTTGTTGTTCCTGCGTCGTGAGAGAAAGACTACTGTGGGGCATTGAATCCTGAGAGAGTGTGAAAGCAGTTATCCGGAATCGACTTCGAGCAGCAGATGGGTAGTGAAGAGTCGCCGCAAGAAACTCCCAAAAGAAAATTTAATTCTTGGACTTCTTCATTTTGTTTACATTTTTTTCATCCGTAGGTCAAATAAGTAGTTAATAGTTTAATTTAAAATATATATGCATTTCCTTCATTAATTTTCAACACGGTATTTAAAAATATAGTTGCTATAAACCTCACAGTAATTCCCTATACACTGTGGATGAAGATTTACAGTTAAAAAATGATTTCTAAATGCACTACATAATTTTTTTTTATGTTTAAAAGTAAAAAAAAAATGGTTTATAAATTTCATAAAACTAACTTACTGACTTGAATTGTGTTAAAGCATACTAGAAAAGAATTTTAAAAAAATTCATCGGCAATAATATGATTAAAAATACTGTCATTGATATCAATTAATTTCAAGTAGTTTTTAAAGATGATGTTTACAGTAGGTGTTACTTTTCCGAGCACAAAGAAAATCACAGGAGTCATAATTATGTGTTTTATTTGTAAAAGCCCTAATTACGTGAGTTAGTTGATGTTTGCAGTGACCTTATTAAAAAGCTGTATTTGACACAAAGGTCCACAGGGTCCAATTAACCCCTCTTCTTCTTTTCCTTATTCTTCTCCGTCTTGTCTCAGCCTATTTTAATGGGCTGAGAATTCCTCCCGCGAAGCATGATTTACGAGCTCGTTACTCTTTCTATAGGAAGCAGATTACCTGTAGCAGATAGCCCTAAGTTCTTTCTCTGAAAAAAATGATACTTTCTAACAGACTAATAAAGATTCATTAGCTTTCTCATAATTTTATGAATTAAACGATACCTAATTAGTTCATATCTGGTTATTTCAGTAATTTATTAAACATAATGAATTCATATATCCTTGAAACACTACCAAATATACGAAGATGTGAATATAGAGTTTAAACGAAGACAGAGAATTATTACAGTAATATCAATAAACCTACAAAAATTATATTAAAAATAAACTATAATCTTAAATTTAATAATATGATATTGCGTGTTAATAATTATAATAATAGTATAAATAATGTAAGAAAAAAATATTATGTTTAATTGATACACTAAAAAGTAAATTATACAGACTCGAAAGAATATTTGATGGAAATTTTATTTTTTATAAGAAGTGGGCTGGAATTTTGAGTTCGTAAAACATATTTTAAATGACAATATTAACTTACGTTAGTTAGTTAATTTCCCATCGAATCTCTCGTTTAAAATATTTTCCATTTACTTAACTAAATTTCGTCTGCTGATTTACTCTGAAAAAATGACATTATCTTAGTGTGTTACTCAATAAAGATGTAAGGAAAAAGCAATATTTACTAAATATCGTTATGTATCGTTAGCCGCAATAAAATTCATTCTGTGTTCCGGTTTTACAAAGTTAATACAGTTCGTATATGAAAAGATTTAGTTGTAAGTAAATAAATTTGAATGGTTCCAGAATAAGATTTCACTGAAAATCACTACCCGTGCTATCCATCCAAAGTCAAGTAATAATAATGCATATAAACAATTATTTTATAAATATTTCTTCAATTTCTGGTTTCAGTGGAAAGTGTACAAGTACCAAGACAGGCATAGAATTTAAATAGAATGTATAATAAAACTTTCTGCTCTATCGCTGTTTCCAAACAATAAAAAATCCATACGATAGTATTAAGTGATTATTAATATTTAACTGCGTAATATTCTCTACCAGTTTACTTTGCCGCTCATATTATAATGTGATTGAAAAAGCCTTTATGAAACTTAATCTGGAATATAAAGGTCAGTTTTCAAATGAGTATTCAGTATTTGTTATTGTAATTAATTTATAGCAAATATATTATTCTGAGATTATTCAGCTTTAGGAAATATATTATTCTCTATTCATAAAGCTTTTAATGTATGCTATTCAATTTTATTTGGAGTGACGGGAAGCATGCTGAAGATTCTGTTCAACTATCAGTCGTGATTTATAATACAATAGCAATTTACTATGTAACCCAAGTTTACGGTTTCACCAGTGACTTAAATTACTCTGTCAAATAATAGATAACATGGCATACATTAAACAATACAATACAATTGGTCGAACTACACATCCTGCGCTCGTCCGTCACTAGATGCTGTCCATTGCGGTCATGAGGAAGGAGTCATAAGCCCTTGAAAATTTGACATTATTCTTACTATGCGGCATGATATGCCAATTCTCAATTTGAATCGATGAATTTAATGATTGTGCATTTGAACTGTTCTGGGTGGCAGTTGCAAACAATAAGAAGAAATAAAAATTATAAATAAAAAAACAAAACATACACACAAACATAGGAAATGAATTCCTGAAAAATAAAGTTAAAATATTCATTGTTTAATTAATTTGTTGTCGCACTACTACAACATGCACTTTTCCTTAGTCTTCATTGAAAAACTTTAAGGTTACGAGGAAATGTTTCAAATACATCTGTTCGAATCCCGGTTTAAAAACGAATATTCAATAGGTCAGCTTTAATGTTTCCGGGTCCTATTTAAAAATTATCATCCCCTCTAGTGTAATAATTTGCATCTACCAACCTTGATACAAACTTCCTCCCATGATTGGTGCCTTGCGTACGCTTTAAAAAGAACACCGAGACGTGAATTTTACCGTCGTTTTTCTAACATTTCCCCAATCTAATTGTTTAACTTTCTCATTTCCGTGACCAGGACAGCACCGCTTAACAAATTTTTCAGCTCCACTTTGTACTCTTTCCAGTACCACCGCTTCTAAACGGATCCCAAAAAATACAGCCCAAATCTAACAGAGGACTCACGAGAGATTTATATTCAAGTTACCGACTTTTCCCCTTTTTAGAATTCTCATTTCGACATTTAATGACGTCTACGCTTTCGTAGTCGCATACAACTCAGGTATTATAACCACGTATCTACAATTACTTGCTTGTACTATTTCTTACCACTTAGATTATAATTATCTATCTTTCCTTCCCGTGTGTGTGTATGTTAAATAAAAATTATTAACTAAAAACTCATTTTTTTCCTATTCCGTTCAAGAAACTGAAGTTTATTGTTCAACAACTAAATGCAGCTTAATTTATGTCACGCGTAATTTTTAAGCATACAATATTTACCTGTTGCAACGCCGAACCAAATGAAATAACAATATTTTTTCTTCTTCGGGAAATTAATTTTTGAATATAAATTTTTACATTAATGAGTAAGAAAATTCCTCAATATCTCACTTCACTATCGATTTTGATCTTATGTGGTTGTTCCGATCATTATTAATAGTTACTTCACTGTACGCCTATGCTTCTTAGTGTCTCTGAAACTTTTAGATACTTTGGTTTGTGAGAGTATTTTTAAGCCCGTGTTTTGCGGATGCATAAATGAATTTTGTAAGTACAATTGCATTCAATACGCTTCAGTTTTCTCAGGAATTTCGTAACTGCTTAGATATTACATTTCTTACGTTATACACTTATGGATTCTTCTGGCATCCTCGGAGTTGTTCTCGTATATTGGCTAACTATTCCGTTTGTAATATCTTTGTGTATACATCATTCGCTATTGGCTTGTAATCTTTGAAATCCTCTTTACTGGGCTTCTGCTGTAGTTCTTACAAACGGTAAGGTTGCGAATATTCGATGCTTTACTTGCACCACTGTCTGTGTAGTCTCTCTAACTGTTTCAGGGCTGTGAATATCCACACAGACGCGCTCCCCCGCCGCTCCTTAGAACTAAAAAATGATAGTTTATCGCTCACCAAGCTCATGTCAGTAAAATTTGACTATTTCAGTTTTAAGATGAGTTCTTCTTCAGTCTTTTTTTGTCATTCTTCAATACACATTTTTAGTTATATTATGATTTAGGAATTTATTATTTATACATAAAGAATGTTTTTGAATTTATATCTAATGAAAATGAAAATAATTTCTCTTTTTATAATGAAATCATTACAAATAAATGTAAATTTTAAACTTATCTGCATATCAGTCCGTATTTGTAATTGTAAATTATTCATATCAATAAAAACAACTATAGTAAATGAAAGTAATATTAAATATATTTGCCCAATTTGACTGATTCCTTCTTAAGTGGCATGTTTTTCTTCAGTGACACGCTTACACATCATTAATTATATTTCATAAACAAAATGAGACTACAAGACTTAAAATACATTCAAGATTAGAGCTCAATTGACATTTCATCTCCTTTTAATTATAGTTTCTTTAAGAGCATCAATGAATGATCTCAACATCTATGTATTTTGTCATTCAATATCAGGAAAAAAGGTGTATTACTAAGACACGTTAAGGTTCATAATTTTATTATAAGTGATAACTTATTTTAGACAGGTAAAATTTATTGAAAATCACAACTTTCAATATAATATATTTCACCTAACAGGAAAGACATTTGTATTGTATGACTTTAACATTCAAATCTGATTTGCCAAACATACCGGAAATTTATTTCATACCACTGCACTCATTATTCACCAATAGTACACATTTTTATTATTCTACATTCAGTCACGCTAAACGAATTTTACAATAGGTTCGACGCTCGGCCTTAAAAGAAATATTAAAATATATTTCAATATTTATTAATATACAAATTGTTGTAAATTTTCAGCTCATGCTTAAATATATTTGTCCATTAACGCATTAACATTAGCTACAACAGTTCACACTGAATACAGGAAATATCACAGCTTCTTAAATTGCGTAAGATAACTTATTTTTGTCGAACATTTTCATGTGTTATCCCGCCCAAAATTCGTAATTACAAGTCCCACAAACAACAAGCATTCACACTGTAGTCAACGCGACTCAACGTTCTAACTCATCGGAGAAGAAAACATCAAAAATCTCCATTTCACTTCAGTTTTCGGGAATTTGTTTAACCGAGCTACATATGAATTGATGAAATGATTCAATAAAGAAAAAATTGGCAGCGAATTCACATGAATTTGTGTTACTTAACTGAATATTTGATAAATGAACACACATCGGGGAAAATGAATTAGTAATTTATGTTCCACAACTTTGGTGGAATTGTTATTAAAATTCTTATTGGGATTAAAATACTTCCTTAATTTCATGATTTTTAGTTGATATATTTCCACTGAATCAGAAGCCCAAATCACATTTATTGAATGTTTTCAATTCGACTTCTATACAAATATAGCTATAATTGATGTACACTGACAATTATAAGAAATAATACTTTCTGAAAGAGAGAAAGTGAGACAGGAAACATTGATAGATCATTGCGTCATCTTCAGAGAGTTCAGAGAATTAGTGGTTGTGGACTATCATTGAAAACATCGGATCCAGCGAGATGACGATCTCGCCTTTCTGAGGCCAACTGACTATCCAAGGGTTGAAGGAGTTTGCACGAACAAGATTCAATGCGTATTCAGAGAACTAGATAGTTATCTCCTTGTGCTTGCATTTAACTAAATAGGCACACGTATTAGATTTTGCGTTCCTTCAACTTATGATTTTAATGAATGATCACCTTTCATGAACATAAATAAATTGATTTTTATTTTGGAAATGTTGGCCTATTGTACCACTTAGTACCTATTCCCAACCGCCATGGTTCATAAACTCCTTCTCCAAATCAGGCAGTGGAACATTGAAAAAATGTAATCTCGGAAATCATCCCACTATCGACATTTATTTTTTAATCTAAATTGCCGGTAATGTATCTGGATTTGATTCCGACATCCAATTTGTATAATTTAATGGAAGGTTCGATGGTTGTATGCCAATAAAATCACTTAAAATATCAATTTCCCTTAAATTTTAAAACAAACTGATAATAAATTTTCCAAAGCAAAATGTTTCATATTCGGAAACGTCTGTTTAGTTCTTCCCTGAGAAAGCGAAACTTGAGATATCGGAGATGAAAGCAGAAGATGAAAACTTCTCTCGGCTGAGTGTTTTTCCCTAAAACGAGGAAATGTGAATGAAACTGTTTACCGTCGTTGCTCCGTGCATATCACGCGCTAGACACAGCTTTCTTGCGGCGGCACCATGAGAGGCGTCTTGACCGTGACGACCTCCCTCGGGGGCGGTGGGGGTGGCTGAGGCGAGGAGCTGAACTTGATCGTGTGGTCGATCTGCGCGTAGACCGTGGGCACGGGATGCCGCACTAGACTCGGGTTCCCATCCGCAGGCCGTGGAAGACTCAGCTCCGCGTAAGTCACCTCCGTCCCTGGCGACCCGGCCGTCTGCAACCGGGAAATACATCAACATAATTAACCGAACACACCAATCTAGCCCATCGAATAGTCCCCCTGTCACGGAATGAAGAAGATACATTCGATTATAATGTATATTTGTATGTTCTACATATCTTGAGGACCAGAACCAAGAATTCAGGCGACAACAGAGGCTGATGGACGACTTTTGGAAAAGATGGGAGAAAGAATATCTGACCCAACTCAGAAACTTTTAGGACGTTCGACAGCCGCAGAACTTAACGAGACTTAGAGCAGGCGACGTTGATCTACTTCTAGACGATGCCCGCCCACGCCATATGTGGAAGATGATGATCATCGAGAATGTCTTGACAGGACGGGATGGAGCAGCCCGAACCATCGTCCTACTAACATCTGATGAGCCCATGATCACCCGCCCAATTCAGCTTGTCATCACTTTGGAGGTCGACCAGGTTGGGGTGGATGTCGCGCAATGAGGACCCCTATATCTGCGATCGGTTTGATACCCCTATGACAACAGCACACATAATTGAGTCCAGTATAAAGTATAAAGAGACGGAGAACAAATGGTGGGAGAACATATCCACACCTCAATTACCCACTCCTAGCAATTCCTAGAAATAATCAACGAATACATGAAACACATAAACTACTTGGCCGTAATATAAATCCCCAACAAATGTAACCTTTACTTGTACATAACAATTGAACTTTATTAAGTTGATCGGTCCGTGGATTAAGATTAAAGTTCCCCACAAAAGTTCTGGTGATTTGAAGATCTTAGTACTTATAATAATTGGTATTTTTATTTCTTACCACATCTAACGCGAACTCATCTCTACTCGGACGAGAGCAATACGCGGTGCCTTGTCTCCCAAGCAAAAATTGAGAAATGAATGAAAATAGTGAATTTGTGCTGATATATTAGTTAATGTAGCGTAAATTTACGCGTCTGCTTGAAGTTTTCGTGTTTATTACAAGTCTCTCATAATATAAGCAGTATTTTGGTAAATTTAACACTGTAAAATTGATCATTTCGTTCAATATTTTTCCGGCTTGGAAGAGATTTATTTTACGGTATTTAACACTTTTGTACCAATTATATTCTTCTCGTTTACATACTAATCCTGTTTCCCTTAAATAGTTTACCATTGTTTTTCTTCCCATTTACAATTTTTCTAATGTATATGTTTCCTATTTTGTAAATTTATTATGATTGTATATTATTTTATACTTTCTGGGTGCCCGTCAATGCCCGGGTTGTCATAATGAAACTCAGCGATATATCTGGAGTACCGCTATTGCCCTTGAAAATTTTTCTTTTGTCGAAAATATCGGCCGGGATGACATGTTTGAAAAAACTTGTTACAAGACGATAGCAGTGAAAGTCATCGAAACGTCACGAATACAATTGTTTAATCGCCCGACAAGACTTTAGTCATGTTTGAAAATGTCCACCCCGGTGGACAGCTCGCCCCTGGGGTTTATACGGAAAGTTGAAATACATTACCCCTTCGTTATTTTTATTTAACGTTCCCCACCCCTACGCATGTTCCCATCCCATGCCGCAAGGGTTGAAATTATGCTCATGTGCATATATTTTATGAACCTGATTGATCACGAAAAATATTTATTCGAAACAAAAATCGGCCGGTTGTATTGTTTGATAATATGTATCTCCGCCCAGCCCCTCCCTCCACCGATCACCCCCGCGTATATCCAGCTTGTCATAATTAAACTCAGCGACACACACAATCCCGATTTGAACTCTAAAATCGACTGTTTTCGCGTTATGATTATGTAACGCCCCTCCACCCCTACCCCTAAGGATTCTCCTCTCCCATGTGAAAAGTGTTGAAATTATACACAGAAAACATCGGGAGAAGCACTATGGATCCCATTGACGCACCGAAATATTTATTCAACAAAAATGTTGGCCGTTTGAACATGTTTGAAAATTTACATCCTTGTCCACCTACCGCCGCTGGGAATGTTAGACGTATATTGCCCCTACAGTATTTGTCCGGAAAGGAACACGTGTACAAACTTTGGTCAAATTTGCTCCACGGGTGTAGATTTGTATGCGGAACATACATAAGCACAAACACATACACAGTCTATTTTATTTATTAGAAAGACAGACAGATAAAAGATAATATTGAATAGATTTCTTATTTAAGGGTGTGTCGTTTTTATTTCTCATCGACGTATTTTGTTAATTTTGTACACTTCATTGTTGCATTTTAGTATCTTTACATGTTCTATTTCCTTAATAGATAACCGCTGGAAACAATAAAGCTCTACCTAAAAGAATTAACGTTTTATTTATACTTGCCGAAGACTCAATAGTAAGTAAGAATACATACAGATATACATGGTTTTATAAGAATAAACGGAATGAGATACTACAAACAATTCATGGCTTAATTTTGTGAAGTTCACCTTCCGAGAACTTAACTTGTCTTTTGTTTTTGAATACGTAACACTATAATCCGAAGAAAAATACCTTTTTTTAAGACCATGTGGGATCAAAGACTTTCGTTTCTCTACAATGAATTGATTTATTCAGTGGTGAAAAGGACATCGCTGGCTAAAGGCAATTTTGAGCCATATTAACTCGACTAGAGCCAATGTACCCGTTATATTAAATGATATATTTGTATTTATAACAAAAAATTAAATAATAGAGATTGAGTTCCGTAGTTTAATTTTACGTATGAATAACTTAAACTCGTCATAGTTGACTAAATATCCTTATATTCCTAATTTTTTTCCCTGAAAAAAAAGACGTTCCAAAGAATCGGAATAATTTAATATCGGAACCAAATTATCCTGCGGAACGACCACATATCTGACAAAAATTTAAAGCCACAGATCAATTTTTAGATTAAAAGAAGCCTTAAACGTTTCAAATAAATAATTTAAGATAACGAACCACTAAGGTAAATGTTTACTAGATAAAAACTTTAACGGTAGTATAAGTACTGATTTAAACGTCAATATAGTGACATTATGATAATGGAAAAGATAATACTAGACGAGATGATGTAAACTATGGAGATTTTATAATATTTGGAACACGGAATCATTTAAGTACGAATGTCATCTTTCAAGAACAAATTAATAAAAATCTAGGCTCCTACTATTATGATTATTGTTATTTTTCACGGAATCTAATTTTAAAAAAATCAATATTTTGAAATAATTTAATCTTTGTTAAGGAATATATTTATCCATATACTGAAAATTAATTAGTATTATACATTATCTGAATATAAAATATCCTGGAGCGCAAATATGTGCCCACAAAATTAAAACATAAAGACGAATGCCGTGATTTATTAAAGATCTGCGATCTTATGGTGATCTACTCATAATATCTGAATAAATATAATGAATGTAATATGTATGCAAAAATCAGATGTTTTGTTTGTGAATTTGGTCCTTGAAGACGCCATGAAACAATCGATACTAATTGCTGGAGGGCTTATACCAGAAGTCAATGTATAAAAGCTTAAAAGTAAGCCATCACAACTTCTAGATGAAATGAATTGAAGTGAATAACTCACAGTTTTCCAGGGAATGGTGTTGTTAAAGTTGTGAAAGACATCTCCGTTCTTGGCAGCAGGCTGCTGACTTGGCGTTGCTGCCTGGTCCGTCGTTGGCGACGTTTCGCTCACGTGTCCCGGTGTCTGCACACTCGAAGCCTCTGTCGTTCCATCGGCTGTCCCGAACAAAAAAACTTTGCTTCAGAAAGCTATCAGAATACAATTCACTGCATCCATATCGAACAATCTGAATAATTAGTACTTGTAACCCATACCTCACATACCGCATAATATTTTCATAAAATGAAAATTTTCTTAGAAGACTTCATACTTTATTTCTGCGACTGTAATTATGTTCACGTTGGTGTGTAACTTTATTAGTCCAGTAACTCTTAATATATTTACAAAATTCCTTTTTCCCAATCTTTTGCAATGGCCTTCCTGTTGATTACTTCCAACTGATTCTTATTAATTAATTACTCTTACGTCGTCTTCATATATTTATTTTAACGACTTTCACATTACAAATTACCCTGATCCAAAAATTACGTTTTCACAGACGTCTCTCTTCTGTGAATGCATCAGTTTTTACAAAATATTACTCCATGTGACGTCTATGCGTGCTTTATGTAATCCATTAGCTTTTATGTTGAAATATTTTACATTTATATGTATAAATATAAAAATCATTACAGATTTTAACAGCTATAGATCTAAGTTCTTTTCAGGTTAATTTGTATAGAAATAGTTTCCGCTCTATTTCTGTGAAGTAGTTTATAAAACTATACTCCTCAGGCCAAAGTGTTCCAAAACTACCTTATTCTCGATTCCACATCCGGACATTCTATCGCTTGATATGTTATTAAATGATAGACGCCACAACATTGATGACCTCTTTCTTAAAGAATTACTCCTATTCTTAAAGAATTACTCCCACTTAATTGAGAAAAGAACTTATCTTTATTTCGTATAATAAAACCCATGGAGAAAATACATAATCGTGCAATGAAATAATTTATTAGCAAGTATGAATTGCGATATAATATTTTAATTCACTAGTAACGTGGCGGCGGCTACGATGAACAATCTTCTGCTGATCAATTATATGATTGATGCTTCGCTTTACGATGGAAGGCCGAAATAATTATATATTAATTATATTATGAATATAATAAATTTATTCAATTATTATTTATTAAAAATTACATATCTATAATTTAAATTTTCATCCGGAATGGAGAAATTTCGCACCGGATCTAGAGTCAACAGGGATAGATCACATGGTAGGCGGGAGGTCCCGAGTTCGATTCCTGATCCTGCCGACATTTTTCCATCCTGACACTTTCTTTCAATCTAACCATGTCCTTTACGGTTTGTAACTTGTGAAAGCTTTCTCTCTATATTATTACTATTATTATTATTGGTTTATAGCCGCATTAACCAATCATTCATTAGCGACTTACATATGTTATGTTTTTACATTTACGTAACATTTAAATTTCTTTATATAGATTAGTTTCGATAGTAAACTCTAGTATGTTATATAAGGATGCTGGTGAGTCGCAGAACTCTATCTTTGAATGGGCGGCTATTGCTGATCTTCTTATGTCGTTAAATCTGGAGCAGTCAAAGAGGACATGAGTGATTGTTACGGCGTCCTTGCATTTGCTGCATACCGGCTGCGGGAATCTGGAAATTAAAAAAGGAGTGTGTGAAGTTGGAGTGCAAGTGCTCCGATCTTGGCTAAACCACCTTTTGCCTTTGAGATAAATTTTTAGGGTGAGATACTTCATTGATTATGATGTCATTTCTTAGGAAAATTCCACATTCTTCTGTTTTTACTGATTTGATACACCTTTCCTCCAGATTGTTGTAGAACGCTGCTCTTCAGTCCTTTCTGGTGCAGATTGGCAGGTTAGTGGTTCTCCTTCTTCCATATTCGCTAGGAGATCTACCCCTGTCGTGTCCTTCTACCCTTATATCAGCCGGTAGCCCAGACTATCGTTATCTGGTTGTCATTTTCGTTATATTTCCTGTAATTTGATTGATGTAACCATTTCGGTACACCGTGATGGTTAATCTATTTATTGCTTCTTTGGAGTCTGTTAGTATGATGTTATTGGCTCCTGGTGTCTCCAGACACAGTTCCGAATAATATTCCGAAAAATTTTTTTGTGACGATTGGTCCATTATGTTTTATAGTGATTGATTATTTTATATTCTAATATATGTATATATATTCTTGAATTGAAAATTATCGTTTAATTAAAAATATATTACGAAAAAATGAAAAAAATGACGTCTGATTGAAAATAATGAATAGGAAAGATAGCTAATTCAGACAAAAAATTGATTATATAAATACCACACAACGTTTCTGGGATCCTTGTTCGTTTTATCAGGTGCGAAGAAAAGCCTAGAGCTACAGAACTGCACTTTTCAAAAGTTTTTTTTTGAGTTTTTTCAACTGACAAGGATCCCAGAAACGTTGTGTAGTATTTATATTATCACTTTTTTGTCTGAATTGGCTATCTTTCCTATTCAAAAATATATTATGTTTAGTAAATGTATGCTATTTACACGGCAATCTCTATTGTTGTAGATTAGCCCCATAGTACATCGTATATACGCAACATAACTTTTAGAATCACCCCAGAGGCATCTTTTGCTTTCTAAGACAGATAATTTGAGATTCAGATATGAAACAACATGCCCTTAAGGAAATGTGAAATATTTGGCATCCGTGGACAAGCTAAAACATATCTCTCCAACTTTCTGTGAGTGAGTCAGGCTAGATTTTTCTACCCGCTGGTCAGATAAAGAATATTTATTTTATGATTCTGTGTGTTTGTTTTTCAAGGAAGAAAATTTAAGCGTTATTCTAATTGCGCTAAAACAATAATTATCGAATTAATGTAAATTACTGATAAATTAGACCTAATTATGTTTATGTTGAATATGAACAATATTATGAATCAAATTTACTTCGGTCACGTTTGATTTTTGTATGGTTATTTTTTCCATATTGTATTCACAAAAATATAGCTTAAAAATTTAGTTCAAAAAATACAAAAAAATCATGTACTAAAGGATTAAGATGCAGTAAGTGACGAACTTTTCTCTATATTTATCAAAAGATAACCAAATAATGTAATTTTTGGTATAAGATGAGTTTTAAGCTAGGAGTCTACGTGACCTAGACAACGAATAGTTCTGTAATATTCTACCGTATAAAAATAAAATGAAATATACATTGGTCAATATCGTCGCTAAAATATTATATTTATTTTACACTGACATAGGAGACAGGTTTCTTATGCCACCAATGATAAACGTATCCAAGAAGGATAAAATTAGAAAATTATTGTTTGTGATCTATGTTGAGGACAATTTATAATCCCATAAATGCATACACTGTTGAATTTACACTGTACTAATAAAAATGTAAGTGTTCCGCGCACCAAACAAATTGTTATATTTCCACATTAACAGTTTAAATTATGCTAAATCAATTTGGAAAATTAAAGAAACACGAATACTATTACATTTAAAATCAGCTGTTAAATAAGGTGACGTTTGCTGAGTTAACTACTGTTATCTTCTCACCGTTAGAATATGGGATGACGTCTGGATTCTTGTCATCCTTGTCGACAATCCGAGCTTGATCCTTCTGCTTATCCTTAGTGGCCAGAGTCACTTCCCGGCGGTTCCTGGCTCTAACGTAGATTGCACATGCCGCGGATAGAACCGCCAGCAAAAGAAGTACAAACACAAGCCCCATAAGAGCTCCGAGAACAGGAGTCATTTGAAACGAAGACTGAGTTGCTAGAAGTAAAAATATTATGAGATAATTCTCGAAAAATGAAATGTATACATATAATGGTGATTTAAATATCAATAATTTAGAGTCATAATCTAACAAGAATTGATGTGTAATTTGATTAGATGTGGTTTATTGCTGCATTTATCACTCGCGAACACGTATGTATTTGTTTTAAGGTATATAAAAATTTCTTAGCAAACGTTTCCACTCGACGTGAGGTAAAAATTACGAGTATGTGTATCCTTGTGCAAAATAATTAAATCCCGACTATTACTGCATTACGTGTGTGTTACGTTAGTCAAACGAGCCGATATATATTTGATAATTGATAAAATAACCAATTACAGGCAAAAGAAGTGAAATTATAAATAACACAATGTTTCTGTAAAGCTGGTTCCTTTCTTCAGACGCCAAGAAAACGCAAGAGCCAAAAGCGACACAGTTAACAAATTAAAAAGTCAAACTCAAACTTTTGATTTTGTCAATTGTATTATGCGGTTGTGTCGCTCTTGGTTCTCGTGATTTCTAGGCACCTGAAGAAGGGAACAATCTTTCCAGAAACGTTGTGTGGTATTTATATAATCATTTATTTTGTCTCAATTTGGCTATTATATATTACTTTTAATTTTCAAAACAGACGTCATATTTTTAGTTATATATATTTACTAATTTTAAATTTAGTATAAATACCATACGCCACTCTGAAGAATAATTCACTTAAAATTTACAAGTATATAAATTGGTCATAATTACTAGAAATGAATGAATATTGATAATCACCGGGACGACAAAACATTTCTAGGATTTTTAATTCAAATACTTAATTTTTAATACGTATAGTAAATAATATCAATACTGAAGGATTCACAAAAATGAATATTTATTACTACACTTTACTGTCAAACAATTTGTGTCAGTGCCAGTGCAACAGTGTGGGATGACGTCATCGAACGTCATAGGTGCCTCCGTACTCTGCTCAAGTCTCGCCTCATTCATAAGTTCGGTTTCCTGAACAGTCCTATATTACATACAATAATATTTTGATAAAATTCTGTAAAATTTAGAGTTCATATACAAAAACCACCGACAAGAATTAATTTACAAATTATAAATAGTAAATAACATATAATAATACGTGTATTTTAGAAATGTTTTGCTGGAGAAGCAGTTGTTGTGTCTCGACACTTGGAAGGAGATCGAGCTTGGCAAAGGGGAGAGAAGAAAGAACGCCGATCGTTGCAATTTCCTGATGACACCGTGCAAGAAAGCTGAGTTCACGTAAGCAATCCCCGCGATTGTCTCTCTGCGTTCCGTTATTATGTGTTAGTTTGTACATTTCGTATTGAACCATGAATTACTTACAATTTTACATTGACATTGATCTCGCTGTTTGTACATATGAAAAATTTGTAGTTAAAATATTTTTGGCATCATAAAATTGTAATTTAAATAAGTTTTGTATTAATAAATTCAGGTAATTCTCTAAAAAATTTAATGTTTCAATAAACAACCTTACCACAAACCAAACTCGCTTAATCATATTAACATATGTCAATATAATGACTTTTATATTGGTCGTATAAATTATTAAAAAAATTAAATATATCTTGTCTTAAAGATATGCGTTTTAATTTGCGCTGACTGATCCACTTCTTAATATTTATGGTTAATATTAATCTTAATACAATTGCTTTGTTTTAAATACGAAACAATGGACAATGTTGTGTGCAGCTAGCTTACCAGTTCGCATCTCTGCAGCCTTTAGTGTGAAGGCGTCGACCACGACCGAAGGACTTCGACCTCTCCTGTTGGTGGCGTAGACGACGAGGCGCAGCAACTGTCCGGCGCTCAGACCAGCCACGCTGAACGACGGCCACAGTGACGTCATGTTGGTCAGCTGCGTCCCTGTGAGGGCGTCGAAGACTAGCAGGTCAAAGTGCTGCGCCTGGCCACCGTCGAAACCCTCCACGCACTCCAGCTGGAGAGACCGCGACGTCTGGTTCACCAGCGAGCAGTTGCTAGGAGGATCTGGTTTGCCTGAAATGTGCAACAGATAAAGTAAAAGAAAACGGTGTGATACACGGAATTCATTTTACTTAGAATTTAATATTGTCGACATTGGTGGTGTACTTAGTAGATTGATATATATGTTTTTTTTAATAACTGACAAGAAGCCGAGGTCTCCTAACCTAAATGGAGAATCAGAAATGGTGGAGATACGAACAATAAAAACAAAGAACTTGCACCAATTAATTTAAAATGAGATATTTGTATATCTTAAGCTGTGTGGAGAGTTATAAGAGATAGTTTCGTGGAGGGTAAATTTTAATTTGAAAGTAAGAGCAACGACGCAGAAAACTACGGTAATTTTAGAAGAAATAACGAGAAAGAAAATTTTGGCATCTTCTGAAGCGGTAACATGGTAAAGAACGGAATATGCCCCGACCGAAAAAAAAATTTCCGGAAGTAACTGGAAATTATCACCCGATAATGTCTTCGACGTGTATCGTAAAGTGAACGTTAACATGTTAAAAACTGGAAAATTGTATTCAATATCGACGACAGATATTTGAGCCCAGAATTCCCATTCGAACTAATTCTCTAAAAACATTAAATAGAATTATGTATGCTTTCATGTAAATATATAAGATTTTATCACTGTATTTGAGTAATTTATGAGTAATCTTAGTTCCATCTAATCTTAGTTCCATCTAATCTTTTATACATCAATTGTAATGAACACTCTATGAAATTGTGTATTTCTCTGATGTATACATAATGATTATCAATGGCGAATATGTTATCGCTGGTAAAAGGGATTGTTGATGGAACTTCTTCGCTATATTGTTGGCTCGAAGGATCGTTTTGTGGATTTGTTATTTTGAATTTCATATCAGACAAAATAAATTAAACTAAATGGATTAATTTCCGTAGTTTTTATTCAATAACGGGGGGCCTGGGGGCGACACCAATGTGACATTCTAAGCTGGATGTGTTCAGTTTTTATTTAAAAACACCATTTGATTATGCAAAAACCTTAAATTGATTAATAGTTCTTATTTAAAAAATCATTGGCTATTTTAAGCATATTTGATACCCCACCATATCGTGAGAGGAAGACTCACGTCATTAATGAACACTGTTAAGCCGTTATTAATATTATTACCGTTAGAGAGAGATATTTTCACTATATGTATATTAAGGGATAGCTGGTCGACTATTAATCCTATCTTATCAGCGTGTTGCTCGAGAAAACAACTTTATAAAGTGCATTCTGATTTACTGAAAGTGAAATACATTCTCTATTTACGTTTTTTAACATTTTTTGTTTCCGATCGTTATTTAACAACCCATTGTTCCACTCCACTGGCAAGCTATTATATAGAAAACAAATGTTGCAACTTAAAGAAAACACTTCTAACCCGCAATGAATCCGATTAGTATTTCTTTAAAAAATTGCAATAAGATGATAATAAATAAGTGTAATGCCACTTCACCCCTACCCTAAATGGTGCTCCCCTCCCAACCTCAAAAGGAGTTGAAATTATAGACGAAGACCGTGTACAGAAATTTTATGTTTCTCATTGGTCCTCAAAATGTTTATTCTTCGCAAAAATCGGTCGGTTAACATTGTTAAAAATTTATACGCCCGCCCAAACCACCTAGCCCCTCCACCTCAGGTCACACCCGCGCGTTTCCCAGGTTGTCATAAATAAACTTAGAGAAATCGATTTCCCCTTGGTTACTTTATTTAACGCCCCCCATCCCTAAGCATGTTCCCATCCTATGCCGAAAGGATTGAAATTATGCATAGAGAACATGTGCATATATTTGATGAATTTCATTGATCACGAAAAATATTTATTCGACGCAAAAATCAGCCGGTTGCATTGTTTGATAATATAAATCTCCGCCCAGCCCCTCCCACCACCGATCAACCCCGCGCATATACAGCTTTTCATAAATAAACTCAGAGACATTCATAACCCCAATTTGACTCGAATGTCGATTGCTTTTGCGTTATTTTTATGTAACGTCCCTCCACTCCCACTCCTAATGGTGCTACTTTCCCATACCATAAGGGGTTGAAATTATACATACATTAAATGGGTAGAAACATTATCAATCTGTTTGACACCGAAAAATATTTAGCCGACTCAAATATCGGCCGTTTTTGCTAGTTTAAAAATTTCGACTTCCATCGACCCCCGATCCTGGGTGTGGTAGACGTGTCTCGCCCGACAGTGTTAATGTTCTGGTCGCGAAAAACACATGTACGAAATTTGGTGAAATTTTCTCTACGGGTGTAGATTTGTATGCGGAACATACATACAAACAAACACTTATTAGAAGATGTTATATTACGAATCTTCATTACAGCTACCTTACTTGCGTTGTATAAGTATATATTTGAATAATTACTATAACGTGTGTTGAAAATTTTTAAATAAAAATGTGTTGCTTGCGAATATATTACTACAGTTGGCAAGTTGTAAAAGTTTAATTCATTCTCGAAACCAATAAAACGCTTTAATTACTAATGAATGGCCTGACACGTCGAGTTCAATAAGCCCTTAGATAGCTTTTGTGAAGGAAGGGATTTTAATAATACTCCGCTAAACAGCTTTAGTCTACCAATATTGCATTTGGAGGACGCACAAAACTCAAAAAAAGGGAGAGCAGTGGACCAGACAATTCTCACCCCAATAACGCTACGTTTAATGGAATTTTCGCTATTAAATAAGAAGGTTCATATGCTTACTTAGCTTATATAAATAATGTTAGAAAAATTGAGTTATACGGCTCTTCAACCAATGCGGTTACTTTCCTTTGTATAGACTCGTCTTTTAAGATTTTTAAATGCTACACGGATGCGAATTTCATGTACACAATTGCTGTAAGTATTTATGCTGAAGTAACTTTAAACGTAAACATCTTTCGTCATGATTCTTCTTTGCTGCTGTAATCCCGTAAACTGCTCCCAGACTGTAAAATACGGGAAGAATAATCCGATTGTGAGCCGTAAACACAGAAGTTCCCCATTTAGAGAAGATAAAACGCATATTATAAGGAACGTTAAAGAGGTAAAGCGTTCCAAACACCACATCTTCTGGATCTTTTTAACCAAAAAAGTACAGAACACTGTAACATTTAATAAACCAGTTAAGAAAAACATCTAATTTTCTGGAAGAACGTTCACAGAAAATATTTTTAAACGGTGCTATTATTCATTAGCTTGTTTAATGTGTTTCTGATAATTAACATTGACCAAATTTAGCTTCGTTATTCTTAAATAGTTTCATTTATTAAGAGCCTAAAATATTTTAGCTTTAATGTTATGCAATCTCAATTTGAAACGAAATATAGTTAATGAATCATAGCCAAAATCCAAATTTTATTAACCCTTTAGTGCATGATTTTTTTATACTTATTTAAGATGTATTTTTTTAATTAGAAAACGTAAAAAATCAACAAAAAATATCAAACGTGACCAAAATAAATTTGACTCATGAAGTTGCACATATTCAACATAAATATAATTATGGGTAATTAATCAATAATTCACATCAAATCGACAATTATTATTTTAGTGAGAATGATACTTAAATTTTATTTATTGAAAAAATACATATAAAACCGCATAAAATATATATTCTGAAGTTGACCGGCGGGTAGAAAAATCTGGCTTAAGGGGTTGACTCACAGAAAACTGGGAAAGGCATCTTTTAAAATGTTCAGGGATGCCAAAAATTTCATATGACATTAAGTGCATGTTGTTTCATATCATTAGCTCTCTTATAAACCAATCTGGGGTGATAATGAAAGTTATGTTGCATATATGCTACTTTATACAATAAAGGGTTAATTAAAATTAAAATTTATTACAATACTACAAAAAGTTTCTTCTGTATGTTCAGAGGTCTGTTAAGTTGTATATAATTAAAAGAATATAATTTTCAAACTGTGTCGAACAGTTCTGTTGATTAACGTTGATTCAATTCAACTATAGTTGAAACAGAGGATTGACGTTCTGAAGAAGACGAAAAATGTTTCATTACGGGAAAAGTTATACCCATCGTAGACTTGTAGAAGATTATTGTCTAGTTCTCATAAAACATCTTGAATAGGCTAAAACATTTCTAAAGAACCTAATACAACATTATTGGAACAAATATAACCAGCCTTTAATTTAAAAAAATCTCACTTGTCATCTACATGGTTTTGTGAACTACATGAATTTGTGAACTTTTTTCGTTGTCTGTCATGGTCGGTTTTTGACGTTTCCCTGACCTGGCTGTTTGAATAATACATTTAATTTATTTGTCATCCACTGTGGTTTTTAATAAAATTGTCAACGACGGTGTTTTACGTGTCACCGAAATCTGAATTTGTTTAACATCTAGATATTTATAATATAATACCGGTTGCCGTGTTTATGATACTTTAATTTGAGTAATTTTTAATATATTTGTCAACTACTGTGGTCGACGTGTACCTGACTAATGAGTTTAGTATTTTATTAAGGCCTCTTTCACTACGTACATTGACCCGGTAACATATCTTTAGTTCCTGCTTCGAATCACTTCCTCTTTTTATAACATTTGCTATATTTATGCTCAAGTTAGTATTTATTTTTCCGAAATATAAAGAAATGGATTGTTGAACGAAAAAGTCGTACCGAGACAAATGCCTACTTTGTGTTCTTTGATAAACGGTTTTATACTTAATGTATATACAAGTTGTTAGAGAGATGTATCGATTTACATTTTTTTTGAACGTATCTGTACGTTTACAACTAAAAATAAATTGATAAGTAATTTTTTCTCAAACAAACCACTTTAAAAAATATTTTGATACCTCGCTATACGATTTGTAAAACATACAATACTGAAATTTTTGCCTATATTGCAGTGTTTGACTGATTAATTATGTTTAAATGAAATATTCAGGGTTTAGAGGAGCTGTTCATGCTTAAAAAAACAAGTGATTGTTGTGGTGTATGATCAGAACGGGTACGGATATCATTCTTATCTTGGACAACGCTCTATACCAATGTTTTTCGTTCTATACCAAGGCAATTAAATTAAGATTTCAATAAGCCTACGTTGAGAAATGTATGATTCGGGGTTGGAGACGATGGAAGAAAATTAAGAGTTGTTCGCAAGTCATATTAAACCTTCCTCACACTAAAAGCAGATATCGTGTTTGGGAAGTGCGTGAGACAAGTACAGAGAGTCCCAAATACCTGATTTTCTGGTTTATTGAGTGTTTTTCCAGCATCACATTTAGGCGAATGCTGGATAGGATCCTTTACCTATAGCCCGGGGGACCTAATTATCCGTAGGCTTCTTTTATTTCCCTCTCTATCCCTTCCTATGATTTTAATGGGGACTGGCCACAACGTGGATAACCCTATAGAGTCTGTGTTCAATATAAAACATAAAAAGATATTCCTTACCTGCTGGAACGACTTGGAAGACGCATGGCTCCTCCTGACGACCTGCAGTGTTGCTGGCCCAGCAAAACAACAAACCGTAGTCACGGTCTGTAATCGGCACGTACGTCAGTGTGGATTGGAAGCCATAAGTCCTGTATTTATAACGAGTCTCGGGTACTTCGCGCAGGCCTCCATCTTCTTCAGCCAAGGATCCATTGAAGGCCCACCGGAAGTTGTTTGCAGGAGGATGAGCATCTACGTTACACGTCACTTCTGCCTGTTCGCGGATAGAAACAGCTATGAGCTGTCCTGGAGGACTCCGGCACACAGGTTTAACTGAAACAGCGTTCAAAAAATTAACTACGTACGTAAACAAGTCAATTTGTAAAAGGCTTTAACCACTGATCGCTGGTTTGCCAAATAATTCACTTAAATTTGGAAAATCAATACTAACAGAATACCAGAGTCATTTATTTATTTGATAGCGATACTGGCCATTAAATAGCATCAATCAATGTTCAAATTAACGCACTGATTTGCCTGTAATTGAGCGTATGTCCGATGTCAACATTCCCCCAGTGAGTAAATACGTAAATCGAAACTAAAATACACGAGTAAACTATAACAAAATATACGTATGAATTTGTTTACACGCCAAATATTATCACAATAAACGGAAAATTCAATCAATTTGCAAGCATTCATGACCTGATATGTTTGTAGACTCAAAGAAAACACACTGAATTTCGTTTTTGCGACAGTTTTTATTTTTCCAGAAATTGTATGTTATTTTCGGAATATTTAATCTGTTAACGTAATTAAAATGGTAGGTATAAATTTGTAAATACTTCTGAAACGTGACTCAACGTTAAGGGTTTAATTTATTTATGATAAAGTTTAATGATGAATTGTTATTATTATTAATTATAATTTGATTGTACATACAGTACAAGATAAAACAGATTACGCGTTGTATTTGTGACGTATTGTAATTTAATATTCAAGGAATAAATTTAATGTTGAGATAAAAATCGAAAAGAAAGTAATATTTTCAGCAATTATGAAACTAAAAAATTATTGAAATAATAACTAATAAATAATGTAATTTTTCTCGGTGTAAAGAATTAATAACATCTACTACTGAACAATTGTATCCACGATGACGTTCACTGTCATTTTGCCAGAAGACAATGATAGAGAACGTCATTGAAACCCGAGAATATATTACTCCAAAATAAACCAATTTATCTACATACAAAACTATTATAAATATCAAGGTAGTAAACATGCTGCCTATCCGAACATACAGTAAATCAACTATAGAATAGTAATTTATAGACACTTTAAAGTTTATAATTCTGATAATAATATCACTTGTTCAATTTGTACGATCATGTCACCAATTCTTTACATGTAATAGAAACTTCTACATACGACTCTCATTATGAGTTTGAGATGCAATTTATACAATTTCTATAGTTAAAATATTCACACTACAACGTCTTTTAAATTTTCAATCAATAAAAAAAATATGTCCACTACAAAATTTCAAATATCTTTTTCTAAACATATGCATAAGTTCACTTTTAAAACGATCAAAGTAGAAACAATTGATATTATTAAATAGTACCATTCCAGTTGAAATAAAAATATGAAATTTTCTGTAGAGAAGCGGGAGTTCAAACATTTTGTAAAATATGCTTCTCTATTTTGTGGTACTTCATTAAAAATTCTTTATATATGCTACTCGTTATTGTTATTCATCGTGCCACATTATTTTAACATTTCACGTGAGAATGCGCAATTATAATGGGATGATCCAGAAGGGGAAAAACGAAAATAATAATTTACGCTATATAAACTTTTAAAAGTATGCGAAATAAAATAAAGCCAAGCAAAACAGTTGTATATTGTTTCAAATAAATTTACTAAACGATGAAGACACTAGTATATTTTCCCCTGTAACTAAATATACCCCAACTAAATTTCAATAAAATATATTGAACTGCATTGGTTTATTTCAGAAAATAAAAGATGTACAAAACACCTAGTTACGTACAAAGACGAAAAAATGTTTTAGGAAGTGAGCTGGTTTAGTTGCGATTTCATTTTTTGGTGTCAGAAAAGAAAATTTATGGATGTATCTTTTTACGAATATTTATTCTACTTCCGAAACAGTTTCGAATGTTATGAAGTAGGACCAATCTGTTAAACAGTAAAGTGGTTACAATATGGACTTGAGTAAACCAGTAAAAGTATATGTTAAGTAACGTGATAATAATACTGAAAAAATAGTTCATAGTGTCAATTATAATACTGGAATGATACTGCCAAATTAATCTGCGGAGTAGGCCACCTAATAAGGAATAAATAAATTTGATTGGAGTTTTCCCACGTTCAGCATTTAGAGCTGTGAATAGTTATTCGCTGATTACCAAGAAGTCGCCGATTTTCGGAAAAGTTTTTAAAGAATAGCTGATATACTGAAGAAATTCCTGTAAATAATGTGAAGAAACTAACATGATATACAAATAAAAATAATACATTTGTATGTAAACTGCTTAGAATGCAGTGATTTTAGTATAGCTTTACGTTACAAGCATTGTAGGATACAAATCCGCAATAAACTAAAGTCCTGTCTGGTTGGAAAGAAAAAGGTCGAATAGATTTTGATGAAACCTGGTAATCGATGTTATATAAATGCGTAGATAGGCTTTAAGCATTATAAAACAGCCATCTGCCATCCGTAGACTACATCAAAGAACGTACCCAAACCGTATGTATGTGTTTGAGCAGTATAAAATTCCCTTTTCAGAAAAACGATTAAACGGGTTTCCACAGAAGTGGTGAATAACCTAAAAACTATTTTAAACGACCATAAATGAACGTTAAAGAAAATTAATTTCAGAATACAAGGAATGCTTTCAATCAAGCTCACCTCTAACACTACGAGAGTGAATTAATAGATACAATAGAAAAACCTCAACTGGAAAAGTCACTCGAATCAAGGTCACCGAAGACTGATCTACCCTCGTCGACGCCAGTTAACATACGAGTTTTCTAAAAATTAGAAAAAAATCAATGTACCGAAATTTTTTTTTGTCAAAAACAGACGAAATGCTATCAATCAAAGCTCAGTTCTTAAGGGCTGTAAAACGGAATTAACGCACTAGGATAGAAAAATCTCAACCGAACAGGGATCCCAAGAACCCCGTTTATTACGCGGTGCTCTTACCAACTTAGCTACCCTCGAATATTCCTCTTCAGGTGCGGGCTTTCTGTACCCGTTGTATAGACCTGAACACATGTTCACATACAATTTATTGATCACATTCTTAACAGCATAATTTTAGAACTTCAATGAAAAATGGATACTGCGTGTTCATTAAAGAACAGAAGAAATTGATTTAATCGAAGATCAGCTTTTAAGGGCTATGAAACTGAATGAACGAATTAGGAGTATGCGAGAACCTTCTACATATAGAGAGAGCTAAAAGTAAAGAAATTGCCTTCATCAAAAAGCTTTATACTGAAACGTAGTTTAGATAAACTATTGAAAAAACAGAAAGAGCCTGGCCGTATCCTAGGAACATATTTCAACCAAACGCTAATCCTAGTTTTTACGATACATGCAAAATATTTTCATACAAGTATGAAGAACATAAATCTAGATAGCTATGTAATAAAATTTTAATGTCGAAATTTAATAATAATTAAAGCCAAAAATGGATTGTTTTCATTTTTGTGTTCCCTTTTGAACTTAACTTGTAAAAGAAACCATCACGATCTGTTATAGCACACCCCTTATAGATACCTCAAGACTTACGCACGTCTGTTATAAGATTCAAGTCGTACCACTACGCCGTACTTAAGTTGAGTGATATCTAAATTGTCCAGACGGGACAGAGAGACATTTGCCGGTTGCTCACAAGTCACGTGCCAAGCATAAATCACAAGGAACCTCTGCAGCCAACAAAACATACTAAACAGAAATGTGCCTCCTGCTATACAATAATAAAATTCGTAAACTGTCTCCGGAGAACTCATTGAACTTTCACTTTATTCAAGTGTCAAGTGGCAGAAAAATTTAAATTTTATATATTCTACTGATACAAAGAAAAATACGGAGAATTTTCACTGAGGAAAGGCATAGCTTAAAGGAGACATAAAAAGACTTTTAAAATATATTTAATACCAGTATTCATTGTGAAATTTTGAAAATAATACATAAATATTACTATTCTGCCAGGATATCTGAAGAAAAAATTTAATATAATAGATATGGCAAAAGGGGACCAAGTTTTGGAGAAAATATGTTATTATAATGACACTGTCTTAAAAGTGAGGAAATTATTCAATGTTTCATTATCGATGAAACTACGGCGACATTCATTAACTATTATCAGCCAAAAACGTATGGAATACAAAACCGTTTATTTTAGTTCATATTCCGCAGAATAATATATGGGAGAGTTCACTCGCGAAACGGAAAAGTTTGTCTAATTACACCGAACGCAAGCCGCTTGAGCCGATGTCTTGAAAGTTAAGGCTTGGAGAAATGGTGAAATAAGGATGGGAAATAGGCAAGTAATTAGGTTAGTGAGTGCCTTGGCATTCAAGATCAGAGATTCGAAAGGTATGCTAGACCATTACACTTTAAGTAAAAAGTAAGGCAAGTTTTAATGAACGCAAAATACGGAAAGACGATGAGTCTGCGCCTCTTCATGATATGTGTCATATTATTTGTCATAAACCGAGCCGAGGTTTCGTCCAGTTTTTAATCTCCAAATAAAACTAGCGCACACAAATCCAGCATGTACGGAAAATTTGTTTTATTGGTTATGCTACCTTAAATGATGTTTTATTAAAAGTTTTCTCTGATAATTAATAAACGTCTGTTAACGGTAAGAAACTAACTAACATCAGATACCTGCGGCAAACTTCGTCCGACTACGGAAATTCCGGCATTTATAAAGGATATGCGAAAATAATAAATTAATTCGCTTGCTGACTTAAAAAAATACTTTATTATAGTAATTACTCAACAAAAAGACTGTTGAAATGATTGTGAATTGTTTAGACTCAAATTTATTGAAATGTGTTCGCCTTAAACATAAAGTATGTTTTTTTTATGTTGATCATAAACATAACGTTAAAATCATTACATCAATTTATTTAAATCTTAGTAATTATATATATTTATATATATATATATATATATATTTAAATCTTAGTATTTATATATATATATACATATATATTAAAGTTTATTTGATCATATTATCTTATTCCTGTAAGGACTACTTTGTTATTTATTAATTACCTTCATTTCTGAATCGTTTTATTATTTTTACAAGAGGCCTAAGTACGGTCATTACATTAGAAATTCTACGAATCATTAAATATTATTGAAAGTGATTTTCCTCATCAGAGTGACCTAAGAATATATTATGAGCCGCATTCAATTATAAATTGTATCGACCAACACGTCTCTACTTATTGGTATGATGACAGGAAGGGCAGCAAGCCCATTATCAATATTAAACTAATTGAAGGAGATCGATCACTTACATTGCCTCTTTCCGAGTGGTCAGCTTTAAAGTACTTCAGCAGAGCTTAATCCCTTTATAAGATACTTAAGCAAAATTATTTAGTAGGATAAAAAATTATTGATCATAATAGTCAGATAAATTTCATTTGAATGTGTAGTAGAATTATATCTGCTTTCGATAGCAACTCATTATTTACACTGAATTAAATAATTTTTTGTAGCTCCGATTTTTATTGAGAAAATTGGTATTTTTTATTTAAAATCAGAATTATAAATATCTTAAAATTTTTATCATTTTAATGCCGAAGAATCAAGCCTATATGAAATACAATGTCGTAATATATTACCTTGTTACGAAAATAACAGTTTTTAGAGAAAAAAATATTTTTTCCTCACAGTATATTTAAATGATTGCATGCACTGCTCATCTGAATTGATGAAATAAATATTAATATTATGAATAGTATTATGTTCAAGCTGATATCAATAATTTTTGTAAAATATTTGTCAGGCATTTACATAAACTATGACTTGTATATAATCCCCATTTACGACGAAAATAAAACAGTGAAAACTTGAAGTGATAGAATTATGAAAATTAAACGAAAAATAATCAAAATCTTAGTGATTTCTTCAAAGAAATTATTGTCGAAAGAAAGTAACGACCGTCAATGTAAAGTATGACTTAATTAGTTAAGAAAACATTTATTTGTCATATTCCGACGTTGACAGCATATTCCTTCAAGCATGAGTTAGTAAAGGAAAATTATCAAAGATTTGGAAAACAATTTTAAATAGCATGCACACAGAATTTTTTATAATGAAATAATAACAAAAGAAAAAAATTACAAGGGCATAAAATGATATAAAGCGAAGGTATTAAAAGTAATAGAAATCACGACCGTATAAAGTAATATAAATATAACATGTTTTGAGAAAACATAGACTGTACGATATTTATAATTTTTTTAACATTGTTAAATTTGTATAAATTAGGAAGCAGACAATATTTTAACAAAAGTAACAAATAATTCGATTATTTATTACGTGATTACTCTTTGGAGGAAGCACGTTAACCTTCCTACTTGTGTATTTTTTATCTAACTTAGAGAAAAATTTCGAAAGATAAGGAACATTTATTACTTTAATTAAATTTTCAGAATTTATACAATGTATTACGGTGTGTGTGTTAGTAAACATTAATTTATGCAGTGTCTAATCGAAGAAAAAATGAAGATATTGCAACAGAAAATATATCGATACATTGTTTATTTATGTATAAATGCTATAAGTTGTTAAAAATACTCGAATAAATTGATATCGTTCATCAGACATGAGTTCGGCTGTTGTCGACATGTTTCCCGTCAGTTGAATCAATTTACTAGAAATAATCTCCATTTTTTTGCTCATGTAGCGAATTAAGTATTGGGAGACATTAGCGACTAGAAACATATATATATATATATATATAAATGTTATGCTAATTAACGATTCTCATTATAAGATGATACAATAGGGCTTATTTAAAGTAGACTTAGGTATTTGAATGGAAGTTACATTAATTTAATCTTCTGTGTTACGAGTTCATGCAAACAGAATTAAGCTAGAACTAAGTTTCTTAGTACAGAATTGCCCTTTGTGGCGGAACGTGTCCCGCTTTCGTACTTACACATAATACTGAGCGGCAGAATGTTGCTCTGGCCGTCGCCTTCTACGTTGGACGCTACACAAGAATAATTTCCTGCGTCGCGGCGGCTGTCGACCATTCTCAGGGCCAGGTATTGGTTACTAAGAATAACTCCACTCCGTGTCGAGTGCGCCAGTGTCTGGCCCTAGAAACAGACATCTAACACTAAGAAAAATATCCGATTATTATGATATCACATTTACAACTTTCCGATGACTGACAAAAGAAATGAAGGGATAAGGCCGTTACAATAAATCAGTAGGCCTATTTATCATTTTAAAGGAAGTCGGGATATATCTGATTAATAACATTTATAAAATCTGAACAGTTCGCCTAAACATTAAATCGGATTGCTGAGAAAATGGGTATTATAAATAAACAACAAGAAGATTTCTGTCAGTCTTTTGACAGAACGTACAGTTCATCGTTATTGTAGTATTAAACAGGATTCCCGTACATCTTAGTCTTAATAATTAGTTTACAAAGTAATAAAAGGCTAAAATTTAATATTGAATATTGTTAAAACAACTGACATGAGCGTGACTGTACGAATCCGCGATTTGTATAATTCATTATTTCCTTCCAGAATTTATTTCTACTATGAAGAGTGGTGATTAAATTTTACCTGAAAATAACTAAATTCTTCTGGACTAGTGAACTGTTTGGAAGAAAGACGAAGCCGTATTACGTGAGAATTAGAATAAAATTTATTATTTGGACTCGTGAAAATAAATAAGAAAAATTGAAAAAATAACAAGAACTGACTCCACAAATTTTTGTCCATCAAGAGATTAGCAGCAATAAACAATCTCATAGACTTTACGAAGAAAACTGAGTTGTATAAAGTAATTTAATTGTTATAAAAATGTAGAACTTGACATTACGTTAATTAGCATACCAGATTATACTCATCGATTATTCTTAATACGTCTTTCTACTATGATATGATATATAATAAATACTCATGTGATCAACTTCTCTTGCTACTCAAACGTAAAAATTTATTCTCAAATCTTATGTTCATTAACTTACCGTGATCGTGTTTTTGACTCGGAATCAGTCAGAAAATAAGGCAACCGACACGCTTTTCAATCGACTCCAGTTTACTAGTACGGATAATTCGCAAAAGATGCTCCATTACGCTACCAAATACGTTGTGAGGATGGAGGACATGATTAAGACTAAAAGGGTGAAAACATATTCAGATCGCAAATAAAGTAAGTTTATTTATGGATACATTTCAGGAATATGGAGCAGAAAATATTTTACGATGTTTCACGAATTTATCATCATTTTATTCGCGTCAAGAAAACCATCTAAAAAATTCTGCTATCCTCTCTCGTCCTGTCAAATATCACGAAGGCGATGAAACTGCACTCTACCCATCACAAACAAAATACGACATATATATGCTTAATATTTTGTGCAAAACTGAAAATGGATATTTAAAAAATGTATGCATTGTATCTCTAAATTATAACTTTAATATTTTATCGCTTTAAAATGAATTGTGAACGGGATTTCTACTATGAAGAGTGGTGATTAAATAATTACCTGAAAATTACTAAATTCTTCTGGACTAGTGAACTGTTTGGAAGAAAAACGAAGCCGAATTTGGTGAGAATTGGAATAAAATTTATTATTTGGACTCGTGAAAATAAATAAGAAAAATTGTAAAATTACAAGAACTGACTACCCAAATTTGTGGCCATCAAGAGATTTGCAACTCATCAGCAGAAATAAACAACCTCATAGACCTTACGATGAAAACTGAGTTGTAAAAAGTAATTTAATTGTTATACAAATGTAGAACTTAACAGATGTAAGTCGCTAATGACCTAAAGGTTAATGCGAAGTTAAATTGTAATTTTAAAAAATTTAACTGTAATTAAAATAAGAAATAAAAATTGGATTTGACATAAAAAAAATTTCTTTGAGTTCAGAAGACTATTCAAAACAGATTTGAGTTAAAAGAATTGCATAATTTTTAAATGTTACAAAAATTTAAGACAAAGCATGTGACACGAAATTAAGGTTATTTGAAATCACTTAAGATTAGTGAAAATTACTGAAGACGTCTTTAATATTTATTTATGGAAAATTTTTACGATATATGGTTCTATATGGTTCTAGTTGTTTTCAAAATTGTGCTGTTTTAAATGTTATTAAGAAATTCACATCTCTCTGGTTTTTTGAACTAGGGTTCCCACATGCCGAGGCACCTCGGCCTGTTTTGAGAGGTGTATGTTCCGGGGTAACAGACCTTGGGTATACGGTAAGAGTTGTTCATGTTCCTATTGAAACAGTCGGCCAGCTGCCTCCTAAACTGGTCGAGGCACGGAGAAGAAAGTGCTGCGTCCTGACAGCAAACTCCTCTACCGCTATCGGAAGGGCATGGGACAAGTACCCAATGCCCGACCTACCTGATGCAACTTTTCCTAGGGTTTGTCCTGCATTACTTTTAGACGAATGCCGGGTAGGATCCTTAAACTATAGCCCGGGGGCCCTAGTTAACCATTGGCTATTTTCTTCTACCCTTACTTTCTACATCCCACTTTTCAAATCCCTTCCTATGCTATTAAAGGGGAGTTGCCACCATGTGGATTACCCTAATGTAGCCTGTTACCTATAAAAATAAAAATAAATCTTTCTGTTTTGACGGTTTCCCACTTTCAACTGTATTGTATTAAGTAAGTTTGCTCGTAACGGTTATATTGAGTCTAGATTTCGTTAATTTTATCTTAGGTCATGCTCTCACAACAAGTAATTAGTTTAGTATTATTCTAGAATACCGTTGGACTTTTACATGCGATTTTTCACTAGTAATAATATTTCTGTGATAATTTAAATAAATTTGTTAATTTTTCTTACGAAACAACTCTCGTATCCTTCAAAAAGGCATTACACAGCGTCTTCTAGGAAGTGGAAGTAAACATAAAATAAGAAAATGAAATGGTATAAAATTTTATGAATTCATCAAACAAAGAAATTAAGAGGGCTCAGTCCTAAGTAAATTACTATGCGTGTGTATAAATGTTAATTAAAACATAATTCATGAGAAAATTTTTTGATAAATTGAGCTTGTACTGTTCAAATATGAGAGACTGTGCGGACTCAATTTCTGAGTGTTTGATATAGACTAAATTATAGAGAGGAGTTGGATTTTCATTACTTTATGTGAACGGCGGTGTGAAATTATTTTTCATTTCATTTTTGTATTTATAGATTTTAAGAATCTAATCGAACAGTTTCTCAGTTTTATTACTTCTATTGACTTATATAGTTTTTATCTAAAGAAACTGTTTATTTTATGTGCAACAAAATTATTGACTGTTTTTAATTTTTTTTAAAGTTCAGTTTGAACTACTAAAATTTCTACATATCAAACACAATATATTATAGTGTTATAAATCCCATATATTACGGTTCAACAACGCATAGCTGAATTTCTCTGGAATAAGACTTGTATCCATATCATATTCCTATCTAAATTTAGAATAGATCTGTAACAATTGATTTATTGTTAGTTTGAAAAAGATGTGAAATTAAATTCTTAGTTTATGACATCAACTATTCAACAGATTCTTTATTAATTAATTTTAAAAAAACTCCGCAAAAACGTACAAGAACATCGTCCGATTATTTGTTTGTTCGCATATCAACCTTATCAGAGTAATATTCAATTAATCACACACTAATGGCTACCATTACTCTCCATGGACACTAACAGTATATAGATCATCAATCACCATTAATGGAGGACGTTTATAAAATAATATATCATTTATATTCATAATTTATTAATCCGTACACTCATTATACATACATATGGACGTTGCCGCATACTTATTTTCACGTTATTATAAATATGTAACAGTAGGTCAATTTAAATCATACCCTAGAGGAAAAATGTAAACATCGGATATGATTTGTAATAATAATAAATAATTATGTAGACAATAACTAAATGAGATTAAGTATCCGGAAGGAATAAAATGGGACATAATGCGACTACAAAAAATTAGATGTATAACTTTATATTTTAAACATATACAATAAAAAATATTTTTTAAGTAGACGTGAAACTAGAAGTGTAAGAGGAATAGTAGTTATAATTGAACCTCGGAGTATAAGATAAATAGTAGCTAAAAATAAACTTCTAAAAATTTACAAAATAAGAAATAAACTTTTTCAAATATAAATAATATCACAAAAGTTGCGATAAGTATGTAAGTATAGTTCTAAGATTGTCAGAAGTAGTTCGAGAGTTACAGATTAATGACTGAAGTTACACTACGGAGGAATAATTGAGAGCCGATTTACTGGAATAATGTACTGGGAAAGATTTAAAACAGAACATACCGTTTAATAAACTACAATGAAGATGAGTGTTTAAAAAAATTAAACGAAGAGAGCAACGCACGGACGTGGGAAAATACTCGTTTCTGAAGAGGACGATAACGGATTGGAACTAGTGACTTTACCAAAGAATTCTAAAGGCAGACTAGATAAGTTGCGTAGGTATTAACTATTGAATGAATGTAATTGTGAAAATCTGCGAGTTGAAATGTTTTTCATTCATCCTAAAGCAAAATATAAATGTTGAAGGTTTTAAAATAATAATTTTATTTTTCTGCTTCATTTGTAATAGCTTATTTTAATTTCAGATATAGATTCAAAATTGTATATTTAATTATAGCTGCCACCAAGCGTAAAATTAATTGCAGTCAACAAATAAATTCATTCATAAGCGGGAAAGAGTCGGTAATACACAAATTATGAAAACAGATCAAGAGGAGAAAGGCTGAATAAAACCTGCAACGATTAAATAAGGGAAGTGAAGATTTGAATAATGGGTTAAACTATATGGTGATGTGAATAAATATATAATTTCGAGTTGCCTCATCTAAATTTTGCATAAAAATCAGTGTCACTTCACAAAGTTGGTGTCAGTAAATCTGTTTCCTCATGACGGAATATGGACGCTTAGAATTTCTGACTAATGTTCCGCCGGTACTCCGTGAATCAATTGTTCACCCAGAAGCACTATTGCATTAAAATTACCTATGTGTAGATCTCTGAGTGTGCTCAACGGGGCAATTATGGATCCGTAAACCGAATTGCTCCCAGGTGAGATTGAAGAGGAAACTTTTGCAAAAAATGTTACAAACCCTCTTAATTGTCAATTAGTGGGGTCATTACAGAGAACAGAATAATATTGGATAGGTGATGTAGTGCGTTTTGGGTACTTGAATTGAATTTAGATACTAATAAATTGACATAATTCAAGTATGCGAAATGATCCCGCTGATTTTTATTAGAGTATGCCATAAAAATAAACGTAGTAGTATCTTTTCATCGTATTTATTTCTGGTGATGCTGAAATCAATAAAAAATTAAATAATTTAAAATGTTTTCCATTGCGGTTGATAATTAATACAAAATTGCTACTGTACATTAAATGAGTTCAACTATTGGTGCATCTATTACGTAGATTTCACGTTTAATCTGTAAATATGTTTGTATGCTTCGACTTTCAATTTTAAGTTGTGAGCGTTCGCTGCCTTTAACTTTGATGCTGATCCTAAAAGATATACTTTCTACAATAATTCCTTTTTAGTCAGTTTTCTACTGACATTTGATAAATAAGCACATTCTTTCTGCATGAATACGTAACATGTTTTAAAAAAAATTCCGCTTATAGTAAAAATGCGGATAAATAACATGAAACAATAATTATCACTCAATTACCATCATTATTATCAAATTACAATTTCACTTAATATATTTCTTCCTCCTTCTTCAGTTTTGCTGAAATCTTCTGTCTGTAGTAGGGACGTTTCAAGAACCCTTGCGAGTAATTTATTCCATTATGCGTAGGCTCTATTTAAAAAAGAAAATTTGCATATATCGGTGGCGTGATTTAGACATTTAATTTTTCCCAAACGAGGTCTTCTTTCTCGTAATTTGTTGGTTCCTCAAACATATTCCTAAAATCATCCTACGGTTTGTTACACTTTAGACAGAACTTTGAATAATTTTTTCTATGCTTTCCTATCAGTTTCTGGAGACTTAATGCAATCAGTGCCCAGCTCCAAGGTTGAAATAAATTAATTCTCTCCTTTTAGCTCATGCATCAGTTATAAATTTCGGAACGAATCATTATTATTCTAAAATACGACAGACCAGTAGGTTTCACGAAAATTCCTCACAGGGAACGGTAAAGAATTTCATGAATTTATAGTACAATGGTTGCCATGAATCTTCCATCCCTATAGCAGAAGCTGATGATGTCTCTGATTTGATGATCTCACAGTTTTTACTTTATCAAGGTCCTTATTCATTTTATCATATCAATTTTTAAAGTGAAATCTTTTTATAATCCAGCTTCCTATCCCATCAGTAAGAATGACAAGTAACCCGTTTGCTGAAAACGGCATATTATGAATATATTATTACTCTCATATATACAATGACTAATTTATACCGTAGAGTAAAAGAGGTATTTCTGCATTTAAATGTTAAAAATCTGCTCATATTTTCTACACTTACGTATCATGAAAGGAAGTGTAAGAAACATAAAAAAATCTAAATACTAATAAATAAATCATATCTGTTCAATAAGATTTGTTGATAAATATCTCAGATTTCTTTCGCCACAGAAAACGAATATCTTTTTTATGAATACATAAAGTTTAACTTCTGATACCTGTGATTTTTACGAAATAATATTTATAATTCTGTAACCCATCCCTCGCTAGACGCGTTGTTGTGACGTGCATAATTAATATAAGGAGAAATAATCAAGTTCCTATAAACTACCCTTGAGGATCATCGAGCGTCATGTGGGGCCTGGAGCAGTCGGCCAGATGCCTCCCAAACTGTTCGAGGCACGGAAAAGGCAATGCTGCGTCCACACAGAAAACACCTCTCCCGACATTGGAGTGGCGTGGAACAAGGACCAAATTCCCGATCTACCTAATGCAGGTTTTCTAGGGTTCGTCCTGCCTGTCTGGTAAGATCCTTAAACCGTAGTCCGGGGGTTCTAGTTAACCCTTGGCTACCTTCCTCTTACGCATATTTCCCTTTCGAATCCCTTTCTATGCTATTAAAGAGGACTTGCCACAACCTGAATTACCCTCATGTAACCAGATACTCTAAAAAGTAGAAAACATCGAAGGCGTAAAAGAGAAGACGAACTGAGAAATAAAACAAAGTAGTGACACAACAAAAGAAGATAATAATGTACCAGACAGATAACATTTTGTTAAGCGAAATTGAATGAGATGAATTAATAAATTTGTAAGAAATAAAACTAAGGGGCAGTATAAAATGAAAGGTAAGATTACTCAAATAATTCGAACAGCAAAAAAAAAATCCGTTTCTCTTCAGGAAAGGAGAAATATTCGGAGGTAAAGTAAGAGAATTCGAACATTCAGCCAATGGAATATCTGATGAATACTTTTACCATTGCTATATCACTGTAAACAAGTTTCAATAATTGATTTCACGATGATGGAAATATTCGCTTTGTAGCGTTTATAATAATTTTAATTGAATCTACGTCTGTAATTCAAAGAATATATAGAAAAATCCTACTGGCAATTATCCTGGTGAATCTTATGAATGTCACCAGGGTTAAATCCCGTGTGGAACACAACGTTTTGATAGCTACCTCCGCCATCGTCACCAGAAGACTGACAACTTTACGCAGATATGCTAACTTTGTCTTAATATTTTTAATCTTTGGAATGGTTAAAATTATACACTTTTTGGCAAGCAAAAGTTATGGGAATATAGACTTACATTGAATTTCCAGACGACCTTATACACCGAGGGATTGGCTTTGATGTTGCATTCGAAGTAAACGTCATCTCCCTCCTCGATGTCATCTGGATTAAATTTATCCCCCAGCATCAACGTCACCAGCGGAACATCTGCGATCAATGTTAAACATGTCAACTTATTGTGCCTTATAAATACATAACACAATTATTAACACAATAAAATAGTACGTATTACGAAATTACTTTGGTACTCGATCAAATTTATGTAAAAATTGGGCACTGATAAACTCTTATCGCCTTCATTGAATGAATAATAATTGTTCGAAACGTTTGTAATAACCAAAAATAAATTGTTGTCTTCTGCATCAAACACGTAACGCACTAGAAAGGGTCAACAACTGACCATTAAATTTTATTTATAGCCGCTATATAAATAACAATAGTTAATTGTACTGATTACGAATAGGCAGAAAATACTAACAAAACCTATGAAATTGTATCTAACATTAAGAAAGTGTTTAATAAAGGACAATAATGCGTGTAATTGGCCTCAAACATACAACTGAACTGAAAATGCGAGCAACGTAACTTCTAGCATTTGGCAGACCTTCTCAAGCGCTGAACGTAAACAAACTGAATGAAAGGGCACGTGTCAAACAGACCAAAGAAAATCAGACAAAGATATCAGGTACCTAATAGGAAGCCATCGATTTTACTTAGTGTATGTGCGTCACTATGAACGTTAAGGATAAAATTATTATTCATTATAACGTTTACCAATTCCGAGATGATTCTGGAGCTGTTAGTTGGTTCTAAAATAATATCAATTTGAAATTTAACATACTTTCGTAGAAGTTAGTGGAAGTAATAACCAACTTGACAATAAGGTGAAGACAGTTGAGAAAGAGAATAAAAACTTTCAAAGTTTATTACGGTATTTGTCGCTATAAACTTTATCGGAAAGTAATAACCAAATTGCAATAGATTCAAGATTTTTCAGTTCTAGTCAGTCCAGAAACCGTACAAATGCATTTACGATAAATGAGTTGATACGCGTACTTGCAAAAAACAGTGATATTTTGCTCACTATGGCTACACTCCAAAGGTTATTCCAGTTATTGACTCACAATTAACATTGAGCTTCCACGTATCCTCTTCAACTGCGGCGCTCAACTTCTGGTTCTCAGCGCGGCAGGTGAGCACGCGGTCGTTGTCCTCTTTCAACGGAGTCATCGTTAACGTCGAATCCGTAACGTTTCCGTCCTCCGAAACCTGCAATAATTACGTAAACAAAGCAACGCAGAACTTTCCTTTGACAGTAAGAAAAGAACACATTCAACTTCGAAACGAAATACTCAAACAGTTCAAACGAAGACTAAGTGACGAAAGTTAATACATCCACACCAATATATAAAAACAGAAACTTCTTATTAAATTTCCATAAATTATTTAATTTTGAATTTAGTCTGAAGATTTTACTTTTCCACAGGCATCTTCAATTAGTTCAAAATATATGTTCCTCTATATTATGATTTAATTAGTGAATTTATCGATTATAGCAAATGAAACCGGTCTTACGACAATCGTCTAAGACATTATAACACGTATAAATCGTCCTGTTGTACACCAATGTTTATCAAATTTTATGTCGGAACAATGTCAATGTTTACATATTTAAACGTCTTTTTCTAATTAATATTTTCCACAAAAACTGGGCAGGTTTTCACTAATACATTGTATTTCATAATATAACTCTATTTTCTCGGCAATACGTGGATGTTTTGATTTGATTTATTTTATTAGTCCTGGTATGAGGAAATACGATACGTCAATACATAAAATTACAATATTATGAACATTAACATAAAAATACAAAAATTCGGGAACACAAAGTAAAATATATTAATAATAACAAAAATAATAATTCTTTAACTTTACTAAGGAAATAATATAATATTTACATTTGTAATAAAAAATGTAATACGTACTAGTAAATAATTATCGATTCGAGAATTAACTATCATAAACCATAGAATTACACATCCCACAGGTATAAACACAAAACTTGACACCCACACACTAGAAGGAAAAAGAGCTTATTTGGTTACAGCTAAAGCGGTTCAATACAAAACATTTGAGTTTTTTCGTATAGTTCTTTCTTTTTTATAAATAGTCAATGTGAACTTCTTCCGGGCCGGGTCGCCTGTATAAAGTCACTGTTCCGCTGCTGATCAGTGAAACGTAGTGGTGGATCCATTTTACACATCGTTTCCTTTTAGATATAGATGTAAATTCGTTTTTCAGCAAGAATACAAGCCTGTTTTTATCCAATACGCAATGTTAAATAGGATGCTGGTCCCTCCCCTTCTTACCTGTTGCGTGCTTGTGTTGACGAGGACCCCGTCAAGCCACCACGAAATATTTGCAGCTGGTCTCGAGCCCGTGGACTGGCAGACGAAACTGCACTGTCTTCCTGCAGACAATACTTGATCCGTGCTCAGTATCTGGGCGGTTAAAGGTTTAACTGTGGACACACAGACAAATCAATTTACATGATTATTTAAGGTACGTTGATAAAAGTTCTAGAATCATTCTTAATGACGAACGGAAATATTTTCAGAAAATATATTTTAAGCAGTTTCCAGTGGCATGAAAAAATACAGCAATGTCTTTTAAAAAGAATATAACTGATCAGACAGTATAATAATTACAGATTAATCAATAACAGATCGAAGTAACAATTAAACACAGAAAACGAGCGTAACATTACTAAATGTACAGTTTACAGAGTATGCTTACAAGTCACATTGACAATTAATTATTTAAAGACAAATAAGACCATCACAGAATATAATAAATGTGGAACAAAACTCACGAAAAGGTAAAAGTGAAGCACTTCCGATGATGTGCTCCGGAATAAATATATTCAAGACAAAAATTATAAGAGCAATCCAGATTGTTGGAAGTTTATGTCGTTGTTGTACAATTACCCGACTCCTTTGCCGCAATAGACCCTCTCTTCATGGATTTATGACACTTTTTTACGAGAAAGTGAAGGGTTCAGATCTTCGAATTATTTTTTAAAATTACTTGATTTTGGGAGATGTTGGCGCAGTGTTTTTTTATTGCCTTGAAGCGGGAAAAATAATCCAAACTCCTTTCTTCACCTTAAGCTTCACAAGCTCTGGGATGGGCCGGTTATAGTATGACAGGAAATTGGGGAGTTGTATTGTTATTTTTTGTTTTAGGTTATGAAGGAAGATTTCCGGGAGATCGGTATTTTTGAATTTAAGATTTCGCCCAAAGTTTATAGGATGATGGAAAATGGATAAAACTTTTTGGATGTTTTATTTTATGGATCGGTGGCCGTAAGATTCTCGGCATGGGCAAGATGTTGATGGACAGGGTGGAAATTTAGAAGGCGAAGGCGATGTAATAGATTGATGGATGGGTGTACGAAGTGAAGTGAAACACAAAAACGGAGGATTGTTCTATCCAGGGTCCTTAGAGATTGAAATCGGTGTGGTGATAAGAGAGTAGAAACGATATGGCTACAGTTTATTTCAGACCGAATGAAGGTTTTTTTTATGGAGGGGGGTATTAGGATGGCAGGAACCGGTTCTAGAGCGTTGTAATTATATAAGGTTAAATATTTGGCGTTTTAAGAGTAATTGGACTTGTGGGATTAGGGTGATGGATTGGTTTAGATATTTAGATAATTTTTAGTTCCAGAAAATTATACGGATGGAATATTTTTCAATGCGGGAAAAATAATAGTTTCGGTATCAGAATATTACAATGGAGCTCTTGGTAACGGTAGGTTAGACTCTCCACCTGGAGAGCAATTCGTGGAGGGTTACGAGGTACGTGCTGAGTGGTTTAAGAAGGTTATAGGGATTTTATCGTTAATGCCGGTAGGGTGAGGGAAGTCAAGAAAGTATATGTTGAAAAGAATTATAGAAAATATATTTACTTTGATAAGACCTGCAAAAGGGTGAAAAGTAAATGGACACACTATCCTGGTGTTATTAGGATAGAATTCTGGGAAATATCATACGACGTGCTATTAGAAACTATGTGGGGTCAAAACCAACAAAAGTGAGAAAATATGAATTTATTAGTATATTTGTTATAAAGACCTAGAAACGATTTTTCCAATATTTATTTTAAAATTTTGGAATCTCTGGTGTATTTTTTAGTTTACTTTTCCATTAAATTAGTACGCCGAAGAAAGTTCACGGATAATATTGGTTTGAAATAGGCTCACTTAATAATCTAATTACCATTAATTTCTCACATAAATAATATGAAAGTTGAATATACTCCCATATAAGAAAGTGAAATTAAAAAGTATAGTATAAGAAGATTCATCATATTTTTTTCTTTGGTAAATCTGATGGAGGTAACAGTCAGATTCACTAATACAACATGAAATAAAAACCCTGTAATAGAAATGTTGCTTCATAGGCATCAAGATTTATATATATATGCTATCGTTGCCCGGGAATTTATTTAAAGTAGTCTGGAGAAGGAATTGAATTGGCAGGTACCTCTTGGTAAAGATTTTATTTAAGCAGTATCAATTGCAGCATTATTTGTAACATTTACGAAGTTATGTTCCGCTCTGCGGACTAAACCCTCGTCAGCTAACTTCAAATAAACCAGGATGATGAATAACGGTACTTTAACAACTCGACAATTCTCTTACTAATTCAAATAAGATCGTCTAAATAATCATGTCGAATTAAAACAGTGAAAAATACTCGCTAACTTAATAAAGTCTAAAAATACTCCTGGTAAGTCAAAGGGGTAAAGAAATACAACCTAAATAGAGACAATACTGTGAGTGGTTCCTTAAGAAATTCAAACATTTACTCGATAACTTAACCGGTTAACCTATTGTCAACCACGCCCACCTCTACATTGAGTAACATAAAACTACCTTAACCACAATGGTTAATGCGAGAATCAAACTCAGCGACTCCTACAACTCCGGAATCGACACAAATCTCGGTCGTTTTTGCATTGTTATGTAAACCAAAACCCTTACGGGTGCTTCACATCCTTGGCTTTTAACACTTTAAACTTATGAAATGACACTATCACATTCAGCGACCCAGTAAACGTTTTATTCGGCGCTAATAACATATTTTACGAATGTTTTCTAAATACCACCCTTCTAGAGATCGTAGGTGTGCCTTAATTCCTCGGTGTTTGCCCCTGGATCGTAAGTTACGTGTATACAAAGTTTGGTAGAAGTTTCTCTACACATTTAAGATTGTTTCGGCCTCTTCCATCACCACACTTACTGGTTGAACTGCATCTTAATCTGGATGGTAAATGTCAGAATTAAACTCAGCGACTTCCATAACCCCATAATTAACACCAGTCTCGGTTGACTACTAAGCCATTTACTCATCCATCCCCGCACCTTGGGACTGAACTACAACATAACTGACATAGTTAATGTCAGAATTAATCTCATTGACACCAATATTGGTTTATTTGCATTCTTTTTATTTTTTTTAATAATCCTTACATAAGGGGATTAAAATTATACACTGAAAACGTCTGAAGACGAAACTATTAATTTCATCGAACGCGATAACTAATTATTCCATGCTAAAATAAAAAATTAATGTCCGATTGAAAATTAACAATCATAAAGATAGCCAAATGCAGATAGATAATATAAATACCACACATTCTTATTATTCGATAAATCTCTGATTTAAAATGCTAATATTGGTAGTTTTAGCATGTTTTAAAATTTCACCCCAATTCATCGCTGGGTTTTGCTACGCTTCGAAAGGCTGACAGAAACCTTCGAGGACGTGTGGACAAGAACGGCTAAAATATTAATTAAAATTGGCTGAATGGTATAGGAACGTAGGGGGACAGAAGGACAACAGACAGAAATTCATTTATATATATATATATATATATATATATATATATACATATATATATGTGTGTGTGTGTGTGTGTGCGTGCGTGTGTGTGTGTTTTATACAGAACACATGTTTTAATCTATAATACAATTCTGATTTGGACTTAACCCAAAAGGCTATCACACTATGAATGATCATTTTCGAATTCAATTTTCGGAAATTACTTTAGTAAATTTACAGGATAGTATCTATAATTTAATACTGTTCAATTATTAAATGTGCTTGTTCTTAGCATATATTATGTACTTGTTAGAAATTCAAGACTAAGTGTTTTTAGTGATTTAAAAGCAGAAATTATGCAGTGAATTTAGAAGACGTAATATATTATTCACAAAATGTAACAATATTTTTCAACATTGCTTTCAATTAAAAGCCGCCTGCTACTTAATGTTATTTTTATGCTGTAATTAAAAACATCGTTTTCTTCTGTTTCTCATGCTTGAAGCAGATAATGGAAATGCGTTATTTATGACTGAAATATAATTTTTTATTTAATTAGCCTTCCTACCTGTAAAGTAAATTCGGTTTTTTGTAGAGTTTTCTTTTTATTTTAATTACATAAACATCTAATTAAATTTAAGTTTAGTTAAAACAGTAAAAATACGGACGATTCTTGCTGAAAGGCGGCAAATAACCCTGATGTGAGAATATTTCAATGTGCGTAGAATGTTTCATGTTTCAGAAACACTGAAATATTTATAATTTATGATGGACAGACACTTCGACATAGAATAACTAATATTAGAAGCGATGTAAAGATGTATGAGCAAGTTTTACAATATGCGTTTTTTCTTTAATATGTGCAATGTGTGCTTATTTTAACATAATAAATGAAATTACCTCAAAAATTACGCATCGTAAGAAAAAATTGACCTAGATAAAAATTTAATCTATTCAAATAGAGGTCATCTGCTCGAGTTGAAATTAGCCTTCGCCGCTTTTGCATGTGTAGGAGAAATATTTGAAATATTAAATAGAAACTTCTATTTTTTTAATGCAGCTTCCGATTCTCGCACAAAAGTAACAGATTTTATCCGAACATTTTTAATATTCACGTTACACTGCGTTCTATTCAGCGAAATTTGGTTAATTTCCGAATTTCTACTTGAAAGATCCATTTTTATTTAAGAATTTAATTTACGATTAACCTCGCCTCTTTTCGTTTTAAATATCCAGAAAAGTATTCTTTAGTTGAACGCAAGTTTAAATTCGGAATTTCAGTAGAGAATATATGCTAAACCGATAGAACGAACATTGTCAGATTGCTGCATGCTGTCGATCAAGGAACACTTAAAATACGCTAATATTAGTTATACAACTAATCAAGAGTACTCACAGAAAAGTTACACCACGCACATCGTTGAGTATCGTAGGTGTTATTTCAAACATTGTTCTATCATCATTTTGAATGTTTAATGTAACTGAGTGGTGAGAGGCGAGTGTACTCACATAAATCAAGAACCCCGAATGGAGCACAAAGTTACTATGACAACGCTGTTCTTTAGGGCTCAAATCAAGAGTTTTTATTTTCCTACCACTTGGCATTGTTTGTATACACGCTGAACGCAGTGCCTAATACCAGGTGATTTTTAGACGCGTATTTGAGACTATTTGAGACGCGTATTTGAGACTAAAAATTGTAATGTTGATCTAAATTAATTATGCAATAAAACGAGATGTTTAATATTTAGTTCTAAATAATTTTGGAGAAACTTTAATTTAACAACTTAAAATAAACACTCTATATATAATGTAACATGATGAGTTTAAAACAGTTTCCATTAAATGTAATTATAACGTGTTTTTGTATTTTCACGAAACTAATAATAATAAAGTGCAGCTAAATACAAAAGTAGGTTTGGTTCAAAAAGAAATAAAGTTGAGTAACTAGAAATAACTGACGTATAATTACTTTATCACAGTAATTAAAATACCAAGAAGCATTTATACTTAAGGAGAGCAATGCAATGTTGTATGAATTGTTGGAAACTGTGCATGAAATATTTGTCTAACTAAACTCGGAAATTATAATATTGATGATTATATCAATTCATTAGTTTCTTAAGTCCCTAATTCTTAATAAGTACTTGAGATCAGAGAGGCGATGGAAGTGTGATTGAAGAGTAGTGCCCTCGATGACGACACGCTTTCTGGTCGATGGAGAGTCCCATGCTCCATTGGCTATACCCTTTTCAATGAGCAAGAAAAAGGGATGGGGACGAATATAGAAGATTGGGGCTCAATGAAGACCTATCATGATGCACACCGGGCATGGAATATTTAAGTCCTTATCGCTCTCTTATGACCATAAAAAAGGGACTAACACGCTTACACAACTATAATGCTGAACAATGATATTAGTAGCCAAAACCGTATAATCATCTCTGTAACTACAGAGCTGTCAAAAAACTAATGGGATGTATTTATAACGTTCTCATATATTATGGAAAATAATTCTTTCACTATAGTTACTTTTTAAGCAAAAACTAAAATAATATTTGAATGAATCGTACTACTACAGTCAGTTACATTATCAGCAATTTTCTTATTGAAAATTGATTGGACACAATTCCCAGGGGTCAGAGACTGCTCAGTTCTCAGAGCTGTGTGTGTTAACCCCAGCCCCGAATCCGCGGTACGATGTCGCCTCACGCTTTTGTGCATTAGCTGATTGAAAGCTCGTGTCGCACGCACCGAAGTCAATTTATTCCACCCACCGCCATCCAGGTGGTCTCTAATTTTGACGCCAATAACGATGACAAAATACGGCTTTCCTCTAGCTGGAAACCGTCCAAAAGCTATAAAAAGCAGAGGCAGTCTTGGCATCCATCTAGACTGTTACGAGTAACAAATTTCTAGGCTTATCTTGAAATACTAAGGTTATTAACCGGACAGTTGCTATAATAGGACACTAGTAATTTTAAATTTGTATGTCTTCTAAAGTGAACAGCTGAAATATAATTATTTATTATATGATAATAAAATAATATCCTCAAACTTTGAAGTGGCGTCTGATGATTCTTAATCGAATTCTTCTAATTTATACGCTACAATCCATTAGTTTTGGTAATTAACTAACCATATTAACTATATTTATGAAAGTGTTTGATAAATTAAATTTAATTACTAAGAATATTTTGTACATGTAACCAAATTAATGAATTTGACATACTTGAAACATTAAATTTCTGTGGATAATCTTCTTATATTAATATTTCATTATATCGATATAGAAATATCAGATGTAATTTGCTAATTTCAAATTATCTGTAGGATTACCACTTGGCTATAAGTTCGATAACTAAAGCATATGACAATATCGATAAATTTTTGGCGTTTAAGATTTTTTATACTCAGAAGTAATTTTTGATTAGAATTTTGTCAAGTGCATATAAGTATAAAAAACTGTTGAAAGAGCCAAATAGCACACCTCTGTTCTTTATTACAATATATATTATATTATATGATTGAATTTCACAAAACTTGTTCAATTTTCTTAACTTTATTCTGAACGTCAAAGAGTATTGCGGGATGGTATCAAACTGGAATCTCGAGAAGCCTTTATCCACTTTCTACACGGGGAAAACCTTCGATCTACAGCCTTTATCAATGATGAAGCTTGTTTTTAGCACTTTATTTATCGAATAAACAATTAATTGAAAATAATCATAGGATTATATGAGAAAATCTGCATAGTAGTGATAAATACCATAAATATTTTAATGCCACACATTTAATGTCCTTTGTTCGAACATATAGTCTGTGAATGATCTATTCGCTGTACCTAAATAAAGTTAACTTGACTTTAATTAAATACAAAAGACAGCAGTAGGTATCATTAAAACATTTCAATGAAGATATTGGGTACTACTCTCATTTATGAGTCAGAAAAAATAATTACAAAACCGAAATTGATATTATTTTATACAATGAAAGTTTAACATTTTTCATACATCTAACATACTATTTTGCTATTTTTAAGGATGTATAAGTGTATATGTTAAACATTATTTTATATATGATGTAATTTATATGAAAAACTTTTATTCACAAAATAAGAAGTGATTTCGGATTACGACCATTTATGAAATGACTGTTTTATTATTATTATAAACGTCAATGAAATGAGTGCATGTCTAGTCCAAATACATAAAATGGTTTTATCAAAGTATTTTTTTTGTATTAAAGAGATAAAATAATCCAAAAAGTGTATAAATCGTAATATATTACTGAATTTGTGATTGAACAAGATATTATACATTAGTATAATTTACGTTTCTTTACACAAAGCATCAGTCTTGGAGTTAAGTCAGTAAAAAGTTGTTACCGTATTTGTTAAATAATTATGAAACAATCGGTTTCATATAATGCACCAATTTCCAAAACAAAATAGATATAAAACCATTGTGATTTTACAAAAATTAATTATACAATTAATGCGACAAAAATATTTTTATCTTCAATATATTTGGCACGATGTATGCGACTGAAGTAGTTTCCGTCATAGCACAGAGTTACCTTAATTGTTTTTAAATCCATTACTAAACGTTAAAGTAGAAGTAGTTTAAGACTTTATACTCACTAATTGAAAAAATGATTATTTAACGTAATAAAACTAAATATATAATGACTTTTCGTAGTCATTAGATATGGCCCAAACAAATATCTCCATGTAAGAGAATACAAATTCTTCGTGAGACATATTTAATTTATTCGTGAAAACTGCTGACAGAGCATTAAATGAAAATATGCATACGTAAACATATGTTTGGTTTTAAGTCGACTCAAAGAGGTGTCAACTTCTGGCGTCGCTTTGTGAGGTAGTGCAGATGGACGAAATGGAAAGCTACTGTTGATGTGTGCTCATGGTTGACTGACTCGAGTATCAGAAAGGTCCTTTCACAAATAGAAGTGAGCCCGTTCTTTGTGATCCACCACGGGTTTTTATGCGTCTGATGATTACTGCCCACTTTCTGTTGTCAAAAAGAACTGGTGGGCAAGAGGACAGCAAAAACAACAACCATCCCGTAGTCACTAAAATCTTTCTCTTATTCAGAGATCGTTAAAACATAAAAAAAAACAATATTTCATGTCACAAAATAATTCTATCGTTTCAATCAACTATATTGTTTTCAGTTACAAAATGACAGTATAAGTATCTAAAAATAAGGTTCAAAATATTACGTATCCTAACTGTAGGCTTATTACTTAAGTAATATTGCTGCCCAATCATTTTAAATTAAAAATACGATTTCCAATAACTATTGGTCGTCGAAAAACTTCAATAAAAATATGATATATGAAATATTAAATACTTTCTCTATCCAGAACATTTATATTTTGTAATAACGTGCCTTTAAAAATCTCATAAATACAATCCTCGAATTTATTACAATCATTAATTAAATGACGTTGGTCCTTCTTAGTCTATAGGATAATTTAAGCAATAAAAAAGAATAAAACGGCACGAAAAAGTAACTATCATTAATAACGTAAACTTTAACAATCTTTAAATTTGTAGCACCGTCAATTAATTGGAATAGTAATTTGTTTTAATACAATAAGATTATACAATTTTTAATAATATTCAATAAATTGTTCAAAATAACTGAATACTGTAAATGTTGTAGTATTATTTCAATGTTATCAAATTATCAACAGAAAAATCCGTTTCTTTAAATACACAATATTGTTTCCGTTAGTTCGATAAAAAAAGATCAGTATCAATAATTTTGACACTGATTATAGTTTCGATACACAATATTATGCTTTAACGTGTTCTTTACAAAAAAAATTCCTTAAGTACGTTTTATTCAGATTAAGGAATTTACATTTTAAATGAAATGAGGAACACTCGATAACGTCAATAAAAAACGACAGATAAAAATGTTCTGATGCATCCGTTAACCGCGACTTTATTGCGCTGTTTGTATGTAATCACTTACAATAGTGGCATTTACCATATTAAATTTAAAGGAATGACCATGTCATTTACAATATATATTTATTTGTAGTGTTCTATTTTTATTGCAAGCTACTTCTGAAAAGTTAACAATAACTACGTATTTTTAATACTACTTTTAGTACAGATAAACATTGGTAAAAATTCGGAAAATATATAATAATAACTTTGTTAAATGTATCTCATTCCCAGCCTATTATTGTTACTTAGTATTCACTAATGTATATCTTTGTACTCCTCGTAAATTCTCGATCATTATCACTATCGCCCAACTATAAGTCGTCAATGTTCAGTATACCGAAGTAACGGCGTTTTCTGGCTACGTTGCTAAGAAGATCTAGCCGTCAACTGAGAGCTCAAGGATAATTGATGGGGTATAGAAATTTGAGAGAGGTCTTGTTGGGGTTGGTTATAAAAGTGGTATTGATATTACATTTTCATGACGCGTACTACATTTAAAGTTCTAATAAACATAAAATACTTTGAATCCTACGCGTGCTTTCGTTCTTTAATGTGTTTAATGTATATAATGAACTTATAATTGTTTGTGCTATAGTTTAAGTTATACAATAAAAGAAACGCTCTGACTTCTTCCATTAAGTAAGAAATACGTGTGAAAATCTGAAAGTGATGTGACTTACGGTACAAGTCGAGGCGCACGACAGCCGAGACAGGGGGAGCGACCTGCGTGTTGGCGGCCTGGCACGTGAGCCTCGAGTGCAGGTCTTCTCTGGTGAGTGAGGCCAGGACCAGCTGGGCACGCACGTCCCTGTCAGTCTCCACCTGCCTGCCTTCCAGCAAGCGTTCTCCGCGCCACCACCGCACTGTCGGCTTCGGTCGACCTGCAACAAACATTCCGCTATTCAGATCCGGGCGAACACCTAATAAATCAAGAATACAGGTTGCTCTAGCATAGCGTCGCTGAAAGCCTGCGAGAGGATTCTCTCACAGGTAACCTGCGAGGGATGTTCTCTCGCAGGCAGAACCTTGTAAAAGAGATACGAAGGGGCTACCTTTGGGGATGCCTTTCCATCAAGGCCTGCGAGGGCTATTCTCCCGCAGGCAATACCTGCGAGGGATGTTCTGTCGCAGGCAGAACCTTATAGGAGACATATACGAAGGGGCTACCTTTGGGGATGCCTTTCCCTCTCCGTTTTTGAACTAAGGTTCCCACAAGCCGAGGCACCTCGGCCTGTTCTGAGAGGTGTATGTTCCGGGGTCACAGACCTTGGGCATACGGTAAGAGTTGTCCGCTATTCCCATTGGAATAGTCGGCCAGCTGCCTCCTTAACTGGTCGAGGCACGGAGAAGGGAATGCTGCGTCCCCACAACAAACTCCTCTCCCGCTATCGGAAGGGTGTGGGACAAGTACCCAATGCCCGACCTACCTGAAGCAGGTTTTTCTAATGTTTTCCCTGCATTTCTTTAGGCGAATGCCGGGTAGGATCCTTAAAATATAGCCCGGGGGCCCTAGTTAACCCTTCAATATCTTCCTCTACCCTTCCGTATCCCCCCTTTCAAATCCCTTCCTATGCTATTAAAGGGGAGTTGCCCAACGTGGATTACCCTCATGTTGCCTGTTGCCCTAAAAAATAAGCTCTAGCATAGCCTACACCTCTGGAAAGTGTTATCAGAATACGAAAAATTGGGAAGAATAAATAAAGAAACGATATACGTTTGTTTAAAAGGATATACGAGATACGTTTGTTTAAAAGGAAGAAATTATAAAAGAAGAAAATATATAATATGAAACCCTAAATATTTTTTTATATTGATTTATTTACAGTCGCATCAACAGTTCTGGTTATTAGCGACCCCTAAATATTCTAAAAGGAAGAATCTGTAATCACCAATAAGGATATAAGAAGACCTTAACTTCAGTATTTGTTCCAAAAAATCGGAAGAAATACATCTAGTACTGAATTCAGTCACTTAGAAATCCAAATATTCGATAATTTTGTATAAACTGAATTTGGTTGGTCAGTGGACTCTGATTCACAAGACAAGACGAAAATAGTTGCTTGCTGTAAAATTATTTGATGTTACAATTTAAATGGAATCTCTTCCGACACTTTATTTCATTCATAATTAAAGCATGCAAGATAAAAATCAATGAAATTTGAAAAAACAAGTAACCGACGTCAGTTTATAGCAGTTTATAACATGCCGAGGAGAAGAGTAATATCAAATAAAATATTTATCATGATAATTCCAATTCATACCCTGTAGACTACATTGTTCATCCAGCCAAAGATCTTCTGCATATCAATTCAATAAAGATAGCATGGTATCTGAGGAGTTTTTGTTAAGTGTTGTACGTGTTCTTATTTGACATCACTTCCTCACGATTTATGGTTAGGTGTAATACGTATTCAGCTTTACTCTAAAAAAAGCAGAATAATAGGATGTATATTGGCATAATAAATTATTTCTCGTATCGTATGATCTGATATAGTTCATAATTATCTTCAGCCGCATTCTTTGTAAAAATACTAATATTATTGCTAGTGCATTTCTACACAGTTGCTTGTTACCTTGCCTCCTTTCACTAATCCGAGCTAGGAACCAGAAGAACGCACTTGTACAATTACGAACTATTTCAATTTGAATTTAAAAGTGTACCTGTTGAGCAGGCTCAGTCCATAACAGCGTTATCGAAATTTTGGTTCACTTAGTTTTCTAGGATTGTATGATGAGTGGTATTGAATTTTATACGAACATCAACCTGCAATGGGGGAGGGGTAGTAAGGAATTTCCCGGATGTTTCCGCCCGGTAATTCGGAAGACGGGGATTTTTAAGGGTCACGACGTTCCTCTAGGGAAATGAACTGCGAGGGCGTTGAAGATGAGTGTTTCAGTTAAAATGGGTATTAAAACCAGTTTTCAGTTTGGCAGACTAGAATTTCGGTACTAGATTGTCTTATTGCTGAATAAGATATATTATTAACGGATAGAGAAACTGACAAACTACATTACCGTGGCATTAATCTTATGTTTTATATTGTAACAGCGTACTAATTTTTACATAAAATAATGAAATACTATTATAATCAAGTATGCTCTCTACTAAACAATCAAACTATTTTTATGTCCTAGACATTTCTGAATTAGGTAGAACAGCGTTTGTAAGACTTCCGGACTCTAGTGATTGTCATTTGGTTATAAATTTATTTATTTTCTTATTTAAATTCTTATTTAATCTGTGATTTTTCTTACTATTTCTAATCTATTATATTATGTTCAGTTTATTTCATTACTTGATTACGTATTTATCCAAACAATCTCGTTTGACATATTTTTAGTGTGTTCATTTATCCTCTTTGGGGTAATTAAACCCATAAACGTTTAATTTATATATTTTCAAATTTACTATAAATTTTCTTATTTGTCACCTGTTTTAGTACATAACAATATGGATTTTATAGATAAAAACGTATTTTTTAAATACGATATTTAGTCTTGCGTTGCTCTGAAATACTGTATGGATTACTTATCAACATTTATTTATATCATTTCAGATATCAGCGTGACTAAATGGATTGCAGTTTTCAGAGGCTAACTCTGCTTCCTTTTGCCTCTAGAAACAAATTTTTGATTGTATTTCTACTGCTTACTGATAATATTGCTTCATTGATATATACCAAAAATAGAAAAAAAATCTTATAAAACAGTTCATTTACCATTTGTTTACGCCAATAGTTTGATTTTTGCACACATGTTTGAAATATATTTATTTCATAATTTTAAAATCATTAGAAATCAAGGTATCTCATTATGATTGCAAAACATAAAGAATAAATGTTTCACTTCCTAAATTCTTCTTCTGCGCGTCACTAAGTAAAACTAATATGATAGTAAAATATGGTTACAATATTAAATTTAAAAGAATTATTAAGGTCTCTTAATTATCCTTTGTGGTTAAAGCTGAAGATTGTCAGCAGTGTCATAAAATTTTTATTTAATATTATCCCAAGAAACGGTGGATCACAATTATGATTTTTACCGTATGAAGTATTGCGTATGTTTCAAACAAGGTACAAGAAAGCATTTACAAAACAGAGTTTGCATCAGTTCGTTACAAGAATGGATACGCGGATTCTATGCTTCTATACTATGTTAATAATTAAGGTTTGCATAAATATATACATAATTTTCCTTTATAAGACCATACATTTATTGAAGTATTGTTACGATACAAAAGTAAAAAGCGATAAAGAAATATTCATGCATTTTGCTAGAAAGTCCACGTCTTTTGTGAATATATCGAGTCACGTAGCTAACTGCAATTCGGTTTGTGCATAGAACAGAAAAGAACAAGAGCGCACAACTTCTGACTGCAAAACGAGGCCTTATTCATCGCACCTGTTGGCGCGAATACGCGATTCAAAAGAAAGGGCCATGCCTCACCCAGCTCCTGGACATAAATCACCCCGGCGGACAGGAAGCGAAATTGTGGGACCTGGCAACTGGCGAGGAAACAGACGAATAAAACAGTGAAGGGAGGAGGGACCAAGCTTGTATTTCAAAACTCATTCTGGGAGAAAAATTACTTGGTTTCCATGCGTGCCTGAAACCTAGCGGGGACTCTCCGAAAATGTAAATCACAGGCTTTCTTTTCACAGAGTCCGTGGTGGAATTAGAATAGCGGAAATGAAGGAAATGTAATGGTTTGTGAACTAGCGCCGGGAAGGTGTTGTTCACAGGTCGCAGGCATTTTCGGGGTCCATTGTCTCACCACGCGCACTCGAGAAGGCGAGACAAAGCCCCGTCGCTTGAGAATTAGCACGCAGGGAGACATCTGGCAACAGGGCACGCAGAAGAGATCTCATTCGCTCGACAGCAAGCAATTATTAACATCACAGACACAGAAACAAGGCAGTGTTGTGTTGTACGTCATTCTTCAGGAATAATCACTTATAGTAAAAGTGAATCTTATGTCCAAATTGCACACTCGACTGTCATCTACTTTCGTCAATCATTTAATCTCTTGTTCATGTAAATAGTTTTTTAACCAATAATTCAATATATATGTCAACATCGAATAATTATACAGGTTTTACACAAGTAAGTAGGAATGTTTGAAATTTAAATGTTCATGGTAATCAATTTTAATACAGCTTCAATTTAATGAATTCATGAATAAATTGTGAATAAATTAATACTATTTATCAAGAAGGCTTTCGAATTGATCAAGTATAATTACATTGGAACATATTCAATTTACTGGCGCAAATATTACTGTAATCTTTGTTAAAAATATTTTAAAAAATTAATATAAAACAATTAAAATAATGCTTCCTAAATTAATGCTTTCTTGTAGTGTATAAGAAAAGCATATATTTATTATTACTTTGTAGTTAGTTGTAGAATTATTATCTATAGCGAATAATATAGTACAAACTTCATAAGCCTAAATATACCTCCATGAACAATGCATGTGAGTGTTGCGGAACTGCCTTCCTCGTAGGGGCCTGCAGTAACTCCCAATCTCAATCCTTGCTCATCATGGATTATTGGAGTCTCTGGTGGCACTGGAAGTCGATACAAAATGAAGACATTAAACACCATCAACGTATTTAAATTATATGAAATAATAGCATAAACTAATTAGTACTATTGCTTAATACGTAGAGTTAGACACCAACAAATTAATTATACCGCAAATCGTTCCTCGGCTTTATTGTGTGGTATAGTCATATAATTACTTCCAATATATTCTTTCAGGATAAATTTAGAAGAACAATAAGTGAAATTCCTTATACAAATCAAATGTAAATTTTGGAATATTAAATTTATAAACAAATTAATATGAACATTATATATAAATTGATTAAATAAGCTATTGTTGCATTCACTTTCAGAAAAATGCGCGATACAATAAAGGGCACTCAGATTATTTAAATATATTATTTACATGGTTCCCAATATTTTTCACTATAAATAAATGCTGCGGTTATTTCATGTCGATTAATGACTATGCCGTATTAACTATTTCCTCTGAATGTTAAATTCAACCATTTGTTTAGTTATGAGTATTTGTACCAGTTATCAATATTCTCTACCAAAAGAAAATTATTTTTTTCAATTAAAACACACGAAAAATTAAATTTATATTGAAAAGCTTTTTCAAACAATTTTAACGCCTTGTTAGTGAATGCAAGCTAGGTATCAGAACTAAATCTTTTGAATATGTTTGAAAATGAAAACTGCGCTATTACCCACGACTATTAGTTGAATTTTTGTAGTTTTGGAAGGCGACAAGGTGAAATCCACTCTGCACCGGTAGAAGCCTTCATCCCTGTCCGAGACATTCTTGAGATAGAGCGCAGCAGGGGCGCTGTCACCTGGAAGGAAATGGGCTCGTTCACCGAAGTGGGGGCCAGTCCAGTGAGGGTGAAGGAACTTGCCTCTAAGATCGTAACTGAAAACAAGAATCAGCCTAAAAACATCCGAAATTTTCCTTAAGAGAAACAAAGCCAGAATGAAATCCTCATCAATAGAGGAAAATTTTTTAATGATTTACAATTCATATTCAAAACAATAATAGTTTACAATTAAGAATGTTGAGTAACACCAAACAATTAATCAACTTCGTAAAGGCGAGACGGCATTTTATTTAATTAGAAGTAAAAGTAATTATTTCTGTAGAAAATATTGAAATATATTATAAAGAAACTGCACTTTTGGCAAGAGACGTTTTAAATTCGTATAAAAGTTTTGGCAAAGTTTAAAATATTAAGGAGTAGGTGGGAGGTCACCACAGACCCTATTTGGCCCTTAATTGTTTTGGACCCGATGGTCGGAGCGTAGCTTTAATTATCCTATATTTACTTGGTGAATAAGAACTTATAAAGAAAAATAAGAAGGTGTAGACAGGTTATATATAGAGTAATCCACCAGTGGCAAATCTCCTCTTATAGCATAGGAAACGGACTGAAAGGGGGGACGCGGGAAGGTAGAGCAAGGTATGGCCGCCGGGTTATGGTTTAAGGATTCTACAAGACATTTGCCTAAAACTGATGCAGGACATACTCCAGAAACCCTGCATCAAGTAGGTGGGAATAGGGTACTTGCCCCATGCCCTACCGATGGCGGGAGAGGAGTTTTCTCTGGGAACGCAGCATTTCCCTTCGTACCTTGACCAGTTTAGGAGGCCGATTGTTCCAATGGCGACAGCAAACAACTCTTACCGTATGCCCAAGGTCTGCGAACCCGGAACATGCACAACTCAAAACAGTCTGAGGCTCAATGTCATTTAATTAGCACTATTCCTCATTTTAGACAGAGACAACAGTTTTGAACCTGATTGACACTTACGTTGTTATTTTAAATAAAACTTAAAATATTTGTTATCTGCACCATAAAGATCGCGTCCTCTTATATAAATCTCGCAGCTGTATCATTAGTCTCATATACCACTGTGATCAAAAAGTAAGGTGAAATTGTCATTTAAAACTCCCGGGTATTAGGAAGGCAAGAAAATTTTTTTCCCTAGGTTGGTAGGACTGTCTATAATATTTGCCAAGCGTCTGTTTGTTAAAAGGTTTAATTATCTCCGAGTTACACGTGTTTTTGTAAACAACCAAAAGTGAATTTTTCGATTTTTGCAATGGGTGATTTTGTTGAGCAAAGAACATGCATCAAATTCTGTTTGTGGAACGAATATTCTTGTGCGGACACGTTGAAAACGTTGCGGAAGGCCTTTGGTGGTCAAACTATGGCACAAAAAACGTTTATGAGTGGTACAACGAGTTCAAAGAGGGCCGAGAACGCGTTTAAGACGAACCGCGCTCTGGACGACCATCAACGTCCAAAAAATCAAAGATTTGGTGCTTGAAAATCTCGATGGACAATTAGAGATCTCGCTAATAGTGTTGGAATATCATTCGGCTCAGCCCAAACCATTTTGAAGAATGTTTTGTGTCTCAAACGCGTCAAGTCTCGATTAGTGCCAAAATTGCTCATTATTTTGGAAAAAAAAGCGTCGCATTGACGTGTATGAAACTTTGCTGTCTGACTATCAGGACTACTTGAAATACATCATTACTGGAGACGAGACTTGGTTTTCCCATACGACCCTGAAACCACCGATCAATCCAGCGAATATCGTGCAAAAGGTGAAGCAAGACCACGGCAAAGTCGATCGAAAATCAAGGTCAAGTTGACAGTTTTATTTGATTATCGTGGTGTGGTGAACTATGAATTCCTTCCGCCGGGCCAAACTGTCGACAAAGAGTATTATTTGAGCGTTATGCGTCGTTTGCGTGAAGCTATTCGTCTGAAACGGCCGGAATTATGGGCGAACAACTCTTGGTTCCTTCATCACGATAATGCACCATGTCATACTGCATTCGTTCTTCGCGTTTTTTTTTTGCCAAAAACTCGACTCATATCGTTCCGCAAGCACCGTATTCGCCTGATTTGGCTCCGTGCGACTTCTGGCTATTCAGCAAACTCAAAAGGCCAATGCGGGGACGCCGTTTTGACACGATTGAGGAGATAAAAACCAAATCGAAGAAGGTTTTGAAGGCTATACCGGAAAAAGACTATTCCGACTGTTTCGAGAACTGGAAAAAGCGTTGGAAAAAGTGCGTTTTATCGGACGGGGATTACTTTGAAGGGGATGAAATTGATTTGGAAGAATAAATAAAGAATTTATATTTTATAAATAAATTAACCTTACTTTTTGTTTACAGTGGTATCTAATTTGAGTAGTTCTGCCAGCAGCGTCCTAAACTGGTGGAGGCTCGGAGAAGGGAATGCTGCGTCCCCACAGCTAAATCCTCTCCCGCTATCGAAAGTCTGTGGGACAAGTACCCATTTCCCGACATACCTGATGCAGTTTTGCTAGGGTTTGTCCTGCATTACTTTTAGGCGAATGCCGGGTAGGATCTTTAAACTATAGCCCGGAGCCCCAGTTAACCCTTGGCTACCTTCCTTTACCCTTCCGCATCCCCCCTTTCAAATCCCTTCCAATGCTATTAAAGGTGAGTTGCCACCATGTGGATTACGCTCATGTAGCCTGTTAGCCTAAAAAAAGTTTATTTTGGATCGTATTTAATTTCTTCTACCATGTCACAAAGGTTTGAAAATTGAAATTAGGTAACTTTCTTCACATATACGGAGAACTGGAACAGGAATGAAGTAACTTTTAACGTTTGAAGTCATGTTTTTTTAAACGCATCTCTTTAACTAAGAAATGGGTACTTAAAGTAATTAATGTCTTAAATTTATTTAAAAAAATATTTTCTAATTATGTCAAAAGCTTCAAAATACTTTGGTAATTGAAAAAATGTGTTCGTTTTTGACATGCCATTACGTAAAATTTAAATAATGGTACCATATATTTTACGAGTCATTGAGGAATTGTTTTTATAAGACCTCACTGTAACCTAGCAGCCCGTTCGTACTTTCTTAACATTGTGCTTGCCTTCCGTAAAGTTCGCGAACATAATTTTTTGGCACGTTTTATTACTACAAGCGGTGTTGCTCGGAGTCATTTAAGCTCCTAATTAGTTTTCAAGGACCGTTCCTCCCACAACGCCCCTCTCCCTCTGTTCCTCTCGACCATCAACTGCCTCTTACACAGATAAATGCTGCCGAGCTCGTCATTTTCTTGTTTGAACCATTCCACTCCAAGTACTCCCTTCTACGCCACTGCGCGAGGGATTTCACGGTTCTGACGCACCAGCGGCAGGATTTTTATTTTTCTCGATACATTGGGGACAACGGGAGGAAAAAATAATGATGGCGTGCGCCCTGCTGACAGCAGCTCCAGTCAATTAAAAGCTTCCACGGAATTATTTATTAATGCCACGCTGACCCCGACCAAGCCAGTGTTTTTTACGAATGCTTTTATAGTTTTGTAAATGACTTTGTCTAAAGGTTGCCAATTACATTGGACAGAGTATATAAGTGTTTTTTTTTACCAAAAAGCGAAAGGTAACTGTTTTCGATGTGAAGGCCTGTTGAGCGTTAAAAAGTTATCAGTCCGTACAAATATATCATGCACAATTAACGGATATTCCATGGAAATGGCTGTGAATATTTTCAAGTGCCTTGATGGCAATCAATGGACTTTCAATTGTTATACGAATTCCCAAAAATGTATGCGTGGCCATTAAAAAAATCCTGTGTAGGGATATTTAGAATTCAATTCTCTCCAACTTCTAAATAATTTACTCACTAGTTATTGCTTTAAATTATTTAACATTGGGTCAGTAATCTCATGGTAAGACTAAGCTCATAAAAAGTAAATTAAAAATGGTCAAAACTAAGGATAGTATTTAGATTAAGCTGGGGGAAGCTAGTATGATTTTTGAACTTGTGCAATTTCGTTGTAGTTATGAAAAAGTATCATTATAATAAACTCCACAGATACAATTACACGTTTGTCCCGTTAAAAAATATACATTATTAGTTATCACCTCAGTAAATTACGACAGCTGAGAATCAAACCTAAAATATATTAAATCGATACAATGTGACACGAGAACTATCATTAACTGAAACTTGGAAAAAGAGTTCAAACGAAGAAAAACTATTTAAATCAATCTTATTCAGATGCACTGTTTATAAATTCTTGTAGATCATTTATATTAAATAGTTATGCACTGAAAAAATTTTATTCAACACAGTCTCTCTGTTACATTAAAATATAATTTTTCTCCATTTTACGTTAAATAAATCTCAAAGTTACAAATGTATTTAAAATATTCTTAACTATCTCATTTCATCGAAAATAATACAAACTTTATAATACATGTTACTTTATATTACTCACTTTTCCTATTATTTTATTTTATTCATGTTGACGATTTAATCGAATTGTACTGTAATTTGCATAAAAAATAAATCAAAATCTCATTACAGTTTTTACGGTACGAAGCGGTTAAAAGCAGTTCGTACTATAATATTAAAAAATGTTAAATAAATTTTCACTCTGTATTGAATTGTGTTATTCGTCATTCACAATAAATAAACCTTGTAACTGAGAAACATGTTTTTACTGTGAATTTATAAATATGTACTCTCGAGAATCTGAATAACACGCATGTCTCTTTGCAGGAAAGAAAACTGTTCCTTTGACTGGTTCCGGAAATAATAAAATATATATTCTTTCATGTACGACGTCCGACTGTCGGAAAAGCATAATTAAATTCTTCCTTTCCATTTTTCTTTATTTTATCAAGAATTCATATTCCAGGTAAAGATTTAACATTCATGTCCTCATTCCCTGATCTGACGTGCCAATCATCGGGGTCTCTTTTAGAACCGTAGTTATTATTCTCTTTCGTTGCTTCTGCGCTTTTATTAAAGTATTCTTCCAACTCTGTAGTTCTCTGCACCGCAAAGCTTATCTGCAACGTCTTTTATAAGTCTGATTATTTCATTGTGAGCTGTTGCCTTCATTTAGAATTCTCTGCTGAGTATTCAGTTTCTATGGTTATCTAATTCATCACATCCGTGTTGGATAACTTGGTTTATTTGCGTATCCAACGTTTGCCTGAATAACTTTTGCCAGTTCCATTAGGACAGCGTTTAATTAATCTTAGTAACAACGTGAATAATACAGTATAAAAATCTAGTCAATATTCCATTAATATATTTTTTCACATCAGATTAATAGAAAAACTTCTAAATATTAACTTTTTAACGCACATTTCAAAACACGTGACAGTTGTTTGATATTATAATTAAATTTTTAACGAATTACTTAATAAGAATTTGTTCAACTTTCTTTTAAATTAAATAAAAAGGTTTAAATCCGAGAACGAACCATTTCTTCCAGACTCTTTGTGTGTTTGTAATAAAGGCAACATTCACTGGTAGTTATTATTATTAGTTCTGTGAACAATGGTGGTCTGGTCCAAAAAGTTATTGAAGACAATAACTAAGTACTCGTTTATTTAAAAAAATATGTGTTGTCCTTATATGTGAATTATCTAAAAATTAGATAGTGTGCGTGCGCTCGCGCGTGTGTGTAGACAGGTAATATATAGTTTACTGCATTGACTGGCCATTCACCTCTTTTAGCATAGGTAATGGACTGAAAGGGGTGATGCGGAGAGGGAGAGCAAGGGTTAACTAAAACTCCCGGGCTGTAGTTTTAAGGATCCTACCATGCAATTCTCCTAAAACTGATGTAGGGGAATCTGATATTCTAGTCTCATACGGAACCATATCATCTGGCAGCTGTGAGTCAGACTAAAGATTAAAGCCAGGTTTAGCGCCACCAAAAATTGGAACTTACGAATTTCAAACAGTTCAGAAATTTACGTATCTTTGGACACTTATCGATATTTAAGACAAAATGAGTTGATAAAGTAGCGCCAGAATAGAAGGTTCCAATAGATGTTACTTTTACTGGCTGAAATTACTTAAATCTAGATTGTTATGCAGAAAAATTAAAATAGAGATCTAAAAAATGCTGATGCATTGAAATAAAATATTTAGACCGAAATGGCTCGAGGAGATTTCGATACAACTAAGCACTCCATCAGCTATACAAGCAACCAAAGCTAAAGTCAACCTTAAAACTGGCACCAACGCGATAGGAGAAGTTCGTCAGCTCGTAATGAATCCGTTTCTGCTTTGGTCCAAGGCTAAATGTTGCAGAATGTAAAGATTTTAACAAATGTTATTTCCTTTCTTCTCCGTTTTCTAATTTACCTTTCATAACAGCTCCCGTAGCTGCCAATTCTCTTTATTTAGACATAATGAAAGGAGTTACAAATTGACAAACAGTTTGATGCTACAGTTACGGCTGTCCAGCAGCTACTAACAAACGAAACATTGCGATGTGTGTGCAATTTTATGTGCCGCGCGCAGCCTGTGGGTAGTTAGAAGGGGAGGGAAGGCTGTCTCTGACTCTTTATCTCGGCCTCCACCCGCACACTTCTATAACATTAATTCTACCCTTCGCTTTTGTTCGTCAAAGTGTTTGGTCGCGGCTGCGTATCAAATTCCGAGCTGTCGTGTTAAAATTTCGGTCAAACATTACACGCATCACGTCATTATTTCTCATTTTGAATCCTCCAGAACACAAGATATCATTACTCATCACTGAAGTGAATATTTATAATTTTCAAAAGAGATATTAATTTTGAAAAACGAAATACATTACAAAGAAATTTAATATATTTTTAAACACAGACAAAACTGAATAGTAAATAATTTTGTTTTTACGAAATAAATTGAATTAGAAATGCAGAACACGATTGTTTCAACGATTTTTAACTTGTATGGAGCATTTTAATACGGAGAACACCTTATAAAAGTTAATTTGTAACGTGTCCACCAATTAAAAATTTATTGAATATTAGTATCTGCGACTAGCCTAATTCACGGATGAAAGGAAAGTAGTATTGGGACATACAAGAGAATACGATAATGCATCTGCATATACAGTAAAATACAACAACTTTGTACATTTTCGATGAGATTCTTTTAATAATGTCTATTATATTTAGATCAGTTGAATATCCATGCGTTCAAAAATACATAAAGTATAATGACCTGTCCAATTATCGCTCAATAAAAAACAAGCGGCGTGTTAGAATGAATGCATATGGAAAATAATTAATTAATTGCAATAGTGTATGCAAGTTTGAGAAACGAGAGTCAATATGAAGTTGCGTACGTCTATCCATCCAAGTAATGCAACTTCGTACAAGAATAAGTCGACCGAATCCTAATATTTACTTCGTCCATGAATGAATAATTGCAACGACGTAAAATCATTAGCTGCACTAAACTATTCAAAATTCTAATTCTTTATTTCCAGATCTTACGAAGGTGATAATAAAAATTGTCATTCTTATGTTTGTGCAAATCGACGCCTCTTCGCGACTTAGTGGTGTCAATTATGAATCCTATACATAATTTAGAATTTAGCATGAAACACATAAAATTAAATATAAATTATATTTATAAAAATTGCGTAAGTTAGATTGCATGAAGCATTGTCTATGCCAGGCGACGGCGATTCGACGTCTTGAAGGCAAACAATATTAGGATACAATTGACGGACAATCTTCATAAACGCTAAACGAGTCGCGCGTCTATGGAAAATCCGTTACTCCAGGTGGGTTTAACAAACGGTGAGAACGAGGAATTACAATATTCAAAATATGAGCTCGAAAGAGGTGAGATGTGACGCCAATATTCTGACCCAAAGACCTGTGTTAGGGGAATACCAAAAATTTAATAAAAATTCAGGAAAGAGATGGATCTAGGAAATTTGGATTACTGAAACAGTCTCAAAAGAATGGAGAAGGAGTCAGCTATTCCTAGTACATATAAAACGGAAACATAATTATCTGTTCAAATTATATGGGAAATAGCATTTTATGTTCGAAGTACAAAATTATCTCTAATATTTGCTAGATTTTCCTCATATTTTCAAAACAGTGTTAGGGGATTTCTAGTGTGGTTTACAGCCAGGAAGCGCGACTAACAAAGAGATCTTTAATATCCGTCAAATACTAGAGAAAAGTATTTAATTTGGAATTGAAATGTATCACGTATTATTGATATCAGTCCAGCGTATGACAGCATAAATAGATCTATGCTGTGTGCTCTGTTGTAGAGCAATTTCATATTCCACGGAAACTTGCTTGGTTAAAGTCACAATGGGAAATTCACAAAGTCAAATAAAAATACAGAATATGACGTCCAGACCAATACGGATTAATAACGGGCTTCGAGAAGGAGAACCTCCAGCCTGCCTCCTCTTCAATATAGCACTTGAGACGGTTATAATACACCTTGTAATAAACCTCAGGTCACACTTCATTTCGCGGGAAACTAAAATAATGCTGTATAAAGTACTTGAGAGGCCAATATTAATTTATGAAGCTGAGGCGTGGATGTTAGAAGTAGGAACATGGGGTATTTTTGAAATAAAAGGTTTGAGAAGAATATTTGAAGCAGTCAGAGAGGGAGATTATTGCTAAGTTATGAAATATATAAATTTGGATCCGGATATTGTTAAAATATATTAATATTCGAACAAAATGTAACTTCTGGGGTGCCTCAAGGATCAGTAATCGAGCCTTACTTGTTCCTGAATTATATTAATAATCTACCAATTAAAATCTGTTCCAAAATTAGACTTTTTTCTGATGATTGTATCCTCTATAGGAAGATCAATAAAGATTCGGGTTAATACGATTTTCAAAACGACTTACAAGCGCTAAATAGTTTGGCTGAAGCAAATAAAGTGAAGATAAATAGTGAAAAAAGTAAATCAACTACATTTAATAAATATCATGCAAATATACGATTGTGTTATAATATAAATGGGGAGAAAATACGTCAGATAAACAGCTGCAAATATTTAGGAATCATTTTGAACTCAAATCTAGGGTGGGAAGAACAGTTAAATTCTGCGTCTCGTAAAGCTTGGAAATATTTACATTTTGTAATGAGAATATAATATTAAGAAAGGGGAGTGGCAAATGAAAATAAATCTCTAGTTCGTCCCACATTCGAGTTTGGGGCGAGATGTTTGGATCATTATAGAAAACACCACATGAAATGCCTAGAAAAAACTTCAGAAATTTATAATACGGGGACCCGGTCACGGGTGAGAAAAGGTAGAGAAATTAGGGTGGGAATCTTTGCCAACAAGACGGAAGAAAAATAGACTGTGCGCATTTTTTGAATAATTCATGGGTAATAAAGCGTGGCAAGACATACGGGATAAGGTCGAAAAACCAACTTACATTGGGAGAAGTGATCACAAATTTAAAATCAAAACGAGACCGAAAAAAAAAACAAAGGTAGGGAAATTGTCATTCCTAAACAGATCGATAAGCGATTGGAACAATTTATCTGCAGCAGTGTTTGAGGAGAATCTTCCAATAAGCATAATATAAATAAATTAGAGAAGTGAAGTGAAAATTTTAATCTAATTTAAATAAGTTATATCTATATTATTCTATAGTGAAGTGAAGTTAAGAGTGGGGGAAGTGAACAAATTTTTTAGGATAAATTTCTGAGACTTATTTTATTATTATTTCTTCTTATTTCAAAATTGCTTTATTTGTAATACGTTCATTTAAATATTTGTTTTACACTGCCACCGGGAATGATCCCAATCGGAGTTCGTAATATACTTACACATATTGGTAGATTGGGCTTGATTGGTTATGTAATTAGGATGAAGGACAACATGACTGTTAAAAAGTATATTATACTAAACCGGAACGGACAAGCCAAGATGAACGACCTAAATTGAGACGGGAAGATGGAGTGAACTAGAATATCAGAACGTTGGGAGTGAAGACTATGAATAAAAAGGAGTGACAAAAGCTTCTGAAGAAGACTAAGGTTCACAGCGTGCTTTCATGCCAATGATAATGAAGATGATGGAGATATCAGATATAAATATACATTCCTAATATACATTATATCCAATACAAGCAAATGACTGTCTACCGTAGGCCGGACACACAACGTTATTGACCCCGGTCGCGAAGGCGACATCAGGCGAAAATGGAGACGAGCGGAATTATCGCAGAGGTGTCCAATGACAACGAATAGGTGGCGGGTACTGGAGGAAACGGCATTATACCGTTTACCCTTTATATAAATTCAATGCATTTCCTTCGAGGCTACCAGCTTTAACTAGGCCTATTTTGAATTCTGATGAAAATAATTATTTGTTTAAACTATCAGCTCTATGGCGAGTCCCTAAATAATGTTCTTCAAGTGTTGATATCACCAACAAAACCGATTTATTTCAAATTTTGCGCCCAATTGTCAGATTTATTAAATATTAAACATAACCACTACAAGTATTTCATTCAAACATTTAGTTTCAGTCTGTGTTATGCTTCTTTAATAGGATTTGGGGATCATCACTCTGCAGCGCGTAGGTTTTACCATAAAAAGATTTGTGATTTAAAGTGAAAGCGGTGGATGGGGCAGCTCCAGGAATTTTTAAGAACACGTCAAAGCATTAAAATCAAAATTTAGGTTTCCTGGTGCACGTGTTGGTAGCAGAGTCCTGTGAAGAGAATTGGCAAACCCTAAATCGGCGGGGGAAAAAAAGAATGGACTTGTTAACTGGCGGTTGAGTGGTGAGAGTTCGTAAATAGTTTATGCACCGTGAGTGCATATATGGTTGAAACTCGTGATTGCTCCAAGTTGGTCCTAGAGGTTGGGATTGTTTCGTAACCATTACCTAAGAGTTTAAACACATTGCCAGCGACACCTCACCGCCGTTACGTAGACTTCAGGGAGAAATCCCGCTCATCTACGACCGACGCCTGGGACATAGGTTACAGATGAGGACAAACTAATACATATATACATATAGATATTCAATTTATGCATTGCCAGGACCAAACAGATATTACTTAATATTCGTGTCTATGCTACTACGCCCATATTCCCTCAGCGAAAGACTGTTCTGATATTAACATTAAAAAGTAAAATAAGTGTTTGATTTTTTTCTGTAAATAAAATTATATTACGATCTAAATATCAATATAACTGTAAATTTACGTTTTAAGTAAATTATTATTAATGATTGAATTTTCTCCTCCATGAACAAATATATACATAAATATAGCAGCAGTATTCATGTAGCACACAACATACATATACAAATTGTAATTTAATTAATTGAAAGAAATATTTGTTAAATATGGTCTTCGGGCTTAAACATAGAAAGTCAAGATTATACATTTTTGAGAGAATAAATTAAGTAAAATATCAATTAAATACTCAATTTAAAATTGTCTAAGCTCACACCTACTACAATATCCACGGCGGACTATTTATGAAATATTTTCGGGACTAAAAAAAATGACACTGACTCGGAATCACCTTCCAATTACCGTTAATTTTGTGTTGTGCACTAACTGCGGCAGTCAGGTGCCTTCAAATAAATTACGGTAGTTTTGTTTCTGCAGGACAGAAGACGTGAAGAACGATTCCACTTCCTCAAACATTGTTGAAAAATCACTACATCATTTATCCTGTTATTGCGTCAGTTATTTGGACATTATTTTAATCTTCTTACAGAAACGACAATTTTGAAGATATAAATAGAAATTCGCGCCCTCCAGACACAAAATCATCTAGGAGCTGTTGTGTACTAAAGATGACCATCAACTGATGTCTAACCACCAGATCAGTGCGTGAATTTTAACCTTTAACGAAGTTTACGCCTTGTATCTTTATGGATATTACACGGTATAGTAATAATAATATTCACATAAATTAAAGGCCTGAAAAACGACTTTTAAGGCATCTGTAAATTTTTATTCAGTAAAACAATGGAATGCTAAAGTTCTCTAGAGCAGAAGATTAATACAAGGTTATGTTCTAAGATACATAGTTGAGTTCTGTTAAAAATACGGAATAAATTAAAAAGTTTCCAGTATTAATTTTTCTGAATAATCTTTCCCTGAACACGGGGCTTATCTCCATATTTATGAGACATCAAATTAATAAATTCATAAAAAAATATTGTTCGGCGTAATAAATATGACGAAAATGTGATAAACACGGTTCGTGAACTTTTTGAACTTTTGAGAAATGAATAAATAACAGGCAATTGAGAAAAATACTATAAATAATTAATCGAAATCTTAACTAGGGCATTGAAATTAAAGTAACACCTGAGAACGTCGTCTATACTCGAATGTTATTTGACTACGTCGCTCTGGGGGTCAGGTTTATTGCCGTCTCTTCTATCAGTGACGGACTTCCGCTCTGGCACCTTCAATTTTCACGTGCGGTCACACAGAAAATCTGCTGAAGCTTGGCCCAGCAATCTTCAATAATTCAGCGCAAGGGGAAGGAAAATGTGGCTCGGAAGAAACAAGTAAATTCAATGGAAAGTGCAAGTTGAAGTGTAGTGTGATAATACAGATCATGATATAATCGAATTTATCTGAAACCTATATAATTGAACTATCAAATTTCTAAGTATAAAGGATATTAATATATATATATATATATATATATATATATAAATGTATATATATTGTATTACCCAGTTAAGAAGGACATAAATTTTGTTCTTATTTCATCAGATTTGTTTACCAACTCAGACTGGGGCCTCTTGAGTGGTTTGTATAAAAAAGATAATAATAAAATGATGGATAAGCGGCTCTTAGAGAAGGGGAGGACTATAATTGGATGTTTAGTGGCTCTTAGAGCTAATGGTTTTGACAGACATCGGGACGAAACTCTAAAGGCATAATGACAGAAGTTTTGTGGACATCCAATTATATTAAAAGGAAATGTTTATTTTAATTGTATTGAGTGGCTCTCGGAGCGTGAGAAAGTCAAAAGTTGGTGTTTGTTTGGCGAACGCGGAAACTCAAAAACTGTGAAAAAATGGAATATTCTGGAGAAGGGGAAGCAGATAAAAGATAGTTTGACTAGAGACCTCAAAGGAGATGGTCGGGGAGACGGGTGCAAGAGCGCAAGAGGGAAGGATGTTGGAGTGTGGTGCCAGAATCTAAACGAGAAAGACGTAGGAGTTGAAATGTAAACCGCAAAGGAGGAGGACGTGGAGGCGGTGATAAATATTCGGTCAAATTGAATGGTGGCCGTGACTTAAAATAAAATAAACATTTTAGTCCATGCATGCAGTCAGGAGTCGGGATATCAAAATGGATAAAGTGAACGTGTCTGTGAAGCGTGTGTAAAGGTCTGTGTTCAGAAGGGCATTGTCGATTAAAGTGCATTCCTGAAAAACCCAAATAAAATTGTAAGTAGACATTCATTAATAAATTCTGTAAATTGTTAAATAAGGGTAATCACTTAGATTTCGTTTTCATTTTATTTAATTGCATTGTTTAAATTGTAAATTTTAGTTTTCCGTTTCCTTATAAACCCAGTAAAGACCCTGGGGTACAGAGTCTGATTTATAAAATGTAACTGGATTATTAGTGTAATTTAATTGTTAAGGTAAAAGGATATAAAAAATATACAGAGATTTCTTGAGTTGTTTTCTAAATTAAAAAAATTGCTTTTTTTATAAAATTTAATAACTTGTTTAATTTAAATTCCTATAATCATAATTATCTATGGTGTGTGTATTCAATTGGAGAAAATTAATTAAATTTCAAGTTTCAAAATAAAATTAAATAATAATTATCAACAAGAGGGGTATTACAATATATATATATATATATATATATATATATATATATATATAATGTGGATATTAATATTATTACCACATAGACTTTTTTACTATATTATTAGGAAAGAGAAATCCTTTGTTGTAGTAATGTGCCACCTTACTTTAAATATAAATATGGTGCTTATTAAGAAAGAAACGATTAAACTACCATATATGTAAGAATGAATCTATGGAGACATACTCCAGCTGTTCTTATCTGGGACTGTACACTATACAACGAGAATTACTCAATACCAGATTTCCAAGTTTGCGAATTATTTGGTTCTCATGTTCAGCAAACTCGGCGTTGGTGCGACAAATAGCGAGTAGTGTCAAGGTAAGTTGCGCAGTGATCCACTGCCCAGTAATTAATTGTAGTGGGGGGGAGGGGTAGCCGGAAGCTCAATTTTAACACGAACCTTTGTCACAGTGACTTGGTAGCATAAAAACTAATCTGGAAACATTGACGCAAAGAAATATATTGAGTTCAGTTCAGGATATGTTGGATGTCACAGGGTGTGATAAGAAGACGTCGAAGCTGTCCATATATCCCGTTCGGAAGAATATGATTAATGTTGTTAAGAATAGTAGTGGCGTAGTTCCATGTTCTCCGCAAGGTATATTCCTCACTGACGACACTACTTTCCTCCACATTCTCTCTAATCTATTGAGCATCTGAAACGACTTGCTACATCTCACGACCTATACGACTATAAATTATAATGTTTATAATTTCGGTATAATCATCGATTACATTGACTGGACAAATGGGCCTGTCACTTCGTACTGTAATCAATTAATTTTAGAATCCTGACTCGAGCCATTATTGATAATTACACAATATCATAATGATTGACAAATTTGTTATTAATCTCCTTTTTCCGATCATTTCTTCGCTTTTCAAGCCTGGAGATTCCAAATCGAAACATTAATTAAACTGCTTAAATATATATTGAGTACTAGCTAGGTGCCCGGCGTTGCTCGTGTACTTATTTATATAAACTCTAAAAAGTATTTAATTGATTACTTAAATATATTCCTTGAGTATTTCAGGATATAATCGTCACTCAGTCTTCATACATTACGAAATATTACATTGATGAAATTGTTAGCTAGACTCACAACTAATACAGCGCGAAAATTAACTTACATTTTCCCCAAGGATGGTAAAGTAATTCGTATTCTTCTTTATTATCATTCGATGGAATATTGCTGTATAAAATTATACTTTTTATTTAAAGAAAATACGTTGCGTAGTAACGTCTTTCTCTCACGTGACGTCATTGTCTCTTGGCGCTCAGTAATTTAATATTTAATGATCACGGTTTTTAATTATAATTCTTTCCACATGTATACTTTATATTAAATAAAAATATTTCTGCTTTATTTCATTACGAAATACAGAACTATATTTAGGATGCGTCAATGTCTTGAAAACTTATGACGTCATCGTCTCGCGCAGTAATTTAACACTAATTCGTAACTTATTTCAATTATAATTATTTCCACGTTTATTCTAGGGGTTTCTCACCCCCACAGTACCGGTTCTCGATTTTGGCAGAATACGTATACCAAATTTTTTTGCATTCTGTCCACGCGATAAATTTTGTATAAAGAACAACGTAAATACAAACATACATACATACAAATATACACCCTTTTTTATTATATAGATATAACAAAATTATTTGTAGGAATTCCCAATTTGACGTGAAATTTACCAAACCATTATATTCATTCCACTTGAATTTCCATTATTCAAGGCAAAACTGCATGTGCGTGTTTCTATTAAGTGCACACGCAATACTAATGAAGTCACGCAACAAAACAATGTAATTATTTTATGCATTGAAATGTACAAGCTGTCGAAGAGATTTTGTAACAACTATAAATAGACGAATACTCTTTTCCGATCTGGTATGGAGATACTCATATATTTAAATGTTCCAACTGCAGTTGTTCCTTCATAATTGACATATATATTGTAATAAACAATCAATAATTTAATTGTTCACGTTTTGGTAGCTATTTAATGTAATAATTAAATATGATGGGTTACTATAAATGAAAAACTTATGAACAATTAACAAACAAAAATATTTATTTTGTTTTGTGGCTTTCAATGAATAAAATATAATTACAAACAAAATTTGAGATCTGTTCTCTCAGGGCCTTTACTGGGTTTGATAATAAACACAAAAAAATTGTAGAATTTGCCCAATTAACAATTCAAAATATAATTTACCTAAATTAAAACAATAATTCAATGAAAAGCGAACGAACGAAATCTGGTTTTATCCTTTAATTAGCGTTTACAATATTATTCAAAATTATGTTACTTACGGACTGTCGGTCTGGTACCGGAACAATCTATTTTTCGTACACTTTTACACTTTAATTTTTACTCATCAGGCCTTGCTTTTCACTGACTCTAATTAATACTTTTCAGTTTGTCAAATGTTGGTTCTCTGTTCGTTAAGGATATGTTATTCACTCGTTCCGACGATAATTAGACGCTGGACGCAATTACTTGGTCTTCCAAAATTGAAACAATGGTCTAATTTGAGAATAGAAATTAGACTTCTGCACTCAAAATGTTTATCGATGAATATTTGGATGTTTATTTCACAGACTGCAACTTATAACAAAATTGTTCTAACTGGTCTCGCTGTTCTACTACCGGTAACTGGACTCTTTCTAAATACTTCATCCGTCCACAGCAATCTTTCGGCACCAATTCTATCCTAGCTGGCTGTAGACGTAAAACTGACCTCCTTTCCTGGCTGGCTGTAGACGTAAACTGCTTCAGACTTTCGTGCGCGCAAACGCCATTTTTACTTTTCGACAAAGCAGCCGGGCTCGCTTCTCCATTGTTGCTTTGTTCGATCAGACCGCCATAATGGATTTATCAAACAATTCAAATTTTATGTCGAAACAATTAATAGCCTAATTAATTGGCATTACAATATCCTGCTACGAAAGTAAGCCGATGCATCTCGGCCTGTTTTGAGAGGTGTATGTTCCGGGGTCACAGACCTTGGGCGTACGGTAAGAGTTGTTCGCTGTTCCCACTGGAAGAGTTGGCCAGCTGCCTCCTAAACTGGTCGAGGTACGGAGAAGGGAATGCTGCGTCCCCACGGCAAACTCTTCTCCCGCTATCGGAAGGGCGTGGGTCAAGTACCCACTGCCCGACCTACCTGATGCAAGGTTTTTCTAGGGTTTTCCCTGCATTGCTTTTAGGCGAATGCCCGGTAGGATCCTTAACCTATAACCCGGGGGCTAGTTAGTTAACCCTTGGCTACCTTCCTCTACCCTTCCGCATCCCCCCTTTCAAATCCCTTCTTATGCTAATAAAGAGGAGTTGCCACCATGTGTGGATTACCCTCATGTAGCCTGTTACCCTAAAAAAAAAGTTGAAGTGTGAAGAATGGAGTTATTCCAAACGTTTTCCTTCATGATAAACGACAATGTAGGATTCGTTTTATGTAATGTTTATTTTCCAAAAAAAAAAAAATATTAAATACAGTCAGGAGGCAGCGGTCAACTAGAACTGATACCGAAATGCTACAGTTTGAAATGTAACTAGATAAATAAAGCTAGCGTAACACGTAGAAAATTATTCAATTATAAGTATTGTTTTTTCTAAACTAAACATCCCTCGGGTATTGTAGCTGCTATCCATTAAATTAACAAGGACACACTTGAGACATTAATAACTGTTAATAAATAATTATTTGTATGTGACGTGTTTTTCAGCACGAGAAGTCTACGAGTGAAATTATATTACCAATTAATTCGTCCGAAGTGGGACGGGAGTATAAAATGTAATAACAAATACAAAAAAAAAGTTGGAAACGCAAATGGGAGAGGTACGAAAAATTCTGAGCTGGAACGGAATAGGTTATATAAACTATGGCTACTGCGAATAAGTAGTTGAGGCAAGAAATAAATGGACATTCGAGGGTAAGTTAAAAAGTAAATTCATTCACCGTTTTGGAATTTTCCACAGGCACAATAATAATCTCCTATGAAATTATTCATCAGCGTAGTCATCCTGCTTTTCAATATCTTTGGTCTATCGTTCCTCAAGCTTTTCCAGACTTTCTAAAGGGCAACAATCAACGTACGAGTAATTCACTTCACCTGTTACTTACACCATTAAGTCAGTCATAGATAATTTCATTTTCGGGACCATAACTAATACTTTGTCTCATCATACATAGTCACTCACTGATTCATCAGAATCAGGATCCGGACGGGTTATATGTGGTTTGACGTCCACTTATTTCTACACCCTCACTCGTACGACCATTTCATTTGGCAGAAAGTCTTTTATAGATTTGAGCTCGTCGTACACCTTCAGACCAAAAAAACGGATTACGAAACGCTGTTCGTTAGCTGTTCAAACGGACTGTGGCGCAACCACATTTACTTCGCAACAGCGCAGGGATGATTGAAGTGGTAACGCTGTAACAAGTGCAAACAATGCTAACAACTATAGGCACAACGCGGCGCAGTCCATCTACAGATGATGACTGCAATTTTTATTTAATTTTTAACGTATCCTCATGCAATAGGAGTAATGGTTATCTGTTTTATATGTTCGCTATAAGAGTGTATGCAAGAGACAGTAAACTCTATAATGTGAATTAAAATAACTAATTTTATAAATATATTTAAAAATTATCTAGAATATTCATAATTGTGCTTAGCTACAAATTTTACTTTATATAGTTATTCGTGAATTCGCCGAGAATTTAAGTTTAAAATAATATTCACGTTTGAGTTGTCAAAAATTATTATTTCTAATTTACATCAACTTGTTCTGTCGTATTTTGAAATTGAATGAAGCGATATACTTTTGTGGAGAGCAGACTAGAAAAGTTCTCTTTGAGGTAGCAATGCGAGGAACACGCAATTACTTCTCTCGAGTCTGCTGCGTAATCTTCATATTTGCTGTTCCTTGCAATTCATTCAGTTCCGCTGCTGCTCGAAACTGTATAAACCCTTTATCCGCGGTTGAGTTTACAGGAAATGGAATACTGGCATCTCAGAGAAATAAGGCCAGCCTTTTAAAATCAAAAAGTATTCAGTACAGTACCTAATGTGACGGTACACCTATACACACTTCTGTATCCAAAGTCACTTGCGTCAGCTAATAGTTTGATATGAGTAAAAAAAATTAACTGGCATGTCAACGCAGCTCAAATTGAAACTATGGAAAACAAATACTTTCCTGTAAATTATTATTAACTATCTGGGTTCCAGGTGTTGCCCGGGTTGCCATAATTAAATTCAGAGACATCCATAACCCCGGATTTGACCGAATCTCGGCTGTTTTTGCGTTATTTTTAACGCCCTTCCACGACTACCCTAAGCGTGTACCCATCCTACGCCGAAAGGGGTTGAAATTATTCATAAACAACATTAGCAGAAATACTATCAATATAATTGGAAAATTTTGATTAGACTCAAATACAGGCTGTTTAACATGTTTGAAAAATATCACCCCCGCTCCTAAAAGTGGTAGTCGTGGCTTACCCCCACAATGTTGGTTTCTGGTTCTAAAAAATTTTTGATCAAGTTTTCTCCACGGGTATAGATTAGTATGCAGAACATAAGCACATTGTTTTCTCTACCATCCCCTGTCATAGGGATAAAAGTAATACTTAACTGGTAAGTAAAATGTCATAATTAAACTCGAATTTTACTGCCATCTTGGTTGCATTCGCGTTATTTTCTTGTAACGCGCCTCCACCCCCACCCCTAAGTATGTTCCCTTCTAATTCAGTAGGGGTTGAAATTTTACACAGATAACATCGGTTGAAACACTATTAATACCTTTGACCCCAATAATAAATATTTGACAGACTCGAATATCGGCCATTAGTCAATTAGTGATATTTTCTATTTATCATATTTCTTCAACGTTATTTTTGTCGGCTTTGGAACATTGGAATAAAATATAAGCATACCTTTTGTTTTTAGATAATCCGGGCTTTTCCCTTTCGAGTGAAATTTCTAAACAATTGAATTGGTTACTTTTTCCAGTTGAAGACCGAATTTGATTGTTGTTAAACTATCTGACAGTTTATCTTTATTTACTAGAATGAATCAGTCGATTTTGTTATTAGATTGTTCTAGGAGTTATTTGTGTATTTTTTAATACCAATTTGATTATACATAGATCCATTAGTCCAAACGACTATTGACATATATGGAAAGTTTTCTTTGTGAATTTTTATAAGTTATTTCAAACTAGGATTATATTAAGAAGTATTTTGATGTTTCAACTTCGTATTATTATCCATATATTTGAATTTTAGTTTTTTTGTTGACGACTGGGTTGGTTTTTGTCGTTATTAAACTATTCATGTTATTTTTGTAACCCTCATTGTTCATTATTAATGCTTTTTCAGGCTTGTCAGTTCGTATTACAGAAATATCAGGGTTATTTTTTAAAACAATTTTTCTTTATATTAAGTCTTGCATTAAACAATAAATTACTGTACTACCATTTTATTATTGTTGATGTGAATTCCTGATTTTAAATGATTCATAATAATTGTTTTGTTGTCTCTTGTGTTCTTTATCTTTGCATTTATGTGGCCTTCAGTTATGTTTATTTGAAATATAATATTACTCTATAAGTTATTATTTTTCGGATAGATAAAGTATTCTCCGAGAACGATTCCCAATGTTGCGCATGGATGTATAAAGTTAATTACGCTCATACTTTTATATTATTTTTATTTTATTTTTCCAAAATATTTGTAATGTTTTATATATTATTGAAATAGATTTGAAATGTCAGGCTAATTAATAGTGCTTTTGTAGTGGGTATGTTTACTGTATGGAATAATTAGTATAAGTTTAATCGGTTTATTCATTCTACTATGAATGTGTTAATTGCTGTTCTATGCTTATTTTCGACCTCAGTTAAATCCTTGATCACGGTTAAAACGACAGCGGATATACACCAAAGCAAAAACACATGTGAATAGAAAAAACATGTCTACACCATGCATATGGCAGCTTAATTATATCAATCGACTCATTAGGTGTGTAAAAATAGAAAAGTATGGCAATATTTAATCTAAGGAAGTTATAAATGAATCCAGTTAGTGTAATTAATTTTATGATGGTTCTGATAAACAGATTAATATGTCAAATACTGGCCGAACTGATATAATTCAGTGGTATAAAATAAATGGCAATTTGACAAAATAATCGTGGCTGTTATTAAAGAGGTTCAAATCGCAAATATATACATTTGAAAGTATTCAACTAAAATATACAATCAAAGTACATATATAGTATGAAACATATATGGACACAATAAAACATCTTCTGCACAACATTTAAGTTTATCATAAGCTTTTATAATTACTTTCAAATTTAATTTAATTGTTTTAGTATAATACGCATTCTCATTTACACACTTTTTATTTCCTTTCTGCAGCGGAACAGTAGATTAATTATGTATAGTTAAATTGATAACCATATTTTATTATGGTTGTCTCTCATTCGTCATAACTTTTTTCCATTAAATAATGTTCATCAGGATCCATTTGTTTTAATTGAAAAATAGTGAAATATATATAAAAAGGAGATAACACGTTTATATTTGACGTCATATTCTAGTGACCTCAGTAATGGTTTTTTCAAAAATCTCCTTTTATGCTGTCACAATGTTTTCTAGAAATACCCCGGTAATGAATGCTGAAGAATACTAAACCAATCAGTGAGGCACATGCTAGCAATAGGAATTTATGAGTACAAAGTTTCAGTGTTTTGATATATATAACAGTATAGAAACCGAGCCGAGGCAGTCCACATAGAGCAAACCAATTGAGCGCTGCTCACAAAGGAAAGGCGAAGCAGAAATGTCGAGATAAATGTTCAAAGCGAAGCCCACTGGCAAGGAAAGAATTAGCAAAATTTCCAACTAAAGGGAAAGTAAGATCTGCATGTCTGGTGAACATTGGAAAGTACGAACTAGGATGAGATTAAAAAGCGAGAGTGTCTTGAAGAAGGGAGAATCTTAAAGAAGATATTTACATATTCTGAGGTTTCTTAAAGGCGAGTCTAGACTGTCAATTAATATTGAAATCCGTTGTAAGGCCACGCTGACGGCAGACGTTAAATTGCGAATATAAATAATTAACTGCGCATTTAACATCCCTCAGATATAATGTTTGACTGTTTCTGAAAATTATTTATTTGACGTAAGTCAACGCAGCAGAGTCGTCAAGCATATGAACGTCATTACAATCATTTATTATACAAGCTGTCCATAAATTTTGAGAACGTGGAAGTTGTATGATTAATTTGATAAATGTTAAAATACGTTATAAGAATAATAAATAAAGAATAGAGATAATTGTCGTTTATATTAATAAATATTAATTAGATGAGGCATAGGTGAAAATCAAGTAAATGACATTATGGAGACAAAATAATTATGTATACATAAGAATTGAAATTAACGTCGTCATTAGGAGTAATAGATAAATGTTCCATAGAACAAAAAAGAAAAATATATGCGATATGAGCTTCAAAAACAGATGATATTGGCTACTGAAAACCAGTTAAAATTAAAATAACTGATTCGCGGATCGTGATAATAAAATTATTACATCAATATATACAAATCTATAAATAAAATTAATAATGTTAGACAATAATTTTAGCTTTATCTCATAAAATTCCAACAATGTCGGAAATAAACGAAGAAAAAATCAAATTTATTTTTTAGCTGATAAAAATACTATCAAGTCGGGAAATAAATCGGACGATGAATGTAAATGAAATAGAAAGCTCACATGTCAAAGTCAAACCGTTAATAAATACGGCGTTAAAGGAAAAAATTAATAGATAAGAAGTCTATGAATTTCGAAGAATATATCAATTTTACAGACTATCGTTGTTTACTGGGAGTCAATAATTTTACTGAATTGATTTAATCTCTATTTTTTCCCTTTATTACCATTTCTCTTTCTGTCTCCAGCTATACGCTTTAATATTCTTACGTTCGTCCCTTGCCTAATTTTCTGAATATGGATAACATCAGACGTTGACAAAACAAAGTACTTTAACGTTTCAATTAGAATTAAATTCTGTCAACGTAGCAAATTTGTGCTTGCAGAATTCATTTGGATTTTTTTTTGAAATTGTGTGTTTAGACTGAGGCGCTAAACAGCTCACGATTTAATCTACTTAAATTTCAATAACCAACATCTCGTGATAATAAAAATACGAGATAATTTTCATGTTTATATTTTAAGTCTATATGCGAACTTCAGTAATTTGAAGAAATATTCAGTTGTTTTGTATTAAATATAAAAAAATATTTTATCGGTAAGATGTTATTGCAGATTACGTTTTATATCTCTTATAAAAGACTACGAAATGTTCACATTTATTCAAATAAATATATTATTCATGCTAAGTGATATAGGTATGAGCATCCATTGTCGATTTCCGGAATTTGTTGGTTGGTATTATTCACAGGATTTGGTAGTAAAAAACTGAATAAATGAGACCTAACTGTATTACTTCGATCTAATATACAATCTACGTTATGAAATGCACTGACCCCGTATTGCATGACCCTAACATTTCTTCGAATGTATTTAATACATTATTGAAAAATTTTAATTAATAATAAGTCAAAAACAAATAAAAATTGTTTAATTTATTTAATACTATCTGGGTGACCGGCGTTGTCGGAATATTTATTTATATACGCCGGAAAAAGTATTTAATTCAACATTAATCTATTAGTCAATAAGTTAATTATCCTACCTATAATGAGGTAATGCTAATTTCATCAGAACCAATAAGTGTTTTAAGAGACGCATAAATACTCCCTATACCAAATACTATCAAAATTACTTTTCACTAAAATATTCTCGGTACCGTAATACAATAAAATTTGCACGAACTACCTTAAGAGAGTTAATTATGCCCTCATGGCTCTAAGCGAGTACAATTGATTTCATGCAACTCAAGTATGTAAAAAATACACCCAGAACCATTGAGGTTAAAAAACACTCCTGGAACCTAAAAAGATTCCAAATTATTGAGTCAAAATTACTTTCGCTTCTATAAGAGAGTTAAAAACACACTCCTGGTATGCGAAGAGAATGTAAAATACTCATTTAATAAAGACAAAAAATAGTTCCTTTACGTTAAGAGAGTCCAAAAGAGTCTCCGTACCCTGATAGAGTAAAAAATGCTCTCGGTACGTTCATGGGTCAGTACCGTAAGCAGATGAAAGTAGTCTCGATACATTATTATTAAAAGTCGCAAAAATACTCCCGCTTAGCTAAAATTGTAAAAAATACTCTCTGGGATATAGAAAATATTATAGTTAATTATTCATTATAAGTGATAGGGGTGTTTGACCGACACAGTGTTTGTTTGGTAAAGTAAATATTATCTGTACAAAATATGACCATGTTTTTAATTTGCACGCAGAAAATTATATTTCCTTTCAACCCACACTTCCTACGGGTCTACCTACAACTTAACCGACATTTAGTAAATCATAAATAAACTCTTCGACATCCACAATCCTGGATTTACTCCAATTTCGGTTGTATTCCCGTTTTTTTTTGTAACGCTCCTCCACCCCCACTCCTAACGGCGCTCCCCTCTTATGAGAAAGGGGTTGAAATTATACACAAACAACATCGGTAGAAATACTGTCAATCTCTTTGACCCTGAAAAATATTTATTAGACTCAAATATCGGCCGTTTTATCATGTTTGAAAAATTAAACCCCCGTCCATCCCCCTTGCAGGGACGTAGACGTATATCACCCGACAGTGTTTGTTTCCTGGACGCAAAGAACTCGTGTACGAAATCTGGTGAAATTTGCTCTACCGGTTTTGTATGCGGAATACACACACACATATACATACAGGTATTTTCATTTATTTGAAGAAGATTACGGAATTCTTTATCCAATCTACAGAAAAGCATTATCAATGGTATTAATCTTTTTAAAAAATGCTACAACGCTATTATCGTATTATATTACCATACGCTACTAGCTTGATGTTATATTAATTGCCGATTACTATTTGACTGATGTGTTTATCCCTTAATTTACCATACGATATTTTCATGCTATAATAGATTATAATCTCTGAGGTTAAATAACTGTTCACGATTACATTGCCCTGGAGAAATTAACGCACACGTTGATGTAATTAATTATCCCATTAACGTGACCGTGTCCTAAGGACGGCATACGTAGTAATCCATTAGCCCGTGCACTCAATTATTAGCCCTTAAGCGGGGGGATAATTACGGTCATGAACGAACACTTTAAATCACAATTGACATCAGGATTTGTTGCGAGCTGCATTTTATTTACTGCTACTCTGCCATATTTGGATTTAAAATGTTATGACAATCTTGGATTTACTTACGTTTGTCTATGTTATTGGGTGTACACCAAAATGCTACGAGGATTAAGAAGCGTCCGTAAAGATCATTTCAATGAGTATATCACCTTATTCTAACTGCTCGTGAATCATGGCCTGCATCATAAATTGCGCCAAATATGTCCACTCCATCAATACCAGTTTTGTCAGAAATACATTTGAATCTTTTAACCTGAGATACTACCAAATTACTCACCTGTATTCGAAAAAAATACCGATGTGATTTTTCAATCCGAAATTTAAAATTTATACAGCCGGAGAAAGAACGTCATACTTGGGGAAAAGTATAACGAGATATGATTATCAATTATTGTATTGTTATGTTAATCGCTAGAAATGATTGAGATAAAAATTTACATATTTTATTTCGGTTTAATGTTACAATAACTTATTTTATATAAAAAAAATATGATATGGTTTTTTTTAGGGTGACAGGCTACATGAGAGTAATGCAAGTTGGGCAACTCCCCTTTAATAGCATAGGAAGGGATTTGAAAGGGGGGATGCGGAAGGGTAGAGGAAGGTAGCCAAGGGTTAACTAGGGCCCCCGGGCTATATTTTAAGGATCCTACCCGGCATTCGCCTAAAGAAATGCAGGGAAAACCCTAGAAAAACCTGCATCAGGTAGGTCGGGCATTGTGTACTTGTCCCACGCCCTTCCGATAGCGGTAGAGTTTGCTGTGGGGACGCAGCATTCGCTTCTCCGTACCTCGACCAGTTTAGGAGGCAGCTGGCCGACTATTGCAATGGGAATAGCGAACAACTCTTACCGTATGCCCAAGGTCTGCGACCCCGGAACATACACCTCTCAAAACAGGCCGAGGTGCCTCGGCTTCTGGGAACCTTAGTTCAAAAACGGAGAGGAAAAGGTATACCAAAAGGTAGCCCCTTCCTATGTCTCCTAAAAGGTTCTGCTTGTGAGAGAACATCCCTCGCAGGTATAGTATATTAATTTAAGTGTTATCAATTCTAGGTTTGCTTTTATAACCTTCGTTATTTTTTCTTGGTAAGACATTGTCAATTGAAATAAATAACTAAAAATAAATACGTCTACCTAGTATTTAGAAATTCTCTGCTGTTCATCACCACCCTCTGATCAGGGGTGTATTACATATTTTATATCTGATTCAATTAATCACTATTAATTTAAAAATTTACCTTCCTTTCATTTGCTGAAGAGATTAAATAATATAATTATCATAATTATCTTATTCTTTAAATAATCAAATTGTCAACCTTAAACTACGGAAACAATGGACATTTGTTGTTTGTTGTGAGGGGCTACTTAGTTGGTAAGTCATCTCTGTACTGTTCTTACCTAAAGTGGGCTGCTAATTAATGCCCACTAAGAGGTCGGAAGGACGCACGACTCGTTTCCAATCCCCCTTCCAGACTAAAAACTGTATCTTCAGTCTGCGAGTCAATTATTTCTTCATTAGAAACAAATTCCGGAAGTAAGAAGCAATTATTCTTTTCCTAAGGATTTCATGATGTTCGTTTAATCCGTTAATTACTTCGTGCTTTGAAGATTTCGCGACTTAATCATGTTTTGCCTTCTACTTTGAGTCTGCGTGCTCGATGTTAAAAGACGGGAGTAATTCTCATGGAACAGCGTTAATGCGGAAGCTGCTCCCTGGATTGAATCTTTCTGTAATTAAGTAAAAGTACGGCAGTGCACTCTGGGGAAAATTCACCGGTTCTTGAATGCGAAACGAGAAAGAAAGGGACATGAACAAATGTAAAATGCGTGTTTTTAAATAATTATAAATAAACACACAACAAAATTGAAAAGATATACAATGTGTCTCACTAAAATAAACGTAGTTTACGCTTTAGAAATTGTTTACTTTCATTATTCCTCGAAAAATATTAATTACAAATTAACCGATATTTTTCTTGTACACATAAATACGAACGCCATGGAAATATCAACACCTGAGTAGGTTTTCTTACTGTACCATGCCTTTATACCCGGATTATGCCCTACCGGCTTTGCATGGTTCATATTCTGCCCTAATAGCACGTTTTCTCGTCTTTATCCGTGTGAATAGGGTGCTGGTTATGTTAATTACGCGACTCCAAAGCACACGCGATCTGGATCACTCCTACAGAAAGAAACCTAAATGTATCTCTTTTTAGAGTCGGCTATCGAGCCATTCACATTTTATTAAGAATCGACTGATTGTATTCCTTGGAATCGAAGAACAATGTGTAGACAGGTTATGTATAGTGTAATCCACATAGAGGCAACTCCCTTCTTATAGAATAGGGACTGAAAGGGGGGATGCGGTAAGGTAAGGCAAGGCAACCAAGGGTTAACTAGGGGCCCCCGGGGTATAGTTTAAGGATATTACCCGGAAATTCGCCTAAATGTGACGCAGGGAAAACCATAGAAAAACCCGCATCAGGTAGGTCGGGCATGTGGTACTTGTTCCACGTCCTTCCGATGGCGGGAGAGGGGTTTGCTGTGAGACGCAGCATTCCATTTTCCGTGTCTCGACCAGTTTAGGAGGCAGCTGGCCGACTATTCCAATAAGAATAGAGGAAAACTCTTACCATATGCCCAAGGTCTGATACAGAGTACAAAACACACCCCAGTTTAAAAGAAACTGCGGCCAAGATTTAATTTCGAAATAAATTATACAATTATACAATAATAAATGTCCAACCCTGCCTGATTCATGTTACTCTGTACATTCCGAATTATTTTCGTAGATGATCAGTCAACCATCCCTTTAAATTAAAAATTCTTCTTTACTGTCGGTTTTTATTATTTCTAAAACTTCGGTAAAATTTCTCCTCCTTTCCAAATCATACCTTTAAAAAAGTGATGACATAAAATACATTTACAAACTAATTTAGTACCCAAGTCCTATGTTATTAAATTCTGCACTTGTGTTTTGCTTAGTGTGGAGTCTGCCAAACGTGTAATAAATTAATAACCTTTGCGCTCGTTACCCGCACGAAAGCACACGCAGGTACCATGAAACTAATTACGCTTTCAATTAGCTTCGAAAATATTTGCAGATTTTCTGCTATGATTGAGTGCTAATATAATAAATATTTTGAAGTAATTAAAACGTGCTAATGATTCTGCTCTTTTGATCACACAATTCAGCCAATGCAATTTTTTAAGGACCTATGAAAAAATGGTACCGCTTATAAATACAATACAATTCTAAAAAAAAATTTAAGAACTCTATTAACATGAAAATATTTGAGCTTCTGACCGAGTGAAAAATTGTATACGCGACGTTTCGATGAGGTTCACTGGCAATGTCTTCTAGGATAGCCCAAGACGATTTTATTCATTTTTTACACCGAAAAAGACTGCATTCATTCTTTATTATAACAGTATATTAATTTGTAATAATAATCACCGTCTTATTCTTTAAATAAGGTGATATCAGTGAAAATGAATTGTTGGAAAACACTATGTTATAGCAGGATGAGAACCAAATCCTTTCAATATTTAATACATTTTTCTTTAAAACGATGAAGGTATAGGACAATAGCAATATCTTCGACTAAGCGAGATTTGCCGAGAAATATGTGACCAATATTCCACGCATCGGTTCACTCGTAAGGTTTTTTGCAACGAAACGCTTGAAAGTAAAAAAAATAGTACCCGCGTGGCGGAATATGTCGTCAGGAAGCTATCACAGAGAACGTAAATATATTTCTCCAGTGATCACACAGACGGTGCAAACTTTTGCCGATTATCGACTCCTAACAGCTTAATTTAAACTTTTTTCCCGGCGGAGGCATATAGATGAGAAGAAAATCTTGTAACAACGCGCGCTGGTTAATAAACTTTCAAATTCTTTTCACTGAACTTTAAATATGCTACCGCCGACGCAGCCTTAACCCTGCGTGTGTACAAGAAAGAAGCTCTATCTTATAGAGAATTAAATGAACCGCACGGTTCAAACTCAAAGAAGGACCTTTTGACTATCGCACTTTTCATTTTTGCGACTAGAAATAAAAATATTTTATTCGCCTTTTGATTCATTGCATGCTTCCTTTGAGACACGATACCTTCTAGTTATGAAGAACGCATGAATCAACGCTAACGCTACTTCACACATACGACATAAAAGAACACAATAAAATGTGTGGCATTTTCTTAGTATGTAAGGGATGATATTCACCGAGTGCTCTTTGTGATTTATCGTTTTATGAAAAATGAAGCATCCTTAACGAAGACTACGGTTACAGATTTATAGACGTGTAGTAAATTACACTTTACTTTTTAATTAAATATAAGTTTCACATTATAATTGTTTCATATCATTGCGCCGGTGTCATATTTTGAGCGGCCATGCCCTGAGCGGAAGTTTATTAATTAAAGAATAGTTATTTCATGTAGCACAATTTAGATTAGCATTATCTGAAACTTGTCGATCAAGATCAGATCGATGAACGAAATGTTGCATCATCGTTCTAATGATTCACCCATTAACGTAAACAAATTATAGTATTAATTTACATGGAACTTATTATTCCCTATTGTTTTCAACCATTTAATGTATTTAAAATAATTTTATTTCCATCGTTCCTTTAAACTTAACAGTACTCTCAACAGAATTTTCTCCTGCAATGTGTGGGCAAATCGCATCTAAGAAATTTATGTCCACTACATTTCACGTTAATTTTCAGTAATGTTCAATAAATTTTTAATTAATTGTATTATAAATTATCATGTTACTTTGTCGGAATTTTTAGAAACATGGATTTTGAAATTATATAATTTAATTGACTTAACAACACCAGAAGATGTCCTAATAATTAATTATACTGTTTAAAAATGTAAATTAGTAATAAATTGATAACTAAACAGGTTGATGTTTTCATTAATTTAAGGACGTCACATGAATATAACTGTTAAAAGATTGGTCATTTCTAAGAATATTTTTTAAACGAATCACTACCAATTGGAACAGTTTCCATATTATAGATAGTGATAGAAATTATAAATTAGATGTTTTAGAAATTTATTATATTAAACTTGTATTACATTCACTTAGTGTTAATGCCAAGACCGATTAAGTTGCTCTTCGGAAAAGCAACTTTATACCTGTTTCGTCAGCGATCAGGATTGAGGAAGAGACGACTGAGGAAAGCGCTGTTGTCCGTTAAGGGCACGGCCGCTCAAAATACGACGTAATTGCGCTAGTACTGTTAATATTAAATCATGTAAATTGACATGGCTAATGGACGGAGAGAATTGTAATAATCAAAGAATATGGATAAATTTGACAAACTTTACATTTTGACCTACATTACTATTGTCATTGAGAATAAATCGATGCCGTCCAATTCAGTGCACAGAGCTACTTTATTTTCGACCCTACGTTTCATGAAAAAAAAATTGGCTAGGGTCAAAACATTTTAATGTCTAATAAATGTTCATTAGTTATGATTTAAAAATATACTTCTATTAGACTTAATAAGAAGAGTCACTCTGCACACGCCCAAAAATATTTATGCAAATATATTCAGGTACCTTCCTGTAAAATACTTTACTCTTCTTTAGAACAGTTGCTTATAATGACATTCTGGTCATCTATATAATAAATAGGATGTATGTTTGTTTTTATAATCTCTATAGATATAAAACGCCTGCACAGATTGCAACAAAACTTGTTACACATATTCTTAAAAACAAGGGGAACAGTACTGTAGGGGACAAAAACACGTAGCATAAAGGTCAAAAAAATTATAATTAAAAAATTTGACAATATGTTAAAATACTGACCGCCAAGATACTGCGACGTCAAAACCACACACATTCACACTCGAGAGAGAGAGACGATGTTACGCAGCAAACACTAGTTCCTGTTTCGTAATGAAGTAAAGCAGAAGTATTTTCATTAAATAGAAAGTAGAATTCCAACAGGAGAAGAAAAATAGGTCTTGTAACTTATCAGATACACCATAAAAAGACGTTTTGGGAAAGGTGAGGGAAAAGAAGAAGAAAAACATGAATATAAAATATTTGGTGAAAGGAAAAGAATAAATAGGGCTAATCGAAAGTTGCAGTTTGACGACGAATAAGTATTTTGCTTTTTGATTTGTGTGGACAAATTTCAACGTGGATGAAGAATAGGTTCAATACCTAAAGTATTTATGTACAAATAATGATCCATTTTATGTCCGTGAGACTGTCTGATCAATGAAACCGAAGATTTGTCTCCCTGAGATGCGAAAGGAAGGTTTTGCAAGTGTTTTTACAACTAATCCTCTAGCGATCCATTTCAATATGTTGCAATGTTTTTCTATATATATTTTTGAATAATATATTTCTTGTAATTATTATTACACTGCTCCTTTACAAGACCATTTTTGTATAATATATATATTTTAATATAATATAATTAATATAATATAATATAATATTATTTGAAATAAAAAAATCTATTTTTATAATAACACATAATAAAATAGAATTATGTGTTAGAAATATACTTTGACTATTATAAAATTTTAATTGAAAAAATCGTAATGAAATGGAAAAATATATTGCAATCATCTATCATTACACTGATGAACATTTACTAAATACATTAATTGCAATAATTCTAGTTTCTAACGTTGAATGTTCAAGTTATAGAAGTTGATACCAAATTAATTTTCATAATTTTATATAGAGGCCTATTACCCATAAAACTTGTTCTATTAATGCACAAAGTAATTCTTGTACTAACAAAAATATCTGTAAGTCCTTTTTAAGAAGTTAAATGTCTCTGGAGTTGCAGTGGAGCTTGTATTTTCATTTCTATCTAAAATGTTGAATTACAATGTGTATTACAATATTCTGTATCCATTAAACATCTTAACAGTCAAAACGATTTATAATACAAGACGTACATTTGAGTAATTAATATACACCAATGTACAACTTTTGTAGTTCATGTTAAAACGAATGCCATTATAATGAAATATATAATAAAATACGTTGGGCGCCAAGTATAATGATGATTAAATGGACTAAAGTAATATTTTGATAACATACAAATAACACTTACAATATTTGTTTACGTACCACAATTTTTTTAGTTTTCACACACTGAAGATTATTATTAATTATTTTTTATGCACGCAATAACATAAACTATAACATCGGAACATGAATGTAAATGATACAACAACTACTCGCACACTCAGTCCCTCTCTGTCCAAGTAACACACAAACATGGATATCATTAAAGGATACGCCCACGTTGGGCGCCACTTGAAACAATCTCTCTCTAACAATAACAATAATAATAAAAAATGTACAGCTGTTTGAAAATAATGAATAAGAAAGATGTTCCTTTCGTCAGGTGATAAGAAGAGCCAAGAGAAACACAACTGCACTTGTAAGTCGACAACACTCTAAAGCTTTTGACGAAAGGTCAAACGTTGTGTGGTATTTATATTACCTTTTTTGTCTGTATTGGCTTATTCAGTAATAATAATGTCTGAGCAATGTTTAATAATGATGCGGGTATTTTTCTCAGGGACGTCAAAAATGCTTAAAAAAGCCAAAGAATTTTAATAAAGTAATAATCAATTAAGGGTTTCCACATAATCAATGGTGTTGTAAATATAAACTGAACACATCCAGCTTACAATGGCACACTGACGATCCGTTATGTGGTCCGGGGATGTCCGCTGTTGTCCTGGTGGCCCTCCGTTGTTGAATAAAAACTACGAAAATTAATCGTTGTAGTTTAATTTATTTTGTCAGACAAATTCAAAAGAACAACACCACATAACGATCCTTCGCGCCAACAATATAGCGAAGAAGCTCCATCAACAATCACTTTTCGAGGCGATAAAATTTTCGGCAGTGATAATTATTAAGTATGTCAAAGAAATGCACAATTTCAAAGAGTGCTCATTGCAATTTACATGACGTTTCGTGAATTAGGCTCTAAATATCTACAATTTCTGAATGATGCTTTGGAAATATTAATAGAATATTTTAATTTTATTTCAACACAATAATGTGTCAGTAATTTAAGGAAGGTAATTTTAATCATTTATAGTGTCACATGCTTCTGCCATTTAATTATGAAAGTTGTATAATTTTTTTTTCTTTTTGGGTGTAGACAGACAATTTTATGGTAATCCACATAGTGGCAACTCCCCTCTTATAATATAGGAAAGGGATTTGAAATGGGGGATGTGGAAGGGTGGAGGAAGGTAGCCAAGGGTAACTAGGGCCCTTGGGCTATGGTTTAAGGATCCTACCCGGCATTAGCCTAAAAGAAATGCAGGACAAGCCCTAGGAAAACCTGCATCAGGTAGGTCGGGCATTGGGTACTTGTCCCACGCCCTGCCGATAGCGGGAGAGGGGTTTTCTGTGGGGACGCAGCATTCCCTTCTCCGTGCCTCGACCCGTTTAGGAGGCAGCTGGCCGACTATTCCAATGGGAATAGCGGACAACTCTTACCGTATGCCCAAGGTCTGTGACCCCGGAAAATACACCTCTCAGAACAGGCCGAGGTGCCTCGGCTTGTGGGAACCTTAGTTCAAAAACGGAGAGGAAAAGGCATTTTTTTTTAGGGCAACAGGCTACATGAGGGTGATCCACATTGGGCAACTCCCCTTTAATAGCATAGGAAGGGATTAGAAAGGGGGGATGCGGAAGGGTAGAGGAAGGTAGCCAAGGGTTAACTAGGGACCCCGGGCTATGGTTTAAGGATCCTACCCGGCATTCGCCTAAAGAAATGCAGGGAAAACCCTAGAAAAACCTGCATCGGGTAGGTCGGGCATTTGGTACTTGTCCCACGCCCTTCCGATGACGGGAGAGGAGTTTCTGTGGGGACGCAGCTTACCCCTCACCATGCCTTGGCCTGTTTAGGAGGCAGCTGGCCGACTATTCCAATAGGAATAGCGGACAACTCTTGCCGTATGCCCAAGGTCTGCGACCCCGGAACATACACCTCTCAAAACAGACCGAGGTGCCTCGGCATGTGGGAACCTTAGTTCAAAACAAAAACCAGAGAGATGTGAGAGCATCCCCAAAGGTAGCCCCCGCCAGAGCTCTCTGGGAAGGTTATCCCCAAAGGTAGCCCCTTCGTATCTCTCCTACAAGGTTCTGCCTGCGACAGAACATCCCTCGCAGATTACCTGCGAGAGAATCCTCTCGCAGGCTTGAAAAGTTGTTTAACAATAGTTTTCACATTTATTTAATGGGTTTCATTTTTAACACGTTGACTGCCACGGCAATTTTCAGAATCTCTTCGCGGAAGCCAACTACGAGTTAATTCGTACGCAGACACGCTTCGACATGTCGCTTCGCTAAAGCTGAATAATGAATACGCGTCCATATTCGTCAGTACAAAGGCTGGTGGACTTATTTTTTTCGGATGAGTTTCTTCCATTACTGCGCAAGAAATTGAAAAACGCAAGGCAATAAAAACATCTAATAGGTTATCAAAATGGCAAGCCTGTAAAGAGAAGTCAGCCCTTTGTGTGGAAGATTGTTTAAGAAGTTCCACAAACAATAAAATATTATTTTATTTCTTGAATTTGAATTAATTTTATAAGTATATTTTTTTTTTCGTTTTTCACTAAATTTTCTGTTCATGCAAGACAGCATTGATCTATTGTTCTTTTCCCAGAAGCCATCTATCAATATTAGCACTGATATATTCCGAGTTTAATCGTAGCTGCACAAAAATGACAAGTAAACAAGGACGAGATAACTCGTAGTTGGCGTCCTAGAAAAGAACGTAGTCTACGAGTTATCTCGTAGTCGTCAGTCAACGTGTTAAAATGCCAAAGTTTTTAATAAAGCTCAAGCATATGTACGTTTAAACGTTTTTACCTCACTATTCGAAAATACTCGGAACATTTTCCATTTTATAAATTGCCAGAAACTATGTTTTCTATGAGTTGAAAATTTAAAACCCATTAATATATGTTTCACTGTGTAATTAAATGGAGGAGGCACAACAGAAATTAACTTTTTACGACGATAATTGGCGTAATTTAAATTATCTTAGTTTCCTCGACATAGAAAAAATATTTTTATGAAATGTTTTTAATTACCGTAGTTAGGATGAAATAATACCCAAATAAGCAGTTTGAACGTCGTTTAGCCATTAGAGCACGAAACTGCGTTCAGATAATGGCCCCGTTCTTTCCTAAGTAGGCCGTTGAGCAGAATGAGAGGCAACCGCACGCGGGGAATGCTTTGTGGCACATGTGTTCGGGTATTCCAATTAGAGGGGGGTATTCTGTTCAAGTAATGGCGGCGGGCGCAAACCAGAGATAAAGGACAAAAATAGCTATGAAAGCGTTCTCTTTACGTCACGCTATTTGGCCTTGCGCCCACTGACCGGGCTCGCTGGTGCGCAGTGGTCGAGATCAGTGCTATCCGCTTCATGCAACATTGCATCGGCCCTTCACACCCAATACTGTTGGCGATTCAAATTCACAAAACCACCCATGTTTCTAACTTAACCAGCTGCTTTCAGCCCGTTCCGGAAAACCGCGTTGTTACAAACATCTCAAATTCGAACTTCATAAACTGATCGTTAGGGCGACAGTTTCGTTACTATACAAATTTCCAATTCAGCAAAATGAAGGTTTCATTTTCTTCCTTCTCTACTTTTTTCAAATTCCCTCTATTACAAAAGACATCTCTACCAATTCCACAAATATACCCTCATCTAGTACATTACTTAAAATTTTACTTAAATTGTTATTTGTAATGTTTCGTTTATCGTGTCACGGAAAACGTGAAAGACCTGGAGTATATGCTTGCCGCAAACAAAATGATCTGCAAACAGACTTTTTATTTAGAAATCCCTATTTACAGGTAGCTTTTATTATTATTTTATTTAATGTCGCAACTTCAACTGCAAACGGTCATTTGCGACTATTCATTGGCTTGTATTATAATTCACAATAGAGGTTTGTCTTTTAAAAAAACAACAAATATTCCATATTAGGGTGCGGGAGGAAGGGATAATTCTTCTAGAAATCTATATAATAATATTATTTACGTTAATCTCTATACATAATTAACGTGAGGGCAGATTGGAACAAAAGTTGTTACAAATATTCTTCAAACAACGAGAAACGGTACTGTGGTGTTGACAAACCTGTAGTATAAAGGTGAAAAGAATTATAATTTAAAAACGTAATCATTAAGTGATAAATTACTGCGCGCCAAGATACCATGACGTCACGCGAGAGAGAGAGACGTTACCACGCGACGAACAAAGGAAATAGTTCCATTTTTCCGTAATGAAATGAAGCAGAAGTATTTTCATTAAATAAAAAGTATAATTTTATCCATTAATACTCCATCGAGTGATAATAAAGAAACAATACGAAATACTTTACGATCCTTGCGGGAAATGTAAGTTAATTTTCTTGCCGTATTAGTGACTCCAAAATGGCGTCCATTTGTGAATATAGCTAACCATTTCATAAATTCAATGTTTCGTAATGTCTGAAGTCTGCAATACTCAAGGAGTATATTTAAGTATTCTATTGGAAAAGAAATTCGGGGGTATGTTTGTTGAGATTGATGCAATAAAATTCACTGCATTTTCTAGCTATTCAATTAATGCACTATTGGTCGAAATTATGTACGGAACTAGGAATAGTTAGATTTAGGTTGTCAGTTCTTGACTAATTATTAATATAGAACTAAATACTTTTTCGGGTTTATATAAATAAGACACGGGCAACGTCGGGAATTAATAATAAGATAAAATAGCCAAATACAGACAAAAGAAGTGATGATATAAATACCACACAACGTTTCTGGAAACTGAGTTCCTTTCTTAAGGTGATAAGAAAACAGAAACACACGAGTCACTAGCGTCACATCAGCACAATGGAAATTCAAAAGCGAAGAAAACACTATGACAACGGGAAAGCAAAAGGGTTAGCGTAACAGTTGTGGATCGTAGCAATTGTCGAGTTTCGTAATATGTTATTCTAATCATTGTAATTGTTGCTTTCTTTTTGTAGATTTAAACTTGTTTAAACATATTTATTTACAGTAGTTTCTTGTTTTTTATTTCGTACCATTTGGATTCACAGTTCTGGTGAATTATGGATTATGCACGACTCCAGACGTATCGGACGTCACATATTTGCCTTTCGTTTGTTTTGGATGAGTATATGTAAGCGTTCTTCGCTTATAAATCTGTGGTGATGTTTCCTTTTTTTAACTTTATTTAGCAGGGTCTGCAAGTAAAATGTAATTTACTGCTATGATATAATAAGAAATCATATGGCTAAGAGTATTTGGAGAGAGGTTTATGTGAAATATATTTTCACACCTCTGGCTAATTACATTGGGTTCAGGTATTGACAGGTTGACAATTATTTGTGGAAGTCTTGTGGAAGCTATCGTTTGAGTCTTTTATGGGTGTTTTTTGTCCTAGATTAAATTTCATTGCACTTTTACACTTCACTATATTTTTTAAAAAGTTACTGCTTCTGTGGATGTAGTTTGTTATAAGTGGAACCTTTAATTCTTGGTGTATTCGACTGTTTCATAAGAACCACGGGCTGTTAATTGCAATACGAAGCACTTCATTCTGCATGGTTTGAATTTCTTGAGCGAACTTGTAGGTGCGTTGCTCCAAGCTGGGCAGGCGAATGTAAGGATGGGCAGGAGAATCAAGTTATAAATTAGGAGAGAGGATTCAAATCGAAGATGAGATTTTCGCTTGATCAGGGGGTAGAGCAGAGTCTTGCGTAGCACTCATTTAGTTTTTTATGAATGTGGTATCTCCAGTTGAGTTTTGTATCTAGGTGGACCCCTAGATACTTTATCGCTGAGTCCTTAGGATTCCATGATATTTCGTTATTGTGCAGTCGGAGTGTCGGTAGTCGAGTGTAGCGCTTCAGTGTGAACATCTTTGCTAGGCATTTATTAGCCTTAATTTTTATTTTCCATTTTTTTATACCAATCACACGTTACATTTACTGCATTTTGAAGGTGTTGAACTGTAGCTTCTATTTTGGCACTCTGTGATAGTATCGTGGTGTCGTCGGCAAACATGGCTAGCGTTGAGTCATTCACTGTGGGCACATCGTGTACGTAGAGGTTTAACAAGGTTGGTCCTAATAGGCTCCCTTGAGGAACTCCTGCTTTTGTTGTTTTGATGCTAGATAGTGATGCGTTAATTCTTACTCTGAACGTCCTGTCGGTCAGGAAGGATTCTATAGTTTTTATTATGTAATCCGGAATGTTTTATTTAATCATATTATGCAAGAGTCCCTCCAGCCAAACCTTGTCGAAGGCTCTTTACAGATCTAGAAAGACTGCTGCAGTATATTTCATCTCTTCAAATTCCTTTTCAATCGTCTCTGTTATTTTGATGAGTCTAAAGATGGTTTGGTGCGTAGGATTCCACGCGAATATGACTGACTTTCCAGTTTCATTTACTTAGAGAATTGTCTTCTAGGTTTACATTTTAATTTCGTTTAATGATTGATTCTACAGTTTAATAATAGTGAAGTTTTAAAATATTATTCCGGTATAATTATAATTGTTGTATGTGTACGTAGCTGATAATTAACAGATTGTAAAGAATTTCGTAACATTTAAAAGTAGAAAAAGGTACCAAAATATTTAAGTCTGAATCAGTATTTTCCAATCTTTGTTTACCATGCAACCCGTATTTCTGATGACCCCTTTTTGTTATATATACATATTTTTTACATTAAAAATATAAATTATTTCCTAAAGAAGCCTAATTTCAACTTGTGTTGGTTCTTCTATATTTATTTCAATCTGAGTTTTTGTACGAAATTAAGTTCTTATTTCATTTATCACGCGTAGTTGTCGCTAGACTACAGTAGACAAACACTTAGCCCATGTCATAGCAATCGTCCAACACAGAACGTGCTATTGCTTCACTAGACATAGAAAACAATAGTACATCGAAGTTTATTACTCCTATTTTTCAAGTATGGCTCTATGGAAAGCACCAAACTTACAAAATTCTTATTTCAAATCGGGATACCAACAAAATTTACATTTGTATAATTTAAATCATAGCTAGAGGTTTTTTAATTCTGTACGAGCTGATTTTAGAATTGCCATCCCCCCCCCCCCCCGAATATATTCAAATTTCCACCCGCCATCGGAAGGAAATGGAACAACTACCCAATGCAGAATTTCTAGGGTTTGTCCTGCATCACTTTTAGGTGAATGCCGGGTAGGATCCTTAAATCATAGCCCTGGGCCCTAGTTAACCCTTGGCTACCTTCCTCTAACCTTTCGCAACCCTCCTTTTAAATCCATTCCTATGATATTAAAGGAGAGTTGCCACCATGTGGATTACCCTCGCGTAGCGTGTTACTCTAAAAAATAAATTTTTGAATTGCCCCTTGTGGGGCGTGGGACCCACGTTCGGAAAACTTGTCTAAAGCAATAACCCAAGAAACGAAGGAAATATGTAGAAATAGCTACGTTACTAAAAGTACAGTAAAATAATATTCGTCTTTAGATTAAAGCAATTGGAAGGCTGGAATGACTAAGTCTGTTCGATCCCGCCAATCTCTAGAAATGGATTTATACGAACTCGTTTAACCGAAGGATTGGGATTAATAACACGCCAGCCGTATTCACCGATGCCTTTCTTTTTCAGTAACAGTCTGATATCGAACAAGTTCTCATATACTAATTAACTTCGGTGGCATTTTGAATTCAATTCATAAAGAATATTTCCTCTTATATCACACAAATTTTTGAGGATACAAGTTTTTGTACTTCTTATTTTCACCGTCGCATTCGTTTCGTTCAATATCGCAACGCCTCACCCACTTTCGTATCGATTGAGATGTGCGCCGCCGTTGCGAATTAAATTGTAATACGAGGAGTAAATTTCAAACTTCACAGAAAAGTCAGACAAGACTGTGGGAAAGTTAGAGAGATGAATTTTAAGACAAGGCTTTGATCCACGACAAGCATCTTTCCCCAAACACTTGCGGCAGTTTGGAAACAACTTGCCGTAGACAGACAGAGAAGTGAACTTAATAAAATTCTATCGTAACTAATTTTGTGTAATCAGGCTCATTCAGATTTCCAGTCGCAATTTTACCATTTTCAGATATTGTTATCACTAAGCAAAACAAAAATGCATAGGAATAATATTTACACTCGTCAAAGTAGTGAGTTTGTAAATATTGTGGGAAATACTAATTTGTGGCCTACAGATAATCGGAGTGGTTAGAAACTAAAAATAACTTAATTTTTAATCTATGAAAGGTGTAAAAAATTAGAATGCCTGACCAGCTTTAGGGCATTGGGAGGAAGATTGGTTGTGTATTTCAGAAAACGATATTTGTTGAGTTTGCGTTGAGTCAGTTGAGAACTTCAAAGTTTCACTAACGAATAACAAAAACTCGTTTATTATTAATTGGTGACTTAATAGTGCACGATTATCGAATAACGTATCTATTAGAGTAACAGACTGGATTAAGGTAATCCACTTAGAGGCAACTCTCCTTTAATAACATAGAAAGGGATTTAAAACGGAGATGCGGAAGGATAGAAAAAGGTAGCTAACTACGTCACCCGGACTATGGTTTAAGGATCCCACTCAGTATTCACCTAAATGTGATGCAGAACAAACCCTAGAAAATCAGCATCAGGTAGGTCGGACGCTTGTTACTGCAAAAGGCGGGAAAAGGTTTTGCTGTGGGGAAGCAACATTCCCTTCTTCATGACTCGATCAGTTTAGAAGGCACCTGGCCGACTATTCCAATAGGAATAGCAGACACCTCTTACCATATGACCAAGGTCTGCGACACCGGAACATAAACCTCTCACAATTGACCATGGTACCTCGGCTTGTGGGAACTTTTTTTAAAAAGCAGAGAAAGAGGGCATCCAAAAGGTAGCTTCCTCCATCTCTCCAGAAAGGTTCCACCTGCGAGAGCTAAGAACAGGTCCCACGGGATTATATCCTCGGCTTTCAAACTCATATTTCCACTAGCCTTATGTTCATATTGTTATTGAAATTAATGAATATGTATTCCATGGAAGCAACAATATTATATAATAAATGCTTTGTATAGAAAACAATAAACTTTTATACCCACTCCAAAGGGTTGCGTTTATTTAACTGTAAAAAAAAATATTTTACATTTCTTTTTGTATTTAAGGAAATGTTCATCTTAAACACATCGTGGCTTAAACACGTCGATCTCTTTGTTGAACAAGCTTTAGACCACGCAAGAAGATTTTATTCAAGCATTTGAAAGGAGAGCGTGAATCTACGTGAAAATCCGACCACCTTCACGTCCGAGAGAGGAAATAATCTTTCAAGTGCATGAACTCGTGAAGAATATATAACGTAGTTTTACTGTACGGACGATGTTTTACCCAATTTTAATATAATCTGAAATTTTAGCATATATTTATTCTTCTCTATGGAATATTTTTGAGGTGAATAAAAAAACAAATAATTTCGTAAAATGCTTAAATTTCTCATAATTTTATATTAGGATTAATTATGGTCGTTAGAAAATTATAAAGTTTAGAAAGTAGGAATAAAATGGAAACCTGAGGCAAAAAATTCTGTTTCATCCTTGACGTGTATGATTAATAACATTACGGCAATGTAACATTTTATCACAGAAATGTGTTGAAAGCTCCTGTGTTTTGAATAAGTGACAAATTTATTTTTGCAATAACATTAGCATAAGACTTTTTAAGAGACTATTCAACGGGTTTATCCTTATATTATTAATATTATAAATAACTTTTTTTCAAAGTGAATTATGAAAGTAAAAAATCTTTTAAGCCTTACGGTCGTATTTGTTCGTTTTATTGTAATCAAAGATGTTTATAATAGGGCTACAAAATACAATATTGAATCACACCGAAATAGTTTGACAATTTATAGAATTATAACAAATATCGGGGAATTGAATTAATAATAGAACGACCAAGAAGTTCGTTGATATTCCCACATTTATTCTTTTCAATTCTGAATACGTTATTGAATACACGATAATATTATAAAACCAGAATAAAAAAAATCATTTAGTATGATTTTCGTAGATGAATGTAACAAAAAGTTGATACCTCCTGTAAATTGATGTGTTTTATTTAATATTTTTTTCTTAAATAAAAATAATGAACTTCTTAATTAAAAAATGTATCGAATCCTTTAAACGAACACTGCGTTAATATTATGTCGGAAATTAATGATTTTGACTATTTAGTATCGACAATACGATATACCGTGGTAACGACTCAATCATTATAGTAGTTAATGAAATTTTGATAAGATAGAATTTTCATTTAAAAAATAATGTCCTGTATTAAAACTTGCTCCTGGAAGAAAAATCATTTTTTATAAATGTATAGGTGATATTAAAATATTCTTTACTTGAATTTTATACATTCGTAAGTTACAGAATTACATCAGAAAAATTTAACAACACATCTAATATAAACATAGTTTAACGGCAGAGTTGACCATAATTTAAACTTAAAGTGACATAACAGGTGACACTTGAATTTTTGTTTGAATTATTGATAATTGAATTAGAGTTTAAGATTTATTGGTACCCGTGATTAGAACATCTGTGAAGATTTATTACAATAAATTGGCATTTTTATTTTATGATGAACACATACAGAATATACGTAGCTCACCTGTAGACAGGTTTCGTCTCATCCTTAAACCAGATAACAAGTTTGAAGGTATCATTAACCACTGGTGGCGTGACGTCACAGGGAAAGACCGCCGTCCCTTCTAGAATTGCTTCCACTACGACCACCTGACCTACATAACAGAGAAACAAAGGAATAAATAATTCGTATTGCGAAAGGCGAAGTAAGTTATATTCTACTCGCAATACTGGTGATCAATACTTTCATTTGACAGAAGTACTTATATACCTCATATGCGTTGACAAAAATAGTAATACTACGTAAAAAATTGAATCAAGAACGTGATAATTAAAGAAGCTGACCATTAACATGTAACACATGAATGTTCTTAAAATTTCCAGATTAGGGTTCTGGAGAACTACATCTTTCGTAAGATTCATATTTGCAAGAAATATATAAATCCAGGATAATATTTGTTTCTTTAAATAAATGTCAACATTTTGAGATTTTATAACTCGTAGCGTGGAGTTAAAGATTAAATTAATTATTGATATGCAATTAAAAATGAAAAAGTGTACTTTAATCAAATATATTGTACTGCCAATTAAACAGGCCATTAATTGTTTTTAATATAATTAAATTGTTAGCGGTACGAATGCGTAAAGGCGACAATGAAGGCGGGTTTTTCCTTTGCTTAACAATGGAGACCGCGCTTAGCGAACTGAGTATGCGCTTGGAGAAAGACCAGTTGGCGGCGAAACATTGCAAGGGACAGAACAAATAAAACTTGAGCAGAGACTAGACGTCGTTAATGTATTACCAGTTAAAGTTGTGAATTAATACAAAGTAAAACATTCACGGAAGTATTGCATCGTAAATATTGGAAAGTAATAGCAGTTTTGTCAGAACAGAACTTTCCAAAATCTTCGTGGAGGAATTGATCCAGGAGAACATTGGTAAATTATTGTGGAGCGGAGCAGTCAACGAAATACAGCCAATCTTGCCAAATTTTAAAGTGAAGTGTAGAATCAGTGAAAACCAAGGCCTGATATTAAAATTAAAGTGTGTAAAAGTGTTCGAGGTAAAAGAGAGAAATCTGGTACCAGACAGACGGTCCGTGAGTAACCAGAACTCTGATATAAATTTGTAAACGATAATTAAAAGGGTAGAGTCAGATTTCGTTCAGTTTTCATTTCGTTAAGTTTTCATATCGTTCAGAGTTCATTTCGTTCAGCTTTCTTTCCACTTATTTTCATATTGTTTTAGGTTAACTTTTATATTTGAATTGTTAATTGTCAGTTTATACAGTGATTTTGTTCTAATTATCAAACCCAGTAGTGACCCTGATATAAGAGATTCGACGAATTTGATTGTAATGATATAAGAATTGTGTGTTCAAAAATGCCGCTAATTGATAAATAAAAAATTAAAGTATTTGTTTAAATGGATGAAATTCGGCATAAAAATAGGTTTTGTAAATTGTAAAATTTATCAACAATAATAAATTCCTTTTAAGCTAAATAACTGTTGTTAATTATTCCTATAATTTAATTAAATCTAAATGATCATTATATAAATGGCTTCACCAACATGGGGCAAATTAATTGCAACCAGTTATTTATTACAATTTATGAATGCGACTTTAAATACACTTAACATTTATTATTAATATTATGTCACGTATTTATTGCCAACCATCTCAGGGAAACCCTTCTAAATGTCAAGTAATTCATGGACTTGAATGTCCACCAATTTGCGTGTAATTGAATTATAATCCTGGCAGTTGCCGAAATATCAAACCTATGTCATAGATATGGTTTGATAGGCGACGCTCTCGTGATGTAGCTAATTGTATTCAACGCTGCGTCCATTTCGAACTACGAGCTCTGCTAACTCAACTCCGAATTAAACGTAATGCTTCTTCCACGCCGACTGCTTTTCCAGTAGTTTTTCACCAATCAGCAAAGTCGCTTCTCTGCTGACTGAAACCTGATATTCTCTCATTAGTCCATAAAGCCACGTAATAGCCAAAAAAGTATACGTGTGTGATGATCTGCGCGCCACTCACATTTTGCAATTAATCACTATTTTCTGTTCAATGAACTCGCTTCCCTATACTCGGTCACCAACCGGTAGATATACAGGGCGAATTTTTCAGGCGGAGTCCGCACCTCTCTACAACGTCCGGAGATTAAACACTCAGCATTCTGGCGCACTCCAAACCAAACATAGACTCGTCTAGCTCTGAACATAAAATAATTAAATTACTAATGCAGTACTGACATTTTATTAAATTGCACTGGAATGTTAACATTTTAATTAACAATCTGAAACTTATACGTTTTTATACGTAAACGATTTTTAGCGAGGCCTTCATATAAGCGATATTGTGTTTCAATCCATATTTGTAGAATAGTTCCAAGGGTGATTGAAACAGCCGCCTTAGTAAGGAAACCAGCGGCCCGAGTCTTTGATGTGTGCCGCGATATAAATGGTTCACCTATAGAAAGTTTATTACAAAAGCTAAAAAAATATTATCTTCTTTGGTAAATTTAGTTTAGAATTCAACAATTTATTAGCATAAAATCACTACATGTTGTCGTCCTTTTTGAGCAACGCCGTATTTTGTACATCAACAAATAGTATATATATATATATATATATATATAAATATATATATATATATGAAGGGGAATAAATTTGAAAATTTACATCAAAAACCATAATTTTACATAAAATTCAACGTAACAAATTTACCTCCAAAGTAGTCATTGGATAACACTAAAATTTGTGTTTCAGTTCGTGCTTATTATCCATTTTGTCATGAAAAGAAGAAGGAAACCATGAAGATAAAGAAAATGAAATTCAAGTTAGATATAAAAAATGAACGAAATTATTAAAAGTGTTCGAAATCCTTCATATTATTAATACTATAAGAAATATAATTAAAAATAGACATACATATGTAACACACTTTTCTGTCGTCCGTGAAATTAATTTATCGTTAAATCATAACAATTTGTATTTACCGTTTAAATTCGCTATGAGCAATCAAGCAGCATGGAAAAAACTGCGAGAGGATTCTCTCGCAGGTAACCTGCGAGGGAAATTCTCTCGCAGGTCGAACCTTTTAGAAGAGATACGAAGGGGCTACCTTTGGGGAGGCACCTTGGCCAGTTTTGAGAGGTGTATGTTCCGGGGTCACAGACCTTGGGCATACGGTAAGAGTTGTCCGCTATTCCCATTGGAATAGACGGCCAGCTGCCTCCTAAACTGGTCGAGGCTCGGAGAAGAGAATACTGCGTCCCCACAGCAAACTCCTCTCCCGCTATCGGAAGGGCGTGGGACAAGTACCCAATGCCCGACCTACCTGATGCAGGTTTTCCTAGGGTTTTCCCTGCATTTCTTCAGGCGAATGCCAGGTAGGATCCTTAAACTATAGCCCGGGGGCCCTAGTTAACCCTTGGCTACCTTCCTCTACCCTTCCGCATCCCCCCTTTCAAATCCCAACGTGGATTACCCTCATGTAGCCTGTTGCCCTAAAAAAAACACATTTAAATTCAAAACGGAAAGCTGTAGGGCTTGAATCAGTATGCAGTTATTTTATAACATTTATATTTTCATGAAAGTTATTCACGTAACCGATAGGAAATTCAATATTGTTTAGATTTTATTCAGTTTTTCACAATACAGATTTCTGTACGAATTGAAAACCTTGAAGTGAGACTTTGATTGACGAATTAAATCGATGTGTGAAATATTTTATTTGAATGTAACAAACAATATTTTTAATAAAGATATTCCATATCGATATCTTTCCTTCCAAACCAATTATAATTTAATTTTTTCATATATATGAAATTATTTATTTTTCCATTAACAATTTACGGCAAGAATACGGAGTTACATAATGCATTTTTTTAGTAATGTTTTCGAAATAACCAACACGTAGGCAGCAAATAATGTCCGTGCAGGAAGCCCAACATCTTTTTATTTTTATTTCTTTCAAACTCAAGAGTCACGAAAAAGCTTCCGTATTTGCGGGCTCATAAAAACCCAGCAGCAAGTTTAGCGTCGGTAATGTTCGAAAACTTTTTTTTTTCGTAGCTAGATGAAGACTACTTTACCTGTTTATAGCGTTTCACAAATGAGCTCATTAGACCAAGTTTGGAATAGAGTTGAGACAGAATAATGTTTCCTAGTTTATATATTGGAGATCATTTTTCCAACTGGTTGTTGGCTGCACGCTGCTCGTTATTTTTCTGCTTCATTTTTTTCTTCGTAATGGTTAACCATGCCTTTGCTAACACGTAGAGGAAAGAGGAAAATTGAAAATTCTCAGACCCGCTGTTTTGGCCTTTTACAGCAAGGAGAGCTTTCAGCTAACTTTTTACTTAATCTTAATAAAAAAAATTATTTGTTCAACCATTTCTTAAGATATATTATCTTCAGGGTGAATTTAAGTCTCTTAGTTGTTGAACACACATGTAGTATTACTATAATTAAAATTATTGATTTCATTTACACTTTCAATGATTTTAAAATTTAATGTTATACTATTAATTTAAAATTGAAATATTTTTCCAAAGTTAAGAAAAGAATATTAATAGCTTGGAAAAAAAATATTTATTTTTCGGGCAACAGGCTACATGAGGGTAATCCACGTTGGGCAACTCCCCTTTAATAGCATAGGAAGGGATTTGAAAGGGGGGATGCGGAAGGGTGGAGGAAGGTAGCCAAGGGTTACTAGGGCCCCCGGGCAATAGTTTAAGGATCCTATCCGGCATTCGCCTAAAGAAATGCATCCCCAAAGGTAGCCCCTTCGTATCTCTCCTACAAGGTTCTGCCTGCGAGAGAACGTCCCTCGCAGGTATTGCCTGCGAGAGAATAACCCTCAGGGGGGTTGGAAAAATTATTTTCAATTTTCTATATATGTTCTTTGTTTAAGATTTCACCTATCATATTTTACTTAACCGTTCTTCCCATTAATCTATCGTTTATGTTTTGTAATTTTCCTTGTTTCCGTACAGGCTTCCACCTCTAATTACATTCTCAGCTCCGATTTCCAGCTCCAAAATTCCACAGTAATTTAAATTCACAGATATACTTCATGTTCGCTCTCTAAAATAAACTCCCTCGTATCTGTAGCATCACTGTTAAGAACTTTTACTCATTGCGTATTTTCGCCTGCAATTCGATAAATTACAAGAAATATTTGGCTTGTATTTATTTTTAATTCCAAATATCATAGTTATGATCACTTATCTATAATTAAAAAAACTTAAAATATTATTTTTTTTAAAAATTTTTTTAGGGCAACAGGCTACATGAAGGTAATCCATGTTGGGCAACTCCCCTTTAATAGCATAGGAAGGGATTTGAAAGGGGGATGCGGAGGGTAGAGGAAGGTATTCAAGGGTTAACTAGGGCCCCCGGGCTATATATTAAGGATCCTACCCGGCAGTCACCTAAAGAAATGTAGGGGAAACCCTAGAAAAACCTGCATCAGGTAGGTCGGGCATTGGGTACTTGTCCCACGCTCTTCCGATAGCCGGAGAGGGGTTTATTATTTTCTTACTTATATGTTTCTATGTATGTTAAAGCAAAGAGTACAGTTTTGTTTAAAGATCACAGTAGATGTGTTTTTTTATGGAGATGCAATGCAGAAAACGTTGATAACAACATATATCAGCCAGTACTCATAAAAACAGTGCTGGTTAGGAAAGTTGCAGACTGAATAGCAAACTACAATTAAGAGAATGGTCTTGTTACAAATTCCGAAAAGGGAAAGCAATAGTTAAACGTGTTTCTGTTTTCCCGGATGTTTCAGTTGGGGGATTCCTTGAGAAGGGGTCGCACTGAAAATTGAGCATATCCTCTTCGGTCAGTAGGGAACGTAAATGTCAAAAGGTAAGGCACTAAGGTTGTTCTGCTTATAATTCATGATGGATTGTCGGGAAAAAAAATCATGGGCACATTTCACAGAAGTAACATTATAGTGGGCCATGATATGTTTTAAGGTTTTTTTACTTAACGGCTATAAAACATCAAAGGAAGCGCGTATATATATATATATATATATGTATATCAATTTTTTCATATCACGTCAGATGTACTGTTGGGATTTTCTGGAACCCTTACGAGCACGTTTTCCTGATTATTGACATCTGACCAGTTAGTTGGCGTCAAACAATCCCGACGAAGGGTTGCCGTCGTGATGTTAGAAACTATAAATACCAACCTATTCCGGGGCAATATTAAGGCAGATAAAGTAAAATCCTCGACGGTACAAATCAAGTTAGGAGGGAGAGGAAGGGAAAGAAAAACTCCAAATCGTGAAAGTTTTAAAGATTTTTCATGAGTGGAAATTAGATGACGCGTTTTTTTTAAAAAAAAACAGATACGGAGAATGAATAAGAAAGATAGCTAATTCAGACAAAAAGGGTAATATAAATACCACACAACGTTTCAAAAGCTTTTGAGTGTTGTCAACTGACAGTTGTGCTTATTTAGGCTCTTTTTAGAAACTGACGAAAGGAATGAGGATCCCAGAAATGTTGTGTGGAACTTAAATTACCATTTTTGTCTGAATTGGATATCTTTCATATTCATTTTTTTCAATCAGACGTAATTTTTTTTTCATTTTAAAAGATACGGAGCATTAAAAGGAGCAATGACCATTATCTTTCTATTTTCGGGTTGATTAATTGTTGTAGTTAACTTTGAATTGGCAGATAAATATTAATATGTAGTAATGGTATTTTGATGGAAGTGGTTGGAAGCTGAGAATAGCGGCTTGAAGTTGGAGAAAATCTGGTCGTCAATAGCACCGAGTATTTTGTTAATAGATTTGTTTGTAACATACATCTTACTATTTCTGAAAAAAATTGTTATGGCGTCGAGACTGATACGACTTTTCCATTAATCAGATATAGCTACTATGCCCCAGGATAACCTGTGGTGAAGATCCTTATTACTAACTTTTTATGTGACCTCAAATGTTAAATATCTGCAAATGAGCATAAACATTTATATTTTTTTAATTATTACAGGAAAATTAAATATTACAAAAGTTTTATTTTAAATAAATTTATCTTATTTTCCTTCAAATAATATAAATCACAAAAGCTACAAACATCTTTTAACTATAGCTCATAACAACATAATATCAAGATCGATTTAATGACCGGTAGATAGTCATACAAATATATTTGTTCAACAACCGTTTTGGTTGTTTTTAATAATTAATTATTTTGATATTTTGTTGTCTGTTGACTTTCATTTACAAGTTTCTCTGGTGGCTAGAATGAAGATTCCATTAGAAATCACTAAATAACTTGACGTGCTCTATCAAATCTATTCGGGAAGGAAAGGAGAGAAATCATCAAACAATTCCAATTCGAATGCAAACTGAAATACGTCTCAATCGTCATTTTCATAGCTACTTTAGTAAAAACCCTCGACAGGTGGACATCCCGTCCGTGAGGCATACACGTTGTTACTGCAAATTCACTCTCGTCTTATCCTGTTCTTACAATATAGAAATTTAAAGCAGTTCTTTGTAACTTATAACATGCTTGAATACTTTGCAGGAGACGACTTCTTCATTTCAAATGAGACTTTTTTCAAACCAAAGGTATCTTCAATTCAGAGACTGGAAATAATTACGAGTCGCTCTTGTGCACCAAGCTTAGGTTCAAATGTCAGCTTGTTGACCTGATTGTCTCCACTTGACGTGCGACCCTCCGACATTCCGCGGTCCTGCTTCCTCCCACGGACAATTACCATCGCACGCCTACGGAACCTGCGCAAGATTTAGTCCCTTCAGCAGCTATGGTCGTCCGTTACTACAGATAATGCATACAAAACGAAACTGTAAATATAAAAACTGTTTAGAACCACGAATGTTTGGAATCACATCAAATTATTTGCATGTGCCATGAAGATATGACAAGTTTTGCACTTGAAAGGGGAAATTTTAAATATCATTCAACGTATGCTTGAAACTGAAAAATTTATTTCAGCCTGTACTTAATTACTTTAGAGCTGGGTCTCCGTATAATCGGGTAGTGTCCATGAATATATTGCATGGGTGCATAATTATACTGCTAAACTAATAAAAAGGTCATATCATGGGTATAAACAACTGCAGTACTTCATTAAAATAACAGAGAAAACCATGTAATTTGCGATATATATATATATATATATATTGTAATAACCACTAAAGATGGGCTTTTAAATGAAAAATTAATTAAATTTACAAACAAAAGATTTTTATTGAAGCAATAAAACAAATAAAAACAAATTATAATATTAGATTTCTCAGGGTCTTTACTTGGTTTGATAATAGACGAATCAATAATATTTATAATCTTATCAACAACAAATTACAATTAAAATGAAAATAAATTAAATTAGAACAAAATTTAATTGTGAACGAAATTAAAAGTAAAAAGATTGTCTCTTATTAACAATTTTAATCAAAAGAAGAGAACAAAATCTGATAGCTATCTTTCAATTACGTTTACATAATTTATTGTTTCGTAAATTGTTACGTCTACCCAGCATTCCAGCGAACCTTTAATTTTCGAAAACACTATTGTGGGGTTTTACACTGCTTCTACTCACAGATTCTACACTGATTTTAAATCAATATTCTTATGGTGTCAGGAACTCGGATGATCCTCCTTCCGTCATCTATCGGTTGACCGCTCGCATTAGGTGATTTCTGCGACTTGTCAATTGGGTAGTCTTTATTGTTCCGGACTTAAACCGAAAATTTTACTATATCTGGCCGGCTATGGCCACAAAACTGCTTTTTGTGTGAAGGTTTCGACGTTATACTTTTATGAATGTTTTACTTTTTCCTGCTAATTGCCACGCCTGTTGAAATCTCCTTCCATGAACTGTTATACCTCGACGAGGTCTTTCCGTGATAACTGCACTTCACAAAATCTTAATGCAAACTGTTACTCTCAATATCATATTGCGAACTGAAATCTCGTCTCTAATTTTGAGCGCGCATACGCCATTTTGACGGACCTTCCAACATAGGAACAGTTCTTGGCTACAATGTCGCTATGTTCTGGACCACCGCTAAAAAGGATTTCTCTAACAATTTAGATATTCAATTTCACAATTAATGTCTTAATTAATTGGCATTACAATATATATATATATATATATATATATATATATATATATATATATATAACAATAAATTAATAAAAATAAATTTTCTGAATTATTTATGAGTTTGGGAGCCGTTTGAAGGAACTTTGAAGACCAAATTCAATTGTAGAATTAAAATATATAGTGTAGTAATCACAAATGAATGAAAGTTAAAGCCTCACTTTAATGCGTCAATTTGTAGTAATTTAAATATTAAAATTATAGGATGTTGTAATAAGAATCAAGATTTTAAAATAACAAACAAATTAATTTATTAACGCACAAACAATTAAATTACACAAGTTATTTAGGCAAATAAATTTTAATTTACATTATCAATTGATCTTTTACAATAAAATGACTATATGTCAAGGTCGTTTACTGGGCCTTTAATAAAGAAAATACTTGTAAACAATGAAATTTTATGAAACTATCGTGGACTTAATTATCAATAGATTAATTACAATGCAAAACATAAAATATGAACTTTAAATTCTGAACGACATTCGAAATCTGACGATAATACCTTTACTTATGAGTTTACAAATAGTAATTCTGTGAAATTTTACCTTACTTTCTGTCGTACTCAAGGAAATTGTCTCGTTCGTACACACACACACACACTTTATAAACAGGCCATTTTTATCCACTGACTCTAATTAACGTTTTTAGTTTTGCAAAAGTTGATTCACTGGTCGTTTACAAAATCCTATCAGCTCGTTCCGAAGATTGTTAACTGCTGGAAGCAGTAACCTATGCTCCCAAAATCGAAGAAAGTGTTCTAAATCGAGAATATAATGATTTAGATTCAACACTGTGAATATTTAGCGTTGAATATTACGTAGTTATCTCACAGACTGCCACTTGTAAAATGTTCGAACTGGTTTAGCTGTTGTTACACGCATCTAGACACTTTCAGGATTTTATACTTTTCATCTGTCCACTACTAAATTCTCGAGAAGACTGGCGCACACACCGCGTCTAGCAAACCAACAACTACAATACCATAAAGCATTGCATTCTTGCCACATTATTGTGTACGACTTGTGTGTTTTATGCCGCTAACAATGCGAGTCCAAATTTTTGTTTATTAATTAATTATTTCCTCTTAATTATATATTTCTATTTCAGTACACCGATTTGTATATTATTTCATATGGCGAACACATGTACTGTTAAGGACGCACTGGAACTTCTATGTCCGATTATTGATACCTTTTCAATTAGTTTGAGTCAGCGGTGAAGTTCACAATTAGTTGCCGTCGTTAGGTCAGTGACCACAAATATAATACGGACAATAGTAGCCTGAGAAAGTAAACCCCTGGACGCCGCAAGACACGTTAGGAGAAAAATATTTTAAAGTAAAATGAACTGGTGATAAAGTAATGCAAAATATTACAAAGAGTTGATAGAATATGTTTTAAATGCTATAAGTCTGATTTTATTACAAACTTTTGAAATATAAGAGTTAAAGACAAAAATAGCAATGTGATTTATTCATTTCTTTCTATTTTTAAAAGAATATTGACATTAAATACGTGCAAAATAAAATTCATTTCAAAAATAGTCCACAAGTGTAATACTGGAGTTTTATTATATTTCAAATGTTTTAATGATTTATGAGTTTTTGAACCGCTTGGAGCAACTTGGAAGACCAAATTCAATTCTAGTATTAAAATAATTCAAAAAAATAGTTTAAAACTTGTTAATGGTATTCCTGACGTGAGTTTGAAAAAGTTTCAAGTTTTATTGCGACGCGTTGTGGAGGTACTGAGTGTCGGTATGTACTTGTATTATCGAGCAGGCAACTTTAATAGACGCTCACCTGCGAAACTAATGAGGTCTGGTTTCTATACCGATTAACTAGAAACATGTAAAGTAAACTTTCTGATCACTGTATCTAATAACTAACACAAGTTTCTATTTCTACATGAAATACTTCTACATGATACTGTTTTCCATAATCACAAAATTTAATTAATTGATACAAACTGTCTTTTCAACGGACAAGATTTGAGTTGCGCATACAATTTTTCACTCAGATAAAGCCCGAGAAGATTTTATTCTTTCTCTACACTGAGATAGACTGCATTCTATATAAATTTTTAGAAAATATGTCGGTTATTTTACCTTTTTTATTTAAAATTATCTACGTAAACAACACCTTAAGCTGCTTCGCATCTTTAAACTAACTCTGTTGCGATTTATGCAATTAATTATTTTTATTTTAAGTAACGTTAAATTATAAAAGGCTGTTACTTCATTTTCAGAAATATTTGTCATTGGATACTCAAATGTCTAGGATCTTCAACTGTAAAGCGGTCATTCTTCCGAACATAACGATGCCCCAGTTCTCCGTCCAATAGTGACGTCACTGCACGTAAGTGAACTCTTAATATAAATCAGCTTTCATTTTAGCCGGCCTCTGCGCAAAGCTTAGATCCACGGCCCATGTTGTCGGAAATCAACGGAATCAGAAGAATTATAATCTGTATTGGAACAGTTACTATTTATGTACTAATTAGAGAGTTGAATAAATACTCCAGCAGGTAACACTAATAAAAGCTCGGATAAATTCTGTATGTTATGTATAAGTTAAATGCAGGAATAGAGGATAGTTAATTACTGGAGCTTTACTTATTTAAATGTATAGTTTCTTTAGTAACTAATATTTGTCCTTAATATATGTAAAATAGTAAAATTATTCCTGACAACTTGAATGTATTGCCTTTCGAAGGTCGTGTATTTCGTAATTACATTCAAGCAGGTATATTACATCTTCGCGTAAAAAAAAACTCTAATAGATTTATAGAAATTGAACTGAATGTATTAAAGATAAAGTGATGTTAAATCATGTATACAACGACGTCGACTAGATTGCGATGTATTGCTCCGACTACTGTGCCTCTATTTCTGCAGCGCCTTTTAACAAGTGCGGTCCTTGGTGTCCAAATCAGGTGAGAGTGTCATGGGAATTTAATTCACTCTTCGCCATGATTGCGGTGGCAGTCTCTCTCACCGATACGCTGGCCGACCATCAAACAGCAACCCTATTTTTAATTAAGTTTCCAAGGCTCCCGTCTTTGCTCCCAACTTAATAACACGAGAGAACGCGGTCCCGTAATCCCGACTCATTCATATTCATAACGCTCCGAATTATTCGTTCATTTTAGCCTCCCCCCTTCTGCGAATTAGATGAAGCGTCGTAAGGAGGGGCGGTAGCGCCTCCCCCTCCTGATCCCCCCCCCCTCACCATCCCTTCTAGCTGCAGAACAAGGCCGTGGACTCAGCATAGATTGAAACATAGTGTGTGAAACGGAGGGCTGTTTAATAGGCGGATTAAGAACACAGGATTAGCATCGCCTCCGCATGTCAACCACGCAAGTTCAGGGGCTCGGAAATGAAAGCCAGAAAGAAAAATTGAGGACAGAATGATACAGAGGCAGTGAAAAGCACAATACCTTTATTTGAAAATAATTAAACCTAATTGACCATCGCTATCCGTTATCACAAAAATATTGACTAATCATAAAATCAATTACAATGCGGCTAAAAAACAAGTTCTCATTCCGCATAGGAAACAAATTGTGGCTCAGGAACACCTTATGAACGCATGAAATTATATATATACTGCAGTATATACAAATGAATAAACAATTTAAATCTGATAGTTAGCCTCAAGTTGGTAAAGCCAAAAATGTAGTAATCAAATATGAAACAATAATGCCCACGTTATTGCATCAATTTAAATAATGGTAATTTTAAATGAAAGGATTATAAGTAAGAAATTGATTTAAACTGACCAAACAATTAATTTATTCCATGCACACAGATTTCAAATTACAAATAAATATTCGTTGACCTTTTACAACATTTATTACGTACAAACAAAATTTTTAATCTTAATCTCAGGGTCTTTTATCTGGGCCTTTAAATAAAGAAAAGTATTACTCTGTTTAAACAATAAATTCATTGTAACGCTATTCCAATACACAAAAAAAATCGAAATCTGACGATTTTATGTTTAATCAAAGATTTACAACAATAGTTTAATTGAGGTATGACTTACAGTTTCTCTGGTACCAGGGCAATTTTAACTCTTTCCGCAACACTTACACACACTCAATTTTCTAAAAACAGACCATTATTTTCACTGACTTTACACTTCTCTGTTGGATTATCAAGTGTTTTCTATATCTAGAAGACGACTTATTCTGCAATTATGCCACTTTGTGGTGATTCAGACAATTCTCCACGTAGACTTTTCAAAATTATTTGCCGTAAACAAGAACACTCCGAAATCTTTCCGCAGCACTATCTGAGTGAATGATGTACTCTGCCTTTACTTAACAACTTTACTTTTCAATACTTTGAAAACGTCTCGTCAATTTCTAATACGACCGCTTTCTGCCGTTCTTCATCGCCAATTGCTCTATACGTCTCTTAGTGCGCCAACAGTACTACAATGATTTAGACCTCTTATTCTTGTTCATTCTTGTGTGTGATTTGTGTCTGTTTGCCGATAACAATTCAAGTCCACAATGTTTTTAGTTCTTAATTTCCTTTTAATTACTACAATACATATTGTACATACAATATGTACATACATTTTTTGTGAATTTGAAAATCGAAATTGTTTGAGAAATGTATTCTTGACGGCGGTACAGAACATAACAACAATAGAAAAGTCAAGTACTGTTTCTTTGTCGGAAGAAGTATGCGCGCTCAAAATTGCGAGACGGGAGTTAGTTATCAGGAAGGCTTGGTCAGATGCAGGTCGCAGGAAGATATTGAGTAGTTTGAGTTGGCAGTCAGACACGACAGAAATTGGTCGTGTTGAAATAGACAAGACAATTTCAAATATTTAAAGTAAATTTGCATAGAAATATCGAGAATTACCAATTTACAGAGTTGATTGGTCCCTGAAAATTTTGCTCAAGACGAAATTTTCACTCAAGCAGAACTATGAAACCTGATAAGCACAAACAGTCTTGTGAACATAGCCGGGCAGAATTAGGAGAGACGAAAGGAGGGTAATCCTGGTTCCTGAGTTTTGATCTAAAAATATTAATTTTGAATCTGTTAGTTTTAAAAGAAGTGCAAAAACCCGTCATAGTGCTTCGACAATTAAAGGTATCCTGGAATGCTGGGCAGCCGTGAGTAACAATATAAAAACAACTAATTATGTAAACCTGATTAAAAAAAGGCCGTAAGATTTCGTTCTCTTCTTATTGATTAAAATTTGTTAATTAGAATCCATCTTTTTAATTTAACTCGCTGACAAGTAAATTTCGTCCTAGTTAATTGACGAGTAAATCTTTTCTCTTTTAAATTGGAATTTGTGTTTAAGTTGAGAAATAAAATGATACGTCATTATCAAACCCAGTAGAGACCCTGAGATATATTTTAAATTGTGTAATTGTTTTAAAGTATTAAAAATAAATATATTGTTTGTTAAAGTTTATAACATTTCATTCATTTAAAAGTCCCCATATTTTTAATTATTGCATAATGTCTACCACAACGTGGGGCAAATAAAAGTCGATCCATTTTTAATTATTACAATATATAATATTAAATTAATGTAAGAAAATATACACCCTGACGTTTCCGCATCCTTGAAGCTTGGCTTCTATAAGGGATGTAAGGAATATGACATTATTATGTGATTGCGTAAGTAGAGATACCTGATTACACATTTAGCTGACAAAATACGAATGAAGTTATTTTTAAGTGCCCCTGGACTTATAGATCAATGAGTAGGTTTTTGATAACTTTAAATACTAAAATGGAACTTGAAGCTAAGATTAACTCATTAGAGTCCTTAGAATTCTGTTAAATAGTCTTGGTATACTGTCTTTAACACACGCAATTATTTACAAACTACGTTTCACTGGACTAACTCGAAACTCTTGGATCGCTAAAGACTTCTCACTTGCTGTGAATTGTCGAGGAGCTGTATGGCCGCGATCTTCACATGTTGAAGAAGGCGTTGTTCTTCACTTCTGGCAACCATGTGAATGACGTGATTGACAGTCATCACTTCGATGTCCCGATGGATATCACTGTTGGGACAGTACCATGGCGCATCTATACTGCTTCTTAATACTTTCACCTGGAATCGCCGAGCTTTTACTGGCACAACCACAGAGTAATTGCTTATAAAGCAGCAATTTATTGTGTGGGCAACGAGTTTCGTCCGATTAGCCAATACATTTTTTATATTTTATGACGAGTTCTTCTCTTTTCTTTTTGATGTGACCCTTCCAGAGATGGCCTCGTATTAAGTGTCATACTTAAATATTTAGCCTTATTGGCATATGGAATTATGTTGTCGTTAATTCTGATATTGATGAAGTTAATAAGTACGAATTTGCTTTCGTTCGCCATCTATTTGCCCACGTGTTGATTTTGTTAATAGTTGTTTGGAGTTTCCTGACATTTCCAACTGTAATAATTGCGGTATCATCGGCAAAACTGGCGATAGTTCCGTCTTCAGGCTCAGGAATGTCACTGGTATAGAGCAGATACAGTACTGGACGTATCACACTACCTTGTGGCACACCTGCATTGATTTCTTTCAATCCAGAGAAGGTATTTTCTTGTCTTACTCTGAAGTAACTTTCTGACTGACAGGACGAATGCAGTGAGTTTCCTTTCTCGTACTTGAAAACTGAAAACAAAGGCTCAGGAAAATAAAGGGTGTGAGTTAGAAAGGGATGTTTAGTATAGTGACAAACACCCACAGCACTCTTATTTTCTTGCGATGTTAAGGGTCGTTAAAAACAGGCTTCAATTCCATCTCAACCTACTAAAATATTACACGTTCTGTTGCGTTACAAATTATAGACGTCTATCCTTTAATAATCAAAAGCTTAAACTAAATGTATGTAAGATGTAAGTGGATTATGAACAATGAAACAAAATAGGCTTTTGAACGTCAGCTTCTGTGGGTTCAATAGAGCGTCAGCACTTTACGGGCCGTGTCATTCCTCCCTGAAATACTTATAGAAAGACGTAATCGTACAGCGGATATTGACCAGAAATATATTTAAGTATTCGGCGGAGAAAATTCAAAGCTTTTATTCGTTCCTGTGATCCGCTTATGGAGGGATGGCTCAAACCTTGAACGTGCTTTCAAGGGGTTTCTGCTTAACAATTTGTCATTGCCTAGCGTCCATGTAAAAAATTTAATAGAACCAGTCTTACAACATATTTATAAAATATAAAATTATTCGATCATATTGAATAATTCTAAATTTTTGTATTTAATATTGAAAATATGAAATAATATTTTTAAATAAGTTACTTTACATCAGAAATTTTCCAATAAATAAATAAATTATCAAAATATTGAATCAAATTTTATTGTTCGTGGTCAGTAATATAAAAAATCATCTTGGATAATTATTTTCTGAATGACAGCGAAACCGCAATAAAAAAAATTAATTTTGTGTGACATATGAAAGATAAACTACCGTCTCGTGTGTTTACTTAATTATAAGAAAATGTTTCTCCTTGTGCTATCAGATTTCCCCACAATTGTTGTCATTTCTCTTAATTAGGACTTGCGCTTGTAAACGCAGGCAAACAATTTACATACGCTTTAAGCTTGCCAGTTAAATTAGCACTAATTCGCCTACGTAAATGTGGAAGAAGCTTTTGTTTTGCCACCTCTGTTCTCTCCGTCAGTAAATGGAGGACCGCGTTCGTAAAAGACATTTAACACGTTGTAGCTTTTAATTGAGCTAAAAACTGTTTGGGACAACTCTAAAATTAATTATTTCATGTTTCACAAAAAAAAGTTAGAAGGGGACAAGCCACCAGTAAGCAAACCATGAAGTTTTAAAAATAATTTTAAGCACTTCCTAGAATTTGTGGTCGTAAAAGTTGCTTTTCCGAGCAAGGACATTGTTGTGTTAGACATTAAATACGATTGGCAATGAAGCAGAAGTTAATAAAGTTTTATTTGTCATTACTAACTTTATTATAACAATGAATAGTTTTTTTAATTTGCGTACCATTGTTTTCCCAAATTTCTATATGGGTAAAAGATGAATATATCTTTGAAACATAAATCAGGTCCTCTAAAATGTCCTACAGGGTGTGAAACTGTTTGAAGAAGTATATTTCTGCTTTATTAGAAATTAATAACCGTCGAACGATCCAATAGTAATGCCCCTTTAACAAAACAGATGCGAAATTAGACATATTTTGTAGGATAATTATTGTACGTAATGATGAGACTTTAATATTCTTCCCCCTTAATTTAATTTTATTTTATATTTTAAGTGTTTTTTTCATTTATTTCAACTTAATTATTCTTATAAAAACTATTTTTAAATAATGTAATAAAGTTTCAATATGACTTAACGGATATTTAAACAGCACAAATTAAGCTTTTTTTTCAGAAAGTTTCTCTTTTTTCAGAAAATTATTTTTATAATTCTCTTGCTTATTTCCTTATATTCCAACCTATGAATTAACAAGACAAAACAAATACATAGATTTTATAACTAAATATATTTAATTCAATCTTCATTTACTAATAAGAGGTTTTTCTGGAGGTCTGATAATAATGAATACACAGTATATACTATCACGATATCAATTTCTAAGCGTTTTCTGTGTCATAACATATCTAATACACAGATAAAGTAAATAATTTTCTTAAAAATGTTTCAGACAACTTCCCGTTTCCGTAATTAATTTTATTTAATATAATGGAAATTATTTATTCAAATTGAATAATTATGCAAAACTTCCCTTCGATTCTATACTTCCAACGTATAACTTATCTAATATTTTAGATTCTTTCGAACAGAATTAATCTTTTGAAATACTATTAATTACCTCAAAACCTCGATTGGATGTGATAACATAAAGCGTATTTTAAGTTAACCGTTTCTTAAGTTGGCCCAAATTTATGAAAATATGATAATTATTTTAAGCGAAGACTAAAACGCCAGAGCTACAATATAACTTATATATTAAAATGAAAAACATTACGTCTGATTGAAAATAATGAATAAGAAAAATAGCCAATTCAGACAAATACCACACAACGTTTCTGGGATCCTTGTGCCTTTCGTCAAGTGCTAAGACAAAACTCAAAAGCGACGAAAACGCAACGACAATTGGAGAGCTGAAAGGTTTGTGTAACACTGCCTCCTAAACTGGTCGAGGCACGGAGAAGGGAATGCTGCGGCCCCACAGCAAACTTCTCTCCCGCTATGGGAAGGGCGTGGGACAAGTACCCAATGCCCGACCTACCTAATGCAGGTTTTCTAGGGTTTGTCCTGCATTTATTTAGGCGAATGCCGGGTAGGATCCTTAAAATATAGCCCGGGGCCCTAGTTAACTCTTGGCTGCCTTCCTTCCTATACCCTTCCGCATCCCCCCTTTCAAATCCCTTTCCTATGCTATAAGAGGGGAGTCGCCACTATGTGGATTACCCTATACATAGCCGGTCTACACCCCCCCCCCCCTAAAAAAATATAGCAACGACAATTGGAAAACAGGTTTAGCGTAATGTGTAATATAATTTATGTTACTAGCACCCAAATAAACTTTTCAATATACTTCAGCGTATACTATTGTGACGAATCGTCGGAAAGAATCCGAAATATTTACTGTACATATGGCTTCTTATTCTAGATGCAGTTTCCACAATTTTACGGAAAATAATTTATCTTACATTTGTCAAAATGCGATGCACTTTTAGTCTATGTATTATTCTCACGTTCTGAAGGAGAATCGCTACTCTAAACACGTGCCACTCAAAAAAAAATCCGGACATGAATTTTGTTTTTATCAACATAGTCTCTCAAAATGTGTATAATGTTTGATAAATTATGGGTGGATTTGTAAATATGCTGAATATTACAGGATATGAATATTTGTGTTAGTAAGTTGTTAAAGGTTGGTGGATTGACTGTGTATGACTTATTAATAATATAAACTATACAGTCTAAAATCATTATCACATATAACGTTTAAGCTATTTCGCTGATTTTATGAATAGGGCGTTGATGATATTTTCAAATAAAGACGAGATAATATTAATCACAATGTTCACTCTTAAGTTCAGCTTCGTTAGTGTACAATCATTATGCGGTTGCTAATAGATCTATGAACAACTAAAAAATATTAGCGAAAATGATTTAATTTAATCGAGTTAGTGTTAAAAATCTGTATGGAACTAGATACATGGTATAAATACTGCGTGGCTTTCACCCTCTCTTGACATTATTAATACGACGTGAGTTCCTTGAATGCCGCGAGCGACAGATACCATCGTTTTATATTGTTTACTTCATCTGTACATTTATCAGAGAACAATATCCCAGCGGCTATACGCTTAGCTATCTGAAACATATCAAATATTGGTATTTCTTTTTGTTTGTTTCATTAATCTGACATTTGTCTCACTGAAAAGTCTCATAAATTGAACTTGAATATTTTATTACGATAAAAAAAATATCTTCATAAAAATAAGGCAAGACAAGTATAGCTGCCATTAAAAGCATTATAAATTCCGTTATTAGGCTCTACCTAACTTATCTATAATTTACAAGGCTGCTTTCATCATTGAATATGGTATTACAGCATTTTATATTCAACAATGTCAACCGCTTTAATGTCGTGCAGCGTAGTCATTATCCTAAGCGTGACGACACGCCACTACAAGATAGAACTGTATTGTTTTTATATATTTCTTTTCAATAAATTCCATAAATTAATACATTGCACTGCTAAATATTATTATAAAACTCCATATATTTTATTAAACTATATTACAGTACACTCTGATATTACACTCACTGATAATCAAAACACGCAGATGTTCTGTAACTTAAGATCGAAGATGGCATTTTGCATTACGAAGTAATTGTGAAATATGAAGCCTCTATTTTTATTTTATTTAAGTCATTTTAGGTCCCTTTAACTATATTAAAATGTTATTAGCGATCAAGAAATATACAATGTTATAATTGGTATTCAATAATTTTAACACGGATATTAGAGCAGTAATCCTAAACAAACATATACAAGAGAAACAAAACAAATAATTTTCTTCACCTAAGATAACTGTAAACACTAAGCATGATTCGCGTCTTAACACGAATATTGTTTACATACATGATAACTAATTACTGAAAAGAACTTATCTTAGCCTACGACAAGTGAAAATTAGTTAGCAATGAAAATTGAATATTATATACACAACCCAAAAAATCAATAATAGTAAGAGAACCAAATTAAATTATTCAATTTATTATGATTAGAATAATAATTAAACCATTCCTGCGGTTAATAATTTGCAAACAATTGTTCACACCTCCAGTTGACACATTGCATTCTCTTACTTTTCCACAATATATTTTACGTACATGAGTTAATAAAATTAGTTAATATAGTCTTTTCAGATTATTACACAGTCCTAACTTCTACAGAGTATTTAATAAGAAAGATAGCCAATACAGACAAAAATAGGTAATATAAATACCACACAAAGATTCTGGGATCCTTGTCCCTTTTGCTTTTGAGTATTGTCAACTGACCAGTGCAGTTGTTTTTCTCTAGGCTCTTCTTAGCACCTGACGAAAGGTACAAGGATCCCAGAAACGTTGTGTGGTATTTATATTAGCTATTTTTGTCTGTATTGGCTATCTTTCTTATTCATTATTTTCTATCAGACGTAAATTATTTTCATTCTACAGAGCATTATCAACAGACGACACCGTATTTCGTTACGTTTATCATATCTGGTGTCTGGGGTGATATGAATTTAAATTTTGTAACAATAAAAGTTTTTTTTTCGCCCCATTTAAACAAAGAACGCGTTGAACAGCCATTTTTCATGCCACGTACGATCCTTTGTAGACAGGAAAAACTTTTCCTCTTCTTTTTATACTTTACCTTTTTCTTTCTCCTTGCCTTTAATTTATAACATTTTGATTGCCGATCATTACAAGCTACTGGGATCTGTAGACTTCCATCATCTCCTGGTAATAATTCGTATATATTTCCTTCAATTATGTTAAAACAATCCTTTGCTAGATGTCGATAGGAATGGAACTTTAAGGGTTCTATTTCGAATACTTCTTAGAACTGCGTTGTCATTTTCCTTGAACCTATAATTTGAGTTTTTAGCCCCATTACATCTTGGTTTATCGGCACATCGTCTGTATCCAAATCCTTTTCTTTTATCTGCTGAAATATTTTTATAGAAAGTGAAATTTTATCCTCATCCGCTAATACAACTGATCCTTCACGCTGCCATTCGTCATAAATATAATCAAAAATAAATTTAGAGACTTGAGACTTGTAAATTAACCCATGTTAGTTTGGTAAGCCCATGTCATCTTCTTCTTCAATGTCTCCTGCTATTCCATCTTGATTAACGTGCAGTATTTCCGTATTTTCTGCTGTCTCCTGCATTTTATTTTCTGTGCCTTCATGCGTCGTTCCATTAAGAACCCGAGTATCTTCACAGACATCTTTAAAACAACCCTCCATTTTTCCTTCTGATGCACGGTTCTCCTCATTATTTCTGTCACCTATTCCATTCCTCATAAATCGCAAGTTAACTGGATGCATAGTTTGCATTTCTTCTTTCATCTTGGAACACTCTGCCTTCATTTGTTCAGAATTTTGTGCAAAGAGTCTAACAAGCATTGCCTTTAAAACTGTATTAGCGTTATTAACAGCTTTCGCCGTGACGTTCGCTCCAAGTATCGTTTGAATTTTCCACATTACACAAATTATTCTCTATATCACCTTCTGCGACCTTCCTCAAGACACCAAACGCAAATTTACATCGAACATTAAGGCATACGTCACATATAACAATATTAGATTAAAACAAAAAAGTTTATAACACAGATAGGTAAACAAATACACTGAATATTCCTTAGATCTCGCTTGCCACATTTTCAGACCACCTCGTATTTTAATATCGTACGTCAAACGTTGGAACGTCAATTTTGTAATGTTTTTTATGTATTTTTGTCCAAAGAAGTGCACTTCTTAATATTATAATTTACTCACATCTATTCTCTTACGATCTTAGACATAACAGATATTACACTCACACACATTCACATTCCTGACAGATATTCAATACACACAGATGTTTGTACACTACAGAATTTGAACCTTTAATTCATAATTACACAGCTAAATGAACGTATCAATACTATTGTTAATTAAATATATACAGCAGAGACGCGTACAAATTATTTCAAAAACGTTTTGTCGCATAATATTACTTATCGTAGATGTAACCTTCCTTTTCACGAGATTTACTTAAATGCTAATCAAAAACGTAAACTTATCAACACTCAAATGGCAATTATTGTCAACATAACTCATTTCAGTTACAAAGTTCATTAATATTATGTAATTTATTATTCTGTGATCATTGTAAATGTTTATTTGTCACGTGAATCTTTTCAATATTATTTTTTCGTTCAATTTTGAAGCTCATTTCTTTATGATTTTTTTTTATAAAAAATTTCATATTGTTATAGTTTGCAGTTTGTAGACAAATCATACTCGGTATTATTCAAAATTTTTTTTACAACCGCTAAGTTAGACTGTTTTTATAAAATAACGATATTGCATCTCTTGCTTCGTTATTGCTGAGTATTAACAAAGTTTCTCTTGATAGTGCGTATCAGCATTGTTTCGCTGAAGGTAAATATTAAGTCTACTCATATTTCGCCAGTGGAAGCTACAGGCACATAACTAGTTGCTGTCCGTTATGAAACAGCCTCGCCGCAAAAATAGCGTTGGTTCCGACCCTGTTCGAGTGCTCTTGTCTAACTTTTTATTACACTCGTGTTATTCCATATCCTGCTTCCTCTGCCAAACTTGCAACGTCAACGTTGCTATTTGAGTTTGCACCCGGTACTCAAGAGGCAGAAACAGTAAATCAATTTACACATTTTTCGAACATCGGGCAGGAATTTTGTATCTCTCGAACACGAGCTCGAAATCGAATAGCTTGTGATGGAGACAACCTCAGATTGTATTTATTTGTACTGACTTGTAAAGTATAAACGCAATTATGCCTCGACCATTCTATAGGAAGCGGAAAATTAATGTTGTTTTCTAAATAATTACTCATGTATGGTTGTTGGTTTACGTTGGTAATAAATCTGTTTATTTATTAGAAATTCGGTACGTGATAATTCAATTTATTTTCAATTTACGTTACAAATTTTATAGAAACGCCGACCCTATAATAATTCAAGTTAACTCACCCTAACAATCCAGTCCGCAGACTTCTTCTTTACGTGTCTAAAAGCAATAAATATTTCTTGGTACACGGGGAAGTCAGAGTTGTTAATTTTTCTCCCCTTAGGATTGAATCCTACTGTGTATATTTCTAACAACAAAGAAATGTAAAATTATGCCTCAATAAAGTTGTGTAAAAGGTTAAAAATACCTAACGTACAACAGACTTGTTCAGTATGGAATCGGATTGACTTAAAATTAACGAAGCTGTGAAAGTGTAGGAAGATTATAAACCTCTACTATGACTTTTCCAAATAAATATGTTTTAAAATTATTTACATTATTATTCAAATATATTCGAAATAGTTGTCACTATAATGACTTTATTTCTGTTAGTTTCAACAAAAAAAATACCGTCTCTCTTATGAATTAATCAGATCGAGTATAAGATGAAATTTATTTCCGTAAACAGACGTATTTTCCACTTTGTTGCTGTACTGCAACAAGATGGTTATATTAGACTGATCAAATAATACTCCGCTGCTATCTGTCACTCAGTTTCCTATATTCACAAATCAGCCTTTTTTATCACCATCCACTCTGTTCACCAACGTCTTGCCCAACTCCGTGCATCCAACGGTCACCGATCCTTAACGATGATGATGATGTGACAGTTATATAAGGACATGAATCATTTTCCGTTATAGGCCCTCTTCAGTATGTCGATCCATAATATACAACATCCCAAAAGTCCGATCCATCTTCTAGCATTTCATAAGTTTTGAACGGAAACCTAAATTCATATACACCAATCCCCAGGAAATGAACCTTCATAACCTAAAACAAAAAAAAAACCTGACTTTCAACCCCCCACAAATGCCAGTTGTTAGTTAGAAATGGATGCTTAAATGAATTAGTTTATTACTGCAAATATGTATATAACAGATGGTAATTATACAGTAAATAAAATCTAAATTAAAATGTCCATTAAATTTCTGTCCAAACAAGAGAACACCTGCCTTGAAGCTGTATTATTGACATATTTCTTTTAAAAAATTGCATACAAGAGCGTGTGATTCAAAAACTTGGCTTATCTCGCTCCAAAAATACTGCCCTGAAAATGTCCTAAAGAGATAACGCTATCGTGATTTATATCGTCGGGTATTTAACGACTGTCAACCTTTCTGTATTACCTTTTCATCAGCATGTCAAGGGCCGTGTTAAAAAAAATTCTGTTGCTTTCTATGAGTGATTTTATGTATGGATCCCATCTGATTGATCCAAATTCGAGAAGCGAACGTACTATTGTGGACGCGACTTGCCTTGTCCTACCACTACCCTTTTTTATCACTATCATAAAAAAGTGTAGCATGTTCCACAAAGAAGATACTCAGTAGCAAAAATATCTATTCTGCTTCCTGAAAAAAAAAAATTTCCTACGAAGCAAACAATTAATCAAAATCCCAATTGAAGCTTTCCTCCTGAAAAATTCAATTTGTAACACTTTTCCTCTTCCCAGGACAATAAAGTAGTTTGCACCTGACGATTCAGAATGTCCTCTACGACTGCCCAAAGTACGACAGAATTAGAAATCCACAATTGAGAAATCCACAAGAAGGGTGATATGCACCTCAACAGCTTCGAAAAATAACCTTTCAAAGTTTAGTAAGGAAACTGGCATTCAAGATGTAATCAAAACGAATCTTAGGTTAAGAATAATATGTATATATAAAATCAACCAAATGTAATAATTTAATGTAGCAGTAATAGAAATCACCAATGACTAATATGCTGACGTGAATATGAACAATAAATAAATAAAAACGGCCTCTTGCTTTATAACGGCAAATGACTCCGTTCTTTATGTAATAGTGACGTCATCATAATCAACTTTTTTCGGCATTTAACCTGAAATAAACGCCAGAGCACCTCCCTTCTCTCCACAAATCCTTTACTCACGTATCTCTCGGAACAACAGACAACTGATTAGAGGCAGGTATCACGCTCTCGCCTTCCTCTGATACGATTATTCATACACCTATGGACCTTCTCCAGCGGTGCAAGAATGGAGTGCCTTAGGGAAGATAATTAGAAGCAATTAATTCAGTGGAGGTATTTTACACCTACGCTTACCGCGTCATTTGAAGTTTCCGAGTTTGGTTAACTCGTTTAAATGGAGACTAACTACTCGCGCAAATCTGTGTGAAAAATGTTAAGTATTATTAAGATTATGTTGAAAAGTCCATAATGACTTCCCAGTATAGATTTTTTCTAAAAGAAATTACATATGACATAATTATAGGGAATAAAATTATTTTACTTTTTGAGAAATATTGAGTTAATATTTTTCTATACGAGGTGTTTAGAACGGAACTATATTTGTTTAACGGAATGAAACCAAAGTTCATGGCCAGTATGATGTGATTATGGTGAATATCGAAGTTATTTCTTATTACTTGGAATTATTTCTTTTAAAGGATTATAACACTATGAAAAGACGTGAATGTGTTTTTAGAAGTTTCCCGTCGTTTCTAGAACGATACTGAAGGTCTTGTTGTTTGGTGTGCTGATTTATTAATGTCATTCCAATTTTATTAATATGTAAGAAAAGTATGGCCGACGTGCTGAAAAATTGTCGATCCACAGCTATAATAGGAGCTTAAAAATTGATTACACCTCCGTAGTGAAATAATATATACATATTTTTTCAAGACACGTAAGTGAAATGCGATATTTCTTATTAGAAACAATTTTTTATGATAATTTAATTTCTAGAAAAAATATTCTCGTTTAATATTTAATGATTCGTTGTTCTAGCTATGATAAACGGTTCATATTCTAAGACTTTTCAATGAGTAAATTATCATAAACAAGTGGAGAAGAAGAAACGTCGTGAAAGTATATAAACTATTTAATAGAAGAAAAGATTTACTCAAAGGTTTCCGTTTTCCTCGGATTGTTTGGAAGTCAATAAATTTTTAAGTATATATAAAATTGAAACAGAAGACTAATTTCTCAACATAAAGAAAACGTTTTACAAAAACTGTATCTATTTTAGATTGAAGGTCTTACGTCTAGGGGCATCTTATTAGGAAGTTTGACATGTTACACGAAATTAATCTCGCAACGTCATATGAATCTATAATTAGGTCTTGATAGTTTGAGGAAGTAGCTTGAATTCCAATCAACTTAAAACGTTGCTGGACTGTGTTGCAATCCTATGCGTCGAATACCACAAGCACGATATATTGTCCGTGATTCTAGCATTCCGGAACGTAGCCAGTAGTGCGGCTTTCAACGCTGTTGGCGCATATGCGGTTCGTGGTTCTTACCTCAATAGAACGGGAATTCTGGTCGTATTCCAAGAATGCAGACGTGCCTAGCAGAGTCCGTAACCTACATTTCCGATTAAGCTGCACCTAGGAATATTTAATAATAACGTACGAGGGTTAACTGTATAAATGTCTCTAGTCACATAGTCGAATTTCGCCCCGGTGATTCGTAAAAGAAATCTCCAGCCGCTTCACTGACGCTTGCCTTCGAGGCAGAGTTACGAATTGGTCAATTTATACAAGCTTTCCGATAACTACTACCAAATAGATTAACATTTATCATAATTGAATTAATTAACAGTATCAACTATTGAATAAAACATATAGCCAATTCAGACAAAAAGTGATAATATAAATACCACACAAATAAATATATTGTAATGCCAATTAATTAGGCCATTAATTGTTTGTATTATAAATTAAATTGTTAGCGAATAAATTGTTAGCGGTATTTTGAGCGACAATAGCGTTGAGCTCTGTTGCTTTAAGAAAATACCGCCGAAATGGAAATGCGCGCTCAAACTCGAGAGGCACTGGGATAGTTAGTTGGTGCCGAAAGATTGCGAAGTACGGAACAAGTAATAAAACTGGAAAGTTGGTGCCGAAAAGATTGATTTGGGCGGATGAAGTTTTGAGTCAGCAACCAGAAAGGACAGCAAGTGGTCGTGTCAGAAACATTGTCGAGACGATCTAAAGTATTTAAAAGTAAAGTTAGTTTCGGTCAGCAGCAAGGAGCGGAATAGCAGAGTCTACATTTAGGACCAGCCACGAGAGAATAAATATTTAAAACAAATCTTCACTGAGCTACGTTGCAGTTTAAATCCAAATCAGTAAAAGACTAATAAATTAGCAACTCGTAAGATTCATGTAAGGCAAGCAGACATCAGATAACTGATAATTAGCAGGATCATCCGAGTTCCTGGGAGCCAAGATATTTCATTTCGATTCAAATAGTGTAGAATCTGTGAGTCGACATTTAGAATCAGTGTAAAATTTTGCAATAGTGTACTTCTGAAGCTACAGAGAATGCTTGTACCAGCCGAACAGTATGTAAGTAACAAAAACCAAAACTATGATAATATTGTAAACGCTAATTAAAGGATAGAGTCAGATTTCGTTCGTTCGCTTTCTTCTAGTTTTCTTTCATTGATCGACTTATTCGTTTTAATTTTAAGCAAATAATATTTTGAATTGTTAATTAGTCAAATTCGACTTTTATCGTGTCCTAATCATCAAACCCAGTAAAGACCTCAGAGATATTAAAATTTTAATTGTAATTGTTTTGATTCTTGAAGCCACAATTTGATAATAAATTATATTTTATATGTAAATTCGTGTTTAATCATTCATTTAATTAACTCCTATCCTTTTGATTAATACTTCATTTAATTAAGGCTATTAGTTGATTATTACAATATATAAATAAGTATAAAATAAATACCTCTTTCGCACCTCACGAAAGGGACTGTTGTGTAGTATTTAGATTAGGACTTTTTTGTCTGAATTGGCTATCTTTCTTATTCATTATTTTCAATCAGACGTAAATTATTAATTTCAGTATCAAATATTACCAAAAATAAAATGTTTAGCTTTTCGAAATATTCAAAAAACGTTCATTCAAAACTGGTAGGGTGCCACGATAAGCATAAACGTTTATTTAAATCACTATTATACTAATTTATTTTATATTATGCTACTATATTATGAATGTTATTGGACCATGATTTATGACCAGCGGATAATTGAAACAGAAATGTTCTAAATTACGATATACTATAGATTTTTACAATTATTAACTGATACTTCATAATAAACTAATTTCTGGTTACAGGGATAGGATATTATTTTTCTCATGCAATATGCAAAACGTATAAATTCCCACGTTTGTTTTTCAATAAACAAATAATATTGCATATTATAATATGTTAATTCTTAATGCCCAAATCACGACAAGTTTAGAGGAGACTCAATTGAGAAATACACGAGAAGGGAGATATATAACTCAGAAGCGGCTGTAAATAACCTGTTAAAGTTTAGTAAGGAAACCGGCATTCAAGATCTAATAATAGGCAATGAATCGTAGGTTAAGAATAATATTTATCGGTAATATGAATCAAATGTATTAAACTCTTGTAGTATGTACGGAAAGTCGCCAATGACTATTATGTTGACGCGATTATAAATAATAAATTTTAAAAAAAGATTTTAATAGATTCAACAACAACACCAATTTTATGACACGCAAGCAAATGGTATTAGTTGTAATTTTCTAGTAGTATTTAGGTTTGGAAGCCGACTATGTAACACGACGGAGTAACGGTGAAGGGGCAGTTTGATTGCTCCCTGTTTATCGACAATTTCGTTTCTGGAACGTCTCCAGAGAAAACGCAGAATATATTAAGGTTATTTTAATTATTATGTAATTATGAAAATAACGTTCTTTTTATAAATATATAATACGACGCACTTGTTATACATTTAATATGTGTTCGTTTATATGAACTGAATCAAACCTAATTAACAGCCAAATAATATTCTATTGCATCAGTCTTTTTTAAAAAAAATTATATGGAACTGGTTTCAAGCGAAAAAAAGTTTATTAACCAAACCGTTTATAAAGATTCAATTGGTAGTATTTTAATTTGCACAAGTTGGAGTATCCGTAGACAACTTTGAAAATTGAAATGGGAACATACGTCGTGTACGAGTTTCATTGGATCGTAATTTTAACAAGAAAGAAATTTCACTGAAACAAGTTATTCTTTACTCACAAAAACTGAAATGGAGAGTTAATTTATGGGAAACGTACGGAGTTATGTACCATAAGGTACAGTTGTTTGGTTCACAATAATTGTAAACACTTCAAATTTATGACTATTCATCTTCCACAGCCTTTTGAATTTTTCATACCAACTATCAAGTTTGTTTAGATAAGCCACGTAGCATGACTAAAATGTCATTAACTGACGAAGAAGCAGTCGACATGTTGATGCTAATTGAATTGCAGACAAACAGCACATGTGTATGAACAGAGATATTCATGGGTCACTAACCTCAATGTTTTCCAGCGTTTTGCAAAATAATTACCTTTAAACAGCGTTTGAATTTGACTGTGGCTATGTCAAAACAAGAGACTGAGGAATGAATAGCTTTCATGGTCTGCAGTGTTTCGTGTAACATACAACAATACCTATTGTACATAAATGAAATATACGAACATTTTTAAGTAGATGCCGTTTAATTTGCTTTTTTTTTATGTTAACAGTAACAGCTAGGATTTTTTTTTCTCAAAGCTGTTTCTTATTTACATTACTTTCCAATCATACCTTTCACAACCTATGTTCCCGTTTAAAATTTCAAAGTTGCCTACGGATGCTCCTACTTGTGGTATGATCATGGTTATGAAAATACCACCAATCGATTATTTTCATAGAGTTTGGCCATAAATGTTTCTTGCGAACAACCTCTATCAGATCCTTTTCGAGAAAAAGAGCTGTTGCAGGTGGCCAGATACACCATGTAGGTTCTTTCATAAATTTATTTAATTCATTTAACATTGAATATTCTGCAAGTAATGAAAAATTCCAAATATAATCTCCTATATGCGTGAGTATCGTAAAGAAGTAATAGAGTAAAATCGACCAGGAAACGATTCCAGATCTTAGATGACGATACTAAAGCTTAAATCAATACGAATAGAAAGAACTACTATAATCTGAAGACAGCAGTAGAGAATGTCCGGAGAAACAACATCGAGAAATCTGAACAAAGTGCTCAACCGCGAAAAAACATTTAATTCTATATTAATCTTTAGTCAAGAAGAGATTTAACCTAAAAATAACTGTTCCTAGTTACGTACATACCATATTGAAATTTATTGCATCAATCACAAAAAACATGTTTACGAATTTCATTACGAACAGAATACTTAAATACACCCCACGAGTATTGCAGCATATAATTGTCCTTCAGTTTGAGACATTACGAAAGATGAAATTGTTAGGTAGATTCAACATGTAAACAAATAGTCACCATAATGGAGTCACTAATATGGCACGAAAATTAACTTACATTTTCCTCAAGAATCTTAAAGTATTTCGTATTTTTTTATATTATCATTCGATGGAGTTTTATTAGATAAAATTATACTTTGTATTTAATGAAAATATTTCTACTTCATTTCATGACGGAAATAGGAGATATTTCCTCTGTTCGTCGTGTAGTAACGTCTCTCCCTCTCCGTTCCGTGACGTCACGGTCTCTTGGCGCGCAGGAATTTCATTCAAAACGATCACGTTTTTAATTATAATTCTTTCCACATTGATGCTAGGAGCTTCTCACCCTCACAGTACCGTTTCTCGTGTTTTGAAGAACATGTGTACCAACTTTTGTTACAATCTGTCCACGCGTCAGAATTTGTATACAGATCAACGTAAATACATACATACAAATATAAATTATTTTTTATTATATAGATTTACATCGGGAAAGCTTACATTCATAATATTATAAGATTATTTTTCGGTGTTTGTAACACAGTAGTATGCCCTAAAAAGTCATCATCGAACTAATACATGATTATTTTGTAGTGATTTATATGGCGCATTTCAATTAATTACACGCCTCTTCCAGTGTCCGACTGTGGCCGTCTTTTAGGGTTCTTAAATAAACCTTAACAACGGCGTATTCCAAACATGAGTGTGTGTGTGTGTGGCGTTCCAATCAAGGGTTCAAAAATGTCAGATGCGCCATCGAGTCGCGTGACTCTTTGCGAAGTCCCGAGGCTCTTCACGCAAAAATGATTGAAGAGAACGAAGCTCGCAAGTCGGAAGCCCGGGTTGAAATGTCGGGCGCCTCGTTTGTGCCTGACACACGCGATGAATTGAAAAGAAATTCAAGCTGGAAGCAAAAGCATATGACAGCGGTGAAAAATCTATGTATCGTGATTTCGAATACACATGTGAGAAACTGTGAATACTTTATTATTATCAAACGTGGGGTGTGGTATGAATGTGTCAAAATCAGAAAGTTCCGTACATCATTTAAACTTCGAATCTGTATCCATTCATGACAGGTGACGCACGAAAACCCCTATACGAATAACATATTTTTACGAGTATTTTACTAATTTTTCTGATTTAAATTCAACAGAAATATTCCAGAGAAGTGTTCGTATATACTTTAAGAAGGCCACAAATATGAAATTAATTTTTTTTTTGAGCTAGATGCAAAATATCAAGGGCCATTCATTAATATCAACAATTATAACAACCTGACTTTCATATTTTTTAATTAAAAAATAAAAATGTCAGACTTATGAGTCAGAAAATTTTTAATTATTCAATTTAGTAATAAATATAAACCACGACGTTGCATCCCTGATTGGGGTCTCTTCAGGTGTATAGAAGTTACATTCAATTATAATTTATTAAAAGAAAATTTAAATTAACAAAAACTCTATAACGTGCGGTTTATCCACACGTTGCGGCCAACTTAAATTTCGCTTTAATAAATTATAATTGAATGTGAGTTGTATACACCTGAAGAGGTCCCAAGCAGGTACGAAACGTCGTGTATTATATTTATTTTCTTTGTAGTTATTTTTTCTCGTATTATTATCTTTCTCCTTCTTGCAATCGGATCTACTTGTTGTATGCTATGATAATTATAAAAGCAATGAGTAAGAGCAATTTTCCATCGAATACCTTCTAATTTCTGGCTCTTGGTATATTAACAGTTTTATTTCCATATATAGTGCTACAGTGCAATAGTGCTTATGTATCAGTAGAGGACTAGATCTCTATCGGAGAGAACATGAACTTTTTTATACGACGTGGCTATCTCTCTCTCTCTCTCTCTCTCTCTCTCTCTCTATATATATATATATATATATATATATATATATATATATAATAAAACATTTTATATGTAATATATTCTAATTGTTTTGCCATATTTTTGAAGATTTAATGCCCTTCATATATATATAATAAAATATTTTATTCAGTCGAAATCAATAACTTGCCAATAACAACTATTTTTTTTCAACAATGGCAATGTCCTATTTATAGCAACTGAGCGTAGCTTGTTTGTGATATATTCTAAATGAGATTGGTACAAATAATTACTGATTAAATACTATAACGGAGATAACGACAATCAAATTATTCTTATTTATTTACAAATAACCTACAGCTAATTTGGTTTCATTGACAATTTTTTGTAGCTTAATTTATATATTTTTTAACAGTAATTATATCTTGTGAGATAACAATACCATCCATTCATATTTCGTATTTTTACTTTACTACTTTCTCGACAAATACCTATTTTTTTCCTTGAAACTAATTAATTAATTTCTTTATACAATTAATCATACCATTCTAGATCACTTTTAAAATCTTTTTTAACCCTTAACTACTAGGTGTTTGTATTATATAAATTGTCTTGTTGAATGTTGATTAATTTCAAAATTATCCTCAGTAAACACATAACATATTCCAGTAATAATCCTTTTTCTATTCTATAACTAAAAGATAATACGACCTTTCTTATTTCTTATATAAATCTTAATTGTTTTGACATGTTACTAACATTTTTACTTTTATTTAATACTGTTCTTATTCCTCCATTAAAAATTCTGTGTATTATTTTCTACCTATGATATAAATCTTGAGCAACAGTTGCTCTATTTTTACTTGAAATGAGAGTCCTCGAAGACACTCTCCTTCGGCTCGCTTATCCCGGTGGGAAGAAAAATAAATTGTGTATCCGTAATTCACTTGGAAATTATGCATGACACCTTTAGAAATCTTCTCCGTCGGGTCCTCTTACAACTAAATGTGGATGGGAGTAGTTGAATATCACCCACAGAAAGGACATCTTAGTGCCGAATAAAACGAGATCGGTTGTACACTCCTCGTCACAAAAAGTGAGAACTTCTGAAATGCAACCCGTCGGACACTTTCAGCATACCTTAAGCAAAAAAAAAAATTGAGTATGAAACATGTTTAGTCAGCATTGAACATCGATTATGCTAGCAAGTTTTCTAAACAGACAGTTTCATTCTTACTTTACCCTTTTTGTAATATAAATATTTCTGTGATGTGTAGGGAAAATATTTGGCTCGTCGGGCCAAGGTACAGTGTAATGAAATTAATATATATGTAAAGTTTTCTTTTTGTTTTTAAATAACCTCCAAAAAAGAAGTGAAAATCATTACTGAAAATAATTATAATGCGAGCATTCCTTGAATGTTAGGGATAAATAAACGTTCACCGACCCCAAAACAGATTGTTAAAGATTTCAGATGTAAGTCCTATTATAAGAATAATTTTAACGAGGTTAAATTCATAAAATCTCTAATGAATCAACACAAGTACCGAATGTGTCGATTTTTAGAGAATAATACCTACTTTAAGATTCATCGCTTTAATTTACGAAGGGTCTCTGAAACTATATGGACATTCAAAAACTATAATTTTGGTCTTACAAAGAGGAGAAGCTAATTATATTTAACGATCAGCTTATGAGTCCTAATCAACTTCCTGCATATTTTTATATAAGTCGCTAGACATGGAAAGTTTGAATTTTTCTAATAAATATACATCAGCCAATTTTGAGTACAAAAAAAAGTACTCACTAATGGTCGTTAAGTTAAAGTTAAAAACTGTTTATATTGTACATTTCGGCGACGACAGCATGCAAAAATAATTAAATCTAGAACCTGATGAAGTCGCAAAATAAGCGATGAAACGTTGTTTAATTTTACATTAATAAATTATTTTTTTCGAGAGTAAAAATTGGATGATGTTTATTTACTTGTTTTCTCAAAGTCAGAATATATATTTATATATTTAATTAAGTCTTCGCAACATTTTGAAAGTCATTTCAAAAATACTTTTACAAAAATTGTTTAGGAAAAGAAAAGTTACTTCCACCAAATAATAGGTTAGAAAAATTATAATGATATATACGTATGTATAAAAATCATCTGATGACTGCCGCAATGTTGGGAAGACTGAAGTAAATATATACTCTGACTATTGAGAAAACAAATAATAAAATAAACATTTTGTGCTAACCTATTATAGAAGTGTTAAATATGTAATTCAACAATAAAGACACAAACACACAAACTAATATATATATATATATTGAATTAATTAAGCCATTAATTGTTTTTAAATAATTTGAATTGTTAGTGAACAGTTTGAATTATAGCGATGAGCGAGCAAAGAAACAATGAGCGGCGAGCTCTGTACCTATTATTGAGGGTTTGCAATGGCGATTACGCGCGCAAAAGTATAGGCAGTCTTCAGTCTACCACGAGAGGAGAGACATTGTAAAAGTTAGTCTAAGTCTACGGCGAGGAGCGAAAGCAAAGTCGACATCTACGGTCAGCCACGAAAGGAGAGACATTGTAAAAGTAAATATTCACCGAGCTACTTAGAAGTTTTCAATCCAAACCGATAAATAAAGCGGTAAAAGGCTAAAAATCTGCATTTCATAAGATTTCTGTAAGGAAGCAGTTAGTTTGACCGAGTAGATGTGATAACAATTAGCTAACGGAAGCAAGGTTTTGCTTCATAATAAAGAACTTGAACATTTTCGTGCTGAAGGAAAACGACATCAGATTGCCGACCAATTAGGACGATCATCCGAGTTCCTGGGAGCCTAGTAATCGCATTTCAACTTCATAAGTGTAGAATCTGTGAGAAAAATTAGGATCTGTGTAAAAATTTTGCAATATAGTGTACTTTTGAAGCGCCAAGAATGCTGGTACCAGCCGAACAATACGTAAATAACCAAAACTTTAATAAAATCTGTAAATGCTAACTAAAAGGGTAAAGTCAGATTTCGTTCGCTTTTCTTTCATATATCAGCACATTATTTTGAAGTTAATTTCAAACTGTAATGTTAATAAGATCATTCAATAATTTTCACTGTAAATTATCAAACCCAGTAAATACCCTTAGGGATTAAGAGATTTTCATTTTATTGTAATTGGTTGTAAATTTTAGAAGCCACAAATTAATAAATAAATTTTGCTTGTTAAAAATTGATTATATTTTTTCATCTAAATAAAGCCTATCATTTTGATTATTAAAATAAAGCCTAATTGTTGACTATTACAATATATATATTGTAATGATTATTTATTACCTGGGCTTGATAAGTAAAGAACAATCATAGAATTTTTAAATTAAGTAATTAACAATCAAAAGCAAAATGAGAAGAACGAAATCTGACGAATACCTTTAACTATCGTTAACAAACTTAATTAACTTGATTTCTACTTACAAAATGTTCGGCTGGTACCAGACTTAGATTCCTCGGCTCGGGCACGCAATTTACACTAAAAAGGCCATGAATCACTGACTCTACACTTGATTGTCAAACACACGGTCGTAGTTATTGAATTTTCCTTCGGAAACTGGATCTTCTGTACCTCCGGGTCATCAGCCAGACATATTGTTACACATTGTCTTTATGTAGAAAATGTTGATCTCAGTACGCGTAGGAATCTTAATGTGGCGCAAATATTTGATTACTCTTTTCAGTTTGTTTTACAAAGTATCTCGCTGTCCAAACTTTATACTTGGATTTAAAAACTTGTAACTTTCTCGGTTGAATTTGATACTTGGGAAACGCTGTTCGTTCTGAAACAATTTTCCTTCCTCTCCCGCCTACAATATCAGACAGACTGTTCCAGACAGTGCTAGCGGCTCGCAACAAAGCCCGCCGACACATTGTTGTCTAGGTTGAATTCGTACCGCTAACAATCCAATTATTAAAATCATTACTGGCCTCTAATTAGTATTACAATATATATATATATATATATATATATATATATATATATATATATATATATATATATATATATAATGTTATATTAAAAAACAAATCCAAAGAGTAAGCTACCGATAGGAACTGTTGTAATATGAAAATCTCTCGTACAATTCTCTTTATAACATGCATGCAGGACATTAGCTATCTAAATCGTAAGAAATACCGTCATCAATTAAGATACGGTGCACGTCCAGACGGAAGTAGATTGCCTAGTTCCAAGATACTGCGTAGAGTCCACTTTCGGAGTTTGACGGCCTCGCATGCACTACATCAATGGCCTCCACGTCTGTTTTCAGCCATTGTTCAGATACGCCTCGTCTCGCCTCGCTTCACCCTTTCCTTCACCCTCTTGAAACCCTCTTCACAGAGCGTCAACTGTGCCTCTTTTGTGTCGTGTCACCCGCACGGTTTAAAGGTCATTCAGAAGAATGGACACAGCCCAGCCCTCCCAGCTGTCGAGTGTCGCACTCAGAGTTTGCTGCTGTTGTTATCGACTTATTGTTACCCTTTAGAAGGCGACGCGTAAGTTAATTGAGAAACAGAGATGTTGAAGTAGTGAAGGAGGAAGGGAATGATCCCTGCGGTGACAATGATTGCAGTGAGCAGTACAAACAGCTGGGACGATTATCGAATAGCAGCTGTCTGCAACCACAACATGTATATTACGCAGTTCGAGGACCACGCCGCAATTAATCCAGTTTGTTGATTAATGTAACTACAGATTTGTCGCTTTACAATTATTCATTTTAACATGAATTGATAATTTTATAAAAACACAAGCAGATTACAATGTTATTGGTATAAAAATTGTAATATTTAAAGTAGAATTTGAACACATGAGAAATTTTTACAATATTGAAATGAAATATATTATGAAACTTTTTCTATGCTTAAAAAATATTAAGTGATCCATTAGTATAGTTAACGATATCTTGGTCGAAACATCAAATTAGAAATTTCCTTATACTTCCTAATTTTTGAGAATAGTTGGTTTATATATACATATTCTCCAGAAGATTATATTTTAATATTATCCATTAAGTGACTAAGGTAGTGAGCCTACGGCTGGAAAATTCTAGCGTTACTTAAAAAGTAATTGTTTAAATTTATTTTACATATAAATTCTTTTTAATTCATGGAGTAAATAGATACATTCTTCCCGCGCGTATTAAAATTTATTTCAACCCGTTACCGTGAGCGGCGACATCATAGAATGGCTTCAAGATGGCTGCTTCACTTGACATTTGTCAACATCAACGTGCTGTTATAGAATTCCTGTGCTGTGAGAACTACATAGTGGGAAACATTCAAGAGAGGTTTAAAAATCTATATGGGAAGCTGCTGTCGATCACAGTAAAGCTAGTCTGCGGGCACACAGATTACGCGATGAAAGATGGCACGCCAATTTCGGGATACTCCGCACAAGCAGACCCCCCACACTGATCTAACTCCTGAGAATGTGTAGAGAGTTAACCAATTAGCTGAGAGGAATGGAGATTATGTGGAAAAATGAAAATTTGCTCCTGAGGGATGTATCTACTCACTGTAAAAATAGGAAAAAAATTTATTTTGAAATATTGTGCTTTAATTTTGGAGTGATATTCATATAATTAGCTTAAATAATGCATTTGTCCCATTATAATTCAGGCTAGCAGAATATCCGTGCTTTGATACGGTGTTTTATACTACTCTGACGTCACCCAACACCAACGAGTCCCACCTATCACACTTTGTCTCATCTGCTTCATAACTACGGAACACTCAACCGTTTATATTATATACTGTAAAATTTTTGCCATTACTTACAATGGGGAGTTTATTATGGTGTTTAAATGGAATAAAACATAAAAAAATTAATTAATTTAGAATTAATAATTTAATGGAATTACAAAAATTAAAAAGTGAATTAAGTATAAAAAAATTGAAGTATTTAATTGATCGTAGAGACATAATAATTTATTTTATATGTGTGGACCGTTGGTGGCGTGAACCATCACGAATCTATATTTAAATTACTCTGCTCGGCAAATTAGGAACCGACCAATATGATACTTGGTGAAATAATTTTTTTAATGAAACCGGGAGGGTGGATGTCGCGTTTTTGTCGTTGTTGGTGTGCTTCTGTATCAGGATGCTTGATTCCGACGTCGGTCAGCGAAGTGTCGTTATCAGACTGCCAGAAAAGACATCATTGACAGGTTTCGTCCTCCTGAGCCTGGTCTCGTTCTCCCGTCGAGACCATATCTCTATTCTAAGATTATTCACAGCTTGTACCAGACAGTCTTACTACCTTGGGTCCAGACTTAGACCAAAATAAAGTCATGATTTCTTCAATCTTCCCCCGAACTGGACTCCGGATGTTCAAAACTTCCCCCTCCATTTTAAAACGTGACTTGATTTGTATTTCATTTAAACTTCGCCCTCAGCCAAACTGAGGACCAATGAAGTAGTTTATAAAGTCTGCTGAATTAAATTTATTCTCTTGTCAGACGGTTAAAATTATCATTCATGTCTGCGCAAGAGATGCTTTCGGGACACTTAATTCCTCCTTCCTAATCTTTGGCGGACACTGACAGGAGTGATTCCGCAAACTTTCGCCATTCTCTCTCTTAACGCCTGTTGTGGACACTGGTCATTGTGCCCATTGTACTTCTTCCTTTGTTCCCTCGTTTCGAGGGTAGTCTGCTTGACCAATAAACAAGTTACGTACCCTTAAAACAATTTCCACGTTAATAACATTCATTACAGTAATTATCTCATCAAAGACTGGAAAATGGTTATCATATATAACATTAATCTACAATGAATAGCCGTATTCGACTTGAAAAACGTCGAGAATGAAATTGTTGGACACTTTTAGCTTGTCATCGTATTTTCTGATAGCATTCTAAGACTGATAGGAATACTAACGGTTAATGCGCCATTATAAGTTGCTGAGGTTGGTTCAAACGTTCAGTAAAGAATTTATCAGAACGAACAAAACTAATTAAATGTATTTCATAATATTGACAGATCATATTTTAATGCAAGTATAATAATCCCTAGTTAATTGTTTCTTTGAAATTATAAAAACAGCAAGATATGAAACTAATTTATTTCCCTCCTTGCTACTTGTCAATTAAATGAGTTTCTTTTAGCGCGACAACGAACTTATGTAGAATTTTTTTGTTAGTATTGACAGTGACGAGATGTTATAAAAGTGAGAAAATTACGTAGTAAGAACCTGATGATGGTTAAGCCGCTTAGACAGCAGTCACTTCCTCATCCACGACCACAATTTATTATCTTGGACCACCAGGGAAGGAACGTTTCTCGGTGGCAGCGACGAAAATTTAAACACGCCTGTTGACTTCGAGCTCGATTGTTAGTCTGGGCGGAGTTATTGAATTCTAGTATCGTTGCAGTTGTGTGAGAACGAAGAGCGTCGCCTTATGGGGTGGAGTGACGGGTTTGAAAATGTATATATAATGGACTCGTGGAGGAAGATAAAGCAAAGCACTCATTCGTTTCGTTTCTTGCAGTACAGCCGTTTGTTCTCTGGTTAGCAAGGACAAGTTGATGTACACGCAATAATTATTAAGATTTTTGCTTGCGACGGAGTTTCACTTTGATTTCAAAGAACGAGATTACTTTTGCGGTACAATCTTGGTTCAGTAGTAGCAGGTTGAGCAGCTGAAGGACAGCAGATGACAGCAACGGGAATATAAAAGACGCAAAATTCACATAAATTCGTAACAATTTATGCCAGGCCAACTAACACTCCGTAAAATCTCTATGAGTAACTAGAACAATAATTTATAAATACAATAACATTTTTTAAAAAATTTATATTGTAGATAAATCAAATAACTTCTCTTAGTTGGAAAATTCATTTAATAGACCTCACAGTTTCACTTTGGGACTCAAACCAGAACCATAAATTACTTAAATACGTATTGCAAACATGAATATTGACTTTAATTGTTGAACTAATTAGATAGTGTATTTCTCGTCTTTCGTATGAGTTAGATTGATTGCGCTAATACAACCCATCCATTTTTACATATATTTATGAATAGTGCCTTTATTTCCAGGTGTTACTAAATTGTGTTCCTGACAGTAATGTATTTGTGTATGTATTTTTTCATTTAATTTACTAATAGGCAATAATCCCAAAGCCTATGACAGGTGTTATCTATTATTTTGGATTGCCTTTTCCTCATTGAGTTGGCCGTTTTAGTACAAAACCCAAGTTTATTAATTGCAGAAGTAATATTTTTTTTTTACGAAGAACCATACTAAAGCTGATACATGGATGATATTTATAAGAGCTCCAAAAATAATGTATTAATACTGAAAGGCCTAAAATAGTTTATGTAAAAAACAGGTATTCTCCATTAACTTGCGAATAAGTTTGTTAACATAATGTTATAAAAGAAAATATGTACAGATAACTATAATGTAAAGAAAAATTATGAAATAATTCAAGTTGCCAATAATGTGATAAATCTAAATTTATTACTTCTAGTCATGACTACTGTCAGTCAATAAATAGTTTGAATATCAGCAATGAGGATGCCATTTCCTCTCTCTGCTTTTTAACTAAGATTCTATCAAGCAGAGGCACCTCAGCCTGTTTTGAGAGGTGTATGTTTCCGGGTCATCGACCTTGGGTACGGAAAGAGTTGTTCTCTGTTTCTATTGCAACAGTCGGCTAGCTGCCTCCTAAACTGGTCGAGGCACAGAGAAGGGAATGCTTCGCGTCCCCATAGCAAACTCTCCCACCATCGGAAGGGCGTGGGACAAGTACCTACTGCCTGACCTACCTGATGCAGGTTTACTAGAGTTTGTTCTGAATCACTTTTAGGCGAATGCCAAAAAGGATCCTTTAACTATAGCCCGGGGAACCCAGATAACCTTTGTCCACCTTTCTCTACCCTTCCGCATCCTCCCTTTCAAATCCCTACCTGTGCTATTAAAGGGAGTTGTCACCACGTGGATTACCCTCATGTAGCCTGTTACTCTAAGAAAAACGAAAAGATAATTTGCTCTGTGGCATATATTAGACGAAAAGGCATAATTTCAGTGCCGTAAATTCAATATATTCACATACACTAGAATTAATTACCCTTTTACATCCCAGGATTGCATAGTGTTAAAAAATTTACATTCACCTGAAAAAGAAATTGTAACAACCACTTGAATAACAAAATAACTGTAATTTTTTCAATATTACGGCACTTAAAAATAATTAATTTTCATTTTATCATTGCAGTTTTGTAATATTATCCTATTATTTCTATTTTAGTCCTTTAGATGGTAACAAAATATATTTACATTTACCTTCTTAAAGTTAACTTAGTCCCCAGCTGTAATAATCTAGTCCTACTCGGAATTAAGTAACAGTTTTTCATTATACTAAATATTTAATCCACTCTACGTTTTATACCCGCTTTGAGTCATTATTATCGTCGACGTCTTGCGTGCTTGAGAAAAGTAATATTACAAGCCTACGTCTTCGTTTCATATACGCATATTCAAACTATCACTAAATTGGATATAGAGAGCTAGTGCTTAGGAAACGTATGGCGTTATAAGCTTTAGATATTTAAAGAATTTCCTACATTCATAAATAAATTAAATACCGTGTCCAAGAACTACGTTTAAAAAGTTGTTTTATATTCTGTGTATCTAAATAATAAAGAAAGGTTAATTCCGGAATAATTAATGACAAAAAATATATATATTTTTGTATTCACATATTTTTCTAATAAGTTTTATGCTGGACAGAATCGTGATGGGGAAATTGTAGGTCGATTACCATCCTGTTTTCTTTATTTTTAGTTTCCTTATTTCCCTATCCCATTAGGAAATATGTTATGTAGAACAAACATAAGGCTAGGGCCGTTTCCTTGATCGAGTGAAATTAAAATTTGGTACAAAAAGGTTGGGTGCCCTGGTCACGTGCCCAGAAAAAAATTGGTGTAGTGTAAATTTACATTCTGGTAACCCTTCCGTCAACTTGAAAAACATCAAGGGTTGCATAAAGCGCAGGCGGCGGTAATGTAGTCTAATAAATAAAATAGAGTCTATGTGTATATATTCCCTATAAAAATCTACACTCGTGGAGGAAATTCGACTAAATTACGTACACGTGTTCTTTGCGGCCAGGAAACAAACACTGAGGGGGTAATAGACACAGGAAGGGGGTGAAAAATTTCAAACATGTCCAAACGGCCGATATTTGCGTCGGATAAATACTTTTCGTGGTCAAAGAGATAGATAGTTTTTTTACCGCTGTTCTTAGTGTATAAGTTGAACTCCTTTAGACATAAGAGGGGAGCGCCCTTAGGGGGAGGGGTGGAGGGTCGTTACATAAAAATAACTAAAAAAACAGAGGCTCTAGTCAAAACTGGGGTTATGGATGACGCTGAGTTCTATTATGACGACCCGGAACACGCCAGGCACCCAGTACCCAGCTGGTGGTCAATAAAATAGTTACAAACGAAACTACTACTGTTCTATTAAGACTTGTATAAGAATCTAATCATATTATTACTGAAGCGAAAATATCTAGACCTTAACATTTTGTTCTGCCAGGAAAGTTACTCAATTATTTATTTTCACCACATTATATGAAGTTACACTTGGGAAAAATAAGGGCTTAATGTAAAAGAATTTTATTTCAATGAAAAATGTACGAATTATTTAAAGTTAAAATAAACTGTTTCTCTTGAAATCCGAATAAACGTATTGGTGTTGCCCGTCCCTGAGTGCGCTGATCTACGGCAGTTCTGTTGTAACTGTATTGTCTACAGCGCCAGCGTGTCGTTTCCAGAGATTACATACGCGGTCTCCAAGCCAATCTCTGGTGAATGCCGCCCCAGAGACTTGTCCAGTAGAAAATCCAGTTATCCCCCGTCGTCTTTTTCTATGACGGGATTTACCGACATTCTAAACAATGGCGATATTGAATTCTGAAAGGGCAAAATAAAAAAAAGGCGGAAGAATCTTTTATTCATACGCTTCAGATAACGTTTGGGATAAACGAAAGGGCTCGAAAGAAGCGGTTAGCTCGAGTTGTATCAAACAAGCGCACACAAAGTTTACTGCGGTGAAATATATTCAGAATAGCTGGAGCATTTGCTACTAAGCTTCGAGTGGATGTTGAAATTTTACAAATTTATGTCTTTCAAAAATAAAAATAAAAGCAATTCGTGTTGCAGCTAAGATTTAGCACAGGCCGGAATTGACATAAAAGCGAAGATACATCATCTGCTACTCTTCAGACCAATGGGATCAGTAGTCGTCGATGTATAAACATATGTCGGAGAAAGGAAAGAAGAGATAATAATTAATTAAGGACAAGTTCTGTGCCAGACTTAGTTTTTTTAATTCTTAAAAAGCATCTGTTAATATTAGAAGCAGCTTAAGCAAAAATAATCTACGTTTCGTAATCACTGACGATTGATTTCAATGGACACTTGGAATCTGAGGGCATTAAAGTCCAGAACATTTTTATTAGCAAGTCATTACATTACTTAATTAATTGATAATGTTGCACATTGGCTCACCATTTATTTAGAGGTATTTAATATCACGACATCAATTATCATTTTGCTGCGTCTTCTGTAAAATTATATGTGGATTTTGAAGCGTATGTGAAGATACTGAATACAAGATTGAAATATAGTAGGTTTCGATAGTCCACATTTAAAATATAAAAAGAAGGTTTTGATATATTTAATCTCAAGATTTTTTAAAAAATTCAACAAGAACGAAATTTGATTTCCAAAGTTGTTAAAACTTGATGCTTCTTGTTATACTACTTTGCCGCAACCCATAGTGCCTTCAGCTGACAAAATATTTTCTTATCACTATATCTTCGAGCATTGTGATTCTTTCTAATTTTTAAGTGTTTCTCATAATTTAAAAGCATGCTCAAAAATAATATTTCCATATATGTTCGTACTGGAATATATTTTGATTAGCTTCACATAATACTGTTATGCTGCAAATATAATAATTTAACCAAGAGTTGTTTATAAAAGCAATGATAAAGAATTTAGTCGGGTGTTCCATTGTTTTGGAGAATGATACGTTAGTCTCCAGAAAATATAAACACGAATATTGACTCTACAAGTGCCAGTTATTAACATGATTCTTGACTACTTAAGTGAAATTTAATATTTTATTTATATTTATATTATTTACATTTATTTTATGTTTATATTTAAGTAAAATTTATTATTTTATTTACTTATAATAATTTTAAAATTCAATAATTGAGTATTATAAAAATTATGTCAGAATTTGTATTCCGTCCATTCTATCAGCGTCAAAGACGTTCTGATCATTTCTGTCGCCGGCTGTTTGTGAGCTTTTTTTATCTGTCCTTTCTGTCTCAGCGCTGCTTTATCAAAGTAGTCTCGTTGTCTGATCTGAAACCTGTCCGTTGCAACTATACAACTTAATTAGTTTTACGGCGCGGGATTGCCCACTGTAACCAAAAGCAAACGACTTCAATGTAGGAAATGAAACTAAAGAATGCTACTTCTCTTCCCCCGCGGTCAATTATTGATCTATTTTCAAAGCCTTCGCTGCATATTCATCTTTTAAATATACAACACTGACTCTAATAAATTTTCTCACCCAAATCATCATCTAGCTCACAGCCGCCGTCAGACGGTCAACATTTTGCGTCGCGGACACGCTACAATGGTTCTTCCCTGCACGCCTAAGAGGGACAAACATCCCTAGAGAATGCGAAAACAGTTTATTCTGCGTCAACCGATTTATAATACTTAATTTGATATAAATATTATCAATTAAAATTATTCTTCTATATTACAACCAGGTTCGTCACACCATTGTCAATAAAAATCACAATAAGGTTAGATAAGCTGTACTACCTAATGTAAACACGTTTGTAATTCTACTACTATGCTATTTAAATATTTTAATTATAACAACTCTTTTGTTAAATAATCTGATTATTTATTATAACCTATCTACTAAAACAGTACTTTTTGCAGATGACCTTGCCATACTCCTCCAAACTTCCTCTATAGACTCGGGCTCCAAAAAACTACAAATCGCCCTCAATGATATTGAAATCTGGTCTAAAAAATGGAGAATCAAAATAAACCCTACCAAATCCACAATCATTCCCTTCACCCTTAAAACCAAATATTCCCTCAACCACTCCTTCTTTCTCAATGGCACAAAAATACCTATCCAACAAACTACACCATACCTAGGCGTTATCCTTGATTCCAAATTGTCATGGAAACCTCACATAGCCCACATTACCTCCAGAATCAGCAACAAAATAAAACAACTCTTCCCTATTATAAACAGAAAATCTCCCATATCCCTTAGCACCAAAAGACTCCTCTATCTATCCCTAATCCGCCCCATATGGTCGTACTCATGTGCCATGTGGGGATCCACTGTCTATTACCACTCCAACAAAATACAAACCAAACGAAACAAAATTCTCCGTTTAATAACAAATTCCCCTTGGTACCTTCGCAACTCAGTTATCCACAAAGACCTTGAAATTCCCCTAATCCTTGCCATAATTCATAAATCTACCAAGTCCTTAAGAAATAGCTCTATCAACCATCCAAATCCCACCATTGAGCTATTCTACAGTAACCCACCCCCTCCTTCACAAAATCGCAGACTAAAACGTAAACTCCCAATTGACATCCTCCTCCACCTAAATCACTCTGGAATTACCTAACTCTAGCCCTCCTACCAACTGGCACTACATACTCCATAAATATCAGCTCTTCCCATCTGCCCCCATAACATCCTTAACGCTTCAAACATGTAGTTTCCCCAATGACCCGATTGATTGCTAAGATCATGCCGGTTATATGTTAATATGCGGTAAACAAGTTAATCTGCTTCTTTCTAACTTGGAATAACAAGGGTTACATCCAAGACCACAAGTTTACATGTGAAATATTTATAAATTGTAAATACCTTGATATTTGTTAATTTTTACAATTGTAAATACTGTTATTATTATTATCACAACTGTAAAGTATCCGGGCTAAAAGTTAACTTTAATAAAATAATAATAACAATTATTATTTATTACTCTTTAGATCTACAAACATAACGATCAAAACATGTTGTTGTTATGTCGGGCGAACATAACGTAACTGAACAACCCGCCAGCGATCTGAGGTTGGCTACTCTTCTTCTATACATAGAAATACTGATACAGGAGAAACACGAAAATTAAACCCGTCAACAAAATATTCACAGAGAAAATATGAGTTCATTGCAGGGAGACACTTGACACGCTGAACGGTCACTGTTATACTTTGAGTATCTTGTTAGCAGGCAGTGGAAGACAGGAAAGCAATACTACGTGATATAAATTTGAATAAGGTGTAAATATGTTTTGTGTTCTAAGTATCCGAGCAAGTACTAAGTTTAAATTATATTTCTTCACTGGTGTACTTTTTTAAATTGCGGGAAATTGACTTATAATTCAGGTTCTCCAATGAAACTTAATTAACAGAGTCAATGTAATAAAACAGCATTCATATAGTTTAAGTCAATTTAATGTCCCTTCAAAAATGTTGACACAATAACGAATTACTGGATGGATACATTTTCTGTTTACTGTATATTTGGAAGAATCAATTGAACCATTTCCGTAAATCAAAAGTTTGCTTTTCCGGCTGACAACCGAACGTGTGTATTCAACTCCTGGGTAACTATAAAATTTGACAACTCTGATCGCCTGTGGCTTCGAAAAAAAAACAACTGACAACATAGTTACTGTGCATGGCTGCAGGCACCCTTCAATCATTCTTTTTTAAAGCCAGTGGAATTATAATGAAAATGAAATCAGATAGAATTCCGAACATGACGCATTGTCAAATTCCTTCAGAAAACGGTTGGAAATGATGTAATATTATGTAATCAAAAATTGAGTTTACAAAGGAACCCAGACAAAATGAAGGGTTGAAATTTAAACAATTTATTAATAAAGGTTGCCTTTTATATTACTAAAATAACAAATATAATATTAAAATATTCAGCTTTCTCCCGCTGGGTAAATTATTGAAATACGGAAACCGTGAAAAGCCTATCGGTTTGAAGAGTGGTTTTGTAGATGATGAAGAAATAGGCTGGAAGGTTTCCACTAAATTAACGCTCTAAATGTTGGTGGCAATACACAAAACGTGGAATCAACCACAGATTTATTGTCGTTGCTCCGATGCAATCGCAATACAAAGCAGATTATGTTAAATATAATAGGGCGAACTCTCAATACAGTTTTAATATTCCTCATTCTCCGGGACCATTGAATATTCGAGACTCCCGGAAATAAACGGGAATATCCCTTTGCCTTCCTCTGCTCACTGATAAAAAAAAGCCTTGAACTCTTTTATCCCTTCATTAGAGAATTAATTATTTCAAAAAACAAACAAGAAATCGTAATTAGCGTGAGGGGTTATTTGAGATAATGAGCATTCCTGATTAGCATGCCGTTTCGGCTGGCCTCATTGTCTGATGGTGTCATGCTCCTTTCACGCAATCACGATGTCGTTCGTGTTAACAGCGAGGGGTTCGTGATCGAACACTGGTGATTACTGCGGACTAGACTCCCGTGTGTGTGTGTGTGAGTGCGTGCGTGCGAATGTGAGATGTGGTTTGACGGGCGCCGCGACGCCAACTCGACCTTGACGCGCGTCACGCTAACAACTACAGGTCACGGCACGGTCAGCTGGAGCAAAAAACTACGCGAAACACTCAAACACTATAAAGTTGATCGACTCTTGAGATAACAGCTGAAAAAGAAGAGCGTGTGCTGTGAATAATGAGAATATGAGTTGTTTTTAACAGCTCAAATTAGTTAATCTCTGTGTTGGAAGTTCTCAGAAGTGAATAGATCAAAGATCTTGTTCAAGGTTATGTATGTACTGAATTTTCAGTAGTCGTTCAGATACACGATCTAAGCATAATGCAACGATCAGCTTAAGCCGTGTATTAACGCATAAAAGAAATTGCTTAACGAAAGAAATTGCATGTCTGATAGTTTCTAAATTAAAAACTCATTATTGTCGATAAGTATTCGAGGTATCCAGAGTCTACAGAACAGCAAATATCGAAGTTTGCCCTGCTACGGAATTGGTTGTTGAACGTGAAGACCAAAGATAGGGTTTCCTGGAAAATGATTATCAATTTCAAACCGCTTCGTACGAATTTCGTTTAAGAAAAACAATGTGTTTCAAAGCCAAGGTTTCATAACCCAGTTGCTGAAATTTTTGTCTGAAATTAGTATCGTTCAGTATGTGACTAATTATAATCTGAGGGAATAAACCATTTCCCAGAAAATAATATATTAATTAAGTTGTCTTATCATATTTAATAATTTAGTATTGATAGAGAAGTGTATTACTATTAAACATAATTACACAATATTTTTTCAACAACAGAAGAGACGCTACCATTCGGAACACAGCACTAAGGGCTAAGAAAGTCAATCTATGGCCTTTGAACTAAGGTTCCAACAAGCCAAGGCACCTCGGTTAGTTTTGAGACGCATACGGTAAGAGTTGGTCACGGTTCCCATTAGAACAGTCGGCCAGCTGCCTCCTAAAGCGATTTGAAGCAGGGAGAAGTGAATGTTGCGACCCGAAAGCAAACCACTCTACCGCTATCGGTAGGGGAGAAAGTACAAGTACCAAGATCCAGGCTTTCGAATTCCGGGTAGGATCCTTAAACCATAGCCCGGCAGTGCTAATAAACCATTCGCAACCGTTTCATCTTTTTCAAATCCGTTTGTATGCTATTAAAGGGGATTTTCCATCACGTGGATTACCCTCATGTACTCAAAGAATAAAAGAACTGATGGAACAATCTCGGCTTTACCAGAAACGAACCAAGATATTCAATTTCTAACTGAACTGTCCTGGTCGACTCACCTTCTGTTGCGAGCTTTCACCGTCAGCTGTATGAACCGGAAAACAGGCTCGCTTATATTTTACTCTTCATTTAAGCCTTAAAATTAGGATATGAATAATTTGATTTAATGAATTTCAGGTCTATACAAAATATAGGAAATCTCGCTCTTGAAGGAGGATCGTCCTGGGTAGCTCAGATGGGAAGAGCAAGACGTATCAAGTCGAGGTCTCGCGTCGGGATTTTTCCATCCTGATCTCTTAATACATTTTGTTATAGTGAAAAGTTTCTGCACACACACACACACACACACTCGTGTCAGACAGTAACGCAACCAAATTAATTTATGAAAATATAAAACGTTTGTGAGAGATGAACAATAAATTGGTAGAGAAGTAGCCAATAAACAGACATAATTATATGGAAAAGTAATTATCACAGAAATAGTTTTATAGTTAGTAGAAGGTCTGATACACGTTTTGAAACAATACTCTGAGGCAAACCTGCAAGCAATTTATGTGCTTTTAAATTGTACTAGTTTTGAAATATAATAGCAAAGGTATTCGGCTGTAATATAAATTATTCCGAAACAATAAAAAATATTCGTTGTACATGAATTTTATTGTAAGAATTTTCAGAACCGTTTATTTGTTTCTGAAACATAGCCTTAAAAATGAGAATAATCGTTATTTATTCTATATTCTATGCTTTTGTTATCTTTTAGGGAAAAACTGTTAACATATTTTAATTTATAATTCAAAAATTGAAAAATTGAAAAAATAATCAAATTGTGTATTTTTATGATTCGGTAAAAAATCCTATGTTTGTATTTATGACAAAAAAAATTAACATGTAAAGTCTTTAATTGAATATGGCAGTGCTTTAAAAATTAAGAGGAAATATCGTTGAAGGTATTTTAATAGTACGTTATATACTAAATAAATTTTTATCTTAGTTAAGTGCGTTTTAAGTTACAGTATTCGTAACTTATTATGCATACATGAGTCAGAAAGTGCGATAAATTTATACTGAAACGCAGAATTAACTTTATAAGAATTCGTGAGATCATAAATGTGATAATTCAGTTGACCTACAGGTCAAGGATACAATTATTTTAAAATGTTTCGTCAACAGAAATTAACCATCGCTAAATGCTGCACCCTAGGGACATTGTTTTTTCATTAATTCTAAATTATAACCACAAGTATTTACGAATTTTGTATCAGTAAGGGAATGTTAATGGTGTCACTATTTAAATTGTATTTTATTTTGTCAGGCTGTTTTTGAAAAAAATTCAAAACTTCGGTTTGGGGGATCAAATCTGCGAAAAAAACCTATAGGTAGTAAAGATGAGCTAAGTTCGAAAATAGTGTTTCATAACTTTTACGATAAACTACTATAAAAATTTCCCACTATTTTAAGTAAATATCAGTTGAAAGAATATCAATTAATTGTTGCATGTAACATTTATATTATTAAATTGAGCCTACACGAATATGTCTTGTAATATCAAGCTGTACACAATCTCAAAGCGCAGACCAGAAGTGTATAGGTTTTCCATCAATATCCTACACATAAAGTATTCTTCCTCCGTGCACAGCTCCAACGAGCGATCGTTGATCGTGATATGTGTCAACACCAGAAATGGGTCGAATAATCGAAAGCTGAATGCTTTCAGCGGTAAAATGAAATGCTAGTGAATTGTGAGAGAACTCAAGGAGAAGTATGTGATGAAAGGCAGGACAAATTGTCTGGACAAACTGTTTTAAGACCAATACAAAAGCCAACAGGCTGGAGATATGAAATTACTGACTAAATATTTTTCATTATATTGACAATATTTCAATTTCCCCATTGAGAATATATAAATTGCAATGTTTTAATGATAGAAGAAATGTAATATTGTTTCTTATTTATGTTTTCCGTATTATATAATAAGCAATGTTAGTGATTTACATATATAGTATCAGAATCACCAGAATTATACGTAATGTATTATAATGCTTAATTATTTGTGTGTTGACATTTAAATGAAATACACTATTATTTTTAAACAATAAACAAAATTTATTATGCCAAATTTAAAACAACTATTCAAAATACAAAATATAATTGGGATCTCAGAGTCTTGAACTGGGTTTGATAATGGCAGAATTTAAACAATCAAAGAACACAAAATTTACATTTACTTTATAAGGAAATCGATGCGTCTAAACATAGACGAAATTTATTAATGAAGAAATTTATACTAAAAGATTGAGTTTAAACAATTTCATTTTATCAATAATTAAAGAACGATCTGACGTTTGTCTTTTAAAACGGTTTACAATAATTTTAAGGTTTTCTTTCTACTTACGGCAGCCAAGATTCACATTAAATTTTCGTAGCACAATGGTGGGCTTTACACAGATTCTAATTATTCACAGACTCTAATTAACATAGTTTGTCGGTTGGTTTAAAATGAATTGGTTACTTCTCGATGATTTACTGCAACCTGGATTTGTAGATTTCGTGAGTCATGTTGAAAAAGCAACTCACTAGTTTGGTCTGTTGACTGAAGATTGCTTTACTTTTTGCAATTTGATGTAACAGCGTACTTATTACTGGAACACATTCTTTCGTTCCTTAAATTAAACCTCTTTTATTCTCGCTGCTGACTGACAAAAACTGTTCAAACTTTCGTGAATTAGACTTTTGATCTGTTCTCCTCACCGCTTACTGCCCAACTGTGTCTGTTCGTCTCACAATTTTGAGCGCGTAAATCTTCTCCCCACCAGTCAACAATACTCTCCTTTCATTGTCGGCTTGTTGTGGCGTCCGCTACCGCTATCAACAATGTGTCCTCTACAATTCAACTTTTCAATTAGAACAATGCCTTAATTACCAATTATTACAGTATTTTGGCTAGACTTATTTCAGACAGAAAAATAAATGAATTATGGCTATAATTTAAAATTGAAATAATGTTTTTTACAAATCTCTAAAAGTATATGTACATTTTGAAAAGTATTTTAAAAACTCAGTACTATGCTATTAGCCTCCAAAATTAATTTCCACCAAAAATAAATTGGCTCTCAAACGAAAATAAAAAATATATAACAACAACAATTCCATCCGACGAATTCTCTATATTTTTTTCGATATCATACATTTAGAAATAATGAAAGACAACCTCCTATATTTGTGTAGTTGAAAATTACTGTTACATTTTATCCTTAATCACGCATTAATGACGTCTTTTTGTTAGTGAATATTTTAGTAATATTATATTGGATATTATCGATCGAGAGGAAAAAATATTTAAAAGTTTTGTCAAATAATAGTTTTAATAAAATGTATTAATTACAGATATTCTAATGATTACGCTTTGTAGATGCCCATGAAAATTTTCCGCAAGCACCTAAAACTATAAATAAATGTGAAGAAATTTATTCAAAAGTGTTTTATTTTTATTTTTGATATCCGATTATAACCATTATGGTTTATTTATTTATATATATATATATATATATATATATATAGAAAATAGAGTAAAATAGTCCAAATAAGTTAAAAATATCTTGAATAGTATTAAATAACAGATATATATATATATATATATATATTGTAGTGATTGGTAATTAAGACATTGTGCTAATTGGAAAGTTGGATTGTAGCGGACTCATTATTAGTGAATATAGAGTGGACGCCGCAACAAGGCGGCAACGCAAAGAAAACATTGTTGGGCAGTTGAGAGAGTTTACGCGCTCAAAATCTAAGAGACGAACGAAGAGTCAGGCAATGAACGGCGAGGCATAAGGACCAGCAAAGTTTTTGTACAAAAGTTTTAGAGTAAAGCATAGAACGGCGAGGTGTAAAGACCAAAACTTTTCATATTCTAAAAAGTTTTGCAGTCAGGCAGCGGACCGCAAATAGAACAGTTTGATAGCAGTTACAAACATGCATTAAAATATTGAAAAGTGAAGCAATCTTCAGTCGGGAAGGAGAGAGAGAAACTAATGTTGTAATCGGTGGCCGAGCATAAATTCAACCTGCTGGCCATAGACAAACCAAGGAAGTACATTTCCAACTACACGAGACCTGCAAATCCAGGTTACAGCAAAGTATCGAGAATCTACTAATTTGTGTTAGACCAATTAACAAAACTACGCCAATTAGAATTTGTTGACATTTGGAATCTATGAGTACTAGAATCAGTGATATCCCCAAATTTTGTGCACGAAAAACCTAAAATGAGACCTGGGCAGCCGTAAGTAGAAAAACTTTATAATCATATTGTAAACCACTTTTAAAAGATAAAAGTCAGATCGTTCTTTAATTTTAATTATTTAAATATTACATTTAAATTCAATCTGTAGTGTTATTTCTTCCACAACAAAGTTCGTCTATGTTTCAGACGCATTAACTTCCATAAAAGCTAAATGTAATTTGATTGTATAAATTCACCCATTTATCAAACCCAGTTTAAGACCCTGAGATCCAAATTATTTTGTGTATTAAATATTTTGTGTAATTTATAATTGTTTTTAAAATTGATAATAAATTTTGTTTGTTCATTAAAGTTATAATAATAATTCATTTAAAAGTGTCCAGCCATTAATAATTAATATTTGATAAATTATTACTATATATATATATATATATATATATAAATTTCAAAATTATTGAATAATTGTATTAGTTGCGTAATATGACCAGGCTATTGTAAGTAACAGTCAGCATAACGTACGAATGCGGAAATTCGAGCGATTCCAGTCTGTACTGTTGCCGACGGCGTGTGAAAGCTTTGACGAAATGTTGAGTCCCAGATGCGAGCTGACCAGGAGCGGTTAGCTGCAGTCTCCAGGAGGAACGTAAAAATTCGTGTAACACCTCTCTGTTAGTGACGTTCATACAGAAAAGATGGATTATCAAGGTTTCTTGTGATGTCTGAAAGTAAAGTGCTGTTACAAGGTTCTGCTTATGGTTTCTGTTGATGGAGGTCAGTAATGGACCGAATGTTATTTGATGAAAAGTTTGCTTTGAATCTCTTTAGTAAAGACTAGATTTACGAAAAACCGTTCTGAGGTAGATAAACCACAGAAAACTGATCGTGTGTGGAGTACGAAAGATTTAATTGTGTATTCTGACTGAAGTGCGGTGTATAAATTGTGTGTGCAAAATAACGCACATTTATAACAAAAGTAACGCAATAAATTTAGTGGTTCCGATTAAAGAGTTGTAAAAAATTGTGAAGTAAAGGAAATTGGAATGGTACGAGGACTGTTCCCGCATTTGGTATGTAACATAATAATATTAATACTTTGTAAACATTCTATACTTCTTCATACCATCAGGTTCATTTGTTCATAGTATTTTAGGAAAAGTTAAAAAATACTTGTTATAAATTCATGTCAACATTATTGTAATTATCTATAAATTAACTATTCATTACGGGTACCTATAATTATTTTGAGGCCCGATAAAGCGACCCTAGAGATATCAAGTGTCTCATAAATAAGCCGTGGCATAAATGTACAAAAATTATATAAAAGTTTAAATTTGTAATAAATTTATGAATTTTGCTTAATAAGCAATACAAAAATAATAATAAGCTATACAAAGTTTAATTTAATGAGTTTCACAGACTATTAAATTACATATTAAAAAGTTAACCACAATATATACTCTAATATACTCAGGTATAGATGAGTAATTTTTCAGCGCAGAAACGACATTCAGAACTCAATTCCGAACATTTTGAGAAAAATGCGTCGGTGACATATGCAAATACAAAACCTCCTTTCGTAGTTGGTCCAAAAACAATATTTTGAATTTCATCTCTAAGAAGAATTAATAATTGGACGAATGTACACTTGAGGAACCAGTATAAAACTGTTCACGAAAAAATCGTGGTGATAAAAAAGTTCACTCCGTAGTACTTAATAGGCTGTCCCTTGTGACGTTTTGATCGTGACCGATAGCACATTTTTCTCTCGGCAATTTTTATTCTTATTATTCTCCTTGGCTCGACAAGCCATTAAGGACCTTGGCCTACCGAGACGACTGTCATACTGTCATCTTACACGACACATTTTGTATTTAAGAGTGACACCTGGTCAGAGAGTTGATTTTCCCTCAGCCTTAACCCCAGTTTAAAAAATACTCATGCCGATGCAGGGGTTAGAGCCACAAACCTCTGTGATGCGAGGCAATGACGCTGGCCACTACACCACAGGTGGTCGGCCTCTTTTACTTTTTTTTTATTCTTTTTTTTGGAGGGGGGGGGGGCAACAGGCTACATGAGGGTAATCCACGTTGGGCAACTCCCCTTTAATAGAATAGGAAGGGATTTGAAAGGGGGATGCGGAAGGATAAAGGAAGGTAGCCAAGGGTTAACAAGGGCTCCCGGGCTGTGGTTTAAGGGTCCTACCTAGCAATTCGTCTAAAGGTGATGCAGGGAAAACCCTAGAAAAACCAGCATCAGGTAGGTCGGGCATTTGATGCTTGTCTCACGCCCTTCCGATGGCGGGTCAGTGGTTAGCTGTGGGGTCGCAGCATTCCCCTCTCCGTGCCTTGACCAGTTTAGGAGGCAGCTGGCCGACTATTTCAATAGGAATAGCGAACAACTCTTACCGTATGCCCAAGTTCTGCGACCCCGGAACATACACCTCTCAAAACATGCCGAGGTGCCTCGGCATGTGGGAACCTTAGTTCAAAAACCTGAAAGACGTGAAGGCATCCCCAAAGTTAGGCTCCGCCAGAGCTCTCTAATTCGTGGCCGGCCCCCCTTTTTTTTTGGGCAACAGGCTACATGAGGGTGATCCACATTGGGCAACTCCCCTTTAATAGCATAGGAAGGGATTTGAAAGGGGGGATGCGGAAGGGTAGAAGAAGGTAGCCAAGGGTTACTAGGGCCCCTTGGCTATGGTTTAAGGATCCTACCCGGCATTCGCCTAAATAAATGCAGGGAAAACCCTAGAAAAACCTGCATCCGGTAGGTCGGGCATTGGGTTCTTGTCCTTCCGATAGCGGGAGAGGAGTTTGCAGTGGGGACGCAGCATTCCCTTCTCCGTGCCTCGACCACTTTAGGAGGCAGCTGGCCGACTATTCCAATGGGAATAGTGGACAACTCTTACTGTATGCCCAAGGTCTGTGACCCCGGAACATGCACCTCTCAGAACAGGCCGAGGTGCCTCGGCTTCTTGGAACCTTAGTTCAAAAACGGAGAGGAAAAGGCATCCCCAAAGGTAGCCCCTTCGTATCTCTCCTAAAAGGAGAGAAAATCCCTCGCAGGTTATTTGCGAGAGACTCCTCTCGCAGGTTTTAAACATCGTGGTCCGCCTCTCTTTCAAATTTCAAAATATAAATAAATGAAAATAAATTACATCCGAGAGAAAAACAACAATTAGAAAAATAAATAGCTAAATAACGGGAAAAATGAAGTGGTAATATAAATAGCACACAACATTTCTGTATTCCTTGTTGCTTTCGTCAAGTGATTAAAAACGTATGAACTTTGAGGACGACGTAACCCGCACAAACTTGGTTACGAACTCAAAAGCAAAGCCTTTCCTCTTAAGATAGTAGCTCCAATTACATCAACATGCGTCTTATTCCCAAACTTGAATCTAGTAGGTTCTATTTGAGCAAACTATCATCGGCACTGTCGCCAATCAGCTTAATGAGTCCAAAACTATTATTTTAATACTCATCTCGTTCGTTTCCTCTTTCTTATTCTTCACCTCACCAAAACTGTAATAAAAAAGCCCTATGATTGTCATTGGTTTCTTGAAAAGCAATACTGGAAACTATTGCTGCAGTGGTACAAAATTACTTACACATGTACCTAAGAATCTGTAAGTATTAAATAAGTTCTAATTTATTAAAGTATAACTGACGTGCATACTATTTAGAATTTCTCCGAATTCGTTGAAGTATTGTTATTTTTAAGCCGCGAAGAAACAAGCTCATGCAGCTTCTCGAAATTTAATTGCTAATATATCACGTTTGAGCTAGCTAATAACAATATTTCTTAAAAATTACTCATTACCAGAAAAATAAATATTAATTTTGATTAATGCATGTAAGCTTTTCTGGTGTAAATTATTAATTAAAATTTTCGCAGCTCCAGGTACAGATAAATCGATGTTGACGTTTCCGCGGTGATTCTCTACCGCTGTCTTCAGAAACGGCAACGTCGAGAAGTCTTAACCTGATGCTTAACCGCGAAAAGTTTATTAATAATTAAATTCGACATTTGTCACATTTACTTTTTCGTGATGAAAACTATACTAAAATTAAATATTGCTTAGTCTGAATATTAATTATAATTTTGACAGGGGTACGTGTGAATAACACGATCCTTTTCGTTTGCCTATCCACCAAATTTTCGTTTATCATTGGAGTATTATCAACGCTCGAAAAAAGGGACCATAATTAGTTTGTAACCGCAATTTAAGAATTTATTTGTTGAGGGGAACAGAGTGCATTCTATGAGACTACAGGACGTGAACATCCTAATTAAAATTACGTCATAATTTTTTTAATATCAACCCTTTTAATGAATAAATATAACGAGTTTATTTTGTACGTATAACGCGTTGCTCTTTATTATATACGAGCTTGGAATAGCTGTAGGAGCGACGGAACCAGCGAGCGCGTGCCGCCTGCGTCGCTCACATAGTAGTAGTCGTGTAGAGTTTCTACGTTCTCGCGTGACACTTTGTTGACATAACAGCTGTCAAATCCGTGGCGGACGTGTGTGTACACACTCAGCAGTAAATCACAGTAACACGGCTCTGCATGATTTCTGTGTTCGCCTCCTTTCTATATGACCGTAGGGAATGAAATCAATCTGTTGTGCTGAGGCCTTCGCACACGGCGCGCGGGCATCAATTCAGAATCGACAAAATTAAGGTAAATTTTATACATATTCCATCCTTGAACCTGCATCTTCGGTGTTATCCACCAGTTCCAACACACAGAGTGAAAGTTCTCAAATCAATGTCGTGGTGTGTCTGGTAATTGAACGTTAATTTTTATTACTAAATCAAAGCTGGCGTTCCCCAAGGTAGTGTGACCTTGGACCTATCTTGTACTTGATATATACTTGCGATATACCGACAACCACAAATACATCATGGTCACAAATGAAGATCCCAACAACAAAAAATTTACAGGGCCACCTTAATCTACCTCAGGATTGGATAAATAAATGTAAAAACAAAATTAACCACTTAAAATCAGTACAGGTAACATTTTCTCTTTGGAAACAACAATGCCTTGAGTAACCATGAACAACCAACGACTCCCGGTATCAGCACATGTGAAATATCTTGGAATGCGTCTCTACTAACAAACTAAGTTGTAAGGTATTGTAATGCATATAATATAATGCATTGGATTAAAAACAGCGCACATGTCGTAAAGAGAATGCGAGGGAAAAGTAACCGCGGGTCCTGTCACGAGGTGACAAGACGGAGCGGTAAAACATTTATCTAGGATGAGTGCTGGTGAGCGGCAGAGTGGAAGCTGTAATATGTAGAGACAGTGTGACGGTGCGGCAATTAGGTCTAAAGAGTGATTGCGGGTCCAGTAACTTATTGATTTGGGGAACGGCGTGAAGAATTCGTAACGCAGAACGTGGGCGAGCAGATGTTCCCAAAGTGGCTGTTAGAGCAGGCTATTGTCTCTGACGAATGACCTGACAAGTGGCGTATTTGCTTGGGACTTGCAAGAAAAGATCTTGTGCGAGTCGGACAAAAGAGAGCAGCCGACAAGTCCTGAGTAATTGCGGGGGCGAAATCACGGCAGCTGCAAGGAGCCAGTGGGTGTAAGGGTCCAGGCACTTGTTGACTTAGGATCTGGAGAAATTAGTATCGCGCACTTGTGAGCGGAGAGGTCCAAAGACAAATTGGACCTGTCGCGATTGTCGGGTTTCGGAAGGCGGAAGGACTCCAGCGGCCGGGACGTAAATTTCAGTAATGGGATTCTGTCACCGCGCCGTTGCGACGAAACTTTGCATCAAGAGAAAAACAAGGAGGCTAGGGGTATATATAGGGGAAATAACCTATTGTGAGACAGTTAGCGTGGGAGAGAGGTGCAGGACGCATCGAAGAGACAGTTGGAGTTAGCGTGGGAGAGGAACGAGAGAGGGTCAGCGAGAGTCAGCGTAAGAGAGGGGTTCGGTGAACCTCGACAGTTAGTCAGTCAGAGACAGTCAGCATCAGTCAGCAAAACCATAACAGCTATAAACATTTTTAAAATACAGAAGCTCTATCTGTATGAGTAGGAGAATTTGACCTGTCTTCGATGGTAGGCGACCTGGATGCAGCAAACGACGTCAAGTAGTGTCACGGCGAACCAGTGATATTGTGTTAGAGTCAGTGAGTGAATGTCAAGGCTATAAAGTGAGTGTTCTTAAGAACGAGTCGAAGTAAACCTGAGAAACCGTAAGTTGGAATGCATAATATTAACAGATGTAAACGTTATTCAAGGATAACAGTCAGATGTCGTTCTCTTCTTTTGATAATAAAGTTAGAAGCAATCTATAGGTTAAGTTCATTAATAAATTTAGTAAATACTTTTGTTTAATTTAAAACTTAAATGTTGGGTCTTTTTAATAGTTCGATTCTGTCCGTTGTCAAACCCAGTAGAGACCCATGAGAGCAAGGTTTCTTATTATAATGGTAAAATATTAAATTAAATTGTAAATTATTCTTGTGTTAATAAATTTGTTTGTTAAAATCAAAATTATATATATTTTTTTTATGTATACCCATTGTGGTTATTACAGTATATATAGAAAATTGACATACGCCTTCGTGAGCTATACTGTCTGATTGGTAGAAGGTCAAATCTATCTCTAGACAATAAAATAGTTATACATAAAGCCATCATCAATACGATTTGGACCTTCGGCGCTGAATTATGGGGGTGTGCGAGCAAATTCAGTACGATCAAAATAGAAAAATCTCAGTCGAGAATCGTCAGAGCCATGGTTGATGCTCCTTGGTATGTTAGTTATCTAACTCTACATCATGATCTACGAATACTATACATCAAAGATATAATTCAAGAGAGAGCAATGAAACACCATGGAAGACTAGAAACACATACGAAACAGAATCAACAGTAGACTGAAGAAATTCTGGCCGATTGACCTGAAAACGTGATAACCGGGGACCAATCATTGGAGAGGACGCCATCAGGACACTAAGGAATTCAATTATGTAAATGTAATCTAAGCCAACAAAACTAGCCCGTAGAATGAGATTCTGATTGCTATTAAATAAAATAAATAATAATAATAAAATAAGGATTTATTTGATATATTGATAAAATTAATATATATAAATAAATAAAATATATTTTAATCTACATAAAAAAATACAAAACTGATAAATTACAATTCATGATACTGAACATGCATGCAAAGAAGTTTTATTAATAATTATAGAGAGATAAAGAATTAATTAATCTAAATGCACAAGATTAATTTTTATAATGGACAAGACTCTTAACTCAGGGGTCGAAAGGGGACCTGCATTCTCACACAAAGTACTGTGCGATCGAAACATATTCAATGGCCAAATTAAAAGAAATGCGAAATAATAATAATAATGCAAAATAGGGAATATATTTATGTTAATTCACTCAACGGCGTTAATTATCTACAATAGTGGGAAAACCTGTTCTTACGATGGCTTCTATACTCCGTGGTCGAAATATGGATCTCTTCTTTGCGATATACAGAGCAAACGACTTTTAGATCGGAACTTCTGAGACCTGGGATCTCCACGTGGTAAACAATGTCTATTCTCCGTTTCCTTCACAATACCATCCCATCATCTCCTTCCTTTCCCCGTTCCGTAACTTGGCGCGACAAAACAGGTCTATTGGCCCCCGATCAAGATCTAACAACAAAAAACATATAATTCTTACCGATTCACTGACTGCTATTCAAGAAATCACTAAAAAAGATACATCATCAGAATTACCACTGCTAATCCAAGAAATATACCACAAAATTCATAAAAATGGCTAAACAGTCATTGTAGTATGGATTCCAGCTCATCAAGGTAACCATGGCAACAACCTTGCAGACCTGAAGGCTAAGCTTGCCACTCATTCACGCACAAAGCTTCCCCCAAGACCAACAAACACATATAAAGATGTGTGGAAAAGTAAACTCCAACACCAGTGGAACAACAAATGGAGAGGAATTAAAGCTAGCAATATCCACCAAAAAAAATCAAAGAATTTCAAGCAATAAAAATCGACCCCACAGCCACCCGAAGAGACCAGGTAGTAATAACAAGAATCAGACCTGAACATTCAAAGATGACACACATCCACATAATCAACAATAGCCCTCCACCTTATTGTGAGCTATGAAAGTCCCCAATAGTTATTAAACTTATAATAAGTGAATGTTCAAAATACGATCAAGAAAAAAAACAGCTACTGGACAGTAAAAACATCAGTTAAGTCCTTCACTCAACAGAATACCAAAGACTAATAATTAAACAGAAAATGATTAATCTTTACTGTGAAATATGAAGATCCTGTAATAATTCATGTAAAGTAAATAACTGTATTAAGTAGTCGCTAATGACATAGTAGTTGATGCGACTCAAAATAAAATAAATAAAAAAAAAAGCTCCGGAATTCATTCGGGGATCTTCGACGATGCATGTGTGTGTGACTTGTGCGATTAATTGTTTTTAATAACAATGTGTAAAATTGGAATAAAACTATAAATATTGTAATAATCTATAACGATACACCTTTAATTTGCCCCACGTTGTGGTAGCCAAAATGTAATAATTATCAAAAAATTGCGTTTAATAAATAAAAAAGTATTAAACTTTTACAAACAATAGATTTATTTTTAAAACTTTAAAACAATTACACAAATTTAAAATATATCTCAGGGTCTCTACTGGGATTGATAAAGGCGAATCATTTTATTTCTCAACTTAAACACAAATTCCAATTCAACAGAGAAAAGATTTACTCGTCAATTAACTAGGACGAAATTTACTTGTCAACGAAATTAAACTAAAAGATGGATTCTAATTAACAAATTTTAAACAAAAGAAGAGAACGAAATCTGACGCTATCTTTTAATCAGGTTTACATACTTGGTTGTTTGTAAATTGTACTCACGGCTGCCCAGCATTCCGGGATTCCTTTGATTTACGAAGCACTATGACGGGGTTTTGCACTTCTTTTAAAACTAACAGACTCTAAATTTAATATTTTTAGATCACAACTCAGGACCCAGGATGATTCTCCTTTCGTCTCTCACTCGGTTGATTGCTAATTCTGCCCGGCTATTGTTCACAAGACTGTTTGTGTTTAGCAGGTTTCGTAAATATTTGAAATGGTCTTGTCTATTTCAACACGACCATTTTCCGTCGCGCCTGACTGCCAACTCCAACCTCTCAATATTTTTCTGCGACCTGCCCCTGTCCAAGCTTTCCTGCTAACTCTTCAATGTTTTAATGCGACCTTTACCTCGCTAAACCTTCCTGCCAACTCTAATACTGCAAACTGAACTCTACCATATCATAATGTGTACTGCCTCACGTCTTCCAAATCCGGGCGCCGCATACGCCATTTTGCAGGGCTTCCGACAAAGAAAACAATGCTTGGCTACATTGTTGTTCTGTTCTGTACCGCCGTCAAGAATATGTTTCTCTAACAATTTACATTTTCAATTTCTCAATTAATGTCTTAATTAATTGGCATTACAATATATATTCCTTATTTAAACTATGAAGGAACCAGTAAATTGAATTTTTCTAGGACTAAACTCCCGTTAATAATATTTTACTAAATTTTGATCCTGCTTTTTGAAGTTAGTTACTGTAACAGCCAGAAAATTAAAAAACTTTTAAAACTATATATATATATATATATATATATAAAATTTTGGGTAATAATTTTTTATTATTCCTTCCATATTACGTTTAAAGTATGAAATGCATTTGATACGATTTCTGTTCAGTGGTCGGGAAGTGTAAATCTGATAACTACATATCGTCTAATGACGTCGAATCGACCGTTTAAGAGGCTTCTGAGTTCGAATACTGGCGCTGACTATTCCGGTTATGTTGACGTCCAACGTAATAGAGATCAGAAGCGAAAATTTATTCTAAAATAGCTCATTATAGTGTCGAATAATACATTATTTTCGGTATCACCGAGGTGAACGGTAATACTCGCGATTCCGGTTACATTAAAGTTCTACCCCTGATCATGAGGGAGTTGATAATACAGATTAGTGTCGTATTAATGTGTTTCCGGTTTAATATAAATAAATCCGCGGGTAACGCCGGGAAATTAGATAGTTCATATTACATTATTAGCCTTTTAATAGATATATTTCCGCTTCCGACAAATGAGCGTTTTTTTCTGAGTGTAGCAAGCGTTACAGACTTGGTTTAGACTAGTTTAGTAAACACTTAAAACTATTACGGAAAATGGAACCTTATATTACAAGCTGTCCTACGGATATAAAATTTTCTCTCTGATTTCTAGCTTGAATATTCACTCACGGGCGTCCTTCATATTTGAAACCTTAATGTCGAAATATTAGGAAACTTTTACGTTTGACATTCAAAATAATGTAGTCTATTACAGAACATTTCTTCAAAAGCCTCTAACCGAAATATTTATTAAAAAATAATAATATAACAGTTTGTTAGAAAAAATATTTTATTCGACTAAAACAAAAAAATAATTAAATATCACGACGTTTGGTGCATAATGTTGTGACTATTCAAAACTCTCTATTACTCTATGAACTCCCCAAATTGTGGATGAAACGTCGTATTGTAGTAGTTATTAAGTTTTAGTTAAATAATAAATTTTTCTGACAAATTGGCCGTTTTTTGTTTAGTTATTAAATTATTTACTGTCAGATTAACGTAAATATTAATTGTAACAACAGATTATTCCGATAACTGAATGTTTTTATGCTGGTATAATAAGGTAAGGTTCCGTTTCTAAGGCGGAAATAATCAATTATATGATAAAATAATTTTATAAACTCAATGGTAAACAATCATCAAACAGTTACTTTCAATGAAATGATCCTGATATTAACATCACTTTACTTCTCAACAACTACTTCCTAGGTATTATTGGGAAGTATGTATGAGAACATAAAACCAATAAGACATTATCTCTATTTTAAATTGTGCAATGTATTCTATAAATTTGAGAAACAGACTAAAAACCTGCAGGTTTTTCTAGGGTTTTCCCTGCATTTCTTTAGGCGAATGCCGGGTAGGATCCTTAAACCATAGCCCGGGGGCCCTAGTTAACCCTTGGCTACCTTCCTCTACCCTTCCGCATCCCCCCTTTCTAATCCCTTCCTATGCTATTAAAGGGGAGTTGCCCAATGTGGATCACCCTCATGTAGCCTGTTGCCTTAAAAAAAAACAAAAAAAAAACACGGAAGTGAACCTTCCCAGAGAGCTCTGGCGGGGGCTACCTTTGGGGATGCTCTCACATCTCTCTGGTTTTTTTGAACTAAGTTTCTCACATGCCGAGGTACCTCGGTCTGTTTTGAGAGGTGTATGTTCCGGGGTCGCAGAACTTGGGCATACGGTAAGAGTTGTCCGCTATTGCCTATTGGAATAGTCGGCCAGCTGCCTCCTAAACTGGTCGAGGCACGGAGAAGGGAATGCTGCGTCCCCACAGAAAACTCCTCTCCCGCTATCGGAAGGGCGTGGGACAAGTAACCAATGCCCGACCTACCCGATGCAGGTTTTTCTAGGGGTTTCCCTGCATTTCTTTAGGCGAATGCCGGGTAGGATCCTTAAACCATAGCCCGGGGGCCCTTGTTAACTCTTGGCTACCTTCCTCTACCCTTCCGCATCCCCCCTTTCTAATCCCTTCCTATGCTATTAAAGGGGAGTTGCCCAATGTGGATCACCCTCATGTAGCCTGTTGCCCTAAAAAAAAACACGATTCACACGATATTTTCTATTAATCATTGCATCATTGCAGTTGGTATGATTTAAATCTAGTTTAGAGATGTATTTTGTAATATACTTCATTGCAAGTAATACAAAATGACTGACAAAACGTCAACTATACTCCGTAACCTACACTAAACTTTTTTTACTTTAGAATACTTTACTATTAGAATAAAATATTTTTGTATCTTTTACATTCTTCTTATGAAGATTTTCATTGAATCTTTTTTTTTATTTGCACAAAATGTGTTGCTGCGAGTTTATTTATTTGATCTGTATTGATATATATTATTTTATTATGAACATTTACATTAGCACGGTGTTATATTTTATTACATTCTTTTCATTTATCTGATCAAATATACTTCTTTAAGGTCGGTAAGAAACCTCTGGTTTACTCAGATTTTTAAGTAATATTGTATTTGTATGATAATAATTAAATATTTATTAGATACAGAATTGAAATAGAATCAAACTCACTGAATTAGAAAATATATTGTAAAATAGTCGAGTATATGCAGATATAAGATATTTGTTTTAGCCTAAATCGGTGTTTCCCAACGTGGGTTCCACAACCCGCATGAGGGAAATTGTTCAGAAGGGAATTTCGAAAATAAGTTCGTCTAGAGTTTAAAAATCAACCGTTTGCAATGATTTAACTTGTACAGAACATTGAACGTTGAAACTATTAATCAAGGAAATAAAACTCACTAGCAATTAAAATATTATAGAAAAATCTTTAATTATTTTGTACTTGAATCTTATTTTATTATAATATGTTTTGAACATTTACTTATTTTTTTTCTTAATAATCGACGAGTAATTTGTTCCTAAAACCCAAATCTTTTGTCCTGAACAAGTTAATTTAGCTTTATTTATGGAATAATTAAATTTTTAAGCAGAAAAAAATGTATGTTACAAAGGGGGAACCAGAAAGCGAGGCGTGGTAGAAAAAATGTTGGAAAACACTGGCGTAAATGGTAGCCGAAAATAAAATTAATTGAAGTTTGTAAATTTTTAAGTATATCCACAATATATCAATTTAAAAAATTCAGGGTTTATTACTGTAACAATGAGGAGTGCTACGAAATTATCCTTTTTTTGCGAAACTCGTGTTACTCGTATGTTAATCACCATTTACATCAAAATCGGTCAGACCGTTTTTTTGCGAGGCATACGATAATTTAGGTGACATCGGTTATGGATCACGTGACGGATTATCAGCAATTTACAGACAAAAGTATAATTTGATTTACGTGGATTTTTTATCAGGCAACATGTGGTCAATGCTCGTTGCGGCCTTTCCCCTTTAATATCACAGGAAGGTTTGACGCGGAAAGGAAAGAAGTGCAGCCAAGGACACATACTCAGTAGTCACATAATGAAGTAGAAAATAAACAGCGAGTTTAATGTTACTGACAAAGAAGCTGCTCATTCTTGTTTTCGAAAGTTCTACTAATAATTCCACGTGTGTTAATTCTTCCGACGAATGAATTAAAAGACCTGTCCGCAGAGGAAAACCTAACACTTATGTATATTTTTCAAACGTAATTATTCTATCTAAAAATTACATCAAAAGAAAACCCTCGGTGGAATTATTTTTCCATATTCCGTGCAGCGAGTCTATGATACCGTATGTATATGAATTACAAATGTTCCCTCAGTTTTTAAACCCTACAGGAATTTTCTTTCACAATCCCTACAAAAACCAATTATTAAGAACGTTGAAGGGTGGGCGTAGGAGGTAAAAATGTTTGCCTGCCTTAATTCGAGATGGGGAAAGCACTCCGAAATTACATTTCCCATGCGAACTGGCGGTTTTGGTCTCACACCCCTCGTCCCCTCGAGTCTACGTGAAATTAGATTACTGCTCTTAAATTGAACGTTAACGAAGGCAACAGGATACACATCACTCGCCAACCTGAATGTGACAAACCTCGCTTCCAACCTTTGACGGTTGCTGCGGGGAAATTAAACACTTTAAATAGCTAAAAACTATGAAACGGTGGTTGGTGAGACTGGAATTAAAACTGGCCGCGCGTGTTTTTATATTTCCATTTAAATCACAATGCGGACGCGCCGCTCGCGTCCTTTAACAGCTGGAATTTCGGCTCCTCGTTATTGTCATGCTATAATGGTGCTTGCCGCTTACAGCTCTAATCCAGTTTTCCCACGCTAATGCTTTAACGAGAGCCCGTGACCAAACTTCTACGCACACTGAGCCTTGCGCGGAATCTGGCTTCAGAAATGGTTCGGCAATTAATATCAAAAAAATTTAATTTTATATTCATTATATCATATGACGCCTTTGTATGATTTATATTTAACGTATGTTCAAGGTATGAATACCATTGAGAATAACATTTATTGCCAACATATAAATCATGTTGGCCACCAAAACTTTAATGACTGACTAGAAGTTTCGGAGGTCAAATAACGGATTGTTTCCTTGTGAATGAAAAGATATGTAAATAGTTTTGCACCAACAATAATCATTTCACTGAAGACTTTGTGATGACGAATTAACGGTTATTCACGATTTCAGGAGTCCTATTTGGTTAGGAACAAAATTAATTTTCCCGATATTTTGTAATTTGGTACAATTTCCCTTTCTTAGTTTTAGTAAGGTTCGTGATACGTTATATAAATTAGAATTGTTTAATTTTAGGGACCAAATTTTGTTTGATGTGTTAATTTTTATTTATAAAATTGATAAGGGGCAGTTGCCTGAGTATTTAAATATTTTTACAAAAAGAAAATTAGAAGTCCATAATCATAACACTAGGGGGAGGGAAAATATTTTATTGAGCATCTCAATCTAAGAAGTACTAAAAATTGATAGACAGTTAATATTAAATAATGAGTTTATTAGAGATAAAAAATAGTTCTATTGAAGAATATGTAAGTAGCTTTAAGCTAAATTGTCAGAATAAATAAATACAATGTTTATTAAGCTTGCGTATATACATTTATATAATTTAAAACGAAACTGGTTTTCTGCCAGCATCCCTGAAATGATTATCTACATGAACGAAGTGACTCCCAACTCAAATATACTACATTCGCCAAGGATCTTAAAAATGTCGATCAATACTGTACAGCCCTTATCCAGGATCAATCTTAACTGTAATTATTGTAGTCAAATATTTTACCTCGAGACTAAATAAAGGTTAGGCTTAGAGCCTAAGGTGGTTCTTCTCAGATTAATAATGAATTATTATTCTCAAATTTTATTGAAGGTAAACTCGAGATGGCGAATAGAAAAGAAAACCTTGTTTGAGTCCATAATTAAAAAATTCAACTTCTAAATAATTATTACAAAGAACCTATAAATTCAATAAATGTTTGAGAGACAGTTTGCATTGGTTCTTAAAAATTAAATAGTTGTCCTGAAATAGACAAGGTTTCAACAAAATAAACGTAATTACCTACTCTGTTCTTGATTTCTCACATGTCCAGAAGCGCATGGGAGGATCCTTATTCTAAAGCAAGTACCAATATTTACTTCTATAAAAAAAAACTACTAAGTTTCAATACAAAAATTTATCAGGATTTGGGTCTCAGATACAACTTTCTTTTTTTACAGATAAAAAAAGCATAAATACAGTACAACCACGCTTAACCGAACTCGAGACAATCGAAACCCGAGTTACCCTAGAAACCTCCGGAAGTCACAATTACAATAAAAAATACTGTATTGTATGGAAAATTACTGATATTTTGAACGAGTTATTCAAATGCATCAAATGTAATTCTAAAAATGTAATTTTAACTTTAATAAAAACATAAGTGTAGCCTTCATAGAGATTTTTTAAATTCTTTTGACCTTGAAAACGTTAAAAAAATAATTACTGTAAGTACGATACGAAAAATTGTAGCATTAGATGTTCATGGCTTAACCGAAAAAATTGTTATGCGAAAAGGCTTCCCCCTGTTAGTTCGGTTAACCGGGGTCGTAGGGAACACTATATAATATTCAATTTAAAAATCAACGGTAGAATAATATAAGTGAATAATACCTCGATGTTAACATAGTTTTACTTAAGTTCACTAGACTGCACCCAAAGAATAATGTTTCCCATAAAGACGAAGAAGTTTCGTATTTTAGTTCTTTTTATGAGTTTATTTTCAACATTAAGTGACTTAATTATTGATGATACTGTTGAATATTCATCACCAATTTACTAATGTAGTTAATAGAGCAATTTTAAGCCGTTTCTTCACCATTATTCATTTGTTAACTTCCTTGAAAATACCTTATACATGTCAGGTATCAATTAAAGCTAGGATACTAACCCCCAGATAATAGTTTAAAATATATTGTAATGCTATGTATAAAGCGTGTAACAAAAACATTCTAAGCATAATGGAAATGTCCTGGACCAATTCGAATAGGGATACTTTGGGTCCTAAAAGTCCGCACTTTGGACTTTACCTTTTTATAGTTTCACAATGTTTTGCAACGTCACATCGACAGTGGGTTACAGGAGAATTGGCGTAACCTTTCTTAGCAAATAATGATTAGCTTCTTAATATTATTACTGAGTTTTATCATCAATCCAGACCGGAATATTTTTGAATCTGGGCCACTAGTCTTTTTTTTCGTTGTCCGTTTACTCGATTCTGTTTTATTTATGACAATAATGTTTATAGTAAAAATATTTATTTTTAGAAAAAAAATTATTTATATATAAAATAAATTGTTTAATTTTTCGAACAATAACTGTTTATTTTATTGAATAAAAGAATTTATTTTTAGACTAAATATGTGTATTGTCAGAATCATTTTTTATTATTGTTGCAGTACAGCATTTTGTGAAACTAATTATTTTTTAATAAACATAAACAACAAACTGATATCCTACATTATCATTGTTTTCTTAGCACGAACAAATTTATTGCCTACTGAAAAAATTTAAATAGAAACATTTATTTATGACAAGGCGAACTGACTGCATTTTACAATGCAAAAACAATATTAAAAACATAACAAAGTATTTAAATTATGTTTTGGGCATGTCAGCAAAATAAAGAATTTTCATTCTAAAAATAAATATTTCTGTCAGAATAAACAAACAATTAACCATTCAGATACGAAGATAAACAGTATACAAATTACAGTAAAGTTCAAAATTGGCAGAATTTAGAACTAAACCACGGATATAGTTTAAGATAATCTGTGGAGTAAGGGCACAGTCAGTCGATTGATTTTTCAAATTTAGTAAATAATTAAAGTAATTATGGACTTAAGTAAAGGCTGAGTATGTTGATGATCGGGTCTGGACGCGGTGAGTCGTGATTCACCAACATTCCGCCGCGCTGAAGCATAGTTATACGATCTCTCCAGATGACCGTAACAAAATTGTTATTTTGTGGTTTGGACCTGCCACATTACTCAGCGACTACTTAAAATATCACAAATCGTGAAATAGGGAGTGAGATGTTCTCTGAATGTCAAACTATTGGTTGAACGAAGCTGCTGCCGCTTCACTAAATAAATTCAAATACTGCAAAAACAAACAAAAAAAATCATTCAGAGAACAAAGATAAACGGTATTCGAACACAGGTCGAACTACAGGAAATTTTAAAATTAGAAGTCTTTAGAGCTAAAATACGGATATAGTTTAAGATTATCTGTGAAGTAAGTCGATAATCAGTCTTTAGATTTTCCATTTTAGTATATAATTATAGTATTTATTGGACGAATAACTTATAAATTTTCGGAAATCCTGAATTGAAATATTACGATATTTGTCAACAAGATGTTATTGTACCATCAAGTAACCGTGGGTGATTGAGAAATTTCAAGCTACCACGGTTTAGTTTTGGAAAAAAATATTTCTTCACCCTCAATTAGCTGTTTTGACAACAAACTTCAATCCCAGATTTAACTAATAGTGCAATCGTGAAATTAAAAAATAAATTTATTACTCGCGTGATGTATGTACTTTTTACTTATATAGCGTGTGTTTGTATTATTACAGGTTCTTCCAGCATGTTCGTAATATGGCAATGGCCACCTAAAACGGTATTAGTCAATGACAGTACCCTTTAAATGTAACGTACACTTGATACAATAATCCATAGGTACTGCATAGGATTTCACGGTCTTGATCCCTGGTGAAAACCTTTCAAAACCAAGATTAATTAGTGAGAAATTGTAAATAAAACATTTTTCATGCTTTTAAAAGTACCTTAAATTATATAAATTCACAAATGAAGTTGCACTTCCTGCTTGTGCAAATTTAACATTTCATATTTCCTGTTTCCGTTTCCGATGCTCAAATTCACAGTCCGGAAACTTCCGCTCAGTAATTTCACGTTGACGTTTACTCTCATCCGCAACTCAGTGTGGTTTAAAAATAATAGTCTTATTGTGTTTGAAACTAAGGCAAAATTTTTCTCATATTAAAACATAAGTTGTTTTTCTCCTCTTATAATTTTCGACTGAGAAGTATCATTTTGAATAATAATATTAGAAAATATTTTCCCACTACGTTATTTGATTTTTTATTTAGTGATTTTTATATAATGCCCGATTTATTGGTAACATTCTGTAGGATTGGCACTTTGAAGATAACTGAGGATGTTTGCCATACTTTTATTATTGTAACCTATACATCTGTTATGTTAAGTATATTCCTTTATTTAAACTCCACTTTAAATCCTGCCGTGAAACACCGACGACCGTTAAGCGCCATAACTGGATCACATCCGCTTTGCTAAAGTTCCGCGTCGATGTTTGATTCAATTTGCTACGCACACATTTATCATAAAACTCGGGGAAACATTTTTAAACCTATTAATCCTATTTGGCCGTGGCGTTACCGTGCTTTTGAAGGTGGCACATTCTTTGAAAGGTTACGCGACTCACAGGAAGAGATTGTTCATTCTGTTGTGAAAAGCTTCTAATTTTATATTCCCTTACACTTGTACTCCTAAAATGCCATAATAGGATCACTTTCGCTTTGGTAAAGTTGGGCGTTGATGTTTGGTACAGTAGTGCGTTTCACATCTGCCTTTGAGGAGCCGCAGTGCTGGAGAGCTGTTTGGTCATGGAAAGGGAACGTGGTGGTGATGTCAGGCTGGAAGGAGGTGGTGGGGGGGGGGGGCGCTAGCGGGGGGTAGGAGAGTTCTGAGGCAGCTGTTTGCAGGGCGCTGCCTCATACATGTATTGACAGCGGAACTGAGACACCTCCGGCACCCAGCTGTGAATTCTGACATATGTACCTAATGATATTATAAACATTTAAAAGTAAACATTGTTCCATTTTGTACCTGATTTAGATGAAATAGGCACGTGTACGGTAACAACCAGAATCACTGTTTAAGTAGTGTTTAACTCTTGTAACTTATGTTCTTTGAAAGTAACAATTAAGAATTTTATTCCAAATGTTGAAAACCAATGTACGAAATTAGGAATAAAATTATATATTTGTGATTGAAGAAAAATATTTCATTTAAGAAATTATGTATTAAAATTTAAAGACAGTTCAGGATCGTATTTGACTCGTTTATTCGCGTTCCATTATTACAGAGTTTAGCTGCGTGTTAAGACACCGTTTGGTTCTATAATTTCGCGATAAATCTTCGTGATGTTCAAATACAAAATCGGTTAAATTTCTAGGTAATTCCACCTAGACGATAGCATGTAACAGTCAATGACGACGATAAAGTGCTGAACATCAATGCGCTATTACTCGGATTCTGTCACACCATATATGTTTTTAAGGCTTATAAATCTTTGAAACTAAATGTACTGTCCATTGGCGAGCGCAATCAAATTTCGGAGAAAGTCATACATTTATAGAAATTGGATTTAAAGTATAATCTATATCTATATAATAAAAAAGGATGTATATTTGTATGTATGTATGTATGTATGTATTTACGTTGTCCTTTATACAAATTTTATCGCGTGGACAGAATGCAACAAAAATTGGTACACGTATTCTGCCAAAATCGAGAACCGGTACTGTGAGGGTGAGAAACCCCTAGCATATATGTGGAAAGAATTATAATTAAAAACCATTATCATTAAATGTTAAATTACTGCGCGCCAAGAGACAATGACGTCACGCGAGAGAAAGACGTTACTACGCAACGAGCAAAGGAAATTCTCCTTTATCAGGAATGAAATAAAGCAGAAATATTTTTTTTAAATAAAAAATATAATTTTATACAGCAATACTCCATCGAATGATAATAAAGAAGAATACGAATTACTTTACCATCCTTGCGGAAAATGTAAGTTAATTTTCGCGCTGTATTAGTTGTGAGTCTAGCGAACAATTTCATCAATATAATATTTCGTAATGTATGAAGACTGAGTGACAATTATATCCTGAAATACTCAAGGAATATATTTAAGTATTCAATTAAATACTTTTTCGAGTTTATATAAATAAGTACACGAGCAACGCCGGGCACCCAGCTAGTATATATAAAAAATTGGATGTATATTTGTATGTTTGTTTGTATTTACGTTAATTTCTATACAAATTTAAACGCCCGGACTGATTGCTACGAAACTTGGTACACATATTCTTAAAAACACGAGAAATGGTACAGTGGGGGTGAGAAAACCCTAGCATAAATGCGGTAAAAATTATAATTTAAAAACGTGATAATTTTGTGTAACATTTCTGCATGTAAAGAGACCATGATGTCACGCGAGAGAGACGTTATTACGTGACGAACAAATGAAGTAGTTACTTTATCCGTAGTGAAATAAACGAGAACTATTTTCATTGAATAAAAAGTATAAATTTATCCAGTAATACTGCATCGAATGATAATAGAAACAATACGAAATACTTTACTATCCTTGCGAAAATTGTAATATCATTTTCGTGCCATATTAGTGAATCCAATATGGCGACCATTTGTTTACATTGTGAATCTAGCTATGAATTTCATCAATTTAATCTTTCGTAATGTCTGAAGACTGAGGGGCAATTATATTCTGCAATACTCAAGGAGTATATTTAAGAAGAAATTCGAAGGTGTATTTTTCGGGATAGATGCAATAAAATTCAATGTATGTTGTAGATATTCAATTAATGCACTATCGGTCGAAAATTTGTACGGAATTAGTAACATTTATATTTACGTTAAATCGCTTCTTGACTAAAGATTAATATATAATTAAATACTTTTTCCGGTTTATATAAAGAAATACATTGGCAACGCCGGGCACCTAGCTAGTACTTGAATAAAATATACTGGGTTTATTAAACCACAACGTTTGAGAGAAATTCAATTACGCCGCAATGAGATGGCCGGGAAAGTCTACGTCATTTTATAATCTTTTATTTTACAGGCCAATATTGTACAGTTTTTGCTGAATGGACCAACAAAGTAACAGATAAGAAAAACGTTATATTTATTACTAAGTTATTTCATGTCATAACCATAAAATTAATGTAGCTGTATATTATGATTTCTGAACGTTACGGAATAATCCGCAATGTTACTATAGCGCAATTATTTTTAAAATTATATATAGGCTATCTAAATAATTAATACACTGATACGGAACGTTTTTTGTTTCTCATTAGTATAGTTTCAATAGAAACCTCCAAAAGTATAACGCCGTGTCTCTTAGTAAGTCTGCATTCGTCTTTATTGAATTACTTTGATTTGCCAGGTTTTATTAAACCTACTTCTCGAACGGTTTCGTCATTTACTAAAGTAAAAACACTACGTCTGAAGCTGTATATGTTTTTGGAATACATAGCTAATGATTTTTTATAGCTTTTATTGAACCGAAGTTCTTACATCTCCCTTTGAACGGGAAATATCCTAGGGTAAGCACATAATTCACCTCTCAAAATTAGAAATTAATCACGCCATTTTGGAATAGGCTACCTCATTATTTTAACGTGTCTGGATGACCCCGAAAAAAATACCTATGGCTACTTAAAAAGGTCGGGTGTGATAAATTATAAATATAATTATTCACTTACCAAATAGAACACATTTGTACGTCTTAATTAGTTAGATAATTTTATTTACGCGTAAAATATAATGATCCATTGACGAAAAATATTCAACATCAATTATTGATAGTACTAAACCTTTTAAGTTTTTTTTTATGTCAACTTCAGGAAATAGACAGTTTATAATGGACTCAATAGTATTATCAGATTATAGGTGATTTTGTAAATCCTCTCCCATTAACACTGCTTTATTGTTTCACTCACTTTACTGATATAGAGATAATTTGCGGCTATACATATAATCCTTTACAAAAGGATCAGAATGGAAAAATCTCTGCCGAACCGGAAACCTAACCCGGGATTTCCGCTTATTACGCGATGTTCTCACCATCCGAGTTACCCTTGGCGATTACCTGTCAGGTACGAGCTTTCCTCATCCGTTGTGCAGAGGCTCACCTCTTCAATTATAATCCATTACTTTTTTTTTTTTGTATGGCCGACGAACTATAACTTATTCTTGCTCAAGTGTTTGACAATAGTATTACGTCATACTACATTGTGTCGTTGGGTTCTGCATCAGTTGGTGCCAACAAGCCAGGACAAGTCGGAATTCAGTGTCTGAAAAGCGTTAACAATCCTTCAAAAGAAAAAAAGACATTTGCAGCTGCTAGTTATAATTTGAATTTTTCACAACAGCTAAAATTCAATGATAATTTGAAAATTTAATTATTGTTCAAAAAAGTATTTTATAACTTACTAGAATAAAGACTTATATCATACTTCAATAATTGTGGTCAATAAATCTTGTTTATTATAATGAGAAGAAAACGAGTTAGCAGCTTGACATTTTCTATTTGAGAATTACACAGCATACAGATATGACTATTTGCAAGAGGAAATGTTATTGATGAGAGCTCCAATTATCGAGGAAAATTCCGTGAGAAGTATTGTTAGTTTTCGTTTCGAAATCCCTTCGTTATCCTTGCCCCGAGCAAAGCATTCTTCAAAGTTTATATGAACTCCATCCGAGAACTTTCGATACAGTGTGAGCACCTCTCAATACATCCAACTAAAACATTATAAGGAACTTTGAGTCGTAAATCACAATTCTTATAATTGCGCAGATTCAACTGGCACAACAGGCCGTTATCGTTGGCAATCATATAAACTACGTCGCCGAATTAATGAGAGATTATAATTCTCAGATCACAACCGGAATATGCCTAAATAGTTTTCCAATAAATCGTAAGACTATTGAATGATTGAGTCATTAACCCACTGATCCTACTTGTTAACCAAAAATGTATTTTATTAATTTTAATAGTCATTATTGATGGACTAATCCGACACACTTGTAACCCGAAACCTCACTCATATGGCCTATATACCATACACATCGAGGCGAAAGAGTTCTTCTTGGTACAAACGGCTTAATATTTTTCTTTGGAAAGAAAGAAAACCTTACAATAAGTTATCGTAATTTGATGTTAATTCCTTAAGGTGAAATTTCTCAAACGATCTAACGCAAATTATATCTCTCCGAGTTCGCTACACGACCTACGAAAGTTAACTCTAAAATTACTCCATGTTTAATTGGTAATTAAGAAAACTTGATCATGGCTACACAACGGTACACGTAAGCCAAATTTTAGTCTCACTGCCTAATTACGGGAGCGGTAGAAATTCGCATTTCTCACCTGACTGTTTTTGTGAATACTCGCCGGTAGGCACACAGCAGTTTCCGAACTCTGGTACGAAATTACTTTGTTCAGAGCTCTGAATGAAGGCGGAGGGAATGTTAGAAGAGGGAAATGCTTCCCGCGGGTAATTTATTGGACATTAACATGGCTCCCCCTCGTGGTAATGATGACGAGTCACGAGTCGCTGGCTGGCATTAGCCCAGAACTCGGCCAGACAACAGCCGCCTGGGACCTTCTGAATTGGCTTGCCAGACATCCGGGACATCCCACGACACTGCTGCACGATGGAAAAGGGCCTTCAGAAAAAAAAAGCATTTAGGTCAAACTTGATGGTGTGTGTGTTTGATTGTGCGTACTCCATTTGGTGTTGAAATATCATGTATTCACGCCGAAACAACTGTAAAATAGATTACAGTATTTTAGGATCAGATTTTGCTTTATGAACAGAGCCTATGGAAAATCCTAAGTAGACGCAGTGTGAGTCGCTGCTCTGTGTGGAAAGGTCAGAGTGAGAAGGAAATTGCAGGGCACTCAATATAGACCAGTTAAATACATAAAAACATGGTCTTTCGTTAAAATAAATGCTGAAGGCTATATAACTTCTAAACGGCTGTAGTTAGAGACCTGCGGTCAACGGCATCGTGTTCAGTGTGGCCGCATGCATAGGAGGAGACTCCTCATTAACGCAAAAAAACGCAGATTTAGAAGAAAACGACCAAAGATTTAATAAATTAAAAACCGCTATAACTCCTAAACGGCTGCAGTTAGCGACCTGCGGTCTACGGCATCGTGTTCAGCGTGGCCGCTTCCATATGACGAGACTCCTCATTCACGCGGAAAAACGAAGTTTGGTAAGAAAACGAGCAAAGATTGATTTTTATAAAAGAAAAGAGTACAGACTTTTATTTATCTAGTTAATTTTCCCCCCACAAATAATTCATAAGTGCATAATAATGCATCTGAACGCCGTGAAAAAACAGGTCTCTATGCTAAATTACTTTTATAAATTATCGATGTCACAAATTCCCGCAAAAGAGAACTGTATAATTTAACACTATAACGGAAGACTCGGTCAAAGCATTACTAAATAACATCTTCCTGAAAAGATTGCCTTTGAAAGTCAAGGGCAATTGAAGTTTTAAAGGTTCAATAAGGAAACCATAATGTGATAGATTCCGTGGATTCTATATACTATCACTTGTATAGAAATATTTTTGCTTTTAAGATAACTTTTACGTAAGACCCGTGATAATGATTTTTCCAGCGGAATTGAAGGGAAATTCAAACTCTGGATATTGAGGAAGAAATGCGATGGACGTCTATTATATTTTATTAAAAAAACTTATTGCTTATTTATATAAAAGTTCTATTGAAATACATATCAGTATCACAAAAATATTACTATCATTCTAAAAGGGTCTTAGACCGATTTCCAGTATAACCAGCCTATTATTATTAATGATCGTACTGCCAGAGGTCAGAAACAAAACAAATAAGTGCCGCTGATGGTGAGCTTTCACTGTTATTTTAGTTTTTCTCGATGGTGACTATTAATTAAACTACGTAAATAATCTCCGGCATTTTGTTTCTACTTGCTGTGTCTAATCCATAATAATAGCTCCAGTGAAGTATTTTTGTATTTATTTCTCCATTTACGCCAACCTCTATTAGGGAAAGAAAAAAAGGTAATCTATTGTTCGAACGAACAAAAAGATTTATTCTTTTATATGTAATTACATCAGACTGGCTCATGTAGCATGGTCGTACAAGAAATATCGAGACAATTGGGTAATATATAACAACATTTACTTAAATTTAAATATATATTAGATATACATTGCGCAATTTTGCGTTTTAAATTGATCTCTAGTCAAAGTCAAATACGGTTACTGCAATTGCATATTACTACATCTTGTACCCAATTCAAATGTCGCGACTGACAGGCAATCAGGAGAAGGTTATTCCAACATTGTCAACCAATTGACTGCCAATGAAGCTAACGTTAGTGTCGTACGTTTTAGTGTTCACGAGCGGTAAAAATGAATTGAGGGTTATTTTATTTTATTATTTATGTATTTCAATTTATTTTACGTAAGAAAATATCCTGAAGTTAAAATTCACGGCTTGGGTCTGGCAAGGGTCGATGATCGCTTCCCAGGTATTCGGAGATACTAAAACAACTCCATTGTAGAGATTATAATACTGAGAGTGTCTGCCTAGGCTAATCTGACGTCTCAAAATTTTAGGACTCACACACAAGATGCTAGACCAGATTGGCGTCATGGCTACCGTGTCTGGTTTTGGCCAAGTGAACCCCGTACGGGGTGGGGCTAATTAAGAAATTGAGATTTGTGGGGATACAAATCTAATACCTATTGGGTAAAAACTGAAGAATCCAAGACCCTGTTGACGAAAGGGGGGGGGGGGGAATTTCGAAAAACCAAGGTGTAAAGGTAGTTAGGAGAACAAGTGAGTGGTAGTTACATTTCAGGTTTGGGTTAGAGTCAGTTTTGAGAAGTGAGATCTTAGTTTTGAGAAGTGATATTTAAGTTTTGAAAAGTTAGAGATTTTAGTTTGGAGAAGCTGGTTTTTAGTTTATTAGAATTTAGATTTTAATTTTGAGTTTTGGAGCGGTTTGTTTGGAGATTATGTTCTTTCTGGAATTACGTGAGATTTCAGCGGCCACACGAGACATCTGCGAAGTCCTGACCTGGCCAGATCTGAAATTCGTAACGTACCGGAAATAATTCCATCAAAGTCGATTCATTAAATCCATATGACCACCGTATTTTGGTCCATAAACCCCTATTAAAAATTTTCTCTGGTCTTTTTTTCTTTGTTCAGTTTTGTTTATTTCATAAATTAACCGTTGATATTTAAATTGATAATGAGAGCAGGAAGAGAATGTTATTTTGTTAATAAAATATGAATTATTAATAATTGTGATTAATTTCTCCCCTGCAATAAAATCAAATAATTTCTGAGTTAAATGTCTATTTATTAAATAAAATAAAACATCTTGAAATAAGTAATTTAAAAAATCCTTACCGCGACTTACTATTCAGCAGAGAAGTTTATTCTCCTTTCTCATCACTGAAAGGAAGTTTCGTGATGAATAGCGAATATAATCTGTGCCAAATACTAGATATCTCGTAAAAACAAACACAAAACATTGGGATCAGAAACATTTTAAATTCGTTTTACTCTACTGTATTAGTGCATTTTTAGTCACTAGTAACACTTTACTTGGAGGGACAGTCTAACTAAATAATAATTTACATAACTGTTAAATAAGTCACTTAATAACATATTTTGGAGATATGACTTTAATTTATTTTATCTATATTAGTTGAGTTATATGCATTTCAGACATTCATAACTAATAAAGATCTGACCACATCGTGTAGTTTCGTATGACCCACCATTTGCATATGTCAGTAACAAGTTATGCTGATGAAAAGCGGTACGAGACGTGTTGATGGAATGCGATCCAGTGACCGCATATTTACTATATGCGAACCCGGAATAGCGCCTGGCAGCAGCTGCCATTGCGGTTGGCAACAACACGCGGACGGAGGAAACGTCCGGGGAAAACAGCTCTCACACACATCCACGAAAGCCCTGCGCGCGAAAATACTCGTAGAGGTGCAAGCCGTGTGGAGGATTTCCCCCACGGACCGAAGCCCACGCACACAAGATTCTCATAAATCTGAGCCAGTTTTATTTAGGGAAGTGCAAAATAACCTGACGTGTACCCATTAATTCAGTCTGCACAAACTTCAGATCAAAATAAAGATCTAAGCCGTTGAAAAGCGGCCAACAATAAAGGAAGAGGATCTTTCTTTTCTTGTAATAAAATCGACGACGAGAATCAAAAATATCAACGTGGTTCTTTATAGTTTTTTTAGCCTTTAGAAGCAATAGCTGAAATTCCTTTCCTATTGCGACACAAAACGAGTAGGCCAACTTTTAATATGAAGAAAAATTGTTTCTTGAATGACTACATTTATCAGTCAGTGCTTCTCGCGTGATAGCTGAATAGTTTCATAATTCCTCGATAGCCGACTAACCAGAAAATAATGGTATAATAAATCTATAGCCGTATAATTAGTTAAAGTGTTCCAAAGATTAGCGCAGAATTTTCGTTGCTGAAGATGAAAAATGTTGAAGTGGCGAATGAAAACTGTAAAAATAGGATAAATATCGGTAAAGAGTAGGTTTTAGTAATCACTTGGTTGTTATCACTGAAAATTTCATTTTAAGTGAAGTAATAAAAATTTCTGAGTTGAACGGAACAAAATTAAAGTGAAGGTAAATGTTAATTTGATTAAATACAATAAATTTAATAAATTTTGTTTTTATATATAATTGGATTAAAAACCAACCAAGAAAATTAAATGTCTAGGAATTATTTTAATCTCAAAATAAGTTTGGTAAAAGAAATAAGTGAATCACTGAAACAGGAAAGACTGGTTCGTCCCAAAAAGGAAAAATTATCGATAAATTAAAAATCATGTGAAAATACCTAAAAGAGTTATATGAACCACAGGTAATATACTTTCAATGTTTCAAAGTTATAATTTTTTGTTTGTCTATTCAAAGCCGCCCGCAGCATCTCCTCAATTTTTATCCGCGTGGCAGAACGTTGCAGTGCTGATAGCGATGTGACGATTGCAATTACACGATATTCGTTTTTCTGGTCGTTGAACTGCTTTAATTGCAACAGAACATGAGTCGCGCTTGATCGAAACGATGAACGATGGGAAATATGTAGCAGATGAAAGGAAAATGTAATGCACTAACTCAAGAACTCCTGAACAACCTCTTCCAAATTAATGGGGTTGGTTTGACTGTATACCTGTAAGTACCAATTATTTATCTTCCTAGGATTCGTTTCCAACATTCTTTCCGTCCGTTCTGTCAGGCACAGTTTCATATTTCTACAAGAAATTTCATCATAACACACAGTCTTTTGGATGCATACCAAACAGTATTATGTTTTGTTTGGTTTTGATTGTTATTAAAATTATTAAGAGATGGAAACTAATAAAAAGGGAATACACTGTAACAAATTAATAGGTACTAAACACAATAGATAAAGTTATATACTCAGACAAAGTCAATATGCATTTAGCACTCGTAATAAATAAATGTTTGTCACATGCGCAACAAGCGAAAACTTTAACTTAAGTTGTTTACGATCAAATGATATTTCTATAAAATATTATAGAATACAATATTGGTATTAGTATAAATTTTAAAATTGTTCAATTATAAAGTTTGTTGCGTAAGAATAAGGCCATGTAATTGAAGGCATAATTTTCAGTAGTCAGTGTGGAATGAAGAAAATGAATGTAAAGGAATTCCCAGACGTTTTTTTTATGATTGTGTATTGTTTGGACGGTCAGCTTCAGACGTAATAATTCAAATGATGGTCAGTCGGCGTCGCGTGAGAGATACAGTTTGAAAATTCTCACAGGGGCAACCTCGTGGAGGGGAGGATTTTTAGTCATTCAAAAAGTCAGACTGCTTGTGGTGTTCGTTGAAGAGAGTTGTCGCCATAGGACGAAAGGGTAGGTTTGTGGTAGACGAATGGGAAGGTCACCATTGGGCGAGGTCGTACGAAGTCGGACAAGTAGTGTTAAATTTTTGTAAAATTTAAAGTTATAATATATTATGAAGAGTGTATTTGCATGGTTGAACTTGAAACTATGGCGCTCTGTCGTTATTGGTGAGAGTATATAGAATATTATAATAATTGAGTGGTGTGACTAAACTGTTTTGTGATCTGCATATCATTGTAATCCCGGCGGCACTGACCGATTTCCGTGGTAAAAACAATTTGAACGTTGGCGATCATACTTGGGAACCGATTTGAGGCGGCGGCAGCTCAAAAAGAATTTATTTGTGGTTGGTATAAATTCTGTGGAAGTGAAATTGAAGATCGATCATTAATGGTATGTACAGTTTATTGCGAATTTAGTAACACTACAATAATGTGTAAACCTTGCATAATTTTTGTTCCGCCAAATTTAAAATGTAAATTCAAATTGTGTTTGTATTTTAGTAAATATTTTTACAGTTGGTATTTCTGTAAATTCAATAAAAAAACTTTTTTTTATAAATTTTATATTTAATTTTAATTTTATACTTTTCAAGAGTCCCTATAAAACGCCTTGAAATAAGAAACTCATTTCAATTAATAGCCATGTACATACTTATTTAAAATTAATTTTCTGTTTTAATTAAATTCTTTAAATATTATATTGATCAAATTATAGTGTCATAATTTCAAACAATAAAGTATTGAGAATTGTTATCAAATTTTAATAACTTCAAAATTTTATTAATTCAATTTAATTTGTACAAATTAATTATTTCATTAAATAATCATAACTGTAAACTAAAATAATATTTTTATTTATTTAAATAATTTCAAATTCAATATTGTACTAAATTTTTTATGAATGTACAATATACATTGTTTGAATTAAAATCTTCAAGTTGTTTATTAAATTAATTGACGCCAAAACGTGAGCTAATTTAATAAGATCATGTATGTTATATATATATATACATATATATATATATATATATATATATATATATATATCCACTTTGCCTTCGTTACTTTCTTCAATTTTTTTTGGGCGCCAGGTAAATTTTTAATATAAAAATTACCAAATCAATTCAGAGCTAAATATAGATTTTTGAGTTGTTAAGCAGATTTTACGTTCCCATTATGTTTTTTACACAAGCATGTAGTTGCAAAATAATCTACTTACTGTATTATACCAGCAAAACTTGGAATATGATACAGATTTGGTGGAATTTTTCGATCTAATAATGATTCTAACTGCTTAATTAAGGTCAGATCTAGAGTAATATCAGGACGATTTCTATAAAACAGCCAAAATGATAATAAACAATTGGTAATATTTTTATTATTATTACAGAAAGAGAATACGCATCTTCGTAAACGCATTACTCTCTGGAAAAGTGGAAGAATGTACGAGTATGTATCGCAGATGTATTTGACTGGAAGTACAGGAAATATATGTATAATTTTATCGTAAGATTGCATACTGGAAAGAAATATAATGAATTCAAGTCACTTAACAAATTTATATTGAATCATATAATATGTTTAGCCATATTAAGATTATCAAATATGCATGCAGTTTAAGAAACACATGTATATGAAAATTGAATGAATTAAAAATTAAGTTTTAAAGCCGCCAGGTACGTTGTCCTATCTGTATTCAGAGCACCTGACTCTTACAAGTACCCATTTCGCTCCAAAAAAAAAAAATAGGCTTGTAAAGACCGTGTGTGACGTCAGAGATTTATCCAATTGACCCCAAAGTAAAATAATATTAATGTTAAAATTTTTATTGTTGCTGTTAGCCATTAAGTTTATATTCAACTACAATTGTTTGACTACAAACTTTTTAATTGGTTAAAATATCACTTATTCCTGCAGTGTAATTAAGTAGAGAATATGTTTTAACAAATTCCTGATTAAATTCCCATTGGAATAGTCGGCCAGCTGCCTCCTAAACTGGTCGAGGCACGGAGAAGGGAATGCTGCGTCCCCACAGCAGACTCCTCTCCCGCTATCGGAAGGGCGTGGGACAAGTACCCAATGCCCGACCTACCCGATGCAGGTTTTCCTAGGGTTTTACCTGCATTTCTTTAGGCGAATGCCGGGTAGGATCCTTAAACTATAGCCCGGGGGCCCTAGTTAACCCTTGGCTACCTTCCTCCACCCTTCCGCATCCCCCTTTCAAATCCCTTCCTATGCTATTAAAGGGGAGTTGCCCAAAGTGGATTACCCTCATGTAGCCTGTTGCCCTAAAAAAAAAATTATATGTATTCTCTTACCAGAGAGCTCTGGCGGAGGCTACCTTTGGGGATGCCTTCACATCTCTCTGCTTTTTTAACTAAGGTTCCCACATGCCGAGACACCTCGGCCTGTTTGGAGAGGTAAGATTCCGGGGGGTCACAGACCTTGGGCATACGGTAAGAGGTGTTCGCTATTCCCATTGGAACAGTCGGCCAGCTGCCTCCTAAACTGGTCCACTGAGGAGGAATGCTGCGACGCAACATCAAACCCCTCCCTCGTTATCGGAAGGGCGTGGGAGAAGTACTAAATTCCCTACATGCCTCCGCTATTCCCATTGGAATAGTCGGCCAGCTGCCTCCTAAACTGGTCGAGGCACGGAGAAGGAAATGATGCTGCGTCACCACAGCAAACTCCTCTCACGCTATCGGAAGGGCGTGGGACAATTACCAAATGCCCGACCTACCTGATGCAGGTTTTTCTAGGGTTTGTCCTGCATTACTTTTAGGCGAATGCCGGGTAGGATCCTTAAACTATAGCCCGGGGGCCCTAGTTAACCCTTGGCTACCTTCTACCCATCCGCATCCCACCTTTCGAATCCCTTCCTATGCCACTAAAGGGGAGTTGCCACCATGGGAATTACCCTCATGTAGCCTGTTACCTAAAAAAAAAATATGTATACACCACATTCTCGTATTAGTAACTTCTCCGCTGCGTAGTCAATCGTATCAATTTATTATTTAGATTATTTGTTTATTCTCGTGTATGAAAGTCGTGTTATATCTTAATTAATTTAGACATCTATGTACATATATACATATGCAATTCCAACAGTAAACTGTTCTTCCTAAATACGTGAGTACCTGCAGTTATGATCAACAAAACATTCCCTGAGGAAAAATTAAAATTATAACTCGCTCGTATAAAGTTTCACTGCATAATGTAACGATATTAAAACTGTATTTTTACTTCAATTACCGTCTAGAGCCACGAAGAGAATTCCTTTTAGTCATATTTATATGTTTAAAACAATTATAACAGGGAATGCGCGCTCTTGGAATTAAAGGTTTACTTTGAAGCAGATATTGCATTTTTTTATTAGATAGAATTGAGAGAGAGACCAGAATTGAGACAAAAGCAAAGGATGGGAAACGTAAGTGAGAAGAGGTTGAAAGAAATTTATTACGGGACATTCCGAGAACTGTCGTTGATATTATATCAGAAATCTTTGTAGTAGCATCAGAAAGAAAGAGAAATATTTTCCCCGTCAACCTTTGTGTTCGAAAGCAATAACTCTTCAATAACATATTTTATTGCTTACAAAGAGATAAACTACCTTATATAGCAAACTTCATTAAATAATTATTAATCAGTTTCAGATCTAAAGAATTATTAAAATTGTGTGTGTATTATGAAATATACACAAAAGTATTGTTTTGACTCGAATGTTCTTTAAACGATGGCGTGGAAATATTTGATACAGATAATTATTTCTGGTTTCTGCATAAAATCAAATAGTTTATTCGCCAAGGATCTTGAAAATATCGATCAATACTCTACAGGCCTTATCCAGGATCAATCTTCACTGTTACTATTTTAGTAAAATATTTTACCTATAGAATCTGTAACAAAATCCAGGTTGGGCTTAGGTCCTTCTCATGTTAATAGTTAATTATTATTCCCCAATCTTATTGCTGAAAACTTTTTGGAATATCTTTCGAAGGTAAACGCGAGATGGCGTATAGTAAACAACAGTTTGTTTGAGACCAATTACTCGTACAGGTATAGTCGTAATTCATTCAATTTAATCCCTGAGACTCGGCAGTTTCTGCCTCCGCAACTGATATGAAAGTAATTTCCCAACCGTCATATCTCCGGAAAATGGCATCCACAAAATATATTTCGTGACGTTGTCCGCATACAGCACGGTCATTTCGCATTGAACCCTATTGCCCGCCTACTCGATACTACAAGGTATGTAGAAAGTGCTTTTTCCTCGACACTCATGTGTCAAAAAACGGAGAAGGCTGAAGCAAACGCGTCTGGTTTTAGTACGAGTGGCCTCAAAATGGTTTTATATTTATTTCTTCACTTACAAATGTTAATTAGAAATTGGTGTCATCAGTATATTTTTAATTTTGTCTGATATACGGTGAATAGTTTCAAGTTTAGTCTCATATTACGGAAAGCTATAAACTACTATACAGTTATCTTATTACAATTCAATGTCAAAATGACAAATAATTTGTCTTTCACTCAGAATTTTTTTACGTTTTATATATATTAGGCACAATATTGAGACCTTGGGGATACGGTAAGAGTTGTCCGCTATTCCTATTGGAATAATCGGCCATCTGTATCCTAAAATGGTCAAGGTACGGCGAGGAGAAAGCTGCGTCCCCACAGCAAACCCCTCTCCCACCATCGGAAGGCAGTGGGACCAGTACCAAATGTCCGACGTACCTGATGCAGGTTTTTCTATGGTTTTCCCTGCATCACTTTTAGGCGAATTGCCGGGTAGGATCTTTAAACCACAGCCCGGGGCCCTAGTTAACCCTTGGCTACCTTTGTCTACCCTTCCACATCCCCCCTTTCACTCCATTTCCTATGCTATAAGAGGGGAGTTGCCACTATGTGGAATACACATTTTAAAAAAAGATCATTTTCGACTCTAGTACAATTTTCTTTTGCAGTAATTTATTGAATCTTCGTTCACAAATGTTTTGATATAAGTTAATTGCGCCAATGACATTTTGAGTCATAGGATTCATATAGGAATTCCGAATTTAGTAAGTAGTAATGATATCAAATAAACCCCGTTTACATATCACCCTTAAAAGTCTAATTACCCCCGATCTTTTTCCTTAGAAAAATACCAGAACAGCTAACATTTCCGCTTACGTGTACATATAAGTTTTTAATGTATGGAAAGTCAAGTTATACGAGGGTTACTCCAAAAGTAATGCACACTTTATTTTATTTAATTTCCATTCAACATATTTTAAATTTATGAAGTTCTTCCTTCCCGCTTGTACTCAAATTTATTTCATCCTTTTCCCGTAAGTGGCGCTGTCATAACATGTCTTCAAGATGACTGCTGCCCTTGACATTCGTCAGAAGTAACGTTGTTGTCATACAATTGCTGTGCTGTGAGAACGAGAACGAGATAGTGGGAAACATCCCTAAGATGTTGAAAAATGTGTATGAAGATGCTTCTGTCTATCGGAGTACAGTTAGTCGCTGGACAAGTAAATTACGGGGTGATATAGGGGACGCCAATATACGGGATACTCCTCGCAGAAGATCCCACACTGCACTAACGCATTACAATATGCAGACAGTTAACGACATGGTTTAGGCTGATAGAGATTGTGTGAAAAATGAAATTTGGTTCCTAAGGAATGTCTGCACACGCTGTAAAAAAGTAATTTTCAAATACGGTATACGTTGTGCATTACGTTTTGAGTTTTCTTCGTAAAAGTTAAGTCAACTCATCCCAAAAATAATTATATTGGCTTGGTTCCATTATCACGGAACTTTATTTAGTACTAGCTGGGTGCGCTGCGTTTCACGTGTACTAATTTAAACCAGAAAAAGTAGATAAATCTATATTAATCTTCAGTCAAGAAGTGATTAAAGTTAAATCTAACTGTTCCTAGTTCCGTACATACTTTCAACCCATAGTGCATTAATTTAATATCTGTTAAATAGATTGAATTTTATTGCTTCAATCGCAACCAACATGCCTTCGAATTTCTTTACAAATAAAATACTTAAATATACTCCTTAAGAATTGCACGATATAATTGTCCCTCAGCCGTCACACATTACGAAAGATTAAATTGATGAAATTCTTAGCTAGATTCAGAAAGTAAACAAGAGTCACTAATATGGCACGAAAATTAACTTACATTTTCCGCAAGGATTGTATTGTTTTTTATCATCATTCGATGGAGTATTATTGGATAAAACTATACTATTTATTCAATGTAAATATTTCTGCTTTATTTCATCACGGAAAAAGGATACTATTTTTCTTGTTCACCGCGTAATACAGTCTCTTTATCGCGTTACGTCATGACGCGCAGTAATTTAACACAAAATTATCACATTTTTGAATTATATTTATTACCCTATTTAAACTGGGGGTTATTCACCCCTACATTACCGTTTCTCGTGTTTTGAAGAATATGTGTACCAAGTTTTGTTTCAAACGGTCCACGCGTTTAAAATTGTATAAAGACTAACGTAAATACATACATTCATACATCCATTTTTATTATATAGATTTTATTTTGCTTCTGGATAAAATTAATTACCTGTTTTTACGCATACACTCGACAGAAAATATTTCGATTACATTATAAGAATATACCCCTAAAATTAAAAGATAACTTAAGAATATTTAAGTTACACATATGGCGGATGACGCAGGTATCCTGCGGAATTTATCGGTTCATACAAAACCTTATCAACAGTTCAATAATTTTATTCAATCCAATTATCACACCAGATTTATATCTGAAATGATCCACACAAAACAAAATATAATTACTAAAAATTTACAGTATGAGTAATCATTAAATAATTTCTGTGATTTGATTTTATGTATATAACTTCTATGTCAACCGTATATTATATGTTGACGAGAAAACGGTTAGTCATTACAAATTTTAACACCTGCTGATCTACAGTCATGTAGGAGAATTTTTTTGTGTCACGTTTACATCATGTCTTATATTTTTCTCCGTTTTATGGACAATTTATAATTTTTAAATTAACAAGAGACTATATATGGATAATGTTGTGTTGTGATTCCAACCGGGTAACGACGTTCGACAGCCACAACTATCATGTATCACATCGATACGTTGTGATAAGCAAACGTCGTTACCCGGTTGGTATCCCGGGAAAACTTTATAGAGTACTTACACAGGGAAAACCTCTGTTCCCTATTAGACATATATCTTTCATCACTTAATATAATATATCGTGTCGAAACATACGCCTTTTCAACGATTGTTCGCGATGAAACCCGACGTGTGTATAAATTTCGTTTCCAGTCTTACGAAAAAGTATACACATTGGATTTAATTTTTTTTAAAAAAGATAAAACGTGAATATATACTTTGGAGTTGCCTCTTAATATTCTTGTACAATTGTTAAAAATACCGAGACATCTGATCAGACATTTTAATGTTTGAAATGAAACATAATATTATTTGTTTAAAATCATTAGGATATATTTGAAAACATAAAAGAAAGCTTCTGTATGACTTAAAAATTAAAAATCAAATATTAGAAAAGTCTAAAACAGACAAGCTTACGTGGTAAAATTAAAACCACTATGTACATCCTTCGTAGATGTTTTCATACTGAGAAAATAAAATTGACTCAATACTTTTTTGTCCTTGAGTAGCCGATTGTTACGCCGCTTTATTTATTCACTCTTGGTTTTCGAACATATGGGACCTGAAGGGAACAGGTTTACCGTATTCACGCTGCATATTGAATAAATTTGTAGTTTTACAAGTATTTGTATTTTTTTGGGTACAACAATGTTTAATTATTATAAATAAAAAAACGATATTTATTCGCAAAATTGCTTATAACAAAAAATGAAATATACAGACGTTTCGCCCTTTTTTAGGACCTCTTTAGATTTACAAATTTTATATCTAAAATCTACAAAAAATTTAGAGGCAAGATTTTCCTGCCTTGCGTGCTGCAACCGGTAACACAATCTCGCCTCTATTTTTTTTGTATGATTTAAATATAAAATTACTAAACGTGGAGATGTCCTTAAGGAACGACGAATCGTCGGTATATTTAATTGTTTGCTAATAACCAATTTTTTGACTCAAAGCAGTTTATTTATTTATTTATAATATTATAATTAAGGTCAGATAGTTTTTCATCATTCATATTTAATTTTCATAATTTATTATAATATTAACATCTATATAAAAAAGAAATTGTATACTTTTCAATTTGGTTGTTCAGCAGTTACTATAATTCCACGTTTGTATCTGTAAATACTTACAGTATTAAAAACTGACGTCTTGTTGCAATATGTGTCGAAGTTCTCTCGTCTAAATCTAATACCGTATGCCTACGGCAGGGAAAAGAGCTTCATAAGCCTGGTGGTGTCACTTCCAAATTCGTAGATGTAGTCAGTTTGTCAGTAAGGCACTACTCAAGTAGCATATCGCCTTTAATTCCTGCTAATTTCCTCTCCACCTCCCACTCCAACACTCATTCCCATCCGTCTGTTCAGTTCACGGGAAGAGGAATGTTTGCTGCAGTGCGCGCGCTAACGAAAGTGCCAAATTTATTATAAAGCTTAAAAACCCAGGAGAGGAGTTATGTATGTGTGGCGCTTTGCCCTTGCAACGGAGTAACAACTTCCAGATCTACTGCTGGGATTTTGCTCATTACGTCTCCATATCACAAGCGAACCCCAAGATTGACTTTATCCAATTAATTTATATTGAGATATGTATACTTTTTGTTAAACGGTCAACAATTAAAGAAAAATTTTACATCGGGTGCAGCAAGTTTCCACGAAAGATTTATCAGATTTATATCATGTAATTTACAGTTATGTTTATTCGTCATCAGTTGAATCGATAAATAAATAAACCGGTAAACCTGACGGGAAAAATTTAATACAATAAAATACTATCGACACAATGTATGTTCATTTCCTTGAAATCTACTCAGATGCACAAGTAGAAAATAACAAATTTGATATAGATGAATTCTTCAAGTATAAATATCTAAAGATTTATATTATAGTAATGAAAGAATTCCTCAATATTTATAATAATATCAAGGAATAAATATAAGACCTTGAGTCAGAAAATTATAATGTTTATTAACCAAAATTAATGTTTTCTTCTTTTAGGACATCTTCTGGTTGGTCAGTTTTAATAATTTTGTAGCCTATATAATTCATGCAAAGACAAGGCAATATAACCTTTAGTCTAAACTTTATAAAAATTTATTAAATACTGTCCATCCTGAAGAGGTCTGAAAACAGAACGAAAAGCCATTAAATTAATTTTTCTTAATAGACATTATAATTTTGTGACTGAAAGCCGTATATTTATTTGTTTAAATTTTTATTTAAACCTGGAATTAATAATTTATTATCCAAATATCTGAATTTAAAAAACAATTATTACAATTTATTTCCTGTAATTTCAACAAACAAAAAATTACCAAATTGTTATTTTTATTTTATTGAATTGTTTCTCACATTTTGAGCGATTTGTTTATGAACTAATATTTGTTTTATTATTTACATTCGTGTCTATAACTCTATTACTTGTACCAACGTACATAATACTTTGATATATATTTGACATGAATACTTCCTAAAATTAACTGTACCTATTCATAACGTAAAAAACTTGACAGTTAATTATTGATATGTATAATATATATATATGAATTTATATAGTTATTAAAGAGAATATTGTATGTCTTTATGATACAATTATGCATTTTTCAGCCATTAAAAGTTACGTAAACAAAATTTCTAGAAAAAATATATTTAGTGTAAAAACAATCAGCAACTTTAGAGTTCTACAATTATCAAAAGTCATCAATAAAACCACTTAAGTCTTCAACTTATTAATTATTAATAATTTAAAAAAGCGAAGAAAAAGTAGCAGGAGCGTTCGGCCATATTTGCCATTATCATCTGGACATGATCTGCTGCATTTAAAAACTTAACATTAAAACATTCATTCAATTCAAACTCTTCCACAATTTTGATGATGATATGGCCGAAAGCTCCTCTTACGTTTTAGTTGATTATTTAGAATAAAGAAGTTGAAGACTTAAGTGTTTTTATTGATGAATTTTGATTATATTTGGTTTCTGAATGTGTGGCGATTATTGTTGCTTGCTGGGTATTGTCAAAATTAATTTGGTGAGACGCTCAGAGCTCCAGTGTGTGTTTGGTAGGCAGCGGAGCTCCAGGGTGTATGGTAGGAGACGGTGGAGAAAGGACAGAATTTCAGAAAGTGTGTGGATGTATGAAGTTTAACAGCTCTAATATTCAAAAAACGGTCTACGGTTTCCAGTCTGTGAGCAAATAATTACGACGATACTACGCTGAATGTTCTTTCCCTGATCCAGAATTCCGGAATCTCGCATACGTTACGTGTTAGACATATTATTCAAATATTGGGAGCAAGGTTATTGAATCCCGCAAATAACCAATCGTTGAGTATGGTAGTAAGATTTTGATAGAGAGAACAGAGAAGTAAGTGTTGTATGTAAACTCAGGAAGCAGTAAGTGTTGCTCATTAAATTCAGTGTATAATGGTATTGTTAATAATCGTTTGTGTGTGTGTGTGTGTGGACGAGCCCATTTCTTGGTACAACAAAACTGTAAGGTAAAACTGCACATCTTATTTTCTGTAAACCCGCCAGTAAATGATATATTATCGTCAGATTTCCCAGTTCAGATTTCAGATTTTAAATTTCATATCTCATATTTGGTATGTTTTTCTATTCTATTGATTGTTTAAATTAACTTCTTCATAACTTTGTAAATTTAATTGTTTAATATAATTATTCTTCTTTGAAGGACCGGTGGTCGGCCCTGAGGTATAGCCGTGGTATATTGTCAAGAAAAATATGTAATGCAATTTCAGTGTTTGCTTTAATAAATTAATTTGTTTGTGTACTTTAAATCTTGAATTTTTAAATTAAAACATCCGATCATTTCAAAGTAAATACTACAAAATTGGAACTTCAACGTGAGGGCTTGGTTTTTAATAAAATTGATAAAAGTAGAATCACATCATTATATATATATATATATATATAATTTTAAATACGCGTAATATCAGTTTCATAGAGGATGCAGTGTTGATGCGGTAAAACGGCTCCTTTGTGGTTCCATGGGCCCGGAAACCGGGGGTGACAAATCAAGCAGCTTCACAGTCGGCTACTCAACCGCAAAAAGTATTGAAACCATTTTATTTTCTCAATAGCTGACAAAAACTTTTTAGGCATTGCATTACCACACCACAACAGAGAACTCTGTATTTCTTTTGAATAGCTGTGAGAACAGCAAATCTGAGGAAAAAGCGCCAAGGGGTTGGAGAGTGGCGCTTCAAAGCGCGTGGTGCGTCGCATTCATTGCGTATTATGTAAAACACGGCGTCGACACAAACGACGTCTTCGGGCCCGAGGCCTCGCAGCTTCGACGCGCTGCGGCAATAGAAAGACAGAACACAGACAAAGACCGGAAGCTCAGAAACTCAACTACTCGCTAATATCAACTGCCGGAGAAACCTTGCTAGTCATTCAAACATTTGTCATCGTTTCTAAAAGGAAAAAAAAATCAGAACATGAATATGTTTTATTACTTTTCGGCTTATATATACTGTTACTTTTGTATGTAGCATTCCAGAAGAGTCTGTATAACCATCGAGTATGAGCAGAATGGCGCTTTATCACGGAAATTCGCGTATAGGTACTATATAAATGATCACATATATACGAAATTACATTTCAATGAAAAATATTCATTTTAAAATAAACGAAATAAAAGAGTTTTAAACAATGTGCTAGTGGTTTTCTCACACGTATTACAACGTTCTTACATGTACCGCTTTCATCGCCAGCATGAGATATTTAATTTGTATTGATAAATACCACGTGGTGATAGCCCTCTTTTAAAAGCATATTAAGTGATATTAAATGGAGGATGAGCATGAAAGATTAAGATAGCCAACACTTAACTAGGACTCCGGACTATAGTTTTCGAATCCGACCCGGCAATCACCTAAAAGTGATGCAGGGCAAAGCCTAGAAAACATGCATTAGGTAGATCGGTTTTTTGATACTCTTCCCACGCCATTCCGATGACTTGATTGGGATTCCGAAGGCTGTTTGTTGATAATTCAGCCTGACAGTCTCAACTCTGGTCGCTCTGACTCGTGTGATTCACGCACATTCCGCCGCGCTGATTCATGGTAATACGATCTTTCCGGCTGGCCGTAACAAAATTGGTATATGCCATCGACTCAGAAGCTACTCAAAATACCTCAAATCGTGAAATAGCGAGTAAGATCTTCTATAAATCTCAAAGTGTTGGGTGAAAGAAGCTACTCCCGTCTCACTAAATAAATTCAAATACTTGAAAACCAGTTAAATAAAATTAAGATGGGCATTTAATATACCAAGAACGCCATTATCCGGCATTTACGTTAGAGTAACGCGCTCTTGTTAGTTTTATTTGCGAAGTGAACAATATATTAATTTTATACTTCGCAAATATTGAACGTTGATTTTGTCAGTAAAGTTTGAATTTTACGTCTACGTTCAGATGGGTTTGAGAACTATATGAATATCGTAAAATTAACCGTGTTATAATTATCTGGATACTGGAGTTATATTCTTCAGGAAACTTCGAAAAACAGTTCTATCTGTAGCGGCATCAAAGCCCCCCCCCCTCCCCCCTCCAGAAAGTAACAGTAAAATATTTTCCATTTCTAATGGACTGTAAATAATATTCTACAATAAAACATGTTTTTATTTAAAAGTAAACAGACAGTCAACTTCGTTTTAAAAATAAAATCGTAGGCAAATATAGAAAGAAAATTTCACTTTATTACCTCCAAGGAAGTTAGAAAATAATCTTTGAGTAATTTAGTGGTTTTTCGGACAAACGTAGTGTCTTATCTATTTCTCCGGGCTATAATGAAACATAATATATTTCCCTGGTGTGCACCACTAAAATTATGAACTATAATAATTTTAAAAAGTAAGCGCGATATTTAAATATTCATAGATACCAGTATTCCTATTCTTAATTGAACTCTCAAGTAGCCTGACGAAAGTATCTCTACAGTTATGACAAAATACAAATATATATATATATATATATATATATATTGTAGTAATTGGTAATTAAGGCATTGTTCTAATTGAGAAGTTGAATTGTAGAGGACTCATTATTGGTGGATATAGCGGACGCCATAACAAACCGGCAATGCAAAGAAAGTATTGTTGATCAATAGAGAAGGTTCTACGCGCTCAAAATTTGCGAGACGAACAAACAGTCGTGCAGCAGACAGCAAATAGAACAGACGAAAAGAACGAACAGTCGGGCAATGAACGGCGAGGCATAAAGACCAGCAAAATCTATTTTACAAAAGTAGTACAGTCAGGCAATGAACGGCGAGGTGTAAAGACCACAAAATTCTAATACACGAAAAGTTGAACAATTTAGACAAAACCAGTGAGTGGCATTTTCAACATGACTCACGAGATGTACGAATCCAGGTTGCAGTAAATCTTCGAGAATCGACAAAGTTATTTTAAACCAACTAACAAACTACGCTAATTAGAATCTGTGAACATTTAGAGTTTGTGAGAACTTAGAATCAGTGATATCCCCAAAATTGTGCACGAAAAGTTAAAATGAGACCTGGGCTGCCGTAAGTAGAAAGAAAACTTTAAAATCATTGTAAACCACGTTTAAAAGATAAACGTCAGACCGTTCTTTAATTATCGATAAAATGAGATCTTTAATTATTCAGATCATTCTTTATTTCTTGATAAAAATTGAAATTGTTTAAATTCAATCTTAAGCATTATTTATTCAGCAACAAATTTCGTCTATGTTCAGACACATTGATTCCTATATAAAGCAAATGTAATTTTTGTGATTTTGATTATATAAATTCTGCCATTTATCAAACCCAGTTCAAGACCCGGAGATCCCAAATATTTTGTAATTTGAATACTTGTTTTAAAATTGTTAATAAATCTTGTTTAATAGTTTTCACGTAATAGTTCTTTTCATTTAAAAACGCCACATAATCCATATCTTGAATTATTGTCAAAAGATAAAAGCGCATAGTATATAAATTATTACAATATATATATATATATATATATATATATATATATATATATATATATATTCCCTGTAATCTGCATAATATTAGTAATAAAAGTAGCTGTTGGGGATTAAACATTGAACACGTGTTAGGATTAGCATTTTTTCTCAAATATTTGTCGGTAGTGTCTACTATTGAAAAGATACGTATTTCCTGTATTTCTACTCTGTAATTTTTCCATTTTCAATTTTTTTTATCTTAATACAGTTTTTTACTCATGCCAATGTGTATAAGATGATAAACAAGCAACTGTCGATTAAACTAGTTACAATGGGTGGCATATACTAAACCAATAGATAAACTAAGCGAGAGTGTTACAGACAAATTAAGGAATAGGAGTACAGCATAATAAAGCAATTGTAAACAGCCATAGAAATCTATGTGAATGTCAATTGATTAAATTTCATACCTTTATTTTTCATACCTATTTTCTGGAAATAACATGAATTTGCAGTTTTTAACCGCCTTCTTAAGTTTTTAATTTATATTAATATATAATAACGGGGAAAGTTTCATGTGAATCTGTTTTCGTGTGGAAATCGAACAAAATCAGCGTGGAAGACAGACAGAAATTTATTTTACTTTAGTTTATCATCAAATACTGAATGAAATATAAGATAATTGAATCTAAACCATGCACTAATTATACAGCTATTTATTATTATAGATTAAATTTTACTTTGTGTCTTTATTCGGCGTGATGTTTAGATTTCAGGAAACCATATATGAAATGCTTCTTTTCCCATTAGCTTGTACTTCTCAACAAATCGGTGGCATAAGTTATGAAATAAATTCAAATATTTTGATTCTGTTATGCTCTACTTGCCTTACAGAAAATTGTTACATGCGAGAAAGCGGTAAAAAAATATTTTGTTATGTCTTAAATGCATTACTTACTGCCTTCCGGAATTTCAAATTTAATGCTCACAGACACAATTCATCATTTTCTTAACTCTAAACGAAGGTTACAAATATCATAAAATAATATGAAAACGTATTCATCAAATATTTATTTCATAACAAGTGTACTACTATTGACAGTAGTGAGTAGATCAAGGATCATATTCTTAAAGAAAATTTTCTGTTATATTTGAGCGTCATTGACGTCCTTGGATATTGGAAACTTTCCCAGGATTATTCGAGAACTAAGTTTTATTCAGATCATTATTCACAGAATACTGCTTCGATAGTTGAGCAATTCGTAGTTAAATCAATATTTGTGAAACAACAGAATTCTTTATTCCGACTAATTTAGCTCAGAGGTCAACAGTCTTAGAATTTATATTTGGAGTTCCTTTCGATTGTATCTTTAATTAGGGTTTCCTTACAATAAGGAACTTTTAGTGCTTTTACAAATTTACAAACAGTTATGACAGAACATCGTGTGTTTGCTAAATATTTAGACTTCTAAATGAAAAGCCGTAACAACGTAAACTGAGTGTGTGAATAATAAGCTCCTAAATACGATTTATTAATAATTGTTTCACATGGAGCCTGTATCAATGAATCACTTTGATCACGGTTAACCGAGATTTTGTTGAGAAAACACAATAAAATACCTAAATTGTCTCATAATAATCACTTCATACAAACTATTATTAATCAACTCATATATAATTAGAATGTGTATGATGTGCTTATAAATTTAATTGTTCTCGTAGGTGACGTAAGAATACGCCAACACTCGACACGAATTTATCTCCAGTAAAATTTATAGGGTTTCATGTAACAGAGCGGGAAAGTAGAAACCAATTCAGAGTCTTGTGGCAATTTCGTGTGTAGAATAGGTTTCATATTTTCTCGGGGAAATAATGTTACATATATGTCTGGCTCGTAGTATATGTTTATGATTTAATGTTTCTTATGAGATTCTTTTTTAAAAAAAATTTTATGTAACGCTGTAGTACAAATAATTAACATAACTGTTTATTTTCAGTCTTAAAGTGTAAACAGAATTAAATATGAAATAGGAACTTTTAACTCGTCTTGCGTCATGTTCATCTAATATTAAAAAACTGTAAGCTGTAAAATTTTTAATTACAATTTTTTTCCTTTTAATACTTTCATAAATCTCAATTATATGCACTGCTACTTCCAAAGCCTGGTTTTGAATTCAACAAATATTTATCGCACAATAACTTGATGAAAAAGATCTAGTCAAAATTTAATAATTTAATGACACAAACCTGTGTCAATAAAGAAAGTGCAATCAAACTGTTGGCGTCCAACATTGTTAACTAAAATTTAGTTTTAAATATTCTAATATCATTTGTGAATGCCGTTTCTGTCTTAAGAAATATATGTGTGGATTTTAAAAATCTTGTGTACCTAAAAATCTTTATTTTTGTAGCCCCATGTTCCACGTTTAAGTAATCAGTTGATTGCATTCGGCCTTAAGAATCTGAGTGGAGTGACGCCAGACAAGGTAAACAGCTGTCGGTGAAATTTAACACTAACTTTCTCCATTCATTAAATTTATTTCAAACATAACTCTATTAACTAAAATTTATATTAGTATTCAATAATTATTTTTACTGAATATTATACAGGATCTTAAAATATAATATAAAGGGAGTAAGTAAGAGAAACTATATGATAAACGTTTTTATGGAACCATTCTACGTGTAATAATTATAATAAGCACGTTCATGAATTATTTAGTTTTGGTTACATTAATAACTTCTCAGAATTCCTTTATATGTGTGCAATTATTAATTAAGGTTTAGTTAGCGTGACATATATTAAAAGCGCTGCTTTTGTGGGCACATACTGAAGTATCAACAACTACTCTGAAAATATTTTTCGACAAACGTTCAGCATGTTTCATTCAAGTGTAACATTCCAGCAGTTGGGAATAGAAAGCCCAGCTAGATCGTTCACCAACTAAGCTATACCTCCGTTAGCTCACCTGGCTACCGATCTAGAGGATAAAAAGGAAGAATTAAGAAAGGAAAGTCGGTAACGTGAGGGTTGGGGTTCAACTAATTGAACCTAGGCGTAGTGTTTGGTGTTTCGCTACACTTCATTCAAATAAGAGTTGGTGAAGAATAAAGAGATTTAATATGCAGAAATAAAAGAAAGGAATACAATCTGACGGATAGCACCAGAAGCCACCGACCCGTCTCCAAGAAGCACTGTACAATTGGAAGACTTCTTTTCCCTTACCCCGATGATTTTGTGTCTCAAATCAGAGTTCTTAGAGAACGGAAGATTTCCAATACCGTGTGCACCGTTGCACACGGCACATAAGGTGATCGGCCGCAAGCCGCTGACTTGCGCTATACTCAGCTTTAATTCAACTGTGCCAACGTGTGTGCGCAATACAGAAGAGACGTTACAAAAAAATGGCGCGTGTAGGCTATTATATTACACAAGGGTAAAATCGTATAATATCGAACCGTGACCGTGACTGGCAATATGACATAAAAGTTGATTTACTATATATATATATATATATATATATACGAATATATAATAGCTATTTACGTATAATACCACTTATATTCATCCACAACAAACCATATGCGTATTTTGAGACGAAATGAATCCGAAACACAATAAAACATATACATTATCAGATTTTTTGGCTTCGCTTGAAATTAATTTTCTGTTTCTCGATTTCTTTTCAGAGTTACCCAATGAATTGAATTTCTTGTTTTCCCATTGACAACACTAAATCTTATACCTGTCATCAAAAACATTATCTATACATACAACTTATTTTTCATGGGTTTATCGGTCCTTATTTTCACAAGAGGTTTCGTAAAGTGGGATTTAAAAATTACTGCCAAATATATGATATTCGATTATTGATTCCACAACAGAAAATACACAACATTCATTATTATAAAGTAGAATATAATGTAATTTATAATATATTAATGATAGTATTAACAGAAAGATGGGAAACATGCAATTTTAAGAGCTGATTTCGGAATAAAAGAGGACATTTGAGTTATAATAGAATTCAAAGTAAAGCCAAAAGCAAACAGAATGATTCCAGACATTATATTAAGGAATATATAAAACAAAGTATAAAATAAATCTCAGAACGCTTTGAGCAGGTAACACACGTCAAATGCACTTGTATTTTTAATTAATTTGTTTTCAGATGTAGACGATAAGGTTGTTGTAAACGTTCTTCAAGGATTATTGATCTGGAATAAATTCGTCACCTACAATTTTCACTTACCATTGTCGTATTTTCGGCACAGTCGATGAAATAGATAAAAAATAAGAAATGAAAATAATAAGTAAAATGAAACAGCTGATAATAAACTTCAAGAAACAAAGGTTTTGTTAAATATCTACATATACGAATCAGTTTAAGTACCGTAAATTTATATTAATCCACGTTCGTAGATAAATCAGTAAAATTAATACAGAACGTCAATAAAGAATAAAATATATGAGTAAAAAATTAATACACCATCAAAATATTATGGCTTCATTTTTTTAAATTATACTTAGCCTCTAATAATTTTTTTTTCTCTACATAAAATCTTTTCAACATTTATTAAAATACGATATTACCCTGCTGCAAATAAAGGATGAAAATAGGCCCCAAATAAATAACGGTTGCCATAAACGCATTTTACGGATCCAACAGTAAAATGTACGACAATCTTTCATATATCTTCTAGATTGGTTATAAATGCTGTATATCAAATTATATTGCTTAAATGTTTCTTTGTAAAAAAGTTTGTATTCTAAATTATATTAAAAATTTCTTAAACACAAACACGCAATAAAATAGATTAACTATATACTTTAAATACAGCATATTACCAATTTTCGATATTATCTTCGGTTTACGTATTAAATGAAAATTAAAACTTCAATTGGTAGAGAATTGCAAACTTTAATAAAAAACGAAATACATATGCACTATATGCTTCGTTTGAAGTATTTGAAATTTATTCATATGTTAGGAAATATATTTTTTATTATTATTGAAGATATTAAAATACGACGAATTAATTTGATGCAAGTTGTGGTTAGATATATTTTAACATGTTACAATTTTATAAATAAAGCTTTTTTAATTTTCATTGCCATTACATAAATTATATTATGTGTTAGCATTAAAACGATTATAATAGTATTATAAGACTCGGAGACAGTAAATAATTGCTCACAAATAAATGAAAATCAATGAGTATTAATTTTGTTCATATTAACGTATTCGATTAATTGCTTTCACGACAGAAAATAAACAACAGGCCTTATTATAAAGTAGAAAATTTATAACAATATATTTTAAATACAAGAAATATATATAATAAGAATGCTGTGAGAGATATTTTTAGTTACAGAAATAAAAAGTTTCGTATGTTTGCGAATTATATATGTTAAAAAAAATTATTTCCGAAATGGAATGCAAATGTACGCATACATTTCGTAACTGTGCACGTCAATGTATTGCATAATTATTTGGTAGGTACTCAATTTCTTAGTTTAAAATCATTTAATTCAACATTTAAAATCAAATGATATAAGAAAAAGAAAGTGTGTACAAGCTGTAGGGTAATCCGCATAGTGGAATTCATAGCAAAGGAAAGGGATTTGAAAGGTAGAGCAAGGTTGCCAAGGGTTAACTAGTTTTTTTTAGGGCAACAGGCTACATGAGGGTAATCCACGTTGGGCAACTCCCCTTTAATAGCATAGGAAGGGATTTGAAAGGGGTGATGCGGAAGGGTAGAGGAAGGTAGCCAAGGGTTAACTAGAACCCCCGGGCTGTATTTTAAGGATCCTATCCGGCATTCGCCTAAAGAAATGCAGGGAAAACCCTAGAAAAACCTGCATCAGGTAGGTCGGCCATTGGGTACTTGTCCCACGCCCTTCCGATAGCGGGAGAGGAGCGTGCTGTGGGGACGCAGCATTCCCTTCTCCGTACTTCGACCAGTTTAGGAGGCAGCTGGCCGACTAGTGAATAGTGAACAACTCTTACCGTATGCCCAAGGACTGTGACCCCGGAACATACATCTGTCAGAACAGGCCGAGATGCCTCGACTTGTGGGAACCTTAGTTCAAAAACAGAGAGGAAAAGGCATCCCCAAACGTAGCCCCTTCGTATCTCTCCTATAAGGTTCTGCCTGCGAGAGAACATCCCTCGCAGGTATTGCCTGCGAGAGAATAGCCCTCACAGACCCTGTCTTGGTTAACTAGGGTCTTCGGGCTATAGTTTAAGGATGCTGCCCGGCAATTCGCCTAAAAGTGATGCAGGGAAAACCATAGAAAAACCTACAAGTCGTCGTCAAGTAAATGGGTAAATTTGGTACTTGACCACGCCCTTCCGATGGCGGGAGAGAGGTTTTCTGTGGGGGCGCAGCATTTCTCTCTACGTTCTTTGATCTGTTTAGGAGGAAGCTGCCCGACTATTCCAATAAAAATAGCGGACAACTCTTACAGTGTACCCATGTTTTGCGACCCCGGAACTTTCACTTCTAAAAATATGCCGAAGTGCCTCGGCCTGTGGGAATCTTAGTTTAATAAGCGAGAGAGAGGTGAAGCTATCCCCAAAGGCAGCCTCCTCCAGAGTTCTCTAGGAAGGTTCATCTGCGAGAAAGCAGCCGTCGCCGGCTTCCTTGAAAACAAATGATTAATATTGTTATATAATAAATTTGTAAAAGGGTATTTCGTATGTGATTGATTCAAAGCTCTGTAGGAGCAACGAGTCTCCTACACTCATGTTATCATATAATAATTATTGTAGTAATGTGGTAAGCTATCTAATATTCGATTGGAGTGATTCCATATGTTGTCAGAGATTTAAAATGTCCCTGAATAGCGATTTTCAGTTGTTTCAAAACTCGGTCACGCATAAATTTTTGACAGTACCTTGTGCACACTTGCTGCCCTCGTTTAAAACCGTCGGGGCGCAAATCCTCGCCGGGTGCATGCTTTGCTCACAGTTTTTCAACTACAATCTGGACTTTTCATGAAAAAGCATACGCTATAGAAAATTTTCAACACACCACCAAAACAAGATACGGCAAAGTACTAACGAGTAGCGCGGGAAATAGGCATGATAAACGTTACTAAAATATGAGATGCACCGGGAAGTGGCGTAAATAGCAGACACAAGAGGTGTGCATAATGCAGGTGGCGTTCCTGGGAGAGCCGTTGTCAGGTTGATTGGATAGTCCTTCAGTGGGCCAGCTGCGGCAGGGCTTCGCGCGCAAGCCGAATTTAAATGTTGAGCTTCGGCAATGGCACCTGCTGCGGATAAATGTTTAACAGAGCGTGTGCGTTGCAATAAATGTACCGGTGCCACTCATCACTCCTGGCTGTTTGCGGCAATAAAATACGCGCCGATGCCGTAACGTTTATCTGAATCGCAGACTTTCGAAAGCCCAGAAATATGGAAGGGACGTGACATTAGTTAATAACTCCTGATGCCGCCACAAATTCGATCACGGGCGAAACGAGAGTTGTAAATATGGATGCCATTAATAAATGCAAGCTTCATTCTTTATTTAAACGGTACGTTCCAATCGATTAATCACAATGAAATCAATATCCAATAAGCAAGGTAGCGGACGTCATAATTAATTTTCATGCAGCTAGTCACAAATTATGCCTCAGACTTTTCTGGGTGTTCAATATACTTATTGTGGTCGGTGTACACGATAAAAAGTCATACGTAACGCGGACAATTTTTTTTTCATTTTTTCATGTGCTCAAGTGCCGTTTAATACGTTCAATTATTTTTCATTGGAGACGGAAAACGTATCAAATATCATCTTTACAAAGAACTTAATTCCCTTTTCATAAACAGTAAAAAATCTTTCAGAAAATATCTTACAATTTCGGATAACACAGAAAACTAAAAAAAATGAACGTTTTAATTCCTACAAATAAAGTAACAAATTATTCTCTCAACGGTTCTTTGAAAACCAATTTATAATATGACTCTAAAGACTGCTCTCGGATTCTTCTAATAGTTTTTATCGTTATAATTTCTTGAAATTTGTATATTATATACTTCATTCTTTCTCTTGGACAAATTCCATGATTTCATCTAGAACTCTATTTTGCTAATACTTTTAAACTATCATTCTCATCAACCTACATAATACTATAGGATTTCCAGAAAACAGAAATATAGTCTTTGACTTACTTTCAAATCGTTCGTGGGAAACATTGCGTGAATATGCATAAGTGATAAGGCTGTAAAGCCGATTGATATTGCTAGAGGGAATCGTCATTTAAAAATAAATCTAATCCACATAAAACGGACATGGGTAAGCTTTTATTTTTAAGTAGGGCATTAAGTGATGTCCAGATTAAATGAAGCAATGTATAAGGAAAAGCTTTCAGGAGCAAAAAAGTTAAGGAATAGGATAAATAGATTTGTGTGGTGTACAAATTATTTTCTTTCCTTTCAAACCTGCAATTACCATTTACAGTGTTACGTGGTTATTTTATAATTTTTGTGATCTTTTTACAAAATGTGCTTTTAGTTTTTTCGGAATTTTTCAGATCATCAATGACATAAATGTTATTATTTATATTGCTACCAAGATCTAGTCCATTCGCAGTAAAATAACTTACATGCATTACTTTAAATGAAAATTAGTTTTAAAGATTAGACTTATGTTTGTTTCGTTTACTAGATATAAATATATTCCGCTTCCTTTTTAAGATATTTCTGAGGACATATTAACGACCTAACAATAACTTTCTAGGCACGACAGAATCTCATGAATCAGTTTATTTTGCTCCATAATTATTAAATAATTAATGGCTACAAAAATTTAGATTTAAGTGACTGGAAATTTTATGTAAAAAATTATTACCTATAAATAAATGAAGACCATGCAATGTAATTACTGAATTTATGAACTACATCGTGAGCACATAAAATAAAAATGTCAACAATTCTTTTTTGAGGGTTACAGGTTATGTGTCGGTAATAGAATACGAAAGAGTTTGATCAGGGGAATGCAGAATGGTGGAGTAAAATATTCAAGGGTTTACTAGGGCACCCGGGTTGCAGTTTAAGGATCCTTACCAGCATTCGCCTATAAGTGATTCAGGACAAATCTTACAAACTTGCATCAGCATACGCTTTTGGTACTTATTCCATTCCCTTTCGACGTCTGGAATGGAGTTTTTCAGAATTCCCTTATTAGTTTCTCGATCAGTTTTGGAGGCAGCTTGCCGACTGTTCCAATAGGATCTTTGGGAATTTATTACCCTTTTGCCCCGAAACATACCCTATCAAAACTGACTAAGGTGCCTCTATTAGTAGGAGTATTACTTCAAAAGCAGAAAAAGATGAAGGTATAACTGAAGTTAGCCTCCTTCGTCTCTAAGAAGGTTCCACCTGCTAGATCTGAGATCAGACAGTTCAATAAGATTTTCTCTTGATTACTGTTCTCTAGGATCTAAACGTGTAATAATTTCACCAAAAGACAGTTCTTATACAATTAATACGAAATGATTGACTTATTCAGATGGACTAATTATATTTAAAAATCATTAATGCTTGGTTTCCCTTTGAGACGCGTCACATTTTTATCGAACTAAATGCTTCTGTATTGTTATCTATGTAATATTTAAGTAAAGATCAAAGACTGTCATACAATATTCATCTTTAAAGTTATGCATAAGTAATTTTTTAACAACTTCTCAAGTCTAATAATTTTCTAAGTTACAACAAAATATTCAATCCGATTTCCATGAAAGAAATTGTTAAATCGCTTGGAGACGTTTTTTGAATTAATAATAAACCCGTTGAGCTAATTTGCAATCGGTAATTTTAAATGTTTAAACATGTTTTCATATTAAACAGATAACACTACGACAATATATTTATAGCTTCATAAACGATGAAAAAATGGCTCCTGAAAAAATCAAGCCTGCACGTTGTAATTAGGTCTAGTCTGAAAATTTTCTGATAATCACAAAAGTAGTCTTCTCAGTCTCTCAAAACTGAAGGTTTATTATAAACCGAGGTCAAAGCGTTTTCGTATGTTGAAATGCGAATACGCGTGTTTTTCAAAGCATTGAGGGACCAACGGACAGCGGAAGAAATAACCCCAGAAAAAAAAAATACGTGGTAGGGAACGAATGCCAGAGAAAAGTAAATTTTCGTTTATTAGTAGGAAAAATTTTTCCTGTATCTCTTCTAAAGACTAACACTTCAAGTTTATATAAGTTTTCAAGCGTAAAAACAAATAAAATATATCTCGAAGGGGAGATGAAAAATTAATGAAAAGTTAGTGATTTTTATTTCTTGTATGAACTGTTTTATTAATTACTATCTCCGGACTTTCTCAAAAGCAGTTACAGAAAAAAATGAATAAATATGAAATAAATATTGCAATCAAGCTAACGAAATCGCATCCTACTATCTCAGACTGAACGAAAAATATTTGGAATAAATTATTGAAGAATTTTGCCTAAACTATATTTAAACACTAACATAAAAACAGAGTTTTCGACTGGTCCAGAATTTTCATCCGATCCATAAACACCACTCGTTATTACTAATTTTGCATCATCTACTCGAAGATAAAACTTCAGTAATCTGTAATATGATTCCTGTATATAATCTTCCAATTTTATTATTGTGTGTTCGTATTTACGGTCCTTGGATATTACAACACGACTGCGCATCAATGGCGACTACCCGCAAATTCAATGAATTAAGACGATAAGCCCAGCTGATTATAACAAAGCCCTACGTTCTAGAATGGAGTACACTCATTAGCGAACCAATCACAAAAGCAAACTAATTACGACAGTTTGTTTGGAATTATAAAATAGCTGTATGGTTTTATAACTGTTGCACGTTTTAGCAGAACATTCAGTTTATACATTTGAAATCTCCTTAAAGGATACAATACCTGCACCAACTTCATGTTTCACTAAGTATGGAATTGAAACGAAGGATTACTCATGCCTTCCTTCTTTTACTCCAACATATTGCTTTCATTATTGTTGAATAAACAAACCCTATTAGTCAGAAATTTATTATAAAATAAAAAATTAGAACCAATTAATAAAATAAAATTGGCACGAAACATCGTTCTATCTGTGCAGGTACAAATATAAAAATTTTAGACATATTAATATCTAAAAACTTTTATCTAAATGTTAGAAATACAATTATTATAAAATTGATTGAACTTTACTTCCAATTTATTTCTTGACATGTCAATACATAATTAAAATTTTTGTGGAGGTTTTTTTTAAGGGTAACAGGCAATTCCCCTTTAATAGAATAAGAAGAGATCTGAAAGGGGGACGCGGAATGGTAGAGGAAGGTAGCCAAGGGTTACCTAGGGCCCCCGGGCTATAGTTTAAGGATCCTACCAGGCATTCACCTAAAAGTAATGCAGGGAAAACCCTAGAAAAACCTGTATCGGGTAAGTCGGGCATTGGGTACTTGTCCCACGTTCTTCCGATAGCGGGAGAGGAGTTTACTGTGGGGACGCAGAATTCCCTTCTCCGTGCCTCGACCAGTTTAGGAGGCAGCTGGCCGACTATTCCAATGGGAATAGCAGACAACTCTTACCGTATGCCCAAGGTATGTGACCCCGGAACATACACCTCTCAGAACAGGCCGAGGTGGCTCAGCATGTGGGAACCTTAGTTCAAAAACGGAGAGGAAAAGGCATCCTTTTTTTTGGGTGTAGACAGGCTATGTAAAGGCATCCCCAAAGGTAGCCCCTTCGTATCTCTCCTACAAGGTTCTGCCTGCGAGAGAACATCCCTCGCAGGTACCTATTTTGTGGAGTTTTTTTTAGGGCAACAGGCTACATGAGGGTAATTCCCGATGGGCAACTCCCCTTTAATATCATAGGAAGGGATTTGAAATGGGGGATGCGGAAGGGTAAAGGAAGGTAGCCAAGGGTTACTAGGGCCCCCGGGCTATATTTTAAGGATTTTTTTTTTTAAAAAAAAAGAGCAACAGGCTACATGAGGGTGATCCACATTGGGCAACTCCCCTTTAATAGCATAGGAAGGGATTAGAAAGGGGGGATGCGGAAGTTATTTACCCAGAAATTGCAAAACGACTGCTGTATACGCAATTAAAATCTACGACGGAGGCTTTTAGTGATAAAAATAATATCAAAGGAAAACCAATTCCTGTCCACTTTATTCAGCAAATTTATAGAATCGTCGTATGTACTCACTCATACAGTACCTTTAGTTTGTTTTTCGACAATATACGCATTATAAATGCCCGAAAATGAACTCCTCCATGTTCTATGTTTATTGGTTCATCCTTTTTCTTAATTTGTTGGAATTTAAATGACTGATTTGTATATATATATATATATATATATATATATATATATATATATATATATTGGTAAAGGAATACTAATACTTGAAAACGGAAGAGTAGACCTACATTTGCAGGCAATTCAAGGTTATAAATCTTGAAGTGTTGACGATTATGGAAAAAAAGCCGAAAGCTATTGTATGAATATCTATGACGTTTTAATAAATTGAGTAATAAAGTGGACTGGAGTTGGTTTTTATTCTATATTTTGTATAAAAAGAACTGTCTTATAAACAAGGGTTAAAAATAATTTACAAATCTTTTTCTCCATAACTTCAGATATTTACACTTCTAAAATTTTTATATTTTTACTTAAAGTTCCAAAAAGGAATGGAAAGTAGTGTGAATTTTTATTTTATTAATATTTTATAATTTTTTTATTTTATAAAAAAGTATTTCTGACAAATAGGGTTGGTTTATTCAATAATTATGAATGAAATTATAATGTAGTCAATGAAAGAAGTCGTAAGGAATACTACGTTTCGAACAATATATATTTTCTATAGGGGAAGCGTTAAGAATCAGAACACTTCTTAAAGAAATAAACCTACTAGACTAAGCTTATTCCTGTGAGTTAACTATCGGGGTCTTCTGGTCTGAGTGTCCTATCTTCAGTTTTCTTCACCATGTTTGGTAAATATGTAAGGAAGTGATGGTGGACTTCTGGTTTTCAAGTTTTTTTTAGCAATGAGGGAAACCAGTAAATTGTCCTTCCCCAAATCGAATTAAAAGATCCAGTAATTATCTTTGAGTTGCCTAGGAATGAATTATGAATAGAAATAATAAACTAATTACATACTGGAATTAGTTCTAAAAAATATTATTTTAAGATTGCTGGGTCCATGTTATTTTAATCCCTCCCTTTTTATATAAGAAGAGTGTAATCAGATCAGATAAAGGATTAACACTGATAAACATTACGTAACGTTTTCAGTTATCTATTTACGTAAATCAGTGACCATTACTCAAATTTATATTTCATATTTGGCTATATAGATTAGATCACTGAATGTCTTTTATTTAGCTTTAATGGGACAAGAACCTTAGACATCTCGTACAAAACACTTTTTAAAAGTATAAAATAATTTATAACTCTTGAAATTATATAAAACCGTTTGGTGACAGTTTTAATTCTTTAATGTGTGAAATGGTAATTTTTAACACTGTATATACAATTTATTCAATAATATAAACTACTATTTACAGTATTAAAATTCATACTCATTCGTTATGGTTTTCGGGTTCATCGAATTGGCTCAGAATGAATATTTTGGAATTCTATTATCATTTGTCGACATCTTTGTGGAGGGTTAACGTTGATTTGAGACGAAGGAAAGATCGGCCTGGACTGATGATCGTATGGACGCGTGATTCAGAGATAGCCACACAGATATTCTCAATCTTCCATCTACCTGGTGTCTGAAGAGCGACTTTAAGGGTAACTTACTTCTCATCCGAAATAATTTTTTCACACCCTTACCCCCCCCCCAAAGAAAATTTCGGCGCCTGTTAAAATCCCAGAACTTACAACAACGTGTTGTTTTCTGGTTTTAACAAACTGTCGCGACTGGCCGACGCCATTATCCCTGACCTGACCCATGGAAATTCCGCCGGCGACTACTCTGAATGAATATTCCACCGTGTACCCTCGAGATACGTGATATGAAATAAAATAAAATAATTCTCTCAGCGAAATCTAATCTGTGCATTACAACCTCAAGTCTACGTTTGCAATATTTTTCTAATTTGATAAATTATTCGTTTGAATAATAATCCATCACGTGTCTGGTGAATAATAGATTTAATTAATCAATACAAAATCTTCATTGGCACTAACTTATTCATTTTTCTCGTTTAAAAAGTACGTTTCTGAACGACAATGAATACATTTGTACATTTGATACGCCGTAACCAATTTTGAATGAGTGGAAATATTTTAATTTTAAAAATGATGACACAGCAAGTTGCCATCGAAACAACACGGTTTCATTACTGTTGTACTAGGGAGAGAAATCACCAGAAAATTTCCTAGAACAATTACACTGGTAAAGTCTTTGATTTTTATGTTGTATTAATATAGTTATAATCTTTATACAGTCATCGTATATTGTATGAGTTAATAATTGGTACCACGTCACTACCAAAAATGAGAATAACGACCTTCCAATAATGCCCTATAAAGGCTACTAATTTAAACTTTCGTCTCACAGTAAATGGACTTGTTTCCCACTACGAAAATGCATTTGATAATGTAAAAATCAACGTGCAAGTGAAATACAAGTAGAAATTTCAGAAAAATGTATCTGTACGTTACCAAATTTTCAGCTTTCCTAATTTACAGTAGAGTTACTAAATTTTGTTACAGAAAATAAGTACGCATAATATCCTCAGCGTGACTTCAGACTTGTACTCATAACACGAAATTATGTTTGAATTCTGTGAAATGCTGTAAACAAAAACATTATTTTCTCGGATTAATTTTTGTCCACAATGGCTGTTCCCACGACACAACTCGAAGATATTGAACGAAATTCTTAAAAATTACTTTTCGTAAGACTTAAATTCTTTGAAAGTTGATCGATTACGCAACTTCTCGATGTGTATTTACTATTATGACTCCGCTAGTTCATTCTGTTATGCCACTGAAAATCGTCGTGATTTTTATTTCATATTTTAATTATGTTTCGCTTTGTTTCATGTTTTCCCACGCCTTTCTCCAAAGTTTGTGTCAGCATCCGACGCCTAGCAGATGCAGCCATGCAGCCGATTAAGAAATCGAAATCCTGCTGCATAAAAATTTTATGTGGGACATAAAGAACAGAAACAAATCAATGCTTCTACTGACAGACCAGATAGCCGCATATATTTGAGTGAATAGTCGTAAAGTTGTCACACATAACATGTATTCTTACACGTTTGTCGTCTCTATTAGATGGAATCTAATATCAAGACAAGCCAATGGATAATCATACTCAACTTTTTCAAAACCGGACTCTAATTTAATATGATGTGAAGTTGTGCAGATAATATTATCCACAAACAAAAATTAAATACCTTTTTACCAACATGGACAAGAATGATCCATTATTTTTTTTAACAAAATAATGTAATTGCATGTTTTATAGAATTTTTATAATCACAATTTTGAAGGCCGCACCTTATTTGCCAAAAAATATATTAACGGACATATTCATACAATCTACATCGTACTGAAGTTTTAAAACCACCGAAATAATTAAATTTACAAGAGTAATTAAAAAATAAAATATTTTATATCGAATCCATGTTTTTATTCTAATTAAATGGAAAATATTAAAACAAAATTTGCATTCATATTTGCACTACCACGTGGTCTACCCGTGCAATATTATTCGTAAGATGAATAAAACCATGGGTGCTACAAATGAATTCTGTGTAGCTATAGAATTTATTTCAATGACTGTGAACGTATTCAATTAAAATTAAATTTTATAATAAATAAATATAATTTTTAATCTTATTTTTAAAATTTCATACTACCTTTACAAATAATAAGTTTCTTTTTAACGTCACAATGCAGAAAATCATTATAAGTTTCGATGTCGTAGACTTCTCAAACGAAAATAGACAAAACGTAATCTGGTTGAAGTTGCAGAATCATAGTTGACGAGATTATATCTTGAACTCATATTTCTGAGTTCATTTAATAATAATATAAACACACTTAAACGTCATTTACACTCAGTGAAACATTTTTCTATGAAGCTTCGTGGTTTATGTTTTATTAATATAATAATTAAACTTCGAATACCTGGTTGCTAATGTATTTTTGTTAACCTAAATTACACGTAACTGCGTAAAGGCGTGTGTTAAATTTTCTATACAAAATTAAACACGAATTTCTTTTATATTTATAGACGTGATTCACATTGACAGCGCGATGCAGCGAAGAGTCAACTATCGTAATGCCTTATGTATCGGTTATGTAAATAATAACCCTATTATTAAATTTAATTCATTTAATTTTTCACGTTTAATTAGATTAATATGCGTTGAACATTATAAGAAGTATTACGTTACTTTTTATTAAATTTTAAGCAACATTTTATTCATTTTTGTAACAGAAAATTTAATTAACGGCAAAAATACTTGAAAAGTGATGACAGCACTACGATTGACACATACAATAAATATTGTATTTTCGTGCTTTCTCACTTTCAGCAATTGAAACTAATTTTTAAATAATATTTATTTGAAAACAAGATTTACAATTTAAATTTTGAATCCTTGCAAATGATACCTACGATATTACACTACAAGATCCTGCTAAATACCCTCGAACTTGCATTAGTATTGTGTCCGCTTCAACCGAAGCACAATGTAAGTAACGTTGCGACTGCCTAGGTTTTTGATAACGCCGTTTTCGGAATTTTTAACCTAACAAACTCAGTCATTCGGCATATTTATTTTAAAATTTTATTATAATTATAATAAAGCTGTTAATGAATACTTTAATTATGGTCGAGGTATTTTTCATACTTAATAACAGTTCTCATAAAAATAAACGTGAAATTTTGAGTTGTGTAAGAAAAATAATAGCCACTTACATTAATGTATTTGGACAAAAGAGAAATCGTCTTAAAGTATAGAAATTAACTAAATAATTAATGAATACTTTATTGTTATCTTTTGGTGGTAGTGTGTTCCTATTGTTGTTTTAATAATATATTACAGCTATTCGACATAACTATAGCAAATTATAATAATTAACGTATTTAGAAATTTTAATTGACGAAATTGGAGGAAATTTATTTCCAACGAAATCACATTTCTTGATTCCATATGTTCTGGGCTGACGATGAAACCCTAACGTTTTCATCGGGATAAAATCTGATGCAAGGGCCTGCATTTAATCTGGGATTCAGCCCGTGTTGCACTGACCACTACATCACTAGAAATCGACTCGTTTAACGCAAATTACGTTGCGTTCCAGGGCTATAAATTACTAACACCATAAAACGATATGCGTTACAAGTGAACCATGATTCAGAATGTATTCCGAGTGCCACGACAGCCTGTCATAGTTTCGCGAAGATCTATAATACATCGATGACGAGACAACAGGACATGAATGACCTTTCGAATTTGATTTTCATGACTTTTGTGATTCCTAATTCAAGCAAAATATTTAAAAATTGGCACTTATGTCGTTTTAATGCAACATTATATATGATACGTTTGACTCTACTTCTTTTACTGCCGGTAAAATAGAAATAATTATGCAGAAAATCAATCTCCCAGTTTCTGCGAACTTATTTTGTTGTATAAATCATTAGTATACAAACGTTTCACTCATTGTGCTACAATTTAAATCTGTTTCATTCCTTGTATGACTATCCAAAATCAGCATAAAACAATTACAAGCACGCTACAAGGACGTATATAATTATGATTGTAATTCAATATATTTTTGGACTTTATTTTAATTGACTATCCAAGAGTAATTTTTGACAATATTATACACAACATGGTTATACATTTCTTCGGAACCGTGATAATCTTAGTTTTTCGTGTATAGAAACATGGATCTGTAATGAATTTACTATGAGAGATATTAAATGGTCACTTAAATTTATTTAATTGTTAAAGTATCTATTCCCTGGAAATGAATAAAAATAAGACTACAGATAAACAAGCTATGGATGTAGGCCAATTTGTAATGAAGTCAGTAGTGGACAATTAAATACGAACTGAAAAAAGAATCGAAACGACCCATTACAGATTTACTAAAAAACCGAGGTCTGTACGTGTAATAAACCGAGGTGTATCCCCCGATATTGCCGTTAAAGTAATGAAATACTTGAATACTAAGAACGCCGTCACTGTATGGAAACAAGTTATGAAAGTGGCGGGAAACATATGGAGTACGAACGCGCACAATCGGCAGGCATACTAGAAAATCGTAATAGTTTAAGTGAATCCCGTGTCCACATCTATATAATATATAACTGAATAAATTGACATATCGTTGTGATTATTTATTTGTAAGCTCCATAAGGATTACTGTATTATTCAGCTAATGAGCTGAATGTCAATCATGTGTCATACATATCACTACTCCTACTTCCGTATAGTCGATACCCAGATACTGTTTGGCTTACGTTCCATCTGGGAATGTCACTGCTATCTTTGATAAAGTTATTTAAAATTTGTTTCGTCCTTTAAAAAGATATCTTGTCACCTTGATTGAGTGTGTTTCATCAAAATTAATTGTAAAGAAAAGTAAATACATCGTATGGACAGTTGTGATCGGTTACGCCCACCGATGATAGCGACTTACCTGCCCCCGAGGGGCCCTGATGAACGGCGCCCAGCCTCCCCAGATGAAGGGCAAACGTCACCACGAGGAGAGTCCACGTTCTCCACATTACAGACGAACACTCTCACGTCAGACAAACTCCGAACAGATGCGGCAGACGCGGGAAAACATGCAAACTAAGTGGTACTCCTATCACGACTAGCTGTCAAGTCCAGGTGAACATCGTACTCGCTTTCGTTTCCAGAGCACACAGAGCCAGCTGGGAAGAACCGACCCACACGGAGCCCGACGCGCTACTGGAGCACGATCAGCAGCCGCTTGCGCGCGCACGCGCGTGCTTCACGTGCGTCCTCTACACCCGGCAATTAAGCCAAAACCCACTAACACGGAAGCTAAATTGTTTCCTCAAGAACGTGTATTGCACAGTGAACCTACCATATGTAAGGAACCTTCCAGATAATGGAGATTAAATTCTCTGCAGAGCGGCGTTAATCAAATTAAATATAGAAACCGAAAATAAAAATTCGTCCTGCGAAAAATATTGCTAAAGATTAATTGCTGTAATGACATACTGCATACAAGAATGGAGACAATCTCATTACATATAATGGACTTATATAACATAATTCTATTTATTATCTGGATTTTGTTCGTAAGCTCCCGACTGATAGTATGAAACAACATCAAACAAGACCTTGGAACACAGCCAAAATTAAAACTTCCCAATAAAGTATTCAAGCATGTTTTTTTTCTTGTTTTTTTAAAAAAAATATTTTAGCATAGGAACAGGAGAGAAAGGGGGGGAGCGGAAAGGTGGAGCAAAGTAGCCAAGGGCTATGGTTTAAGGATCCTACCCGGAAATTCGTCTAAAAGTGATGCAGGAAAAACCCTAGAAAAACCTGCATCAGGAAGGTTGGGAATTTGGTACTTGTCCCACGCCCTTCCGATGGCGGAAGAAGGGTATGGTGTGGGATCGCACTTTCCCCTCGCCGTGCCTTGATCCGTTTAGGAGGCAGCTGGTCGACTATTTCAATACGAATAGCGGACAACTCTTACCATATGCCCAAGGTCTGCGACCCCGGAACATACACCTCTCAGAGCAATCCGAGGTGCCTCGTCTTGTGGGAACCTTGGTTCAAAAAACCAGAGAGATGTGAAGGCATCCCCAAAAGTAGCCTCCTCCAGAGCTCTCCGTAAAGGTTCACCTGCGATAGAATTTATTCACCAACATATTGTTTTCATTATTTTTAAATAAACAAACCCTATTTGTCAGAAATATATTATAAAATATAAAATTTGAAACAATTACTAATATAATATTGCCAAGAAAAATCGTTCCCTTCAGGTGCAAATATAAAAATTTTAGAATTCTTAATGTAAAAACATGTTTTCTCTAAATGTTAGAAATATGATATTTAAAATACAATTATTATAAAATTGTTTGAACATTACTTAGAACCGGTTTAGGAGGCAGTCAAGGCAAGGCGAGGGGAAAGCTGCGACTGTTAATCCGGGGCATGTTGGTTCGTACAATTTTTATTACAATTATTTAGTGTTCTCACTACTGGAATGTATTTACAACTGGTCTGTAAATTTCCTTCTGCAGGACCTGTAATGTACGTGTCTTTCTCTTTCAGGTTATCTAGCAGCTACACTCTCTCTTCCATGACCTGGTACTCCATCCATGTGTCGGTGGTTGCCTTGTAGTAAACCCATTTATTCTTAGGAAGTGTCCGATCCTGGACGCCTTTCTATTAAAAACTGTAGTTCTTCACATTTAATCTTCTTGTAACCTCTTCATTTCTGTACACTTAATTTTTTCAATTCTTTGCCAAGACCACATTTCAAAACATTCTATAATTTCATCTCCCCACTATACTATACTATAAATGAATCTCACATTCAATTTTATAAACTACAATATGTGTTGGTCAGCGAGTCGAGACTCAAAGAAATTTCACTTCATAAACAGTACTTTCTCGGTGTGCTTTAATTGGCACAATTCTACTTAGTTATAATTATACCCGATTTTTCCTTACGCAGTCTCAATAAACAATACACTATAAATTTATAGGAAAAATTAAACGGTGAACCGATACCAAAATGAGGAAGCAAACAATTCACAATGTTTTCGTTCCTTGCGTTCGTAACATACTTGCTTGCCTATATTTATGAAAGACATTAATATGTCGGATTATTCAAGTCACACCTGAAAGTGTTCGTTGAGCAGCCCTATTTACATGCATGCAGCAGTCTTATTTTTCTCATGACTTTTCTACAGTGATCCGTTTTGCTCTTGTTATAAACGTCCCGCATATAGAACATACAATAGTTTATTTAATCCATTTATAATCCAGAGACACACAGATCAATATTTCCTACACATTTAAATGAAACTCATGAACCTCGTAATATTTATTGTGGCTTCCTAATAAACCGCTAATTCGAGATAATATATATATATATATATATATATATATATATATATATTACATATTATGGATTTTATTTTCAATGGTACGTTGTTGAAAAATAAAGCTGTTACACATTAACAGCAATTAATAGCAATATTTTATGAAATACAGAACCGTGTTGTGACCATTTTTAACAGGTGAATGTAAATGAAATGAATTTTTCCTGGGGTATTTTAATAAAATCCGATGCTTACTAATTCTATTAATAATTTGTCAGGGTAGTATATTTTTCATCTCAGATTTTCCTCAAAATTTCTCCAGAATTTCGTTGGATTACCGTACCTGACTATGATTCCTGGATTAAATATACCACTAGTGGCTAGAAATTTATTTAAAAACTTTTTACTTTTAATACTATGTTGGCTAAAGTAAGGACACAAAATAAAGTTTCACTGAGTATGGACGCAACATTAAAGAGTAGACGATATTAGGAAGAAGGCAAACATAAGTTTTATCCGCTTTATTGTAAATGTTACACAGTCAATATTAGATACAGTGCGAAGGAAAATGTTATGATGATAAATACCCAACGTTTAATAAAAATTACCAGCTTTAGTTTTCCGAGGAATCCTCTCTTTTGACAGTTTGGTACTTGAAAGTATTTGAACTATGGTGTATTTATGAAGGTTAAAATCACGCACGACCCAATTGACCATGATTTGATGAAACCAGCACTTTAAGGGTTTATAACTAAATTTATATTTTTGTAATTCTTCAATTTTTTTTTCAGTGAATAAATTATTATTAAGTTGTATAATTTCAGAGCGTCAAAAATAAAATTTATTTCATAACCTTTCTGTAAATAATTTCTTATATCCCCGAGGGAAATGAAAATTTATATCTGGCAAAACGGGATGCTTAATTAATTTCTAATGTCGTTATAAACCCATAAAGTGTTTCAAATCATGATTAATAATTTAGGCGTTGCTACACAGAAAATATTTTTTCAATGATCAGTGACGTTCCTTTGCAATATTTCAGTTTTTTTTGCGCTCAAAGCTATGATCCGCTTTACAGAATATGAAGAGAGAAAAATACATCAGGGTAAAAATGCAGGAGTATAAAATTACCAAGCCATAAACAATTTAATATGGTGTATTTATTAAAAGTTACAATGGCTACAGTGCTACAAGTAATGCCTCCAAATATGTTAATTAGAATAGTATTAATAGTGGAATTAAAATTTTAATCTCTAAATAAGAATGCAAGTATGTATAAACATAATGTTCCTTTACAATTATTTTTAATTCTTTAATACATGACGTTATATATTAATTGACGTCTGTGTCTTTCAGTTAATCAGCCCATTTCGATTACGTTTGTTCCATATTTAATCTTTTAACCAATAACAGAAAAACAAATGAAAAGTGGTACGATACATTGTGAGTCAGTTCTTACGCTCATTTTTCTTGTCGGGGGGTCTTGCATTATTCATGAGCACATTTGAGACAAGAGGGTCAAGTGAAGGGGCAAATTCATTCTTAAGGTTGACCTACACTGCGAAGGGGGGAGGGGGAGGAGCGGTGAAGACGTTTGAGGGTGGCGGCTTGTAGGAAAGGTACAATTTAGATCTATGTTGTGAAAAATATCTCTCATTACGTGGCATAAAACATAGATTTAAGCAATTTTTGTTTTAGTAATATTTACCAAAATAATGAAATCTTAACAGCTCTCTATCTATAGATAAATAAATAAAAATTGTTTTATTAGTTGTTATGTTATTTCATTAATTAAAAACAAATTAAATTATCTCTCATTATGGATGCCAATCGCTAATAAGTCATAAATGATAAAACCGGTTCTTTTACAAGACTAAGAGAGGATGAAACATATTATCTGCTGGTTTTCAGATTTTGGAGACTGAAAAGAAAAAAAATATCGCGTTTTCTGAAAACTAAAACATTTTTCTAGCTTTATTTTGCTTAAAATCTTGTTAGCTTAAATTTCGCCTACATTTCAATTCGAGCTTGTCAGCAGCAAATAAAGATAAAAAAGCGAAGTTTTCCATAAGCAAATTTTATATTCGCTCCATCGAAAACCTATACTATTCCCGTTGAACCTATTAAACAATCTGCGTTGCAGACTTCACCTTTTCCATTTTTCGCATATCATTCCTTTTGATCAAAAGCAACGGAAAACTTCCGAGTAAATCTCTGAAAAACGACAAAAATTTGACTTTCGTATTACTATATTTGGAATTAAATATAACATGTTCACTTCAGATTCGGTAATGTGACATTGTGATGAAAATACGCAAAATCTCGATTTTGCTATTAGAATGTTTGTTTAATTAATTATTTGTATGATTTTTAACGGTGAAATAAATTAATTAAATTACTTTTATAACATATTTCTCAACAAGTCAGTCATTTTAAATACGTACACTAGAAATTAATCACATAATGCGAGTATTAGATGTATATATAGTGGTGCATAGGAAAATGTTTCTAGAGTGACAAGTTACATGAGGGTAATCCACATGTTGCCAACTCTCCTTTAATAGGAAGGGATATGAAAGGAGGGAAGTGAAAAGCTTAGAGTAAGTTAGCGAACGTTTAACCGGGGTCCCTGGTCTGTAGTTTTAAGGATCCTACTCGGCATTCGCCTAAAAATGATGCAGAGCAGAACATAGGAAACATGCATCAAGTAGGTCGGGCTCTTGGTACTAGTCCCACGCCCTCCCAATTGCGGGAGAGGGGTTCGCTGTGAGGACGCAGAATTCCCTTTTCCATACCTGGTACACGTTAGGCAGCATCTGGCCGACTGTTCTAATAGGAACAGCGAACAACTCATTCCGCATGTCCCCGCATGTCCCCGGAACATACACCCCTCAAAAGAGGCCGAAGGGCGTCGGCTTGTGGGAACCTTACTTTAAAAGCAGAGAGAGAAGAAGACATCCATGAAGGTAGCTTCCTCCACCTCTCCAGAAAAGTTCCGTATTGGAGATGTAAAAAAAATTTTTCACTATTGATATGGCGTCATTATTCTACTAAAGGTTTACTTTCGTATGTTTTTTTGGTAGATCCGTTACTATTTTAAAGATAGCAATATTATTATAAAGATGGGATAATGAAGAAAAGCATTATTTGATAAAGCAATTCATTACTATTTTTGCCTATCCATATTAATATATTATACATTTTAGTTTTTTTTATAATTATAATCTTCATACAATACTGTTGTCTCCACTATCCAGTAACAACTTTTTATTGATGAATTACATATATATATATATATATTGTAATGCCAATTAATTAGGCCATTAATTGTTTCGACATAAAATTCGAATTGTTTTATAAATCCATTATAGCGGTCTGATCGAACAAAGCAAAGTATTGCAGCGTAAATAATTGAAATTAAAAGCAGTTTACGTCTATAGCCAGCCAGGAAAGGAAATCAGTTTTTTTTACGTCTACAGCCAGGAGCTAAAGAAAAGTTAGTTTGCTCAGAAAGAATAAACAGTTAAAATAAATCGTCAATGAGATACGTTGCAGTTTACGTCCAACTCAGTAGAACACTAATAAATCTACAAATCATAGGATTCCTGTAAGGCAAGCAGACATCAGATAGCTGACATTCAGGAGGATCATCCGAGTTCCTGGGAGCCTATCAATTTTGACTTCAATAGTGTAAAATCTGTGAGTCAAAATTTTAGAATCAGTGTATAATTTTGCAATAGTGTATTTCCGAAACCAAAAAGAATGCTGGTACCAGCTGGAAACTACGTAAGTAAAAAAACAAAAACTAATTATTAATTGTAAACTTTAATTAAAGGATGAAGTCAGATTTCGTTCTCTTTTAATTGTCAATCAGAGTTAATTTCTTTACTTTTAATTTCTTTCTATGGACATATTGTTTAGGTAAAATGTGAACTGTTTGTTAATAAGATTTTTAAATCAATTTGTTGTGTCCATTATGAAACCCAGTAGAGGCCCTGAGAGAAAGATCTCAAATTTTGTTGTAATTATCTTTATTGCCACAACATAAATAAATATTTTGTTTGTTAATTTTTGATTGTTATTTCATTTAATAAACGACCTTTCATTTAATTATTACCTAAATGGCGCTTCACGTGAGGTAAATTCTTTAAACTAAATAAAGGCTTTCTTTTGTTTATTACAATATACATGGACTTGCATTTTCCAATCAAATAAATTAACCAGTTTTTATGTTACTTGTCTCACTGGGAAGTATTCAAAATGTAAATGAATACCGTGAATTATGGTGATTTCTTCTACAGTTCTTAAGCACGTTCGATTGAGACTGGTTTCGATTCAAAATGAGACTTTAAGTAGCTTATTTTACATAAACTTCTCGGATAAGAATGTTACACACCATTCGCTTTGTGGTCAAATATCACAGGAAGAGAATTTGGAAGGCGGGATGCGGAAGGGTGGAGAAAGTTAGCGAAGGGTAAACTAGGGCAATCGGGCTATTGTTTAACTAAACTGATGTTTAAATAAACATCACTAAAATGATGCAGGGAAAACACTACGAAACCGGCATCATGGAAAGTTGTGTTCCTACTTGTCCCACGCCCTTCCGATGACGAGATTTGCTGTGGGGACGCACACCAGTTTATGTATTGTATGTATTTATTTAACCTAGAAATGGGTAGTTTTCCCGATGGTAGATACATGAAATTACAATTTAATTAGAAATTAAATAAGGGAAGTTACAATAAATAAAATAGAGCAAATTAATATAATTATTTTTAAATATAAGCTGGGTTTAGGGACATAAGTTCAAATTATAAATACATGTATATAACACTATATTAATTAAAGGTTAATTTTGAAAAAGTTAAAGAAGGAATTCATATCGTACTGGCCTGAAAGGAAGAAAAGTAGAAAGATATCTGAAAATAGAGATTATAAAGCAATTGGTCAACTTTTCTAATAGGAACAGCGGACAACTCCTACCGTCAACTAAATTCTGTGATACTGGATCATACAAATCTCAAAACTGGATTAGTTGCTTCGGCCTCACAGCATTCTTTTATATATTGAGGAATTTTATTAAACATAACTAAGTGTGCAACCGAATAGTATTCGAATGATATTCTTTACACTAATCAAGTAATGGCATATTTTCTTTTTCGCAACTAGTTTCTACATCAGGTATTTGGTAAAACAGTTTCGATGACAGAAACAGTCTTCATTTTTAACGTTATCGTTACTCACTAAAAAATAAAAATTTATAAATACTCCTCCGCCATTTAATGTCCATTCCGGCTAATGTAATTCATTCATCGTCTTTAAGGTGCGGCATTTTTTTACGGCTATGAAGTTCAGATGTTTATGCAAGTGTGAGGAAGCCAGATTGAGGGTGCAGCTGCAACTGACAGACAGGGTCTATATTGACAGAAGAGCTGCGGTGCCAAAAGGCGGCATATGGTCAGTTATGTGGTGCTGACGGCCAGAGCCAAAGAAATTCATTTCTGTTTGTGCAAACGTGGGCAAATAAACATTTTCTCTGCGAAGGGTGTTTACGTCCAAGTGGAAATAAATGGTATTTTTGCGCGTGTGACTTGGAAAAACTAAGGGAGGACACAAAAAACATCAGAAAAATTTACTATTTAGAGAAAAATCTCACGCGGATTGTATGGATCGTTATACGTATCACTCTGAGTACTCGAAAAGAGCAGTGTTTTATTATTTGGTGTGAGAGAAAAGTGTAGTAGTTGTGAGTTTTAGGAAAGTGAATAAACTTCTAGTATGACCTGTAATATTTTAGCGGATCAAACAGAAAAAACCTGACTCTGACATTTGATGTTCCCTATAATTCAGCAAGGATAGTAGCCCCAGAGAATACATCCACAGGCAAACATCAATCATATGCCATATCAATAGCTTTCCAGTCGTTTCATGCAATATCCACGCTTCTTTATTCTAATTAACGTAATTTTTAAATTATATCCTGTCTCATAGTCAACTTCTTTACAAATCTTTCCAAAATGTTACTTTTTTTTACAGCAAACTCCTCTCCCGTTATCGGAAGGGCGTGGGACATGTACCCAATGCCCGACCTACCTGATGCAGGTTTTTCTAGGGTTTTCCCTGCATTTCTTTAGGCGAATGCCAGGTAGGATCCTTAAAATATAGCCCGGGGCCCTATTTAACCCTTGGCTACCTTCCTCTATCCTTCCACACCCCCCCTTTCAAATCCCTTCCTATACTATTAAAGGGGAGTTGCCCAAAGTGGATTACCCTCATGTAGCCTGTTGCCCTAAAAAAAAAACGTAATTTTCTTCATAAAATTTTAAATACGTTCTGCAGAAATTTTTTTCACATTCGCTTTAAATTAATTTCCCTATTAATTAATTTCCCAATTAATTAATTAATTTATATTTTAAATTTCAATCTATTCACAAAACATGGGCTCTTAAACTATATTTTGAAACTTTTTAATAAAGTAAGCTATATACATACCGATATTTCTCATAGCGTATATATATATATATATATATATATATTGTAGCAATATTTAATTAGGCCATGAATTGTTTGGACATAAAATTTGAATTGTTTGATAAATCCATTATAGCGGTTTGATCGAACAAAGCAACAATGGAGAAGCGAGCTCGCTTGCTTTGTCGAAAAGTCAAAAATGGCGTATGCGCGCACAAACTCGAGACCACTAGGATAGTTAGTTGGTCGTTGTGGTCTGGATTGTACAGAGGTCAGACATCGTCGAGCATTGTATAATAATAATGTTGGTGAATCATTGGAGAATAGAAGCGGCCGACGGTGAAAACGTTGCAGAGAACGGTCATTATAAAATTGAGCAGAGTAAAATATTCACCGAGATATTGCAACTTGAATATTGTAAAGTAATACCAGTTTCGTCAAAATAGAACTTTGTACAATCTTCGTGGAGGAATTGTTGGTAAATTATTGTGGAGCGGAGCAATCAACGGAATACAGCCAACCTTGCCAAATTTTAAAGTAAAGTGTAGAATCAGTGAAAACCAAAGCCTGATATTTAATAATTAAAGAGTGTAAAAGTGTCCGAACGAGGTAAAATTGATTGTTCTGGTACCAGACCGACGGTCCGTAAGTAACCTAATTTTGAATAATATTGTAAACGCAAATTAAAGGATAAAGTCAGATTTCGTTCTCTTTTAATTGTCAATCAAAGTTAATTTCTTTACTTTTTAATTTCTTTCATTCTATCGACATATTGTTTAGATAAATTGTGAACTGTTTTGTTAATAAGATTTTAAATCAATTTTTTTTGTTCATTATAAACCCAGTAAAGGCTCTGAGAGGACAAATCTCAAATTTTGTTTGTAATTATCTTTTATTGCCACAAAATAAAATAAATATTTTTATTTGTAATTTTTTGATAATTATTTTCTTTAATTTAATTAACGCCAACCTGTTGAGTATTACAATATATATATATATCTGTGTGTGTGTGTGTGTGTAACTAAAATTATCAAATATAAAACGACTGTGTTTACAGTATACTAAATAGATAAATAAATAGCCAATTAACAGTAACAAATAACTGGTAACTAAATCAAATAACGCTTCTACTTTGTGTAGTAATTAATTTAGCAGTTATTTTTGCCTTTTATTTGGCTATTTATTAATCTGATATGCATTTATAAAAGTACTTGAATAACCTAATAACTAAGCATAAGATTAAAAAATGAATAAATATTAGTTGTTGCGAACTTAGATGAAATACAGTGATATTAACATCGAGTATATTAATTATACATGACGAATGTACAACATGAATGTCTATTCTAAATGTTTATATTTGATTACTGTGTCTGCTAATATACTGTAATTGATTATAATAGCACTTTTTCATAACATAGTAGCATATTATTATCAACTTAATTGAACACATATCCTTGAAGCTCCTCTAAGGTCTTACAAAATTTTGTGCAATAATTATTTAGCCCAGTGGATCACAGTAACCTAAAATTACTTAATTAGCTATCGGATGCATTGAACAATCTCGTAAAAATATGTGAAATCTTACCGTATACTTAAATCATTTCAGCATAAAAATGTTATTATTATTTAGATTCGGGAAAATCGCTGACATTGGTTCCGTTTTGGCATTTCGTCAATACTGTCACAATCTCTTTTTATATTCCACGATATCTGTGTATCTGCACTTGATTTTCCAACTTACCACTCACGCAACCAATGCATATTATTCAGTTCAGCAACTTCCAAAAGTAGTATAGCATGTTATATATTGCCAACGTCGGGGTCAGAACACATTTCGTGCTTTATGTTATCAAACTAAATATTAAAGGATATCTAATTGTCACATAATTATACTTTAAATAAATATGCCTCAAAACAAATTTTATTATTAATAGAATTCGTTTACGATATCCTTTTCAAACATAACCAGCTTCAAGCAATAATTTTTGTAACACCACAATTACAACTACTCAAGTTCTCCGAAGCATTGTGGGAGTGGAATTATAAATCGTCGTTATAATCCATAGTCGAGTCGTTTATTTCTGGTGTTAGTATCAGAGTTTTTCACGAAAATTGAATCGGAGCCTGATCATGAACATTAAAATAAGTGGAATTTACCGTACATTAGGGGGGATTTTTTGCTACGTTGACCCCCTGCGACGCAGAGCCTTTTTTTGTAGTCGTTCACTCAAGTAATTTCTTTCCAATGCCCATGTGAGACAATGTAGACCAGTATTTGTTGACTTACTGTGATTAATCAGTATATTTATAAATCCCTGATTACTACGATGATGAACGTAAGTAATTTTGACCTTCATCTACGCAATCATAACTGTGCCCCCAGATTTAGCTCATTGTGACACCTGATGTAAGTTTAAGTTAGACTAAAAAGTGGTTTTATTCGAATCTATATTAATCTGTTTAATATATTACCAAAGAATTCCCATTCCATAGGATTTAATATTAATTAAAATGTTGTTAACTAAAAATCCTTTCTCCTCATAAATTAATTTTTTTATGTAATCCAAATATGTAATTTTAATTATGTATTGCCTATATTTTTTTTATTACGCTTGCATATTGCTGTATTCTGCAGTTTTTTGGGGGAATCCATAAATTCATTGAATGATTGATACATTAACGGGTCTGAGGTGATCATGCACATCAGACATAATTAGAATAATAGTTTAATATCTCTATTAATTTCCGCAGTCGCGATTTTATGAGAGAACTAATAGTTTGGTAAATATGTACTTTAATATTTATGTCACGAACATATTGCTGGAATAAGATTGCCAGTATTGCAGAAAATAAAATTTTTATAATAGAAACAAATACAGCAAATGTTTTCAGTTTCCTTGATAAGAAAACTTTCCTCAGAAGAATACCTCAAAAGTTTGAATATAAATCCTCAAAAATATTTCAAACGTTTTATTAACCCATAATTTTTTATTGGTTTAGTTATATTTTGAAAATCAATAAAAGTATCGTAATGCTTCATTTGGCAAGAGAAAAATTGAATTTTTAATTCTGTCAACTTAAGCGGTAGTAATTTTTATGCTTATACTTATTCTTATGCTTATTCTAGATGATAATGTTTTATAGGAATATATAGAATTTTTCTATTTATATACAAATGTATGATATATCGTAAATTAAAACGAAAACTAAAGATGTTTGGCGCATAAAAATAAAATTATTTCGTTATTTTAAATTATCTGAAACTCGTAACTCAGCCAGTGTTTTTTTAGAATAGTGAACTATATTTACATTATTCGAGACCAATTTCTTCATTGGATCGGTTATTTTAAATTAATATTTAATGTAAAGACACAATTTGTGTTTAGTGGTACGTTGTTAGTCTCAAAATACGTCTCGTTGTTGGTGGAGGTGGAGACTTACTATTTGACGAAACTCTGATATAACTCTCTGGAGATACTGGGTGTCCCAACCTCTGGATACTACACTTTCTAAAATAAATTTTAAACGCTATCTTCTCATTCTGTGCGTCACTGAATGTTCTTATTCAACTTCTATTCTCCATAAAATAATCTCAATTAAATGCCTCGAGAACTCAAACTATCCCTATTTATACTTTATTTTTCTGTATCTAAGGGCGCTGCTCCATGTTAGTCCAGGCCAACTTCGTTCTTCTACGGTCAAGATAAAGTATCGAAGCTGTCCAGTCAGCCTTTCTGTTTGTCAAATTCATTCTGGATTGTTTCGCAATTCCAGCTTTGTTTTTCTTTTAAAACTAGTTTAAAACTTTTTTATTGATCACAATATAAAACTCGTATTTTCATCCTTCAACCATTCCAAGATTCGAGTTTCAGCACCATAAAATGAGTTTCAGTATAATTTATTTTCGGTGTAACACAAAAAAATCAGGGCTGAGCTTCCTCCAACGAGGCTGTCAATCACCTTCACGACACGTGTATACTAATATTTAGGGCACCAGAAAATTGAATATATTGTACGCTATTCTTTTAAGGATCACATTTAACATTTTATTTAGAAAAATATTATTTTCTTTGTATGAATGTTAAAATGGAGTTATTTCAGAATATATTTATTATTGTATTCTTCTAAATTATTCCCTCTCTGTGACGCTAATATTTTTGTTTTATCAAAAGAAAACAGTCAGCCAGATTTCTATGAATCTTTATACTGTAGTTATTGAGACCCACGAGAAACTTTATTAAATTCTTATGCACATATTAAATGTTGGACGTTCAAAAAGATTATCTTTGCTCTTTCATATCTTAAGTAAACGTGAATTATTATTAACGGATTAGGATAGAAAAATCTCGAACGGACCAGGAATCGAACTCAAGATTCTCCGGTACTCTCTTTGTCGGCTACCGTTCAGATTCGAGCTGTCTCTATCCGTTAGATCTTCATGAACTCAGCTACAATTTACTAATTACATAGAGAGCGTATAGTAAAATATCAATATTTAAATAAATGTTTTACGGGTTCATTAAATGAGTATAAATGTTTCATCTATATTCCTATATGTATTGAAAACAAATCTGACGGAAATGAACTGAGTTACTGACGATATACCACTGTTTCGTGCAGTTTTTACCCGCCAAATCATCTCATGTGTGTTTCTATAAATGCACCAATTTTTGTAAGACTTATTTTTATTCGTTACTTTCCTAATGAAAAGAATTATACAAGAGAATTTCCTAAGTAAATATTTTGTTAAGTAGACTGTGTTATATTCAGATCTCATTATAATTTTCAAAATTCACTTTGGGGATCACCTCCAATATTGTAAATAACAAGAAGAAATATAATGCTAACATAAGATTAAAAGGACTTGATGTTAATGAGCAGAAAAAACAAAAACAGTCTCCAAGTTTTTAATTTTATTAAATAATTAGTTGGAAGGTTTCAACTCTTTTGTTATAATCATCCTTCCTGTCCTATAATTAAAATTACAATAACTTTAAAAAATATTAGTACCTATAGGTACTTAGTCACTAATATTAAACTATGTTGTTTATTCAACAAGGTCTGTTATTAAACTGCCAAAAAATAAAATTAAAAACTTGGAGACTGTTTTTGGGTTTTTATGCTCATCAACGCTAACATAAGAATGAAATATTGTGTTTACAATTGGAGAGATCTTTTGTACTTTGTCTAAGAGAAAGGTATATTCCAAATGTTTTTACAAGTTAGGATAATTTACTTCAAAATATCTCAAAACAGTTCTAATATTGTAGATTCAGTATAATTCTTATCTGAGTGAAATTGAAGTCAAAAGCTGTTTATTAGTATAAAATATTTATATGCTCTCAGAATTTATTTTGGTTTATTTATAGACTGCTGCATTCCAGCACTCTTAAAAATCTATTTAATTGTTCTCTCTGTATTCTCTGTGTTATATTTTTACTCTGAACTTTCAAGAGCTTTTTGAGAGGTCAGATCTTTTTTTAAATTTAGTTGACAGCAGATTTATAACTGTTTAAATCCTTTATTTGGTTTTCACCTTATGATAAAACTAATAATAATATAATAATTCCTATATTAATAAACTAATTCTAAATAAACTATAGTAAAATAATTTTATAAGTGCCGAATTTAAATTTAGTTGTCTCGAACTTCATTGGGTTACCAAGGGCTGGGTAAATATTTTCGTCATTGTATTTTTGTATGTGTGCCCCTAATTGTCTGTGTGTCGTGAGCAGGGCTGCAAGGGATGAGGCAGCGAGGTCGTGCCGGCCAGGGACATCACGTTGCCTCCAATAAGGGCGCGGCCATTCAAGCGGATTGCGCGTTAGGGTAACTGCTGCGAGCGCGGGGCCGTGATTGTGTGCAGCTGCAGGCCTCCGAGGGACGCACTGCGGTCACCGTCACTCCTTTCTATACTATATAAACATTATCCTCCGGCAAGACCCGCAATAAACTCTACGTAGTCTACACATTAGCACTGAAACGTTGACGATCTTTCCGTATGCCCTGACTTAATCTTTATCGAACTGTAATTAATTTTATAGCACTCAATTTTATTTGATAAACGTCTTCGCTACATTTCTTCATTCTCCACAACAGCGTATTAATGGCCACCCGGTTCCTATCTCATGATCTCTGGCATGCCTCTTACTAGCTTGGTCACCCAACTTCGAATTTACACGCGATACAAAAATATTTAGTTTCTCATTCCGTTCTTAACAAAATATACTTACCATGCTAGCATGCAATAAACTCGGATATATATTCGCGATCGCTAATTTGCCAGCCATTTCGCACTTAGGCCGAGAGGTGTGACCTATGTCCGACGTACTTGAAATAACCGGAGTATTTAAAGTTTTCGGAAATCTCTGGCATAAATTAGATACTCTGATGCAAGGTTGTCCTGTATACTGCACGTCTTTCATTTCACGGGTGACGGCACCGTGCACCAAAGATAATGTGACTGATTTTCCCCTTTGCAGTCCATTGCCGTCAATGTTAAAAACAGCATTTGCCCCCTCCCTATATTAAAATCATGAAATGAAAAGGAATGAAATACTAAAATGAGTTTGGTCAACTGAAAAGTGAAGTTGTGTCAATCTAGGCTCTTCTTCGCACCTGATGAAAGGGTCAAGGATCCCAGAAACGTTGTGTGGTATTTATATTATCACTTTTTTGTCTGAATTGGCTAACTTTCTTATTCATTAAAATAATAAAACATCAATGAAAGGTTCGATAAACAGTTACTTTAGGGTCATTTACTTTTTTCTTTAAATCTTTTCTTCCTCTTATTTTATTTCCTCTTCCCCCCCCCCCCCCTTTACATTATATTTTAAGCTTGAAGATCTTTCTCGGTATTCACTCGGGTGTAGCATATTTAAACGCGACGTTTCGACGACTAAAATCGCTGTCGTCATCTTCTAGAATCACCTAGAAGATGACGACAGAGGTTTAAGTCGTCGAAACGTCGCGTTTAAATACCGAGAACTGTTTATCGAACAATTACACCGGGAAATACTTCAATCTTTAAACCATGAAAGGTGTTTGTCTATTTCCCCAATAAATAATATTCATAATTATATATTTTTTGACTGTTGAATTTTATTTAAAGATCGATTAGGTGTGTCACTTCTAATGTTAGCTTCAATTTTGACTTGAATTCATGAAAACAGGATGATTATGGAACATTAACCGAAATATTCCGAATGGACTAATAACGCATAACGTAATTTGTTCTCGTTTTTGGATTTTTAATCAATTTTTAAATAAATAAATATTTTTAAATACTAAATGTAATAAATAAGTTTCACAAAATGTTAACAAAAGTGGCTGTGTCTGAAAATCAATTGGGTTCTAAATTATCAAAACATACTGTTTTTTCTGAAAGAGCACTTAAAAATATAATTTATTCTAAAATATTGGAAGAGAATATTCGTTGTTTCGTCCTCGGATGTTAATTCTAAACGGAAGATATATCCCTTTCCTTTGGACAGAATTGTCCTAAAAAATTAAACACTTTCCCAATAACGGCGGGGTTCAATGTTTTAAAACACCATAAATTATATTAGGCGCAAGGACTTGGCATATGGTTAGTCGAATTTTAGGCCAGGGATTTATGGTCACTTTATATAATGGCGGCCCAAAGTACAATATACACTGGTTATTTCAAGCACATCGGATTTTCCGCAACTCACGTCCAAAGTGCAAATAATAACTACAATTGTTTTGTGAATCAGTGAAAGAATATTATTATTGAAAGACGCGTTTTACTCAGTACAAGGGTTTCTTGTTCGTAACCATATTATTTGAAATGTAAATGTATTTTAATTTGTAAAACATCCTATTTCATAAATAGCTTCTATTTAAATTTCAGCTATTTTGTTTGGTTTTTTTATTTACTACGAAATGTCAGTTTTATCGTACTTCATCTCCGAGTTACTCAGTACTTTCTGTTGTAGTATGTAGTTTAACATTTTCCTCATTAATTGCTTAATTTTTATTTAATGAATTATTTATTAATGCGAATTCTATACTGTACATATTATACTAAACTCCTAGTATTGTTGAGGCAATTTTTCTGTGTTCAATCGTAGTTATTTATTTATTATATTTTTTTCAATACTATCAATTAATTGTAAATATCATACTATATTTTCATTTATGTTTTGCACGGATTATTTTTGTTTTCTAGGCTAGCATAACAATTTCTAAAAACTGTTTTTATTTGCATGTAAAGTATTGTATTTACTCAACCGAGAACTAGTGGAATTTATAAAAATCAAAAATCTATTACGTATGAAACTAATTCTTCTTCATTATAGTACAGTGAGACATTATCTTGCTATAATTCTTAGATATTTGTCTAATTTATACTAATAATATAGTTACTTTTTTAAAATGTTTTACTATATATCGATCAGTACAAATTTATCGTCGTCTAATTCAGAATAAAACAGCTACAAGAAATGGAGTAAAATATAAAATAAATCTAAAATGAAAATTGGCATGACACATTCAATGTCAACCGATAGACAAAGGGTGAAACTAGAATACGGTTTGGACGGGCTAAATGGGAATTGACTATGTGGAGAAGAATAAGTGTGCAAGAGACGATATTATGTAAGCCGCTAAAGATAATGGGATATTGTTTTAGGAAAATGGGGGGGGGGGGATATCAATTATTTTAAAAAATTGAAATTTAATACGTTATGTTAAAATTATAATAATTAGATAAATAAATAACCAAGTATTTTGGAGTTCGCCACCTGTCTTCTGCGGTTGTGTCGTTCTCACGACTCTTTCGATATTAATAACCTGACGAAAGCGACAAGGATTGCAGAAACGTTGTGTGGTGTTTATATTATCACTTTGTTTTGTCTGTTATTTATATAATTGGCATATTTTAACATTTATTTCAGAGTTAAATCTCATGTACATGGTTTTCTCCAATCTTCCCAAAGTTTTTTTTTGTTTACATGCAATTAATCCCTATCGCCTTATTATAATTTCTGTGTAATTTACCAAACATTTTATCACTTTATCGAAAATCTGGCTATTAGATGAGGAGAAGAACAACTAATGTTCCTGTATTCCGGAACAGTGAATTTTTCAGGTGGACTTCTTTGGGAAAATCTCCAGTGTTAATAGAAAAAAATCGAAAGAATATTTCTGTCAAGGATTCGACGAACAAAACAACGAACACAGCGGGAAAGATATATATAAACCTTGAGAAAGTATCAAAGCTAAATTTAAATAATATTCGGCAAAAAAAATATTCTGGAGTCTGTTAAACGTTAATTTTCTGCATGATAAGTAGCAAATTAAAATATGAAACAATAAATACTATAGGCTTATCCACAAATTTATGATAATTCACTAATATTAATTTTTAACAAAATAGTTAATAATTTTAAATACAAATTTATTGGATGAAATTTATTGGGTTTGCACCTTGGTTTAGGTAAGCTAAAATGAAAAAAATTACGTATGATTGAAAATAATTTATAAGTAACGTAGCCAATTCAGAGAAAACAGTGATTTGATTGGCAAAATGCTATGATTTTAGACATTTACACCAGGTTCAAATCAAGACTCATTTCGGAGATGATTCACATTAACTCAAACATCACAGCTATTAATGTACAACCAGACACTATGAAACTCAATAATTGCTATATATATCACTTATTATTACGCTAAAACTTAGGCTTTTCCCATTGGCGTTGCTTCCTTATTGTTACACTAACCCTTCGGCTCTTCCATTGTCGTATTATTACTTTATTAATTAAGGTAAGCTACGACGTTTCAATGTTGTTCTCTGCCATCTCTTTCAAGTGAAGAAACGTCGTGGATTAAGCTTACCTTAACCCGGGAGAAAACAAATAAATTTTTATCTGGAATATACTCCGGAAAAATCTTTGATATTTAATTTATTCCCAATTACATAAAGTATAATTAAATCAGTTGTAGGTACTGTCGGCCTTATCATGCATATTAAAAAATCTAAAATAAACATTTATGAATATTCAATATACAAATGGCTTATTTTACCGACCGACAGTTGCTTTTACGGTCCCAATATTACTTTCGGTTAGGTGAAAATTTCGTGGCACGTCTTCACTACGAGTTATGCTACCGGTGAGCCTTATGAGTTGGGGGCTAATCCATCAGCAAGGGGCCGCGCCGTTGTTGTTCCAATACTGTCAGACCTGCATCGATTTTCTTTCCTCACTTAACGAGAAGTTGGAGACGGGCTCACGTCTTCCTGGCAGACGCAATTTAGCGGCCTCTCCGCGGTGTCATATTGCCGCCGCATCAGGGAGCGGCGGCTACCAGACAGCGATAACTTCCAGCCACGCAATTAATGATTTGAAACCGAAGCCCAGTGAGGGAGCTGTCGGCACGAACTCAGCTATTTCAAGACCGTCTCACATTCAATTAGTCATTGTCCACGCCAACGTATAACATGTTAGGCCAAACAAACTTTTCAAAGGTCACCGCTCATATTTTATCACACACGTCGTACGATTAAAAAAATATTACTTTCGCATATTCAAAATCACAGAGTTTTTGCTGTTTACTAAAGGCATTAAGTATTAATTTATTACATACTGTACATGCAAATTATACTGAAACTAAAAACAGAAAAATATTTTCTATTTATTCTCAAATTCCCAGCTGATCGTAGTTTTCCCAACGTGACATTGTTAGTGAACAACTCTCTACGTAATGTCATTTAGGTTTCTATTTAGAAGAATGTGTACCATTTCTCACCAATGGTGGAAGACGCAAAATTACTATGAGTTAGTCCGTTCGCAACTTATTTCCATGTATTGTCTTCAAAGTACATTAATCATTTCCGCAAATTCTTAATTTATATAACACATATTTACACTTATCAGTTAATTTTATCTCAGTCTTTAGTGTTTCCATCAAGCATGTTTTACTGATGAAATGAGAAGTAAATATTGCAGCCGGTGTGACGACGAAGTGACTGGAAATCGGAATACAATATTTAATAATGAATATTTCGTGAACAGTTTTCTTTGCCTTTATCCAATCTCCGGCCAATTATAGTCGGACCATGGTACGCCTGATTAATAAAGATATAACTATAACCTTATAAATTATTTCATAAAAGGTCAAAACTAAAATGTAAAACAATATCCTTCAGCCATTTTCTGTCACTTTTCGAAAGAATTTAATTGTATAGTCTACAATATTTTATTGAAATAAATAATTATATGTAATTACTGAAATTTACTTTCCTTAGTTTCAATAATATTCATTAGAGAGTATTTTGTGAAAGATTCATTATCAGAATGGGCAGAAATAAAAGAGGAAGTCCCTGAGGGCTCGGTGTGTTGTCCTTTTCATTCATCATCTATATAACTGATTTACTCAAAATATTATATTCCTTTTAGAAAGTTGTACGTTTTATAATTTATTCACTTGATCATTTTACGAAGTTATTAAATAATTAAATTTTTGTTTTGTTTAAAATTCAAGAAAAATTATAAAATATTATTATTTTCCTTCAATTTATGATGGTACCGTACAACCTTGGTACATAAACACATGTTAATTTAGAAGTCATAAACTGTTCATGGTAATTTTCCTGATTGGAGAAAACTTTTGAGTGTTTATTTAGCATTTTCAAGGATTTAAATTGTGTTTTGAGGATATTTATTTAAAAATACATTGCATTATACATAATTATATTTTCAGTTAATTTACGAATGCGAAATAACAAATATTTCAAACCCACAGGGCTGTTGTAAATTAAAAATACTACAAGAAAATGAACTTGTGAAAACAATGCAGGCCATGTTCAATATGCAGGAAAATTTTATGTATTATTTCTTGGAATATATTCATATCTGTAGCTCTTAATTATTATAGAACTGCACCGATTCTTGAGTTTAGTGTTATTAGAAAATAAATTTCGAATAAAGCTCAGTTAATACCTATTTAATGGTATTTATCCAGGTCTATTAAATAAAATTGTATGTATGTATGTATGTTTGTGTGTATGTTCCACATAAAAATTTACAGACTTAACGAAGTTTTCAAATCATTTCGTACACGTGTACTTTTCGACCAAAAAACAAACACTGTGAAGGTAAAATTTTTAACATGCTAAAACGATCGATATTTGAGTCGGATAAATATATTTTTTAATAGTATTACTACCCATGTTCTTTATGTATAATTTCAACCCCTTTTTGCATAGGAGGGGAGCAACCTGACGTTATGAGAAAATAACGCATATACAACCAAAATTGTAGACAAATCCTGGGTTATGGATGTTTTTCAGTTTAATTATGACATTCAACTTACCGATTATTCCGTAGGGGCGGGGCTGACCGGGATGGACGGATGTAGATTTTTTAAAACATGTTAAATGACCGATATTTGTCGAAAAAATAATTTTCGCTGTGAAGAGATCGATAATAGTCTCCCCTTTCGGCATAGGAAGGGAGAATTTTTAGGGTTTTGGGTGTACAGGTGTTACAAGAAAATAACGAGAACACAACTGAGATTATAGTGTAATCCGGGGTTTTGGATGTCGCTGAGTTTGATTATGACAAACCACGCAACGCGCGTGGGTGAGTAGGCGGGGATATAAAGGGGTAGGCGGGATAGAAATTTTCAGACATGTTAAAATGGCTGATAAATTCTTGGAAATAAACTTTTTAGGGGTCAATAAGATAGAATGCGTTTCACCAGATATTTGAGTGTAGAATTTCCACCCCTTTCGGCATGAAAGTGTAGCACGTTTAGGGTTGGGGTTGGAGGGTCGTAACATAAAAACAGCCCAAAAACAACCGATATTGGAGTCCAATATGGATATCGATTATACTGAGATATTTCAGAGTTAAATCTCATAAACATGGTTTTCTCCAATCTTCCCAAAGTTTTTGTTTACATGCAATTTATCCCTGTCGCCTTATTAATATTCCTGTGACATTTATCAAACACTTTATCACTTTATCGAACATCTGGCTGTTAGATCAGGAGATGAATAACTAATGTTCCTGTACTACGGAACAGTGAATTTTTCATATGGACTTTTTTGGGAGAAACTCCAGTGTTAATAGAAAAATAGCGACATAATATGACGAGCAACGCCGGGATCTCACCAAGTATTTGATAAAATAGCACTTTTAGATATAATACTTTCATTTTACTGTTGGTTACGTCACTTATTTGGATAAATTACAGTGTTGGGGATTATGTACTCATGGAAATAATATTTTAAGATGACATAAAACAATTCCTAGGCTGATTTTGTGGAAAGTAGGACGAGAACTACGGAAATACTATAATATAAGAAATTCCTGACAGGAGTACGCATTATAGCTGAGGAGAAGTAATTTCCTAACAAGAGACAATGCATTACGAAATTATTTGAAAAAAAACTGTTCCCTATTCTGTGGCTCAAAAGATGTATATTGTGATCTAATGTTGTACGATCGAGCACCACCTTTAAAATTTTGCAGGCAAAGCTTCCAAATTGACCCGCAATAGAAAATCGTCCAGACATTGAAAAATATGGTTTGCTTTAATAACAAAGGTATTCCCATGGAGTGAACCGTAGTTGGGATTCCTCGTCAAGCTTGTCTCAAACGACTTCGCCATCGAGACCTCGCGGGCAAAGGAGATGACGTTTTTTCCCGGGCGGTGGAACGACATAAAAAGCGAGAGAAAAAGACTCTAGGGTGGTTTCTTCATCTTTGAAATGTTATGATGTTAGCATTGTTTCTGACATGTATAGTAATACACCGGGACAAATAGTGGCAAAAGTTTATGTCCCCATAGCTGCAACTACGTAAACGAACTACGAGACAGAATGAGCCGCAGATACGAAGCAAATATATAATTGTCTGTATTCGTTAGTATATAGATAATAAAGGAGTCCCTAAACTGAAAAAATTAGGTTAAAATATTTCTGCTGTATTAACTAAACGAGGCACATTCCAGTCGTTTCCATAAATGTGTGGTATTTGTTCATCTGATTTCATACGGACATTTATTCAGTAAATTGTGTCTGATTACTAGATACTTCATTAACTATTTGTTACTTTTAGAACCCTTGGAAATCAGCGGTTAAGTAAAGAGTTGAAATTAGACTCATTTAAAACTATAATATACTGAAATGCCTTACAATATTAAATATTTCAAAAAAAAAATTCTGATATGAAATCAATAAACTGATAACAGGGGCTGCTCACAGATTTATTTATTAGACGGGCAGAAAATGAGTGATGTTGAAGTGTGTATCATTTACGATATTACTGGCCACTCACACACACTCAGAACAATATTTAGGCTACGCAGCGTAAACACTTCAAACTCGCTACACACAGGATATTTTAGTAATTGCATCTCATTATGCTTTAAAAGCGATGGTGTTTTTATCATTCTAATATCTGTATTATGGTTACTCTTCCTCATTCAACTTTAAAGTGTTGGTTTCTTTATTAAATACGTGATAATGGTTCAATTTTTTTTTCAGTTATACTGACAGCATACAGTTTCTTCGGTAATTCATAAAATTGTAAAAATTAGGTGTTAAAATAATGTCAAATTCCTTATTTAGAATTTCAGAGCCATAACACTGCTAGAAGAACGTTTATTAAGATATTTTAGTAAAATTGAGTAGGAAAAAAAATGAGGAGATGGTGCATTACAAAAGAAGGTTAAGTCAAATTAAATTATTTTGACTAAAATAATGACAAGTCTCATAATTTATCTTACAAAAAATAATATAATGAATGTTTTTCATATTGTATCATTTAAGACAGACTTTATTTGATATTAACTCATTAAGTTATTAAAGTATAGAAACTCTGTATTTTCCATGAAAAGTATATTAGCGGATTTATAGCTGCCTAACGAAAGTTCCATTTCTTTTCAGCAAGTGAGTAAAGTTGTCCGTGACACGAATAGCGGGCGTGACCATCACTTGGGGTTAATATGGAGCATCACATTGATGGCCGCAATTACCCTGTGCTAACGGTCACACATTACATTTCTCACGACCGCGATTGTTGCTGGGCCAGATTAATTGCTCCGGCCTGATGCTGCAGGCATCCGAGGAATCACTTGCTGTCAACGCCCCCGACACATTGCCCGAGGGAACGGGTGACACTCCATCCGATGAATTATCAATGCACACCAATGGTTGACGAAGATCTTACTCGCTGAAACGTGTTGGCCGGGCACTGGCAAAATCGTTCCTCGTTACGAGAGTCTATCCAAATAATCGGCGGCTTGTAGCACATTAGTCATTGGTGAGAGTGTAATCAATACCGTTCTTCGGACCTCCACCGTTATTACTATTTGTCAATTTATTTTTTACCTGGTCCTCGTCAATTCTCCTTAAAATTGGATTTATTAACTATTCACTTGAAGAAAACTAAAAACTTTCTTACAGAGTGATTTCATCGCCGCTACTCATTAATCTTTCTTGACGTAGATGAGACGATTTGACAGTTCTAAGACATTATTCATCTTGCTTTACTCAATTCCATTTAATCTATTGATAGGTCACAGTTTAATATGTATAGTTGGCGGATTATTAATCAGAATTTCCATCCAAGTGACAATTTATGCTGAGGGAAACAATCTTCCCGACGAGCAAAAAAGTTCGCATTAAAATTAAAGACAGTGATAATCGTTTTATTCGATTTCCAGGAAATCATTATGGCAGAATGGTTGCTCAGTGGTCGAGACGTTATCAAATGTTATTGTATCGGAAAAATTTTGCACGGAATTTTGGAAAAATTATGCACGAGGACGATCAAGAAAATTTTGTTCACTAATTTCGTGATAGCCCATTAACATCCTTCTTAAATTTACCCTTGACTTACCAACAGGCGATTTCGTCCGATACCCAAAATTCAAGTGAACGCTGAAAAGTTGTCAAAAGTGTTACCAAATTTCATAAGATTCTTTAATTCGATTAAAATAGATTAAAAAAGTGACTGAACATTAATCAGAAAACAAAATATCGAATACAAAATTGGTGGATCTAATATGTTGGACATAATTTTATAATAATCACTTGATTTGTTCTGAAATCGTTACCAAAGAGCTTTTGAGATTATTGAATAATAATTTAATATTTAAAAGTCGAAAATCCTGGAAAATAATGAATACAATAAATTTATTTATCCATTTTTGAGATATTAAAAACATGAGTAATTAGGATAATCATTTTTAAAATTTGATTTATTATAATTTTAAATTGAATTGTATTGTACGAAATCATGAACATTCTGGACATTGTCAAGTTGGGCCTTGTTGGAGACAGTTGGGATCAGCGGTCAATAGTGTTCGATGTATCATTGGCTTGGAGCTACAACGAAATCCTTACTTTGACTGAAATAAACATTTTGATTGGGCAATATTTCGATGCCGTGAAATTTAAGAAAATTTATGATTGACTAATTGTGGAGAATCTCCTGGACGCTACTTGACACGACTTTACTTTTGCGGTGGACTAAGAACAGTTAATTTTACGAACTGTGGATTTTGCCATTTTTTAAAGGATAATGGCCGGATGCTTTTGAGAATTCATTACGAATATTTCAGTTATGTAGTGAAATTTGTGTAGGAAAACCGTAAATTCTAAAGTTGCATGTTGAAAATATTGCAACCACGTGAGCTTGACACTCCAACACTTCCTAGGCTACGATTTGCAATGAACGAATCAATAAACTCTGTTTGCTTCCTTGAGACCAGTTCAACTTCGTAGAATTGGAGAATCTTCAGAAAAATCCACGCGGTATCCAGAGAAGAGCCATCCCTAAACCACGTTTGCTTCAGTCTGAGGTGGATAACCAATAGCTATTTCGATAACAATATGACAGAACTGTAAACTATAAAATCTTATATTCACCAGTTTTCTTTTCTGTAAAATAGGTTCAAAAATCTCCGTTATAGTTCTGATTTCTCTAAAAAAAATTATCAGAAACTCCTTGTATGGAAAAGAAGTCTCATAAACATAATAATAAATTTAATTCCGGAAAATTTGTAAAAATTTTGTAAACTAGATGTCTTTAGAATGTATGAAATACTTTCCAGTCAAGCTTCCGCCGCCTAACATTGCTATATAAAATTTGGTTCCAAATACGCTACGTTAATATAATTAATTATGAATTATAAAAATTATCTGACTTTCAATACAAACATAATAAAATTTGATGACCATTTAGTCAGAAATTAAATTAATTCGACAATTAATAAGAGAAAAATAATTTCTGAAAAAAATTATTAAAACATTTCGTCCTCCGATTAGGACCTCCTCAGCTTTGGAAATAACATTAACCCAAATGAGGAGAGTAATTATTTTTCGAGAGTGATGAGCGCAATGTTAAATATTTGATCGCATAATAAAGCTATGAATGTAAAAGATGAAACTCAGAATCTTAATTTGATTATTAATATGAATGTAAACCTTCTCAATTTGTTTTTAATTAATTTATAATTGAAAACTGTACCTTTAATTGTTAAATTACAAATTATGGACATTTATAAACATTTTGTCAAGCTCAACGATTGTAACCATTTTCTTAAATTTACTTTATTCAATTGCCTCACTTCTTTCAAGTTCGGCCCTTGGTGGCTGGCAGTCAACAGTATTTTAATATGTATGGAATAAGTTTAAACAGTAACGAAGAGATTTGATTGTTTTAATGAATTTGGGGATTGAATAGACGTAAGTTAATTGAGTATTTTTATCCATTTTCTAATTTCGTTTGGCATTATTTAATTTATTAATAATTTTATAGATGTTCCTTTTGAAATTTCAAAATCTGAAGTGGTCCTAATCCAAGGAGTAAACGTCTTATTAATTGATGAAAAAATAATTTGTTTCCTTATTAATTACTATTTAATTTCATAAATTTTATTATAGACTTAATGACTATCAAATTTTATTCTGTAATTAAATTTGTATGTGTATTTAAAACCTTAATACGACGTCAGAGATGTAACAGCCAACGCATAATTTAAATTTTAATATTACATTTCTCCAATTATATTGGAGAACAATTTACTTCTGACCATAAATTTCACTTTCCATCAAATTCATTATTAAAAATAATCTCTACGGGACATAAACCATTTAAACAAATAGAAATAAAACGGATACCGACTTGTGTCAACAGATGACAAAATATTGGAAAATATTTTAGGTATTATAGTTATGAAGAAAATATTGTTCGTCGTTTCATTATCAGTGCTGAGTTATGGCTGATGATCACAAATGAAGTTTCAACGGTCAAGATAGCCATCAGTTATTTAGTAACTGAAGAATTAGTACTTTGATTTAAAAACAAATCTTAATCATTACATTAACCGATTATGTGACGTTTTTTATTTTATAATTACTCTTTTTACTCTGTAATCATTCATTGAGTATTGAAATAATTCTAATTTAAATAAACCTTTAGATTTTATTCTTGAATAATAATTAAATATTTGAATATTAATTTCAATTTTTTTGTGAGAATGAAACAATTTGCAGTTTTAGCGCTTATTCAACATTTATTATTAAATTCCTCGAGTTGGAATACACTCGGAAACAGAACAAATAAGAGCAGAAAACGTAGGGAAACGTGTGATATTATAAATATGGTTAACATTAAGTCGTGTTGCTAAACTCTCTGTTTAGAGTTTTAAACAGTCCGCCCCACATTATACCTTAAGCTGCAATCTCTCGCGAGAGAATGCAGGGGACGATAAGAGCGCGGAAATATCATCTGCTGGTAAGCAGTGTTTGGAGCTTACAGTAGACTGTAATAAACGGACCTGAATTTCAAATGTCTCATGGCTATTTATCAAATTAATGACTTCCTCGGACTGTTTTCAGCGCTTAAATAACAAATTTGCATTAATTTGTTGTAACATTTTTGTTTTCCTATCAAAGTCCCATTTACATTTTTGCATAGTCATAAGGCCAGATTTAACAGTTTAATTAAATGTATAATACAATGAAACTAAATTCATTTCCCAGAGCAAATTTGTATTCAAATACTCCCATTTCATTAAAACGAAGTTATCGTAAACGCCTCAGTTTCCACATGTATTTATAAGGGACTATTTTACATATGTTACAATAGGTCGAGGGAAATATTTATTTCATTTTTATAAGCTATAAAATGTATTCAACTATGATTGAGGTGTGAATCACTATACTATAAAAAATTCTATAGAAATTTTAGTATGGCAAACCAAAAAATTATAATAATTAAACCTTACTTTTTTTCTGCGTGTATTTAAAAATGATAAAAATGTAGCAGACAATTTATTTTTTAAACCCAAAGGCTAAAGCAAAGCTCATTGTAATAAAGCACTACTTCTAAATGTAACAGAGACCAACTGTGGACCGTAAATTATGTAAACACGACTAATGTTACCGGGCGTGTCTCTTTATTTATATACAGAATAGATAACAAGGAATTTTAACATTATTACAAACAAAAAGTTATTCATTTACAAAAATATAATTAAAATATTTCAGCGTACGTTGAGCAAACGTCAAATAAACTTTGATTGTGAGTGAGATGTGTGACTCTTTTAATCAATGTCAAAATTCTAGTATCCTCCCGATGCCGTATGGTATGAAAACTTACTTAAAAAGCCACGTAACCCGTGGTCTGTGCATATGTTACGGTTGCGAAGTTTCATTATTGCGTCAAGTACGTTTTGAATGGAAAATTTGTCGTTTTCCACAACTCTCTTTATTTGGAAATAGAACCTTCGATCAGCTTCTGCACTATGCGTCAGGTATCAGAGCTGTCTCTTTCATATCGTTTCTAATGTATACAATCTGCCGTATATTTATCCTCCATTTACTTTCGTTATATTCACCACAATCTGTCCTGTAAATTTTGATCCTCTTAAAATTTTTAACCATTAAATAAACTAATAAAGAAACTTTTTCAATAGGCTGATTCACATCCGTAAACTTCCTTGCAGACCTCAACTTAATCTAAATTACTGCTGGCTCGGCTTAACGTTAACATGCATTTTGAACAAATCGACAATTTAATAATTATTTCATAAACAAAAGTGAAACTCAGTCAAATTGTGTCCTGGTCTAAACTGGCTACACGAATTCCGACACGTTTAACAGAACAGTTTGTTAAACTGATTAATAATTCAATTCAGTCGTTTTTTATATGTATTTGTATACCTATTAGACGCAGAGGAAACACTGTAATTATTACCTGAAGATATAAAAATTTTCTTCAGCCATAGACTACGAAAAATTAACATAGTCAAAAGTGTTTTAAGTAAATTAATAAATATTCGCCTCGTTTAAAGGTTTGTATAAAAGTGATTAAATTACAATAGTTTTTTGATGACTACATTTCTAATGCAGCAATAAAGAGCATCTGTATTGACGGCAGGCGGAACTACGCGATTTGACTCAGTGCAGATGAGCTTTAATGAGGCTATAAATGAAGGACCATGCGCACGCAACTACGGCGTCGCAATTAATACCCAAAGGGCGATCGGCGGGATTCCGCATGCACTGTTTGTTTATTAGCCCACGAGGTAATTAGCTTTGGTCACTTTACACAATGCTGGATGTAAATAGAGTCATTTAAGCGCAACTTTGCACTTAAGCTGACAAATATATACATCTAATCGTTTTCGTGTAATTCTGTATGCATACGTGCTATAAATTTAATATTTCGTATTCTAATTGATTTTCTAGTTCTGTTTACTTACGAGTTATGAGCATGTCCATTTCTGGTGGACTTGTTTGCAATGATCCAATTTTCCCTTTTTGACCAGTCACAATTCATTGCCAATAAATAAATATACTCTAAAGGATTTAATGACAGAGATTTATAAGTTTCGCAATACAAATAATGTTTAACATATTGCTAGACTTTTCTTTTAAAAATAATTATTTTCTTGTAGTCAAAGCACTTACTAATTATCTCATTTAACAACTCAGATAATTCCCAATCCCCTTACAGACAATATATATTTATTAATTCCACTGTTTTCTTCGACTGGGAAATTTGTGTCACCGATTTTAATATTTATATGTTAAGTTCTAATTTCTTAGAATTTAGTATCCAATTATTACATTGTAATGACGTATCCTATTTCTAATGAAATAAAATAAATAAAATAGAAATCACATTCTTAAGAACATTATGCAAGCGTACGATATATCCAAATAGTATTAATATGAATTAAAATTGTTTTGACGTTAAAGGAGCATTGGGTTATAGTAGGCTTTAGTCGAGAGTACTAACATTGGTAAAATAGAAATAGTATGATAACTGAAACAGTTACAAATAAAATTTGAAGACAAATTTGAGGAATAGGTTTTGAATGTAATTAGGAATATAAATGTTTAAATAGAGTAGCATAATATAAACGTTGAAAACATTTTTATTATAGTAGACAACGACAAGTGTTGCACATAATTTTGTAGTTCGTTGGCAATATTAATTCGAATTAGTTGTAACCCTAACACTTTTTCACAATTTCGTTATAAATTACCAACTGGAAATTCTCCAATTTAATGTTCTAATTCGAGTAACTAATATCTGTATTAAGCTTTTTCTTATTATTGAGTATCGATACAATGATTATTATTTGAGGTTTATAATGGTCGCGTAGACACGTTGATAATTGGCGACCCGTTCGATACTATTATATTGACAGTACACAGTTAATTTATTTGTGTGAGTATTCTTACCACTTTATCTTGTAAAACGTATGCTTTGATTTGATTGGATTTATTTTATTCCATTAGTCCTCGTATGACGAAATAGGATACGGCAATACATAAAATTACGACATAATAATTAGATGATAAATTATAAATAATTAGAATAATTAAAATAAAAATACTAAAATTCGGGAACACAAATTTCCCTGTACAACATAAGTAAAAGAAATATATATTAATAATAAAAATAATAATTATTTAACTATACTAAGGGTATAATATAATATTTACAGTTCTAATAAAATCAATACGTTGTAGTTAATAATTAATGATTCGAGAATTAACTATCGTAAAATATAGAATTACACATCACCCAAGAATAAAGACAAAACTTGACACCCGCACAGTAGAAGGAAACAGAAACAAGGGACAAGTCAGTTCACGAAACAGCAGAGCGACGAGGAATCTGCCCTTCTGTAGAAACTCCAGGCCGAGTTTATATATTCTAATGTAAATCTTGTGATATATATATACATATATATATATATATATATATATATATATATATATATATAAATTCCTATGTATTTACAGCGAAGTTTCAACTGCTTCCCCTTGAATTTTATATTCCGTGGAATATTGTGGCCACATTTTACTAACTTTTTCCATTGTTAATTTCCATTTTATTTCTCTTGCCTCATTTAAGACGATATTATTGGAGAAACTAAATCTAAAGTATTAACCTTTTTAATTTTGAGTTTTCTGGGAGAAATGATGTGACTTGTTACCTAAGTCAAAAACCTATACAAATTGTTAAAAGCAAAATCAAATTTTGTCAGAAGTTTCAAATGGTGTGTTCGTATTCATATAGAATTACTAATATGCAGCCATTGATTAAAAAAAGGGGAGAGAAATTGTTTCCATGTTGACATGTGATTTATGACGAAGAGCGGTCGGAATAACTATTGGTTATCAGAGGATATGACAAAAGTACAAAACAAGTACATGTCAGCCAGCCTGAGAACTCTTCATAAAATAATGATTCTTTAAAAATGATCATCTATAACTACTGAAATAAATCGGAAACACCGATGATCTATTTAACACCAAATACAACAATATGGTGCCGCTCCCTGGAAGCAGGGTGTTGGCTTCAAACATTTCAGAGGTTTATTAAGAATGTAATATAATTAATATATCTGCGGTTGCAGGTATTAACTTCGTAAGTTGAAAAATGGCCAACTCGTGTTAAATGTACTGTGATATCACCAAGCCATCTTCGCACTGTGAAGAAGTTCATAACTCAGAACTCATTTACTTCCCGAATTATAAAAATGATGAGGGATTATTGGTAGCTCGTAAAATATGGTATTTTCTCGTATGACGTACTGTTCTGAAAAGTTGCAATTTTATACTAAACTTTTAAGGTTCCAACAAAATATAATGCTGTTATTGTAACCTCTATTTCAGTTAAGAAATTTAAACTTCCAAGAGAACAAACAGTTGACACTTATAACACAATCATTCATACAGCGGTAGGGAAAATATAAATGAAAACAGCCCCATTATTTCTTTAAAGTAACCGAAAGTATACATCCTGAAACATAGTTTGAAAATGATATTGACTGCTATTTTTGTTATAAACATACTTCAATTAAATTTGTTACTAATTACTTCATACTTATCATTTCATATACTGCGTAGAAGAATTAATTTAAATCGGTAGAGTTAGAGAAATGAAGAAACTATCTCTTACGTAGAGTTTTACGAAATATAAACGTGGATAAATCAGTTTTTCAAAATATATGGGATATTTCAATGTCTTTGTTGACAACTATTACATATATTTTAATGTAAATTACCCAACTGCCAGTACAGTAATTCCGATAACAAGGAAATTGGACATAAATTTAAAATGAAAATATAATTTAAAGGTACGTACTTTAACAATTAGTACAAAAAATACATTACATCGGAGGTGTTTAGGATTCTTGAATAATAAAATAAAAATTCTCTGCTCATAGTACGTTAAAAAAACGCGATCCATTTTTAATGGAAATATGCTTTCCTTTATAATTAAATATATTGCAAACGTATAAAATTTATACTTGTCACAAACATTAAAATTAATGTATGTAATTCAAAGCATAGAAATTCAACTCTTTCATTGCAGATGGTTCAAACTAAAACCCGCAATTTTATTTTTTTAAATGTCGAAATTGTGAAATATAATACATCCGTGTTGAATGTCAAATGTTGAATGTATACTGATTATTTAATTAAATAGCAGACAAAATTTGGTGATAAAATAAATATCACACAACGTTTCTGCAATACTTATTAACTTATTCAGGTGATTTAGAAAATGAAAGTGCCAGAAGAACGACTCGCCTCTCAAACCACGTGACGAACTCTAAAACAAATTTTATCACTTAATTTGATATGTTATTTGGATATTTATTTATGTAATTAGTATTTTTTAAAGTTTTAAAAAATTTACATACTCACTATGTAAGGTCTTAAAACATGAGCACATAGTCTTTAAAACGCAAAAAATAATGAAATAAGTTTTCAATAAATAATGTTGGTCAGTCAAAACACATGTAACACTGATCATGAATCTAAATATCGTACTTATACAAATAATTTAATTATTTGTTAAGGAATTTGTGTAAATATTTTGTGTTTACATAGTCTATTTTCTTTCAAAAGTAATTTATTATTTCCACCTTCACATAACTTTCTGAAAACACTATAATTTTCTAATATAGCTTTTGTAGTATGTATCTCTGTAGGATATTCTAAACTTGTAAATTTATATATGTAAGAGACTGTAACATTAAAAAACCTTATATAACATTATAGAAAAGAGATGAAATTTAAAACGTTCTGGTCGGCAAGAATGTTGGAAACTTAAGACTGAAATTACAGGAAACGAATATTTTCCTTATTTGATATTACCTTATTTTTCTGTGCTTTACACAACATCAGGTTCGTTTCATTTTTATTCCGCGTGTATCTGAATATCCACCACCTAGCTATTCGAAGAAGTGGAGCAAACACTCATCTCCTCTGAAAAAATATGAAAATATTATACTTGGTAATATAATTTCCTATGTATGAAAATTATTAACGTTTCTTCTGAACGTACATTTGTTATACTTAAAATATTTTTCTTCTTTGAATACTTGCCGGTTATTATCTACTGTAATTAGAAGTAATAAAATCATTGTTTTTATGTGAAAACACTTATCATTTGTTATATTTATACATTATCTTTTACTTTGAAACTATTAGGAAAATTGTGTACTAATGAATATAATAATATATACAATTTTTCTTTTACCGATTATTTGAGTTTCATCCAAATAATACATAAGAAATTAAATGACTAAGCATTTAATTAAATCTTGAAACATACAATTCAGTACTTGAGCAGTACGATTTCACGTCGTTCTGTAACCAAATCAGAGTTTAATGTAACTTTTTAGTTTTCACGTCAGGGTGTGTAGTGCGGGAATGCCTATGCCAAGTATAACAGGGGCTGGGCGGCCCGCCAGCCACAAACGCTGAAAGGGCGGACACGAGTCCCTCTGAGTGGCTCGTTTGCCCTCCTCGGATATTTACGATGGTGAACTGCCCCCTCACCCCAATTATTGAAATGACTTCCTTTAGTGGAAACCTAAATTGATATAATAGAAAGTGTCACTGAAAGGAATTTCTGCCAAATATAGGAGAGAGGTATGTCGATGGTAATTATTTTATGCCATAGACTAATCCTATGCTTCCAATATTATGAATATTTTTTCTGTATAAAGAATATTGTCGTAATATTAATTAATGCTGAGAGCTCAGTTATATTACCTGGAAGTTGGATGGTTTATAAAAACCAATTATCACAGAAAATTTTTATAGAAATAAATTAATTTCCAACAATTAAACAAATTCCTATCCCTTGAGGACGTTCTTCACCTAATAGCATGAGAACATCAGGTTCATAAACGCACATTGTGAACTATTTTGAAATTTTATTCAAAACCTGAAATATATCATGACGGTGATTAAATGTAATCTAAAAATATTTCTTAAAAATAAGTTGTGTTAGTTTCTTGTGTCCTGTTATTTTTTAATGTAACTCAATATGTGCCTTAATAATTTAATATTATATACACTTGGTTGTCATTTAATTTATTTAACGTCAAATTTATTATATTTAAAAGCCTAATATGATAACTTATCAATCATTTTCAGATGAATGTAGTAACAAAATTACAGAACCAATTCACTACATCAGTGATAACTATAGACAAACCGATTAGGGAATATTATTTTCCAAGCGACAACGTTCTGCAATTCTTGTTGTTTTCAAAAAGTTATTAAAAACCGCAAGAGTCATAAGAACGACACCGCACAAACCAGGTGACGAACTCGTCATCTAGTTTGTGTTGTGTCGTTATTATGGCTTCTTTATATATCTCGAGAAATATAGTACACTGTTATATAAGTTTTAAAACATTTTATGTCTTCTTCAAAATTATAACATAAAATGATAATAAGAAAGTATATCTCTAAAAATTCATGAAAGTTTTAATTTTCAATAAATTCCATGAGCACTAATGTTCTTATGACATTAAACAATTTTCTCCGTTCTTTTTAAATCGAAGAATTTCTGTTAAATAAAATATTTTATGGATTAGAAGCAAATGTTTTAGAGCAAGAAGTAGTTGAAACTAATAACATTGGAATAGTGTGATATTCATGACGTTTAATGATTTTAACTAGTTTCCCAATCATTTATTTATAACAAGCTATTATTGAAAAATAATTAATATATCTTTAATCTCTAATAATTACAGTTGTAATATTTCATCTGTAACAAAAATTCTGTATATTGTTTATCAGGCACAAAGATGTAAAAGGCACAGCTACTTCTATTGTTTAGCTTGGATAAGTCATGCCACTTTTCCGATATTGTCAATATAATCTTGATTCTTACACACAAACAGAAACGGTAAACGAGTTGAAACATTTTTCTAAACTATAATGTGGATTTAAGGAGATAAGAAAAAAATGTATTCTTGAACGTATATACTATGGAAAATAAGGAAACGGCTATTACCGTGACTACATGTTTTGCCAGAGATGAAGTGGGAAAAATTAATTAAGATTATTGTTTTATGAATTCCAAACAGAAAGATTCGACTGCACAAGAAAAGTTACTACTAAGCAACACTAATGCTTACGTTATTGTCAAATCAATCACTGTAGGTCGACATAAAATTAAGACAATTTATTTGACAATTGACGAGGTGAACTCGAATAACATTGTCAAATTGAAGAATATGAGCATTAATGATTTAAATAATTAAATAGAGTCAAAAAATTATAATTATGTAAATAATATTAGGAAATCAATCAATCACTGTAGGTCGACATGAAATTAAGACAATTTATTTAAGAATTGACGAGGTGAACTCGAATAACATTGTCAAATTGAAGAATATGAGCATTAATGATTGTAAATAATTAAATAGAGTCAAAACATTATTATTATGTAAATAATATTAGGAACGTAAAGTGCAATCTCGAAACGAAATTTCAAAAGACATAAATTAACAGCATTAAAAATGATTAAAATGTTGTGGGTGAAAACCAAAACAAGGAATATACATTTGGAACTACCATAAAATTTAATAATTATGTTCAGCACTTAATGTGCTGTTTCTATCCACTATAACGACAAGTTAAAAACATTAATTGTCAAAATAAATTTTGCGTAACAAATTGTAGGTAGAAAATAAATTTTATAGGAAACAATTAATTAAGGAGGGTGTTAATGAATTCCGCATTTCAGACTACGGTGCTTGTTTCATTTAAATCGTTGCATTTTGTAGTGTGGCTGCACTCATTAAAGTTGGGTCTTCAGAAAAATTGCCGTAAGGCGCTTGTTGACGCTCAGAATCGGGTAAACACAATTACAGCCGTCAAAGGTTCTTGGAAGTCGATTTAGATCGATAGAGTGAACTTCTTTTGTTCTGAAAACTCTGAAAAGCTATGAACTTAAATGAGGCATCCATATTTCTTTTAATTAATTTAAACTTTGAGCCAGAAGTCAACTTTACTGTTCATTTCAAACAATTTCAGGAATAAGGCAGAAATTGGAAGAACAAATGTACGTATTTGGATATTTACTAATGCAATTAACTTAATATTACTTTCTTTAATTAACCAATTAAATTAATGATGACATTGAATTTTCAAATCTTTGCAAAGTTCGATTGAATTTAATGTTACCTTAACAAACCAATTAGATTTAATTGGTATTGATATTAATGTTCAAAAGAAGATGTGAAATATCAAGGTCTTTTGGTAATTATTTACCCGAATTATCTACCGATAGAAATATTTATAAAATATGTAGCAAAATTTCACCTGACGTAAACGTATAACGTTTCGAGATAAATTTATTTCTATCAAGTCTGAAAATGAGTAATGATACACTTTTCCGTTTGGCTAATCTTAAAACTGAATATTAAGTCAGAATATATTAAAATTATATCACAGATTAAAAAAGTGCAGAATAAGAATCGGTGATAGTTTTAAAATAGTACTCCGTTTTTGTGCGATATTAAATAGAATTTAACGCAATTTACGGGTCAGGTATAAACGAAAAGGGATTCTAATAATGAAATTCTCTATATAACTTAAATTATTCATTATCATAATTATGATAAATACAGAATCCATTTAACGCTGCGATTTTAACGTTTAAGAATTTCCGTTCTCATGCAGCGGGGATAAATAGTTCTGCTTGGAATGGCCACATCTCAATACGTTCACAGGCAATTTAGAGAATGGGACGTAATTTCGTTTCCGCTAACATCTCAAGATTCAATTCTGTAGGAGTTGAAATTTCCTCCATCGGAAGCTCCACTGTTTACGTGTTGCGCCTAGATATCGCCTGCAATTAGCGTCACTTCGGAGCGCGATAGGCGGCCAGTGTTGCCAACTCTCCCCGGCGCTGTGACGCGAAAACCGATTTATTTCACGGCCTTGGGACGTAAGTGTGGGGAGCAGCCATGGATTTGCGTGTTATTGAACCTGCCGCTCTGCATAGCGCCCGTCACGGAATGTGAATTGTTTCGCGTTTTAGGGAAATTCTTTCGTTGCAATTGCTTTTGATTTAGAGACAGAATTAAATTGGTTGTTTCACTGAACGCAAACAAGCTCTATTATTTAAATAATCACTAATGTTTGAATTAATTTCACTCTATTATTAAAATAGGTAATGTTTTCTCAGAAATATAAAATGGTTACACTTCGACGTACGATATTGAGCATTAAAAGTTTCAACGTGTATCGAATAATGCTCGTAGCTTGATGCTTTATCATTGAATAAGTAGCCTTAAGTGAGCTTAGGGAGATGATGTAATCCGTTCTGTCCACATCTATTCTATTCAAATTATAAGGCTGTTTACATACAAGGACTTATTCCCTCGCTGGTATTTTCAAGCACCATTGTTTACTTACTTTACCGCTGCATTTAATCCCAACATTTCAAAACCTTCCATCCTTCTTTTTCCACGCTTTCTAACTGTTTGCACCTGAAAGACACCGAACTCTTCCTGAACGTTAATTAGTAGTTAGCAACTAATAATTTTATTTTATTTACAAATATCTTTTTAGATTTGATAACCTACGTTTTAAATCCCAGGATATATAGTGCACAAAAACAGTAGTATAATTTCAATTCGTTTACTGCTACTTTTCAATTTGATGTATGTGTACTTACTATTAAATCAAAACTTAATATTTTGTTTAATTGACTTTAAAAGGCAAAGTTATATTGCATTTATATAATTTAGAAATTTTTCTTCTGTTTCAATATGGCAATAATGTCTGCGAATTGTACCATTGCAATACGATCACTCAGATTAGAAATTTTAATTGAAAATGTTACTATATAAAATAAATAAAAGAACAAATTTTTAACAATATAATTAATTGTGAAAAATAATTTAGTCAATTTTATATACCAAATTACTTATTATTAATGAGAGAGTGCGTAGACACCGCTCTAAGATTCCTTGGAAAATTAAATAAATAATCATTATTCTGCAGTATTATAGTGGGAAACATTCCCAAAATCATTAAGATAAATTCTGGGATGTTGGGGTGCTACCTTCTCCACCTCAAAAAATGAGCAAGAAAACTTTCACAAATTCTGAATCTGTTACATGATTTGTTAGTATATAAATTTATAGAATACTTAGATCCACCTGGGGTTTTATACGCCACAAAAATGGAACCAATAAGTAGTATTATTTATTCCAGCTGAAATTTAAAATAATTCTGAATTCGTGGACAACATATTTTTTTTTTTTTATTTTTAAAAATACACTTTATTGTCGTACTTATAACAGTATTCAAATTTAAGAGATAATAATTTAAGTTTCTATGTTCTGGGGAAACCATTTAAATTTTTTTACAAATATACTCTACTCTTAACTGCCTCGGAGATCCTGTACTCATATTAGCTGATAACACTTTCAATAAATAAACTCATTGAATCATCCATCTTGGTTCACAACGCACACAAACATTTGCGATAAATAGAAACATTGCTACACATTGATTTGCTTCTCTGTAAAAAATGAATTAAGTTCGTACGACAATTTCGAATATAATTATCACGGAAAATAAAAATTTATTTCTTGTATTTCCCGGTATAACTATAACCCAACCCCACACTTGAAACAAACGATCCTTGTAAGAACGTCGAAACTTGAGGTCCCGCGTAAGTTTCACATTATTAAAGCATTTATATCCAATGAACACAATTTCTCTGGCGTTTGTATGCAATACTTGTGTCTATTCTGCTCTCACACAATGGTTCAAAAACTACAATAATTCGTTGAGGACCACATAAGATATCGCTTAACTCAATTGAAACAATGCAAACCGTCGGAATAGATGACGCCATTGTTTACTTTTACACATCCTGCCTATCTAGTTTGGTCTGTATTTTGTAAAAATAGTTTCCCATTTTCAATATTTTTATAATTTTGGAATTTATTATTACTCTGATCTATGCTTAATATTAGTGAATAAAATTTATCTAATAAAAATCTAATACGATTGCCGGTATGTGTGTATGTTCCGCATACAAATATAACGCGTGGGGCAATTTAAACAAAATTTTGTACACGTCTTCCTTTCAAATATGAAACGAACAAGACTTCCACCCACAGGATCGGGGGAGAATGGGGTGGAAATTATCAAACATCTTAAAACGGCGGATACTTCCGTCGAATAAATATTTATAGGGGTCAATAAGATTGATAGTAGTATGACGCCCGATGTTGTTTGTGCATAATTTTAACCAATTTAGGGGTGGGACTTGAGGTGCATTACATAAAAATAAAGCGAATACAGCCGAGATTCGAGTCTACGAATGGGTTATGGATGTTACTGAGTTTTAATATGAAATTCAATTTTCCGTTTAACCCCGAGAGGCGGGGGTGGACGGGGGTAGAAATTTTGAAACATCTTAAAACAGCCGATGTATTCGTAGGAAGAAACTTTATCAAAGTCCAGGAGATAGATAACGTTTCTCCAGATATTTTTGTGTATAATTTCAATCCCCTTTTTTGGGAGGGTAGTACATTTAGAAATGGGGTAGAGGAGCGTTACATAAAAATAATGCGAAAACAACAGATATTCGAGTCAAATCTGGTTTATGGATATCGCTGAGTTTAATTATGTCAACGCGGGCAACGCCGGGCACCCAGATAGTCTAAAATAGATACATTAGTTACTCTATAATTTTTACTTTATTTAATTTCGGTCTGAAATTTCTTTTGAAGAAAAGGGTAATCCTGAAAGCCTGTAGCTTAGTTCAGATGTATTAATATCTAGGCCTTCCGTCTTCCTGCTCTAATGCCACTCTAATTGTATACAGGAATAATACTTTTTAAAATGGGACTTAAAACATTAAAATTATATCTCTTGAAAGTATATATTACGAGACCTTGGTATTTTCTGACAAATCTTAGTTTAATATTCACATATTAGCATGTTCATGAATAGTATCAGTGTTCAGTTGAGCATAAAAATTTCAATTTAGAAATGACTCTTGAATATTTCAGTCGGATGAGAAATATGTATATTAATTCCTCAAAAATTCACTGAACTATTATTTATTGAACATACGTGTAGTGTTCTAAATTAAAATTTAATTGAAACTTTTTATTAATTTTTTTTATATCACATTATGTGAAATAAAAATAAAAGTTTCTACGCAGCTGATTATCAGTTATTGTGAACTGTTGAGTGTTTTACATTATGTAACTCAAACAAGCCACCTATAAATAATTAAACAACTAATTTCCTTCTCGTGTTAAACATAGTGAACTTTTTTCTGTCCATGCAGATTTGATTCACTATCAAACATTTCTAGTTACTATCGTAACTATACTTTTCAACATACCTTTTTACGAAATTCTGCCGGAAATAACTTTCCCGTTCCTTATCATTTTTGACTTGGCAATATGATTTAGACTTTTGCGATTTTGTCGTTACTGTTTTAATAAGGAAACCGCAAGTTTAATTTCCAGAGAGTAATCGAAATGCATTTACTTGGCTCTCCAGTTCAATGAAGTGGCGTGTCGTTCCCTCGAACAAATTACGTACGGCAAATTGAGCTACCCTCACCCCACTACAGGTGATTCAAGCAGTTGACAAACGGACTTTTTGCGGATTGCTCCAAAATATAAAACCAGTGAAACAGTATTTATTGATAACAAAATAGCACGAATACAATAATAATGAAAATTAATATTTTTTATATAACTAATAATTAAAAAAGAAACCCCTGACTTGAGAAAATTGAGACCTTTGAAATTAACTCCTGCTATTAATTTTTACATTAAAAACTCAATTACCAAATGTATTCAAGAAGCGAGGCAATTCATCATATTTTACTAAACATTCATTGTTTTACGCTACGGTAAAACTTCTAAAGAACCTCTGATTTAAACCGAATAAGGAAATTTCAAGACACGATCCTAAACTAAAAATATGTAAATTAATTTTCTATACACTATATCCTCTTTCTTTTGATGAATGGTTATTAAAACGCATAAAAGTTAAGAAATAGTTATTATGAACATAGTCGTTCATTTAAAGAAATACATATGCGTTTTAATTCTTGTAATATTCGTAGTGAAAAAAAAATCTAGAGATAATAATAAGTAAGTTGAAGACATCTACATTTCATAAACATCTGTACGTTAAGAAGGCTGTCGACACATATTTCTTAAACCTCCAACATTCATTTAAAGTAAATAATTAATAATCACTTAATTATTTCGTATAGTTAAAAACCACCTAATTACAACTCTTTTTGAAAATTAAATCTAACACATTTCATTATTACCATTACGGAAGTGAAAATATAGTTTTGGTATAAATTTTTTTTTCGTAATTTTGTCCTTCCATACGGTGATGTTCCGTTACTTGATTTTCCACAATTTGAGGCGTAAATTTTCTAAATTCCTGTATTTGACTTTAGCAACTTGTATGTTTAGTATTACCAGAAGAAGTACGATATAATTTTCAAAGAAAACATTTTGCAGCTGGAATTTACTTATCTTCTTGCGTTTTCATTATTTTTCGACACGATGCTCAATTATAAATATAAGGTGATCCTACGGCCACGAGGTGATTTTTGAGGTGTGGTGCAGCTTAATAAATCGTACATTTTTTTTTGTATTGTGCTTCATCTGAAGGTTCTTTCATCACTCTGTGTTGTGTGTTGTACGTTTTGACTATTACATGTTACAGTCTTCTGCTGTGTAGGTATTTTTACCAAAACAAGGGAGATTCCAGTAACGAACGGAATAAATCAGAATTACCCTATTACACTGTAACGAGCCGTCGGAGACCGTAGATTCTTTATATCAAAGTACTCATAAAATATCTCTGAACCACCTCTGAAAGTTGGTCGGTAAAGTTCTGGTTCAATATATATATATATATATATATATATATATATATATATATATATATATATATATATATATATATATATATATATATATATATATTGTAATAACCAGTAAAGAAGGACATGAATTATGTTCTTATTTTTATCAGATTTATTTACCAACTCAGACTGGGGATCCTTGAGTGGTTTGTACATATAAAATATAATGATAAAATGATGGATAAGTGGCTCTTAGAGAAGGGGAGGACTATAATTGGGCATTTTTCGGCTCTTAGGGCTAAATGGTTGTGACCGACATCTTGACGACGAATCCCTGAAAGGCATGATAACAGATGTTTGGTGGAAGATGCAATTATATTGAAAGGAGATGTTTATTTTAATTGATTGAGTGGCTCTCGGAGCGGGAGAAAGCCAACAGCTGGTGTTGTTTGGCGAACATCGAATTTCAAAACAACTGTGAAAACAAGGGAATATTCTGGAGCCGGGATATAAATAAGAGAGGAGATAAAAGGCACAGTTAGTCAAGGAGGAGTATTACGAGGAGTTAGTCAGGAGCAGGAGACCGCTGGGAGAGAGCGTTGGTGCAGAGAGTAATCAGTTGGACATCAGTTATCAAAAGTCGGCAGAAGTTCGTCGTGGAAATCTGTCTGACAGTAGAGTTGGTTGAATTCGTCATGAGGGTAACATCATCAAGAAGAGGGGGCTGTGAAAGCAGAGTGTGAGCGCAACCTGGTGCCTTTTATGCCTATATAAAGAAAGTGTGTGCCGGTACGCGAGAGATCCAAATTGCATGGACCAGAGAGCTTGTAAGTTTACTTTTCTGTATTCATAATTGTAAATAGTTAAATAAGAGTAAAAAGTCAAATTTCGTGTCATTCGTTTCAATCATTTCATTTCGTTTTTAATTTATTTTAACTGTTTTGTTTAATTGTAAAATTTGTGTTCCGTTTCTTTATCAACCCATCAAAGACCCTGTGGTACCGAGTCTAAGTTATCAAATGTATTCAAGATAAATAAAATTGTTTTGATTTTATAAAATTTCATTACATTATTTGTGTAATTGTAAATGTGTCTTAATAAATAATAATTGTTTGTTTAAATTGGTAGTTTTATTTGAGGTATTACAATATATATATATATATATATATCTTATATTTTATTACAATATATATATATATATATATATATATTGTAATGCCTATTAATTAAGGCATTAATTGTGATTAATAACCTGAATTGTTAGAGAAACATTATTGACGGCGGTACCGAACACTACAAGCGACAATGAAAGAGAGTATTGTTGTCTTCGTTGGAAGAAGGAATGCGCGCTCTAAATTAGGAGACGAGTGCAGTCAGCTATGGAATTCAGTCGATTACGGAACTAAAATTAATTGAGTTGGAAATCAGAGGCGAGAGCATTAAGTTGGGTGGACGTTTGGCTGGAAGTCTGCATTTTGGCTCCTCAGTGATCGAGTGGTTGTAATAGAACTTTTCGAAAATTGGAAATTAAATACGTACTGGTAGACGAGGACTAAACACGTACCGAGAGCAAGAATCGAAGGCAGAACTACAAAAACCTGCTAAGCTTGGCAGCCGTGAGAAGGAGGCAACCGAGGGAGCGAGGGACGAAGAAGAAGTTTCTGGTTCCTGACTTTGTTCCAGAAATATTTAAATTAGAATCTGTGAGATTAGTAGAAGCTGTGCAAAACCCATCATCGTGCTTCGTAAATCCAAAGTATCCTAGAAGCAGTGGGCAGCAGTAAGTAACAATAGAAAACAGTTAATGATGTAAATCAAATTAAAAGTTAGATGTCAGATATCGTTCCTTTCTTATTTATAAAAAAAATTTGTAAATTAGAAGCAATATTTGTAGGTTAATTTCGTCGACAATTAAATTTAGGTTTGTTAATTGATGAGTAAAATCTGTTTCCTTTGAAATTTAATTTTGTGTTCTTTAATTATTTTGAATGATTCGCCGTTATCAAACCCAGTTGAGACCCTGAGAGATATGTATAATTGTTTAATTTTGATAACAAATTTGTTTGTTGTTAAAATTTAATCTTTTTATTTAAGCCACCATTATTAAATATAGCAAAATGGCTTCCACAACGTGGGGCACGAATAAAATAACAATAAATTCATTAAATTAAATTAAATGTTTTAATTTGATTATTACAATATATATATATATATATATATATATATATATATATACATATACATATATATTATGAACAAGTTTAATGATTTAAATTAAATGAAAATGAGTCTTACGCTGAGGTGCCAAATTTGTAATAAACAAATTAAAAGTTAAAAATGAAAGGATTGAAATGAAAACAATTTAAAATATAACAAACCTAATGTAATAAACAAATTTTTATCTCAGTTGAAATTTTACAAATTGATATTGTTCTGCCACGGCTATATTTTCAGGGCCGCCTATCGGGTCTCCAATAAAGATAGTTACATAAATGAAAATTAAAACTTACAAATATTCCTGACTTTAATTATTATTATTTTAAATAAAATGATCGAAATTCCAAATCTGACGATAATTATATTTACACTATAAGGTCTATAATTAAGAAAATTTTGTCTACTTTACCTTTATCTGTTCATGAGGGCTCGATCTCACTTGTTTTTGTAAACACATCACAAAAAGTCCACGTTTCACTGAATTTAAAGATGTTTTAGTTTGGAAACACAAATCACTTGCTGATCCTAACTGTTGATAACTTTGTTTGACCAATCACAGTTTTATAGCTTTGTTCTCTTTGATAATTACTCAAACATGGTAATAGACGAAATATAATTCCTAACTGGCGACTTGCAATTCCAAAACCGGGGACTTTTAAAACAATATTTCTCAGCTTGCAAAACGCACTTGCTCAGTCGTGGTCCCGGGAACTCTGAATACCGACTCCTCAAAACACACCTTCCGCCATCCTCCCCCGAGCAACTCTGAATTCTCTCAAGTTCCGTACGTCTCTAGGCTGCCTGAGGCAACAATGCAACTCTATCAAGCAAGCATAATAGACTGCATATTCTGATATGCAATCCTTAAGCTATAATGAAATGGCCTCATATTTACGCCGCTGATAATGAAATAATAATAATAAAAAAATTAAATGATTAATATATATATATATATATATATATATATATTTGTGTGTGCGTGTGTGAGTGACTATGAAGCGCGATTACGGAAGAGTGGTGTTCCATATTGTGAGATGGAAATTTATTTTTTGTGTAAAAAACTAGTACTGATTAATAACATGGGCCATATACAACTTTATTCTGAACATATTAACAATTATATTATATTAGCATCAGAATAGAATTGGGTTTTACTCCTGACAGTAAAAGGATTTCATTGCTTGTGTTTCGCATGCCACGAAAAATATTTTGTACAGACATATAAGTACACATACGTATGTTTATCATGCTCGGAAGGACGATATAATAATTACTCTGGTAGAATTGATTGAATATATTGTAGTAATTGGTAATTAAGGCATTGTTCTAATTGAAAAGTTGAATTGTAGAGGACTCATTATTGGTGGATATAGCGGACGCCGCAACAAACCGGCAATGCAAAGAAAGTATTGTTGATCGGTCGAGAAGGTTCTACGCGCTCAAAATTTACGAGACGAATGTATAGTTGGGCAGCAGACAGCAAGTAGAACAGACTAAAAGAACGAACAGTCAGGCAATGAACGGCGAGGTGTAAAGACCACAAAATTCTAATACAATTGAACAATTTAGTCAGTCAGCAGCGAGAATGAAAAAGGTCTAATTTAAAGAACGAGAAAGTGTTCCAGTAACCAGTACGCTGTTATATCAAAAATGCAGAAACTGAACTAGTCTTCAGTCAACAGACAAAACCAATGAGGTGCATTTTCAACAAAAATCCACGAGACCTACAAATCCAGGTTGCAGTAAATCATCGAGAATCGACAAACTTATTTTAAGCCAACTAACAAACTACGCTAATTAGAGTCTGTGAACATTTAGAGCCTGTGAGCACTTAGAATCAGTGATATCCCCAAAATTGTGCACGAAAAGTTAAAATGAGACCTGGGCTGCCGTAAGTAGAAAGAAAACTTTAAAATGATTGTAAACCACGTTTAAAAGATAAACGTCAGATCGTTTTATAATTATCGATAAAATGAGATTTTTAATTATTCAGATCCTTCTTTATTTATTCATAAAAATTGAAATTGTTTAAATTCAATCTTTAGTATTATTTCTTCAGCAACAAATTTCGTCTATGTTCAGACGCATTCATTCCCATATAAAGTAAATGTAATTTTTGTGATTTTGATTATATAAATTCTGCCATTATCAAACCCAGTTCAAGACCCTGAGATCCCAAATATTTTGTAATTTGAATACTTGTTTTAAAAATTGTTAATAAACTTTGTTTAATAGTTTTCACGTAATAGTTCTTTTCTTTTAAAAACGCCACATAATTCATATCTTGAATTATTGTCAAAAGATAACAAAAGCTATATTAAAATTAATACAATATCCTTTAAAAACCTGAAAATGTACGTGTCTAATTTCATATTTCTTAGTGTAAACTCATATTCTTTTAATGAATATACATCCTTCAAAGGTATTCAGTATTCAGGATTGTCGTTGAGTTATACGAAAATGCGTTCCAGGAGCTGTTACTAGAAGATTAAACGAACTTGACTAATGGAAAAGAGCCACATACTGCTAGAAACCTCCCAAGCAATAACGCGTGTCTGTAGTCAAAGCAACAAAGGACCATGTGCAGCAGACTATAAAAAGGATAATATATTAGGGTACAACCCTTACAAAGTAGAGAAACATAATCGTGTAGTTCATATTTCACAATATTACCGGATTCCGATAACAGACAGCGCGCTGTACGCCACATAAAGGAACACTGTTTTTATTCATATTTGTATCCTCTATTATTAGCCGCATGAAATGAAATATTCCATTATATTTAGTTACAAATATGAATATCATGTAGGATGTTGTTTTATGATCGGCGCTGTTATGTGATTTATATTTGTTAAATAAGTAATTATTTTCCACGAAGAAATTTGATCCGTAGCTATAAATTTAATAGTATTATTTGTTAAGTATATTAGGGAACCAATTATATTATCAGAATCGTAATAAATATATTTTATCCCAAGGCAAAAATAAAAGTAAATAAATTTATCATTTAAATTTAGATCCAAATTTAACAGATACTAAAAAATCCATTAGAAATGGTTTATTTAAATACGACCTTCAAATGAATACTGGAAAATAGTTTTGTGTTGAAAAGTAAAATTATCAGAAAATTGTAAAGTAACACTATATTGGTGACGAATAATAATGAATAGACAAATGTAATGATCTGTCGGATGACTTCAATCTTTTTTCTAGATTTATCATCTCAATTATTTTAAATAGAGCTACTGAACGTTAATAAAATACTGTATAGCAGTTGAACGAATAGAGTTAACTCGTCTTTTCTCCAAATAGACCATGTATTCTTAAAATATACTTCTCCATTAATTCATTGTTCTATTTACTGATTCTGTTACTCGTAACTCTGTCGAATAAATGATGGAATAAATGAAGATAATCAATGCAAGCAATCGATCTCTCTTTGGAACTGTTTTATCGTCGCCATAATAGTTACTATTTGTACAGTAGTGTCTGATTGCTACTTTGGCAGAACAGATCCCCTACAGAATAATTTTTTTGACATAATACAACAAACAGGTTTTTGATGATCATTATATTTTGGTGAGTGTAAATTTGTTGTATCATCGGTAAAAATAAACAGATAGTTTTGTTTTGAATACTTTTTAAAAATATTTTCATTTATAATTTAGTGTTAAATAAAAGAATATGATGTAGACAGGTTATATAAAGGGTAATTCACATAGTGACCACTCCCCTCTTGTAGCATAGAAAAAGGACTGGAAGCGGAGATGCAGTAAGGAAAATAAAGGTAGAAACGGGTTAACTAGTGCCCCCGGGCTATAGTTTAAGGATCCTACCCGGAAATTCGTTAAAAGTAATGCAGGGAAAATCCTAGAAAAACCTTAATAAGGTAGGTAATTCTCCCACGGCCTTCCGATTGAGGAGAGGAGTTTTCTGTGGGGTGACAGCATTCAACTCTCCGTGACTTGACCAGTTTAGGAGGCAGCTGGCCGACTATTCCAATATGGATAGCAGACAACTCTTGCCGTATGCCCAGGGTCTGCGACCCCGGAACATACACCTCTCAAAACTGACCGAGGTACCTCGGCCTGTAGGAACCTTAGTTCAAAAACCAGAAAGATTGAACCACATCCCCGTAGGTAGCCCTCTCCGCCTCTCCACAATGTTTCACCTGCGACAGAACAGCTCTCATAGGCTTCCTTGTTGTGTTTAATAGATATAGTTAATTCTCTAAACTGACCGAGGTATTATTAATGTATCTGTGTGAAATATTTTCATGAGTTTCTGATACCACGTTTGTCGTTCCAAACGCGGTTAACCCATTTCGAAAGTCCGAATTTTATTATCGATGATAAAGATATTTTCATGTGTACTTTACCTTTCATATTTACATATCTGAATATGACAAAATTATTAACAGTTGCCTTGTAAATACTGTCAAAATATTTTTTGAAGGTGGGTTAAGGACAAAATTTATTATTACGATATTAATGTAAATCAGTTGTATTTGTTGGCGTATCCAATTTTCTTTTTTAACGCGAAAGGAACAATCTTAATAGTAAGTAAATAAATCACATTTCATTTCACTAGTATTACCATTACAAACTGTATTTCATTTATTTGCTCACCATAAAAATTTTTCTTTAACGTTTATATTTTCCTTTCTTGTTAAAAAAAATGTGTTTCGCCAACATATACAATTTAAATTATATATATTAACGTAATAGTAATAAAAATTGTATTTTTTGAATTTACTATTAACAAATAACAGATATCTAAGTACTAACTATTTGTTACGAATAATAATAATCGTTAACAAATAAACATATAAAACTCAAACAAAACCGTAACCAAAGGCGAAAGACGGGTGACTTTATTTATAAGTGGATTGAATTCATGTTCAAATATTGGATAAGCCTGCGAGAGGATTCTCTTGCAGGTAACCTGCGAGTGATTTTCTCTCGCAGGCAGAACCTTTTAAGAGAGATACGAAGGGGCTACCTTTGGGTATGCCTTTTCCTCTCCGTTTTTGAACTAAGGTTCCCACAAGCCGAGGCACCTCGGCCTGTTCTGAGAGGTGTATGTTCCGGGGTCACAGACCTTGGGCATACGGTAAGAGTTGTCCGTTATTCCCATTGGAATAGTGGGCCAGCTGCCTCCTAAACTGGTCGAGGCACGGAGACGTGAATGCTGCGTCCCCACAGCAAACTCCTCTCTCTGCTATTGGAAGGGCGAGGGACAGGTACCCAATGCCCGACCTACCTGATGCAGGTTTTTCTAGGGTTTATCCTGCATTTTTCTTTAGGCGAATGCCGGGTAGGATCCTTAAACCATAGCCCGGGTGCCCTAGTAACCCTTGGCTACCTTCCTCTACCCTTCAGCATTCACCCTTTCAAATCCCTTCCTATGCTATTAAAGGGGAGTTGCCCAATGTGGATCACCCTCATGTAGCCTGTTGCCCTAAAAAAAAAGTTCATATATTTCCTACACACGCTTCAAACTTGAAAGTAAAAATAATATTACAGTTTCATTCAATAAGAAAAAAAATAGTTAATTCTTATTAAGTTTTTCAAGGATTCTTGCAAATATCAACAGAAAATAAAATTATTTAATTTGGACATTCTACTAACTCTTTATACGAATAAAATGGACCATTAGTAGCCAATATTTACAATGTCTATGTAATAAATTCTGTTTCCTATGCTCTGTTTATCGATTAGTAGATTTTATTGATTTATACCAGAGTAACGATGGTTTGCTTGAATGAAGTTAAAGATGTGTTTACTTCTACTCCCCGTTGTGAACGGTGCGCTGTCTATGTCGAGAAACAGTTTTAATATTTGGAGAATATTAATTCACAATGGATGTAATTCAGACTGTTCGCTTTTTTAACTTAAATATTTCGTAGCCGCGGCTTGCACGACTTCATTTTCCTAATCTGTAAGACATAAAAGAAAGAAGATAAAAGTTTCTGTCCCATTTCAAGAAACAAGTAATTCAATGTTTCTAGTAATCGGAGTAGCTTTAGAAATATACACATAAATGTTACATCAGTTTATTTGGATAATAGTTTCTATGAACCACAAATGCAAGTTCATTGATATTAATATGTTTCAAGCGAAAATTTAAAAGGTGCGTGAGTATATTAGTACAACGTTCTTTAATCTTATTTTATAAATTCGTTTATAATTTCTTTATCGTTATTTTAACATTATTTTCATTCAAGCATCTTAATATTACGTTGTTTTTAATGCACGGTGTACACTTGCTCTTGCGTGGCCATCCTTAATTTGCTGGGCGGCTGTAAGTGAAGTTGCCGCAATAGTGAAATTCAGGCTGGACTGGAGCATTCCAGTGATATTTCCCCGAGATACGTCGGCGACACGGACCAGTCTAGAATGCGAATGGTCTGCACAAGACGTGGGATGACCAGCACCCCCTCAACTCCGCCCTTCCCCACCCACAAGTCCCCGTCCACACTCCACAAGCAGCAATCTGGAGTGTTACATGGCCCTGGAGACTGGATAGCTGTTCCAGATTCCATCGCCTATCACGCTCTGGGGAGCATTTTATGAAAATATTCATGTCACGGCACGAGTCCTTACGCTGGTTATCTGTGTGGAACACATAAGTAACTCTTTTATTTTAAAAATGTTAATCGAATTATTTTAGTTGAGTGGAGCGGAATTTTATTGGTCTACAGGATAGTGGAGGATTTTTAATTTTTTTACTTTTAATAGAAATTTTTAGGTTCATTAACTAATTTTCTTTTGAAAGGGGCTCGCGACAATTATTCTGAAAACGAGGAACTTAAAAAGTAGAAATTGCCCTGTTTGACTCAATAAAGAAATATGCAATAAAAATTAAATTATATTATTTTTCCAATAGTATTTAGTTACGCAAAGTTGGCATATCCTTCAGAAACAAAGACTTAGAACAGTAATGAGAAAATAATTATTATTTTTTGGATTTCAATTGTGTTAACTGTCCACTTTAGTCGATACTACGGCAGCGTAGACGTAGTATTATATTTGTTTAAAAACTAAGAATTGTTTAAAAATTCATTATTATTCAGAAATTATATTTTTTTAGGGTAACGGCTACATGAGGGTAATCCACATGGTGGCAACTCCCCTTTAATAGCATACATAGGGATTTGAAAGAGGGGATGCGGAAGGGTAGAATAAAGTAGCCAAGGGTTAACTAGGGCCCCCGGGCTATATATTAAGGATCATACCCGGCATTCGCCTAAAACTAATGCAGGGAAAACCCTAGAAAAACCTGCATCAGGTAGGTCGGGCATTGGGTACTTGTCCCACGCCCTTCCGGGGGGAGCAGCATTCCCTTCTCCGTACCTCAACGAGTTTAGGAGGCAGCTGGCCGACTGTTCCAATAGGAACAGCGAACAACTCTTACCGTATGCCCAAGTTCTGTGACCCCGTAACATACACCTCTAAAAAAAAGGCCGAGGTGCCTCGGCATGTGGGAACCTTAGTTCAAAAAATCCAGAGAGATGTGAAGGCATCCCCAAAGGTAGCCTCCGCCAGAGCTCTTTGGGAAGGTTCAGCTGCGAGAGAATTCTCTCGCAGTCCAACTCCAAGAGTAACTCTCCATTAATTATATATTAATTATTATGCTAATGTCTCTCAGTTTTTGAACTAAGGTTCCCACAAGCCGAGGCACCTCGGCCTGTTTTGAGAGGTGTATGTTCCGGGGTCACAGACCTTGGGCATACGGTATTCCCATTGGAATAGTCGGCCAGCTGCCTCCTAAACTGGTCGTGGCACGGAGAAGTGAATGCTGCGTCCCCACAGCAAACTCCTCTCCCGCTATCGGAAGGGCGTGGGACAAGTACCCAATGCCCGACCTACCCGATGCAGGTTTTTCTAGGGTTTTCCCTGCATTTCTTTAGGCGAATGCCGGGTAGGATCCTTAAAATATAGCCCGGGGGCCCTAGTAACCCTTGGCTACCTTCCTCTACCCTTCCGCATCCCCCCTTTCAAATCCCTTCCTATGCTATTAAAGGGGAGTTGCCCAAGGTGGATTACCCTCATGTAGCCTGTTGCCCTAAAAAAAATTATGTTACTGTAGGAGTTTAAAACGAGCAAACAAAAAGAGAAAGACAAGAAAATATATAAAGTACTATCTACTCAACGAAAGTTTACCGCAAATTCGAAAATGCGTATTGAATTACTAAAATTGAGACAGACTTATTACATTCAAATTGAATGCAAATAAAATTAATGGCAGTTATTATTGAAGCTGTCTTTATGAGGCTTAATTTACAAAAAATTGCAGTTTCCAAAATAGCCGATGGAGCGCTCACTAACATTGTTTATATTAGTCTCAAGTTTCAGAAATAACTCATGCCGAGAATTTCAGCGATCAATCTTTGTGTAGACTTTCACCTGAAGCTTTGTGTAGAAATAAGACGCAGAAAACATAAATGACAACGGTTCAGTAACTGAAAATAAATGGTCAATGTGCATTAATCAAGCTGACCACATTTTCATCTGACGACAATTATGAGAATGAATTGTGAATATAATTTTAAATGAATCTGTGTTTATTGACATAGTATCAAATTTTATGTTTAATTGTATTTTTTGGTAATGCATGTAGTGTTCTGATTCACTCTGGTTGTTTATGATGTGAAATATACCTCATATGTTTTCGATCGGAGATGTGACTATAATAATAATTGAAGAACAGAAAGAAAAGATTTCTAAACTGAATTTAGAGGAACAGGATTGCAAAATCTCAACCGGATCGGGAATAGATCCCCGGTTGGTACTTGGGTGCTCCACCGCATGACCGATCCGTGTCGACCCCAGTCCAGGCACGAAATTTTTCCATCCATTCTGTTCTTGAATTAATTCATTGCACCTTATTTCAATTTCACGTAATATCCATTCTTCATTGGTTCTTAAAAAAATAATGATTCGTCAATTGTAGGCGAGTCTGGCTTAAATTGAACAAAGGATGGGGGAGTCTCGTGCCTGACCTGGAGTTGACTCTGGTAGCTCAGAGGCACCCGATTCGTAGTGAAAGTTTTAATTATAATACCAATTGATGTGAGTCATTTTTTAACCATTATATAGCATTTTTACGTAATCAATAATTCAATTAGCTCTGTCATAAATATTATATAGGACTTTAAATACATAATTATTATATAAGGTAATATAACTGTATTCTGTCTGCAGAGATTCAATAAATAAGAGTTAAATAAATTTCAAACAATAATCTGGTTTTAATATATAGTTTTTTAACCCATTCTCCCATAATCTCGTGATCCTCTATTTTAACCTTCGCGTTACAACATATTTAGGGTCTATCGGGATGACTGCCACAATGCCATCTTACATTATACATTTGGGATTTGACTGGTTGTCAATGATCCGATTCTCCTTCAGTCCTAACCCCAGTTTTCTGACCATGACGAGCAAAACTATTCATGCCCATGCATTACGCTGATCACACAACAGGTAGGCCTCTTGATCCATACCTGACATAATTACTGATTATTATAAAATCCAGAAATTTTTAATTAGTTTGAAATATTTATTTTATTGTATAGAAGCTCTTTAATTGTTTACCTGATCGTCTTGACTAATCACTAACAACATTTTATTATTTGTTAAAACATTTTTTTTTACAAAATTAATTTTTCATAATTGGTTAGTTACCCTTTCCCCCTTATCATCATAGGATTTTATGTTCGAATAAAGTTTGGATTAATACATAGAATAAAGTTTAAGAGTTCTGTACCGTTTAATTAAATATTAGGCAAAACTTTAATTTCACTGTTTATTTGAATTTTAATAAATTAAAATTTTATACGAGAATGTAATTTTCATATCTACTCCTACTTAACTTCTCCTCCATAAATTCTCCTGCTGCCCTCTGGGATTAATTGCTTAATGGGCGTTGAAACCGCTCGGTGCAGAAGACACGGACAGTTCTGTGTAACCGGTGGAATAAATTGCCTCAGACTCTGTCCTCCGCAACGATTAAGCAAATGGTCTAATAGCAGAGAGGTCCGACAAACAGCCAGTCAGGATTTCTACTACAGAAGAAGTAATCAACGCGCTGCTCAACCCGGAAAGGGCGGCTCCATTTAGGATTCTGTCCGCATGCACTACCTCTAATCTATGATTCCATATCGGCTTCCTTACAATTTTATTGGCATTGTGAAATGCGCCTCCAATAGGTGGGACGCACGGTTCTTAAATAAATATTTCGTTAACAGCGTTTATACAGGCATATTAGTTACCAGCTGAGGTAAGTACATTTTTTCACAAATTTGGAACAAGCATGTAATTTATTCATGTTAATTTCGTAAAATTATATTCATTGTAAAATTATATTAATTATTAATCGGAGTAATCAGATGTAAGTTGATGGAAAAATATATAACCTCCAAGACTAAAATTTAACAAAAATAATTGATGCTGTGATAATAAACGTCAACATAATACAGATATTGCTAGAGAAAATCAAATCAATATGAATATAGAAACAGAAAAGTAATTTAATAGAATATTCCATTTATAATAATATACATATTTAATATTAAATACTGCAATTGTCTGGAGGTTATAGTACATTCGTTATAATTTGAAATATAAATCCTGTAAAAATCCCACAGCATACCACTGTGATCAAATAGTAAGGTGAAATTGTCATTTAAAACTCCCTGGTATTAGGAAGGCCGGTAATTTTTTTTCCTAGGTCGGTAGGACTGTCTATAATATTTGACAAGCGTCTGTTTGTTAAAAGGTTTAATTATCTCCGAGTTACACGTGTTTTTGTAAACAACCAAAAGTGAATTTTTCGATTTTTGCAATGGGTGATTTTTTGAGCAAAGAACTTGCATCAAATTTTGTTTGCGGAACGAATATTCGTGTGCGAACACGTTGAAAATGTTTCGGAAGGCCTTTGGTGATCAAACTATGGCACGAAAAAACGTTTATAAGTGGTAAAACGAGTTCAAAGAGGGCCGAGAGAACGCGTTGAAGACGAACAGCGCTCTGGACGACCATCAACGTCTACCGACGAGGGCAACGTCAAAAAAAAAAGATTTGGTGCTTGAAAATCGTCTATGAACAATTAGAGTTCTCGCTGATAGTGTTGGAATATCATTTGCCTCAGCCCAAACCATTTTGAAGAATGTTTTGTGTCTCAAACGCGTCAAGTCTCGATTGGTGCCAAAATCGCTCAATTTTTTTGAAAAAAAAAGCGTCGCGTTGATGTGTGTGAAACTTTGCTGTGTGGCTATCAGGACCACTTGAAATGCATCCTTACTGGAGACGAGGCTTGGATTTACGCATACGACCCTGAAACCATCGACCAATCCAGCGAATATCGTGCAAAAGGTGAAGCAAGACAAGACCACGGCAAAGTCGATCGAAAATCAAGGTCATGTTGACCGTTTTCTTTGATTATCGTGGTGTGGTGCACTATGAATTCCTTTAACAAAGAATATTATTTGAGCGTTATACGTCGTTTGATTGAAGCTATTCGTCTGAAACGGCCGGAATTATGGGCGAACAACTCTTGGTTCCTTCAACACGATAATGCACCATGTCATACTGCATTGGTTCTTCGGGACTTTTTTTTTCAAAAATTCGACTCATATCGTTCCGCAACCACCGTATTCGCCTGATTTGTCTCCGTGCGACTTCTGGCTATTCAGCAAACTCAAAAGGCCAATGCGGGTACGCCGTTTCGACACGATTGAGGAAATAAAAACCGAATCGAATAAGGTCTTGAAGGCTATACTGGAAAAAGACTATTCCGACTGTTTCGAGGTCTGGAAGAAGCGTTGGAAAAAGTGCGTTTTATCGGACGGGGATTACTTTGAAGGGGATGAAATTGATTTGGGAGAATAAATAAAGAATTTATATTTTATAAATAAATTCACCTTACTTTTTGTTCAAAGACAACATAAAAAAATCTCTCTTGATGTATAAAACGAGGGTTCAATTGATAACATGAATTGTTATACATTTTTGTCTTAACAAAATTTAATTTAATTATCATATAAATAAACTATTGTTATATACGGATAAAATACAGACGTTGAACACACTTTCTTTATTATAAATGTGTGAAATATAAATGAATATTTATTTTAGGCACATCCACTGATTTCATTCGTGCTAAGATTTATGAAATATTTATAGTATTGTTTCTTGTAGTTATATTAACGAAATCTTCAAAAGCTTAAGATTTAATATAGTGTTGTGTGAATTGAAGACAAGATGACTTACTCACGTATGTCAACTTTGCAAAACTTTGTTTCGTACTCGCATTTCACCAACAAGAAGAATTTACATACATTCTCTATAGACATGGGAGAGCGGCGAGCGCCGAAAACTTGATAATTACATTGACTACATTAGCAGAAGTTGGGTGGGTTGGCCGTGTTAGTACAAAACCCAAGTTTATTAATTGCAGAAGTAATATTTCTTTTTACGAAGAACCATACTAAAGCTGATACATGGATGATATTTATAAGAGCTCCAAAAATAATGTATTAATACTGAAAGGCCTAAAATAGTTTATGTAAAAAATGGGTATTCTGCATTAACTTGCGAATAAGTTTGTTAGCATAACGTTTTAAAAGAAAATATATACAGCTATACTATAAAGTAAAGAAAAATTATGAAATAATTCAAGTTACCAATACTGTGAAAAATCTAAATTTATTATTTCTAGTCATCACTACTATCAGGCAATAAATGGTTTGAATATCAGCAATGGGAATGCCTTTCCTCTCTCTGCTTTTTAACTAAGATTCCATCAAGCAGAGGCACCTCAGCCTGTTTTGAGAGGTGTATGTTCCGGGTCACAGACCTTGGGGACACGGTAAGAGGTGTCCGTTGTTGCCATTGGAATAGTCGGCCACCTGCCTCCTAAACTCGTGGAGGCACAGAGAAGGGATGCTACGTCCCCACAGAATCGGAACGGCTCGGGACAAGTACCTACTACCCGACCTACGTGATGCAGGTTTTCTAGGGTTTGTCCTACATCACTTTTAGGAAATTGCCGGGTAGGATCCTTAAACTACAGCCCGGGAGCCCTAGTTAACTCTTCGCTACCTTGCTCTACCAAATTTTTTTCAAATACCTGCCTATGCTATTAAAGAAGAGTTGCCACAATGGGGATTACCCACCTGTATACTGTCACCCTAATAGAAATAAAGTAATGAACTATCTCACTATTTCTAGGCATAATATATAAACAATAAGCGTAAAAATGTCGGAAATGTTAATTCTTCTGTACTGGACACTCCATACTGATTAGCCTTGAAATTGACCAAACGAAGAAAATACAATTTCCTGTTTGCAACATCAAACTCCAGACAGAAGAAAACAATGGATTATCGAAAACAAAGACTTCAAAATACCCTATTAATTAATAATACTTTAAAAAAATATATTTTAATAAATCTCCACTGCTTCGGGTAGCTATGCAATTTTGGGACCTCCAGAACTCCTTAATCACATTAAAATGTTAGTTTCAATTCTTATGTCGTTCAAATTTTCTACTGTTACTGTTCGCAAACCACTAACTTCTTGACGTTTCTCATTACCACCATTTTGTTTTTTAAACATCCTAGTAGGTTTTTAATTCAATACAAAGCTCAGTATATAATTATTTTGTGTTTAATACAGATTTTCATTATATAAATTGACAGTTTAATTTACAACGCAGCTTAATTTAATACCCTATCATATTGAAAGAGATAATGAAAATTTAATTGGAATAGCTGACTACAGGGTTTACACTATGAGAGCCTTGATTAAATTATACGGGCGTATCTTAATTTTTTTTCGAAAAAATCTAGACCTCAGGCATTATTTGTATTGAGTATACTTAGATGAAAATTATAATAATAAAATACACGTTCATGTACTAGTTTCGGTAGATGTTCGAATTTAATGTTTAATTAAACTTATAATAATTCATTCCTCATTTTCGTATCACAATTTTACCAGAAATTTTTTAAGACTTAAAATCTCAGATATTAAACTTAATAGAAAAATAAATCAATCGGTTATTGACCTTTTACAGACACTTTATTATTATCGTATCAGCGTGTCATTCAGTCTTGCAACAATCTCGTTGGTTTTAAGTGAATTCTGTGCCTCGGACCCATTTTCAAAAACTTAGTGAATTTATCAACATTGTTTGTCGAACTTCTTTGTTATAATAAATTGGACAATAACCTGAAGAAGATACGAACACGTTTCTAAACGTCGTAACGCTGTAAATAAAACATTAAGTGTTTGTAAAATGTCAACTGATTTATTAATTCAAAAACAGACGTAAAATAAAAACCTAAAAATCAAAATATTTTAACATTTAATCTTTAGTGAGTTAATTTTTTTTAGGGCAACAGACTACATGAGGGAAATCCACGTTGGGCAACTCCCCTTTAATAGGAAGGGATTTGAAAGGGGGGATGCAGAAGGTTAGAGGAAGGTAGCCAAGGATTAACTAGCGCCCCCGGGCTATAGTTTAAGGATCCTACCCGGCATTCACCTAAAGAAATGGAGGACAAACCCTAGAAAAACCTGCACTAGGTAGGGCATTGGGTACTTATCCTACGCCCTTCCGTTAGCGGGAGAGGAGTTTGCTGTGGGGTCAGCATTCCCTTCTCCATGCCTCGACCAGTTTAGGAGGCAGCTGGCCGACTATTCCAATGGGAATAGCGGACAACTCTTACCGTATACCCAAGGTCTGTGACCCCGGAACATACACCTCTCAGAACAGGCCGAGGTGCCTCGGCTTGTGGGAACCTTAGTTCTAAAACGGAGAGGAAAAGGCATCCCCAAAGGTAGCCTCTTCGTATCTCTCCTACAAGGTTCTGCCTGCGAGAGAACATCCCTCACGGGTATTGCCTGCGAGAGAATAGCTCTCGCAGACCTCTCGCTTAGTGAGTTAAATAATCCAACACGTATAAAACTACAAATATTCGCCGATCCGACAGCGCCTGTTCCCGGAAAAAGACCGTTGTAGTAATGGAAAATTTATTTTAATTAAACACGCGTTTGCTCTTCTCATAAAAGAAACTATATTTTAAATCTAATATTTGCACAGTAAATTTACGAATGATGTGTAATGCGTATATAATAGATAATTATAATAATATTTAACAATACATAACACTATTATCAGTATAATTTGTTTGGGTATAAAGGAAAATTAATATGATGACTATAATATCCTACCGCAAATCAATAATTATTTACTTAGAAAAGTTGAGAACGAAATACAAAATTATAATCTCAACAATTAAATTGAATTAAATTTACTCCACAAATTAATTCAATTTCATAATAATTGGTTTGTGAACTAACAACTAAATACTTATTACTCTGTCATTAATAAAATTTGTGAATTCCCTTTTTTTTTATTCATGAGTACTAGTTAAATATACAATGAACCTATTTAGTAACAAAGATAATAGTTAAATATCTTATAGCTACAAATGTTGAACTTAACAGATGTAAGTCGCCAATGACCTAAAGGTTAATGCGACATTAAACTGTAATTGTTTTTTTAAAAAAAAAGACTATCGTGAAATTTTTATATCACTGTCCCAGAAATATAAACCCTTTCTTGTGTTTGAAATCAATTTTCCTTCCGAGATTTATAGATCAAGGATGAGTTTGGTTCGCGGATTTTTACTTTTTAAGCATTATTATCGGTCAACGTTATTTTATTCTGCAATGTGAAATCAGTAATTGTGATGGCTTTACGGACGGAAAACTCCTCATACTTCCCTGAACCAAACTGCTGTTCTCTGTGCATTTGGGGTAAGGTCTGTGGTTGCCTTAACAGTTTTGCTCAAGTCCCCTTCTAAACCACCCTACACTAATTGGCTATAGTCACCCACCAAGAGTTAGTCTCGTGGTTAAGAGAGGGGCAGCTCATGGAGCAATAATTATGTTCAGCGTTTGTATTGAGCAAGTGAAGACCCGAATATAATTTTAGAGTCAGTTCATCGAAAAAATTGAACAAGAGGACGAACATGATCAACTTGGGGCTCAAACGCAGTGCCAGCTCGAAGAATGGATTGGATGGTCAGACTCATTCATGTTTTGCCGTATGTATTCGCCAACAAATTTATGCATCTTAAGTTTTTTTCGTTATTAATAATTTTTGTTTCAAAAAACTTTCTAGATTTTACATATTTCATTCTCCGTAGTTTTATGGTGTATAATATGACAGCTTAAAATTTAGAGGCAAAATTTGTACTGTAAATAACAGATTTGTATGTATCAGCATTCTTCGTTAAGAATAGCAAATACATTCGAAATAAGCTGAGGAGCAATTTTGATAGTGAATGAACTCTTTGGGTACCCTAATTTGAAAAATAGACGATTATTGCACAATGATATGGAACTAAGACCACGGAGAAACGAGTTCACTAACCGAGTAAAAGGACCCGTTTTCAATTGCGAATTATTTAACTCTTGTTTGTTAATGTGGGTCTAAGATATAAATTGGTAGTTCAGTATTTTCTCCTTTTTTAATTAACAGTATAAATATCACTGCCAGCAGTCTTTTACAATCATATCAATGTTAAGCTTCACTTAGTCAAACTGCGTGTCGGAAACGTGTGTTATGAATTAAATGCCTATCGTATGTAGTGAACAACAGGAACGTAATTTGTCAATTATTTTATTAACGGTAACATGGTTTACAAATGTGTGAATATGAAAATAATGGGCCTGGAATCACAATATAAAAGGGACACCAATATGGACTTGATTGAGTTGGGGGCTGATCACAATGGAAACAATTAATAAATTAACAACTAATTTTTATTTACTAAAGATCTGTATCAATTTGTTTATCAAAAGGCAAAAATTTACAAATGAAAACAATGAATCGCTGATATAATACTCCTTCGTCTCTTTGATTTCATAACAACGGCTCGTTTTCAAACACTAAATTTGTTATCCTTATCGTGCTTATGTATGTTACATTCCTCGTTTGGAAGCCGTGTCATATTAATATTTTTAAGTGTTTCTCAATATTCTTCCGTCCATCTAACAAAAATACAAAATCTATGATTCTTAATCATTTTATTGACAAACTTTCAAAACGAATTTGATTAAATATGTTACATTATAAAAATTAATATCGAATTTCTAGAGTCTCCCTTTTATTTTCCTAAATTTCTAAAGTTTAAATGACGTATTTTTCAGTTCTCGAATTTTATACAGAATGTATTTAGAAGAGTCTCGACATATAGAATCAATATTATCTTATAAAGAAACAAATGGCATTGATTCGGAGAAGAAATGATTATGTTTATTGAAAAATGTATATTAAATTCTAAACGACGTTTCGGCGTCTTCTAGGGCCTTGCCTCTAAATTTTGTTCATGGGTAGTATACAATATTAAAAATTGACAAATCTAGACGAGGACGAGTCGTCATTGAGAATTTAATATTTTTTGCAACATTCATTATAATTACTTTTCTGACTCAAAGCCATGAATCTATTTATAACATTATAATATACTAAGATATTTTTCCACAACTACTCCTCTCAAGCTTTGAACTAAGGTTCCCACAAGCCCAAGCACCTCGGCCTGTTTTGAGAGGTGTATGTTCCGGGGTCTCAGACCTTGGACATACGGTAACAGTTGTCCGCTATTCCCATTGGAACTGGTCAAGGCACGGAGTAGGAAATGTTGCGTCCCCACAGCAAACTCCTCTCCCGCTATCGGAAGGGCGTGGGACAAGTACCCAATGCCCGACCTTCCTGATGCAGGTTTTTCTAGGGTTTGTCCTGCATTTCTTTTAGGCGAATGCCGGGTAGGATCCTTAAACCATAGCCCGGGAGCCCTAGTTACCCTTGGCTACCTTCCTCCACCCTTCCGCATCCCCCCTTTCAAATCCCTTTCCTATGCTTTAAGAGGGTAGGTTGCTACTATGTGGATTACCCTATACAAAGCCTGTCTACACCCCAAAAAAATCGATAATTATCTCCACTATCTTTCGTATTATCATAAGAATATTTATTTCAACTTAGTCTTCCTTATTCCTCTGCAGTAGACAATTTCAAATGTTTGTATTCTTCTTTATGCAAGTTTACTAACAACCCGGATCAACATGTGATCGACAAATGATGTAAATAAGGGAAATTATTTTATTAAGTTTGGATAGTGTGCCATTTTTAGGGAAACAGACTACATGAGGGTAATCCACATGGTGACAACTCCCCTTTAGTAGCATAGGAAGGGATTTGAAAGGGGGGATATGAAAGGTAGAGGAAGGTAGCCAAGGGTTAACTAGGGTCTCCATGCTATATTTTAAGGATCCTACCCGGCATTCGCCTAAAGAAATGCAGGACAAACCCTATAAAAACCGGCATCAGGTAGGTCGGGCATTGGGTATTTGTCCCACGCCCTTCCGACAGCGGGGGAGGAATTTTCTGTGGGGACGCAGCATTCCATTCTTCGTGCCTCGACCAGTTTAGGAGGCAGCTTGCCGACGGTTCCAATGGGAACAGCGAACACCTCTTACCGTATGCCCAAGGTCTGTGACCCCGGAACATACACCTCTCAGAACAGGCCGAGGTGGGGCGTAGTGGTAGTAAGATAGGAAAACTGTTCTCTTCACGTCTAGGAGAAGCAAGGCCTAAAAAATCATTTTTATGTTTTCGCTCTGGTTCTTGCAGATTTTCCACAACAAATCGTTTTACGACTAAATTTACATAAAAATGGACAAGTGAATATTCTTCCATCCGATTTAGAGATGCGTTGGAATTATCACTAGGACGAATTAAGGTTCAATTGTCTTTCTTCGAGATATTAAAAAACATTATCGAAACATTCACACCATAAGCTGGATATTGTTTTCGAATGACTACAACTTAGATCCATCCTATACCGTTTCCAATATATTAAAAGCAAAAGGAAACCCTGCAACAAACAACTATAATATTTGGTTCGGAGCTAAAACCAGAAAACATTATATTCACAATACCATTAAATATATCTTCTGAAAAATTATCTTATAATTAGAAGTAATTGGCATAAATTTTAAGAAAATGTAAAATTTATTTTCAACTAAGTTCCTCTTTTATCACCGCAAAGTGAATTGATTCTAGCTTTTTGTTTAACGTGGGTTGCAAATGGTAGACAGTAGTAAAATGTTATTTCTTCACGTTTAGTTGATTTGTGTTCTTTCATAATTTTTGGACGCGGAGAGAGATTGCTTGTTCCATGTATTTCTCGGTCATTTTCTCCGCCTACGTCTTCTGGCTAGTCTCTGTCTTGCGTTCCTCCTACGCACAGAAATGCAGCTTGCATTGAGCTGTCGCAGAAAGACGTACAAAGACCTGGATTTCGCTGGAGATTCATCCGCCTGGGATTCCATTTGAGATGAGTCTTTTGTCCTTAAAGTGCAAAGGCGGATAGCATGATTTTAAAGACGAACAAATTATTAGAATAAACAATTTCCCACAAAATATATTCTGAGTAATCCGTTAGTTATTCAGTTCTACTGCGTGCAAACAAAAACGCTGAAAAGTCAAGACTTGTTAATCTAAATCTAACAATGAAATATTTTTTGCGTAAAATGAGTAACATATTTTTGTAGTTATGAAAACGATTGAAGGGAAAGAATCCGTGTCACATTAAAAACCAAACACTGAATTGCAATTATCAATATTAACTTTTGAATAAATATGATTCAAACGTTTTATCTCAAATCCTTTTGATGATAATTTTGTCAGTTCAATACAAATAATAATTTTAATTCCATTAATTCGTTTCATAATCCCGTTAAACTCTTTATGAATACACTGAAAAAGTACTTACCTTATGTATTTACCTTTCATACTACATAAATTTTTAAAATTTATAATTTTTTGATACTGTAACGCGTGTATTTAGGTTTAAGTATTTCTTTGTCTCGGAAGTGTTGTTAGAAACCGTGCACGTGCGTGGGGGTGGAGGATATCAATATATCCATCCAAGTAATTTCGTGTCCTGTCTGGATTGTTAACCTCAACATGACAGAATAGTTAGCCATTGTTGACTACGGAACTGCAGCTGCGTGCTATAAATCTTGTGACAATGGAAGAATCAGTAAAACTGACGAAGTTTTCTAACAATGAAAAAATGTAAAAGAATGGGAGGCTATAATGGAGGGGACGGAGATAAGCTTTAGGAAACTGGACAGTTGTTCTGCGCTCACCGAAGCTGGTGGATGTGATTAAGAGAGGCTCCGTAAAGTTGTTGTCTCTGATATAGTTCGAGGCAGAATCGTAGTGTTAAAGGGGCCACAATTTGTTAGTGAAGAGTTCACAGAATAGCACCACACAATTTAGTAAGACGGCTTGCCAGCATTCAATCCCGGAGGCCGACGCCTTAGCCAGTGATCAACCCCTGAGTCGACGTCAGTACGTCGGTACGAGAGCTACAGCAAGCAACACAACACAGAATAGCAGTACACATTTGGTACGGGCGGCAAATCTCTTCTATGTAAAACCACATGTGCCTGAGATAAGAGTTTTCATGTTTAACTTTAATAAACTTATATAAAATTTCTGTATTGATCAAATACTTATTTTGATTTAAAGTAAAAACCCAGCCCACAAAAATAATTCTTTACAATAAAAACAGTTGAGAATGTACTGGTTAGCGCATAGCATAGGAAATACATTGTTTTTCAGTTGTAAATTTGACTCGTTTAGTAGAAGTACATTATAAAAAGTTAGTAACCTGTTTCTCGATGATACCATTGATCGTTATATTGTTATTTAGTTACACAAGCAATGAAATGGAGAAACGCTATTCGGTTGTTTACGTTGACTCACTTATCATTTCGTCGTCTTAATAGTTAAATTTTATCCTCCATTATTTGTAATTATTTATTATTAAGTACGTTATGAAGTTTTTATAATTTCCTAAATTTTCTGATTATCCTGTTATTGTTGATCCCCAAACATCTTGAGAGTGCTAGAAAAATCGTCATCATAATTAAATCAATAGTGACACCGTGTCACTTAAATATTAATATCATATTACAAGATTAGTAATATGAATAATTTATTTTGATACTCACTTTCGAATAAAAATATCCCACTCTTACGCGACAGAAATTAAATATCACAAATACTTAATAAATATAATTATTAAAAATTTATTATATTTGCGAAATAAATAATTGTGTGGTTGATTATAAAAATTTCTTAATTACTTAACTTGTAGTATTACTTCAAATTTATAACGTATAGCCAGTTAAAAAATGTTGACAAAATTATGCCAAATATTTTAAACTAAACATGATACATATATTTAACAGTAGTGTGTACTACGATAGAAATTAAATTTTCAAAATTTTTCTGGGTAAGGTGCTTCAGAGCTACAGTCTAATTGAGATATACTTAAGAACCATTTTTTGTGGCTTTATAATGTTCGTGACTTGAAAAATATATCTGACAATTTAAGTATAATACAGTTAATATACTGAAATATTCGATGTATTTCCTACGATATTCAAATAATGTTTCCTATTTCTATTAGTCTCCTCAACAGACAATAAATAACTATTTACATGTAAAATAATAATTTTTTCATAATATATAAAGATACCAAAGCAGTTTGCATGTCTTTGATATTAAAATATGGTAGACAGTTTTCAGTCATTCGTATTACGATATCTACAATTATAAGAATAAAAATGTTGCATAATATTTAATATCAAAGACAGGGAATTAATGCTTTCACGTGCAAACTGCTTTGGTATCTTCATTAATTATGTAAAAAAGTCTAAAAACATGCTTCATCCTTCAGTTACCATTCATTTCGGCGAAGATTTCTAATGCGGCGTTAATTATCGCTAACGACAAACAAGACTGTAAATGAATACATCTTCTTCAGATCATTATGTTATTCTGGAGCAAAGACGATAGTTATGGGAAATGTGTTTATTTTCCAGTCAGCGAGTATTAATGGTTCCGGTAGTGGCAACTGTCAGTTGGATTTAGACTTTCAGTATACATCGTACGGCCAGATTTTGCTCATCTTACAAATAGCCTGTGAGAGCTGTTCTCTCACAGGCACAACCTTTCTAAGACAGAGACGGAGAGGGTTACTTTTGGGAATGCTTTCTTCTTTCACTACTATTTAACTAAGGTTCCCATGAGCCGAAGAACCTCGGACTAATTTGAGAGGTTATGTTTCGGGGTCACAGACCTTGTGCATACGGTAAGAGTTGTCTGTTATTCCCATTGGAATAGTCGGCCAGCTGCCTCCTAAACTGGTCGAGACACGAAGAAGGTAATGCTGCATTTTCACAGCAAACACCTCTCACGCCATGGGAAGGGAGTAGGACAAGTACCTACTGCCCGACCTTCCTGATGCAGGTTTTCTAGGGTTTGTCATAAATCACTTTTAGGTAAATGCCGGGTAGGATCCTGAAACTTTAGTTCGGGAGCCTTAGTTAATCCTTAGCTTCTTCCTCTACAGTTCCGCATCCCCCCTTTCAAATCCCTTCCTACGCTGTTATCCACCACGTGGATTACCGTCACGTACTCTAAAAATAATTGCTTATCTTCACGAGGCATAATTTACTGGTTTTTTGGAAAAAGATTCGTTGTGCGATGTGAAACCACGATACATACATAACCCTAAGCAGGTTCCTGTTTCTTAATTTCTTAATCTTGAGATAGTAACGAGTACAACGAGTATATTGTTAATCTTGCAATAAAGTTTTGTTCTGCAGGAGACTCGTGGTTTACTTAGTTCCGATGACAACAATCAGTTTTGCTTATTGTGCTGTGGTATGCTGTCAACCCCGCTACAATTTTCACATTGAATGTCAACGCTGACGTAAGACGCCAACGCTTATTCAACCCGTTCATCATTCAACGATGTCCTTCGCTAGAAACCCTCGATAATTGCAGGATACACAAGCAAAAGAGTCGCTGTAAGTCCGTATCTAGATTTTTTTTAGGGCAACAGGCTACATGAGGGTTATCCACGTTGTGCAACTCCCCTTTAATAGCATAGGAAGGGATTTGAAAGGGGGGATGCGGATGCGGAAGGTAGAGGAAGGTAGCCAAGTGTTAACTAGGGCCCCCGGGCTATATTTTAAGGATCCTACCCGGCATTCGCCTAAAGAAATGCAGGGAAAGCCCTAGAAAAACCTGCATCAGGTAGGTCGGGCATTGGGTACTTGTCCCACGCCCTTCCGATAGCGGGAGATGAGTTTTCTGTGGGGACGCAGCATTCCCTTCTCCGGCCTTGACCAGTTTATGACGCAGCTGGCCGACTATTCCAATGGTCTGTGACTCCGAAACATACACCTCTCAGAACAGGCCGAGGTGCCTCGGATTTTGGAAACCTGAGTTCAAAAACGGAGAGGAAAAGGCAGCCCCAAAGGTAGCCCCTTCGTATCTCTCCTACAAGGTTCTGCCTGCGAGAGAACATCCCTCGCAGGTATTGCCTGCGAGAGAATAGCCCTCGCAGCTTCAGCTCGTATCTACCTTTTACGTTTTATTTATATAATTCTTATTTAGCTTTTCAGCTGAGAAATGATCTCTCAATTCCAAATTAATAACTAAGAAATTCTAACAAAATTAACAGTTTTATCAATTTAATAATTGAATAGACGCAACCTCTAGAGTTAGAAATGCGAGGAAGATTTTTGATCGCCAGGTTTCTACTATGAGCTACAATATTTTGCTTGCTTAAGGATACATTCAGCCAATAATCTGTTTGTTATTGACCCTCGAGTTGAAACTAAGAATATTGTTTGGAATAAATTTTTGTTGTCTACAGTTTTATATGTACAAATTTAGCCTTGAATTTAATAATTATTTAATTCAAACTGGTAGTTCATTAATTTTTTTCGTACATGTTATCAAATACTTATATTTACATATCAATTGTTATTTTCATATCTACCTTTTTTTTAAGATCAAGCCGATCGTAATGAGTACACAAATTACACATGGGATCACACACCCGGCATTGAAAGGTTTGTAGAGTTTAAATGCAAACGATTGTTTCAAAGATGAAAATATACATATTGAATGGAATCTATGTACTGCTCGCAAATAAGAAGGTAGATTTTATAATCGAGGTTAGAAACGACGCGGTCATGTTACCTGACGATTAAAAGAGAGAGGAGTGTAAAATCGATGTTGTTATTGAAAGCCCTGCACGGTCGCGTCCGGATAGTATCAATAGCAATTCCCATAAGAGTAACGAGCCCAATGTTCACTGAAATGTTTTCCCGTATGGATCAGTTTTCATGTGTGCATAACAAAGCGGATGAGGACTGTATCATATTTTATAACCCCCCCAGTCGCTCGGGAGCACTGACTTGTAAGCTATGAGTATTTAATTCATTGTTGAGATTTCGCTATTCTTGTAAAGCGCGTTTACCGAGACAGACGCGTTTCATGAATATGAATGTTTCGGATTAGAGGTCTACGGCGTAATGCGCACAGCGCAGCGGACGCACCAAGGATTAATTATTAACGCGAGCGAATTTAAAACGCCAGAAGTTGGCACCAGCAAAGTTCCCGCAACAGCTTTAACCGTGTTTTACAAACTGTGTTGTGGTTTCGGGACACTGGGAGTGTCTCCCTAAAGTCAATAAACGCCTCTGCGGTGAAAACGAATAAAGACGCCGTTCCCCGATTGATTCGCCTGACTTAAATAACGATTAATCAGTTGAGATTGATTAGCAAGAGAAAAAGTTGAGTCTAAAAGGGTGTTTATGACAAATACTTACATTAAGGAGTCTGAAAAAAGTTTACATAATATTTTACAGATTATTTATTCAGATATATTATGGGCCATTAACCTTTTTATAATAAAAAATATTAATAATAAGATTTTAAATATTTCAAATTTTGTATAATTGATAATTCACTGCTGTTTCTTATAAGTTTTAGGTAAAAATACTGTTATATTAATTTTATAGTGTTATTTTCTTTTTTGTATTGTAGCGCGATAGTTTTATAATTGTTATATGTATATTTTTTATTTTAAAGTAATTAGATATTAGCAAGGGTTGAGAGCTTGGCTATTTGAAATTTGACCAGACACCGCCGTGGCGGATAGATGATACCTAAGGTCTGGACGTAGGCACATAGGCTATAGACCCTCGGAGACTACCTGGACTGTCACACAATGAGAACCGTCTCTCCAAAAACCCCAGAAACCGAATTAAGAAGTGACTGCCCGAACCAATCACATTTCTTGGTTCAGGAAAGATCGATCCAAAATTGGTCGAGAACATCGATATTTCACATCCAGCGAAGGGGCTGTGAAGAAAGTATAGAGTACACAACCCCAAACTTACATTATCCAGAGGACTCTGAGAGAACGAGTGTGCTACATGATTACGGCCAGAGATGCACGCAAGGTAACTGCTAAGTGTCTCAATCCTTGAAGCACCTGGGGGAATTACCGTAAACCATGGATTAACTTGGGATTAAGGGATTCGATTGTTTTGCCCTGCTAACTGAACACGCATAATTTGTATTTTTAATTTTATTTGTCTATGTTCATTTAAATAATTAATAAATTCTGGAAACTATCCCTATATTTTATCATTTAATAAACATACCACTACAATGTTTTTAATTTTATATAAATTTGCAATTTGTAACATTGTTCTGTTTCCTTTACCTCTACGAATTTTTACATGTTTTTTTTTATCTGAGTTAAATAAAATTGTATTGAATTAAGGAATATGGATGGAATGAATATAATAAGTGAAAGCACATATATAAATGAGTTTGTTGTTCAGTTACTGTTGAAACCAAAGTAGTAAAATTATTCTTTGCCAGACTAATGATAAAAGGTACAAATATGTACAGAATCACTGTTGTGTAATTAATAAATAATAGATTTACGTTCAATAAAAAATTGAATTATAAAACAATTTAATTGTCTTTAAATATATGTAATTCTAAAAAAAGAATAAATTCTATTGTTTTATTTTTTATATATTAATTGTCACTTGGTAATAAAGAATCTGTTTTAAAGCATTACATAAATACGAAACCCCATATAGAAAATGCAACTCTAAAACTTAATTTTATTTTATATGTATATTTGAATTTCGTTTTAGGAGTAAAAATGATATCAACGTTTTAAGACTTACATGATTTCATATTACTATCACTACAATACATTATTTCGAGGACAACGTCAAGAATAAAAAAATTCTTGGTTTATTGGTGTTAGAAAGGGGAACTATTGGAAGTGTTAATGCATTGTGTTAGTAAAAATAACCATTAAGGGAAGCAAATGTTTTTGTTTTAGGGTAACAGGCTATATGTGGATATTCCATATGGTGGCAACTCCCCTTTAATAGCATAGGAAGGAGGGATGCGGAAGGGTAGAGGAAGGTAGCCAAGGGTTAACTAGGGCCCCCGGGCTATGGTTTAAGGTTCGTACCCGGAAATTCGCCTAAAAGTGATGCAGGGAAAACCCTAGAAAAACCTGCATCAAATAGTCGGGCATTTGGTACTTGTCCCACGCCCTTCCGATGGCGGGAGAGGGGTTTGCTGTAGGGTCGCAGCTTTCTCTTCGCCGTGCCTTGACCAGTTTAGGAGGCAGCTGGCCGACTATTCCAATAGTCTACAGTTGGAAATCAACAATGAAGATAGTAGCGGAAACAGCAGCGAGTAAATCTACAAAAAATGTTCTTAAAAGAGAAATACACCGAAATAAGATGAATCTAAAGAATACTATAAATGGAAGGAGAAACTACAAAGACACGAAAGTTTGTAAAAAAAATATTAGTTTGAGTGGTGTGTTGGTACTTTGGAGCTAATAACTTCCTATTAGGTACATGCCAGGTGTCATTTATTTCTTTTATCGTAACGTCAATAGAGATGCAGATATCAGTCGTGATTAGAATCATTCACACGTATTTTGGGAAATATTACGGAAATGAACTATTTGTATACATGTACGAAAGACGTACAATTTTCATAATGTATACAAATATATACATAGAATATATTCTGTTATTTACCAGTAGTGATAAATACAATAGTCTATCTTGAAACTTATTCAGCCACGAGTACAAAAATGTTCAACACGGCATAAAGCTTTCTTAAAGTACGGCAGGCGACGAGGCATGGAGGTGAAGGAAAACACACTTCTTTTGTAAGACTCTCTCTTTCTCAGGTTCTCTGAGTGGGAGGAGTCGTCGAAACGTCGCGCGTTTTCGACAAACTTACCTGGTTGGAATCCCGAGAGAATTTCATCAGATATTCTTTAGTTTGGAAAGTGCTAGCCACCGTTTAAAAAATAAAAAATATTAACTCTATCTCGACGCAAAGAATCGCGGTTTTAAAACAAGTCAAAAAACTTCATTTTAGATTAAATTTAAAACAAATTCAATAAATGAAATACTTGTTAATCATATTACAATTTTAAATATTAACATTATAATTTATAAATAAATCAGTACAGATTTGGTGTAACTTTTACAATTATTATAGCTGTATTCCTACAAATTGGCACCTCACGTTAGGCACCATTATAGTGATATTGTTTTAATGATAGTTAAATTAAATAAAACTGTATTTACAAATTATGATAAGTTACACTTTGAAACTGAAATATCATTAACAAGTTAATTATTTGAATTGATTTTACTTAAGAGGTTCGTACTTCAGGTACTGGCGTGGGAGTTGAGGTTAAGCACTGGAAGTCCACTATACAGCATTATCACCAACCACAATGCAATGCATATAGCATGGATAACCCACAGCCTTCCCAGAGGAGACGCCTGGTATTAAAGAAATAATTCATTATGGTTTCCCGCTGGATCTATTATGATTATCCACAATTATATAGATTTATAATCTAAATATAACATTGACTGATTGAAGAATAAATTCCTAATAAATTATTATATAGGTTTATAAATTTATAGAAATTAATTCATTAAGGGAATAACTATTATTTTCATAGGTAATTAACTATTTGCCAAATTATAACTAATGCATGATCGTACGTGTGATATTGAGTGAACATGACTGAAATAATACTTGATTCAAATAATTGAAAATGTTAAAAGTACATGTGTTCCAAACCACTGAGTCAATAGAAACTGTGTGTAATTTCACATGTAACTGATTCTGTAATATTTTATGAACTGACACGTAATAAATTATTTTTTAATAAATATATATATATATATATATATATATATATATATATTGTAATATTAATTAAGGAGGCCATTAATTGTTTAAATTAAAATGAATTGTTTTTAGCGGCACCGATCTCTAAGACGACAATGAAGGCAAGCTCTTTGTGGGCGAGCTTTGTTGTGAACTGCGCGCTTTGTACGGAAGTTCAGTTGGTGGCAGTCTGGCGAATCTTGTGGTCGAGAGAGGGAGCGAAATATAGAGTACGAACAGCGTGGTCCAGACTTATTAATTTAAATTGATGTTATATTATATGTTAATCGTTACAGTTGTAAAAAGATCTGGGCGGAGAGACAAGTTATACAAAAATCAGAATAACTGAAACAAAAGGTTTAGCGCCCCGTTAGAATACAATCGCGCTCTGAAATAACATTTTCCGCAAAAGAAATTGAAATTTAATACGTCCGACGGTTGACCGGAGTTGCAGAGTTCCTGAAGGAGTAATCCAAGAAATACAACCGTGTTTGTTCGAGTGTAGAGTCTAGTGATTAATGGCCTTTTTGTGAATTGTGTCCCAAGCTTCGAAATCATTAAGTCTGGTACCAGAAGGTCAGTTGTAAGTACAAACCAAAATAATTAAATTTCTGTAAACGGTAATTAAGGGTATAGTCATATTTCGTTTCTTTTCATTTCGTATTCCGTTAGTTTCAATTTGTTTGAATTGTTAATTCTTTAATTTATAATTTTTATTGTTTCTTACTTATCAAACCCAGTAAAGACCCTGTGAAAAATAGTTATTATATTTGATTGTTTGTAAAATATAAAAGTTTGTATTTTTCTTTGAATGCCACAAATTATATAATAAAAAATTGGGTTTAAATTTTGATTGAATTTGGAGTGCCAAAGTACTGCTAATAAATTGTACCTTTAATGAATAAATTTGTTTTAATGAATAATATTTTTTAATTAAGCTCTTTAGTTAATTATTACATTTTGGCTTCCACAACGTGGGGCAATTTAATTAGTTTCTGTAGTTATTTATTGGAATATATATAGATTTAGTATGTCAGAAACATAAATTGAAGTGAAGATGACAACTCAGTCAAATAAGAACTATAGATGAACAAGCTAACGAATTGTAATAAACTTGAACATGGTTTGAGACGTGAAGTATTGCGTGTTTTATTCACCCTGATTCTATATAAGCTATTAGAACAAAATTAAAAGTATGCAATAGTTAAGCGTACAACTGGATACAATAGACTGCAATAAAGGTTAGCTAAAAATTGAGAAGTTACACAGGAATGAAGTATATAAAAGTTTTGATAGTGATGAATATTTGTTCATTTACGGAAGCGACGAATTGTAGTTTTATTTATTTCATATCTGGTAATTTTCTGAGTTTCATTACAAATTAGTGGAGACGCTATGTATACACACAGAAGGTTCGGATTGGCATTGTAAAAGTTCGGGCTTTATTTTGTTTTGAATTGTAAACAATTTTTAATTTTTTTATAATTTTACTAATATATATTCAACAACTAGGAAGATTATGGATGTACTTAACATAATAATCTTAAAAGTTTATATAATTAATAATTTAATAAATGCAGATTATTTAAATTTTCATTATACATAGCCATGCCCTCACTAAGATTCTCGGGATGACATGGAAAATTATTCCGAAAATGCTACGAGCTTAATTATAACCGACATATGTACATTGGACGATGACCGTATTTATCCACTCATCCAAATAACTCGAGCATTGTGCATCGCTGATCTCGTGAGGTTTATGACGTCATCGGTATAGATTCGGATACAGGGCATAGATCCGCGGCGCTTACGCCTTCAGGTGAGCGGAAGCGAAACTGTATAGGATTCCTGTCTCTATCCGGTAACTCTTCCCTTTTATGTGCTTACTTCGCTCTATATCTCCGACGGCTAATTTTTTGTTCTCAAAAACTTCTCTGCAATCGTTTATAGCATTTCTGTCCTCCATCGATGCACGATTTACTTGGGGATCCAATGAGTTGAGATTAAATCAACACCCACGACATTTGCACAGTTACGTGAATTCCAGTTGAAGTAAACATCTTGCAGAATATGTTTACCGGCCATAATTTGTCGATTCTGGACGCTAAAGTCAAAATTAAGGCTAATTAGTCTAATAAGGCATAGCGGTCTTCGAGCGACTTTAATTACTGTTAAGCCACCTGCTCGCTTTCAAACCATTGCTTTCCATAAGCAATCTTACAAAAACCTACGCCGCATTAGTTAAATATTTACCTTACTTTAATGTAACTTTTATTTCGGTAAAAAATTAATACAAGTATTGAGAGCTCATTACATATTTCCCTTTCTCGCTTCATATAAAATGTGTGTGTAAGTACTTAAAAGTACAACAAATACCAATCTTTGGCCTCCAAACAAGATAAACGGATTTTATGAAAGTAACGAAAACCAAGAGAAACGATGTTGAGAATACAATATTTATCTGTCTATAATAATACAATAACTAAATATAAAAGTCAGTAAAGGTTTATTAACGCTGTTATTAAAACCGTTCGAAAATTTATCACTACGTTTTGTCCATAATTGTGGTAAACAAAAGATTCTGTTTACAACTACAGAAGCTGGAGGGAGCATGCTTTCAAATATTAAACTAAATTTCTGTATGTAATATTAAATAATTTTTTGTACCTAATTACTGAAAATCTCAGAATAATTAAGATATTTGGGGAAAATTTCGATTACAATATTAATCAGTCATTAAGATCTCATCTTTCTTTTGTTGTTCAGAAATGAAGAACAAAATTAGGTACGTAACGAAATGATATTGGTCATATTGTTTCAATTACATTGCTAATTCATAGTCCTTTTCTAAATGGCCATTACATTTATATATTTATTTAATAGAGGGTATGAGTTTTATTTTAATGTTCTTATTATTTTCTACAAATTTTGGTAGCATAGTAGTGTAACGATGTGAATGAAATTACTGCTTATTAAACGAATATTTATTAATATGTGCCATACGTAAAATTTCTTTTCAAATTTAAGTTACGCAAAGAGAATTTAATTTTCATAATCAGGAAGTAAGCTCATATGATAAAATTATTATTAATATATTAATATTATGGTGCTTATCTTCAATTTGTTTATTACGCCGCAGCTGCCACACAGTTCAGACTTAACCGTGAACTAATTAATAAATAAAATTTCCAGCTCCACGAAACAGACGTGTTTTGTACATATTTATTCCAATATTTTAAACCGAGACGCGAGAGTCGTTGTAGTGGTAAATTGCCCCTTCACCGTAAACACCTTTGTCAGGGCTATTCTTTGTAGAGCGCGACACCACAAACGCTCAGGGCCTGTGGAGACACTGGTCCGCCGGAGTATCACTCAATTACAAGACGTAATTGCCAGCTGTGGCCCGAAGCTAATGAGGCCGAAATGCGGAGCGGGCGGCCGGTGCGAATAATGGTTTAACACGGCCATATTGGTCGGTGCGGGCAAGAAGCGATATCGATGTCGGCCTGTGAATCAGAATAGAGGCCAGCCGTCTGGAGGCTATACAATACACGCCACAAGCTGGAACGCCTTTGACATCCCATCAAGGCAATTAATATCAACAATATACAATGCAGACGGCTGTAGAACAATATACATCAGTATAGTCAACTAGTATATGTAATATCGCATTTATCTGATTCCATTCCATTTCACTCTCTTATATTTTCTTCTTTGACTAATAGAACGTTGTACCCTTGGTCAATACTGGTCTCGTCTTTTCTATTCTACTTCTGAACACTTGTTGATAATGTTACATTGTGGGATTATTGCCTTTGTCGGCGTCCTCTTGCCGCGCGGCGCATATTGTTTAGTATTGTTGTGTGGATGGCGCGCGGAAAGATTTGTGAAGGGAGTTACTGTGTAGGTCTCGTCGGGGTTAGAGCTCCAAATATTGTAGTGTTAAAAGTATTTATTTTAAATGAAATAATGACCACACCCTGCAGAAATTTAATAATCTCGAGAAATAAATTACACACAGAAACATTGTTTTGGTAATTTAATTCTAAAAAAAAACTTACCTGGCGCCCTAAACAAAATTTAAGAAGTATATATATTGTGGTAATTACAAATATGTAATTAATAATAAATTCATTATTGGCGGCAAAATTTTTAAGGCATTGCATTGTATTGTCGACGATAATACGGAGCCGATAATACTTCATACGAAGGACATTGTCGGCTATGGCATAAGTATAAGTGCGGAATTTTGGCGAAGCAGAGTTACTGGGAGCAGGATGGAGAATGTTTTGGAAGGCGGCAGAGTGTATTGAGAATGTAGCAGTTCAGTGATCACCAGTATACGGAGCAGAATAATCAGATATTTAGAGATGGCAGAGTGTGAACTGTAAATTGCGATTGGTCTGCGAGTGATGCTTGAATCAACAAAACAATTATATATTCGAAACAGAAAAGACGTCGACTGTGTATTGTGTTTGCAAACAAAAATACAATAGAATCAGTGCAAATGGCCTGTTGCTGAAGTGTTAGAATCGAATTAAATGAGCACGAGCCTCAGATGACCAGAAAATGAATTTATCAACTGTAAACCTTGTATTGTAAATATCATTTACTGGCAGATTTCAATAATTTCATTATAATTATAATAATTTTCAAGTTAGGAGTATTTGTGTATTGTAAATTTAAAGTTCATTTTGTTGTGTTATCTTTATTGGAGGCCCGAAATTAAGTTATTACCAAAGCCGTGTCATAATATTAATAAATTGTAAAATATCAACAAAGAGTAAATTTTGTTATTAAATTAATTTGTTAATTTTTTAAAAATTGTTTAATTTCAAACTCCTTTCATTTGTTTATTACATTAATTGGCCATCACGTGCTGTCATTATATCTTGTTATTTTCATTTCAATCATTTTATTTTGTTTATTACATTTTTGGCGCCTAACGTGGTGGTTTATTTAAAGCTGTTTCATTTTGTTTATTACGTAATATATATATATTATATATAATATATATTAGTAGCAGATGATTATCGGATTTTTTCTCACGTTTTTGGACGATAGTATGTAGCGATACTGCTTTGAATTCGCCGACTCGTCCAGAGCGCCAAATAATTTATTGTAAGAAACTATCAAAACTTTAAAAAAAATCTATAATTTTACTTTTCGAGACATGAGTTTCAGAGCGTGGTTTGCACCTATACGATATGTGACTTTAAGTACCATTTCTGTACTACAAACCTTTTTACTCTTTCCGCGTCTCGCACTGATCGAGCACGTGTTTTGAGAGTTACCAACTTAATAGTGACCCGCTCCCTTCGGAGCTGTTACGTGGACTCCATTTACAAGCACAAACAATACTACTCGCGCGCTAGCCCCGATTGTTGCTGCCAAAGGAAGACTTAATATGTGAACGTACACACCCGTTGATATATTTTAATATATTGTGACGCGTATTTTCTTTTATTAAATTTGTTTAGCAACAATGCGTAAGTATTTTTCTTACATTTGGAATTTGCAAGCCAGCATACGAAAGTACTTTGTTTCTGGGTGGGTTTTTCTATTGGTCATAGAAGCAACTACACCTACCAAGCGGAAAATTTTAATCAAAGCGGACGCCGCCAAAAGCCCGAGGAATCCATTATTCCAAGGGATTAGCACAGACCAGTTGGAGTTCCACTGCACCTGGCGTTTTGTAATATCCCAGAAGTGGCGTCCTTTTCTAGCTCCTTCCAAGCCGTGGAAGTAGAGAAATGCGGGGAAAAATGCTAATGAAATTAGAGAAATTGATCGATCAATGGACGACAGAACGTTGAGAGAATAGTTTTTGAGTAACCAACATTCGGAGATGAGAAAAGAGTTTCTGCAGCCAGCAGAAGAAGAAGATGGCAGGAATCAGAGTCGTCGGGATGAACGAGGTACAAGTACTTGGCCGCAAATACCATAGGCACCGCGTAGGTCTACCAGCACTTTAAACGGAAGGAAGGACGAAGGATAAACTCAAAATTTCCTGGAATGGGAGGCAACCGTAGGAGGGAAGAAGTAGGAGCCGTTCGTGTTCATGGAATATATCAAAGTATGTAAACTCTGCATATTCTACACGATAAACAAGAAGGTGCTCTAAGTGAGGGAATTATATTCACTCAGTTTCATGTTTTAATGTTATAAATACAGTAGCAAAGTAAATAAATTAAATTAAATGTGTTTTAAAATTTGTGTTTTTTACTTTTCTTTTGTGAATTAATATATAATACACTGGCACACAATTAAATTCAATAAATTCTGAATCAATTAAGTTAAATCTCTCAGTATTAATACGTTACAATATATATATGTAGTAATCAACAAGATGGCAATTAATTTGCCCCACGTTGCGGTAGTCATTTATGTAATAAACAACATGTGTTAGGGTTAATTAAAAGAAATGATTAATGAAATTATAAAAAATTTTAAGTTTTTTTATTTCTTAAAAATGCACATTATTAGCCCTATCTTTTTCCGTCGATTTCATCAAAATTTACAAAAATTTACTTTAATTATTTACAATTTATGTTGTTCTAGCGAATACACATAAATATTTACAATCCAATATGTTGAAAATCTCTTAATCTCAGGGTCACTACTGGGTTTGACAATTAGAACACAATCAATGTATAATCTGACTATTAACAATTCAAAATATAAAAAAATTACCTAAAACAATATGAAAATAAGTGGAAAGAAAACTGACTCTATCCTTTTAATTATCGTGTACAAATATATCAAAGTTTTGGTTACTCACGAATCGTCTGTCTGGTACCAGATCTCTCTCTTGTGTCTTGATAACTAACACACTAAAAGGCCATTTTTAGTTACACTGACTCTATTTCATTGCAATTTTAATACACACGTTAGAATTTCTCGTCCTCAGCTACCTGGAACCTCGGATGAGCCGCCCCCTCTGGTCTGCTAGTGGTTGTCGGTCCCTCAATGCGAAAATTGTTCCATCATCGTGAAGCAACCTTTTGCTTCCCCGTTTGCAAATTGTTATGAACATCTCTCTGTACAACTATTTGCTTGCTTCTATACACGAATTCGCGATTTGCAATTTATAATTGTAGACTTTACTGTTTGATGCTCTAAGAGACCTAAACTGTTTTATATCTCTCGTACTCAGATTTTAGCCTTCTTCTCATCTCATTGCCGACTCCAGACTATAACTTCTCGTATGTAGATTTTTAGACATTTTGTTTGATGCTCTCTCGACCCAGGATCCGTACAGACTGCCTTTCCTTACGCGCGCGCATACCAATTTTGGCTTTTTGACAAAGGAAAATACCTCTCCGCCATTGTAGTAATTGGTAATTAAGGCATTGTTCTAATTGAAAAGTTGAATTGTAGAAGACTCATTATTGGTGGATATAGCGGACGCCGTAACAAACCGGCAATGCAAAAAAAAAGTATTGTTGACCGGTCGAGAAGGTTTTACGCGCTCAAAATTTACGAGACGAATGAACAGTTGGGCAGCGGACAGCAAGTAGAACAGAGTAAAAGAACGAACAGTTGGGCAGTAAACGGTGAGATGTACAGATTAAAATTCTAATTCACGAAAACTTGAACAATCTTTGTCAGTCAGCAGTGAAGACTGAAAGGTCTAATTTAAAGAACGAGAAAGTGTTCCAGTAACCAGTACGCTGTTATATCAAAAATGCAGAAACTGAACTAGTCTTCAGTCAACAGACAAAACCAATGAGGTGCATTTTCAACAAAAATCCACGAGATCTACAAATCCAGGTTTCAGTAAATCATCGAGAATCGACAAATTTATTTTAAACCGACTAACAATCTACGCTAATTAGAGTCTGTGAACATTTAGAGTCTGTGAGTACTTAGAATCAGTGATATCCCCAAAATTGTGCACGAAAAGTTGAAATGAGACCTGGGCTGCCGTAAGTAGAAAGAAAACTTTAAAATCATTGTAAACCACGTTTAAAAGATAAACGTCAGATCGTTCTTTAATTATCGATAAAATGAGATCTGTAATTATTCTTTATTTCTTGATAAAAATTGAAATTGTTTAAATTCAATCTTTGGTATTATTTCTTCAGCAACAAATGTCGTCTATGTTCAGATGCATTGATTCCCATATAAAGCAAATGTAATTTTTGTGATTTTGATTATATAAATTCTGCCATTATCAAACCCAGCTCAAGACCCTGAGATCCCAAATATTTTGTGATTTGAATACTTGTTTTAAAATTGTTAATAAATCTTGTTTAATAGTTTTCAAGAAAAAAGTTCTTTTCATTTAAAAACGCCACATAGTTCATATCATGAATTATTGTCAAAAGATGCAAGCTATCAATATAAATTATTACAATATATATATATACTTACATGTATATGATATTGTGACCACCTGTCGTTTTAAGGAAATCTGTTATGATACAGCAGGTAAAAGGCCAAACTTATATAAAAAGGGAAGCAGGTTGTTTACTACCACAGTATCACAATTGGTTTCTGCTGAAGATATTGGTAAATAAATCTATTTAAGAGACTTTGATTGTGGAATGATTGTTTGGAGCCTTGGAGCTAGTAACAGCGAATCACGTGCATTCGTTAAATATATAAGATTAGCAGTTGTTGGACATTTTAAAGACTCCGTCAACCGGGAAAAAACGGACTGAACGGGCGAGTTGTGGTCGGCCGTGATAGCCAACGCTCGGGAAGCGAAGAGAACCGAGAATGGTACAAGACAAAATGAGAGCAACAGTGCGTGAAATTACTGCAGATCTCAATCACGGATCATCGCAAAAATCTCTGAACACGCCGATCGCCGTACACGGTATCGAATGGGATACCGAATGCAGGTTCCAACACTTTACTGTCTGTAGTTAATAAGAGAAAAAGTAGCCAGTCCCTACAGAATCACAAGGATTGAATAGCGTTGTGAAAAACAATTTCGTGGTTCGAAGGATTTACGTTTCCACTTGCATCATTCACTCAGAAGAGTAAACATTTAACTTAAAAAGAACAATAACAAGAGTTATGGTTAATTTTGTTATTCGGGTAATTTTTTCCTAGCAAAAGGAGACTTTAATTTGTGTGAAACAACGTATGAATACCGTTGGATGCCTAACAATCATTGCCGATAAAGTACATCCTGATGTAAACATAAATTGAACGAAGCTTATCTGATATTTATCGTATTCATATAAGTGTAAACTTAAAAACATAACAGCATTATAAATAATACAATACACCGGGCTCTACTAGAGCTGCTTCAAAATATTAAAAGTAACCACGCGGATAACCCGCATGTAGCGAAAGAGACAATGATTAATTACATCAAACTGCGATTTATAGTCGTAATAATTGTTAGAGAATAGGAATATCTTTATTAAAATTCACACTTTTCAACCTACTGTTTTGGCTACTTCTATCTCTTAAAATAAACTGTAATAAATTAATTGAATAAAATTAAAACAATAATTTAGCAATTTGGTTTAATATTTTTCGTTGTTTCCCCCAATATTACTCTCCTTATACAGGTTTTCATAAAAAATTCCGTCCTTCTTTATTTTAAACTATAGAAACATTAACAGACTTGATATTCTTAAAAATATATTTTATCAAAATAGATACTTAGTTTTGTGTCACCGTGTTTAACGTTAAGTTAAAATAGATATAATAATTTCTCATGCAAATTATAATGCAAATATTGGTACTACAAACATTAACTGCAAGTAAATGTATTGTAATGCCAATTAATTGTGAAATTAAACATCTAAATTGTTTGAGAAATCCTTTGTAGCGGCAGGAGCTTTGAAACAACAATAGAAAAACCAAGCACTGTGCCTTTGTCGGAAGGCTCGTAAAATGGCGTATGCGCGCTAAAAATGCGAAACGAAGGAGTTCGAAATAATATTTGGTGTAGAAGAGTTTGCAACAAGGTTTGGTGGAGAACAGTTCGCGGGAAGGTTTGGTGAAGTTCAGGTCGCAGGAACAAATTGTTAATGAGTTTGCATTAAGATCTTGAGGAACTCAGTTCGTAAGAAACATTGAGACGAAAGTACAGTTTTGCATTAAGATCTTGAGGAGTTCAGTTCGCAGGAACAAATTGTTAATTAGTTTGCATGAAGACATTGAGGAGCCGGCCAGAAATATCAAAAGTTACGGTTTACGTCCGGAACAATAAAGACTACTCAATCGACGAGTCGTAGAATTCACCTAAGGCGAGCGATCAACCGATAGATGACGAAAGGAGGGTCATCCGACGACATTCCTGACGACATATAAAAATTTTGATTTAGAATTTGTGAGTTTAGAAGCTGTATAAAACCTACAATAGTCTTCTCGAAAACAAAGGTACGATGGAATGTTGGGCAGACGTGAGTAACAATTAAAAACATTTAAATTATGTAAACGTAAATGGAAAGATAGCCGTGAGATTTCGTTCTCTTTTTGATTAAAATTGTTAATTAGAGTCAATCTTTTAACTTTTAACTTCGTTCACAATAAAATTTCGTTCTGGTTGAATTGACGAGTAAATGTCTTCTCTTTTAATTATAATTTGTTGAAAATAAGATTATAAATATTATTGATTCGTCCATTATCAAACCCAGTTATGACCTAAGAGATTGAATATATTAAATTTTGTAATTGTTTGATTTATTGCCACAATAAAAATCTTTTATTTGTAATTTTAATTAATTTTTCATTTAAAAAGCCTATCATTTTGTTTATTACAATATAATGTGAAGTTTTTATGGAGTCTTTAAATCTTTTATACATTACGTGGAAAATATTAGTGCAATATACGTGTTGTGGACTTCAAACTAAACGCATTCAATCACAATCTGAGTGAGTCGAGTGTTTATCTTCTGCTCTCCACCTGGCGTTTACTGCGCTCCTGCAGAAGCATAATCGTAATCCGGATTGAAGGCTGTTACGTCATCAAAGCTGGAAAGCAGCGTTCCGTCTGAGTATTTCCTATTTGTCCCGTGTAATCGATACTGATTGTATTGGAAGCTATTTTCTTTATCACGGATTGGGTTTTCAGTTATCAAGTTGAGAATATATCTTACTCGTATACACTAAACGTCACTGCAGAAGCCATAAGAAGTGTATTAATATTTCACAATAAATATAGACACACGCTATTCCGTAATATTAAGATTGCAGATTATAAATAATACGTAATAATTTCAATTGATCGCAGTTTTTTAGTACTGATAAAAATATTTTAAAATGTGTAAATTTCTGTTCTTGTACTACATTACATTTAACAAGATAGGAAATTTTGTCAGTTGTGCCGTTGATTTATGTAAACAAGTAAATATGTTGTTAAAATCAATATTATTCAGTACAACGGATGATTGCGGTTAATGTCATGTCCGTTATCTAATTGGTAAGTCGTTTCCGACACTAAAAAAGCAATCGTGACCCCAAAGATCAATAGAAAACTGTCCTATGGTGATCGTACAAATAATGGACGTCATTCATAGTTTCGACTCAGATAACGAGTATCAATTGACGAGATGAGCTCTACTCCTTTGAAGCAATAAACGCTCCTTCACGAATGCAATAACAATACACTTTCGGTAGGAAGTACTAAATATACGCCAGTTACCTATGAAAGAAAATGGCACTTCCAATCATAATATGAATAACGAGTACTAAATGTTTTTTGATTAGTTGCTCAAATAGAATATTTACTTCGCTATTAGCGACTCGTAGCCTTGATCACGTGATTGCTTATGTCATGTCGAAGATCCAGTCGATAATGACTTCACCAATTTTTGCTTGTACGTCTAAACTGCACGGTAAGTTAAGTGAAATATGAAAGTTACGGGGAAATTAACAGTTTAGTAAACTACTCTTGTCGGTGGAAGCAAACTAAATCACGAGGTAAATTCTATAATATTTTGAAGTCCTCATAATTTAGCAGTGCAGTTAATTAGGAGGCAAGGTGATGAAATTTGTGGCTGCAGTTATCCTCATGAGAAATCTTTACGATGACCAAGTGCTTCCAATTGTTCAGAGGAAGCCGACTGTCTGCTGGCCAATATTGGGACATATTCCACAGTCTTCTGATTACTTCAGTGGGCCTCGACCTATTAGGAGGCAGATGGCCAACTGTTCCTATAGGAACAGCAGATAATTATGGCTTATGATCAAAGTCTGAAACAACTGAGCATACACCTCTCAAAACTTACCGAGGTGTCATGTGTGTGATTCGAGATTGTAGTCCTTGAGCGTACGTAAGAACTGACCAGAGGTGTATTTTTCCCAGGTTGTAGATGTCGGGCATACAGTAATAGTTGTCCGCTATTACTATTGGACCAGCTGTAGATCTTAGCATGCGACTATTCCTTTTGGAATAATCGTTCAGCTGCCTCCTAAGCTGTTTGAGGCATGGATAATTGTATTACCCTTCTACTCTTCATAGTAAGGGCGTGAGACAAGTACCAAGTACCAATATTTGGACATCCTTGCCATACCCAAATGTCGACTTCGGGACTACGTGTATAGTTGCGTCACCGTCAAATCCCCGCCAATATCTCATTCCCCATCACTTTCAACAAATATAAGGTCAAGCAGTATATACTTTTGACCTATAATATCCGGGAAAATGTTTAGTCAAGACCAGTTCTCTTCACCTCTTGTACAGTCCACTTCCCGCTAGCGGACGAAGATCGTTCGCGGCTTCCGCATTCATGAAGGTGGGTATATAAAAGAGTTAAGTTCGAAACGCAGACTAAGAACCCTAGTATCTTTAAAATAAGAACAAGGGATGAAAGCGATTATTCATAATTGCGACCAGAGAATATTACATTATTTCTTAGACATTGTTTAAAAGAAGTGTTTCGCTCTCTCATAGCCAATAGAATTATATATGCCATCCGTTCAGTGGCATTCAGGAGGAAGAGCAGAATTCTTCTAAAGGAAAACGTACGTAGTTTGATTAACGGTTTCACAAAAACCAAAGAAAGCTAAATTATTTTTCTCATTCTCTCAGGAAATAATATAATGAAATAACATTAGAAGACACTTGGGGTGTCCGCGTGGAGGAAGACGCTGTTTCCACATCCACGTGGTCGCATATGAACTTCGTAATCAGCTCACTGAAAACACGTAACCATTGTTCGTCAACAGAGTAAATTAGAACATTATTTACAAAAGCGAAACATTTATGGAACCCGCTTAAGAAAATGCTAAAAATAGTGTCAAATTCTTTTCAATAAATATAATTATATAATGAGATATTTACAGTAATACATTTGTTTCATGTATCATTCTACTAACATTTTCTTAAATAGAAAATTTTCCAACGTCCGAACCACCGCAATGCTGAATAGTTGTATTTGTTGGTCAATTAAAACTATGTATATATAGCCAAAATTTTATGGGGAAAATATGACAGGTTACGGATTGGCTCACTCGAGTTATTACGTTACATTTTGCTTCTCGTAATCATTACAGTTATTGAATTATTGGACAGAAATATTGTTATTGCGTTAGTCTTTTTCAGGTCACAATCAAACAGAATATCTGAACGATTTAACGCTTATGAATAACATAAATTATCCAGTTATTCTGCGACATTTAAAGTACTTGCCAATCGAAGGTTTTTCCAGTGTAAATAGTGGATTAATTCTCTCGGGATTCCAGCCGGGTAAGATCGTCGAAAACTCTATGACGGTTTGATAACATACAGCGTTATCACCTTCTGGTGAATCCCGAGAGAATTTTCATCCAGTGAAAGTCTGTAATTATTTTATAAAAAAAGTGAACTGAGAACAATAGCATTACATTCCATTGCGAATTTGACGAAATATGCATCACTTTCCTTTGAGAATTTGCTGACTGCACGAAGTAGTCTCTTTTCCACCAACTTATAATTAAATAACTTAGCTATCTTTGGGGATGCATTCACATCTCTCTGGTTTTTTGAACTAAGGTTCCACCATGTCGAGGTACCTCTGCCTGTTCTGAGAGGTGTATGTTCCGGGGTCGCAGACCTTGGGCATACGCTAAGAGTTGTTCCTATTGGAATAGTCGGCCAGCTGCCTCCTAAACTGGTCAAGGCAAGGAGAGGGAAAATCTGCGACCCCATAGCCAACGGAAGGGCGTGGGAAAAGTACCAAATGCCCGACCTACCTGATGCAGGTTTTTCTAGGGTTTTCCCTGCATCACTTTTAGGCCAATTGCCGTGTAGGGTCCTTAAACCATAGTCCGGGGACCCTATTTAACCCTTTGCGACCTTGCTCTATTTTTCCACATCCCCCTTTCACTCACTTTCCTATGCTACAAGAGGGGAGTTGCCACCATGTGGATTACCCTCATGTAGCCTGTTACCCTAAAAAAATAAAAAATAGAACGTAAAATTCTTCATAAAATATAAAATATGTGGATCACTCTATACACAGCCTGTCTACACCTTCAAAGAAAATGCGATCTCTAAAAGTTAGTTTCCTCTTGATTAGAAAAGACGATAACGAATTTCGTAAGAAGACCGGAGAAATTAAAACTGCTTGTATCTCCGAGAAAATTCCAAAAACCGTCAGTTTCATATTTCACAACGGATTTATATATAACACAGTTACTGTATCTATAACTGTGGTGTTTTTCGAGCAATAATATTAACTGGTATTCTTCTCAGTGTAAGTGTAAGTAAGGGAGGATTTTGGCTGTACTGTTCTTCTTAATGCTCGAACTTGAATAAGTAAGGTGCAAAGAATTGGTTGGAACTGTTAGCAATTATTAAGATATTTATGTTTGAAACCACCTTTTTTTTTCTTTGAATTGAAAAATATTTTCACGGTTTTATGAGACAGGTAGGCAAAGGAGAAACATGGATATATGGTGCCAAGGACTGAGTCGGATGAATGGGCTAAGCCCGAGTAGTTTGCGGTTAACCGCAATCCCGAAGCATTAACTATCTCTCTCCGAGGGCATGCTACTGCAGCTGATCGACCGATCTCGTGGGAGGGCACAGTAGGTTTGCACAGCAATAAGAGCTGCCTGCTACTGTTCTCGCTATACTCAATTCTCTTCACAGCCCTGAAGGACGGAAACTAATCAAGGAAGCGAAACTAACACTTACGAAATATTCTACTTAATTGGCATTTATTTTTGTTAAACAATAATATATTTCACGTAACTGAATTATTTAGTCAGGTGAGACGCAGCTTTCACTTAATTATAAGTGTCTGAAGGTGTGAACTTCAGTTACCGTTTCGAGCCTATTCATTCAAGAAATTTAAATTCATACAATCCACTGGCAGTTTGACGACTCTAAACTAAAAAAACAATTACGGATAAATTGCTGTCTTGCAAGATTTGAAAAAAAAAGAATGTTAGGATACCACATTTGTCATTTATATTACTATACTACAATGGTGTATCAATATTTTAAACACTCAAAAATGTAGAGAGATGAAGCACCACGATCGTGTGCCACCGCCCTCTCTCCAACGCAACTGAATTGAAGAATGCTTGTACACATTAGGAGGGCTATTGTGTTGTGTTTATTATATTCTGTGTGTAGTTTTCTTTAGTAGATGTGAATATCACCAACGTATTTCGCTAAAAAAAGGAGATAATCTAAATAAATTTCTAAACAACGTTTCTACAACTAAAAGTCGTAATTATTCAATTAGACCAAATTTATATTTGATTTATTTTTTCTATAGTTCTTCGTATGAATCTACAATTAATGACAATTAGGAATTAAGATAAACGTAACTAAAAGTACTATATAGTAATAATTAAACATTCTTGAAAGTTACTAAGATTATAATATAATATTTACAGTACTCCAACAAAATCAATAGGCACTAGGTAAAAAATAACTATTAAGAGAATTAACCATCAGAAAAATATGGACGTACACATCACGCGAGAATAAACACAAAACCTGACACACGCACACTAGGAAGAAGTACAAACAAACGACGGACAAGTCACTCCACGAAAATGATCGACGATGCATCTGCCCTTCCGTAGACTCACCAGGTCGTACATCAAACAAAAATTGACCATTTAGCACTATACAGAAGAAAGGCTGAACCAAATTTGATAATACTCTGAAAATTGGTGTCTATCATAAAAAAAATTGTTATATCAGGGTCTATATACATCTATACAGGAAATACCAATCAAATACCCACAATAATTTATTAAACTTTGGGATTAGTTATCACCTGACAGTTAAATATATTAAATAAAAAATTCAAAATAGTAATTTTCTATATCTAACTTGTTATGAAACATTTCTGTAGAAAAATATTGTTAGACTTCTATTACCATGTGCTAATTGTTGTTTATTAGTTAACCTGGCACTTCTATTGATCATATTCTGAGTGTTAACTTATTAAAATGGTAACGGATATACTACAATAGCATCCTACAACCTCACTTTATATAAAAGCACTGACTACACCATAACTATTTTTGTAAATATGGATGACTTCTAATATTTTGTATTTGTAAAGGTGTTGACATTAATGAACAGTTGCAAATAATCGGTGTCAATTTGTTGTTTGGAAACCACGGAAATTTTCGAAACACCTGGGTTTGATTGAAATTTGGTTTAATTTTTTTTATCGTTATATAGAATTAGTTAGATTATTTTTAAATCTTATAGTTGTTTTAAAGTTTTTCCACGTAACAGATTAAAATTTGATTTTTCACAAACCCTGTTTTCATTCGCGATTTTATCCGTAATTTTTTATTCTTCTTCTTATATTTGTATCAACAATTCACCTTATGATAATGTCTTGTATATGTAACAGACTTATTTACCCTGTTTATTTGCGATAATATTCTAATATCATTAACTGTAGTGTAGTGAATATCAACCTTAAGTGGCTGCCCTTGTGCCCGCGGGCCTGAGAAAGAATCCATTAAACGTGCACGTGTGCCTGCCCGAGAGACCAAAAGAAATCGCGGGTACAGGTCCCTTTTTTTGCATCCTTTGGGGGGGGGGCGGAGTACGAATAAATACTCCGAACCCGGGTGAGAGACGGAGGCAGGCAGGCAGACAGAGAGAGGACTGAAAGTGGAGTGAGAGAGTGGAAAATTTGGCGAGCGGGAGAAACAAAGGTTTTGGAGATACGTCCATCGCGGGGAGGCCAAAGAAGATGGGCTGCTTACTACAAGACCAGTGATCCACTGCAAGTCGGCTGACGCCACAAGTTAAAGTAAGCATCACAATTTCTGTAAACTGCCTTCAAAAGTTGAAATTTTACACAGTGCGGAAATAGACTCTGTTCTTGAATAGCTACCGAGCCGCCCACATTACCCTGCTGAGAAGGAGGATTTTATAACCAAGCCGGAGCTAATGTTAATTTTTTTGCAGACCAACGTATATCTGCTGGCGCCCAATAATATTTTTTTAATGTATTTTTGTATTTTCACGTAATAAAGTTTTTTTTATATATTTAGTAATAAAGGCAAATCATTACAATAGATCAATTGAATTATGTAAAGTAGCATTGATTAAGTGTACATTAAGTATTGTCTGTCGGACCCGATATCAATTAGAGAGGAATATGACGAAATTGAATTAAAGTAATTCGGAATGGGCAAACTCATCTAAATACATCGTAAAAGAGAAGAGAAGTGCGGTATGTGTTTAAAGACTAATTTTGCAGTTTTAAACCTAGGAAAGCATTGTACTGTGCGATTTGACTGAGTGGTACATTCATTAACTAAATAGCATTAGTCTTAATGTACGTTATATTCCATATAGGTAAAGTTTCACTCGAAGAGTCAGCGAATGTGATAGAAATTATAGCATTGTAATAAGTAAAAAATATAAATCATGATAGATGTCACAATGTTCTTTACAGGTGATTTGATCTTCATTTATATTAATATTACATGCAATTCCATGCGTTCGTAATTACAATGCGTCAAGCAATTAAAAATTTTTAATTTTTTATAGTTTCTATTAGATTCTGTATTCTGTGAATAGACGCGGATTTACATACGTTATACATTTCCTCTTGTAAATAAATTGGTTTCACAACAAAAATTGAAATAATTGTATATGTTGGCACTGTCCTCTACGTGTTATTTTGTATAGTATTTCACTTGATACTAGCAGGTGACAAATTTGTGAGATGGAGTAAGTTGAGATAAAGGCACTCCACTAAATCCTTGTTCACGCGTCAATATTATCAGACTAATGAAATATGTATTTTGTCTTATAAGGGACTGTTGCTAGAATAAGAAATAGAATAGCACAAAATTCACGGATTCGTGAAATCAATAAAGTATTGAAAACATCGAAAATAAGAGTAATTTCATGAATTGAAAAATTTTGGTAACTTTTTTATTATTTCGAGAGATACTGTGTCGTTGTGTGTAGACTGTCTATGTCTAGGGAATCCACGTGGTGACAACTCGAGTCTCATAGCACACGAAAGGGACTGAAAGGGGGAATGGAGGAAAGGTAGAGCAAGGTAGGGTAACAGGCTACATGAGGGTAATCCACATAGTGGCAACTCCCCTTTAATAGCATAGGAAGGGATTTGAAAGGGGGGATGCGAAAGGGTAGAGGAAGGGATCCAAGGGTTAACTAGGGTCCCCGGGCTATGGTTTAAGGATCCTACTCGGAAATTCGTTTAAAAGTGATTCATTGAAAACCCTAGAAAAACCTGCATCAGGTAGGTCGGGCATTTGTTACTTGTCTCACACCCTTCTGATAAACGGTTGAGGGGTTTACTGTGTGGACGCGGAATTCCATTCTCCATGCCTCAAACACTTTAGGAGGAAAATGACCGGCTATTCCAAAAGTAATAGCGGACAAATCTTACGGGATGCCAAGATCTACAGCCGGTCGACGTTTCCAATAGGAATAGCGGACAACTATTACAGTATCCCTAACATCTACGACCCGGGAACATACACCTCTGGTAAGGTTTTACGTAGGCCCAAGGACTACAACCCCGGATCATACACATCAAACCTCGTTAAGTTTTGAAGTTTCTGACTTTGATCATAAGGAAATAATTATCTGCTGTTCCTATCGGAACATTCGGCCATCTTCCTCCTAAAGTAATCGAGGCGTGGAAAACCGAATGCTAAATAACCCACTGCATTAATCAGAAGACTGTGGAACAAGTAACAAGAGCCCTACAATTGTCGAAATATAACACTCATTGATACAGAACGATGTGTAGCCGTTCAGAAATAGGTGTGGTACTGTTAAAATTACTCGTCGTTCGTCCTGACCTTTCATCTATTGGATTAGAGCGCAGATTGGGTACGTAGAAGCAGTAGTCTCGAAAGTTGAAAGGATCAGAAAAGTTGAGGGTACATTGACTTACCAGGGAGGAATCTTCTTGCTTGGTGATTTTGTCAGTGAAGATGCATACTTCAAAGACAGTTATTACGTTTGCAGTTAAAATATTCGCAGTGTAAACGTGATGGATGTTTGAAAATAAACAAAGACTGTTAGTGCGATCGCGCACTAGGCAGCCAGTGGCCGTAGGCGTAGACGTTGAAACTGTTAGAATTAATTACATTTTGTCGCTAAAGAAATGCAAAGCGAGAAGAAGACATTGGGTTTATCAACAATTCATGAGCGGCAATCAAAGGGTTTATTAAAAATTATTTTAGAACTGAAGAATTCTTCACACATAATTGTGATTTCCTCCCATCACCTTCTCTTCACATCACGATCTCTACACTCTTCTGAAGATATATCCGAGATGGGCTTCGAATCACGAATCTATGGTTTGTCTAATACGTCTGGTTGCTGCAACACGTTAGCGGAGACTGAAGGCAGACCCATAACCTAACATTGTCTTCTTCCTCTTGCGTGGAGCCAATTAGCAGCCGTGCAGTTGCGCTCTGGCTGTGGAGCCAGGTTGACTAGAGCGCGGTCGCCCTTAGGAATAAAGTCTAAGAGGGAATTTGTGTGAATGTAGGGAAGATGGTTGCATTCTGCATTTAACTCAAGACGCTTCGTACATAGAGGAAATGAGTCGCGAAGCACCTATTGACTAGAATAATTCAAATGAGTCAGCTGAATTAGCAGCGTTCAACGACGACCCTGGTGCAGCGAACTTGCATCCGCTGAAGAAAATATTTGTGGGTGCAGACTATCAAAATATGCATTAAAACAATATTTAATGAAATACGGTGAAGTATCGTGCTCTTAAGCCGTGCCTTTCATTTGGTTTTATATTCCTGAAGTTCAACTAAGAAGTTTTCTATTAGAGATTCTGATATTCCACCATGATTTCTTCTTGCGGAAATAAAATGTAAATGGTAAAAATTCACACTAACTGATATCATCCCATTACATTTTAGAAATTTCAGAAGCAGTTAAATCTTTCTAGCAATGTATTTTATTAAAAAATGAAGTTATAAAACATTCTTTCCACGGAGAGAATATATCGAAATAATAATGTGCCTCCAATTTTTTTATTATAATTTAAGCTAAGGCTTATTTCATTTTACCCCTCGGCGTGGCACGCGCACGTGATAAATCCCTTGGACAAAGAAAGGGAGGGTGAAATCGACGCCAGGGGTAAAATACCAAACCAGTACATGTATAAGTAAGACTCGTAGGAATTTACGTGTCACAAATTGATTCTACAGATTATCTGAGACCAACCGAGAGAAATAGTTTCATATTTCCATTTTATTTCCGTGTTTACCACCAAAATGTTTGTACATAACCAATCCCTATTGGTAAATAAATTTTTATTACTAATAAAATCCTCGTAAATTTAATTTTAAAATTATATCCTGTTCATTTTCTTTGTCGTAAGTGAGGAGTTACAAGTGTCAGAAAAATACTATGCTATAAATTAAGCGCTTTTAAAAAAAATTAGCTTCAACATTTTTAATATTTGATAGGTTTATCTTTACCAGTTCGAACACAAATTATAGGTCTACATTAGCTTAGAAAACATATTATTAATTGCGTTTCAGATGTAAGATTTATCCTCTAGTTATATTTTCCTCAGGATTACGTTAATGATTCAGCTGAAGATGTAATCGTCGCTTTGAATAACTGTCTCGTCAAATCCTAATATCTTAATGAAAACGAACGGATAAAAATTTTTAATGTGAAGGTTATAAATGTAAGCCTTTAGATACAAAAAGAATTAATGACAAGTAATTACCTGACGGTGTCATCAGATATAGATTATTTGCAGTAATGGTGAAACGTAGTGGCAGTAAAAGGATTTCTGGAATGATGTGAAGCGAGCCCGGCAGCTGGAGATTAGCTTCTCTCGCCGCCGGGACTGCGGACATCGGGTAAGAGACAGCTGAGCCAGAGCGCCAGGTAAAAGAGAACCAGATGGAAGATGATGAGATTACGGCTTAAGGGAGTAGAGTGGTTGCGCGCGTTCTCGGCCCGCCAGATGAAAATAATCTGCGAATTGGGGCACTTCGCCTTCCGGAAGCCAGTTACTTCGCAGGATAGAAAAAGGAGGAACTCGGGAATCTAACACAAAAGCAATATACTGGTGGCACAAAATGAATCTGTCGCGTCCAGACCCTGCCACGAAAATTCGCTGAAACGATGTTTCATTCAGGATATTTTTTGAAAAAATTATTTAATAATTCAATTACTGAATGAGCATAAGCCGTAAAGGAGAAATAGGAGATGTTAAGAAACAAATCAAGTGAATCTATATAATAAAAAAGGATGTATATTTGTATGTATGTATGTATTTACGTTGTTCTTTATACAAATTTTATCGCGTGGACAGAATGCAACAAAAATTGGTATACGTATTCTGCCAATATCGAGAACCGGTACTGTGGGGGTGACAAACCACTAGCATAAATGTGAAAAGAATTATAATTTTAAAAAGTGATCATTAAGTGATAAATTACTGCGCGCCAAGAGACAATGACATCACGCGACAGAGAGAGACGTTACTACGCGACGAACAAAGGAAATAGTTCAATTTTTCCGTAATGAAATAAAGCAGAAATATTTTCATTGAAAAAAGTATAATTCTATCCACTAATACTCCATCGAGTGATAATAAAAAACAATACAAAATACTTTACAATCGTTGCGGAAAATGTTAGTTAATTTAGTGAGTGCAATATGGCCACCATTTCTTTACATTTGGAATGTAGGTATCAATTTGATCACTTCAATCCTTCGTAATGTGCGAATACTGATGGACAATTATATCCTGCAATACTCAAGAAGTACTGTCTGAAGACTTACTGACAATTATTTGTTCGCCGAGAATTATATTTCTAAAGAATAACGATGGTATGTTTGTTGCTATTATGCAATTAAATTCTATGTACCTTATAGCTATTAAATTAATGCAGTATATTTATGTATTGGTAAAGAAATTCGGAGGTATGTTTGTTGAGATTGATGCAATAAAATTCAATGTATTTTATAGCTGTTCAATTAAAGCACTATTGGTCGAAATTGTGTACGGAACTAGGAATAGTTAGATTTAGGTTGTGTCTTCTTGACTAAAGATTAATGTAGAATTAAATTATTTTTCGGGTTTATATAAATAAGACACGGGCAACGCCGGGCACTCAGCTAGTCTAATAAATAAAATAGTGTGTACGTTTGTGTGTGTGTGTATGTGTGTATATGTGTATGTATGTTCTGGATGCAAATCTACAACCGTAGAGTACGTGTTACTTTCGATGCGACTACCATGTTAAAACGATCGATATATTCATAGAAATAAACTTTTTGGGGGACAATGAGATTTATAGCGTTTCTCTTAAAATTTTATATGTATAATTTCAACCCTCTTTCGGCATAGTAGGTTAGCCCTCTTAGGAAAGTGGGTAGAGGGACGTTACATAAAAATAACCCAAAAACAAGCCCGATTGGAGTCAAATCTGGGGTTATGGATGTCGCTGAGTTTAATTATGACACTTCGGGAAAGGTCGTATATTTGATATAAATTATGTTGAAGTTATGCTGCAGATATAAATGTAATACAAAAATCAAAAGAAGAAAAGCTAAATTAAATTTTAAACCATAAACCTATAAAATTAACTAAAAAGATTTACTGAGAACTTAAATTTATGTAAATTGTCTGTACTTAGATTTTATTAACCAATTTTGTCTTGTGATTCATTGATCTTTGATTAAAAACATAATTTTTTATTATAATTGTTTTCTCTTTGCTTATGAGTAAGTCTTATGGTGTTGTTTTTAAAACTTAGGATTTTTCGCAACTTACGAAAGCAACAAGGCTTTCGGAAACTTTAAGTAGACTATATTTTGTCACTTAATTTTATCTTTTTTTTTCTATTCTAAACTTACAAACACGTATTCATATCGCGTTCAGAAATAAAGAAACAAAAGACCCACCGTCATTAGATATAAATAGAACTCTATGAGAACAACGCCAAGGACCTAGGCATGACGCTAGACACCATTCTTGGGGTGGAAAGAACATGTTAAAAAAATCTGAATTCTGCATAAAATGTAAACAATACTATTGACTACTTGGAATAAATTCCATAGTTTCAATTTTCCACAAAATACTGATTTACAATAAAACATCTTAAAAGCAATGTGGCTCTAAGGTATTCATCTTTAGGGCTGTGTCTGTGACACAAACATTAAGTGCATCCAAACTTTACAGAATAAAGTGTTTGAATGCCCCCTGCTATATCAGAAATGCAGATCTCCGGATTCCAACCATAAAAGAAGAAAGAAATTGGTATGCTGGGAAACACAAAGCTAGCAGTCCGAAAACTTCTGAAAAATTAATACCGTACCAGAAAATTAAACAGAAGAAAACCAGACAAGTTTTTTTAAAGTTCAGATAACAGTGCGTGAGTGTATACAGAATCAGAAACAATACAACATTAGATAGACTCTAGTCGTTAAAAATATAGTTTAAGGCTAATAGGTAGTCTCTAAAGACTACACTGATGCTGTTATATAAAAAAATTTAGTTATTCCATTATCTTTCTATGGTTTATGATCACCCATATAAGTTGTTTTATCACTCCGAAAGCTTTACAAAAAACTTAACACAAACTGTGTTACCCTTGAGAATTTTGTGGCTAGAGTCTAGACACTGAAAAAAGGTTCTCACACTTCCGGAAAAGGTGTTAAGCTGTAAATATGATCAAGATATCAGGGTTTGAGAATATAAGTAGGTGTGAAAAGATTTGCATACCCATTATCAGCGTGTGTTTACGCAAAATTTAAATATAAGTGGTCTGGGAAATTATTGGCGAGAACATACGATGGAGGATAATTTCATGGATAAAAACGAAAAGTGGTGATGAAAGAAAATTGCCACAGGGGCGCAGTGATCGGGAGATTGATGTATTGTATGAATTTTTAGTTACCAGGAGAAATTTTTTATGTGACATATATCAGGATATGTTGTTAAAAACAGAATAGAAAAAATTGAGAATTTATTTCATGTAAAATTATGAGTAAATGGAAAAAGAGTAAATAGAGTTGAGGTGATTTGTAATTTATGAGCTGTGTGTCCTTTTCCTACCGTGGCTAGCCTGACGAACTTATAGGAAATTCCAGGGCTACTATTACAGGGGAAAAACAAACATTATTTATATTTGTATTATATCCAAAACACAGCAAAAAATATTCCACCGTATTAGAGTTAAGTATTACCATCAAGTGTAAAATGTTCAAATTACCAATGTTGTTTCGTAAATATATAATTTTGTCGTGTTTGTAAATTCTTACCACATCCCAATCAATAAATATTTTATATCCTACTAGTCTGCAATTATATTACAAGAATTAAGATTGAAAGAAGACAGTTTTTTATTTTTGGGGCAACAGGCTACATGAGGGTGATCCACATTGGGCAACTCCCCTTTAATAGCATAGAAAGGGATTAGAAAGGGGGGATGCGGAAGGGTAGAGGAAGGTAGCCAAGGGTTACTAGGGCCCTCGGGCTATGGTTTAAGGATCCTACCCGGCATTTGCCTAAAGAAATGCAGGGAAAACCCTAGAAAAACCTGCATCGGGTAGGTCGGGCATTCTGTACTTGTCCCACGCCCTTCTGATAGCGGGAGAGGAGTTTGCTGTGGGGACGCAGCATTCCCTTCTCCGTGCCTCAGCCAGTTTAGGAGGCAGCTGGCTGACTATTCTAATGGGAATAGCGAACAACTCTTACCTTATGCCCAAGGTCTGCGACCCCGGAACAAACACCCCTCAAAACAGGCCGAGATGCCTCGGCTTGTGGGAACCTTAGTTCAAAAACAGAGAGGAAAAGGCATACCCAAAAGTAGCCCCTTCGTATCTCTCCTAAAAGGTTCTGCCTACGAGAGAAAATCCCTCGCAGGTTACCTGCGAGAGAATCCTCTCGCAGGATTTTCACGAAAGAAGACAGTACGTATAATTTTTTCTGAGATTTTCACATAACTGTTAAACAATACTTTTGCGAGAGGATTTCTCGCAGGTGAACCTTCCCAGAGAGCTCTGGCGGGGGCTACCTTTGGGGATGCTCTCACATCTCTCTGGTTTTTTGAACTAAGGTTCCCACATGCCGAGGCACCTTGGTCTGTTTTGAGAGGTGTATGTTCCGGGGTCGCAGACCTTGGGCATACGGCAAGAGTTGTCCGCTATTCCTATTGGAATAGTCGGCCAGCTGCCTCCTAAACAGGCCAAGGCATGGCGAGGGGTAAGCTGCGTCCCCACAGCAAACTCCTCTCCCGTCATCGGAAGGGCGTGGGAGAAGTACCAAATGCCCGACCTACCCGATGCAGGTTTTTCTAGGGTTTTCCCTGCATTTCTTTAGGCGAATGCCGGGTAGGATCCTTAAACCATAGCCCGGGGGCCCTAGTTAACCCTTGGCTACCTTCCAATACCCTTCCGCATCCCCCCCTTTCAAGTCCCTTCCTATGCTATTAAAGGGGAGTTGCCCATAGTGGATCACCCTCATGTAGCCTGTTGCCCTAAAAAAAAATAAAAAAAAAAAAAAATTTATTATTCTAATAAACGTCTACATTTACTCATAATTTATTATTTCAAAATATATTTTTTTTTATTCGCGTAAAAACTGTTTCTATATAAAAAATGTAGGTAATTTAGACGATATTAAATTTATTAGAGTGAATATTAATGAAAATGTTTTTTTAAAACATAATTGTATCCTTATTGTTTTCGCCCTTACGTTTTTAAATCACCTGACGAAAGCAACATGTATTACAGAAAAGTTGATTTGTATTTATTTTATCACTTAATTTTATATTTTATTTGTCCACTCTTTAATCATAAACACTCTTTAGAATATTGGCTGAATTTATTCGGAACAAATTTCTGTCTATTTTCTTCCAAAAGCAAAAAACTTTCACGTTTAATTTTGCACTTGTCATCAAGATACAAAAGTGTGGAAAATTTCAAGATTCAATTATATATACGTGGGAAATGTTAACATTAAATTTCTCTATATTCTTATTCAAATAGATAGCAATGACTTTTGTTAAATGTATACCATTTGTTTCAACGTACCTTCTAAACTATGAATCGGGACTATTCGATTTTTATTAGACGTGTAAAATATTTTTCAATTAGCTTCGTTGAGACGTACGGGTTTACTTTTCATCCAATTATTAGTATCCGGTATTTGTCTGTAAAGTTGTAATAATAATTGAAAATTTTCCCTGGCAAATTTAGCCCCTGTTATCCCCAAACGAATAAAACAATACTAATGTCGTCCTGAAGATCAGGTAATTTTATTCCTTCGTCTAATTATAAAACAAGAAATTTTTGGCCATAATCATTTGAAAAAATACGAACATGCTAAGTTAAAAAAAATCATTTAAAAGACAACACTGATAAAATGAAGTAAGTACCTGTATACGCCAACAATTCAACTACGAACAGACACAACACGATCGATTACAACCAACACGTCATGTAATTATACTAGTGCCACAAGCACGTGTCTCAATCAGATTACAACATTATCATTTAAAATAATTAGGCTAGCTTTATTACTATAATTAAAAAACAGTTTTACTAATATTTTAATATATGGACTTCTTATACATCAATTAACATAAGACCGACTCCTATATAACAAACGAATGTAAACATTGTTGGTAAAGATTGAGTAAAGGTCCCAGCGTCAAATATAGTTATCACACTACATCTGTTGCATCATATAAATCACTTGATTGCTATTTTATATGCTTTTTTATGGAAGATTCTGACCACTTGAATATCGGACTATGCTTATATACCAATTCATTTAATATAAGGGAAATGTTAAAAATTGCTATTTTATATGCTTTTTTATGGAAGATTCTGACCACTTGAATATCGGACTATGCTTATATACCAATTCATTTAATATAAGGGAAATGTTAAATAATCTCTCCACTAGTATCTACTCTTGAACTTACTCCGGTTCCTGTGGCCGGGTCCAAATTTATAAACGTTTCTACAGCCCGGAGGACGGAGTCGTTCAATGGTTAGACCAAGTTACACGCGTTATGGCTTGTGCGGTTTCTAGCACTATATAGGGCCCTTCCATTAGCCCGGTTCGTTTAATCTTGTAGTGACAATCCTTCGAACCCTTTAGCGCTCAGACCAACGACCAATCTGTTAATGAGTTTGTTGTGCTCAACATCAAACGGAATTCCAACTCGATATCGCGCCATGCCGCCGCTTTTTCGTAATTAATTAAAGTATTTCAGATGATTAAAGTGTTAATAATAGAACTCTGGAATGTTTCGTAATGAACAGCAAAGTGAACAAAAGTGAGGGAAACTAAGCATCGTTGAGCGAATGAAGGCTGATATCAATTCTATGATATGAATCAAAATTTTAGGCAAATCATTGGGTAATAATTTACACTGTTGTAACTGACATTGAAAATTAAAATTATATAATGGCGAAAAATTCAGTTAAGAATAATTGTAGCCAAAAACTACTTGCATGTTATTAAATTAATAAAATTTTCTAATACTCTAAATTTCTTCCACAACCTGTTTACCTGTGCACAACAAATAAACTGAAATAAAGATATACGTGACAAGGGTCCAAAGAGAATATTTAAGAAACAGTTATAAATGTCGTTAATATAATAATATGCAATTAATATTTTATACGTAATCTTAACTTACTTATTGACAATTATATATTATTAAACTATAATATGAAGTTTATTTACCATAAGGTTTAAAGCTAAAATATTTTAAATACGTTTAATAAATCAAACAATAACAATCATGGGAACAACTGTAATTTCGCTTGGATCGCACTCGAGATCGAAAGAATGAAAACTATTTAAAAACTGTCAATTAACTGTTCCTTATGGATAATTGACTTGCAACCCTTCTATTAAAAACTATGTATTTTAACGATGCATTTTAATTAATAAAAGAAACATGAAATATAACTAAATTTCTTACTGGAAAATGTTAACTGTTGAATAACAATATTTTTAGATTACTTATCTTTACATTTCAAGAGATTAATAATTGGAATCAATATCTATATAATGTTACTTTTTCATAGAAAAAAATACTGATTTGATATTACGAGAGCTTCTTAAATAGCCAACCAGCTGATCTTATTACATTGTCTGAGACTCTCCTTTGGTTTCCTCCAGTAGATAAACAGGACAATATGTTTTTTTTTTGTTTTTTTTAGGGCAACAGGCTACATGAGGATGATCCACATTGGGCAACTCCCCTTTAATAGCATAGGAAGGGATTTGAAAGGGGGGATGCGGAAGGGTAGAGGAAGGTAGCCAAGGGTTACTAGGGCCCCCGGGCTATATTTTAAGGATCCTACCCGGCATTCGCCTAAGGAAATGCAGGAAAAACCTTAGAAAAACCTGCATCGGGTAGGTCGGGCATTGGGTACTTGTCCCGCGCCCTTCCGATAGCGGGAGATGAGTTTGCTGTGGGGACGCAGCATTCCCTTTTCCGTGCCTCGACCAGTTTAGGAGGCAGCTGGCCGACTATTCCAATGGGAATAGCGAACAACTCTTACCGTATACCCAAGGTCTGTGACCCCGGAACATACACCTCTCAAAACAGGCCGAGGTGCCTCGGCTTGTGGGAACCTTAGTTCAAAAACGGAGAGGAAAACCCATACCCGAAGGTAGCCCCTTCGTATCTCTCCTAGAAGGTTCTGCCTGCGAGAGAACATCCCTCGCAGGCTCTACTTTTCAACAGGACAATATGTTTTCTAATGTCAGAAAAAATTAACGTTTTCATTTTCTGCCTGCAGACGTTTATTCAATTTATTTTATTACTACTTATATTAATTTTATAACGAAAAATTAAATAGGCCTGTATATGTAAATTAATTAGATTAAGAATTTAACTTTCAATCCATTATTTAATCTATCAAACTTTTCAGATGTAGTAAATGAAATAAATTATGTCTTATTGAAAATTAATAATAAGAAAGATAGCCAAATACAGACAAAATAAGTGATAATATAAATACAACTCAACGTTTCTGCGATCCTTGTCCGTTTATTTAGGTGCTATGAACAGCCAAGAGTGACACAACTGCATTCGTCAGTTGACAAAAGTCAGAAACTTAGTCAAGGATCTCAGAAAGGTTCTGTGGAATTTATATTATCGTTTATTTTGTCTGTATTTGGCTATCTTTATTATTATTTTATTACGTAGTTTTGACCTTCCGATTTTATCCGACACCTAAATAGGATAAATAATTATTGTTTAATAATATTATTTTAGTGTCCCCAAATAGCCGTATATTTTTGGCTCTGCCTGTTTTTGTTATGTTGAAGTATTAACATTTTTCAAAATTTTTGAATGCTCTGAAAGTATTGTAGTTATACTGTGTGAGTGCTCAATGCACAGAAGGAAGTAATGTTGAAAGTTAGCAAGTGCAAAAGAAAAATGGCAGAGGAAGTTGGTATCTGAAAGCGTCTTTTACTCTCAGACAGTAGAGAGGAAGAGAGGGGGGAGGAGCCAAAAATCTCTGTTCATGTCGTCACGTGTATTTTAGTTAAACGATTGTTTATGAACGTCCTCCATTTTCTTTCAGTTTTTATATTACTAATAAATTTCTTGCCGCATTGTACAACAGCTAAAAATAGCTTGATCAAAATTGTGATAAGCGAAATAACCAAATTGACTGGAAGACAAACAGGAATTTAGATTGCATTAATTTTTTACCCATAATGCATGAAAGGCAAAGAAGTCCATTCTATAAAATATACTGGAAAAACTATTATTTTATTTATATAGATGGATTTTACGATGTTCTATGTATCTCCATCAAACTTCTTCAAGCATATTTTCTATTAAGCTCATGGATGATGCAGTCTTTTCCTTCCATGAAAAATCTGGGTACAATATTTACACAGATTTACACAGATTACAAGGAATCATTATAAAAAAGTCTACGAAAAGGTTTGAGAATCGACAACACTAGATCTTGACGATTTAGAAACACCATTTTTGTTAGCTTTTTTTTCTGTATTAATTTGGTCAGAAATTGGAGATTGGAATAATTCAGCCTGTTATGTACAGTGTATTGTCAGATATACGAGCTTCGCAGAATAATGCACGTGTTTGATCCATCTACCACCTAATGAATTACGTAGCTGCTAAATCAGACTTGAAATATACCAGCATCAGCCTGGTGACAAGATATTCCAACTTTACAACGCTCCCGCTAAAACAAATTCAAATGGATCAATGGAAAGAATGCGTTCCTTCAGCAAATAGTCGTAAAGAAAGCAAGTTGTGAAATAACAAAATATTGTTCTAAGAACTGTTCCGATAGCCACGAAGAAATTCGTCTGAAGGATTGGCAAGGTTATGAAAATGGGGTTCAATAAAAACCGCTACTTAAAGTTACTCAAACATTCATGTCCACAAGTTATTAGATTACAAGACGGTATTAATTAATTCAATTTACAACGTTTTAAAATTTATATATAATAAATAATAGACACTAATTAAAGTTTAACCTTATTAAGCGAAATACGTTTAATAAAAAATTAGATAAATGTTATATAGCATATATAAAAGAGGTTTATTCAAATTGTAGACGAAATAGTATATTTTTTGCATAATAAATTAATTCCATAGAATTGGATTGATGGCAAGTTTAAGAATTGGAATGATTTGGCTAAATTCAGTAAAGCAGACATTGCATTATCTCCACTTTTAATTGTGCCTAAGACTAGTCAAAGTGGTTGCGTATATCAGAATTATAACAAAAGTTCCATTAACAGCAATACTTCAGACAGTAATGGAGAGTAATGCTTATTCGGATTAGGACTTGCTATTAAGACCAATGTAGCAGCTCCAAGCACTTTCTCCAAGTTGCGATTCAGAAGCACACCTCGGGGAGTGCGTGTTCATTTGATTTCGGTCTGTAGCGAGTGTTCCGAAACCCAGAAATCTCCAAGGGGGTATTCGCATTTACTTTTAATGTTTGCACCTGTTACTGTTGACTAGAAATTGCTTACACAACGTTTCCCTACAAGTTCAGTAGTTTGCTAAACTAATATCTTATATTTCATAGAATTTAAATATTTTAACAATCCTATGGATAATTATACTAGAAACGATCTTCATACGGATTACTTGAAAAAGAGAAACAGAAACTCAGTAAATTTTAATTGAATAGTGCCCGACGTTTCGAAGCGGATTATCGTCTTTTTCTAACAGCGTATAACTTAAATCCGCATCGGAATGTCCGGCACTTTTAAATTACTTTTTTTTTTCTCCTTTTGACGATTTTCTGAATAAATTACGTTTTTGGTATTATCGGTTTTAACAAACGTTAATTTGTCAATCGTATGGATATTGGGACGAAATTTTCATTAAATCTCGGGAAATAAAATACTGATTAATTGAAATAAATTTTTATGTGGTATTTAGAGTTTTTAAATTTTCGTCCAAAATTTACAGATCCTTTTTGGATTCATAAACGTTATTCCATAATGTAAGCAGAAATTATACTATTTGAATCTTGAAGACAAAAAATATCGACGTCAGGTTAACAACCGTTGCAAAGCAAATTGTAATTAATAAATTGATCATATGAAGACGGAAAAACAATTTTTAGAAATAAATATCACGCTTGCTTATCTTTCAAGATCCAGAAGCTGTAATGGATGAAACATGAAATCTTGAGGTGAATAAAAACTCTAGAAATACAAAATACCGACAGTAAGATTTGTTGGACCCATTTTCATTTCTCCGAAAAGAAGAAAGAAGAAACTAGAAGCAGTAAACTATAAAATATGAACGGGAGAGGGGCTTCAAAAAGCTTTTGCTTACATTTGCAAAAATTATACCTCGTATGAATCAAGGGAGAGTATGAAATGTAGCTTATACAATATTAGAAGACTTATTTACTGAAAAGGAAAATAAATTCTAACAACTAATTGAGACCGAATAAGAAATTTACATTACTGTTTCAAGTTCATAATTAAATAAAATCGGAAGCTGCGCTGTTGGAGAGACGGAGAAAAGGAAGTAGTTAGTTATTAACATTTTATGTTACCGAATTTTTGAATATTTACGGGACACAATAATTTTTAATTTTATATTTAATTTATATTGGAAAGAAATATTTTCCGTACTTTTGTGGTAACACGAGAGAAAGGTTTGTAGCTCACAGCGATACACGAAATAGGCCTACTAATAATCCTGCGATCAATGAATATTGAAAACAGGAGGAGGATATCGCTGCTAATAAATAAAAAAAAGTCTTTAATATCAGCCAGTTTTCTAAATTTTAAACAATCTTTCGATGTAAGAATATGTGTCCATTAAAATATAATTTATATAGTCTACGCTAAAATCGTCAGATATTACATTTTTCAGAAAAGGAAAATAAACTCTAACGACGAATTGAGACTGAAGAAGAAAATTACATTACTGTTTAAAGGTCAGAACTTTAATATCTGAATAGCACATAGAGATTGTTATCTAACGATTTTGGCTTAGAATATAATTATTTTTCAATGGACACAGTTTCTTACATGGGACGAATCGTTTAAGATACTTTTGTATTTCTCATTTAAGAAGTAGTCAATAGATATTTTCAATTGATTATATATTTGGACATATGTTTCTTAATCAGGAGGTACTTATATACGTTTGACCTTACATTGTCACGAAAATGTGTGAGCTTTGAGAGAAAACAAAAAACTTTATGTAAAAATTATAAATTTGTGTCATTAAACAAACCATAGGGAATTCCTTTTTATTTTCTTTTTCTTTCGAAAGTCTAAAGTTAATTATAAGTTACTTTCAATCGGTGCTAAAAGTCTTTTGACGTAAGCTGTTGGTATTGTATTGAACCGCGTTTTACTCCGCTTGTGTTTAAAGTTTTCAATGTTTTAGTCAAATATAGGTTTTGGATGATATAATATTATTAAGTTGTTTTTAATTTTCATTTGAACGTTGAATTTATATATATTTTCTGTTTACAAAACTTTTCTAGATATTTGACTACAAACTCAGGAACGTCCACAATGAAATATATTGTGTATATAATAAAGGATTAGATACGTATTTACCCCAGAAAACATATGAGCGACAATTCATCGCATTAAGCTCTCTCTGGAATACAGAAGTGTTACTGTGATAAAGCTTCATTTCAAGTTGACAGGCTCTGGCCGACATGCGGAGTGGATTACGGCATTACCAGTAGTTGCAATGTTTTCAGTTGTCAACATCAAGGTTAGTGGTCTTTAACGTCAGCAGTTATAGCGTGTGAAAACAGTGGAAACACACACTTGTTCGGAAGGCACACAAACACGCACACAAACACACACACAATCACACACACAATAAACCAGCCGAAGGTAGGATTCTCCATTTAAAACCAAAAATTGATACAGAAACATTGCATGAGGAAGTGTTACAATACTTATAATAACAAATATAAATTGCACTAACATTAAAATGGAATAATTGAAAAATAAAACTGAATCAAAATTAATCTCACGGAAGGACGTCAATTGACAAAAAGAGAACGAAGTTGAAACTCAAAACGAAAGTTTTACAATAACATAAGCTGACGGGTAAATACAAATTTTCTGTCTATCTCATTGTTCTAATATTTCTCTATTATTCTGCATGCTCCAGGTTAAGATGTTCCCATTTCTGCCACCAGAACTTAATACTGCCAAGAACGGAAGTTTACCTCTGAGGAACTCTTCTTGTATTTAATCGATTCCATCCTCTCCATGTAACCTGAAACCACCTCAAGCAAAAGGGGATGGATGATTCCTGGAATACGGCCTGTAGCTTGAGAGCGATGGTATGGGGATACAACGCTCTTATAGATACCGAGTAAAATAATTTATCAAAGTAACATAGCAGCGTATAAAAAAATTCTATCAGTTTAATTTTGTAGTAACACAAGGCTAATTATAAAAACCTAAAAAATCATCTTACGTATTTCAAACTCCAGTTCTATCATTTTCCATTTACAGCATAAAAATTTTAATTTCCCGTGCAAAAAATTTGGTACTTGTTTCAGCTTTAATTGCAATGAAAATGGCTCTTTTCCTCACTAGATTTGTGTCATGGGCTTTTGTATACTTTGTTTGTATTGCTCTCTGAACATCTAGTTTCTAGAAACTTTTTACCTGAAAATCAAATAATTACGTGACCATTACAATTGTATTTAATAAGCGCTACGCTTTCTCGTTTGAAGACCCTTAACGCCTAAAAGTTCATTTAAAATAAATGGCAGGTATTCAAATGAAAATATATTATGGTTGGTACATTAAAATAGCAACGGTATAAAGCTAAACAAATCCCATCGCTGATCAATGATTAAGGCTTATTGTTCCCCGTTTTTAAAAGTCAGATTTCATCTCATGAGAAATAAGTCGCACATTGAAAGCATGTCTAATAATTGCATGCGATTCAAAACTCATATTTGTAAGATCAATGTGTGTAAATTCAGAAATTTTACCTACCAATACTGTCGAAAAACACAAATGTTAAGAATCAAACTGCTGTTTTATTAGCACAACTACTGTTTTATGAAGAGGAACATAAATAATAGTGGAATGCATTTGTAAGGCACATTGGGAATAATACAATATGCAAGAGGTGAATTCGCGCAGAAAATTTTTTGTGTCGACGCTTTTGATTATTGATACTCAGTTTAATTTTCTAGGTGGACCTAGAAGCTAAGGCAAAGGATTCTTTTTAGAGTAACAGGCTACATGGGGGTAATCGACGTGGTACCAACGTCGTTTTAATCGAATAGAAAGGGATTTGAAATGTGGGATATGGAAAGGTAGCCAAGTCTTAACTAGGTCCCTAGGCTATAGTTTAAGGATTCTACCCCTCATTTGCTTAAAAACTATGTAGGAAAAACACTAGTAGGTCGGGCACTTGCTACTTGTCCCACGCTCTTCCGATGGCGGGAGAGGAGTTTGCTGTGGAGACGCACCATTTAATTCTCCTTGCCTCCACCCGTTCAGGAGGCAGCTAGCCGACTGTTCATCAGGGAACAGCGAACAACTCTTACCGTATGCCCAAAGCCTGCAAACCCGTACCATACGCCTAAAGAAAAACAGGCCGATGTGCTTTGGCGTGTGCGAACCTTCTTTCAAAGGCAGAGAGAGGAGCGGGCATCCCAAAAGAAGGCCCTCTCCATCTCTCCAGAAATTTTCTGCCTGAGGGAGCTAAGCTCTCAACTTTGGCTTAGTAAATGATTATTTTTTAGAGTAACTGGCTACATGGGGGTAAGCCGCGTGATGGAAACTCTCGTTTAATAGCATAGGAAGGAATTACAAGCAATGATATACCTTGTGTTTTACCCGCGCGTAACACAGGTCTGAGTTTGTGTTTTGATGGAAATAATGTTAATTTTACAGGACAACTGGAATTTAATAGACGAATATGCTGCTTGCGTAATAAAAAGTCTAAGACGAACAGAACGAGAAGTGGAAGAAGTCGAATATGTAAAATTGTAAATAGAAACAAAATAAAATGATGTATCATTATTACAGATTGAAAGAAGTTGCCGGTAAGAGAGGGAAACAAAGACATGTATATGGACATATAATACTATTCAGACTTGGTATTAGTATTCGAAGAATTACTTAATAGGTAGACGATATGTATCTGCAAACTGAATATAATCTGCAAATAAGATTAGGGTAGGGTAGGGTAGGGTAATATTACCGAGAGTATCGGACCAGTATAGTCGTGAAGGACGATCAATAATGTACACATGTTTTGTAAATATATGGTAGTCCAGTATGCTACGTAACTAGGAGTCATGTGTATACCACTAATTACTCCCATGAAGTAATGTCTGACGGCGGTCCCGTGGGGGTGTTATGGAAGTACCGGAGATGGTTTTTAGAGGGTAGGAATCCCACACCTTGTGGTTTACAGGAGCTGCAGTGTCCTTTTGTAGATTTTCCACCCACCCGCGTTAAAAACCAACAAAACACACACTCACACACACACACACACATATATATATATATATATATATATATATATTGTAATACTAATTAGAGGCCATTAATTATTTTGATAATTGGATAGTTAAGGTGGATTGTTAGCGGTTTCCATTTTCAAAGGTGACAATGCATAGACGAGCTTTGTTTCGCCGCGAATGCTTTCTGAAATAGTCGGGTGTGGAAGTCAGAAATTGAAAGGCGGACAACGAACAGCGTGGCAGGCATATAGATCTGGCCGGAAAGGTTACAAGTTTTAAATTTGAGTATAAAATTTTGGACATATAACTCATCTAACTGCAAGGAGTAACCTAATAAATAGCGCCACAAATAAATTTATATAAGTACCGTGACCGTCATCAATTCCACAGAGTGACAATTTTGTAACAACCTGTCCAAATAATAATCCGGAAGGAGCAGCGGTTTCCAGTTCCAAGAGGAGAGACTCGAAAGCAACGACCGTGTTTTTTTGTGTAAATTCCGTGATTTCATGGCCTTTTAGAGTGAATTGTGAGGTGAGCCCTAGCCCAAGAGAGATAAGCCTGGTACCAGCAGATGTTTAGTAAGTACAAACAAATTTAATCAAGTTTTGTAAACTCAGATTTCGCTTTCTGGTTTTGTTCGACTGTTTAATTTCTTAGTTTGTAATGGAATTTGATTGCTAACGTAAATATAAAGGTTGTTTCTTTACTTAGAAGGCCCGGAAAAATGACCCTGAGAAAAGAGTTGTAAAATCTATAAACATTGAAAAACTTTAAATGTAATTAATCTGAAAAAAATTGTTGTAATTTTCAAATGA